>CANTUR010000592.1:0-1350725 GCA_947683625.1 Mallotus nudiflorus | reverse complement strand
AAAAAAATGAAAATAGTATAAATAAAAAAAATTGTTAAAAAAAAAGAAAATAAATAAAATGTTGAAGAAAAGTATAAAGTAAAAAAAAAAGGTTGAAAAAATCAATAAAGACGAAAAAAGGTTGAAAAAAGAAAAAAAAAACAACACTAAAAATAAGAGTGGTAAAGGGAATAAACTATATTTGAAAGAAAAAAGTTTGAAAAAATAGTTTTGAAACTTTGAAGGTCAACTGGTTTTTTGAGAGATTTGTTTTTATTTTTTTGTATATTTATGCAGAAACCCCTAATTAAAATTAATTAGATGTAGCCATTAACTTAAAGTCTTTCCCATAACTTGTAGATTTAATATCACCTTAAAATTAAAATATGTAGAAATAGGCCTACTAATTTAAATACTTTATAATTAAATAGGAATTAGGCCCATTAGTCTTTAGGTTCACTTGTAAATTAAAACATGTATATTTTGACCATTTAATTAAAAAACATTATAAATTATATTAACTTAGGGATTGTGAATTTAAATGAATGCATTATTTACATGTAATTTCATTACTAGTTTGCCTGGAGTTGATTGTTTGAATAAGGATTTTTATGAATTTGCATGTAAATAGAGGGTAAGATAGTAATTCAAAAAGTAATTCAAAAAGTAATTCTAAGTGAACACTAGACTGAAAGAAGTTGGTATTCCGTATCCAGAACCTCCTGGTTGTAGTGCTAGCTTTCTTTTAGAGAATTAAGTACCACCATTTTCAATTTGTCCCAATTATTACCCTAGGTGGTGACTCCTCATCTTCATGCCATGTCTTTGTGACAGTGATTAGTATGTTCTCTAGAGCCCTAAGCTCAAACAGTGTCACGGTTGCTAAAATCTTGAGCGCGTGCTAAACCCTTTTGTCTACAGTGACAACCGCAACACTGTTGGAGCTCAGAGAAAAGAATGCACTAACCATTGTCACAAAAATGGGCCAAAAAGAAAAGACTAGAGCCTAATTAATTAATTAAGTCGGTTAAAGCCTAACTTGGGCTTAAGGCCCAACACACATAAAAATAAATAAACAAACCAAAAAACATGAAAAGATACCAAAATAATCAAATAAAAGATCAAATAAGCAATTAATTTATTTCTTCTAAAGAACCTAATTAGTTAAAGCAACCTTAAATAATAAATAATAAAATAATTAACAAACAACCCTAATTCTATCTACTTAAATCTAATTCAATTTTAATTAAAAAAACCCTAATTATCTCTATAGACATTAATTTTAATTAATCGTCCAATTAGAACCCTAATTTTACTACCCAATTAATTAACACACAACCACACGTAAAGAATTTCATTATTCCAACTATTGCGGCTATTACAAAGAGCTATTGAAAATAATAAGAAAATAACAATTAATACAATCCAAAAAAAACTAAATGCAAAATAAAACAATCAAAACAATAATAAATAAATAACCCTAGAAACTATATTCAGCTACAAAATTCAATCCATGGCATTCCATGGATCTTTATGGATTTTGTTCTCTAAGTGAACTCATCATGTGATCCTCTCCATAATCACCAACACAAACAAAAATAAACAATGATTAGTGAATAACAATAAAAATTAAATAAAGTTAAAATGTAATAGAAATAAAATAATAAAATAAAAAATATAAGAAAGTGAAAAGAGATGGTATGGATGCAATATTGATTTGCTCCTCAGACTAGTATATATCATCATTGCTTTTTTATATAGATCCTCAATACTTGTTCTCCTTTCAAAAGCCTCTTGCTTCTTGCCCAAAGAACAAATACTTAACAAGAAAATATTTTTTGAATACTGCGTAAGAAAAGTGAAAGCCTCCAAAAAAGATCCAGGAAAAGAGAGCCCCTCTCTAGGGGAGTTTTAACTAGGTTTTTATAGAAAAACCCTAGGTATGAGACACATCCTCTTGGGATTTTTTCCTTTTCTCAATGATAGAGTTTTGATTTTAAAAGGACTTTTTATTACCTAAAAATTTAGATAAATCCCAAAAGGGAATTTATGATATTATTTAACCAATCAAAATTCTAAAAACAGAATTTTATATTTACTATAAAAATAAAAAAATAGATGGAACATGTTTAATCCTGATTGGGATTATATAATTTCAATCGATTTTATGTAATTCCAACCAGAATTACAGAATTTTGATCTCTTTTTTTAACTTTCAATTACAAAAAGACCCCTGAAAGAATTTATAATTTTCAATTAGGTCCTTAAAGAAAACATCATAAATAAGTCCTTTAAAAACCAATTATACTCTTTTGGAAACATATTTAGACTTTTGATGTTTCAAACTTCAAGTGTTAAAGATTTATTTATAATATTTTCATCATTAGAGTCGTATGTTGCACCCACACTCAACTGTCCCAAAATTGGGTGCTTACAACAGGCTTTTGAAACTATTAAGAGTTATTTGATGAATCCTTCAGTCTTACAGCCACCGAAGCTAGGTAAACTTTTAATTCTTTATCTAGCAATTGGAAAAGATGCGATAGGGGCAATGTTAGCTGAAGAAAATGAAAAGAAGGTTGAGCATGTAGTCTATTATCTAAGTAAGAAGCTCTTGCAATATAAAACCTATTACAATCTTATTGAGTCGAGCTACTTAGTTGTAATTTAAGCAAAAAAAAAGCTCAGGCATTTCTTCCAATCTTTTAGAGTATAAGAGGTTTCTCAATATAATCCCCTCAGATACCTTCAACAGATTCCATCACTCACAAGAAAATTGGCCAGATGGTTAGTTATGCTCATTGAGTTTAACATAGACTTTATAGCAAATAAGGTAGTAAAAAGGAGGGAAATAGCAAACTTTCTAGCTTATAATCTAGTAATTAATGAACAAGAATAGGAATTGGAGTTCTTAGATAAGCACCTACATGTAATAGATGTCCAAGGATGGAAAATGTACTTTGATGTAGCCATTAACAATAAAGGAGCTAGTGTTGGAGTAATCCTGATCACACTAGAAGGAGAAATAATCCTAATGGTGAAGAGACTTGAATTTGAGACAGTGAATATTCAAGTTGAGTATGAGGCTTGCATATTCAAATTGGAAGCATTGTGCAGTGTAAGGGTAGAGGATATCACTGTGTATGGGGATTTTATGTTAGTTGTAAGACAAGCTTCCAAAAATTGGGAAGTAAAGGAAGATAAGTTGCATCTGTATTGGGGTTATTTGGATAATGTTTCATTATCCTTTACTCAGTGTAAGTTTATTCATCTACTAAGGGAAGAGAACTAAATAGTTGATGCCCTACCTACGTTGTCTTCTTTATGAGAGAATGGGAAACTAATAGAAGTTAAGCCTTTAATTTTACCAAAGTCTTGAAACCTTTACTATGAAGAAATAAGAGGAATGCCGGTTGATGTAGTTGAGAGGCCGTGGTTTTATAATTGACAGTGACATTTGAAAATGGGATGATTCCCAGAGGATGCTGACAAGAAAGAAAGGAAGTCACTATAAATGCTACCATAACAGTTCATCAGTTATAATGGGATGTTGTACAAAAGGATGCCTATTGGTGTCCATTTAAGATGTGTCGATAAAGAGGAAGCTCAGAAACTTATGGAAGCAATCCATGAAGAAGTGTGTGGGTCACATATGAATGGGACAATTCTTACAAAGAAAAAAGCTCATCAGGGTTATTTTTGGCTAACCATGGAAACATATTGTGTTAAGTTCGTATTAAGTTTATGAAGATGTGAACCACCTTATAGACACCCAATTTTGGGATGATGAGTTATGGATGCGATAAATGACTCCAATGATGAAAATGTCATGAATAAGTTTTCAATACTTAAACTTTGAAACTTCAGAGGTCTGATTGCATTTTTTCAAAGAAATAATTTAATATTTTCATGGACTAAATTGCAATGCTTTTTAAGGATCTAATTGTAAAACTTAAATTCTTTCAAGGACCTCATAAATTTTAAATGTCATAATGTACTTTTATACATTCATCATGATTGAAACTAACTTCAACAAGTTTGTAAGAATAACAAATCCAGAAGAAAGTGCACCCAACTCGTAGAGATGGTTGGCATAACAAAATTAAAATTAGTCAGTAAAGAAATTCTAATCAGTCAACACAACAAAATTCAAAGTATTTAATTCAAATAACCAAATTTGTGAGCAATTATGGACTGTAGCATCATCATCGGTGAGCAATAAAAGAGTTGTAGCTAATCGCAAGTAATTATGGATTGCAGTATAATCATATAAGACAATTTAGACTATACGTCTAAGTGTAGTCAGCATTGTATGACCGAGTGCAATGTATTTTCAAACAAGATTATATGACCGAGTATAATCGACATCATACGACCGAGTGTGATGTTTCTTTTCAAAATAGACTACACGATCGAGTGTAGTCATCATTGTACGACCAAGTACAGTGTAGTTTCAATTAAGATTATATGACCGAGTATAATCAGCATCATACAACCGAGTGTGATGTTTCTTTTCAATTAAACTATATGATCGAGTGTAGTCGGCATTGTACAACCGAGTGCAATGTATTTTCAATCAAGATTATATGATCAAGTATAATCAGCATCATACGACTGAGTGTGGTGTTTCTTTTCAATTCAGACTATACAATTGAATGTAGTTGGCATTGTACGACCAAGTGCAATGTATCCTCAATCAAGATTATACGACCAAGTATAATCAACATCATACAACCAAGTGTGATGTTTCTTTTCAATTCATATTATACGACCGAGTGTAGTCAGCATTATAAGACCGAGTATAATGAATTTTCAATCAAGATTATATAACCGAGTATAATCAGCATCATACGACCGAGTGTGATGTTTCTTTTAAAAATAGACTATACAACCGAGTGTAGTCAACATTGTATGACCGAGTACAATGTATTTTCATTAAAGACTATACGACTGAGTGTAGTCAGCATTGTATGAATGAGTACAATGTATTTTCAATACAGACTATACATTCGAGTGTAGTCGGCATTGTACGACCAAAGTACAATGCATTTACAGCATCATACGACTAAGTGTGATGTTCCTTTTCAATTTAGACTATACATTCGAGTATAGTTGACATTATACGACTGAGTGCAATGAGTCCCTTTCACCCAAGATTATATGATCGAGTATAGTCAATATCATAGGATCGAGTATGATATGTCATTTTAAATCAATGTTGTACGTCCAAGTATAGTAAGTTCATAAGCAAAAGCTTCATGAAGCACATGTAAGTATCCTAACTTTCAATTAAGAAATTGGGTGATAGTTTGCTTTGTTGTAATTTGTTAAGCAAACACTGACAAAAGGGGCAATTATAGACACCCAATTTCGGATGATGAGTTATGGATGTGATAAAAGACTCTAATGATGAAAACGTCATTAATAGGTCTTCAATACTTGAACTTTGAAACTTCAGGGGGTCTAATTGCATTTTTTCAAAGAAAGAATTTAATGTTTTCATGGACTAAATTACAATGCTTTTTAAGGATCTAATTGTAAAATTTAAATTCTTTCAAGGACCTTTTTGTAATTAAAATTTGGAAGAATTACAGTAATTTTGATCAAAATTACACTAATTTTGATTGGAATTATGTAATTTCAATCGGAATTACACAATTCCAATCGGACTTAGACTTCGTCCACTCGGTTCTCAAATTTTCCAAGAAAAATTGAGTCCTAATTGGTCTAAAATTCTCCTAAAATTATTTTGATAATTTTTAAGGAAATAGAAGTCTTTTAGGAATCAATTTATAACTAGGGTTTGAAGACGTATCTCTATATAAGGAGTGTTTTGGATTTGAAAATAAGGGAGGCAAAAAAAAAGGCTGAGGAAAAAATTTAAAAAATGAAGAGAAGGAGGGAAAAAAGAAGAAGGCAAAATGAGAAGAAAAAAGAGAGGAAAAAGAAAGAGATGAGAGAAGAAAAAAGGGAAAAATCTTATTCTCTACAAATTCTTTTACTTGAATAAAGATGTTTGGAAAGTTTTTGAAGAACAATATTCGAAGACCTATCAAGAACGGTGATTTTACAAAATTTGAGAAGCACTTTATTAAAATCATCCATAAACATCATATTCTCCTTATTCTATTTTATTTGTTTTATTTGATTTCTTTTTTTTTATTTTTTTATTTTTAATTTTGTTTTATTACTGTTATAATTTATCCACTAATCATAATTTTTATTCTTTTTTATGTGATTATAGAGGAAAACACATGATGATTATACTTAGAGAATCAAATCTATAAGAGATCCATGGGATGCCATGGATAAACCTTATAAAGATATAGTTTCTAAAGTTTTTATTATTATTATTATTTTATTGCTTTATTTTATTTATTTATTTTTGGGGTTATGTTAATTATTTTTATTATTATTTTCTATAGATTATTGTAATAGCCCCAATAATGGGAATAGTGGAATTATATGTGTGATTGCATGTTTATGTTAATTAATTGGTTAGTAAAATTAGGGTTTCAATTAGGCAATTAATTAAAATAAATGGAGGAAGTAGATTAATTTAGAATTTCATGTTAATTAAAATTAAGGTTTTAGAAGGAATAATTAATTAGTTGTTTAATCTTTTATTTAATTGTTTTGATATATTTTATTTATTTTTGGGCTTGTTTATTTATTTTTATGTGTTTTGGGGCCTTAAGCCCATATTAGATTCTAATCCATCCACCTAAATTTAGGTTTTTTAGGTTTAATTAATAAAAATGCATTTTAGGCCTATAATTAATTAGATTTTAGAATAGAGATAACTTAAGCTCATCTAGTAAATTAGACATAGGCCCACCTAATTTCATGTAATTAAATTAGACTTAGCCTATTAAATTTAAGCCTTTTTCATAACTTGTAGATTTAAGATCACCTTAGAATTAAAACATATAGAACTACACCCATTAATTTAAATACCTTCATAATTTGTAGATTTAGACCCATTTTCAGAATTAAAATAAATAGACTTAGGTTCATCTAATTAAAATTAAAATTAAAATTAAAAGGCATTAGTCTTTAGGCTCAGTTATTAAAAAAATGTATATTTATCTCATTTTATTAAAATCCATGTATTAGACTAACTTTGGGATAATATGTTTGATTGAATGCATTATTTACTTATATTTTCATAACTGGTTTGCCTTGGAGTTAATTGCTAAAATAAGGGTTTATATGAAATTACATGTAAATAGAGGATAATCTAGTAATTCATAAAGTAATTCTAAATGAACACAAGACTGAAAGAAGTTAGTATTCCATACCCAGAATCTCCTAGTTGTGGTGCTAGCTTTCTTTTAGGGAATTGAGTACCACCTTTTCGATTTGTCCCAGTTATTACCTAAGTGGTGAGTCTTCATCTCCACGCCATGTTTTTATGACAATGGTTAGTGTGTTCTCTAGAGCCTTGAGCTTAAACAATGTCACGGTTGCTAAAATCTTGGATGCATGCTAAACCCCGCCATCTACACACCTACCTTCAATTGAGATTCAGGGGATGACTTCTTGGCCCTTAACTATTTAGGGAATTCATATTATAGGAGAGATAAAACCAAGGGCATCAAATAGCCATCAATTCATTGTTATAGCAATTAATTATTTTTATAAGTGGATTGAAGATAAATCTTATGCCATTGTTAACTCTAAGTAGATGGCAATATTTATTGAGAAAAATATAATCTGTATATATGGGTTATTTAATTTGAACCCTAAAAGGGATTAAAAGTGCCAGAATGGAGCTAAATATGAAGAATTCAAGCTAATTAGCTTAATTTCCTATCCTAAAATTAATTAGCTTGATATGGACAAATTTTGAGTTATTTTCCTACTTTGGAGTCAATAAGGAAGATTTTAGAAGATGTAAGAAGATTCAAGAATATTCCAAGTCAAAGTCAAAGTCAAATAATCAACAAGTCAAAGTCAAGGGTCAATGGTCAACATATGACATGGCATGCTTCAATGTTTAGTTTTCATGAGTTATCATTTTGCTTAGTTGTCATGAATTGTAATGAGTTGTCAATTTTGACTTTTCAAAGATGAGTTTTCATTAGTTGTCCTATTTTGAAGGAAATCTCCTTAATTAAGGATTTTCCTTTATAGGTATCTTTAGGAATAAGGAATAAAACCTTTTCCTTCAAGGATTAGGTTGTTTACATGTCTATATAAGGGCTAGACTTATGTAGGATGAATTAGAATGTATTTTTGACAATTCTAATCAATTAAGTGAAGCTTTTCCTTAACTTTGTTCTTTTGAAACTTTGCAAGTTTACTTGAATTGTTTCACATCTACCTTTCATTACAATTACTAGGTTAGACTTAGAATTATGTGATTATTCATCTTTTAATGGCTAAGTATCTTGCTTCAATTTAATAAAGGGTTTAGCTCCATCAACACAACTATCCTTGATTATCATTGGGCTAATATTCAAAGTTGGATGCGCGTTCTATATGCGTTATAGGTAGGGTTTGTATCATTACCTCATATATTGTTACTCATAATGGTGTTCAATTTCTAGTAGAGATGGCTGTATTGTTAAAAGAATATAAGATTGAGCATTATAGGCCATCTTTGTATAGGCCACAAGCAAATGGGGTAGTAAAAGCTACAAATAAGAATGTAAAGAAGATCTTAGCTAGTGTCACGACCCAAAACAGGGGCCATGACCGGCGCTAGGGAACGGGAATTCTTTCGAATCCGGAACCCGTAGCAAGCCTAAAAATAAAATAAAAATGCAATAACAACCATAAAAATATAATATGCAGCGGAAATAAAATCATAAATATTACAATATCATCCATAACAACTGGATATAATTCAAAACTCATCACATCGCATATATAATCTCATAAATGTATAATCTTTATACAAATCCAGTTTTACTATAATACATCTCTTTAAAATAAAGTACATAAAATCCAATACTTTAATTTACAACTACTGCAGTGTCTAGATAAAATAAATAAGACTCAAGTAGACAATTTACATAAAGAAGCCGGGGCGGAAGAAATCCGGCGTATCGACCTGCTACTGAGGTCTGAGGAAGTTGACTCTCCTGAAAAATAGTCAACGGAGGGGAGTCAGACCTCACTGAGTGAATTACTATAGTATATATACATACACTCTAAGTGATAATGCATACAGTCAACAGTATATGAGTAATATGTATATATACAGGCAAGTTCATACAGATGCAGAAAAATCATTTTATATATTTTGTCTGAAAATCAACTTTTATGAAGGATCACATAGAACCCTAGAATATCGCAACCTCAGAAAATAGTGTTAAACAACACTCTAGCCATACAGGCTCACTGATTCCAAATATATCCACTTAATCCATATGGACAGTAGACTGGCCCCGAGACACTAAGTCAACCGAGCTCCAGCAGTCTGACTGCCAGTGTGATTGGCCCCGAGACACTTGGTCAACCGAGCTCCAGCAATCACACCCACAAACCACATCTCACATATCAAATAATCATAATCAAATCAATATCCACAAATAGTTAGTATATAGCCTAAAACTATAGGCGTACCGGTATGTACTCGGTCCTAGTGCTGCCCACTAGGTAGCACGTTCTATTGATATCCTTCATCAATAAATAATAAAACATTCATTCACAAAAATAAATGATGCATGGATTTAAATAAATCAACAATATAAACCATATATATACCGAAAATATACCAAACATAAACCAGGTATATTTTGAGTATATATATATGTCAAATAAATCCAATCAAATCATGAATTAAACTAAAAATATATTTAAAAACATTTTAAATATATTTTATTAATAAAACATGTATATAATTTATTATATACCAAAAATATACCAAAAATATACTTGAATATAAATCATGTTATTTATGCATATTTAGTCAAAATAAAACATGCATTTTCTAAATCATGCGTCCTAAGCATATATATATAATATAGTAACTCACCTAATGCGCTCCACGAGACAGGTCCGACGGGCCTGGTCCACTAACCCTCGGTCTCGGCGCAACTAAACAAGAAATAATTAATCGACATCAGAATAACCCTAACAGAAATCCTAGAATTAAATCTAGAGTATTCAACACAGAATCGGAAATAGAATTAGGGTTCGACTGGATATCACGTTTTACGAGAATTCTACCGGAAATCCGGCAGAACCTCCCCTGTAAAACGGACATCTCTCTACTCAAAAGAGTAGAGCCGACCCTGCAAAGAAAATACACTTCAAAAATAAACACCACAATCAATCACAACCCCTCGGTCGGACTCCAGACTACAATCTGTCGACCGGGGTCCACAAACACAGAATATATATTCAAATATACCAAAAATATCCTTAAATCATAAAAATACATTTTATAGGTAGAAATTACATAATTAATCTTGAAACACTGTAAAAATCGATTAAAACTCATTTTATTAGAAAAACCGTATATTATATATATAATTGAAAATAATTCCCGGAAAATAGTTTTAATTAGTTAAAAATACCAAATATTTTTTAGAAATCATTTTTATACCTTAAATAAATATTAAAACCAATTAAATTACATTTTTAGACAATTTAGGGTAAAATTACCAAAATACCCCTATATATATATATATACCTAAATTACTTCAAAAATTCACCAAAAATCATACAATTATCCAAAATTAATTTTCTCAACATATTTATCAATAATATTAATAATTAAACTCAATTAACCAATTAAATTCAATTTAAAACACAATTAACTTAATTTTACAAAATCACATAAACTTCAATAATTAAAAATAAATACTTAGAAATTCATAAAAATTCCAAATAAATTCCTATAATTCATTTCAACACCTAATTCAACCATAAACTCCAATTTCATAATTTAAATAATTAATTTCCGAAAATTAGAAAATAATATTAAAATATTCAAAAATACCCAAAAATCCAAACAATCTCCAAAAATTCTGTAAAAATTCATACATGAAGATTAAACTACCAGGAACAACATTTGTGAAGGAAGTTTCCATGAATCATCCAAATTGAAGCTCAAAAAAATCGAAAACCAAAAGTGGCCGAAATATTCAAATCAAAACCTAAGCAATTCTAGACCATTTTAGCTCAAACCAAAGCTAGAATAACACTCACCGGAGCTCAAGGAGAAGATAGAGACCGGCGGTGTCGAAAACAGTGGCCGGATGAGGGAGAAACGACGGTGAGAAGAAATGGCCGGCGTCGGGCACCCACGGGAGAAGAAGAAGAAGAAAAAGAAAAAGAAGAAAAAGGAAAGAGAAAGAAAAAGAAAAAGAAAGAAAAAGGAAAAGAAAAAGAAAAAAAATAATAAATTTTAATAATTTAATAATAAATAAAATAATCAAATAATAATAAATAAATAATAAAATATTAGGGTAATAATAAACCCTAATTAAATAAATATATACACACAGGCTTTATTTAATAATTTAAAAATATGTATGAGTTCATGCAAACCCGTAAATACATTTAAAATAATTAATAATACATTGTTTACGTGGAAATTTCCCCGAAAATGAAAGTCCCCGGGAAAATTTTACGTAAAATACTGAAAATAATAGACAGTAATCAAAATAGGTTTAAAATACATATCAACTCATAAAAATATCATATAAAATACAAAAATCATTGACACTGCATATCCCGGTACTGTGTAAAAATATTTTAAAAAAAAAACACGGGATATTACAGTCTTCCCCCCTTACAAGAATTCGTCCCCGAATTCTAAAAACAAGATTACAGAATCAGGAAGGAAAGAGATACGGGTAAGAAGCTCGCATCTCAGCTTCAGTCTCCCACGTATGCTCTTCAACTCTGTCGCTACGCCATAAAACCTTGACCATCGGAATCTGCTTCGATCGCAACTGTCGAACTTGAAAATCTACGATCGCCACAGGTTCTTCCACAAACGTCAAATCTTCACTCACTTCCACACTGTCAGGTTGCAACACATGTGAAGGATCTGAGATATACTTCCTCAACATCGAGATATGAAATACTGGATGCACTTGTGACATACTCGGAGGCAAATCCAACCGATATGCAACAGTGCCAATTCTCTCCAGAATCTCAAACGGTCCAATGTATCTCGGTGCTAACTTACCCTTCCTGCCAAATCTCATCACACCCTTCATCGGAGATACCTTCAGAAAAACGAAATCTCCAACCTGAAACTCCACATCTCTGCGCCTAGGATCCGCATAACTCTTCTGTCTACTAACTGCGGTCTCTAACCTGCTCTTGATCACGGCGACTTTCTCTGCAGCATCTTGAACCATCTCTGGTCCAGTCAAAACTCTCTCACCAATCTCATCCCAACTCAAAGGGGATCTACACTTCCTTCCATACAACGCCTCGTATGGTGCCATGCCAATACTGCTATGGTAGCTGTTATTATATGCAAACTCAACAAGTGATAAATGATCATCCCAGCTACCTCTCAAATCCAAGACACACATCCTCAACATATCTTCCAGTGTCTGGATCGTCCTCTCAGACTGACCATCTGTCTGAGGATGAAAAGCAGTACTGAAATCCAACCTAGTGCCCATCGCTTCCTGCAACTTCTGCCAAAAACGAGAAGTAAACACCGAACCTCTGTCTGACACAATGGACACAGGTACTCCATGAAGGCATACAATATGCTTCACATACAACTTCGCCAATCTAGCAACTGAATATGTGGCTTTCACAGGCAAGAAATGTGCAGACTTCGTCAATCTGTCTACAATCACCCAGATGGAATCGTATCCATCCTTCGAACGAGGTAAACCGACCACAAAATCCATAGCTATCCTTTCCCATTTCCACTCGGGAATAGGAAGAGGCTGAAGCTTCCCAGAAGGCTTCTGATGTTCGGCTTTCACTTGCTGACACGTCAAGCACTTAGCAACATAATCAGCAACATCCTTCTTCAATCCATCCCACCAGTATAAATCTCTGATACTGTGGTACATCTTAGTAACACCAGGATGAACGCTGTAGGCTGTAGAATGTGCTTCCTCTAGGATCTCTTCTCTCATATCATCCACATCAGGAACACACAATCTACCACTGATCCACAACACACCATCATCATCGAGTGTGAAATCAGTGAACTTCCCTGCTCTGACATTCTCTGCAAGCTCTTCCAGAATAGGATCTCGGCTCTGAGCTGCTTTAATCCTATCCCTTAGTACAGATCGTACTTTAAACTGAGCTAACAGTCCACCTGATCTACTGATCTTCATCATCAGACCTTGATCCACCATCAGATGCAATTCCTGGATCAATGGTCTCCTCTCAACACTTATGTGAGCAAGACTACCTGAAGACTTTCTACTCAAGGCATCTGCTACCACATTAGCTTTACCCGGATGGTAAAGAATCTCGCAATCATAATCCTTCAACAGTTCCAACCATCTTCTCTGCCTCAGATTCAAATCTCGCTGCTGAAAAATGTACTTAAGGCTCTTGTGATCAGTAAATATCTCACAAGTCACCCCGTACAAATAATGTCTCCAAATCTTTAAAGCAAAGATCACTGCAGCCATCTCAAGATCATGTGTGGGATAGTTCTGCTCATGCTTCTTCAACTGCCTCGAAGCATAGGCTATCACCCTTCCATTCTGCATCAACACACAACCAAGACCAATTCTAGAGGCATCACAGTAAACTGTGAACTTATCCACACTATTAGGCAAAGCTAATACTGGCGCTGTGGTCAACTTCTCCTTCAACAACTGAAAACTATTCTCACAAGCTTCTGACCACTCGAATCTAACATTCTTCTGAGTCAAGCGAGTCATAGGGGATGCTATCCTGGAAAAATCCTGCACAAACCGCCTATAATACCCGGCTAAACCTAGAAAACTCCGAATCTCAGTAACTGAAGTAGGTCTAGGCCACTCAGATACTGCTTCAACCTTCTGTGGATCAACCTGAATACCTTCTTTAGACACTACGTGTCCAAGAAAAGAAACACTCTCCATCCAAAAATCACACTTCGAGAATTTAGCATAAAGCTGATGATCTCTTAGTGTCTGTAGTACAATCCTCAAATGATATACATGCTCTTCCATACTCCTCGAATATACCAGTATATCATCAATGAAGACTACTACAAACTGATCCACATACAGTCGGAATACTCTGTTCATCAGGTCCATAAAAGCTGCTGGTGCATTAGTCAAACCAAAAGACATCACCAGAAATTCATAATGACCATATCGAGTGCGGAATGCTGTCTTAGGAATATCAGCTTCACTAATCCGCAGCTGATGATAACCTGACCTCAAGTCAACCTTAGAAAAGAATTGTGCACCCTGGAGCTGATCAAACAAATCATCTATCCTCGGGAGAGGATACTTGTTCTTCACTGTCACCTTATTCAGCTCTCTGTAGTCAATGCACAGTCTCAGGGTACCATCCTTCTTCTTCACAAACAAGACTGGTGCACCCCAAGGAGAAACACTAGGTCTGATAAAACCCTTCTCCAACAACTCTTGCAACTGCTCCTTCAACTCTCTCAACTCTGCAGGAGCCATACGATAGGGTGGCATAGATATAGGAGTAATACCTGGAACCACATCAATACAGAACTCAATCTCTCTATGAGGTGGTAAACCTGGTAACTCCTCGGGAAAAACATCAGGAAACTCACAAGCAACAGGAACATCTGTGAGTGACAACTTCTCCACTGACGTATCCCTAACCAATGCCAAAAACCCCTGACAACCTTTCTTCAACAACTTCCTAGCTGAAATAACAGAAATAAGATTCTGAGGTGCTGAACTCCTATCACCAACAAACTTAAATTCTACTTCACCAGGAATTCTGAAAATCACCTCCTTATTCCTGCAATCAACCACGGCAAAGTGCTGAGACAACCAATCCATTCCCAAAATAACATCAAACTCCATCACATCCAACAAAATCAAATCAGCGGGTAATTCTCTATCTCCCACGAGAACTGGACAACCAGAAAGAACAATATCGACGTCCAAAGAATCACTCAGAGGAGTGGCAACAGACAAAGGAAAAGCCATCCTCGAAGCTTGCCAACAAGATTTAGAAGCAAAAATGGGAGAAACAAATGAATGCGTGGCACCCGGATCAAACAAAACCAAAGCATCCAGGTAACAAACAAAAAGAATACCTGCCACGACTGCATTAGATGCCTGAGCATCCTGCTGAGTCAGATGGAAAACTCTGGCCTGACCTCGACCTCCCTGCTGACTGGTAGAAGCCTGGCCAACACCTCGGGTACCTCCTCTCGTACCTCTACCACGACTCTGCTGTGGAACAAACTGAGTAGAACTCTGATGCTGAGCTGGTGGTAACTGAAATAGCACGGGTGCTGCACTAGCAATCGATTGCTGTGGGAATCGCGGAATCTGCTGCTGCTGATACCCAGAATAAGGACACGATCTGGCAAAATGTCCTGTCTGCCCGCATCTGAAACATGTCAATGGTGTCAGATAACACGGTCCCTGATGGACTCTACCACAAGTCTGACAAACACTGGCCGCTGATCCAGAACTACGACCACTGCTGCTGCTCGAAGCACCTGACCCAAATCTGAATGATCTACGCTGACCTCCACGACCATGTCTACTGCTCCGATGCACTCGCTGCTGCTGTCCCTGACTCTGCTGAGTCGAACCTCGCTGCTGACTACTCGAACCAACATGAAAACTCGAATACGGAGTAGCCTGCAATCCACTCGACTGAACTCCCAACTGGTAATAATCAGGCATCGCTCCCTGCCTAACTAACCTCAGCTCAATCTCCTTAGCTAGCTCAATCACAGACTCCAGAGTAAGACCTGTTGTAGGCATACCAGCAAAAGCTGAACCCAAACCAGTAACATAGGTAGTAACAGCAAAATACTGATCTCGCATCAGATCCTCAGCATATCTACCCAGACGAAGGAACTCTCGGGTATACTCCTCTACTGATCGATCTCCACGAGAAATACTAGTCAAACGAAGACGATAGCTCAAACGAAGAGGCTCTGGACAAAATCTCCTCATGAATCGCTCTCGAAACTGAACCCACGTCATCGTCATCATATAAGGCTGGATCATCTGAATGAACCAATCCAAGGCTGGTCCCTCGACAGACAACTCAACGATCATGATCCTCTGGTACTCGGTATGAGCAGTCCGAGTCCTAGTCTCAATCGCATGCAGAAAATCTAAAGGATCAGAAGTACCATCAAAAGCAATCCTGCCAACTCGGGCATAGAACAAAGCTGCCTCAGGGTCAGACATACCCTGCTGATAGGCAGGCTGAACAGGCTGAACAACTGGAGGAACAGGAACATCAAACTCAGGCTCAACAGGCTCCTCGTCCTGTAACTCTCTCTACCTACGGCGACCTGCCGCTCCTCGAGGTCTACCCCTGCCACGACCTCTACGTCTAACTGGCGGCTCAGGAGGTAAAACCTCGTCCTGAAAAGACTCATCATCCTCGGCCTCAACGACCGGTGGAGCGACACGCGCTCGCCTCCTCATTCTGAAAAGACAAACGGAAAGATTCAGACAAAACAGACAACGGAGGAATAACGCTGAAAACTACAGCAAGGAATACTTATCAAGACATACTCGAACCTAATACACTGCAGTAGTCCAACAGAAAACACAACTTTAAAACTAGGGCCACAACTCACACAACTAAGCCCTGACACAGAACTCCACTCTGATACGGACTTCGCTCTGATACCAACTTTGTCACGACCCAAAACAGGGGCCATGACCGGCGCTAGGGAACGGGAATTCTTTCGAATCCGGAACCCGTAGCAAGCCTAAAAATAAAATAAAAATGCAATAACAACCATAAAAATATAATATGCAGCGGAAATAAAATCATAAATATTACAATATCATCCATAACAACTGGATATAATTCAAAACTCATCACATCGCATATATAATCTCATAAATGTATAATCTTTATACAAATCCAGTTTTACTATAATACATCTCTTTAAAATAAAGTACATAAAATCCAATACTTTAATTTACAACTACTGCAGTGTCTAGATAAAATAAATAAGACTCAAGTAGACAATTTACATAAAGAAGCCGGGGCGGAAGAAATCCGGCGTATCGACCTGCTACTGAGGTCTGAGGAAGTTGACTCTCCTGAAAAATAGTCAACGGAGGGGAGTCAGACCTCACTGAGTGAATTACTATAGTATATATACATACACTCTAAGTGATAATGCATACAGTCAACAGTATATGAGTAATATGTATATATACAGGCAAGTTCATACAGATGCAGAAAAATCATTTTATATATTTTGTCTGAAAATCAACTTTTATGAAGGATCACATAGAACCCTAGAATATCGCAACCTCAGAAAATAGTGTTAAACAACACTCTAGCCATACAGGCTCACTGATTCCAAATATATCCACTTAATCCATATGGACAGTAGACTGGCCCCGAGACACTAAGTCAACCGAGCTCCAGCAGTCTGACTGCCAGTGTGATTGGCCCCGAGACACTTGGTCAACCGAGCTCCAGCAATCACACCCACAAACCACATCTCACATATCAAATAATCATAATCAAATCAATATCCACAAATAGTTAGTATATAGCCTAAAACTATAGGCGTACCGGTACGTACTCGGTCCTAGTGCTGCCCACTAGGTAGCACGTTCTATTGATATCCTTCATCAATAAATAATAAAACATTCATTCACAAAAATAAATGATGCATGGATTTAAATAAATCAACAATATAAACCATATATATACCGAAAATATACCAAACATAAACCAGGTATATTTTGAGTATATATATATGTCAAATAAATCCA
The DNA here is from genome assembly GCA_947683625.1 of Mallotus nudiflorus. Lineage (NCBI taxonomy): Eukaryota > Viridiplantae > Streptophyta > Magnoliopsida > Malpighiales > Euphorbiaceae > Mallotus > Mallotus nudiflorus. Next base: position 1,332,885 of record CANTUR010000592.1, on the reverse strand, counting down.
ATCAAATCATGAATTAAACTAAAAATATATTTAAAAACATTTTAAATATATTTTATTAATAAAACATGTATATAATTTATTATATACCAAAAATATACTTGAATATAAATCATGTTATTTATGCATATTTAGTCAAAATAAAACATGCATTTTCTAAATCATGCGTCCTAAGCATATATATATAATATAGTAACTCACCTAATGCGCTCCACGAGACAGGTCCGACGGGCCTGGTCCACTAACCCTCGGTCTCGGCGCAACTAAACAAGAAATAATTAATCGACATCAGAATAACCCTAACAGAAATCCTAGAATTAAATCTAGAGTATTCAACACAGAATCGGAAATAGAATTAGGGTTCGACTGGATATCACGTTTTACGAGAATTCTACCGGAAATCCGGCAGAACCTCCCCTGTAAAATGGACATCTCTCTACTCAAAAGAGTAGAGCCGACCCTGCAAAGAAAATACACTTCAAAAATAAACACCACAATCAATCACAACCCCTCGGTCGGACTCCAGACTACAATCTGTCGACCGGGGTCCACAAACACAGAATATATATTCAAATATACCAAAAATATCCTTAAATCATAAAAATACATTTTATAGGTAGAAATTACATAATTAATCTTGAAACACTGTAAAAATCGATTAAAACTCATTTTATTAGAAAAATCGTATATTATATATATAATTGAAAATAATTCCCGGAAAATAGTTTTAATTAGTTAAAAATACCAAATATTTTGTAGAAATCATTTTTATACCTTAAATAAATATTAAAACCAATTAAATTACATTTTTAGACAATTTAGGGTAAAATTACCAAAATACCCCTATATATATATATATACCTAAATTACTTTAAAAATTCACCAAAAATCATACAATTATCCAAAAATTCTGTAAAAATTCATACATGAAGATTAAACTACCAGGAACAACATTTGTGAAGGAAGTTTCCATGAATCATCCAAATTGAAGCTCAAAAAAATCGAAAACCAAAAGTGGCCGAAATATTCAAATCAAAACCTAAGCAATTCTAGACCATTTTAGCTCAAACCAAAGCTAGAATAACACTCACTGGAGCTCAAGGAGAAGATAGAGACCGGCGGTGTCGAAAACGGTGGCCGGATGAGGGAGAAACGATGGTGAGAAGAAATGGCCGGCGTCGGGCACCCACGGGAGAAGAAGAAGAAGAAAAAGAAAAAGAAGAAAAAGGAAAGAGAAAGAAAAAGAAAAAGAAAGAAAAAGGAAAAGAAAAAGAAAAAAAATAATAAATTTTAATAATTTAATAATAAATAAAATAATCAAATAATAATAAATAAATAATAAAATATTAGGGTAATAATAAACCCTAATTAAATAAATATACACACACAGGCTTTATTTAATAATTTAAAAATATGTATGAGTTCATGCAAACCCGTAAATACATTTAAAATAATTAATAATACATTGTTTACGTGGAAATTTCCCCGAAAATGAAAGTCCCGGGAAAATTTTACGTAAAATACTGAAAATAATAGACAGTAATCAAAATAGGTTTAAAATACATATCAACTCATAAAAATATCATATAAAATACAAAAATCATTGACACTGCATATCCCGGTACTGTGTAAAAATATTTTAAAAAAAAAACACGGGATATTACAGCTAGGATGATAGAGAATTATAGAGATTGAGCAGATTACTTGTAGTTTGCATTATAGGGATATAAAACTAATGTCTGAAGGTCACTCCATATTCCTTAGTGTATGGGTACGAAGCTGTGTTACCAATAGAGGTCAAGATTCGATCATTAAGGGTTCTCTTAGAGTTTGAGTACCAATGGGTGGAAAGTCAATTGGCATAGCTGACATTGCTAGATGAGAAGAGGATGGGAGCTATATATCACTCTCAACTGTATTAAAAGAGGATAGCCTAGGCTTATAATAAGAAAATCAAGCCAAGAATAATCAAAGAGGGAGATTTTGTGTTGAAGCTTACCAAGCTGATCATGACTGACTTGTAAAGGAAATTCAAGCTGAATTAGGAAGGCCTGTATATGGTGAAACAGTTATTTTCCAAGGTTGCTGCTATCCTATTTAACACAGAAGGGAATGAATTCAAAGAGCCTATTAACCTAGAAAAGCTCAAGAAGTACTTTCTGTAAAAGTCTCACTAAGGAGAAAACTTTAAAAAAAGGCTATCTAGGTAAAAATTAGAGACAAGAAAAACAATAGTTAAAAAATTAAAAGACATGTTGGATTGAAAACCTTGAATGAGGTAGTTTAAGAAAAAGTTAAGGATATATAAAAGGAGAGAGAGAGAGGGAAAATGGTTAGTTAGAAAACTTATAAGGGCAAGCCAACTAACAACATGAGATGTGTTAGAAGCAAAATGTATATGCAGATTGTGCTTAAATTAAATGAATAGATTGCTTTAATTAGTGTTAAACATTGCATTAAGTGTCTCTTGTAAACTATTTAATTACAAAAGGAAAAGCTATCTAACAAAAAGGGAAATGATGACTCAATTCATAAACTAATTTCGTTTCCTTTTCTTTTTTTTAACATCCTGAGCACTTAACATTTGCAACTCTCTTATTCTTTTATTTTTAATAAACTTATCTTTTTCTATCTATTATAATTGAATATGTGCCTTCTAATTATCATCAGTGGTCAGATCTCTATTGTAGTTTATGTTCCTCTGAATGATTATATGAGGCCAAGTAGCCACTAAGTTATCCAAGAAGTTTTGGGAGAAGGGTCTTAGCTTGAACTCATGCACTAACTCTACAATTAGTTGCTTCTGTCTATATTGGCAGCAAAAACGAGTAAGGTTATAGAAAGTGGCAAAGTGGAGGCTAGCAACCAGAACACAATAAGTGTAAGACCAAATAGTTACGTGCTGTAATATCCACCATAGACACATCCATCAAATTAGAGTATTGGGGAATGTTGATAGCCAGCCTTGGACATCTTTTGGTATGGGATACAGCTTCCAAGTTCAACAATGCTTGACTATATAGCATGCTATGTCTCTGGTAGGTTCAAGTAATCTCAGTTTCTCATGGAACCACATATATGAGAGTAAGGGGTGAGTAAAAATGTTAGTAAATTAGAAAATAAAAATCAGAGAAGAAAAAGCTTGCCTCCAACAAAGGTAGACTTCTAGAGAATTGCTTAGTTTTCATGAAGTTATCTAGTATGATGATGGTTTTTGCTAGAATGAGAGGGAAAGGGTTTAGTCCTGCTTCCACTTAGTCTAGAATGTGGAGGAGTTTTGAATCACAATTTCTAGAAAGGGAAACGAGTAGGAATTGAGCATACAAAGAGAAGGTCATCATATGGGGAAATAAACTTCTCTCCTATCTATGTCTATGATAGTTTTAAGGAAGGGTTCTAATACGATCTCTAAGCTGAGAATGTAGTCAGATGAAGACTGGGGTAGAAAATTAAATAGTCGAGCCATCTAACATTGGACAGAATATGCGTATAGAATTCTAAGTGCATGGACTACAAGTTGGCAAGTGGAATTTATTTAACAATGTAAAACAGCTTCAAACTCCTCTAGTAGAGGTCATAGTTCTTCTATATTGAACCAGAAGACATGTTTTTTAGGATCCCAAAATTAAATTGCAGCATGGAGGAAAGGGAAGTTGATTCTTCTGATATATAGTGATCTAAAGACTTATAAGTGGAATGGCTCTAATTTGGACCATTATCCATTGTATAAACCTTTTAAGATTGGCTATAGTAGTTTGAGGCTTCTTTCAGTCATGATTCAAGCTCTTGGTGGTATATAGGGAAAGAAAATGGAGGTTTGAGAAGAACATGTTCAAAAAATTGTGTTGAAACTGAAGAGTTGGAGATTTAAAGAGGTGACACCTCAGGGATGAGGTGAATCCTCAAGGATGATGCGATTGCCTCTCCAACAGTAAAAAGGGTGAAAGTTTTCGATACAATCACATAGTTTTAGCCTTAAAATTAGAACCTTGCAAATTAAAAAAAGATTATGTAATCATTGATGCTAAATTGTATATGAGATTAAGGTTGATTGAAATAAAAGTTACATTTTGTAAATATCCAGCCAGAAGAAGATATGAAAATGTTGCAATATCATAATCAAATGAGTAAAGATAACAGTGTTAAAAAAAAGCCAATGGGCCCTAATCTATCAGGAATTTAGCTCAGTGCCCTCAGGATCATCCTCTCCTCCAGTTTCATCATTGCCCCTATCCTTATCTTCATTGTCCTTATCCTCATGAATCTGAAGCACCTCAATTTGACGCTCGAGGGTGGCAATCCTCACCTGGCTAGCCTCATCAATATCCTATTTAAGTAGACTAAAGGTTAGTAAATCATGAAAGCATGCATACATATAGACATAGGAAGAATAATTACCCTCAATTACTGGGTGATATCCAGCATATAATCCCTTTAAGCATTAATCATCTTGTACATGTATAAGCCTTGCTTAAAGGGAATCTATATTATCGACATAATTTTAGAACTAATAAACATGTCAAGACTGATTCAGGAAACAGGTCAAAGATGAACTCAAGTGAGTAGTGCTCCTAGGGGTACATGCGAGTGTGAGATCCTTATCTAGGGTTAAGAACTGATAAGATAGCTCTCCTGAAGGAACCTAGCAATGAACTAAAGGGTCAGGAGTATAACTGAAGCTACTGATAACCAACTGCAAGCTAGGGGTAGTAAGGGGCCTCATATTCTCGGCCATAGTCGAAGTACCCTCTCTAATCATATCGATGCAGGGTCTTTGATGATCTCTCCCTCATGCCTAAAGGTTGGCTTGAGGTGCAGGTCAAGTAGTTGTAAATTGAAAATAAGAAATCATGTTAAGATGTCATAATCTTAAATGCAAATCAAGCATTAGATGCTTATCTAACAGGTAAAAGTAGTAGATAAAGGAATTATTAGCTAGAGGTAGGTCTGAACAAACTCTAACTAGTGGCTCTTGATTTGTACAGTGTGGTCCACAGCTTGATCAAGCTTAGTGCCCTTTAACTCGTGCATCTAAAGCATACCCCTTGGAAGGGACTTAGGCACTTGCCTTGCCCCAACTCCTAAATTCTAGTGAAGGACTGCTCACTAATATATCAAACTCAATAGCTTGGTCCATGAAGAAGGACTCTCCTCTAAGCTAGTGGTCTACAACAGGTTATCTTGACATTCCATCCATTCTTAGGCCCTTACAAGTCATTCTGAATATGCAAAGAGAACACCAATAGGTAAGTGCATCAAATTTATAAGGTTGCTAATACAATTACAAATGTTGTATGTACCGCATCTTGTGTCAAAGAGTTCAGGTGCTAATAATGGATGTACACTCAAGCTAGATGCCACTTCAGAACACAACTGGCACCCTACCTTCCTATTGCCAAAAAATCATTTCCTACATGCATTACCCCGACCAATAAATCTAGCTCTAATGCCCAAACCTACTAAAGGAATATTGTAACAGGTGTCGATAAATGGTTATTGGAATAAATTAATGGGAAAAAGAAGAATATAGCTTACCATGACAGTGTGCCAAAAGCCATAGAATCGGTTAGCTCTGTGTACCACCTTATCCATACTCCTGTTTAGATAAGCTAGAGCGTAGCTACCCCAATCATATGTAGATACCTTATCCAAGTCTTATAGGGGTAGTAGGAACATCAAATCCATCGACCTAGAAATATCAGCAAAGAAGGTGGTTCCAAGAAGGTAAATAAAAAATTCTTGCACCACCTGGTCGACCTCATAAGGAGTGATAATTGTAGCAACTCTATCTTAATTATAGAAGCTTTGGATTAAGTCAAGCATGATGGTATATGTCCCTTTTATGTCTGGGATCATACCAAGGAGACACTCAATATATATAGCATTATTTGGAGTTAACTGATGCAAGCTCGCATAGAGAGAAACAGGATCTCCAACACATGCAATCCTAGTAATAGCAGTGAATGAGACATGATCCAGAGTGAGTTCCCAAAAGAGGAGGTGGAAAGTGTGAGTTGTATCAAACCATTTCTCCATTAGTGTGTGGAGTGACTGATAATCTATCTATCCCTATTAATCAAGGAGCGAAAGAATAAAGCCTTCAAACCTAGTGTCTTGAATTCGGTCTTTTTGATCCTCTATTAAATGATTGTAGAAGACTCGAGCCCTATGGAAGTTCTTGTTACCCTTGAACATTTATGCATCATACTATAAAAGAAATTAGAGAAGTTGAATTAAAATCACATAATTTTATTACTTTTTGAAAGAAAAATGAAGAAGGAAGAAAGGAATGGTCAATACGCCTTGCTGCAGAGGCATAGCACCTCATAGATGAGGAGATTACTTCATCGCAGTAGTGGTAGCCTCTAAGAAGGGGTGATGCCCTCTCAATATGAAACATAGATAATCATCTCTTAACAAAGGGCAATCGCCACAGTGACAAGGCATCGCTTTAATGCATAGGCAATTACCTCTGCACATTTCTAATATTTCTCCCAAATCCATAAGATTCACATTTAATCAATCCTATTTCTAATCCTAGATGGTAAATAGACATAAATACATCTTAATGCAATGTAATTTGCAAGAAAAGAAAGAAAAATTTGAGTACCAAACTCTCTAGATGCTAATAAGCAAATGTGACTCCTCAAATATGCCAAAAGAGGAATCATGTCTCTTATTGATAATCCAAGATTGCTTGGGGCATTTATGGAAGGTGAAATAGGATTCCACTTAGGCATAGGTGGCATCCTCTCATCATCCATTTTTGACAGAATACAGGCATAGGAAAGAAGAATGAAAAGAGAAGAAGAAAAGAAAAGAAAAGAAAAGAAGAGAGAAAGAAAGAAAGAAAAGGGAGAAAGGGTTTCTTTTTTATAGCAAAAAAAAGACGATGATGTAAATGATAAAAAAGATAAAAGTGAAGAAAATAATGAATGAGAAAGGGAAGGTTTCCTCGAGCATATTTTGAAAATTAGTATTATGAGTGGAAGTTTTCTTGGTTAAAGAAATGGAGACTAGTTAGGTTGTATTTTCAAAGTTCACAATTTCAAAAGTGATAAGTAGGGTTGTATCCCTAAAATTCCTATTTTGGATAAGGGACTGCCTCTCAGGCTAGGAAAACCTGAGGATGATGGCATGAGTTTCCCATTCCAGATAAGGGACTACCTCTCAGGCCAGGAAAACCTAAGGATGATGGTATGAGTTTCCCATTCTAAATAAAGGACTACCTCTTAGGCAAAGAGAACCTGAGAATCATGTTTTAGATGAGCGGTGTATTGGGCTAGGAAAATTCAATAACTATATTTTAGATGAGTGGTTAATCGAGCTAGGAAAACCTAAAGATCACGGTCACATTTCCAGATGATTTATGAAGTATTAATGAGTGACTAATCGAGCCAGGAAAACCCGAGGAATAAGGCCACATTTCAAGTTGAAGAATTCACCTCTTGAGCGAATCTCATAGGTCAGGTACATCCCTTACTTTTGTTGTGCATGTGATTTTTCAAAAAATTTTAATTGCATGTGTTTGGTTTTTTGAAAAATTAGGGGGTAAACTGTTGATTCCTAGTTCGATCAGCCTAAGTGATAGGGTGAACTGTAGATGCTCAATTTGATTGGTCCGCTATAGAGTCTGATGATAAGAAATATGAGGTTTGAATGTAAGAACGAAGCCTAAACCTTCTTGAAAATGGACCCAAAAGCTTAGAACACCAAAATCCATGCCCAAGCCCATAAAAAAAAGCCTAATATGCTCTGGCTCATTAGGCCTAATCTAGGCTGGGCTAGAAAGGTGGTGCCTCTTTGAAGAGGCGATTGCCTCTATGGTAGTAGGCCATGAGGCAATCAGCTCATCACAAAGGCACCGCCCCTACAGTTGCCATTTACCTCTATATTAAATATAAAGGTAGCAATGGTGGCCAACTTAGTGGGCCCACCTTTGAATGAACTCAGTCCTTTGTGTGAGGAGAAGATTTTTAAAAAACTATTAAGCTAGAAAGGGCAATGTTGAGTAAAGGGTAGGGGTATGGGCTAGGCATGGGAATTAAAAGGAGGAAGAAAAGAAAAAAAGGGTTAGAAACCTTTAAAAAAAAGGAGGAGCTCTGAAAAGAAAAAAGAATGTCCTTGAGGAGGAGAAAAGAAGAAGGAAGCTTAAAGGTTCATTCTTAAGAAGAAGAAGGTAGAAACCTTGCATTCAAGTGAAGATCTTTATATATCTTAGGAACTGACATTTTTTCTATTATAGGGATTTATTAGTGATTTCTAATCATTAAATATTTGTCCTATTAATTAGTTCTTGAGATGTTTCATTTATCTAATTTAAGTAGTTTACATTCAGTTTATTTTCCTTTTACTTTATTTCTTTGGACAAAGTATTGTAATCCTTAATCCCTTCCCCATTCATTTGTAATGTATGGTTGTAAATTATTACTTGTTTTATTTATATTGAATGTTTGGACTTTAAGCATGAAATGGGATTAATGTGAAAATTTGGACCTTAATGTAAAACTTGACCAATTGTTTAAAGGCAATTATAATTGACATGTTAACAAAGAAATAATTGAATAATTAAAGGTAATAAATTATGAAACACAAACGGAGGCCAACTGCAAGGTTGGGTGGGCATTCCAAATGCCTATACCCAATTTTTGAACCTGTTCTCTGATGATGGCTTTTAGAAACCTCCATGGAATCAAATTGTCGTACAGTATGTCCCGAATTTTATCTAGGTAGCGACTCCATCTCTAATTAGCCTTTAAGACTTACTTCATATTTCCTAGTGGGTTTTAAGTCCACATAGTGTCATGGTTGCCAAACACTTGGATGCAAGCTAAGCCCCGCCGCCTGCAATAATATTGCTAAGTAATGAACTTTATTATTAAATTGGTTAGCCTATACATAAATACTAATTAACATGTAGACAAACACTAATGAACTTATAGACAAATATTAATTAACTTCTAGGCAAATGCCACTAAACCTACAGTTTATTTCTTAAGGAACCTGCATTATTTTAAATAATAAACCTACACGTTTTTTTTAATGAATCTATACTAGTGAAATGATGAACATGCATTATTTAAAATTAATTTTTATTTATATTTCTATTTAATAAATTTGTATTTATATTTGATGATAAGTATTTCTATTTAATATTAATATTAATTTTTAAATTATTAAATTAATAATATTAATTGATGATCTATTCAATATTAATATTTATTATATTATTGTTAATTTTTATTTAGAATTAATATATTAAATTAATAACATTAATTAATAATATTGTTAAGTAATTAATTTTACTATTAAATTGATTAACCTGTAGGCGAATACTAATTAACTTTTAGGCAAATAGTAATAAATCTATAGTTCATTTATAATGAACTTGCATTATTTTAAATAATGAACATACATATTTTATCTAATAAATCTATACTAATTAACTAATGACCATGCGTTATTTAATGTTAATTTTTATTTATATTTCTATTTAATATTAATTTTTATTTAATATTAATTAATAATCTATTTAACATTAATATATTAATATTAATTTTGATAACATTAATAAAACAAGTAAAATGTTGATAAACAAATTAAACAAGTATAAAAGAAAGTGTGATGATTGGTTCAACAATGACCCATAAACAAGATTTTCATAAAAATAAAGATGAGCAGTAGAGAGTAATAATAAACGCCTACTTCACACCTGTTATGGACCCTTATCCATATTGCAATACGAACAAGGTCCATGGTATAACAATTGATGTTTAACTTATTCAATTGCTAAACAAGGGTTCTGTGAATGATGCCTATCATGTTCAAAACTTTAGTTAAATACATCTATGGTACTCAACATTATCGCTATTTCCCATTAAACATTTCGTCCCACAAAACCTGCCAAGTGTTAGAATGGATCCTACAAAAGTTCTCGTCATAGAATTCTGTCACCAATGATGGTGTGGATGATGATGTGTCATCTGAAAAAAAGTAGTGGCCATGTCAGCTGAGGGTTAATTCTATCTATGGAACCTAATTTTTTTTATTAGTTTCTAGTATAATATCCAACTTTCATTTAGTCACTTAAAACCTCCCAACGTTTCTCATGAATCCTATAAAACTACCTAATGACACATTTCGATCACCGGTGATGACGTAGATGCTAGCATGTCAATTTTTTTCTAATTCATTTTAGTTGGATATATGCTTCGTATCTCATCAATATTATGTACATATCTAATCAACATTTTTATTGAAGTATATATTTGGAAGTTGTAAAATTAGGATGAATAAAGAGAAGGAGAAGAGTATGTATACTAATTATTGGTGTTTGAGGATTCTCATATAATGTTTGATAGAATGCATGAAAGAGAAAAAGTGAGCTGCAAATCATGATGGCTTTAAAGCTTTTTTAGGAAGCTTGGCAAAGAGAGAGTAATAGTGGGCCATGCTATTTAACATTTAGCTGACGTGGCCACTAATTTTTTTGTTAGATTTTGAGTTATTAAAAAATTTAAACGTTAGCATCCACATCATTATTGGAGACCAGAATTTGTGATTAGTTAGTTTTTTGGGATTCATAAGAAACTTTAGGATGTTTTAAATGACTAAATGAAAGTTGGATATTTTACTAGGAACTAGTGAAAGTTTGGATACCATTAATGTAATTAATCCTCAGTTAACATGGCCATTATTTTTTATTAGATGACATGTCGACATCCACTTGGTAGATTTTTACGGGGTCTATTCTAACACTTGGTAGATTTTATAGGATGAAATGAAATTTGGGTTGTTTAATGAGAAATAGTGATAATGTTGAGTACCGTGGATGTAATTAACCCTCAAAACTTTAGAAACCTATGCTTTGTTTGGGCCAGATGATGTGAGGCCTTGACAATATTTACAAATGTAATTACTAATGTTTCTTGACATTGGCGACAAGGTGGCCTAAGGTTTGAACCATGAATTGTGTTAGAGCTATATTTTTAAAAAATTGAACTGAGACCATTTGTATAAGTTTTTGTTCACAATTTTAAATTGAAATTACATATATTTTTAGATTGACTTGGTTTTTTATATATTTGAAAAGATGCAGAATGCATTAATGATGCGGGTGTCGAAGAACTTGCAATTCAGTTTATGGAAAATTATGAAAAATTGCATTAATGGCATTTTTATAATTTTTAGAAACTTTGGGGTTTCAGATTTTGGCACGACAGAAGGCCAATTTGATTGGAATAAGCCCAATGATCATAAGCAACTAGCTTTTCTTGTGAGCTACATTGCTTTTTAGGAAAATTCAATCGTTTAGGCCTCCAAATTAGCAATTTTCTATTTTTAGTTGTTTTAGGGTTTTTCCTATTTCATTTAGGATTCTTTTTATTTAGGGTTTTTTTTCCTATTTAAGCTTTGTTTTGGGAATTTTGGCCATCATTATGATTAATAAGAATTTGAATTCCTTTCATTTTCCAAAATTCCTTAAATTTTAATGCTATTTCCTGAGTTTTTAAATTACAGGTTATAAAAGATTAGTCTTTGGTAGTCATGCATGATTCAACAAACACTAATTCCTTGTTTATCACTCTTCAGTTATGTCAATTTGGTATTAAAGCTCTGATCCTCAAACAAGATGTCTCATAGATGATAACATTAATAACCACAACAACAATGTATTAAAGAGGTTTATGAATGTGATGACTTATGTCGCCTTGAACAATGAATAAAGTAGATGGATCAATAGGTTAACACCTTCATGGAGCAGCTCATAAAGAGAATGGGTGAGCTATTAGCCAATCAAAATAAGTGGTAGCCAAATCAGTGCCAGATCCCTAATGTTGATGATCAGACTAACCCTTTTATTGATAATGAAGATGACTATAGTGATGATCTTGATGACATCCCACATAGGAATCAATGGCAGCATGCTGAGAATGATGATCGAAGATGGTGGGAGGAAGGTATACAAATTGAAATCCCTAAATTTCATGGTACCTTACAACCAGAAGAATTCCTTGATTGGGTAGCCACAATAGAAGAGATCTTAGAATTCAAGGGAGTGCCAGAGGGTTAGTGAGTGCCATTGGTGGCCACGAGATTTTGAGATTGAGTAATGGATTAGTGGCAGCAAATTAAACAGACATGAGTTTGATTGGGGAAGTCAAAAATTATGACTTAGGAGAAGATGAAGAAACAAATGCATATTACATTCCTTCCCTTTAATTATCAACGTTTACTATATCAGTATTTACAAAATTTGAGATAAGGAAATCATTCAATTGATGATTACACTACTAAATTTTATCAGTTGATTACTTGTGATGATGTGCATGAGATAAAGGACCAATTGGTTGCTTGGTATATTGGAGGGTTAAAGGAACAAATCACAGAGACAGTGATCATGTTGGATCCTGTGTTTATTTTCATAGTGCACCAATGGGCGTTATAGATCAAGAATCAATGAATAGGTGATTTTATGTAGGCCCCTGGAATCAGTAGTGCAAGAGATAGTGGCACTGTGAACTGTGCAACTAGTGGAATGGGCTAAGATAGTGTTACGAACAAAGTTGGGGCAGTACCAACCACTATACAAAATGTTAGTTCGAGCAGTGGTACTAAGTGTTTTGCTTGTGGAGAAGTAGGTCATAGGTAGTCTAACTGTAAAAAGAAAGGAAAAAGAGTGATGTTTGTTGAGGCAGATAAGCAGTATAAAGATGAGGATGTAACTGACCTAACTGATGACCTAGTATTTGATCCATATTCTGTTAATGAGGAGATCGTGACTAGTGATGTAGGGGCTGCTTTGGTTATGCAGAGATCCTATCTAACACCTAGAGCTACTAAAGATTATTGGTTGTGAAATTATATTTTTCAGTCCACTTGCACTATCAAGGGCAAAGTATATAGATTTGTGATTAATGGAGGTAGCTATAAGAACATAATTGCAGCAAAGGTGGTCCAAAAATTGGGAATTTCAACTGTAAAGCATCCTAAGCCTTACAAGTTGGCATGGCTGAAAAAAGGGGGTGAGGTAACAGTGTCAAAACATGCCTTGGTTTCCTTTTCTATTAGGAAAAAATATAAAGATGATGTTTGGTATGATGTGATAGCCATAGGTGCATGTCATTTATTACTGGGATGGTCATGGCAATTTGATAGAGAAGTAACTCATAATGGTAAGAATAACACCTATAGTTTCATGTTTGAGGGTCTAAGGATCATGTTAGTGCCTAACAAGGATCGTGATTAGCCTGAACAGGTGCAGGAAGATTTAATAAGGCAGTGCAAAAATAAGAAGTTGTTTATATCCTCTTTGGGAAGGTAGTGGATAAGGAGGCAGTAGTTCCTAATGTAGTCTTACCACTTTTATAAGATTTTAGGGATTTTTTCCATAAGAATTACTAGAAGGGTTACCTCCTATAAGGGATATCTAACATCAGATTGACCTTGAACCAAAAGTAGCCTTACCAAATCAACCACACTATAGGATGAGTCCTATTGAGCATGAAGAATTGAGGAGACAAGTGGAAGAGCTGTTGGCTAAAGGATACAGTCGAGAGAGCTTAAGTCCTTGTGCTATACCAACCCTTCTAACACTAAAGAAGGATGGTTCTTGGTGGATGTGCATTAATAGTGGGCCATTAACAAAATAACTGTCAAGTATCACTTTCCTATTCCTAGATTGGGTGACTTACTTAATCAGCTTAATAGGGCCACAATGTTTACTAAATTGGATCTGAAAAGTGGTTACCATCAAATTCGGATTCGATCTAGCGATGAATGGAAAACAACCTTCAAGAGAAGGGAGGGATTATATGAATGGCTAGTTATGTCATTTGGGTTATCGAATGCACCAAGCACTTTCATGCATTTTATGAATCAGATTTTAAGGCCGTTCATTAGAAAATGCATTATTGTTTACTTTGATGATATTTTGATTCATAGTGCTAACCCAGATGAGCACCTTAGTTAATTGCGAGATGTCTTCATTATGTTGCATAGGGAGAAGTTCTATATAATCATTAAGAAGTGTGTATTTTTACTGCCAGTGTGTTGTTTGCTTAGCTATATTGTGTCGGGTAAAGGATTGCTAGTTGATGAGTCAAAGGTAGAAGCTATGAAACATTGGCCAAAACCTACTACCATTACTGAGGTAAAGAGTTTCCACATATTGGCTTCATTTTATAAGCATTTTATTTTGCATTTTAGCAGCATCATGGCACTTATTACTGATTGCATGAAGCAAGTGGGAAAATTTTTATGGACAGATAAGGCAGAAAAGGTGTTTGAATTGATCAAATTATGCCTTACTACAACACCCATTTTGGTGTTTCCTAATTTTCATCAACCTTTTGAATTGCATTCAGATGCTTCTGAGGTAGGAATTAGGGTTGTTCTGAGTCAAAACAACAAGCCAATAGCGTATTTCAGTGAGAAGTTGTCGGGGTCCAGATTGTAATATAGCACCTATGATGTCGAATTCTATGTTGTGGTTTAGGCTATTAAACATTGGTATCATTATTTGTTTCATAAGGATTTTATCATGTATATAGATCATAAAGCACTAAAGCATTTTCACTGGCAAGATAAATTTTGTAAGACATGCTAGTTGGGTTGCTTACCTTCAGAAATTTACCTTTATGGTGAAGCATAAGTTGGGTGTTACCAATAGAGTGGTTGATGCATTGAGCAAACGAAAGAGTTGATTGGCTCAAATGTCCATTAAGGTACCTGGTATTGATTCCTTTATAGAATTACTTGAGACTAGCCTATATTTTTCTGCTATTATGGCTAAGGTTAAAGCAAGGGAGAGAACTAATTTCCTATTGCATGAGGGATTTTTATTTAAGGTTAACTAGCTATGTATCCCAGATTACAGTTTGCGTTTGAAGATTATTAAGGAACTACATGGTGTAGGGCATGCGGGATGAGACAGGACTATACAGTTGGTGCAGGCTTGGTATTTCTAGCCTACCATTCACAAAAAAATGGAAAAACTGGTGCAGCAATGTCGGATTTGTTAGGTTTCTAAAGGGACAACATCTAATGTAGGTTTGTATATGCCATTACCAGTTCCTTCGTAGCCTTCGGTGGAACTTAGCATGGATTTTGTGCTAGGATTACCATGCACACAACAAGGTAATGATTCTATATTTATAGTAGTTGATCGATTTTCAAAATTAGTGCATTTTATTCCATGTAAGAAAATCACAGATGTTGTTCATGTTACTCATTTGTTCTTTAAGGAGTTTTATAAATTGCATAGGTTTCTTATATCTATTATGTCTGACCGAGATACTCGATTCCTTAGTCATTTTTGGTGCAGCTTATGGAAAATGGTGAATACATAGCTTAATTTTAGCAGTGCCTATCAACCATAAACAGATCGGTAAACTGAGGTAGTGAATCAGTCTTTAGGGAATCTACTGAGGTGTTTAGTGGGTGAACATGTGAAGAGTTGGGATCAGTAAATGTATCAAGTATAGTTCGCTCATAATCTTGTAGTTAATCAGAGCATAGGATTTAGCCCTTTTGTTATGGTATATTCTGTGGTACCAAGAGGACTGCTGGATTTAATTCCTCTTTTAGAAAAAATGATTATGGCAAAGAAAAGGATTTTATTAGTGGATTACAAGAAGTTCATAAGACTATCCATGACAATTTAATCCAAGCTGCCTCTAAGTATGAGCAAGCTGTTGACAAGAAAAGGCGACATGTTGAGTTCGATGTGGGGGATTATGTGTGGGTTGTCCTTACCAAGGAGCGGTTCCCTGCAAGTGAATATAACAAGTTGTCTTCCAAGAATATTGGACTAGTGGAAGTCATGGAGAAGATCAATCCTAATGCCTACCATTTGAAGTTGCTTAGCTATATTCGTACTACGAGTGTTTTTAATGTTAAACACTTGATTCCCTATATAGGTGTTTCTTTAGACAAGTAAGATTCATGGGCAAATTATATCCACCCTGGGGAGAATGACGTAGGCATCGAAGAACTTACAATTCGGTTTATGGAAAATTATGAAAAATTGCATTAGTGGCATTTGTTAGTGATATGCAATAGGTCAATCATGTATCACCATGTTTTGACTTTATCATTTTATTTAATAAAAAGACATTTTTCAATATCATTTTGTGTTGTGATAATTACTTGAATAGTTAATTCTTACTAAGCTCATTAAGTATATGACTTGATAGTAAAACCCTTAGATTAAATATGAATTTTATTCAAGTTATCCTTAGTCATAACAATATGTTATGGTTAGTATGGTGTTGATTGATGATTATGTTTTACTAATCATGAATATGAGATATTAAGTCAACTCATAGGTACTTTTTTGGGAAATAATATACTGGATTGACCTATTATAAGAATACTACATAGATAATTGTCATAAGTAATTCTCATCATAATAATATTGATTTAGTCCTTTAACCTTGAAATCATCATAGATTTCTAAAAAACTATTATATATTTTGACACAATCTAACATTGTCTTTAACAGGATGATTAAATAGATTGTTGTTGGATATGAAATGAGTTATGTGAGGAATGTGAGTGATTGAGAAGGAATTTGTCCATTATTTAATCTGAGTAAGATATCTATGAGCCCCTTGATATGATAGATTAAGGAAAATGCATGGTCATGCTAAAGTATATTGATAAAGAGTTATCATTCTCAGTCTACTTAGAGTTAAGAAATAATATGATTGAATTATATAAGGATGACAGAAACTATGGCTTATATTCAATCAATATATCATGTAAAAAAAGGATTACAATATTTATTATAAATTAGGTTATGTCGGATTATTGACTTCACATGACTTAGGTAGTCTTAATGTATTGCTAGAGGCCACTTATGACTTGTAGGCCTAAATAGAGATTTAAGGCCCACTGCCAACGTCATGTGAACCTACAAGGTCACAAATTTAGAACAAGCCCAAAAATAGATATGGGTTTGAGAAGCCCAAATATGCTCTCTGGAAATAAATAAATAGTTTATTTATTTAAGGTAAATGTTATCTTAAATAAATAGAATATTATTTTTAATTTAATTTTAAATAAAATTAGAACAATAATAATTAAGAAATTACCAAAAAGTTGTTTTGGTAATTAAAACCCTAATTAGAGGTCTATAAATATGTTATATTCTCTAGGGTTTCACCAACTTAATCATTAGCTACTAAAAATTCATTTTTCTCCTCTTAAAAAAACTAAAACACAGAGTGTTTTTGTTATTGATTTATGAGAAATCAAGAGAAGTGCTAGCACATAAAGTTTTCATTTTAATCAAGGGCTATTCATATGGACGCTTGTGGAGGACAGATTCTTTTGATCCGAACTACCAAAATCAAAAGCTCGAGGTAATGTATCACCGGAGTAAACCTCCTCTCTACCTTCCAGAAATCTTGCCTCTTCTGCGTTTGTGGTAAGATTTGAAAGCCCTAGTTTTAAATCAATTAATCAAATTACTTGGATCTGGGTTAGGATTTGTGATTAAAAGTTTTAATTTCCGCTGAGTTTTTGAATCACAAAACCCAATAGCATTTTCATAATTTTCAGTAACTTTGGAGTTCAAATTTTGGTGCGACAGGAGTCCAATTTGATTGGAATCGGCCCAATGATCACAATTCATTAGCTTTGCTTATGTGCTACATTTCTTTTTGGGCAAATTCAATCATTTAGGCCTCCAAATTCATAGTTTTCTATTTTTAATTGTTTTAGAGTTTTTCCTATTTCGTTTGGGATCTTTTTGTTTAGGGTTTTTTTCCCTATTTAAGCTTTGTTTTGGGACTTTTGACCATTGTTATGATTAATAAGAATTCAAATTCCTTTTAACTTCCAAATTTTCTTGAATTTTGATTTCTATTTCCTGAGTTTGTGAATTACAAGTTATAGAAAATTAGTGTTTGGTAGTCGTACATGATTCAACAAACATTAATTCCTTGTTTATCACTCTTCCACTATGTCAATTAACATTCACGAATTAATACATCATGAAGAAAGTGACGGATAGAATCCCATTCTTATAGATCAGCCATAGAATGAGCAGCTATATGCTGCTTCATTCGCATATCTTCTAATAAATCTGACATTTACTTGTTGAAAGTGAGATAAACAAAGTAATACAATCATCAATAATTATACCAACAGAAGAAACATCAGTAGGATTCTGAATGCATTAGACTACTTGAAGAGCATCCGATTCCAAGATAAAGTTATCATAATGCAGCGCTTTAAGCCAGAATAGAGCCTCTCGGATTGACAGTGCTTCGGCCTCTTTGGAAGTATCGGAACCAGTAATCTGCTTAGATATTGCTTTGACAAACTGGCCGGAGTAATCTCGTAGAACAAAACCCACACCTGTATAGTGAGAAGCTGAGAGAGCCGCACCAACGTTAACTTTCAGGCAACCAGATGGCTTTGAACACACTACATCACCACGAATATCATCCATACCCTGAGTCATATTTAGAAGTGCAAGAGTTTAGTGAGTCGCACACCGCCATTGACTTAACAACTGTCCTGCAGAATTCAATAACCATTGCACATACCAACTTTGTTTGCTCCACACCCAACTGTTGCGCTGATTCCACAGCTGCCAACAAATCATCCCTAATAAAGGTTTGTCCTCCAGTGGCAGCATAGATAACATACTAAAAATCAAATCTGCAACGAAGGCATAAGAATGACAAATCACAGATAACCCAGAAATGTCCGCAGCATAAGAACAATGAAACAGCAGATGCATACTTTCTTCATGACCAGAGACACAAAACTGACAAGTGGGAGCAATGTTTACATAATGACCAATAAGTGCTATGTTTGTAGGAAGACAATTTGAACACACCCTCCTTTGGAAGTTTTTAACTTCGGCAGGCAATTGTCATTGTTAAATAAGCAACCAGTTATTAGTGTGAGGCAATTCTATTTCACCACGAAGGGCTTTGTAACAACTTCGGACTAAAAAAGAGCCATTGGGAGATAATTGCCAAAACTAGGAATTCGATAATGATCTGTATGGAAGAGGAATTTGCAGGTTGGATTTTTAAAAAGTAAAAATATAGAATATTAAGGTGCCTACACTTTAGAGCATTTCCTTTAATTTAGAAAACAATTATTTTTTATGTTATATATTTTCTCTTTTTATATAAAAATTGGCACGGTCACGCTTTTTTTTTTTTTGTTTGGCTAAATCTATTTCCCGTATTTGTTAACAATAATACATAAATAATTATTTTTACTACAAAGTCCAAGATATTTATATATGATCAATTTAAAATAATTTTAATATCTTAACAATAAAATTTGTTTTTTTTAATTATTATTAGACTTGAAATTAAATTAAAATAAAAATGTAATTATATTGTTTGAATTTGATACAAGATTTTATTTTGTAAGAGCCTATGTTTATAGGATAAATATAAAAATAATAGATTTATATTTATTTTAATTTTTAAGCATATGTTATCTTTTTGTGACAATTTGATATATAGATAATTTTTTGCTAGTAATATTAAATATAAAACCATAATGCTGTTAATTATCAATGTATTTATCACTTGAAAATTCAATATACATAATTTTCCAGTGAATTTATGTTGAATTTTAAATTCTAATCTCTAATAACAGGTTGATCCGACCCAATAAATTTAATTAAAATTAATAATAATACAACTACTATAAGGGCTATAAATAAAAATTAAAATTGCAGTTTATTGCCAATAATTTGATTATAAGTATTTCATTTTAAATATTTTAAACCACGCAAACAAACATGCATATAAAATGAATGCTATAAATAAATTGGAATGTTAAAAATATATGTAGTGAGAAAATTTACTATTTGATTTGTATTGCAGAATGATTTGAATATATACAACTGAGATACAAGTAAAAAAAAAGAAAGAAAATATACATGAAGAAATTAAGGAATCAAATGTGGATCCAATAATATATACAAGGTAACTATAATATTTGGATGCATGACCATATCAATATGTATCAATCAAATATTCTCAACACTTCCCTCTTAAGTTAGAGCATCAAGATCTCGAATGCCTAACTTGCCAAGGAGATGGAGGAAAGGAGCTTTCCCTAAAGCTTTAGTAAAGAGATCAACCACTTATTATGAGGAGGGAGCATAAGCAGTGCATATCTCCTTGGTTAATAATCGATCATAGATGAAATGACAGACAATTTCAATATGCTTGGTACGTTCATGGAAAACTAGGTTTGTAGCAATGTGAAGGGCAACTTAATTTTCACAAATTAAAGACATTAGACTCGAGAAACTGACTTGTAAGTATGCAAATAAAGGTAGAAGCCATAAGAGTTCACTAGTTATGTTAGCCATGGCATAATTTCTACCTTTGCAGATGAGTGAGATATCATAGGTTGCTTCTTTGATTTTTAAGAGATGAGACCATGGCCAAGAAAAATGGCATAACATATAGTGGACCAATGAGTTTTTAGGCAACTTGCCTAGTCTGAATCATTATAGGCAGTCAATTGGAAAGGACTGAATAAAGATAAAAAGATGCCTTGACCCGGTGCTTGTTTCAAGTACATTAAGGCATGATATGCAACTTATATGT
This sequence comes from Mallotus nudiflorus, assembly GCA_947683625.1. Classification (NCBI taxonomy): domain Eukaryota; kingdom Viridiplantae; phylum Streptophyta; class Magnoliopsida; order Malpighiales; family Euphorbiaceae; genus Mallotus; species Mallotus nudiflorus. The sequence continues at coordinate 1,312,288 of CANTUR010000592.1, read as the reverse complement.
GTGGCGTCCGTGGATCATGCATAAATTGGTTGAGTACTTATACTGGATAGGTTATGTCTAGTCTTGTGATGGTAAGGTATAATAACCTCCCTATGAAACGTCTATATTACCCCACATTTTTAATAGGATCTCCTACATCATTAGTCAAATGGTGCTTGGATTCCATAAGGAAGTCAATAGGCTTGGCATTCAGGAGTCCCACTTCTTCAAGTCGGTCCAAAGTATATTTGCGTTGGCTTATCACAATCCCTTATTTAATTTTAACTACTTCTATGCCAAGAAAATATTTCAAAGTTCCTAAGTCTTTAATGATGAAGGCATTATTAAGATGATCTTTGACTTTTTGTACGATAGTTAGATCATTTCCTGCAAGAACCACATCATCTATATAAACTAGAATGGCAGTGAAGAACATACCCCTTATAAAGGTAAAAAGGGATGTATCAATTTTGGATTGTTGGAAACCAAGTCCTTGAAGAGCTATAGTAAACTTCTGAAACCAATTCTAGGATGCTTGTTTTAGTCCATAAAGGGATTTTGCAATTTGCACACTCGATTATCTCCAAGTTTGGCAAAACCTTGTAGAACGTTCATGTATACTTCTTCATCTGAGTCTCCATATAGAAAGGCATTATTCACATCTAATTGGGGTAGTTCCCATTCTCTTAGTGCAGTTAGGCTAAAAAGACTGACAAGGTTGCAATCTTAGCTATAGGTGCAAAAGTATTATGGTAATCAATCCCCTCAACTTGGATATAACCTTTGGCAACTAATCGTGCCTTAAATCATTCCATTGTACCATCATATTTGTATTTGATTTTATAGACCCATTTTGAGTCAATAGTTTTCTTCTCTGGCAGTACTCTTCAAAGCGCCACGTTTAGTTTTACTCAAGTGCACTAATTTCTTGTTGCATAGCTTGTCTCCATTTAGGATATTGGATAGCTTGGCTAAAATCCCTAGGTTCATTTGAGGAAGAAATAGAAGCTAAAAAAAACCTTTTGTGAGTGTAAAAATGAGAGTAAAATATGGTATGTGAAAGAGGATAGACCTTACTTGAATTGGGTGTTAGTGAAGGCACTTCAGAAGATGAAGCCAAAGAATAAAGCAATTCATAGTCATAGCTTGACAATTTTGTAGACATATGGTGGTTACGAGAGGGCTCTATATTGGCTATATTTTGTGGTATGGGTGTGTTTGGTTGGTGTGCAATGGTTTTTATTTGATTTTCTTAGGTTGATTGGTGTTTCTCCATGCAATTGTGCTTTTATTGGATTTTACATCAAGAAATGTTCAAGATTCTTTATTAATGTTAGACTATTTCTAGAGTTAGGTTCCTAGGTTTTTATTGAAAAGTTTGGTTAAAATGGAAAATGATTTTCATTAAAGATAACATGTCTTTACATAAACATTTTTCTTTTCTCTAGGTCATACACCTTTAAACCTTTTTTACCATGTGGATATCTAAGGAAAACACATTTTGTGGAGCAAGGTGAGAACTTGTCATGTCTTTTGTTATGGACCTAAAGACTTTTAAATTTTCATATATAGGTTTCTTATCAAAGAGAACCTCACAAGGACTTTTATTATCAATAATGGGTGTAGGCATCAAGTTGATGAGGTAGACTGCAGTTAAAACACATTTGCCCTAAAATTTTAAAGGTACATGAGCATGAAAACATAAAGCATGTGCTACCTCAAGTATATGATGATGCTTGCATTGCACTTGGCCATTTTGTTATAGAGTATCAATATAGAATGTATGATGATCAATACCATATGCTGCAAGAAAATCTTTTAAAGGTAAAAATTATGCACCATTATCACTATGACTGACATTTACGTTGGTATTAAATTGGGTTTTAACATAATTATAGAACATAGTCATATAACCATGGTTTTGGGATTTAAATTTCATGAGAAATACCTAAGTGCATCTTGAAAAATCATTAATAATAGTTAAGAAATAATGTGATCCACTTAAAGATGGTTGATCACAATAAACCTAAATATCCATATAAATAAGAACAAAAGGTTTTTTTACTACTTACATGACTTAAAGGAAAAGATAATCGAGTTCATTTTGCCTTATGACAAGCATCACACATGTTATCAATTTTATTTGAAAAAGAAAAATTTAGTAAAAAATGTAACTTGTTATAAGGTAGATGGTCGAGGCATTGGTGCCACAAGATTGGATCAAACTTAAGATTACTTTAACTTGCAATTTGATTCCCTTTCTCTAGTTAGTATACTTGATCTTGAAGCTTACCTTGACCAATCAGCCTCCTCGATTGTAGGTCTTTATAATAAATAAAAGTTAGGAAAAAAGGTAATTACGTAATTTTGATATTTAGTCATTTTGGCTATAGATAAAAGGATGTAAGTAAAACCAAGTATATGCATCACATCTTTTAATTTGATATTGGGTATGACTTGAGCTTGTCCAATTTATGATACATCTAAGGTTGCACGACTGGGTATTTTAACATGGGGATAAGAGGAAACATGCTTAGTGCAAATGAGCATTTTATCACCACTAACCATATGCCTTAAGGCTCCACTATCAATTATCCAAGGATCAGAAGTAAAAGTGCTTTTACTTGCGAAATTAGCTAAGGTCTCATTACCATTAGATTATTGCCAATCCAACAGTTCATTCAGCTTTGTCATTTGCTCTGGTATAAGTTTCGAGTTAATAAGATTGTACGCCTGCTGATTAGTCATTTGTTGGCTGGCTACAATAGTAATATTATTGTTGCACCCTTATTTTTATTGTGAATTTTAACTAGCCCCTGCACATTGATTGTTTGGACCTGTTGTTAGTGAGATGCACTAGGTCAATTATGTATGACCATGTTTTGACTTTATTATTTTATTAATTAAGAGGCATTTTCCATTATCATTTTGTGTTATGATAATTACTTGAATAGTCAATTCTTACTAAAGGCATCAAGTATATAACTTGATAGTAAAACCCTTAGATTAAATATGAGTTCTATTTCAATTATCCCTAGTCATAACAATGTATTAAGGCTAGTATAGTGTTGATTGATGATTATGTTTCACTAATCATTATGAGATATTAAGTCAACTCATAGGTACTTATTTGAGAAATAAAGTGATGGATTGACCCATCATAATAATACTCTATAGATAATTCTCATAAGCAATTCTCATCACAATAATATTGGCTTAGTCCTCTGACCTTGAAATCACTATGGATTTCTATATAACTATTTTGAATTTTGACACAATGTTACATTATCTTTAATCGGATGATAAAATAGGTTGTTGTTGGGTATGAAATAAGTTATATGAGGAATGTGAGTGATTGAGAAGGAATTTTTCCCTCATTTAATCTGAGTAAGATATCTATGGGCCCCTTGACAAGATAAATGGAGGAAAATACATGGCCATGCTAAAGTAAATTGATAAAGAGTTATCATTTTCAGTTTACTTGGAATCAAGAAATAATATGATTGAATTCTATAAGGTTGACATAATCTAAGCCTTATATTCAATCAAAATATCATGTGATAAAGGGACTAGAATAGTCATTGTATATTAGATTATGTTGGATTATTGACTTTATATTACTTGGGTAGTCATAATGTCTTACTAGAGGCCACTTATGACTTATAGGCCTCAATAGAGATTTAAGGCCCACTGCCAACGTCATGTGAACCTACAGGGTCATACACTTTGAACAAGCCCAAAATGAATATGGGTTTAGTAAGCCCAAATAAGCTATGTGGAAATAAATAAAAAAATATTTATTTATTGCTTATTTTTTTAAGGTAAAGATTATCTAAAATAAATAGAAAATTATTTCTGAATTAATTTTAAATAAAATCAGAATAAGAATAAGTGAGAAATTACAAAAAGGTCATTTGATAAGTGAAACCCTAATTTAGAGGTCTATAAATATTTTATATTATCTAGGGTTTCACTCACTCATTATTCTACCACCAAATTTATTTTTCTCTCTTTTACAAAATAAAACACAAAGTTTTTTTCATTCTTGATGTGTGAGAAATCAAAAGAAAGTGTTAGCACATAAGCATTCATTTTCAATCAAGGGCTATTCGTGTGGACACTTATAGAGGATGGATTCTTTTGGAGACATCTTAATCTGAACTACCAAATTAAAAGCTTGAGGTAGGGTGTCACCAAGGTGGATATCCTCTATCCCTTCTAGAAATCTTGCACCTTCGACATTTGTGGTAAGATTTTGAAAAACTTAGATTTAATCAATTAATCAAATTACTTGGATTTGAGTTCAGATTTGTGATTAAAATTTAATTTTTTCTTGTGTATGGAATCACGAAACCCAACACTTGCACCATGTCCATATTATTGTCCCTTTGATCAATTTATCCTCTAATTTGGTGGATAGTCTATAATTTTAAAGCATCCCTTTTAAAATGTCCATTCTTTCCATAATGATCACATAACTTATGACTATTACTCCCCATTTGTTTGGTTTATCCACTGAAACAATCATTCTTTGTTGCAAAAGTTGCACCTTTGATTATGGGTAGAGGTTGTTGCCTTTATGCAATCATTTGCTCTTTTTGTAATGCTAAGGAAAAAATCCTGCTCAACATTAGTGTTATCTCCATGGACATAATATTTTATTAAAGAAAATTAAAGCCACTATTCAGTCCCATAAAAAAATTGATATGCCTTTTCTATCTCTCTACATCATTGATGATCTTTTGTAGCATTGCAAGTGCAAGTCAGCATAGGATCTCACATCTGTAATTCTTCCTACAATATTTTAAATTTAGTGAAATATTGAGTTAGTGATTCTTCATCTCCTTAAGCCAAATTTGAAATTTCCTTTTAAATTTTGTATAAATGGGGAGCATTGCTTTGCCCATACCTTTCACAAAGTTCATTCTATTTATCACGAATAGTTTCTGCATATAATACATTGTCTTAAATTTGTTTTCTTAAGGAATTTATGATTTGTGCCTTCACTATAGCGTCATTTTTTCCATCATTGAAAATCTACTAAATTATTGTTTGGTTGAGGCAAACTTCCATCGATGAAACCTCCCTTCCCTTTTGTATACAAAGTTATTTCCATGGAGCTTTTCCATTTAATAATATTATCACTGCTATAGGGTGAGGGTATAAAAATTAGACCTTGATGATCTGAGGGATATAAGAGATATGGTGAATCATCTATTTCATTCTTGGTTGTTGTCTCTTTTGACATGTTTTTGTCTGAGGTTAATAGTGGTTTTTTATTTATGTTTTTGTAGGGTTATGCTCTAATACCATGAGAAAGTTTGCTATTGGGTAAAACTACTAATGACTTGTAGGGCAATATGATCTAAATATATACAACGAAGATACAAGTAAAAAAAGAAAGAAATTATAAAGGAAGAAATTAAGGAATCAAATGTGGATCCTATAATAAATACAATGTAACTAAAATATTTGGATGCGTGACCATATCATTCTATATCAATAAAATATTCTCAACATATAGTAAAAAAATAAATAAATAAAATTTAAACTATTAATCATCATTAATTAAAATTACATAACTCAAATGATCACAAAAATAATAGATATTTAAAGTAAAAATTTCCAAACTACCTTTTTATTCTATAATTACTCTTACTATATAATAGCTAAGGACTGAATTGATTTGTTGTTAAAAAAGGATTGAATTGATTTGTAATCTTTTCAAAGATCGACAAAAAGAGTTAAATGCTTATAATTATTTGTTAAAATCATAAATAAGAGACTTATTTGTTAAACTTTGACTCACCTTGAGTTTAGTTAAGGGGTCTTATTATTACTTACCTTGAGAAAGACACCAAAGCCTTTTGTCGTTGGAGTGGAGGTATGATGCAAAGGCACGTTGGATCATTTCTTGAATGGGTCCACCTTTTTTATAATTTGAGGAAATTTCACTCAGTAGCCCAGTTAACCATTTAATATCATTCATGGCTTGGCCCAAAATCTATTTTTCACTTTTGTTTTTTTTTCAATTTTAGCCTTCTTTTCATTTTTTTTCTTTCAGTTTTAGGTTTAGTACTTTTTTCTCTCTTTTGATTCATTGCTTGTAGAGGTAGTTTATATTGTTAATCATGTTCTTTAAGTTGCTTGACAATTTTCATCAATTTCTTAGTTTTTTTAATTTCATTTCTTCTCATTTTCAGCATCATTATTGTATTTTTAGTTTTTCTTTCTTTGTAGTTTTATATTTTTTAAGATTTGAGTTAAGTTCTTAGAATTGGTAAAGTTAGTACTTGTTATTATAGTAGTTTCGACAAAGGTATTTTTTCTTCTCCTCCGTCGGTGAAGAAGAATGTCACTTATTCTTCATTATTTGTAAAGAAGAGTGAAGTTAAATTTTCTAATAATAAGAAAGAAGTTTCTTCTTCACCTTCATCTTTGGAGAAGAAGAAGAAACATGCTGGTAAAATTTCCAAGAAGAAGTAATTGAGGTTTAATGAAGGAGCTTCAAAGCGAGATGAGGTTTTATTTAAGGTATATTTTAAATTTTTATTTTTGTTGATTTTTGTTTACAGTAGTTAGAAATCATAAAATATTTTGTTGATTATTGTTGTTGTTATTGTTAATTATAAATTGAAAATCTTATTTATGTTTGTTTTTTTTATTGATTGTGTTTTATTTTTCTTTTAACATTTATTAAACCATAAAGATGCTAATAATGGAAATAAATTTATTTTTAGTTTTTATTGTTTTCTTTTCTTTTTTTAAGAATTTGAATATTTCATTAAACCTGAAGTGTGTTTTAAGAGTAGAGTCTGTACAGACATGAATGACAATGTTATTATCAAGATAAATGAGCATTTAACTGAAAATCAACTTAAGAAGTTTAGAAATACCTATTTTGGGTTAGACCTAAAGGAACTCAAATTTTAAGGTCAATTTGTGCATTATTTGCTGTTTAGGGAGGTTAGTCATCCTGCCTTTGATGAGGTTTGATTTCTATTGGTGGTTTTCATTTGAGGTTTTATCTTAGTGAATTTGGCATTATCACTAGTCTTAAATGTGTTGTTGATTTTAATAAAAGTGTTATTGCTAAATCTAAGAAGATTACTTTAATTGAAAAGTATTTTGATGGTTTTGATAAGGTTAAGCGGGAAGCTATAGAAAAATGTTTATTTTCTAGTAAGTTTGACTGCAATGATGATGCTATGAAAATCATAATGCTTTAATTATTGTGATGCTTTTGTGCTCATAAATAAAGGAGAAAGTTATTAGCAAAGAATATGTTGATATTGTTAATGGTGATTTGTATAATGAGTATTGTTGGGGCAGAGATGCTTTTTCTTTTACTCTTGAATTTGTGAAGGGAAATTTCTTGAGGGTTTATAAGAAAGGGGATGGTTATTATTATTGTAGGCTTAACGGCTTTCCACTCGCTCTTCAAGTTTGGCTGTTTGAATGTTGTGGGTATTGTAAGAATGTTTTAGCTATAATTCCTCATATCTTGAATTGGCATTCAAATATTATTTTGATTTTTAAAAAGCTAAATTCAAAGATTCTTAGTTTATCTCCTTCTCAAGTAATTTCTTAGATTTCTGTTGTTTTTGTTTTATATTTTTTGAAATATTTTATTTTATTTTATTTTTTTGTAGTTAAAGTTGAGTAATGTTGTCCCTATTGCTATTGAACTTGAGAAGTTCAATTTGGATGGTTTGTTCTAAAAAAATAATAAAAATTAAAGTCTTTTTTTGTCTGTGATGATGCCAAGGCTTCTTTTTTGAGTCATGATTGTTTTTGGTAAATTGAAGAAAGTTATAAAGTCTACTTTTAAGAAGGATGCATCTAACATTCAGTCGTCTTATTTTATTAGTGATCGTGCTTTGATGAAGAAAATTGATGATTTTTCAAAGAAGTTTAATAAAGAAATTTTTTATTGAGAAGTTATTTTGATGAGAAGCTTTTTATTTTAGATGAAAAATTAAATAGAATTCTTGAAAAGAAATTGAAGTCTACTTATGATAACTTTACTGAAGTTGTTGATAAGGATTTAAATGTTGATAAAGGTGTTATGGATATTAGTGATAATGAAAAAGATGAAGTTATTTTTAATGAGGATTTAAAGGTTGATGAGGAAAAGAATAAAGGTGAGACTGAAAAAGAAGAATTTGAATTGCATTCTCATTTTGATGTTGAGAAGAGGAATGAAGGAGAATTTGAAAAAGAGCAATCTAAATTTCATTCTCATATTGATATTGAGAAGAATGTTAAAGCTGATAGAGTAATCATTGAGGAAGGTGATAATGCCAATTCTAATAATACAACAAAGTCTAAAGATAGGCTTTTAAAAAAGGTTGATGATATTGTGAGCAATTTGACTAAGGTAAATTGTTTTTTTTTTTTTTTGTGTTTTTTTTTGTTCAAATGATGTTGTTGATTTTTTTTATTATTGTTTATTTTTGCTAGTTGCTATTTATTTTTGTTGTTTTTCAATTTTTTTTACATTATTCTTATTTTTTTTAGAAATTTCAATATGTGAATCCAAGTATGCAAATTATTGAATATTCCACCTATTTCAGTTTATATTCCTTCTGAAAGTGCAATGTATGGAAAGAAGGTTGATAAGCTTAGTTTTTATTCAAAATCTCCATTTCTTGTTAAGTTTGATTATGGTACAAGTAGCAAAGAAATTGTGTAGCCTACTAAATCTAGTGTGAGTAAGAAAGAAGTTGTGCAACTTGCTAAATTTGGTGCAAGTGGGGAAGAAAATGTGTAGCCTGCTAAATATAATTCTTCAGTGTCTCCATTTGATGATAATATTGAGAATGGTCCAAAATATAAAGATCTTTGTGTTTTTAACAGTTGGATTTGTAAACACCCAATTTTGGGATGATGAAGTGTGGATGCGACAGAGAACTCCAATGATAAAAATATTATAAATAGGTTTTCAATACTTGAAGTTTGAAACCTCAAAATTTTGAATGCATTTCCAGAAGGGGTTTTAATTGGTTTTTTAAAGATTTAATTGTAATGTTTTTTCAAGATCTAATTGAAAAGTCTAAATTCTTTCAGGGGTCTTTTTGTAATTAAAAGTTAAAAAAAGATTGAAATTCTATCATTCCGATCGGAATTATGCATGTTCCGTTTGATTTTTTATTTTATTTTATTTCAATAAACAAAATTTGGTTTCTTGAATTTTGATTGGTCAAATAGTATTTATCTAAATTTTTAAGAAATTAAAGTCCTTTTAAAATCAAAACTCTAAGAAATGCAAGTCACAGTAGGATTCATTGTTAACTAGGGTTTTTTCCTATAAATGACTAGCTTGAGCTCTCATAAGAAAAAGAAAAGGAGGAGAGGGAGAAACATTAGAACTTCTCAAAGACTTTTCTTCTTTTCCTAGGCAGTACAAAAATTTTCTCTATGATGTATTTGTGTTTTTAAAACAAGGAGCAATAGACCTTTGAGAAGAAGATAATAAGTTTTTTGAAGATCTACTTAACCAGCAATAGTGATTTTTACTAGTCTGAGGGGTAAACCCATATTGCATCCATAATTATCATCTTCTTTTCTTCCTTCTTTTATTTTTATTTTATTATTTTAATTTTATTAAATTTCAACTTTATTTAATTTTTATTGTTATTTTATTCACTAATCATTATTTATTCTTTTACTGCTACTTATAGAGGAGATTATATGATGATCTTATTAGGTGAACAAAACCAATGAAGGTTAATGGAATGCCATGGATTGAACTTTGTAGCTAAATATAGTTTCTAGGTTTTTTTTTTATTTAGTGGTTTATTATTTTTTTGATTTTGTTTTGTTTTATTATTTTTGGAATTGTGTTAATTTTTCTTTTCTTGTTGTTTTCAATACATTATTATAATAGCTCCAATAGTGGGAATAATGAAATCATGTGTGTGTGATTATGTGTTTTATTTTAATTAATTGGTTAGTAAAATTAGGGTTTTAATTAGGTAATTAATTGAAATTAATGGCTATAGAAATCATTAGGTTGTTTAATTAAAATTGAATTAGATTTAACTTAATAAAATTAGGGTCGCTTGTTAATTATTTTATTTTATTTGTTTGTTTAGAGTCACTTTAATTAAATTAGGGTTTTTAGAATAGATTTAATTGATTGTTTAATCTTTTATTTGATTTTTTTATATATATTTTTATTATTTTTGGACTTGTTTGTTTATGTTTATGTGTTTTGGGCCCTAAGCTCATGTTAGGCTTTAACCAATTTAAATAAATTTAGTTTTTTTTAGGTTTAATTAATAAAAATGCATCTTTAAGTCCATAATTAATTAGATTTAGGGTAAAGATAACTTAAGCCCATTTAGTTAATTTTGACACAGGCCCACCTAATTTAATTAATTTAGACTTAGCCCATTTAATTTAAATTTTTTTCATAATTTGTAGATTTAGGCCCATTTTTAGAGTTAAAATAAATAAACTTAGGTTTATTAGTTTTTAGGCTCATTTGTAAATTAAAACATATAGATTTAGCTCATTCAATTAAAATCAATGTATATTAGACTACCTTAGAGATTATGAATTTAAATAAGTGTATTGTTTACATATATTTTTATGATTAGTTTGTCTAGAGTTGATTGTGTTAATAAGGGTTTATATAAAATTGCATGTAAATAGAGGGTAAGATAGTAATTCATAAAATAATTCTAAATGAACACGAAACTAAAAGAAGTTGGTATTCTGTATCCAGAATCTCCTGGTTGTGGTGCAAACTTTCTTTTAAAGAATCAAATACCACTATTTTTCGATTTGTCTCAATTATTACTCTGGGTGGCGACTCCTCATCTCCATGTCATATATTTGTGACAGTGGTTAGTGTGTTCTCTAGAGCCTAAGCTTAAATAGTGTTGCGGTTGCTAAAATCTTAGGTGCGCGCTAAACCCCGCCATCTACAGGATTGATGAAGGATTATATAAGAAAAATAAGTATTTCTATATTTTTTTTATTTTATATTTGATTTTATGTACATTATTTTTATTTATGTATTATTTTTATTTTTTTAGGTAGATCAGTTATTAATTATATTGAGAAACATGAGAAGCTTAATCTTGGGTTCAACTTTGCTATTGTTATCATAAGTTCCAAAACTTGGTTTCATTCCCTATATTACATTGAAGAGCTTATTTATGACACTATATTTTTTTCTTTAATTGTTTTTTTAATATATTTTTTCCTATAATTGTTTTTTTTTAAATTTTGCAGCACTTTGATGTTATTTTTTATTACTTGAGGAGAAAGGCCAAATACTCTCTAAGCTTTGTTAGTTCATTCATTATAGTAGATACATTATTTGATAAGTCTATTTAGGGAGAATTTGCTAATTTTTTAAAGTACAAGGAATTTAAATTTGGTTATGAAAAATTGGTTACTCAGTATATTTTAGGTGAAACTACACTTCATGCCAAACCTTAGGTTGATATTGACGATATCTTATTTCCAATTCATATACTTTCTTAACAGCACTGGGTTCTGAGTAGGCTGAACATTAAGGATCATTATTTGTATGTGTATAATTCTTTGAGGAGTGCTCATAGAGATTCTCTTGTTCTTGAAGTTGTGAATTATTACATTGTCATGCTTCCTTTGTTTCTTGAAAAGTTTTATTTTTTTATGGCCGTAACAATATTGATCGCAATATTGGACCATTTGCAAACAAAGGGCTTTAGATTCATTTCGTATTGAAATGGTTTATGATTTGCCACAACAGACTGGAAAGTAAGATTTTATTAATAGTTTTTTGTCTGTGGTTAATTTTTTCTTTTTTTCTATATTAATTTGATTATTTTTTATGTTCATTTGTAGTGATTGTGGAGCCTATGTTGCTACATTTGTTGATTATTTTGTTCATGAGAAGAAAGTTGTAAGAGGTTTTGATGTTGAAATTTATCGAAGCAGGCTTACATATTCTCTTTATACTTATGGGATGAAGAAGGTTGATGGTGAAATTATTAGTGATTCATAATAGACCTTGAGGGTGAAAAAGAGGAGGAGATTGAAGAAGTGAATGTTGAATAAAGTGATTACATACAGTTTAACACAATTGCTTTTTGTTGTTTAGTTATTTTAAATATAGTTTAGTTTTATATTTTAAATTTGTTTGGATACAATGTACAATTATTATTGTAAATATATTATATTTCTTGTCTCTTTTATGTTGTTTATTAATGTTTGTTTATTGATTGTTGTTGATTTTCCTTTCTAACAAATAAAAAAGTTTATAAAACTTAATAAAAGAGAATAATAATTAACCTTAAAAATTAATTAATAGTGATTAAGGTTTATAATATTTTGTAGTCATGTGTTATTATTCTGTTGTTTTTGTATTATGTATTTTTATTAATTATTGTTGATTATTTTTTGCTATTACAAAATGTTAATAATTATATAAATTTGATATAAGAGAACCTTAATTAATATAAAAAAATTAATAAAAAAAACTAATAAGGAAAGTTTTTTTGTTGTTTACTATAATTTTGATATTGTTGATTTTTCCTTTCTTATAGTTATAAGAACTGTATAGAACTTATAATTGAAAAAGGAGACATTGAATATATAATCTAAAAACATTTATATTTATTGAACAAGAATGATAATCAAAATTTCAAATATCAATGTAAAAAAGTTTTTTAACATATGATCAATAACAATATTTTTATTTCTTTTATAGGGCAATTCTACTTTTTTTTTGTCCGACTTGTTGACATTTTTCATACTTGTTATGCCTTGTATTCTCCCTTGCAGCTTTTATTCTTATTTTCTTTGGTCTTCTAACTTTAATTCTTCCCTTTGGTGGATGTACTTTTATTTGCTGCTCTTGAGTTGGTATGTTCTATGTTGTTTGATTTGGAATTAGATGTACTATTTCTTGATACATTGCCAACAATGTTTCCTTTGTGTAGTAATTTGAACAATACTTGAAAGGATCTTGGTTCATTTTTTTTCAAAATTGCGAGTGCATATGGACATGGCAGTTCGTTAATTTGAAATCTTTTACAATTGCATTTTCTTTCTTGCATGCTAACAATGAAAGCTTCATTGAAGTCATACACACTGAATATGTCTTCAGTTAAAGGTTTGACTTGTATGCAAGTTAAAATATTACATAAAAAAGAATAAAAAGCAGTAAAAAATAATAATTACATTAAAAGCAACTAAAAACAAGAACTGAACTTGAGAAAAATCAACAACAATTAGCAAACATCAATAATAAAACATAAGGTAGAAAATAACAAGAAACATTAAAAATAGAAGTTTCTATTAAATTTAATAAAAAAAAAAGCAACTGCAAATAACAAATCAACAATAATCAACAAAAATAAACAAGAATCAATAACAAAATAACAATATGAATAAATTAACTTAAACTTTTACACTTTTCATATAATTCTCATTAATCATATCTTATGGCCTTTTTATAAGCTTTGTGAATGTTGATCTTGCGTTATTCCAATTTGTATGGCTCCAATCCTCTACCTAAGAACATAAATTCTCTATTAACGTTTCGATTGGAAGCTCTCTCACTTCTTTGATAATTGCATTGAATGATTCAACTATATTTAAAGTCATTGTTGAGTATCTATTATTGATTGAGAAAGCTTTAGCCCATATGTGATGGCAAATGTTGTTAAGGTATGACCTAATTCTTTTGTGGATCTTATACAAGCCATTCATATGGTACTCAAATTCTTCAATAAGGTACGCCTTTACTACTTGAAAAAATGAATCCTTGATGCATTTTGAAATTTTTTTGCAGGTATTCTTTAGGTTATTTAAAAGATAATACATACAAAAACCATGGACAGCTTTAGGGTATATTTTTTTCAATTGCTTTCTCTATGTTTTCATGTCTATGAGAAACAATGGTAATTTCTTGTTTACAACCAAATGTTTATTTTATTTTTGTGAAGAACCATTCCCAAGATGCATTATTTTTATAATCAATAATTGAGAAAGCTAGAGGAAAGATTTTACCGGCAACATCTTGTGTTGTTGCTGAAAGCAATGTGTCACCGTACACTCATTTTAAAAAATATGCCATCAACCACTGTAATAGGTGTATAATATCTCCATCCTTTTATAGATGCATCAAGAGCCATAAAGACATAGAGGAATGAGTAGTCATCTTTTGTTTCAAGTTCAATAACTGATCCTAGATTTGTTGTCTTTAACATATATAGGAAACTTAGTAGAATTGAATATGATTTATTTGGTTTGCCTCTTAATATGTGAAGTGTCTTTTCTCTTGATCTCTATGCTTTTAAGTAACTAATGTTGATGCCATATTCTTCTTTCATTTCTCTTATTATATCTCCTATCTTGTATGTTGTTTTGAAGCTATGCTACTTTGATTTTATACAATCAGCCAATAAAGATATTGTTGCATGTATTTGCTTAGCCAATCTGATTTCCATGCTACATGAGTGGCTGTTGTTGAATTTTTTGGTAATAAATTTATCAGATTTTCCATTTCTTGAGCCTTTATCCTCTAGTTGCATTTTTCATCTGAGCATTTTGCAATATACATCTCTTTGTTTGACCATATTATTCAGTACTAAAAGTGGTTATTGATAGCGTAAAACTTTAATGCTTTCTTAAAATCTTGTCTGTTGTTGTATATTTTTCCTTCTTAAGGTTTTATTGTTGTTGTGATGCAGATCACTAAAGATTCTTCACTCTCATATTTCTGGTTGATTATCTTTGTTTATGCTTTGTTGATGTAGAATCACTACTGACATCGTGTTTACGTAATACATAAAATCTATAGGTTGATTATTTTCTTCTGTATTTGATGAGTTATATTCAAAAGCTGACATTTGTGATTGTTGAGATGTTAATTGTTGTTAAATCTACAACATGTTATTGTTGTTGTTGAAGCTTTTATCTTAAAAGTGTATATCAACAACATTAATGTAGATAAGAAATTTTGTGAAATCTGATTCCTTCTTCTTTAACTGCAAATAGAAGATTAGTATTGCATTAGCTTATATATTTAAAGGTGGCTAACCATCTCTAAATTTTTATTAAATAATCATTTTCTTGCAATTCTATATCAATTTGTAGTTGATTTGATAGTATTTTCACCATTTCATCAAAGCTACTATTTTTTTGCATTGTAATTCCAGTTACTCTAAAATCAACATAATTCATTGCTTCATTCCATCTTCCTTTGTGATGAGCGAACACTAGTATGATTCTCATTGTGCATATTAAAGAAGAATTCAAATAAATTTATGAGAACTATTTTTTATTTTTGTTTAATATCATAGAAAGCAACTGAAATCAAGAAAAATCAACAAAGATAAACAAAATTCAAATATGTAAATAATAAACAAGAAGCACGAAAACACTTATAAACAAAGAAAAATAACAACAATCAACAAAGATAAACATAATCAAAATAACTAAAATAGCTCCAAAACACTTGAAAAAAAATCATAAACAAGAAAAAACAACAACAATAAACAAAAATCAACAAAGATAAACATAAGCAAAATAACTAAAATTATAAACAACAAGCATCAAAACACTTATAAATTAGAAAATAATAACAACAATCAATAGAGATAAACAAAAGCAAAATGACTAAAATAACTCCAAAACACTTAAAAAAAAAAACATCATAAACAAGAAAAAAGAACAACAATCAACAAAGATAAATAGAAGCAAAATAACTAAAATTATAAACAAGCACCAAAACACTTGAAAAAACATAATAAATAAGAAAAATCAACAAAATTTTAAAATAATAAAAAATAAACAACTCAAATAAAATGAGCTAATATTATCTAAAATTTGGAAGAAATTACAATAAATAATTCAGTTCAATAACAATAAGATACAAAAAAGGATGAAACAATGGTAGCTTAAAATAACAAATGTAGATCTGATATTTTTTTTAGTAATGTACTTGATTTGTTTGTTGATTCCTTAATTTTTTTTTTCAATTTTGATATAGATTTAGTGTTTTTTTTTTGTTGTAGAAGAAGAGATTTGAGGAGCACTCGAACAAAGTTGAATCTTCAACACAAAGAATAAGAAGAAATTTTGAATTTTCAACAATTAATACTTGTAGATATGTTGTTTTGCATATGAAGACGAAAATAATTGGAGATTTATGAAATTTGATGAAGAAGAAGATTCCATATCTCTAAAAATTGATGAAGAAGAATAATAATTGATTTAGAAGAGAAATCTTTTTTGTTTAGGAAGCTGAATTCATTTAGAAAGGTAAATATTGATAGGAATCACACGATTTTTGAGCTGAAGGTTGACAAACTGAGAGAGAAGATCTATTTTTAAAAGAATTAATTTTGTAAAAGTTATTTTTGAAAGTTTTCAGGGTCAATTTTTTTTAAAAGATTTTTTTTTGTATATTTATGTAAAAAATCCTTATAATTTTTTTGTTTTTTTTAACAAAATAATTTTTCTGTTTATAGAAAATATTTTTTCACTTTTTTAAATTTTTAAAAAATTCATAAATATATATTTTTAAATTTGGCCTAGTCTACCATTATTTTATTTTTTACAAAGTAAGATTTACTTTACTTTGTTAATAATAACCTTTAAATAATTTAACACACTTATATTATACGATAATGATAATAAAATATATAGAAAGTAAATAAAAAACAAAGCAGTGTTCAAAATCTCACTTAAAATTTGAAAATTTGACAAGTTTCTATCTTCATATTTAAATATTCACCATAAAATATAATGTGTCAAATTCTTAAAATCCTAATTTTTGTTAAAAATAAAATATTTATTATAGTTTTTTAGTATTATATTTTAACTATAATACTATTATACATATTCTAATACTACTCACATTCTAAAACTTTTTATACATTACATATTTTTTTCATCTTCATTCACTTACTCATTTTTTTCTAAACCATTAGAAATTTTATTTTTAAAAATTTTCTTAACTAAAATGTTATTATACATACTCCGATATCAATTTAATAGTCTCAAAAAAAATTTTGTTATATTTAAAAACAATGACAATAACAATAAAAGAAAGTAAAATTAATGTAATATATTTTGTTTTTAATTTATTTAATCACCTTTTTTTGTTTATAAAAATTCTTATTTTGAAATATATATGTTTTATTCTATATAAAACACTTTAATTATACTATATCTAAAATACTATTCTTTTTTTCTTCATTAGAAATTATGTCTTTTATTCTAAAATTATATATATTTGATATAAATATCTAAAAATTGTGTAGTTTAGAAATTATTTTCTATTGTCTATTTTATTTCTCCAAATACTATTATTAATATACATATGAAAAAAAATATGTACTTTTAATAATAAATTATTAGGTAAAATTGTTATAATAACTTTCAAAATTTTCACTTTATAATTTTTAATTTATTAAAATTATTTAATCATTAAATTAAAATATGTATATTATTTAAAATTTGCGTAATATGTGAATTCACAATTAATTAGTATTAAAGTTAAATTTTATTTTAATTTTTAAAATTTAATTGCAACAATTTTTTAAAAAGGGTGCAATAGAATTGAATTTTTCAATCAGTAAAATTCAAATGCAACGAAAAAAAAAAAAAAGATCAGATCTAAACTTGAGGTTAAACTGCAATTTGCACCTTATCCTGTATATGAAATGTATATATAATTTATTATCTAATTAAATATATTATTATTATGGATAATGTTTATTATTAGTTTTAACTCACAGTTGTGTAATGTTCAAAAAAAAAAAAAAAAAACTCTCAGTTGTATGGGTCAAATGTCAAAACGACCGTTAATTGAAGATTATTAGGTGACGTGTTGCCTCCCTCTTTGTCTTCTCTATTTGCTTCCCTACCAAGATGAGCTACATACCTGTTATCCTTTCCTAGCGAATCCCACATGTCTTCGACCACTGCTTCTATCTCCCACAGCACTTCTTCGGGTCTGCCTTCTATGGCTTAATTAAAGTACAAAGCTTCACTTAAATTCCAAAAAAAAAAAAAAAAAACAAATTTGTCAAGCAAGTGTGAGATCCATTTTGCTTCCTCCCTTAGGTGTTTGCCTTCGGCATGGCTGTTGCAGCGTATGTCTCTCTGTCCTTTTCTTTTTTTCAAAAATGTATTTTTAATCAATTTTTTCCTTTATTTTCTCATCTTCCAAACTGATCCGATGCTAATTGTGTGTGTGTATTTTTAATGTTTGTTTTGCAGGTTGAGTTTTGGATTTGCTTGTTATTGACGATTCTAGGTTATATACCTGGAATAATTTACGCTCTATACGCCATCGTTTTTGTCAATCGTGATGAGTTCTTTGATGAGTACAGGCATCCTCTGTATGCTGCTTCTTAGTTAAAACTATCTTCGTTCCTTTGTTTTTTCTGCAAAACTCTGTGAAGTGTAAGGCTTTTGTATCGTCTTGTATTTAAATTGCAGATGCTTGTTTAAGACTGCTCTTTAATAATATCAGAATTTGATGCCTGATTTGCTTCACATACGATTGATTTTTTTTAGATGGATTCATGATTCAAGGGAGCTTTTGTGTTTGGATTGTTAGTCGAAGCGTTTAATTCAATTTGCTTCTGCTGCTTAGTTAATTGATAATTACAGAACACTTCGTTGCTTGATCTGGGTACCTTGAACAATGATGTGTGATGCAGCAAATATATGTTATTTTCTGTGAATGGGAGAAAGATATGGTGTCTGTCCGTGTTTTAAGTTTTAATAATTTAATTAGGTATATCTATGGTAGGTCTTGAAGATATGGAGATGGAATTAAAGACTCTGAATTGGATTTTGGTGTGAAGTACAGTCTGTTAACTTGTACAAGCAACGTCCTGATGGTGATAAATGATAGCCCTTTTTATGCCTTTTTGTTCTCAATATTTGTTTGATTGCTTTTCATGTCCTGAAAGTCTCTGCTCGATTTCTTGTTGTGTGGAACCAAAGATTCCATCGTGGTGCTTTGTTTTTGGTTCTTAGAATGCATAAAAGAATTGGTTGGTGATGCTTCCAAGTCAAACTTGATTTTCTTTGTAAATGATTGTTAGGATGTTATTATTATTATTTCTGCAATTGGAAGCTTAATAATTAGAAACTTTAGAGCTTGAAAGAAAAATTTTTATCGTCAAACCAGTGGATTAGCTTGTGAAAAAAAAAAAAAAAAAGAATAATAATACACATTGAATTTTGTTGGTGCTTAAATAACAATACATTAGACATTGCCTGATTATTTGTTAGCCTGATTGGTAGAACCATAGAGGGTTCAAATGATAGTTTATAATTAAGGTGATCTCCCAGTGTGCGAGTGGCATGGTTTTGAGCATCTGTGCGTGTAACTTCTTCTTTTTTTTTTTTTCCCCTTTCTTTAGCTGATTATTTTATCACATTTAGCATGATGGGACTGGGTAGTGATGACTGGTGCCCCCCCAATAATGGGATAGATGTTGCATTTTTTTTTTTTTTTTTTGTGGATGTCGGGAGAGGGGAACTGAGACACAGAGTAGACTGAGAGTTATTGAGGAACTGGAGCATAGAGATGGGTAATAAATCAGAAGACATGGTGTGAAAGAGTACAGGAGAAATTGTTTCATGTTCTTACTGATTAGCACTTCTCCTTTGCTATCAGTGGAGGGGAGCCAAGTGCCCCTCTCTTTAGTTATTGGTGGTGAAAGTTGAAATCAGTTAACTTTCATTGTTTTCTCATCATTTCTGTGAGAGATGATCTGTTTTGTGAATCATTTTCATGGTAATGGCAGCCACAGATAGAATACTCGGTATTAGTGAGAATATGGGGATGTATATGCATTTTTCTTTGTAATTTTTATTTTATTTTTTTCATTTTGTTATATCCTGCTGCTAAGAAAATCTAAGAAAAATGAACAATAGTAAAAGGTGCAAAGTTTCATAAATGGTCTTTTTGCATTGAGTTTGAGGACCTGACTGGAGCCTCTTATCATAGATGGATTTTGGCATGTGCTTGCTCCTTTCTATTCAACATTTTGCTTATGATCATATTATTCTACCCCCCAGTCCTCAATGTGTTTCTTTAACATCTGCTGTTCTGATATTGAATTTTTTCTTTTATACCATATGTTTGTCTACTGTTCAAACTCAAACTTAACTGAACTCAAAACTTGTTAGAAAAACCTTGGAGGCTTTCTTCTGGACGCCCAACACGTATCACCTTTGGAGTCTTGCATTTGTCAAGCAGAGCCTTGCAACTAGGCCACATTCAAACACCACTTGTAACATTGTTATCTCGCAGCTGATGACAGGTGCGCTTTTCTTAGGTGCACTCGCCTTGAACAATGATACCGGGAGTTTTTAACCTACACCCTAAAAGTATTAGTAATTAATTTACTCTTGCAGATATCTCGTCTCTACTGATAAACTATGGAGTCATGAACTTGGGGTGAAGGTGATGAAGAAGATGAAGATTAGCATAAAGAACTCCACTGTGATATGCCCAGCAAAAGACTCGCCTAACCAGAGTTATTGGCTATCCAATCTAGACCTAAGGTTCTTGAACTTCCAGAATTCTTTATTATACCTCTACAAATCAAATGGTCCCTCAAATGCAATTAAGATTCAAGTTCTTAAAGAAGCTATGAGCAAAGTTCTCAGAGCATTTTACCCAGTGGCTGGAAGATTAGGAAGGGGTGAAAATGGTAGAATTCAAATAGATTGTAACAGCAAAGGAGTGTTATTTATAGAGGCTGAAGCAGATTGTGCTCTTGGTGAACTTGGTGATTCCATGCTCAATGCTCAGATTTCTCAACTCATTCCAGTAGTTGACTATTCCACTGGCATCTCTTCCTTTCCTCTTTTTGTTGTACAGGTGCCTACATCTTGCCCTTTTTTAAAAAAAAAATATAAAAGTATCATCGAGTGAGCTTTATTAAATATTTGTTAGTGTTAGTTATATTTGATAATTAGGTTCTCAGGAGTTTTATCTTCAACGGAGTAGAAATTGTGCTGTTAATGAGGGGAATTGGATGATCTGCACAATAAGAAGAGCTAGAGTGGAATTAGTTGGCATCTTGGCATTCCCACTCTGATGCTTAAGTTAGAAATAAAAGATAATTAGATAAGTTCAAAGTAGTTGATGGTGAGTAAATGACTTATCTTGTTGAGTTGGAGTGAGAGTTTATTTAAAAATTAAAGGATTATCACTAGTTGAATAATTGTAAGCTTTATGAGAGAGTGGTTGTGTGGTTGCATGTAGGGATCCTATTGACCTAGCTTGTGATAAGAATTTTGGCCCTGGTCTTAAGGAGCTTAACTTCGGCTTTGTTATTAATATTAAGGGTGCATTTGGATCGAGGTTTAAGAAATATGGTGTAATAGGTGTAACTAATATATAAGTAACAATTACAGGTGTAATAATTAATTTATTAATACCATTTGGTATATAAAGGTAATGAATAAGCTGTTAATGTGAAATCATTTAAAATTTAGCTTATTAATATATAAAAATAAAAAAGAAACAATTTACAAGATATATGATAAAATAATAATAATAATAAAAAAGAAAAGTTCTTATTTTTTAAAAAAGAGGATTTTTTTTTTCACAGGCTTTTAACCTACACCAACTTAGGTTAACGAAAATGCATTAAAATGAGTTTAACTATTAAGAGCTTAACAGTTAAGAGTGCATATTCTGAAGTTACAAAATAAGGGTAAAGGAAATTAATTCATTACATGAGTAACAATTAACGTTCTTTAATTCCGATCTAAACGCACCTTAAGTATTAAAAATTTTACAAATTTAGTATTGCATTATCTAATCTTTTTTTTTTTTAATGCATTTTGGTATGAAGATTTACTCCTTATTTGGTTCAATTTCACTAAGGAATTCATTTCATTTCCAAATAAATTTCAAATATAATTTATTTCCAAATGAATTCTAAATTCATTTAATCCAAATATACTTTATTAAGAAGAATTGATTTAGTTTCAAATAATTCCGCAAAATTAAAACGTTGGAATTCAAAATGAATTTTACAAAGTTTTCATTTAAATCAAATATATTTATTGAATTTACAAATAAATTTTACAAAATTTTATGGAATTCATTTGAATAAAAAAAAAACTCTACATTTTCTAAAATAATTGTTGTCTTAATGTTTAGACTATTTTTTTTTTCATTTAGGATTTCTAAAATAAAAATAATATTTTAAAATTATTTAAATAAATAAGGTGCATTCTATGGTTATTTTGTTTTTTATAAAGTAAATTTCATTTTATTTATAATCACCATTAGATAATAAAAAATATCCTCATCGTATGGTGATAAATACAAAATAAAAACAAGCTACCAGTCTTGCTTGGTTAAGCTATTGCTGATAATTGGTGATTGGTAATTGATAGCTAACTGAAATTAAGTGCTTGGTAAAATTATAACACCGATTGTTGATAGTGTGTGTATATATATATATATTAACAATGGTACGTATGGTAAAAAATTATTGAATGCTTATGGTAAAAAAATATTGTAGGTAGTTTTATTTATATAATTTCAATAAATGAATATATCTAGTTTTTTAGACAATCTATTTTAAATAAAATACTAATATTATTACTATTATTAATATTAGAATAATAATGAGTTAGTAAAATTTTTTCATTAATAAAATTATTAATTTTTTATTTGTGTAGTTAATATTTTTAATAACTATAATATTAATATTTTGTTAATAGTTTTAATCATTATCCAAATAATAATTAATTAAATAATAATAATTAATTAAAATTAAAAAGGTAAGGATAAGATAGTAAATATAACTTTTAAAAAAGAGCCGTTGGTGAAAAGCTCTAAATTGGAGTTTATATGAATTAGTGCTATTTGAGTGTCTAACAGCGATCGATTTCTTTTCAAAAACAATTAACCAAACGGTTTTTCTAGTTGTTGCGAATTGAACAACCACCAACTATATTCCAACAGCTAAAATAAACACCCCCTTAGAGAATAAAGTGGCTGTAAAATTTCCCAATAAATGAAATGTAAAATGTAATTTAACTAAAATAAAGTTAAACAAATAAAAAATAAAAATAAAAAAATTTCTTTTCAAGTTTTAATAAAAGAGTGAAATATTTTAAAAAAAATTAAAATTTAACCATTATATTTAATAAAATATAATTTTTCTTTTCAAATTGAGTTCAATAAATGAAAATCTAATAATTTTGGAAAATAATAATCATAGTAAAAAATAAGTATAATAAAAATGAGGAAATTTAAGTTAATTTAATACTTAAAATTTGGTACAAAAGTACTTTTGACTTGTAAAATTTAGTAAACACACCATTTTAGAAATTTTTTTTTATCAATTTGAACATTTAATTGTTAAAAATAATAATTTAAACATCAAAATAATAAAAATGAAAAAAGAAAACAGTATTTGTGCAATTTTTTCAATTAGTATCTAATAAAGTATTTTGATATAGAAAATCTCAACTAATTGATTATATTTCATTATATTTAATTATATATTCTACACAACAGTAATTATATATGAAATGTTGTATTTTTTTAATTATATCCAAATTTTAATTATATATATAAAGTCGGTTCTTGGTTTGATAAGTACCACAATACTTATTTAATTTTACTTGGTTTGAATCAAAACTAAAATTATTCAGTTTGGTATCATTTTAATATTCATTTTGTATTTTGTTTGAAACTTAGTATAGTTTGATATTTTTTTTATTACCACATATAGAATCAATTATCCAATACTTAAATGTAAAACATTAGAAATATATGTCAATTACTAGATGATTTAGTTTATGAAGGATATACTGAATGTAAACAAGAATCTATTCCTCAACTTACATAATGTTGTTTTTAATGTTAGGTAACTATATTCACTTGTGGTATACTCTCTCTTGGGATTCGATGGCATCACATACTAGGTGATGGTAGTAGTGCAGCCAATTTCATCAATACATGGTGTGATTTAGCGCGCGGCAACCTACCCATGAACATTTCACCATTATTTCTGGATCGAACAATTCTTCACAGCAAAACACCACCAAATCCTACATTCGAACACATTGAACTTCGGAGGCCACCTAAGAGTATTAAAACCTCCCAAGCAAAAAATATTTCTGTAGAAATTTTTGAGATCACACTTGATCAAGTCAAGACCTTGAAGACTATGGTTAAGGATAAGTACAGTATCTATAAGATCCTAACTGCACATATATGGCGCAGCGCTTGCAAAGCTCGTGTCTTATCGGATGATCAAACAACCACATTGCTGATAAGTGTAGATGTCAGGTTCAGGTTGCATCCTCCACTTCAACCTGGATACTTTGGTAATGCAGTCTTTGTTTGTGTAGCTGTTGCTTTATCTAAAAACATGCTAACGGAGCCATTGAATGACACCGTAGCAAGAATAGATAGGGCAATAAAAAGGGTGGATGATAAGTATCTGCGATCAGCTATTGATTACTTGCAACTGCAAAATGACAAGGACCCTCTGATGCAAGAATTCCAACGTTGTAGATGTCCAAACCTGAGCATCACTAGTTTGATGAGGATACCGTTCTATGAAGCCGATTTTGGACTGGGGAAGCCAATGCATATGAGCCCTGTGAACCTACCTGAAGGCAAAGGATATATATTACCAAATCCGAGAAAAAAAGGAAGTTGGAAATTGACCATATGCCTGGAAACTAATCATATGCAAGCCTTCAGAAAGCATCTTTATGAGTGTGCTGCCATCAGCAATATATGTTCCAAGCTTTGATGTCATTTATGTTTTTATTTGAGAAGTTACTTATAATGTTCTCAAGGCCCTAAACCTCACCTTCAGTACGTGTACGAGTGTGTTTTCAAGGCCTAATGTTCTCAAGGCCCTAAACCTCACCTTTGCAAGTGTGTTTTCTTATAACATCAGCTGTGGATGTGCATGTGCTCATGTAACTTTCTTGTTGGTGTTTCAGAGCAGCCAATGCTACTTCTATGAATAACTTTGTTAATTCGTTTTAAGAAATGAGAAATAGATCTTTTTTTTAATCTATATTATGGGTATTTTAAAATTTATTTAGTTATTACTAATTCAGTTTTGATGGTACAAAATATTCACTCAATAACAAATTGACACATGGAAGTTAAACTCTCTATTATGGCTTTTTGGACTTTTTAATATTACTGTTTACAGTCTACAAGAATTAGCAGGCATTTTTTTTTTTTTTGGATCGATGTCGACTGTTAGTTCGTTAAGAAGGCACTTCGGCCCAGTGAAACCCTAAACAAGATGCCCATTTGGGAATGTCCTACTAAGAGCCCCTTTTTCAATTGGGGACCTGTGCTTAGTTTCTTTGACAATATTAAATGCCTTCATGTCGATTATTGTGTAGCTTACTCTGCATTTATCTAGTTGAATAACTCTTAATTTCCACTAAAAGGTCTGCCATTTCTCTGTAGCACTAAAAATATCTATCTACGAGGTCCTGCCAACTCAAAAGATATCTTCACCTTCTTACACTGTATGAAGGCCCATTCCTTTTTGTCATTACTTAGGGATCATCTTCATGCATCTTTATTCACCAACATTTTTCTTCTATGCTTCTTTTTCTTCTCTTCTTATTACACTCCATTTTTTCCCTGCTTAAAAAATAATCCTTTTCCCTGAAATATCTTTCACTTTTTGATTGAACTTCTGTCTGACTTTGGCATTGGAGGGGCTTTGGGCTAGCAAAGCCCTCCTATAGTTAACTTTGTTTTTTCCAAGTAGCGGTCAAGATTGTCAAATTGTTATTAAGAAAGATTTAACAACCATCAAGTTTAATTCAGATAGAACTATAAATGAGGCAAGGTTATACACGACCAAACACTTCATTGTGATTTCTACTTCTAGTTTAATATAACACAGCAGCTCTCACCACTCTATATACCATCTAACTCAAAAGGAGGAACCATTCACAACAATCTTCTCTATTTATAAATAGAACAACTAAAACTTTATTAATTACAAAATAGTGGGCAAGCATGGAAACAAACCTCACTCGTCTATTTCACTGTAAAAAAAAAGTCTCACTCATCTACAATTTCTGCTCAGTTGACTCTTTAAGCTTTGTCCACAGTAAGGGTGTACATTAGTTAGTTCAGTTCGATTCGGTAGTGCACATGCAATCTTTACAACCACGTTACTAATAGCTGTAGATGGCAAGTTGAGGCTACATCTTCCATTTCACCTTGAATACTTTGATAATGCAATCTTTGCTTGTGCAGCTGTTGCTTTATCTAAAAAACATGTTAACAGAGCCATTGAATGAAACAATAAAGAGGATGGATGATAAGTATCTGTGATAAGCTATTGATTACTTTCAAATGCAAAATGACGTCATAGACCTCTAAAGCGAGAATTCTAATCTTGTAGATGCCTAAACCTAAGCATCACTAATTTGATGATGATACCTTTCCATAAAGCCGAATTTGGATTAGGAAAGCCAATGCATATGAGTCCTATGAACCCACTCGAAGGCAGAGGATATATATTACCAAATCCAAGAAAAAAAAGGAAGTTGAAAATTTACTATATGCCTACAGACTGATTATATGCAAGCCTTTATTTATTTATTTTTATTATAGGCAGATATTAGTATGTTAGATTTTTGTTAGACAGGAAGAGGAGCTGATGGGGTTTGAACTCACACCAATTGCACTATTTTGGTGAGTGCTTACTACCAAGACCAAGAAGTCTTGGGTATTATATGCAAGCATTTAGAAAAGAATTTTCATGAAATGCTACCATTGGCAGTATATGAGCTTTGACGTCATATATGTTTTTGTTTGAGAAGTTACCTATAATATTATAATATTCGTGCCCTAAATTTCACCTCCAGCATGTGCATGTATGCGTTTTCTTGTAGCATCAGCCATGGATGCGCATGTGCTAATATAACATCCTGGTTGGTGCTTTAAAGCAGGCTATGCTATTTTTTGTGTATAACTTCTTTGTTAATTTGTTTTAAGAAATGAGAAATAACTTTTTTTTTCCTAAACTATTACTAATTTATTTGACTATTATTAATTCAATTCGATTCATATAGAGCTGCAAAGGAGTTAAAGATTCAACTTCTCTCTTTATGTTCTCTAAACACTTCCTATTGCATATGCGTGATTTTTGTTTCTAGTTTAATATAACAGAGCAACTATCACCATTGTGTACATCACCTAACTCAAATAGAGGAGCCATTCACAATGATCTTCTTTAGTTTTAGGCCAAAGGTACAAATTGGACCTTTAAGTATGGGCCTAGAATTGGATTGTACCCTCACATTTTTTTCCCATTTGGAACCTTTTTTTCAAAGTTGTCTTAATTTGGACCTTACATAGACAGAGATCTAAACTGACATTAAAAAATAAAAAATTGTCTGTGTAATTTGTTTCTTCCCAACCTCAAAGTATTTTTTCAATTGAAATTAAGAAGCATAAGTTCTTTATGCTTTAAATTCATTGACATACAACACATGGATGAGTAAGGGAGAGTGCAGTTAATAGAAGATAGAAAGCTCATCATCATCAATTGTATCTTCTTCATCTACTGAAAGATGTCGGTCAAGAATGATGTAAAGAGGTGAAAGACATTGCTAATGTGGTGTTCCAGAGGTACTATGGACATCCTGGATAGATAGCAACCTTGGCCGATGTCCAAATTATAGTGTAAGCTATGGTTATTGTTTTAGTCTTATTTAAATCGAAGATGGATTTTTATTTATTTTTTATTTTTTTCACAAATGGAGGATGGTGATTTTGAGGTTGGTGATCAACTGTATATTGTGATTGATTTGAATCTGTAGTCACTTAGAGAAAGAGTACTGCAATAAGGATATGGTCCTTTTGTTTGGTATGATAGAGAGATGGACTCTAGAGTAGAGGAGCTTATCAATGGACTTAAACTTGAGAACAAGAGATTGAAACAAGAAAACAAAGAGTTGAGTAAAGTTGTATATCGATTTGCAAATGTTTTAAACCCTCATGCATCAATTGAAGAAATAAGAGAAGATGTTAAACTCTTAAAGCAAGATAATGTAGTGAAAATAAAGAAAATGAGGAAAGCATATGTTACTATTATACTATCATGGTGTTTGTTTGTGTTTTTTATTTTGTTCATGTACTTTGGAAAGTTTATGAAAGCGATGAACTAATGTGAAGTTTCATGTATTTTAAACATTTTCTTCTTGTATTAGTATCACTGAAATGAATGAATGGAAGTAAAGGAAATTATAATTTCCATTGCAAATTAAATGTGCAAATACACATGTTGACTATAAACACAACATATAACTTGTCATAATGTAAGCATAAAAACATCTTGGTCATCTAAATATTGCAGCCAACTTTATAACCTATTAAGGCTGCCAAAATATTAACAAAAAGAATTACATGTCCTGATAAATATAAAATATAAATGTCAGTATCGGGCATGTAGTTCCTAAGGAACTCGATTGTCCAAAAAACTTAATCTAGTTCCTATAATAACTAATTCAGTCAAAAAACATCATCTTAATAACATTTCATGGTAGTTTAGCATCCTTGAATCTTACTTGCAGCTTCCCAATTTTTGCTTGTCTTTGTTGTTCTAGTTAGTTGTTGGTTATGTATGCCATTAAAGGCCCGAAGGCTTAAATGGAAGATTCAGTGGTTGACTGACTTTTGAACCATCACCAATGAAGACAATCTTTCTAATTCCCTCATTAGTTGTTGATTTACACATCCTTCTTGATCATCGCAACTCTCTTTCACTTGTAATTAAAAAGTGTACCTCAGGATTAGGATTGCGAAGAAAAGGTGTAGAACTGACAGTGTTTGCACCTCCAATTACAAGTCGCTCAATTGCCAATCCTAGCTACATTTCATAAAAAACCTTTAAATATAAAAATACATTGCATATTAATAAAAGAAGGATTGAACTGAGTTATAAAGCATACATTATAAGTCATTTTTCTAGTTGATTCATAAAAAAGGAGTCTATGTCCATTATTACTTTTCTTAAACATCGTTCTTATTTTTTTTGAACCACCATTTGTATCTATCATTTGCTCTTCCCCTTAGCTTTTAAAGCAATAATAGAAGCACTTCTAGCTGGTGGGGCACTTGGAGTTGTTGCTTCATTTTCACCTTAACTTACATTCTTTGACGACTAGCAGCTAAAAAAAGTAATTAAATATTCATACATTTTTACACAAAATAAGACTGATTACAAAAGTAAATTTAGTTTAGATGAAGACATACCTTAGTGTAGCTTTGCCTGTTATGTCCCTTTTTATGACAAATAGCACATGAAATCTTAGAGCCTTTCCTAGAAAGCTTATAAGCACTAGTGCTCTTTTGAAGATCATTTTCGCTTCTAATCCTCTTCATTTTTAGTCTACCAGGCATGTTGGTCACTGGTGGGGCTCAATTGGCAGAAATTGGTCACATTTCATGAAAACCTTTCCAAGCATAGGTTGCATTAGGTGTCTGTATACTGCCTCATACATTTACTTATGATGCTATATTGTAATTTCAGTCATAGGCTCAACTCTTGCATGTCTCATTACACATATCGCATGAGAACATATGATGCCTGTTAGATCCCATGCTCTGCATGTACATAACTTCTTATCAAGAAAAACAGTGTGCTTATCAGGTCCATCAAAAATTTCATACCTAGAAGCTTTATTAAATAACACATTGCAACCACAAGCAACTTCAACATTTTCTTAGAATATCACCATGCATTCAGGACTCTAATCTTTAATCCATTTCTCAACGCTGCTTTATTAACTACTAACCTTTTGAAGGCTACTTTTCTAATATCATCCAACATTGAAATAATGGCCTTAAACCTTACTTGCAATATGGTGGAGTTTAATGTTTCACACATATTGTTGTCCATAATGTTTGACTTACACCTACTGTTGAAAAAAGCCCTACACAAATTTGCTAGGTTCTATTTTAGCAAGTCTTTAGCTATTGCCTTATTCACCTCATTCAATTTTTTAAAATTATCTTTAAACTCTTATAGGAGTGTGCTTCATGCATATATAAAAAAAAATTCTTTTTCATTTCCCTACCTGTCCATTTTTAGACCAATTTGAATAAATATGCCTTGCACACCATTTGCGTTTAGTGTTAGGAAGTACATCAAATGACAGCTTGCAATAATCCTTAAAAAATTGCAACAAGACAGATTATAAGGCATCATATTAAAGAAAAAAATTTAAGAAAATTAAAACTGGCGAAACATGTTATAAAACTCACCTTTTGTATGTCAGATATAAGAGTTAATAATTTCCCTTGTTCTTTAATATCCAACCCCTTCACAAACCATTGCAGAAACCACTTCCAATTTAGCTTGTTCTTTTTGTCTATGACAACCCCTGCAATTGGAAAAATCTAATTTAAAGCATCCTTACCAACAACAACTAAGACTTCCTCCTTAACTTTTCCCTTGAGAAAACTACCATCTAAGCCTATTAAAGGCCTACAACCATCTTTCCAACCTTATTTTAATGCAACACAACATATGAACATTTTTTAAAACACTCGCTTTCCTTCTTTCAACTTCTCATTATCCATATCAATCTCATATATGCTTCCAAGATTTGTTCTTTTAACCTGATCTGCATATGCTTCAAGCTGACTAAACTCAACTACAAAACTTCCTTCCATTTTTGTTAAGAGTTTTCTCTTTGCTCTCTTCATTTCCATATTAGAAACATTGAGCCTCATTAGTGCTTTAGCTTTATCAACTAAGTCTTTAACTTTAGTTTTAGGATTCCTGTACACCTTGTCCTTGAAATGGTTTGTAAGAAAATTAGATGTAGCCCTTGAGTTATTAAATATCGTATAACAATTATGATGAGGGTTCAAAGTCTTCACACACATTCCCCTATTTTTCCCATCATTGGATACCAACATGATAAATGGATAGCCCTATGATTTCCAAATTACTTTTATCCGAGTACACTCATTTGGTTTGAGTCTTAAATCTTTGCCTTTAGCAACACTATATTTAGCAATTGCTTCTCTAACTTTTTTGACATTATTAAATGTCCTGCCAAGTATAAAATGTGGATTATCATAATCCACATAATATCTTACTTTTTTCTTACGTTGCCTGATTACTTCAATGGATGGATCTTTAATTTACAGTCCTTCCTCTTCACTAACTTCATCTTCCTCTCCTTCGTAGTCACTATCTTCACTATCTTTAGTCATTTCATTATCCTCTGCATTAACCTGACTAGCTTCAAAATCTTTATTACCCTCAACTGCTTTAAAATCATTACCCTCAAGTGCTTTAACCTCTTCATTAAAGTTAGCTCCAAAATAATTTTCAATATGCTCATTGTATGCATTAACATGAGCATCCTCCTCTTCAATCAAATCAGCTTCCTCCTCTTCAATCAAATCAACTTCTTCCTCTTCCTTGTCTATAAGCTCTTCATTAACATCACCCATTGTAGCCTCACTTTCAAGCTGATTATCACCCACAGGTTCAACCCCAGCATCTCTAAACACCTTACTCATATGGGGATCATTTTCATTTATAATGAGGCTTCTATACCACCCACTAAAGGTTGTCCCTGTGCTTGCACCAACACTATTAACTATATGGTTCGAATCAACATTGCTACATTATGTTGGTGCTTGAGTAAAATAGTCTCCATCTTCTTTTACATTGCTGCAGTTCACATTCTAATCAACTATTGTATTTTTACTTTCACTATTTCTGTCCATCCCATCCCTAAATTCAAGCAAGTTATAGTTAACATTTAAGTGTGGAATATTAACTTCATGTTCTACATAAATATGCATTTGTTGACATCCCATGTTCATTCAAATGTGCTTTACCATTTTCATTATACTCTTATCATCATGCAACAAAAATACTCCATTATATAAACTTTTCCCTCATTTAAAAGCAAATATTCTCTCAGCATTGGGATATCCTAAATGAACATTATACTTCTTAAGTATGTAAGGGTAACTCAAGTAATCAATGTCAAAACTGTCAACAATTTCTTCTTCTCCATCCACATATGATGAATCAGGATTATAGATCCATTTTCCACCGTAGTGAAACATAATATCTATTGTCTCCATACTACATTACATAAAGAATAAAAAAAATGATTACACCCCATTATTCTATTTACTTCTTTTAGAAATATTAGACAATCTAGCAACAAAACACCTTAAAACATGGACTAGTTCAATTAAAGAAAACAAAATGCATTAAAAAAAATACAAATTGCATTTGGTTTTCTTTAATTGAACTAAAACTAACTCAAATCCCTATACCACTTATAAATTAAAAAAACCCCAATTTCCTTATCTCAAAAACCCAATTTTTTTTTTTAATTACACACATTAATCATTGTCATTAAGCAATTAATATTCTATATAATAAACATTTTATTTATTTGTTAAGCCATTTCAACACATGCATGCCACAACCACCATAAATCTCTAAGGAAATGAAGTACAAAAAGCTCATACCTTTTTTACATGTAATCAATACTAGTGACCCTTCAATAGTGAGAACTTAAGCAATAAAGTCCATTTGGTGGGGTGAGGTTATTTTTTACAATGACATATAGTAGTGCCATGTTATAAGGAAGAAAAAAACCGAGGAAAGTTGAAGAAGACAGGTGAAGAAAGTTCAATATCTTTACTTTGTCAATTCTTTTCTCCTTTAGATTAGCTAAAAGACGCGACTGAGCTGGGAGTGATGGGGTTGTGTTCTATGACATGGCATATGAGTTAGTAAGGTGTGTGGGTCCCACGAGTCCAACTGTACAAGTTTTTAATGTCAGTTTGGACCTCCATCTGTATGAGATCCAAATTCAGACAACTTTGAAAAAAAATATTACAAATGAAAACAAACAAAATTTTAGAGTACAATCCAATTCTAGTCCCATATTTGAGGGTCCAATTTGTACCTTTGGCGTTAGTTTTATAAGCAGACCAACAAAAACTTTATTAATTAGAGCATCTGGTAGGCATGCATATGGAAACAAGTCTCAGTCATCTGCAATTTCTACACTTGATTACTTTAAGCTTTGTTAATAGCCACTCAAGCCAAAAAAAAATTGAATTTCACAAGTCTCAATCGTCTGCAATAATTTCCATCTCATTTCGCTACAAAATTTGTTCAACAAAACTATCTAAATAACTTATGAATTATCTAAACAATCTTATATTATATTATTTACAAAATATATCTATAATATATTTATAAATGTACAAAGAGAGGAGGCAAATAAATTTACTAAAAATATCTCACTTATTGTTATATGAAATTGAATAATTTAGTTATTTATTAATTAAATTCATATTAATTATAGATGTAATTATAATCTAATTAAAAGATAATTAATAAAATTATTGTACTTTAGTAAACTTATTAAAATTGTAATAAATTATAAACATTTTGAGATTTAATATTAGATATTGTCTAAAAAAAATTAGCACTTTTATAATTTTTAAAAATTTTATTAAAATATGACAAAAAATTAATAAATTTGTATTTTCTTACGAATAATATGATTATAATTTTTTTTAAAAATACAGTATAAAATTCTTTTTAGAGTTGCACAAAATTATAGCACCGTAAAATATTAAATGAGTATTATATAGTTATTTAAATAAAATTATTAAAATTATAATAATTTAAGTTTCTAATATGAGATTGCTATATAGAAAGAATAGTAATTTTTTTTTAAATATTAAAAATGTGAAATATAAATTTAACATGCAAAATATTTATTAAAATTATAATATTAGATTGAAAGTGATATTTTTATATAAATTTATTAAGTTTAATAAAAATAAATGTACTTATAACATAAAAATTAATATAATTATTTATAAATAATACTATTTATTAATTGAAAATATTTTACTAAAATAATCTATTGAAAAAAAAGACATTATAGGTTGAATATATTGATTTTTTTAGTTGAATGGTTTTGATTTATTCTGTATGTTATCTATACAAGTATTAACATTTTTAAAACATTAAATAAATATTTCAACAATGTGCTATAAATTATAATTATTTTTATAGAAAACACCAATAATAATATCAAAGAATATATATAATATGCATATATATTATTTTATATACTATTATATATTCATATTTTTCACATTCGAAGCACAAGGTAAATATTAATAAGTCAAAAGAATTATACAAATTGTAATATAATTAATTAGTTATTATAAATCAAAAATATATGATTAAAATATTTTAATTAATTTCACAATTTCTCATGAACAAATAACAATTTAAAACTTAAGTTAATAATTGAAAATTAAATTTAAATAAAAAAATCTATTTAAATTTTAGTGGGTAATAAAGTAGGGGTGAGTATTGAGCGGGTCGGGTGGCACAAATACTAAAACCGATCGGTTTTCGAAAGAACAATTTTCAAGCCCGAACCAATTCAATTAAGGGGAAGAAACCGACTTTTCGGAAGCCGAAAATAGTCAGGTTTGGTTGGTTTGGAACTCAGTTTAGGCTCAGATAGATTGGGCCCATTTTTTTGGGCTACAAAAATAAAATAACTATATTTATATATTGATTTCACTAATATATTTAGGGCAAGCCCATACATTTACACTGTCCAAATATTAAATTTATTGTATACAAACACTATAACTTTAGATACAAAAAATGGTTAAGTTTTAATTACAAAAACAATTGAAGCACTACATTTTGCATAAAAAAAAAATAAAGCAGACTAAGATTGCAGGCTCAAGAATTGCTATCCACCATATTACAGTCTACTATTGACATTTGTAGTAATCTATCCAATAAGTACCAAAATATAAACTGTAGAAATCCAAAAAATTCAAATGCAGTAGATTCATATATTTGTAATTCACCTGTAGAGTTCATTTGCAAACAACAAGTACAATTTCAATTACAAAAAATATTAACAGATTACTATATGAAAATAAAAGTAGCAGACAAAGAGTAGGCTCAGGATGCTTGTAATCCAATCATGTTTAGAATAGAGATCTATTTTTTGGTAGTAAAGAAAACATCCACCTAGTGAAATAAAGCACATCATTCTAATCTATATCAGAAAACATAAAAGGGGTGGAAGCATCAACATTGCCAAAAACATATTAAAGAGGCTCAGAAAAGGGCATTTTCAACATCAATATGCAACCATATTTCTAGCAACTAAACTTAAAAAAAAAAAAGCCACCAAAGAAACTTAATCATGCATACTTTGAATCTATAAAAAACCTAAGGGTGGAAACATCATCATTGCCTCTTTAATATATTCAAACATAATCAGAGATGCTGCAACATCAACACAAGCATCTCAATTGAGGCACATCAGGTTAGTCACAGCAACTAAAGGAGGCAAGCAGATAAAAATGGTACAAATTTATACACAAAATAAGAGATAATTCAATAAATTTTTAGTGAGCTAATTAACCGAGCTAAAAAAGGGCCACTGCCCACTAGTTCAAGATCTATAAAGAAAATAAACAAGCAAATTATTAGAATTTTTGCAAGCATGTGATTAAATGAACTTAAAGAAAGAAAATAATTGAGAAATGAATTAAAACATGACCTTTTTCAAAAGTCTCCATCTCTTCTAAAGTTTCTTCCTGTAATATCCCGTGTTTTTTTTTTAAAATAGTTTTACACTGTACCGGGATATGCAGTGTCAATAATTTATGTATATTACATGATATTTTTACGAGTTGATATGTATTTTAAACCTATTTTAATTACTGTGTATTATTTTCAGTGTTTTACGTAAAATTTTCCAGGGACTTGCATTTTCGGGGAAATTTTCACGTAAACAATGTATTATTAATTATTTTAAATGTATTTACGGACTTGCATGAACTCATGCGTATTTTTAAATTATTAAATAAAGCCTGTGTGTGTATATTTATTTAATTAGGGTTTATTATTACCCTAATATTTTATTAAGTATTTATTTGTTTTATTGTTATTTAATTAATTTTATTTAGTATAAATTATTAAAATATTAAATTTTATGTGTGTGGTGTATATTTGATGTGTGTAATTTAATATTATTTTAATATATAGTATAAAGTATATATATATACATATATTTGTCAAAATTACAAAAGAATTGGAAAATTACACATTTGCCCCCCCGAGTCTCCTTCTTCCTCCCGATCCTTCCCCTTGCCGTCCGGGCGTCTGTCACGTCGTTTCTTCACCGTGGGTGTGCCGTCCGGTGTGCCACCGTCTTCCCCGACCAATTCCGCCGCCTGAGGAGGCCGTTTCCTGCGTCTGGAAGTCAATTTTGGCCGGAGAAGCCGAAAATCGATCCACCGTCGATCACGCCGATTTCGGCCACCGTTTTCGACACCGCCGGTCTCTTTCTTCTCCTTGAGCTCCGGTGAGTGTGATTCTAGCTTTGGTTTGAGCTGAATTGGTCTAGAATTGCTTAGGTTTTGATTTTTCAATTTCGGCCTATTAGGGTTTTTGATTTTTTTGAGCTTCGAATTGATTGATTCATGAAAACTCCCTTCACAAATGTTGATCCTAGTAGCTTAATCTACATTTATAAATTTTTTTATAATTTTTGGAGATTGTTTGGATTTTTGGGTATTTTTGAATATTTTAATATTATTTTCTAATTTTTGGAAATTAATTATTTAAATTATGAAATTGGAGTTTATGGTTAAATTAGGTGTTGAAATGAATTATAGGAATTTATTTGGAATTTTTATGAATTTCTAAGTATTTATTTTGAATTATTTGAGTTTATGTAATTTTGGAAAATTAGGTTAAATGTGTTTTTTATTTGAAATTAATTAGTTAATTGGGTTTAATTATTAATATTATTGATAAATATGTTGAGAAAATTAATTTTGGATAATTGTATGATTTTTGGTGAATTTTTGAAGTAATTTAAGAATATTTATATATATAGGGGTATTTTGGTAATTTTACCCTAAATTGTCTAAAAATGTAATTTAATCGGTTTTAATAATCATTTAAGGTATAAAAATGATTTCTACAAATTATTTGGTATTTTTAACTAATTAAAACTATTTTTCGTAAATTATTTTCAATTATATATATAATATACGGTTTTTCTAATAAAATGAATTTTTATCGGTTTTTACAGTGTTTTAAGGTTAATTATGTAATTTCTACGTATAAAATGTATTTCTGTGATTTAAGGATATTTTTGGTATATCTAAATTATTCTGTGTTTGTGGACCCCGGTCGGTGGACTGTAGTTTGGAGTCCGACCGTGGGATTTTGATTGTGTTGAGCCTATTTCTCGAAGTGTGTTTCTTTGCAGGGTCAGCTCTACTCTTTTGAGTAGAGAGATGTCCATTTTACAGGGGAGGTTCTGCCAGATTTTCGGTAGAATTCTCGTAAAACGTGATATCCAGTCAAACCCTAAATTCCGATTCTGTGTTTAATACTCTAGATTGAATTCTAGGATTTTTGTTAGGTTTATTCTGATATCGGTTAATTATTTCTTGTTTAGTTGCGCCGAGACCGAGGGCTAGTGGACCAGGCCCGTCGGACCCGCCTCGTGGAGCGCACTAGGTGAGTTACTATACTATATATATATGCTTAGGATGCATGATTTAGAAATATATGTTTTACTTTGATTAAAATGCATAAATAATGTGATTTGTATTTAAGTATATTTTTGGTTTATTTTTGGTATATAATAAATTATATACATGTTTTATTAATAAAATATATTTAAAATGTTTTTAAATATATTTTTAAATTTAATTTATGATTTGATTGGATTTATTTGACATATATATACTCGAAATATACCTGGTTTACTTTTGGTATATTTCCGGTATATATATGGTTTATATTGTTGTTTTATTTAACTTCATGCATCATTTATTTTTGTGAATGAATGTTTTATATTTAATGATGAAGGATATCGATAGAACGTGCTACCTAGTGGGCAGCACTAGGACCGAGTACGTATCGGTACGCCTATAGGTTTAGGCTATATTACTAAATTATTTGTGGATATTGATTTGATTATGATTATTGATATGTGAGATGTGGTTGTGGGTGTGATTGCTGGAGCTCGGTTGACCAAGTGTCTCGGGGCCAATCACACTGGCAGTCAGACTGCTGGAGCTCGGTTGACTTAGTGTCTCGGGGCCAGTCTACTGTCTAAATGGATTAAGTGGATATATTTGGAATAAGTGAGCCTATATGGCCAGAGTGTTGTTTAACACTATTATTCTGAGGTTGCGATATTCTAGGGTTCTATGTGATCCTTCATAAACTGTGATTTTCGATAAAATATATAAAAATGATTTTTATTGCATCTGTGTGCAATTGCCTGTATATATGCATATTATATATATACTGTTGACTGTATGCATTATCACTTAGTGTGTATGTATATATATTATAGTAATTCACTCAGTGAGGTCTGACTCCCCTCCGTTGACTATTTTTCAGGAGAGTCAACTTCTTCAAACCTCAGTAGCAGGTCAATACGCCGGATTTCTTCCGCCCCGGCTTCTTTATGTAAACTGTCTACTTGAGTCTTATTTATTTTATCTAGACACTGCAGTAGTTATGAATTAAAGTATTGAATTTCATGTATTTTATTTAAAGAGATGTATTATGTTGAAACTGGATTTGTATTAAAGATTATATATCTATGAGATGAAATTCGATTTAAATCCAGTTGATATGGATAATATTATGATATTATGATTTTTATTTCCGCTGCATATCATATTGTTACTGTTATTATGGCATGTTTTATTTTATTTTTAGGCTTGCTACGGGTTCCGGATTCGAAAGAATTCCCGTTCCCTAGCACCGGTCATGGCCCCTGTTTTGGGTCGTGACACTTCCACCTCAACTGTTTGGTTTCGCATTCTAAGCCAATCTTGTGAACAAATCAATGCTTCAACTATTTTTGGAGTTAATGAACTATGGAAAGAATCAAGAACACAACCAGAAGTACTGAAACAAGACTTAAAAGCCACAATTGATGCAGGAATAACTAAAATATCTCTACCAATATAAGAAAGAATTGGGAACCTCTCAGAATTTAACTTCCACTATATGAGGATATCAAAAGCCCTTTTATCTTCCACAACTACCTCACTAAGATATATTTTAATTTCTAATCTTTTACTTCCACCACTTCCATATTCCTTTTTATGCTTCTTGAATTTGGCTTTCATTAAAGACATTGTATTCCCATAAGTTATAAAATCAGTTGCAAGACCTAACTGAGTAGTCTTGATTAACTGACTACTAGAACAAGACTCAGAGGCAGCAGATGAAGTATATGAAGACATATAATCATTAAACAAGAGATGCATATCAGACTTCATGTTAATGAACAAACTGCTTCTAATCTTATCATCACCATTCATTTGATTAAAAGAAAATGCAAGAAACTCCAGTTTATATCGATGATCAAGGATTGTAGCAAAAAAGATAAGAGTTCATTTTTTATGAATCTCCCTAATATTTATCAAATTTTTATTTCATATTGATGCCCATTTTATGAACAAACAAATCAAAGGATGATTGCCATTCAGTAATCATGCAATTCAAATTAGAAAATTCAAAGAAAAAATTATTTGCTGTCATATAATTAGAACTAGAAATCTTGACAGTTATATCATATAACACCTTCAACATACCAACCATTTTACTAACAGATTGCCAGCCAAGGAAATCTAGTATATCATCACCTAAATCAGTTATGAAAGAGGACTCAGTCTCCTCATATTTGTTAAAAGATTTCTCAAATAAACATGTAGTTTGTAACATTATATAGGTGGAATTCCACCTTATAGGGGCATCAAGAGACAAAGAGCATTTTGACTCCACCCCAATCAACTCAGAAATTTCTCTAAATTTCCTCAACATAGCAGGACTGTTTCTAATGTATCTTATTACCTCTCCTACTTTTTTTTTACAGACACATTAACCTCTTTTAACCCATGATTTACAATCAGATTCATGATGTGAGCTATACATCTCATATGTAAGAATTTTAATCTAACAGAAGAGGCCCCCTAACTTAACGTTTTCTTTTTAAAATACCCATTTACAGTGTCATTAAAGGAAGCATTATCCATTGTGACTAAGAATACATTTCTAATTCCCCAATCTATCAAAATATTCTCTAAATCCTTAGCAAGGTATTCTCCTCTATGAGATGTAACTGGGACAAAGGATATTATCTTTTTATGCAAATTCCAATTATCATAAAAAAAGTGAGAAGTCACACACATGTAATTTATTCTTTGATTGGATGTCCAAGAATCAATAGTGATATTGATTCTTTAACAGTGTTCCTTCATAAAATTTTTTAGCTTCACCCTCTCAGACACAAATATATCATAACAGTCCCTACTTATAGTCCACTTAGAAGGTATTTTAAAGCATGGACATGCAGTAGACATGAAGTTCTTGAACCCACCCCCTTAATAAATTTAAATGGTAATTCATCAGTTATTACCATTTGTGCAAGTGATTTTCTAATAGCCTCTTACTTAAATTTCCATGTTCCTAAGCAAGCATTATGTGTTTTATTCTGTGCCTCCACCCTAGCAATTTTAAATGTTAATAGTGACTGCCTAACATCTTTTCTATGAGCAATTTTAAGCAAGTCATAACATGGTTTTTTAAAGAAGAAGTTTCATGTTTTTTAAAGTGAGCATTGTAAGAGGAAGCACAATAAATACATTTACCCTTAGTGATAGAACCATGTTTGTCCTTAATTCTCTAAAAAAATTGTCATACTGTAAATTTTGGTTCAATCTCTTTTCATTTTTTAGCATCAAGCTTAGGTTAACCCTGAGTCTCAGTCTGATTACCAGTAAGTGCATTTAGGGTTTCCACCACCTTAGGGTTCAAACTAGTGGCATTATTATTGCCATTGGTGTTCTTCATTTCCATGAAAAAACATAAAAGAAAAATAAACATAATAAGGTCATAGATTGTTATCTTATTTTATCAATCATATACCAAATGAAAACAAAATGAATTTATTTATACCTTATTTTAGCTGCTAAGGCTTCCACTAAGATTGTAGTGAATGCTTCCACCCTTTTTTTTAAAAATTATAAAGTTATAACTCAATTTTGTAAAGCTTATACTTCCACCCCTTTTTTGTGTTATAACTTTAAGCTTCCACCAATAGGAACTTTAGAAGCAGTCACAGATTCATACACATAACAAAGAAAAAAATTGTTATTCTTCAAAAGCCACAAACATGATTAAAAAAAAAATGCACATATCATTCTTATAAATGAGAATACAAACATATAAACATTGACAGAAACTATTTTAATTATATGGTGATACCCAAATTTTAATTAAAATAAACATAAATACAAAAAAGATATTATCTATAAAAATAATATAAAATTAGAGATCTAAAAAAATTAATTATAGATCTATAAAAAATTATTACAGATCTATAAATTTTTTTTAAAAAAATATATAGATATATAAAAATATATAAATTTCTCAAATCTAAAGAACTTTTAAAACACACATTTATTTTGACATAGAGTCACATATAACAAATAATAGTATAATATTGTCAAATTATTTTTTTAACAAATTAACCAAAATAAATTCGATATGTATAAAAAGACACAATTTTTTAACATGCATGTTAGATCCATAATAGATCCATCTAAAGTAAGCACATATATATATATATATATATGTGCTTATTTTAGATGGATCTATTCACAAGCCTTACATTTTTTACAAATAATATATGTGCTTATTTTAGATGGATCTATTCACAAGCCTTATATTTTTTACAAATAAAAAC
This sequence comes from Mallotus nudiflorus, assembly GCA_947683625.1. NCBI lineage: Eukaryota > Viridiplantae > Streptophyta > Magnoliopsida > Malpighiales > Euphorbiaceae > Mallotus > Mallotus nudiflorus. The sequence continues at coordinate 1,270,462 of CANTUR010000592.1, read as the reverse complement.
AAGATTAACTATTATAAACAATAGATCTATAACTATAAATTACTGTAAAAAAAAATAGATCTATCAATTTAACATATATTGAACACCAAATATTGCATATATATTTTTTTTTTGAAAATAATAGAGATTTTGTTATAATAAAATAAACAAAATATAACATCGAGCACATATCTAAAAATTTTACATATTTATACAAAATGTAAACTATATTTATAGGGAAATTTTTTTTTCACAAATAACCAACTGAAACGATAAAGTAAAATCATATTATAACACCAAAATGTAAGAACTTCCATGGATTACTATTAATAAATAGATCGTCAATGGAGATGGTGATCTATTAAAAAAAGGCACTGTGATTTATTATAAATTAGAAAGAGCCTAAACCAAGAATAAGAGAAATAAAGAGAGATTAATAAAGAGTAGGCTTTATTAAAGGTTAAAGTCTTGAAGAATGAAAATAGATATTAAGGTTTGAGAAGAGAAAAGGAGATGAGAGACAACGTGAGAGAGGAAAGGAGAGGACAAAAGACGAGAGGGGTTGAGGTGGTGTGTTTGTTGAGAAGGGTGTGAAATGAATAGGGGTAGGGTTTTAAGTTTATATACTTATTCTATTAACTAAAATGACATTGTTTTAGTTAATACCTAAATTTTGGAAATTCAGGCTTGTTGGAGAAAAAAATGCCTCCCCCGACCCATCACCCAAAATTTGAAAAACCTACTACCGATCACTCGAATCGATCATCTCAATACTGCATAAGCTAAACCGAAGCAGCAAATCGAGTCGGGTCAGGCCATAAACTCAAATTTGGGCAGGTCTTGCTCACCCCTACTGATGGACAAGAGTTCATCTACACCTCTATAAAATCATCAAGACTAAAAGCAAAAGATGCCAAATTATAAGCCACTACATTACATGCTTTAAGAGTATAAAGAAAACAAAAATAAGTAAAAGATGAGCAAATATCTTTAATAACTACTGCTAAAAGACCTAGCTGTAAATGGTCAGGAGTGGGAGAATTGAGTTGTTGGATTAAAGTCAGACAGTTGGATTCCACTAATGCTCTCTGTAGATGATTTGAAGAAGCCAGATGAACTCCCATTTGACATGCAAAGGCTTTTATAATTTCACGAGTAAAATAACCTATTTCCCTTTTTGATTTAGCAAATAATACTTTTTCATCTCATCTTTAACAATAGCACCCAATCTAATACATTTTTCTTTGTTTACAATAGCATCTGAATTAATTTTTAACAAACCTTGTGTTGGAGGATGCCATCTTTAGTAAATAGGAAACTGCTCAAGGGAATTTGGCTTTGCATTAGCTTGCTTATAATCCTGAATAACACATAAAACTAGATGGTGGCAGTGCTCGATTTGAAGATGAATTCCATCGTGAATTACCTCATTTTTGGAAAACCATATAAACCAAAATGACATTAAAAATAACGAAAAAACATCATCTAGATATACTACTCTCTTTTGGAAAATCCAATCTACCAGGGAGCTATATTTCTCCTCCTCCAAAACATGGATTTAAAGACAACTAGTGTATCATAATCTACTGCTCCATTCATAGTCTCTAAAAGTGTGTTCCATTAATTCAATCCCATCACCACATCTCTAGTAGGTAATCAAAAGTAAAGTGTCACTATTTGAGTTCAAAGAACTGGTAACAAATTATTCAAAAGTCTTTAAAGAAAAATCTTAACTTTTAGAGGTACAACTAACTTCCATAACCATTTCTAGCTTAAGGTTTCTGATGCCGATGCACCCTTATATAGCATGAAATTTGACATATTATAGGGTAAGTGATGTGTAGATTTAATCGAGTATTGACCCAACTTTATGAAGTGATAAATAATAGAGTCCTAAGGATGTCTCTAAATTAGAGGAATATATAGAAATTGTCGCACTACATGTTCTTAAAAGACTATCAATAAGGTCTTTATTCAACACATTCTCGTCTTCAATGATTAAGGAGGTTACTCGCTAGTCCATATTAATGTCAAGATGTAGAGTTTGAACTTGAATGTCCAGCTGGTCTGGTAACCACTTATCACTCTAAATTCAAATATATCAACCATTGCTAACCCTAAAATGAAGAAATTTTATGGGCACATCCCTGGCTTTAATTATACTTTTCCACAAAAAGCTTGGGGTGTAGCCTTATTGAGCTTCCAAGAAAGAGGACCTCAGGAAATATCAAGCTTTTAATGATCGAGCTAGCAAGGAGTTGGGATCTTATAAGAGATGCCACCCTTGTTTACCAAGCATTATTGCATTAAAAGCATTAATATTCCTAAACCATATCCCTCTATTTTCCTTTAATCTATACAACTCCCAAGAGCACCAATGCATTTTATTTTCATTTGCTTTTTGACGCCACCAGAAGTTTGACAACAATGAGTTTATATTCTTGCATACTTGGGCTGGAAATTTGAAGTAGCTTATAAAATAAATAAGAATGGATTGAGCTAGACTTAATCAAAATCTCTTTCCCTACTATTAATAAGGATTTTTCCTACCAAGATGATAACTTTTTCTTTATCCAATCCTCCATATCTTTAAACAACACTTTTTTTATCTTGTAATGGCAAATGGCAAACCCAAATACTTAACATGTTTATCAAATTAATTGACACCTATGCAAGATTTTAATAAATCATAATAATCAGAAGATAAGTTAGGGCTAAAAGAGATTTCTAATTTATCATAATTTATTTTTTGACCTAAGTCTTTCCTATAGCATAATAACACTATATTGACCTTAGTTATAATCAATCTTAATTTTAATCTTAACAAACTTAATTTAAAGCATTTAATATATTTTATTTGAGTGTGAATATAAGCATGAGTACAATATTACTCTCAAAGAAAGCCAAGTCAAAATTCAGCTCAATAGTAAGCTGTGACTAAAGCAAAGCTGCCATTATGAGCTTAATAGTAAGTTGTGACTAAAGCAAGGCTACTATGGTGATAGAAAGCCAAACTCAACAATAGGCTACAACTGAAGCTCTACTTCTATAGTGATGGCCCAATGGACATATTTTTTAAATTAAAAAAAGAGATATTGGAGACATAATGTGAATAGTAGGCTATGACTGAAGTAAGGCTACTATGGTTATAGAAAGCTTGTCTCAACAATAGGCTGCTACTGAAGCCTTGCTTCCATGGTGATAGCAAACTTCAAAAGTATCCAACAGTCATATTTTTAAATTTTTTGAAAAATAGAGATATTTGAGACATAATCATTAGCTCCAATAGACATATTGTTGAAGCTTTATCTATATATATGTGTGCTTTAGAGTTATGATAAATAATACACACATTACATTACTCTTTAATTTTCAAAAAACTGTCTAAGCATTCATTAAGCTTCAATTTTCTTTGTATCAATATTCTTTATATTGATTAACATTTATGAGACTTGGTTATATGATAGAAATAGGATTTCCTCTTCATCTAATTCTTGGGATAGATTAGAAGGGAAGTGAGGTATATTTCTAGTAGAATTGGTTTAAGTGTTTAGCCATTAAAACACTTGAGAATTGGTTTAAGAGGGAGCCTAGAAACTCTTATTTATTTGGTTAAAGAGTTAGTCTTAAAACTCTTGTTTGTGTAAAGTTGAAGAGTAAACCTCAAACTCTTATAATCTCAATCTTTTGAATAAGATTATGGGTATTGAAAAATCCTAACTTGGGAATAAGTTAGGTGGAGATATAGGATTGTTGAGAATCCAAACTCCTTAAATTTCTATGTTCATTATTCTTCCTACTCTATTCTTTTTTAATTCTTGTTCATTCCTTAAATTCATTTTAATTTTTCTAAAATCTTTCATTAGCCTTATTCACCCCCCTCTACTGCACTTTCATTTGATATCAAAACTTGAATTCTAGGGACTTTATTATTAGAATAAAAGATCATGAGGAGTAAATTTCAAAATATTTCTTCACTTAGACCATTCTTTGATGGAAGTGATTATCCACACTAGAAGTTCAAAATGGAGCTTTATCTAAATTATGATTCTGTTAGACTTTGGGAAGTTGTTCTCAAGGGTTGGCAACCATCTAAAGCTACTATTGATAGTGTGTAAACAATTATATCAAGAAGTGAATGGAGTAACAAACAAAAGGAAGAAAACTATAAGAATAAAAAGGCTATGATCACTTTACTCTCTTCTATAATAAGAGAAGAAGGAAGAAAGCTTCAACATTGCATTTCAGCTAAGGAAATGTGGGAGACCTTGGAAAATAATTATGAAGGCAACATGCAGGTTAGAAGTAAGAAAGTTCAACTTTAAATGTATGAATATGAACTCTTCAAGATGAAGCCTTATGAGTTAATAATAAACATGACTAATTGACTCAACGCTCATCTCACAACCCTCAAGAAACTTGGAAAGCATTTCTCCAAGGAAGAGGTGAATAATAAGATTTTAAGAATCCTACCTAAGAAGGATTGGGAATCTCATGCCACTTCAATTGAGAAAGCTCAAGACCTCTCTACCCTTTCAATTGATGTGCTTATTAGAAAGCTCTTAACACATGAGCTTACAATTAAGGAAAGAGGTGAAGAGCAAGAAGAGCAGGATGAGAAGAAAAAAGCATAGCACTAAAAGCTCTTCAAGAAGATAGTGAAAAGGAAAGCATTAAAGATTCTAGTGATATTGCCATGCTCACTAGAAATTTCAAAAAGTTCTTGAAAAAGAAAAATTTTTCAAGAACAAAGAACTTCAACAAGAAGTAAGAAAGAAAAGATAAGAAGAAAACCAAAGAAGTTACTTGTTATGAATGCAAGAAACCGAGTCATATTTAAAGTGAGTGCCTAAACTAAAATTCAAGAATAGAGGAGTAAAGGAGAAAAAGAAGGCCTTTAAAGCTACTTGGGTTGACTCCTTAGAATTCGAAGAAGAAGATGAACAACAAGAAATGGCCAACCTTTGCTTCATGGCTCTTGAAGATGAAAGTGAGGTACTATCTACTTTGAACTCTTTTTGTGATGATTATTATGATTATGATTATGATGATGATGAGAGCTTTATTGTGAGCAAACTCTTACTTAAATGCAAAAGCTTACTTTCTATAAAGAAGCATTATAAACATAAGTTAACTAGCTTGACCAAAGAATTTCAAGATTTGAAGAATGATTTTGCTAAGATTGTTAAATTAAATTAAAAACTTGCTTGTGATTTAAAATCTTCAAATTCCTTGGAAGAGCAACTCAAGAAAGCAAGTAATGAAAATCATAAGCTTTTTAATGAGATATTAGAGCTAAAGAATTCTATTTCCAAATTGAAAAGAGGAAAATAAAGTTTAGATAATTTGGTTGACTCTCAAAATTTCATGGAAATACTCATGGAATTAGATATGCTAATGGAATCTTCTTCATCATAATCACATATTAAATTTGTTAAAGCACCATGTAATTCCATTCATTCTACCTCTAAACTGATTGAGACTCAAGCTTTTAAAGCCAATTAGTCTTATATGTCAAATAGTAAAGAAAGTCTCATAAGACCCAATCCTATATGACATAAAGAGGTAGGTTTCATGCTAGAAGACCATAACCCAAACATGCTTACGTGTACACTAGACACAACACTTATAAGCATGTTGAGCAACACAATGCACCTAAACATGTTGCACAAACCTATCAAAATGCACATTTTCATTGTCAATGTATGTCTCACACTATGACTCATAATAATATTAAGAGACACATACCACCATAACACAAAAGGCATGTTTCAAACACTAAAAAAGCATGTCATCCTAAGGGAAATAAATTTGAAAATGTTGTATATTCATATTGTATGCTCAAAGGACACACAAACAATGTGTGCTTCTATAGAAGACTACACATGAATTTGCTTCCTTTGGATTATCTTGAGACTAACTAACCTATACCAAGAAAGGTTTGAGTTCAAAAGAACATTTAAATTATTTTATGTAGGTGTGCTTAAAATCCACAAGAATAAAAGGAAAGTAGTATCTCAATAGTAGATGTTTAAGACATATGACGAGAGACAAGGAGTAATTCAACAAGCTTGATACAAAGGATGGAGGACATGCCACATTCAAAGACAATGCCAAAGGAAAGATAGTAGGCATTAGAGAAATCAATAATCCTCAACTCTTATCTATACACCATATGTTGCTTGTTGATGGTCTTAAACATAATTTCTTAAGTATAAGTCAATTATGTGACATGGGAAATAAAGTCATTTTCTATCCTAGAAATTTCTTTATTAGTAGTCTTTATGAAGATAAAGTAATTTTTAATGGTGAAAGAGTAGACAATGTTTATGTTATTGATTTGAATAAAATTTATAACATAGACATAAAATGCTTAATGTCTATCTCCTATAACATATGAACAAGGCATAAAAGGTTAGGCCATGCAAATTTTGAGCTTTTGAATGATATTTGTAAACAAAAATTCATGATTGGTTTACCTAAACTTGAATTCACTAAGGAAAATCCTTGTGATGCTTGCCAAAAAGGAAAACAATGTAAGCCCTCATTTAAGCTAAAAAATGTAGTGTTGTTGACCTTAGTAATAATCAATCTTAATTTTGATCTTAATAAACTTAATTTTGAGCATTTAAGTTTTTTATTTAAGTGTGTATAAGTTAGGACTCCATTGGAAGTTAAAATGAAGTATGATTATATTGGGCTAATTCAATCTCTGAGACTCAAGGAAGCTTTTAACATTCTTAAGGCTTTACGATGAGAAAGTTATCTTCTTCACATTTGAAATAGACATCTTGAGCTTTCTGAATTAGGCTTTCTTGTCAAAATTCGAGTTCATTTGGGTATGCAAATATTAAGTCGAAATGAACATATGCAGCTGCCCTTATAGATTGCACAACTTTTAGTATTTTGGTTATATTGTGAGCTACAAATGTTCAATTAAGGTGATTCAAAATGATATAGAAAGATAAGTCAAATATCTAAAAATTTTATGAAAAAGTATGGGCAAATTCAAATTTCTCCAATAGAAAATCATGGCTTCAACTAATGTATAGCTATTTGACAGTAGTCTGCATTTTAGATTGCATAGCTCTTAGTATTTTGGACATATCTTGAGCTACAAATTCCAATTGAGGTGATTCAAAATGATATAGAAATATAAGTCAAATATCTACAACTTTGATGAAGAAGAATTGAGCAAATTCAAACATCTTCAATATAAAATCATAGGTTCACCTTGTGTATAGCTGTCTGACAATAGTCTGCAGTTTAAATTGCATAGCTCTTGGTATTTTGAACATATATTGAGCTAAAAAAGTCCAATTAAGGTCATTCAAAATGATATGGAAAGATAAGTCAAATATCTATAACTTTTATGAAGAAAGTATAGGAAAAATCAAATGTCTTCAATAGCCAATTATGGTTTCAATCCATGCATAGTTTTTTAATAGCATCACCTTCAATGATTCAAAATTATAAACATTGAATTCAAAATATAGATGTTGGACACATTATTTACACCTCCAACAACTATATTTTTGAGTGTTTATCTATATAAATAACTCTAGAGCTAAATGGAAGTTAAGAAAACTTGTTATCATTCATTTTTTCTTAAGCTTTCAATTAAGCTCTCAAATTCTCTTAAACAATTCTTTGTTTGTATAACTCTTATGAGAGTTGGTTGTGTGTTAGAAATAAAATTTCTCTTCATCTTAAATCTTAGGATAGATTAGAAGGGAATTGAGATTTATTTCTAAAGGAATTGGTTTAAGTGTTATCCATTAAAACACTTGGGAATTGGTTTTTGAGTGAGCCTTGAAGACTCAAGTTACAAGGTTGTAAGAGTGAGCCATAAAAATCTTGTGTAATCTCAATCTTGTGAATAAGATTGTGGGTGATTGAAAATTCTAACTTTGGGATAAGTTAGGTGGAGACGTAGGATTGTTGTTAAATCTGAAGTCCTTAAATTTTTTGTATTCTTCATTCTTCCTTCTCAACTTTCATTCAATTCTTATAAAGAATTCTTTTAATTTCTCATTTTTATTTGATAGTCCTATTCACCCCCCTCTAGGACGCTTTTCAATTGGTATCAGAGCTTGAATTCTAGGTACATCATTGTTAGAATATAAGATCATAGGGAGTGAATTATAAAATATCTCTTCTCTTAAACCATTCTTTGATGGTAGTGACTATCCATATTGGAAATTTAAAATGGAATTATATCTTGATTGTGATTCCATCAAACTTTGGGACATTGTCCTCAGAGGTTGGGAACCACCTACAACTATCATTGATGGTGTGGTAACTACTCTTGCAAGAAGCTAATGGAGTATTGATCAAAAGAAATAAAATCACAAAAATAAAAAAGCTATGATTACTTTAGTCTCTTCAATGATAAGAGAAAAAGGAGGCAAGCTTCAACATTGTATGTCGACTAAAGAAATATGGTAGACCTTAGAAAACCACTATGAAGGCAACATTCAAGTAAGAAGCAAGAAGGTTTGACTTCATATGTATGAATATAAACTCTTCAAAATGAAGCCTTATGAACCAATCACGGAGATGAAAAACTGTCTCAATGCTCTTCTCATAACCCTTAAGAAACTTGGAAAACATTTCTCCAAGGAAGAGGTAAACAATAAGATTCTAAGAATCCTACCTAAGAAGGATTGGGAATCTTGTGTTACTTCAATTAAAGAAACTCAAGATCTCTCCACTCTATCAACTAATATGCTCATTAGTAAGCTCTTAACACATGAGCTCACTATCAAGCAAAGAGGTGAAGAACATAAAGAGAAAGAAGAAAAGAAAAAAGATCATTGCTCTAAAAGATCTTCAAGAAGATAGTGAAAAGGAAAGCATCAAAGATTCTAACGATGAAGATGGTGACATTGCCATGCTCATTAGGAACTTCAAGAAGTTTTTGAGAAAGAAAAACTTCTCAAGAACAAAGGACTTCAATAAGAAGTTTGAAGGAGATAAGAAGAAGAAAACTAAGGAGGTTACTTTCTATGAATGTAAGAAACCAGGACATATTTGAAGTAAGTATCCTAAACTCAAATTCAAGAACAAGGGAGCAAAAGATAAGAAAAAGGCATTCAAAGCTACTTAGGATGATTCCTCCGAATATGAAGAGGAAGAGGAACAATAAGAAGTGGCCAATCTTTTCTTTATGTCCCTTGAAAATAAAAATGGGGGTACCATCTACTTCTTATTCTTCCTTTGATAATTGTGATAATTATTATGGTGATGATGATGATGATTATGAGAGCTCTATTGTGAGCAAATTACTTATTAAATGCAAAATTTTACTATCTAAGAAGAAACATTATAAGCATGAGTTAGTTAGCTTACATAGAGAATTAGAAAATTTAAAAATTAATTTTGCTAAACTTGTTGAATCAAACGAAAAATTTGTTAGTGATGCAAAATTTTCTAATTCTTTAGAAGATCAACTTAAGAAAGCAAATCATGAAAATCATAATCTTTTGAAGAAGGTCTTAGAATTAAAGAATTCCATTGCTAAATTAAAAAGAGGAAAAGAAAATTTAGATAGTCTTCTTAACTTAAAATTTTCATGGAGATACCCATGGAATTGGATATAAGAATGGAATGTCTTTATCATCTTCATCATATATTAATTTTGTAAAAGCTTCACATGATTCCACTCCTTCAACCTCCAAATCAAATAAGACCCAAGATTTCAAAGCTAAAAGATCTCATGTGTTAAATAGTAAAGGAAAGTCTCATAAGATTCATCTTTCATTAACACAAAGAGGTAAGGCTTAAACTAGAGCACCTAAACCCAAGCATGCTTATATGTACATTATACATAATTATAATAGGCATGCTATACAATATAATGCACATAAACATGTTGCACAAACCTATCAAAATACACATTTTCATTTCCAATGCATGTCTCACACTATGACTTAAAAGAACTTTAGGAGACACACACCATAACATTAACAAAGGCATGCTTCACATATTAGGAATACATATCCTCCTAGGAGAAATAAGTTTTCAAATTTTGAATGCTCATATTAAATGATTAAGGGACATACCAATAATGTATGCTTCTATAGAAGACTACACATGAACTCACTTCCTACAGACTATCTTGAAACCAACCAACCTAGACCAAAAAAGGTTTGGGTTCAGATGAATGCTTAAATTCTCTTGTGTAGGTGTGCTTGAAGTCCACAAGATCAAAAAGTAAATGGTATCTTGATAGTGGATGCTCAAGGCACATGATGGGAGACAATGAGCAATTCAACAAGCTTGATGCTAAGGATATAGGACACGTTACTTTTGAGGACAATGCAAAAGGAAATATTATTGGCATTGGAGAAATTGGTAATCCTTAATCCTTAACTATACACTATATGTTGCTTGTTGATGGTCTTAAACATAACTTTCTTAGTATAAGTTAATTATATGATATGGGAAATAAAGTCACTTTCTATCCTAAGAACTGCTTTGTTAGAAGTCTTGAGGAAGACAAAGTAATTTTTAGTGGTGAAAGAGTATATAATATTTATGTTATTGATTTGAATAAGATTGATAACAAAGATATTAAATGCTTGATGTCAATTTCCCATGACACATGCACATGGCATTAAAGGTTAGGACATGCAAATTTTGAGTTATTGAATAATCTTTATAAACACAAACTTGTGATTGGTTTACCTAAGCTTGAATTCACTAAGAATAAACCTTATGATGCTTGCCAAAAGGTAAAACAATACAAGTCCTCATTTATGCTAAAAAAATATAGTGTCTACTTCTAGGACACTTGAACTTATACATATGGATTTGTTTGGACTAACTAGAGTTACTAGTCTCGGTGGTATGCACTATGCATATGTATTGGTTGATGATTACTCTAGATTTACTTTGTTATGTTTCCTTACTCATAAGAATGATTCATTTAAAGCTTTTAAGAAGTTTGCAAAAAGAGTTCAAAAAGAAAAAAGCTTTTATATTTCTTTTATTAGAAGTGATCATGGAACTAAGTTTGAAAATGAATTTTTTAAAACCTTTTATAATGAAGATGGTATTTCACATACATTCTCTTCTTTTAAAACTCCTCAACAAAATAGGGTTGTTGAAAGGAAAAATAGAACTCTTGTGGAAATGGCTAGAACAATGCTTCATGAGTAAAACTTGCCTTTATACTTTTGGGCGAAAGCCGTTAACATGTCTTGCTACATTTCAAATAGAGTTTTCAAAAGACCAATTTTGAATAAAACTTCTTATAAGTTATGGAACAATAGAAAACCCAAAATCTTATATCTAAGAGTATTTGGATGTAAGTGCTCTATATTAAACACTAAGGATAATCTTGGAAAATTTGATTCTAAAGCCAATGAAGGAAGTTTCCTAGGCTATTATATTTCTAGTAAAGCATATAGAGTTTTTAATAAGAGAACTCTAGTAGTTGAAGAGTCAATGCATATTGTATTTGATAAATCAAACTCACTTTATCCTAGACAGGATATTTGTAGTATTGATGATCTTGTAGGTAATGATGAGATTATGGAAACTCAAGAAGAAAATGCTAGTAAGCCTTTAGAACTTGAAAGTCTAACCAAGGAGGACAATGAGGAAACGTCTCATCCTACCTTAAAGGATGAACTTTTAAAGGATTGGCAATTCAAGAAAGCTCATCCTCAAAACCTCATCATAGGTGACACTACAAAAGGGGTAACTACTAGATCTCAATTAAAGTTGATTGTTAATTTAGTCTTCATTTCTCAAATTGAACCCAAAAATATTGATGATGCTTTGTGTGATGAATTTTGGGTCCTTGTTATACAAGAAGAGTTAAATCAATGTAAGAGAAACAAGGTCTAGACCTTGGTTCCTAGATTGAAACATCATCCTCTTATAGGTGCCAAATTGGTGTTTAGAAATAAGATGAATGAACAAGGTGCCATAACTAGGAATAAAGCTAGACTAGTAGCTAAAGGTTATAATCAATAGTAAGGCATTGATTATGATGAAACCTATGCCCCCATTGCAAGGTTAGAAGCTATTAGAATGCTACTTGCATTTGCATCATTCATGGATTTCAAAATTTATAAAATGGATGTTAAAAGTGCATTTTAAATGGTTTTATTGAAGAAGAGGTGTATGTTGAACAACCTACAGGTTTTGAAAGCTTTGATTTTCCAAATCATGTATTCAAACTTTCTAAAGCATTATATTGATTGAAACAAGCTCTTAGAGCTTAGTATGAAAGATTGAGAAACTTCTTATTAGAGAAAGATTTCTTTAAAGGAAAAGTTGATACAATTCTTTTCATAAAGAAATCCAAGCATGATTTATTAATTGTTGAAATATATGTTGATGACATTATATTCGGTGCTACTAACCATTGCTTGTGTTAGGAATTCTCTAATTTAATACAAGGAGAATTTGAGATGAGTATGATAGGTGAAATTAAATTCTTTCTTAGACTATAAATCAAGCAATGCAAAAATGGGATTTTCATCAATCAAACCAAGTATGCAAGAGACATTCTTAAGAAATTTGGCATGGATGGAGCTAAGATAAGTAAAACTCCAATTAGCACCACAACCAAACTTAACAAATATGAGAATGGCAAACCGATTGATGAAAAGTGATTTAAAGGTATGATCGGATCCCTTCTTTATTTAACTACTAGTAGACCTGATATTATATTTACTACTTGCTTATGTGCTAGATTTCAATATAGTCCTAGAGAGTCTCATTTGAATGCTATCAAAAGAATTTTCAAATATCTTTACTGTACAATGCATTTAGGACTTTGGTACCTCGGGAGTTCATCCTTTGACTTGATTAGTTATTCTAATGTGAACTTTGCCAGTAGTTTACTAGATAGAAAAAGCACTTCCAGAGCTTGTCAATTTTTAGGACAATGTTTAGTTTCTTGGTTTAGTAAGAAACAAGTTTTGGTTATTTGTCCACTGCTAAAGCTAAATATATTGTAGCAAGTCTCTATTGTTCATAAGTTTTATGGCAAAAACAATAGTTGTTAGACTATAGTGTAAAACTTGATCACATTCCAATCAAATGTGACAATGCAAGTGCTATCAACCTTAGCAAAAATCCCATTCAACATTCTAGAACTAAGCATATAGACATTAGACATCATTTCTTGTGTGATCATGTTCAAATTGGTGATATCTCACTTGAATTTATTGATACAAATAATCAACTTGCAGATATCTTCACCAAACCTCTCAATGAAGAAAGATTAAATTTTATTAAGCATGTACTTGGCATGAATGATGGTTCAAGTTTATCTTAATTTTATGTTTAATTGATGGTTGAACTGTTTTCATATGAAATCATGTTATGCTTATTGATTACTTTAATTGACAAATATTTTGACTTTGATCTTAAATTTTTTTTTTGTCATCAGCTCATATTTGATTTATCTTTTTAAATTTCCTTTTGCATTTCATCAAAGGAGGAGAAATAATTAGAGTTTACATGTGTACCTAGTTAATTTTTTTTAACATGTGTACTTAGTTTGTTTTTAATTTTAAAAATCCCTTAAAAAAATGTGTTTATATTAGTGACATATTATATTTTTGTTTAATATAGGGTGAGAAATTTTGTTTAAATTTTTGCATGCATATTAACATTATGGCTAATTTTTTCGTACATCATATGTGACAAAAAGCTTTGTTTAGCGACTTTGTTTATATATGACATAGATTTTATAAAGATTTTGTGTATCTCTGTTTCATTTTCCCTTTATATCTCTCTCTTTTCTTTTTGCTTTTGACAAAGGGGGAGAAATATATTTGATTTTCTTATTTGTTATTATACATGTGTATAATATTATCTTCTTAGAAATTGTTTTTATCTTTGATAAGGCATGAATATGTTTACAACGATTTGGTGTATCGTTGCTTTGTTCCTATAGGAATTTGGTCCCTTTAGGTTCATTTCCCCTTATATCTCTCTCTTTTCTTTTTGCTTTTGCACAAAGAGAGGAAAATATGTTATGAACAATTTGTGTTTATTTATTTATTTATTTTTTATATGCTAAGTGCAACATGATTGATTAGATAGATAAGCTCTATATGATCATATGATAACTAAGCACATCTAGCATCAACATTATTATTATATGTACTATTTTTGTGATGAATTTTAGTGGCACTATATGCATATATATTTGAAATTATTTCCTCACATTACCTAACATTTATTTAAATGATCGTGTTATCATATTTGTTATGTTTAATACATTTGTCATAAGAATGCCATGTTTTTATCCCTCTTGTTATATTTTATGTTGTTTTTATTTTTTTGTTAAGGGGAATAATATATAAATTTATATTTCTTATCATGTCCATATTCATAAGGGGAGAAATAAAAAAATATATTTCATTTGGTATCATTATTATCACAAATATTATCACACACTTTACTTTGTATTATTTTTTTTATCAAACACAAAATAAGTTTGTCAAAATAAAAAAGAGGGAGATTGTTGACCTTAGAAATAATTAATCTTAATTTTAATGTTAACAAACTTAATTTTGATCATTTAATTTGTTTGTTTAAGTGTGTATAAGTTAGGACTCCATTGGAAGTTAAAATGAAATATGATTATCTTGGGCTGATTCGACCTCTGAGATTCAAGAAGGCTTTTGACATCCTTAGAGCTTTTATAATGAGAATATTATCTTCTTCAAATTTTAAATATACATCTTGAGCTTTTTGAATTGGGCTTACTTGTCAAAATTCGAGTTCATTTGGGTATGCAAATATTAAGTCAAATCAACATATGCAGCTGCCATTTCAAATTGCACAACTCTTAGTATTTTGGACATATCTTGAGCTACGGATGTTCAATTAAGGTGATTCAAAATGATATGGAAATATAAGTCAAATATCTACAACTTTTATAAAGAAAAGTATGGGAAATTCAAACATATCCAATATAAAATCATGGCTTCAACTTGTACATAACTGTCTGACAGTAATCTTCATTTTAGATTGCACAAATCTTAGTATTTTAGACATATCTTGAGCTACAGATTCTAATTAGGGTGATTATTCAAAATGATATGGAAAGATAAGTCAAAAATATATAACTTTTATGAAGAAATATTGGGAAAATTCAAATGTCTTCAATATAAAATCATGGGTTCAATTTATGTATAGTTGTTTGACAATAGTATGCATTTTAGATTGCATAGCTCTTATTTTGGACATATCTTGAGCTATAAAAGTTCAATTGAGATGATTCAAAATGATATGAAAAGATAAGTAAAATATCTACATTTTCAATAGCTAATTACAGTTTCAATCCGTGCATAGGTATTTAACAACAACACCTTCAATGATTCAAAATTATAAATATTGAATTCAAAATATAGACGTTGGACACATTATTTGCACCTCCAATAACTATATTTTTGAGTTTTTGTCTATATAAACACCTCTAGAGGTGAATGGAGGTTAAAAAAACTTGTTATCATTCATTCTTTCTTAAGCTTTCAATTAAGCTCTCAAATTCTCTTAAATAATTCTCTTAAATAATTCTTTGTTTGTATAACTCTTGTGAGAGTTGGTTGTGTGTTAGAAATAGAATTTCTCTTCATTTTAAATCTTAGGATAGATTAGAAGGGAAGTGAGATTTATTTCTAAAGGAATTGGTTTAAGTGTTGTCCATTAAGACACTTAGGATTTGGTTTTTGAGTGAGCCTTGAAAACTCAAGTTGTAAGGTTGTAAGAGTGAACCCTAAAAATCTTATGTAATCTCAATCTTATGAATAAGATTATGGGTGAATGAAAATCGTAACTTGGGGATAAGTTAGGTGGAGACATAGGATTGTTGTTGAATCTGAACTCCTTAATTTTTTTTATATTCTTCATTTTTCCTTCTCAACTTCCATTCAATTCTTGCAAATAATTTTTTTAATTTCTCATTTCTATTTAATAGTCCTATTCACCCCCCCTTCTAGGACTCTTTTCAAGTGTCCATGTCTATACCACTTGAACTTATACATATGGACTTATTTGGACCAACTAGAATTGCTAGTCTTGATGGAATGCACTATGCATATGTATTGGTTTATGATTGCTCTAGATACACTTGGGTGTGATTCCTTTCTCATAAGAACGATGCATTTAAAGTTTTTGAAATTTTTTCAAAAAGAGTACAAAAATAAAAAGGTTTTTGTATTTCATCTATTAGAAGAGATCATTGAACCGAATTTAAAAATGAATTCTTCATAACCTTTTACAATGAAGATGGTATTTCACATGCTTTTTCTTCCCCTAGAACTCCTCCATAAAATGGGGTAGTTGAAAGGAAAAATAGAACTCTAGTGGAAAAGGCTAGAACAATGCTTCATGAGTATAATTTACCTTTATACTTTTGGGTGGAAGTCATTAAAATGTCTTCCCATATTACAAATAGAGTATTTAAAAGACTAATTTTAAATAAAACTTATGAGCTTTGTAACAATAAAAAAACATAGAATTTCATATCTTAGAGTATTTGGATGCAAGTGCTTTATATTGAACACCAACAATAATCTTGGGAAATCTTATTCTAATGCCAATGAAAGAATTATCCTAGGCTATGCACCATTAGTAAAGCATATAGAGTCTTTAACAAAAGAACTCTAGTAGTTAAAGAGTTAATGCATGTTGTATTTGATGAATCAAACTCACTTGATCCTAGAAAGGATGTTTATAGTGTTGATGATTTTGTATATGAGCATGTGGATGTAAACACTTAAGAAGAAAATGCTAGTAAGCCTTTGAAACTTGAAGGTTTAAGTAGGGAGGACAATAAGGAAAAGTCTCAACCTACTTTGAAGGATGAACTTCTAAAGGATTGGCAATTCAAAAAAGCACATCCTCAGGACCTCATCATAGGTGACACTACAAAGGGGTAACTACTAAATCTTAACTTAAGTCTATTGTTAATTTAGCCTTTATATCTCAAATTAAACCCAAAAATGTTGATGATGCTTTGAGTGATGAATTTTAGGTCCTTGCTATGAAAGAAGAGTTAAATCTATTGAGAGAAACAAGGTTTGGACCTTGGTTCCTAGACCTAAACATCATCCTTTTATAGGAATTTAATGTGTGTTTAGAAATAAAAAATGAACAAGGTGTCATAACTAAGAACAAAGCTAGACTAGTAGCTAAAGGTTATAATCAAGAGGAAGGCATTAATTATGATGAAACCTTTGCCTCGGTTGTAAGGTTATAAGCTATTAGAATGCTACTTGCATTTGTATCGTTTATGAATTTTAAACTTCTTCAATTGGATGTCAAAAGTGCTTTTTTAAATAGTTTCATTGAAAAGGAGGTATATGTTGAAAAACTTCTAGGTTTTGAAATTTTTTATTTTCCTAGTTATGTATTTAAACTTTCAAAAGCATTATATGAATTAAAACAAGCTCCCAGAGTTTGGTATGAAAAGTTGAGTAACTTTTTATTAGAGAAAGTTTTCTTTAAAGGAAAGGTTAACACAACTCTTTTAATAAAGAAATCTAAGCATGATTTACTTATTGTGCAAATATATGTTGATGACATTATTTTTGGAGCTACTGACCATTGCTTGTGTGAGGAATTTTCCAAGTTGATGTAAGGAGAATTTAAGATAAGCATGATGGGTGAGCTCAAATTCTTTCTTGGACTTCAAATCAAGCAATGCAAAGATGAAATTTTCATTAATCAAACTAAATATACTATGGACATTCTCAAGAAGTTTTACATGGATTGAGCTAAATCAAGCAAGACTCCTCTGAGTAACACTACCAAACTCAACAAAGATGAGAATGGTAAACTAGTTGATGAAAAGCATTTTAGAGGGATGATTGAATCCCATATTTATCTAACTGCTAGTGGACCAGATATTATGTTTGCTACATGCTTGTATGCTAGGTTTTAATCAAGTCCTAAAGAGTCTCATTTGAATGCAATCAAAAGAATTTTCAAATATCTTTGTGGAACAATGCATTTAAGAATTTAGCATCCTAGGAATTCCTCCTTTAACTTGATTAGTTATTCATATGCGGACTTTTCCAGTAGTTTACTAGATAGAAAGAGTACTTCCGAAACTTGTCAAATCTTTAGACAATGTTTAGTTTCTTAATTTAGCAAGAAACAAGTTTCGATTGCCTTGTCCACTACTAAAGCTGAATATATTATAGCAAGTCTTTATTGTTCACAAGTCTTGTGGCAAAAATAATAATTGTTAGTCTATGGTATATAACTTTATCACATTCTAATCAAATGTGATAATACAACTGCTATAAACTTTAGCAAAAATCTCATTCAACATTCAAGAACTAAACATATAAACATTAGACATAATTTCTTGCATGATCATGTGCAAAATAGTGATACCTCACTTGAATTTATTGATATAAATAGTCAACTTGGATATATGTTCATCAAACCTCTCAATGAAGAAAGATTGAAATTCATTTAGCATGATTGATGGTTCTAGTTTATCATGATTTTATGCTTAATTAATGAATGGATTATTTTCTTATGAAATCATATTATGCTTATTGATTGCTTTGATTATTAATTATTTTGATTTTGATATTAACAATTTAAAAAAAAATTGCTATTTAATAATTAATTATTGAAATTATTTCAATAGATTAATTATTCAAATATAGCATTTTTTTTTACTTGTCATACATTTATATATGTTTAAATATGCATTGTGATTTTTTAAAATTCCATCTCCTCAACAAGACTAGATTTTTATGTTTTATTTTGTTTGTTTTCATTAGTTTTTGTATGGTTTATTTTCAGTATATTTTCCATATCTAAGCTTTGAGTTATTAGTTTATTTTTATGGTTATTTTGTGTCAGTTTAGGTTCGGTTTATTTTCTGGATATAAGTCATGAGTTGTTAGTTTTATTTCTTGCTTATAATTAATATTTTAATATCATTGTAATTCTATCCTTTTCATTAATGTAATTTTTTCATTTATTAAAATTTCTTTTTGCATTTTACAAGGGGGAGAGATATTTGAGTTTGAATACTTGAATTTATTTTACATAATTTTTTTTATGCATATATAGTAACATTGTAAGTGTGGCTAGTTTGATCACATTTTTTTTATATGATAAAAAGCCTTGTTTTGCTGACTTTGTTTATATGTGTATATATGTGATACTTAGCTAGATGGACATAATTTTTTTAAAGATTTGGTCTATCTTTGTTTTTAATGTTTTAGTTCTTGGTCTTTTGTTTCCTTTAGAACTAAGCTCTACATGATCATATGATTATTGAGTTTGCTAAGCTTCAACATAAATCAAATATGTACCATTTTTGTGATGTGCTAAGTAATACTACATGCATTGTAAGTTTACTAAATTTTTTTGCATATGTTTGAAATTATTTCCTTTCATGTTGTCCAACATTAATATTAATGATCATGTTGTCATGTTTTTATGTTTTTAACACATTTGTCATGTTAGACCATGTTTTTGTTTCCCTCATGATATATTTTATATTGTTTCTATTTTTGTCAAGGGGAATAATTTATAAATTTATATTTCTTATCATGTCCAAAAAGAGGAGTAATAAAGAAATATATTAAATATTTTAATTGGTATCATTTTCAATTATTTTTTTTAAAGAGTTGCTCAATTGATATTTTTATAGCATAATGGGGGAGATTCTTAAAATTTCATTATTTTTAAAATTGGTATCATTCTCATTCCATTGATATTCTTCATTATTTGAATTTTTTTCTCATTAAATTCATTATTATAATATGCATAAATTAAGGGGGAGTATAATTCACATACTTTATTGGGATTCAAATCAACACAAACTTCACTTTATATTATCCTTCTCAAATTCAAAATAAGTTTGTCAAAAAAAAAAAAAGAGATTGTTGACCTTAGCAATAATCAATCTTAATTTTGATATTAACAAACTTAATTTTGAGAATTTAATATTTTTTATTTAAATATGATTATAAGAATAGGTACAATATTACTCTCGAAAAAGCCCAGTCAAAATTCGGCTCAACAGTAAGTTACGACTGAAGTAAAGCTATCATGATAAGCTTAATAGTAAGCTGCGACTAAAGCAAAGTTGTTATGGTGACAGAAAGCCAAACTCAACAGTAGGCTATGACTGAAGCTCTACTTCTATAATGATGGCCCAACGAATATATTTTTAAAATTAAAAAAAGTGACATTTGAGACATAATGTGAATAATAGGTTGTGTCTAAAGCAAGGCTGCCATGGTGATAGAAAGCTTGTCTCAATAGTAGATTGCGACTAAAGACTTGCTTCCATGGTGACAATAAATTTCAAAAATATCCCATGGGTATATTTTTGAATTTTTTGAAAAAAATGGATGTTGGAGACATATTCATTGGCTCCAACAACTATATTTTTTAAGCTTGATTTATATATATGTGCTCTAGAGTTATGATAAACAATACATGCATTACATTACTCTTTGATTATAAAAAAACTCTCTAAGCATTCATTAAACTTCATTTTTCTTTATATCAATAAACTTTGTATTGATTAACTCTTATGAGACTTGGTTATATGATAGAAATACAACTTCATTTTCATCCAATTCTTAGGATAAATTAGAAGGGAAGTGAGGTATATTTCTAGTGAAATTGGTTTAAGTGTTTAGTCATTAAAAGACTTGGGAATCGATTTAAGAGTGAGCCTAGAAACTCTTATTTATTTAGTTGAAAAGTTAGCCTTAAAACTCTTGTTTGTGTAAAGTTGAAGAGTGAGTCTCAAACTCTTGTAATTCAATCTTATGAATAAGATTATGGGTATTGAAAAGTCCTAACTTGAGGATAAGTTAGGTAGAGACGTAGGATTATTAAGAATCCAAACTTCTTAAATTTCTATGTTCATTGTTCTTCATACTCTATTCTTTTTTAATTATTGTTTATTCCTTAAATTCATTTTAATTTTTCTAAAATCCTTCATTAGCCTTATTCATCCCCCCGCTCACTCCTCTAAGGCACTTTTATACTATTATCTGTAAAAAATAAGTGTGAGATGTTTAGTGCTTATCTTTTAATTTCAAGGCCATGCAAAAATCCCTCAATTTCTACTTTTCTAATTAAACTTGAAAGAGCCTGTGCAAATAAGAGAAAAAGGTAAGGAGATAAAGAATCCCCCTAGAATAATCCTTTAAAGGGAGTGAAAGAAATACCTAGATTATCATTAATAAGAATAAAGTATGAAACAGAGGAAACAAAAGACAAGATCAAAGAAATCCATTTAGGTGGAAAACTCATTTTTTCATTATTATTTTTAAGAAAACACCATTATACTCTATCATAAGCTTTACTCATATCGAGTTTCAAAGCATAAAATCCTTTTGAACCTTTTTCTCATTTTTCATATAATGAAAGATTTCCAATGCCAAAAGACTATTTCAAGGATTTATTTTCCAAGAACAAAAGCATAGTGGGTTTTATGAATAAGGAAGGGAGAATAGATTTTGGTCTATTAGCTATTGTTTTTGTAACAATTTTGAAAATGACATTACAAAGGCTAATAGGTCTAAAATCCTTTGGATTAGTAAGGTCTTTAATTTTAGGGATGACAGCTATAAAAGTTTGATTAATTTTTTCTTAAGTAGCTCCATCATTCAAAATTACAAGAATAGAATTAAAACATCAGTACCAATAATATGCCAAAATTTTTGAAAGAAAGGAGTAGACATACCATTAGGACTAAGAGCTTTTATGGGGGTGCAAATGTGAAAATGCATAATAGATTTCATCCATGGTGAAAGGTTATTCAAGAAAAGCTTTCTATTGATCATCTAATAACACTACAAGAAAAAAGCAAATTAGAAATAGCCAAATCTGTTTCTAATTTTGTAGCTATTTGCAAATAGAAACAAAATTAGAAATTAAAATATTCTATTTCAAAAGGCTTCTTTCTAAATATTAGCGACATAAATTTTATGTCTATTTATAATTTTTGCGATGCACCGTTTCTAATAATAGCAACGGAATAGAAACAACATTTCTATTTCTAAAGTTGTGAAATATAAAGGGAATTTCCATTTCAAATTTGACTCTAAATTAGCGGCGGATATTTTACGACACCATTAGAAATAGAATATTCCATTTCTAATTAGACATGGATAAATTGCATCATAAATTTAGAAACAGATGTTTTGTTTCTAAATTAGCTATGAAAATATTTTCATTTCTATTTAGAAATGGATTTTTCCTTTTCCATTCCATTTCTAAAATAGCAATGGACTAAATTTTGTTTCTAAAATTGAAACGGAAAATCCTTGTCTATTTCATTCAAAATTGAAATGAAAAAATGAATAGAAACAAAAATAATTCCGTTTCTATTTTGATCAAAATTGAAACATACATAATTCCATCACTATTTAGCTACTATTTTTTTGAAAGATTATTTTAATTGTTTATTTTCATTGAGCAAAAATATTTATTTTGTTCCTATTTTGATTCTCAATTAATTGGACAATAATTTTTCATATATAAATAATAAAAGTTTGAATACACCCATGAATTTTATTTTCATATTACATATATAAATGTCAATAGCATACAAAAAAGTTTAATATAACAATCTTCAATATTAAAAAAAAAAACTACAACTCAAGATCATTACATATATGCTCAAAATGAACATGAGTAGTCACCTTTAGAGATCTGAATGGATCTATTGCAGAAGGTTGAGAAGTAAATAAACCATGAGTAAACATATGCATAATATTTTGAATACAATTAAATACAACAAACAAGCAATTAAAAAACTTAAAATTTTATTATTGTTAAAAAAGCATACAAGAGTATTAGGTAGTTCAATCTCTTCCCACCACCATAAATTTTTGAAAATATTTATACATTTATATTTACCAAAAACATTGCATTGTGAGCATATTAAATTTCCAATAAATTTACATTACAAACTTTAAGAAAGGGTTGTGTTTAAAATTTCACCAAATTATTATTATTTTGATAATCACCAGTTCTTCCAAATTTCACTAAAATTTTAAGAACTCCATGTGCTAAAGATGTCAAATTCTTCCAAATTTAGAAAGAGAAAAAGAGCATTTAGCAAAAGAAAAGAAATCACGCCTTGAATTTGCAGAAATTTAATTCAAATTGAACTACTCTTACACATTATTTATTCATCTGAACAAGTCCTCTATGTTAAATGCTACAAAAATCAAATGTAACAAGAGATAATTTAATTTGATAACTTACAATTTGGAGTTTAATAGTTTTCCCATCCTACTCCACAGTTCGAATTTTCTACAAATAATTCAAAAATTGTAATGAGAATAAGCTACAATTCTAAAATAAAATCAAATAACCAAACCCACAATATATCCTATCAAATTCCTGCATGCTAAATTCTTCAATCACCCATAAAAAATCCAATAATTTTATCCTTAAATAAAATTTATATTAAATTTTCATATATCAATTTGATGTATTTATGATTAAAATTTTAAAATATTAAAGGCAAAACTATTAATAATAAAATTTACTTTTAAGGCCTAATCAATTGATAATTGAAAAAAGAAAAAAAAAAGGAAAAAGCATTCAATGCATGAAATCTAGAATAACTATTAATTATTTCTAGAATTGTCTATTTGGTTCTTAACTATTAGTTTGAAGTTTGAGACCAAATTAATGTCAGATAACGAATTTTTTTTAGTGTATGTTTATATATATATATGTATATATATACATGGATCACAATTCACGTATACCCAATAATTCATATAGTGCAAATTCAAACAGAATGCACCCACCTATCCTCAAGATGAGGTTCAAAACCCTACCTATAGTCTCAATATTTTAACACCCCCAATACCAAAAATGACATCCAACAAATTATATTTAATTAAGGTTTAATGGAGTACAATCAGGCCCACCCCACACCCTTAAATAAGTGACTGTGTCCTTTTTAAATTTCCATACATCCTAACCATTCCCATTAGACTATGTCCTAACCATGGGATGGGGTATGAGGCTATCTTTATCAGTGCCCAGAGTCATCATTTTTATATTAATAGGCACCATTTAACCTAAGCTTTCAAATGACAATTGTTATAGACTTATAGTGAAAATATTTTTGAGAGAAGACATCAATTGGGTTTCATGAACTCAATCATGCAGTGCATGAACAAGTGAAGGATACCATATGGATTTATTCACAAGTAGATACAAATAACAAAACAAAATGATAATATCCAACCAGTCCTACTCATCCACCTAATTTAATGTAAAACTAGTTCATCTAGTGGCCCATAAAAATGTGAAAATCTATATCAAAAGGCATCATTTCAACCATCAAACTAGAATCTAATTCATTATTAAGTACTAAAGGTTGATCATATGCATGAATCAAAAGCTAAGCAAAAAGAACTTACTCTTGGAGATAAAGTTGAGATAGATACTTACTCTTGAATTAGAGTTAATCCTTTGATGGAAAATGCAATTTTACTTTGGCATGCAACACTGGATATCCCTTTGTTGATAAACCTTGGAGAAATGCCTTTCTTATCGCTAGTTTATCTTGAACTTCAGAGTCTGAAATAAACCCATTTGGAATAAGGGCAACTCTTTACTTTTTCCATTAAGCAAGCATCTTTGTTTCCTTTTCTGGGTCCATTAATCTATCAATCAAGAAAATTATTAATGTTGTTTCTAAATATCCCTCCCTGCAAAATTTAGGATTTATAAGAAAAACTTAGCATGCAACTTAAACTATGGTGTTTAATTATATCAGTAGCAAAGGTGAAAAATTAACATGGTTCCAAAAAAAGTAAACTGATGAAAAATTAGATGTAAATAGCAACACAAGAGTTCCAAGAGGGTAGCACTAACTTCAACAGACATCAACTCAATTTTACACAACCAAAAAGGAATTATCAAGAATCCAATTCAATTAATAGCCTTTGACATAGTAAAAGATTGATAAATAAGGAATTAGCATTTTTTGAATCACGCACAACTACCAAACACTAATCTTATATAACTTGTAATTCACAAACTTAGGAAATAGACATGAAAATTCAAGGAATTTTGGAAATTGAAAGGAATTCAAATTCTTATTAATCATAACGACGACAAAAAGTCCCAAAACAAAGCTTAAATAGGGAAAAAATCTTAAACAAAAAGAATCCCAAACAAAATAGGAAAAACCATAAAACAACTAAAAATAGAAAATTACCATTTTAAATTTTCCCAAAAAGCAACGGAGCTCATAGGTAAATCTAGTGACTTAGGATCATTGGCCCAATTCTAATCAAGTTGAGCTCTTGTTGCACCAAAATCTGAATCTCCAAAGTTGCTAAAAATTACAAAATGCCACTAATGCAATTTTTCATAATTTTCCATAAACCAAATTGCAAGTTCTTCGATGCCCATATCAATCCTTGATAGCAAAGGAGAACATAGTGGAAGCATAAGAAAATGGTAACAATAAACTCTTCCCAATTTGAATGTACACAATCATTAAACCAAAGGAAAAAAAAGGCAATAACAACTTACTTGAACTTATTAGTGAGGTACCATATATAGCAGTTAATGAAGGTCATAATAGAAAAACTAAAGAACTGATCAAGAAGAGAAAGCAAAGGTTAGATATCACTTTAAAGAAAGTCAGATCTTGAAGAGAGTTGATGATTAATGGTTAAAGGGTACAAATGTAGAAGAAGAAACAAATCGTTGTCTGGTAATGAGTAATGGAAATGATGAATGGTGATTAATGGCTCAGAAATGAGTGGTGAGGAATGATGACCAATGTGAAAAAAGTATAAGAATGTGATGAATAGTAGGATTTGTTGGTGCCAAATTGCATATAGGTTTAGGACTCATTTTAGCATTCATTTATTCATTTTAGTTAGCATTGCATAGGTTAGTATATAAAATTAGATACTTCCATGTTTTGTTTTAATTTTAATAAGGAAAAGAGATATGGAGGTGTTTGGTGGAAAATATAGCTTAAAAGGAGAAAGCAAAGCAAAGAACAAAGCATGCCCACTATCATAGTCGCGAGTGAAGGCACGATCACGAGTTTATCGATCCCAACTAAAATTCAAAGTCGAGGTTCTACTACAAGTGTGAATTTATTCATGATTGCAGGTTCTTTGAAGCCAAATCCTTTTGTCATGAGTGTGAAAAATGAGAGATCGTGTCTCTTGAAGCTCAAGCCCTTCTATTTTGAGTGCGAGTTATATGCGATTGTGACTCTATCATTTCCAGCAAGAAATATGCTAATGTGTAATGTTTAAAACAGAAAATTTAAGGGAGATGAAAGGACATGATGAGAAGGCTATAAAAGGACCAAAACCATACCTTTTGAGGGGATCCTTTTTGAAAAAAAAGTAGCCCATAACAACCAAAAGAGAGAAAAAGAGAGGAGGAGAAGAAAAGAAGTGAAGAAGGACCTCCAAAAAAGACTCCTAGATAACATTTCTCTTCTCTTTTCTACTTTACTTTATATTATCTTAATCTCTTGGGTTGTATTTAAATATTGAATGATGTTTATAGAAGCCATATATGACTAAGCTTTTATTTATGTTGTTGGGATTTCAAAAACCCATTTGAATCAAGTTTATTTAATAGATCCTATCTTGTTTAATGCATATTCAATTTGTTAAGCCCTTGTTGTGTGTTGTGTTCTAGCAAAACGCAACCTTAGTCTAGATCTATACATTGAGAAATGGTAGATCTAATAGACCCATAAATGTATGTTGAGTGATCAATGACTTGAGAGAGCTTAAACCCATTCAACCCTCCATAAGCTCACTTAATGCCTAATGTGTTTGAAGTTAACTTACTTTCATAATGATGATGGGAATTACGATATGATTTAAAGATTTAATGGATGAATATTAGTAGAGTTTAACATTGCTTAAGAGAGAGTGTTAAATGATTTTTGGAAGCTTAAGGTGTGAAAATAACTTGATTGAATCTATAACATGGCTTAATGAAAATGTGGTATGCCATACCCCAACAACATAATCCCAATATTGATTGATTTTTTTCATTAAGTTCTTAGTGTTAGTGTAATTAGCATTTCCTATTATTGTTGCTCATTTAATTTGTTCACCAATGTTTTCTTAATTAAATATTGTAAGCTCTAAATATATTAAACTAAAGCTAATAGGTGATTAGTCCCTAATTCTTATGGGAACAATACTTTACTCTCTCTATATTACTTGTCAACCCATGCACTTGTGGTGAGCAGTTAACAGGAATGAGGTTAGGTAAGGGGTGATGGTGGCGATGAGACGAGGACAAAGAATGAATTCATGGGTCTTTCTTTCTTTCTTTCTAGGAAAAAAAAGGCTCTGTAAATGATAGAGATCTAGTAACCCTCACTAATTAGGGGGAAAATTTGGGGCTAGAAGTGGGAAAAGAAAAAAAAATTAGCAGAAAAAAGGCTCTCAAAACAAAAATTTAGATACTATAGCCCTAACCATTTTTTGTTTGAACCAAAATACATAATTTTTGTTCAAAACTATGTAGTTTTGAACCATAACTATGTAGTTTTGCACTATTCTAAAAAAAACCGTATCATCGAAAAAGTTAAAAAGAATATTAATAAAAAGAATATTTAAAAATAAAAAAATAACTGAATATTTAATTAATATTATATATTATATATTTATTAATTGAAATTATATTTATTATTAATATATATAAAAAATTATATAATTTTATCATGAGTAAATAAAACTTACACAGTTTTAAGATGTAAAATAAAATAGTTCTAAAAATTTGTAAATTAAAAGTTAAAGTTCTATTACCTATATAGTTTTAATTTAATTTATCAAATTAATTTTATAATTTACTGAATATAAATAAAAAAAATTAATTCTTTAAAAATTATTATGTATCCTTAAAAAGACTAATAAATTTAAGTAATTGAAGTTTGGATTAATGCTAATTTTATTTTTTACAAGTTATAAAAAATTAATTATATAACCTACTTAATTGAATACAAAATGTATAGATGTTTAATGTACCCGCAACCGAAGGATGCATATAAAAGGATTGTATGAATGATGATCGTAAACGAAATACTAGTCTATTTCTAATTTAGAAATGGAATCCTAATCTGTTTCACAATTTAGAAATAGAATCATAATCTATTTCTAAAATTAGAAATTGAATACTAATCCATTTCTAAAATTAGAAACAAAATCACAATCTGTTTCTAAATTTAGAAACGGGATCCCAATCCATATCTAAAAATTGGAAATGGATTGTGATTCTGTTTCTAAATTTAGCAACAAATTTTTGTTTCATTGCTAAATTTAGAAATAGATTGTGATTCCATTTCTAATTTTAGATACATAATAAGTATCTGTTTCTAAACCTTAAAAAACGGTGTTTTTAATAATAATATATATTTTTATTTAATAATAAACAAAAAAAATTAAATTAAATATTAAAATAATTATAAACACATATAAAAATTTATAATACTTATTTTTTAACAATGAAAATTATTAATTATAAAAAAAAACTTAAAGTCAATTTAAATTTAGAAACGTAAATTCCGTAGCTAATTGTCAAATTTTAGCTACATATGTATTCCGTAGCTAATTTTAGAAACAAAATAATTCCATTTCTATTTAGAAACGAAAATTCTATAGCTTAATGTCCAAAAAATAGCTACGGATTTGTATATCGTAGCTAATTTTAGAAACGGAATAATTCCATTTCTAAATTTTAAAAATGAAATTGCAATCCCTTTGCAATACTAAACTACATTCCTTTAATATTTTACAAAAAAATTAAAATAAAATATTAAATAATTATAAATGCATATATATATTGCTTTTATTAGCACTATATAATAATATTAAGATAAGGATTATATCTATTTTCATTCAACTAAATTATACTTTATTAATTTCATAAAAATTATTTTCAGCTTATTTTTTATGTTATATTTGTCAATATTATCAAATTTATAAAACTTATTTTTTAACAATAAAAATTATTAATTATATAAAAAAAAATTAAAGCTAATTTAAATTTAGAAACAGAATCCTTATTCTATTTGGAAATGGAAATTCCATAGTTAATTGTCAAAATTTAGCTATAGATTTATATTTCATAGCTAATTTTAGAAATGTAATAATAGAAACGAAAATTTTCGTAGCTAAATGTCGAAAAATAGCTACAAATTTGCGTTCCATACGTAGCTAAAATAGAAACAGAATAATTCTGTTTCTAAACTTTAAAACAAAATTGTAATCCATTTACAATACTAAACTATATTTATTTAATATTTTACAACAAATTAAAATGTAAAATATTAAAATAATTATAAATGCATTTTAAAAAATTGTAACAAAGATATATATATATATATACACACACACTTTTTATTATTGCTTTTATTAGTACTATATAATAATATTAAGAAAAGGATTATATCTATTTTCATTTAACTAAATTATACTTTATTAATTTCAAAAAAAATTATTTTCAACTTATTTTTATGTTATATCTGTCAATATTATCAAATTTTTAAAACTTATTTTTGAACAATCAAAATTTTTAATTATAAAAAACTCAAAGTCAACTTAAATTAAGAAACATAAATTATGTAGCTAAACGTCCAAAAAATAGCTATGAATTTGTATTCCGTAGCTAAATGTCCAAAAAATAGCTACGGATTTACATTCTGTAGCTAAATGTCCAAATATAGCTATGGATTTGCATTCAATAGCTAAACAGAAATAGAATAATTCCATTTCTAAATAGAAACATAGTTTTTCATAGCTAAAAACCACACTATTTTAAACCCGAAAAATTTTCTATTTCAATTTCTATCTCTATTTTCATCGCTATTTCCATTTCTATTTTCCCGTCATTCTCTCCCATTAACAATTAGAGATGAATATTATTTTTATTTCTAAGTTTTGTAGCAATTGTAATTTTCTGTTTCAATTCCATTTCTAAATTTAGAAATGAAAATTTTCATTTCTATATTGTTATTTTCTTATAGTGTGTAATTTATCCACAGTAGTAATTGCTCTATAGTAGTAATTGCTCTATCCATGTATAATAAACCAGCTGAAGAAAATAAATCACTGAAGTAATAAAAAAAAAAAAAAAACCTGAGCAATCCCTTATACTTCTTCACACTAATCACCATATGCTGTTTGGATTTTCTATGAATAGTATTCCTCTTTTTTCTTCCTGATGCTGTCTTGTGAAAGAAACCCATGTTTTTATCTCCCTCCTTCAACCACATGACGCTAGACCTTTGGTGCCAAAGACTTTCCTCCTTTTGAGCTAATACATCCATTCTATTCTCCACCTCCTATGAGCTGTAATATTTTCATAATCTGGTGGTTGTTTTTGCAACTCTGCCAATTTAGCATTTAATTGCCATTTTTCTTATAGAACATGACCAAAATGAGTTCTTTCCTATTCTTTTAACACAGAACTGCAGTTAGCGATTTTGGCTTTACAATTCATAACCAGA
Organism: Mallotus nudiflorus; assembly: GCA_947683625.1. Classification (NCBI taxonomy): domain Eukaryota; kingdom Viridiplantae; phylum Streptophyta; class Magnoliopsida; order Malpighiales; family Euphorbiaceae; genus Mallotus; species Mallotus nudiflorus. The sequence continues at coordinate 1,239,981 of CANTUR010000592.1, read as the reverse complement.
TTGAGTAACACTAAGAGACCCCATGAATCAACAATCGTCATTTTGCAACTCTTATCTTGTAACCACATCGATTCAAACCTGAATTATTTAGACCATTTTTTTTCATCTTTTCTTAATTTCCCATTGAAGCAGAATCGGTCAATGATCCGAGGACTGACGAGTTAAGATAGACACCTTATAGTTTGGATACAATTCCACCCACTCAACATTTGCTAGGAATCTATCTAACCATTCTTGAATGTTATGCTTAATTCTCCCATTTGTCCACGTAAATCTAAAACCTGAGAAGCCAATATCATTCAAAGAATTAGCTGTGATGGCATTTAGAAAAGCTTCTATTTTACCAAAGTCTAGCTGTTGTCTGCCCAATTTTTCATGAGCGAATAAAATCCCATTGAAGTCTCCCCCGCACATCCATGGACCATCATGATTACTACCAAGAGATCATAATAAATCCCATGTTTGTTGCTTATTTTGCTTGTCAAGCCACCCATAAACACCCTAAGTCTCCATTTATAGCATAAGCTCGGAATCATTATAATAGCATCAATATAATGAAGACTTTTGGACAGAAATTCAAGTTGGATCGTTGATTTCCAAAATAATGCCAGCCCACCTCTTCTGCCTGTAGATGCACCTTCACAATTAACTATAATCTGATCAACAAAACCTAGAGTTTTGTGAAAATCAATTAACTCGGACGCCAACTTTTTTAGTTTCAAAAAGGAAAACAAATGTAGGATCTTCATAAAGAATTAAATTCTTCAACGTTCGAATTTTCTGAGGGTTCCCAAGCCCTAGGCAATTCCAACTTATGCAACTCATGGCTCCCGGTGGGGTTGCTGAGCAACCTCCACCGTTGGGTCATAAACACAGGCTACCTCATACAGTTGTTGGGGAGTAGATATGGAAACTTTTATTTTCTTTTTATTACTAGAAGAAGAGACATGTGGTTTTCGTTTGGTATGTGGGATGACATCAAGTTTCTCGAAGCTGCGGTATGGGTTGGGGCTAGTCCAGGTGGCGGTATTTGATTGTAAAGGTTGCAAATTTGGATCAGATGATGTAGAGTTAGGTGCTCTGATCGGATAGCAGAAGGTAACTCATGTATTAGAGAACGGTAGAAGGTTTAAGGCTCAGATATATGTTCGAGCGGGATAGTTGTTGATATAGGTTGAGAAAAGTTATCAAAATAGTTTTGAGAGCTTTTGGTAAGGGCTGTTAGGTCTGTGGATGCAATGATGGGAGTTTGAATGCATAAGTTATTGGAACTTTGTTTATTGGGTTGGATCGTAACCTTATTTAATGAGTTTAATAATAGATTTAGTGAAGGAGTTATAAAAATCAAGCTGCTCTTGGATAGGGGTTGGAGGGTTATCAATATAAGGGAAAGACTGTTGGGGTATCGATAGGGCTATATGTGTGTGGGTTGAGGTTGGACGTATGGGGAAGTGAAGGATTAGTATCCTGAAACAACACTGTCTTTGATGATCCCTTTGTTGTGTTCATATCATGATTCCGTTTGTAGGGAGATACTTTTAATCAAGTGCCGTAATTCCATTGACCCAAAACATCATATACTTCTCCATCAAAATCACCGCATTGCTTGACCATATGACCCATTTTACCATAATGGATACTAAAAAGGGGGAGACTTTCATATTTAATTGGAACCCAGAGCTTATTTCCCTAAAACCACATTGTTATTCCTTGTAGAAGAGAGTCCTTAATCCAAACTTGAGCCTTGAATCATAAAAATTTGCCTCCAATCTGATTGTCTTGCTTATCAAGTTTGATGAAATTCCCAATTCACTGAGCTATCATCTTAGCAGTTGATTCATTCTTAACCCGTTATGGTAAATCCTAGGCTCTGATCTAAAAAGATGCATATGGGAAAGAGATAGACGATGATTGTTCATCCCCAATGACTCGTTGGAGTAGAAAATGTTATTTTCAATATGCCACGATTCATTCTGTAGCACCCAATCAGTGTCCCACTTATCTTCAAATCAAAACAAAAAGAGATTTTTACCCCATTCTTGGCAAGTCATTGATTTTTTCGAACTCCATGCCCGTTTCATCGTCTCTATTAGTGCATAGCCAATAAAGTGTCATTCAGATAACAAAGTACCCAATAAATAAAACAATTTTGGCTGATGTTCAGATTCAGAGATCCTCACTTCTATCTCGAAAATTTTCATTTCAGGATTCCAGAGGTTTGACGGTTGTTGGATATGGGATTGCACCAGATCTCCTTTAGATCTTACGTTCTCCAGCTGGATAGACATGTTCAGAGTAATCGTAGAGCTGTAACATAAAAAATTAGATGTCGGTATATGAAGGCAAGATAACAAGAATAAAGTGATAGATAGAGAAGAGACGTAGGGAAAGCTGAGGAGAAGAAAAAGCAAGAAAAAAGCATGCAAAGATAGAAAAGAATACGCTAACAAATAAAAGAAAAAAACGATAGAAAGCAAGAGAGAATAATTAAGATTAAACGTGGAGATTAAAGGACATGAAGACGAAAACAAAGATCAAATTGATAATTAAAAACGAAAAAAAGAAGTCAAAACCCTTTATCAAATTGAAATCTAACTAATCAGCATATGAAACTTTTAATTTAAGTTGGCAAAAATATTAATTTTTGCTTATTTAGATATTGAATAAAAATTCAATAAGTAAAATAAGTTTTCATATTATGGATACATCCTACTATAACTTTATCACTGTTTTTCTAAGCAAAATTAAAAATTTTATGTTATCATTATATGAAATTATTTTACATATTTATTTATGATTAATTACAAACTAATTTTTTTTAAAATTATCTATAATAAAAAAATTACATTAAATTCTATACCTGTTAGAATTTTGTGTTTGTATTGGGAACAAATAGCTACATTTTATGTTCTTAACTTTTAAATATTGTGTGGGTTTTTGTCTATCAAATTTTTTAATAAGACATAGTATTTAAATAAATAAAATTATGTGAGAAAATAATTTCATTTGTATGAAAACTTTTTCTTTAAAATATCTACATTCAAATGTTTTTTATGTGTAAAACTATTCCACAAATACAATTATTGCATATTGATTATAACTAAAGTTTAACCTCTTTTACACTAAGTGACTAATATAAAATATTATTGTCTAAGAGTATATTTGGTGTAATTCTGTTTTTGGTGCTTTTAGGTTTTTATTTCAAAATTGATGTGTAATTGAGTTTTCTTGAAGTAAAAATATTTTAAGTGTTTTGCTTATTTTAAATGAATTTTTTAAAACCTATAATTGATTTGATAGAATATTTTTTTAATTTATTAATATTTCATGCTCCATAACTTTTAAGATTTAATTGTGTATTAATTTTTCTTCATTGCACATTTAATATTTAATAAGGTGATAGTTATTAATGGATTGGTTGTTGTGAAGTTAATAATGAGAAAATATATGTTATAGTTCATATCATTGATAAATAAATTATTCATAATTAATTTTATCCTTATTTTTTTATGAGTTATGTGTTAAATGTTAAAATAATTTTTTATAGATTATTATGGAGTATAAGAGTTGACTAAATTTTTTATATTTTCGAGATTATAATAATAAAGTATTCACATATTTTTGTGGTGATTTATTATGATTGTTGGTTTATTTTGCCTTGTAGTACCATTGATTCATGTAAATATATCATTCTTATATTTAATGTATTTGAGAAGGTTTATGAATTTTGCAAATATTAATTTTATGAGTTTAAAAATTCTTGCACTTATAAGACTAAAATTTTGTTAAGTGTAGTACAAAATTTCGTGTTTTAAAGAAAAGTACAAGTGGATACATTTATATTTTTTATTAGTGGGAGATAATTTTATATTTTCTTATCTACTTTAGAAAACGATAATTCGATAATTTTTTATGGGATTCTTTAATAAGATTAAATGGTGGTGTTTAATTTCTCATCGTTAAAGGTTTAGAGAAATTTCATTTACTTCGAGTATTTGAATTTTGTTAATATTTATAAAGACCTAAATTTTTACGAATTAAATTAAGAAATTAATTTTTGAGATATGCAATGTTAATAATTATTTTTATTTTATATTTTATTATATTTTATATTTTATTTTGTGATTAAATATTATTTTAACATTAATAAGTTAAATTTAGTATTTATTTGAGTATTTGAGCACAATTTATTATAGTTTATGATTAAAAGTAATTGGAAATAATATTGTTGTTTCATAAATTATATTATTATGTCTTTTATACTTTTTATTAAAAAAAAAACTTAAAAATTTTCGAACCATATGTACAGGTACCATCTTCACCATTTTCTTTCTTTCTTTTGTTTTCTTCTTTTCATTTTCTTCTTCTTCTTATTTTCTGTCCATGCCACCATCCCAACATCACCGGACCGCCACCTTAGTAGCACCGGCAGCAGTAGCAACACAAGCAGTAGCGGCAACGAGGAAGACTGCATTGTGTAAACAATGCAATCCGGTCGCTGGCGAGAAAACTGATCAAGCTAGGGCTCGTTTCGAAGCTCACACTATGAGCTTCAATAATCCGTAGTTAGTTTCAAGTGAATCGACTGATAAGGACTCCGAAAACTTAATTTTATATTTATGTTAATATGTTTAATTTGATTTTTCTTAATGCAAATAAATTTATTTGAAGTTGTGGTATTTAGATTTATTCTTGTTTGAGCTAAGATCTACTCAAATATTATTTTTATTTATTTTTCTGAACTGATTTAATTTTTTTGAAATTATTTTAAAAAATACATATTTTCGAGTTCAGTTACTATTCACACAGTCCCGAATCCGGAAATTTTTTTATTTTTATTAAATTCTATATATTATTTAGAGCAAGTTTCATGAAGGAAGTTTATTAGAATTATGTGCTGAATTTTTATTACAAAATTTTGAATATTTATGTCAAAAATGAATTTTTAAGAAAATTAGTATAAATTGGTAAATTTTATGTCTTAATTGAAATTATGGTGAATTATTATGTTTTGGATAATTTTTGAGTAATAAAAAATATTAAAATTATTTTTATGAATTTATTCCTATTTGTAGCTAATTATGAGTAATTATCGAAATAGTATCCGAATAAAATAGTATGTATGATTTTTATGATTTAAATGAGTTTTTGGTTGCTTAATTATATAATTTAATAATTTAATAAATTTTTGATAATTAAATGCTATTTAATTTCAAAAATTTGAATAAGGACCTTTATAGCATAAATTAATTTTAATGTGAATTTTATTAATTATTTTATAAATAAATGTATTTTATCCTTTATTTGTGTAAATAAATTAATTTTGATATTTAAATGGAATTTTATTGATTTATATTGTGATTTGTGAAATTAGTTCTCGATTGGAAATTAAGAGTAATTCGGGGGTCCAACTCGAGATTTGGAGTTGTTGGAGTTATTTTAAGTGTTTTTCTATGCAGGGCTGACTCTACTTTTGTAGAGAGATGCCCATTTTACAGAAGAGACTGTCGAATTTTCGATAGATTTCTCGTAAAATGTAACATTGGGTCAATTTTAGTAGAGTTATATTTTAATCGAGTCTTTCCTTAGAAATCTAAAAATTGTAGGAGTTCTGTTTTTAATTCCATTTTTATTTATTTCTTTTCTTTAGCCGCGCCTCCATCCGAGTCGACTAGTCGGGGTCGAGCGTGCTGCGCGTCCATCCGAGTCGACTAGTCGGGGTTGAGCGCGACTATACAGAGGAGCACATTCAACCTGTAATAGCATGGATATATATATATATATATATATATATATATATATATATATATATATATATATATATATATATATATATATTTATTTATTTATTTATTTATTTATTTATTTATTTATTTATTTTGATAAATAGGAGGATTTATTAAAGAATTAAATTATTATAAGATATCTATTTAAATTAAATTCTCCTAATATTACTAAAGTTATAGTAGCATGTTTATTTTAAACTTTCACATGATTAGTAAATTTTAGTTTATTTTATTTTATTGTAATCTTTCTTGTTTATTTATATTTATTTATTTTAAAATAAACTACGGTAGAACGGACTACCTGATGAGTTTCATCAGGACCGTGTGCCCACTGGTAGAATTGAGATTGAGTGGTAAATTTATGTGGCTCGATGATGCTTTGCTCTCAGACGTGATTTATATATATTACTGGGACTGGTAGCTTGGTAATACTTTACTCTCGGGAAGCGCCAATAAATATTTGTTTATATGAATTGACTATAACTAGTAGCTCGGTTGATGTTTTGCTCTCGGGAACTGGCAGTTTTTGGATTATAAGAGAGCCAAAAGGCTATTAGATTTGTGGACTAGTGTTCTACCTAGTTTTCTTATAAAAATGATTTAAGAAATCTTATAGTATTTTATATAACATTTTATGATTTTTTTAAATACTGATTTTGATAAAAGGAGATTTCCATGAACTAAATAGTTTAAATTATAAATTATAAATTTCTTATTTTCATATATATATTTTAAAGAAGATTTTTATACTATATACATTTCTTTTATTAAATTACTTAGTAAAGTCTGACTCGCCTCAATTATTTTTTCAGGATCTCGAGAGTCATATGTTTGTCAACCCACCTTATGCCAGGTTTCTTCTTCTTCGATTGTTTTATGTAGGTTTATTTGAGATATATTGTCCTTCTGTATGAATTTAACTCTAAAACATCGCAATAGTAAAAATGGTTAAATATTATGTTGTATTTTATGGGTGTTAAGAACTTTTACTAAAGATAATTATTTATATTATCTAAGTTTTTTTTTTGGATTTCAATTCATTTATGCTTTTTATCTGTATTTAGATATTTCATTTGTTTATCATCTTCATTTATTGCAATTTTCCTTAAGACTTACTATGGGTTTCAGGTACTTATGTATTTTCATTCCCTAGTGTCGGTCATGTGCCCCTTTAGGTTCAGATTGTGACAAAGTTGGTATTAGAGCTTTCGCTCATTTTATACGTGTTTTCAGCTATTAATGTCTATTTTTCGTAAGCTACTGTGGTGATAGGTTGATAATTATCACTTGTTGTCTTCCTTGTTTCTTGCATTCTACTCTTAAGTAGTATTTTTATCTTGTCCTGAATTTGTTTATCATTTTCAAAATGAGGCGAGAATAAACTGCTCCTGCTGTGGAAGCAGCTTTTAAGGAGAATGATGATGAGCAATCTATTCAGGATGAGATTCTTCCTCCTGCTCCTCAACGTAGAGGTAAAGGCAGAGGTAGGGGTAGAGCTAGAGCAGTAGTAGCTCAGAGACAGAAATAGCCACAGGCAGGACCAAAAGTTACAGTGGAGGATCCTATAACTTTTGGTCTTATAGCCTTTGCAGTGGGTATAATAGGAATTAACCAAGGCTTGGTAACTCTTAACTAAGCAATGCCCCTGGTACAACAAATGCTTCAGCAGAGGACTCAGGGGATGACAAATGTTGATGTCGCCCTACTGTACTCTATAGTCAGGCAAGTTTCTTTTAATGGGTATAGGGGATGCTCTGGATTTTATAAATATAATCAAGACCAGGACCAGGACAAGATACTCAGACTACCGATAGATCATAATAATGGAGTTATCTATGTCAGCAACATCTCAGGACTAGTTCATGCAATCCATCCAGCCCTACATGACTGTGATGACCTGGTTGGATTTTAAAGAGAGGCTTATGAGGTTTTTCTACCCAGTATTAATGAGGGAGAACTAAAAATGGCAGTTGCTGAACATTAGCAGAGGAGATTAGTCAATTTAAGACTATTCATGGGAGTTCTTCAAAATGTCACGTTATGTTGTGGATGTGATACAGGACGATATGAGAGTAGTGGAGCTTTATGTGACTAGGTTAGGCCCAGTTTATATTGGCAACCAGATGAGAGGTCACAGCCTTGAGAGTGTGGTTAAGGAGGCTAGACAACTTGAGAGAAGACATATTAGATATGGCAAACTAGATCCTTATGAGAGTGGCAGTAGCATATCAGTTTAGGTGGTTTAGCAGCCTGTTTTCCAGATAGGCAGCATGAGTACTCAGCCAAGGGGTACTTCCTAGCAGAGCAGACAATTTAGATCACATTGGAATGGCAGGTACAATTATGCTCAAAGTCATAGCAGTGGTAAAACTGCTAGAATTGGTGTTGGTGCCAATAGTAGCAGTAGTGGTCAGAGTTCTGGACATGGTAGTTTAGGATCTAGGGCTAGTGCATGTGCCATTTATGGGAGAGTGCATCAGGGTTCGTGTCACTTAGAGCTTGAAGCTTGCTTTTGGTATGGATAGTTAAGGCATTTCGCCAAGGACTATCCTAATTATGGATTCCAGTTGTCATATGCTTAGGGATCTTCTTCATTAGTTGCTTAGCCATATCCAAAGGTGCATCAACAGTATCAGAAACCTATGTATCCTCAGCAGCGACTGACACAGTACTAGAGCCAGTAGGGTAGAGGTTTTAGAGGCAGAGCCGGGGGTAGAGGATATACATAGCCGTCCAATTCATAGTAGGAAGATCATGGTCAAGCCAAAGTATTCACCTTAACTCCTTAGGATGCTTTGGCATCTAATGCAGTTGTGGTAGGTATTCTCCCAGTATGCTACTTTGAGGCTAGAGTCTTATTTGATCCGAGTGCTTCGCACTTTTTTATGTCTCCTGTGTTTTCTTCTAGAATAGCATGTCCACCTTCCAAGATGTTGATTCCCTTATCTGTAGCAACTCTATTTAGTGATGAGTTAGAGACATATGTGTTGTTTCCATCTTGTCCAATATTGATGGCGGGTAGAGAGTTGCTCGCAGATTTGGTTATGCTTGATGTAATTAATTTTGATATAATTCTGAGGATGGGTTAGTTGGCACAGTATTATGCCACAGTTGATTGTCAAGAGAATTTTCAATGCCTTATAACATTTAGAGGTGAATTCATATTTAGAATTCCATTTAACGAAGAATTCATATTTAGAGGTGACAAAAGTTCAATGCCTTATAACATTATTTTTACGATCACAACTAGGAAGATGCTTAGAAGAGGTTGTCAAGGCTACCTAGCTATAGTCAGAGATATACAAGTAGATAGTAAAGTAGTTGAAAGCATGCTAATGGTGTGCAAGTTTTCAGATGTTTTTCCTGAAGAATTGCCAGGCTTGCCGCCTGATAGGGAGATAGAATTTTGTATCGATGTAGTGCCTAGTATAGATCCTATCTTTACGCCACCATATAGAATGACGCATGCAGAGTTGAAAGAGCTGAGAGAGCAGTTGTATGAATTACTTGATAAAAGTTTAATTTGGCCTAGTACATCTCTTTAGGGTGCTCCTCTACTGTTTATGAAGAAGAAGGATGGTAGTCTTAGACTCTATATCAATTACAAGCAGTTGATTAAAGTTACCATTAAGAACAAATATCCAGTCTTGAGGATTGGTGACTTGTTTGATCAGCTTTAAGGAGCCTAATGTTTCTCCAAGATTGACTTAAGGTCTAGGTATCATCAATTGAGGATTAGAAGTGGGGATGTACCTAAGATTGTACTTCAGACAAGGTATGACCATTATGAATTTTTTGTGATGTCCTTTAGGTTAACTAATGCCCCAGCAGCCTTTATGGACTTTATGAACAATGTGTTTAGGCTATTCTTGGACCAATTCGTGATTGTTGTTATTGATGATATTTTGGTATACTCCAGGAGTAAGGCTAAGCATGCAATGCATTTGAGATTGGTGCTTTAGACTTTGAGATTCACCAGCTGTATGCCAAATTTTTAAAGTGTGAAGTTTAGTTGAATCAAGTGGCATTCTTAGGCCACGTGGTGTCTAATGATGGCATACAAGTGGATCCAAAGAAAATTGAAGCTATTACAAAGTGGGCCATACCCACATCAATCACTGAAGTGAGGAGTTTTCTAGGTTTAGCTGGCTATTATAGGAGATTTGTGAAGGATTTCTTCAAGATAGCTACACTTTTAACAAGACTGACCTAGAAAAATGCTAAGTTTGTATGGATAGATAGATGTGAGAAGCATTTTCAGTTGCTTAAGGATTTGTTGACTTCGGCTCCAATTTTGACTTTGCCTTCTGGGAATGAAGGTTCTACGATGTATTGTGATACTTCCTGTAATATCCCGTGTTTTTAAAAATATTTTTGCATTGTACCGGGATATGCAGTGTCAATAATTTTGACTGTATATACGATATTTTTATGAGTTGATATGTATTTTAAACCTATTTTAATTACTGTCTATTATTTTCAGTATTTTACGTAAAATTTTCCCGAGACTTTCATTTTCGGGGAAATTTTCACGTAAACAATGTATTATTAATTATTTTAAATGTATTTACGGGTTTGCATGAACTCATACATATTTTTAAATTATTAAATAAAGCCTGTGTGTGTATATTTATTTAATTAGGGTTTATTATTACCCTAATATTTTATTATTTATTTATTATTATTTGATTATTTTATTTATTATTAAATTATTAAAATTTATTATTTTATTATTATTTATTTATTAATATTTAATTATTTTAATTTATTTTATTTTATTATTATTTTTTTTTCTTTTTCTTTTTTTTTTCTTTTCCTTTTTCTTTCTTTTTCTTTTCCTTTCTCTTTCCTTTTCTTCTTTTTCTTTTTCTTCTTCTTCTTCTTCTCTTCTTCCCGCGAGCGCTGGCCACATTCCTCACCGCCGTTTCTCCCTCTTCCGGCCACCGTTTTCGACACCGCCGGTCTCTATCTTCTCCTTGAGCTCCGGTGAGTGTTATTCTAGCTTTGGTTTGAGCTAAAATGGTCTAGAATTGCTTAGGTTTTGATTTGAATATTTCGGCCTCTTTGGGTTTTCGATTTTTTTGAGCTTCGATTTGGATGATTCATGGAAAATTCCTTCACAAATGTTGTTCCTGGTAGTTTAATCTTCATGTATGAATTTTTACAGAATTTTTGGAGGTTGTTTGGATTTTTGGGTATTTTTGAATATTTTAATATTATTTTCTAATTTTCGGAAATTAATTATTTAAATTATGAAATTGGAGTTTATGGTTGAATTAGGTGTTGAAATGAATTATAGGAATTTATTTGGAATTTTTATGAATTTCTAAGTATTTATTTTTAATTATTGAAGTTTATGTGATTTTGTAAAATTAAGTTAATTGTGTTTTTATTTGAATTTAATTGGTTAATTGAGTTTAATTATTGATATTATTGATAAATATGTTGAGAAAATTAATTTTGGATAATTGTATGATTTTTGGTGAATTTTTGAATTAATTTAGGTATATATATATATATAGGGGTATTTTGGTAATTTTACCCTAAATTGTCTAAAAATGTAATTTAATTGGTTTTAATATTTATTTAAGGTATAAAAATGATTTCTACAAAATATTTAGTATTTTTAACTAATTAAAACTATTTTTCGGGAATTATTTTCAATTATATATATAATATACGGTTTTTCTAATAAAATGAGTTTTAATCGATTTTTATAGTGTTTCAAGATTTATTATGTAATTTCTACGTATGAAATGTATTTTTATGATTTAAGGATATTTTTGGTATATTTGAATATGTATTCTGTGTTTGTAGACCCCGGTCGACAGATTGCAGTCTGGAGTCCGACCGAGGGGTTGTGAGTGATTGTGGTGTTTATTTTTGAAGTGTATTTTCTTTGCAGGGTCGGCTCTACTCTTTTGAGTAGAGAGATGTCCGTTTTACAGGGGAGGTTCTGCCGGATTTCCGGTAGAATTCTCGTAAAACGTGATATCCAGTCGAACCCTAATTTCCGATTCTGTGTTGAATACTCTAGATTGAATTCTAGGATTTCTGTTAGGGTTATTCTGATGTCGATTAATTATTTCTTGTTTAGTTGCGCCGAGACCGAGGGTTAGTGGACCAAGCCCGTCGGACCTGTCTCGTGGAGCGCATTAGGTGAGTTACTATATTATATATATATGCTTAGGATGCATGATTTAGAAAATGCATGTTTTATTTTGACTAAATATGCATAAATAACATGATTTATATTCAAGTATATTTTTGGTATATAATAAATTATATACATGTTTTATTAATAAAATATATTTAAAATGTTTTTAAATATATTTTTAGTTTAATTCATGATTGGATTTGATTTATTTGACATATATATACTCAAAATATACCTGGTTTATGTTTGGTATATTTTCGGTATATATATGGTTTATATTGCTATTTCATTTATATCCATGCATCATTTATTTTTGTGAATGAATGTTTTATATTTAAGAATGAAGGATATCAATAGAACGTGCTACCTAGTGGGCAGCACTAGGACCGAGTACGTACCGGTACGCCTATAGCTTTAGGCTATGTTACTAACTATTTGTGGATATTGAGTTGATATGATTATTTGATATGTGAGATGTGATTGTGGGTGTGATTGCTGGAGCTCGGTTGACCAAGTGTCTCGGGGCCAATCACACTGGCAGTCAGACTGCTGGAGCTCGGTTGACTTAGTGTCTCGGGGCCAGTCTACTGTCCATATGGATTAAGTGGATATATTTGGAATCAGTGAGCCTGTATGGCTAGAGTGTTGTTTAACACTATTTTTCTGAGGTTGCGATATTCTAGGGTTCTATGTGATCCTTCATAAAAGTTGATTTTCAGACAAAATATATAAAATGATTTTTCTGCATCTGTATGAACTTGCCTGTATATATACATATTACTCATATACTGTTGACTGTATGCATTATCACTTAGAGTGTATGTATATGTATTATAGTAATTCACTCAGTGAGGTCTGACTCCCCTCCGTTGACTATTTTTCAGGAGAGTCAACTTCCTCAGACCTCAGTAGCAGGTCGATACGCCGGATTTCTTCCGCCCCGGCTTCTTTATGTAAATTGTATACTTGAGTCTTATTTATTTTATCTAGACACTGCAGTAGTTGTGATTTTCAGTAGTTGTGAATTAAAGTATTTGTTTTAAAGAGATGTATTATAGTAAAACTGGATTTGTATAAAGATTATACATTTATGAGATTATATATGTGATGTGATGAGTTTTGAATTGAATCCAGTTGATATGGATGATATTGTAATATTTATGATTTTATTTTCCGCTGCATATTATATTTTTATTGTTATTATTGCATATTTATTTTTTTTTTAGGCTTGCTACGGGTTCCGGATTCGAAAGAATTCCCGTTCCCTAGCGCCGGTCATGGCCCCTGTTTTGGGTCGTGACACTTCCCGAGTAGGATTAGCCTGTGTATTAACATAGAATGGAAGTGTGGTTGCTTATGCTTTAAGGTAGTTGAAGAAGCATAAGCAAAATTATCCTACTCACGACTTAGAAATGGCAGCAGGAGTGTTTGCATTAAAGATTTAGAGGCATTACCTATAAGGTGTGACTTGTGAGATATACACCGATCATAAGAGCCTAAAGTACATTTTCCAGTAAAGGGATCTAAATTTAAAGTAGAGGAGATGAATAGAACTTTTAAAAGACTATGATTGTTCTATTCTATACCACTCAGGCAAGGCAAATGTAGTTGTAGATGACTTGAACAGAAAGCCCACATGCAACCTTACACACATGAGCACAAAGAGGAGGCCAATTGTTAAGGAGATGTATGAGTTGATTGACTAATGATTGCAGTTAAAGGTGACTAATAAATGCATCCTTACTCAGTTCAGAGTACGATCAATATACTTGGATTAAGTTAAGGCAGCACAGAGAAAGGAGCCATAGTTGTAAAAGATCATGTTTGAAGTGCAACAAGGTAGGTCCATTGGATTTATGATTGATAATGAGGACGTGTTGCATTTAGGTACTCGATTATGTGTGCCAGATATGGATGAGTTGAGGAAAAAATCATGGAAGAGGCACATTTTTCTACTTAAAATGTTCATCCAGGTTCTACCAAGATGTATCGTAACTTGAAGGATACATATTAGTGAAATGGAATGAAAAAGGATATAGCATAATTTGTATCCAAATGCCTCACTTGTCAGCAGGTGAGGCTAGAGCATCAGAGGCCTATAGGATTGTTACAGCCATTGCCTATCCCAGAGTGGAAGTGGGATATGATTGCTATGGATTTTATGACTAGATTGCCTCGTACTTTTGGTGGTTATAATGCTTTTTGGGTGATAATAGATAGGCTAACTAAGTCAACACACTTTCTGCCAATCAAGAAGACATACTTTACTGACATATTAGTAAGATTGTATGTCAATAAAATTATTTATCTTCACGGGGTACTAGTGAGCATAGTGTCTGATAGAGGAGCTACTTTTACCTTGATCTTCTGGTAAGAGTTGCATAAGGCATTAGGTATCAGACTTGATTTCAACATAACATTTCATCCTCAGACAGATGATCAGTCAGAAAAGACCATTTAGATCTTTGAGGATATGCTGAGGATGTGTGTGATCAACTTTAGTGGTCAATGAGACATACATTTGCCATTGATAAAATTTGCATATAACAACAATTATCATGCAAGTATTAAGATGGCCCTGTATGTAGCACTATATGGTAGGAAGTGTAGATCACCATTGTGTTGGGAAGTTGGAAAGAGATAACTAACAGGTCTAGAATTAGTGCAGATTACTTCTAAGAAGGTTCCCATTATTTAGCAGCATTTGAGGACAACCTTCAGTAGACAAAAGAGCTATGCAGACCCAAAGAGGAAGGATGTGTCCTTTTTCGTTGGAGACATGGTGTTTCTAAAGGTGTCTCTAATGAAGGGGATTATGATATTTGGTAAGAAAGGTAAATTAGCCCCGAGGTACATTGGGCCATTTTGAGATACGTTCGAGAGTTGGAGAGGTGGCTTATAGATTGGTATTGCCACCTAAATTATCTTGGATTCATCCGGTGTTTCATATTTCCATGCTGAGGAAATATGTTCCTAATCCTTCTCCCATTCTATAGCCTCAGAGAGTGGAGTTCAATGAAGAATTATCATATGAGGAATATCCTATAGCGATTGTGGATCGCCAAGTCCATCAGCTTCTCACCAAGGAGATCCCGATGGTGAAGGTGTTATGGAGCAACCACACAGTAGAGGGCTGCATATGGGAGGCGAAGGCAGTGATGCAAGTGGCTTATCCCTATCTTTTTCATTAAGATTTAGTATTTTATTTATCAAAAATTCGGGGACGTATTTTTTTTTAAGAGGGGAGACTGTAAAGACCTAAATTTTTATGAATTAAATTAAGAAATTAAATTTTGAGATATGTAATGTTAATAATTATTTTTATTTTATATTTTATACTTTCTTTTGGGGTTATATATTATTTTAACATTAAATTTAGTATTTATTTGAGTGTTTGAGCACAATTTATTATACTTTACGATTAAAAGAAATTGGAAATAATATTGTTGTTTCATAAATTATATTATTATGTCTTTTATACTTTTTATTAAAAAAAAAGGTTAAAGTTAAAATTTTTGAGCCATATGTACAGGTACCATCTTCACCATTTTCTTTCTTCCTTTTATTTTTTTCATTTTCTTCTTCTTCTTTCTGTCTGTCCATGCCACCACCCCAGCATCATCAGACCGCCACCTCAGTAGCACCGGCAGCAATAGCAACACAGGCAGCAATGGTAGCAAGGAAACCACAATATGTGAACAGTGCAGTCTGGTCACCGGTGAGGAAATTGGTTGAGCTTAGGCTCATTTTGAAGCTCACGCTACGAGCTTCAATAATCCGTAGTTAGTTTCGAGTGAATCAACAAGTAAGGACTCCAAAAAGTCAATTTTATATTTATATGAATATGTTTAATTTGATTTTTCTTAATGAAAATAATTTTATTTGAAGTTGTGGTATTTAGATTAGTTGTTATTTGAGCTAAAATATAATCAAATATTATTTTTATTTATTTTTTTTCAAATGATTTAATTTTTTTAAAATTATTTAAATAAAATATGTATTTTCAGGCTCAGTTATTGTTCACACAGTGTTATGGATCGGTTTACATACCATTAAGATGAGCATGATGAAGATGGTAAGGATCAAATTCATGAAGTGTTTAATCCAATTAGCATGCCTTAAGGGCCTATAACAAGTTCTTAATCTAAGAAGCTTCAAAAAGCCTTAATCCATCATCTACAAAGCTTGGTGAATTTAGCCATTAAAGGTTTACATGGACATCAAAGCTTTGGACCTAAGGGCGATAAAGTCCAATGTAACTTAATAAAAGTCCAAGTTACTAATGGGCTTAATTAAGTATGTAATGGGCCACTTTTGTGTGGGCTTGGTCCAATTTACACATGTTAGAGATTTGGTCAAATTTAGCTTAATTTTCATTAGTTATCATGTTGTTAAGGGAATCCTTCTTAATTAAGGATTTTCCTTTATAAGAGTCTTTTTCCATATAGAAGTCTTAGTTGTCATATTTTAAAGGAATCCTTCTTAATTAAGGATTTTCCTTTATAAGAGTCTTTTTCCATATAGGAGTCTTAGTTGTCATATTTTAAAGGAATCCTATTTAGTTATGGATTTTCCTTTATAGTTATCTTTAGGACTAAGTAAAGAAACTCTTTCCTTCAAGGATTAGGTTATTTACTTGTCTATATAAAGGCCAACAATATGTAAAACCAAGGACAATTCAGATTTGATATTTGTATTAAAACCTAAGTCTATTTGCTTTATTCTTTGTGTTCTTAAGTAGAATACATGCTTATAGGAACATTCAAGTAGGTTGATCACCTTTCTTATGGAGTGTTTTGAAATTGGAGCTTATAAACAAGTTTTCTTTATTCTAATTCTTTGATCATTATCTAAGTAATATGAAATCTAACCTATTCCTAGAGGGTTGTGCCAAATTGGTTCTTGGGGTTTTCATGTTAATGTTTTGTGGGTCCGCATATCCAAAGGGTTCTCAAGCTTGACTGTGGAGGTTCCATATCATTTGGTATCAAAGCTTTGGCTCTAAATCGGGTTTTATCCTTTAACTTTGTATTCTTTATTTCTGATTTCTTGTGTTCTTGTTTCTTTAAATTCATTTCTTGTTCTTCTTCTTGATTCCTGATTCTTGATTCTTGATTCTTGATTCTTGGATCTTGTTCTTGTATTTCTTTAAGTCATTTGAATTGCTTTACATTCTAAAATTTATAATTGCAATTTATGTTTGAAGTAAAAAAAAAAAGAGAAAAGAAGTAAATTGAGAAAAGAATATGAATTATTAAGAGTTTAATTTGATTCTTGTGGTGATTGATTTTTCCTAATCAGATTTGAATTTCCATATCACTATAATCCTTGTTTATTAAGGATTTTAATTAGGAATAAATTGTGTCATATCTTGTATTCCTTGCTCATTAAGGAATTTGCATATCATTACTTTCCTATTCTATTTAGGAATATTATTAATTGTGGCAGATTAACTTTCCTTCTTAAAATTTCTTCCTAATTCGTTTCCTTCCTATTCTAGGAAGATATTTGTAATTTTTTTCACATGTCTTTTACTTCTTTTTGAAATTTCCTATTTAATTGCTTTTGAATTGTTTTTTTTAATTAATCGAATTGCCTCAAACTTGTTTTGAAAATTTCACTTTTGAAAGTTCTACTTAAATATTGCTTCAATCTAATTGATTTATTCTAAAAGTGTGATTCACCTAAGAACATAAAAGAATTAGCTTGAGTGGTGAGAGGAAGCCAAGTGAAACATTAATTTGAGTTAAACACGAGTGACCACCCCTATCATTTAAGTGAAAACACGTGAGGGAGTGCTTGTGAGGATCTTAAATTATTTTTTATTTGTGTTTATAACATTCTTTTGCAGTAATGTTAAACCAAGGTGAAAATAAAGGTGAGGGTAAAGTTGATGAAACTTTCCTACATGAGGCTCAACAAAGGCAATTTGCACGTATGAATACAAATTTTGAGACTATAATGGAGAGACTAAACCGCATGGATACAAGGCTAGGAGCTGTTGAAAGGGCAACAACACCAAACCGTAATGAGGAAGTAGAAGGCAATGATGACAATGAGGATGAAGATGAGGCCTATGCAGAAGTAGGAGTACCAAGAGGTGGAGGTAAACAAGGTCGAGGTAGAGGAAGAGGATGGTTACAACCGGTTTTATACAATGGAAGAAACAAAGGCAATGAAGATGATATAGATCGAAATTTGGGAAGCATTAAACATAAGATACCTAAATTTCAAAGTAAATCAGATATGGAGTCCTATTTACAATGGGAGAAGCAATTGGAGCTTATATTTGATTACCATCAATTTAACGAGGAGAAGAAGGTAAAATTGGCAGTTACTCAATTTTTTTATTATGCTATTGCTTGGTAGGACCATTTGGTGATTAAAAGGCGAAGGAATTTGGAGTACCCAATTAATAATTAGCCTGAGCTCAAGGCCAGAATAAGGAAGCAATTTATGCCAAAACACTATCATAGGGAACTTGTACAAAAACTTCAAGTTCTTAAACAAGGTAGTAAAAGTGTGGATGATTACCATAAAGAGATGGAGATGCTCATGACTAGGGCTGATATAAATGAAGATGTGGAGATCATTATGGCGCGCTTCTTAGCTGGTCTAAATAAAGACATATCTGATTGAGTAGATTTACACAAATATGAAGATTTAGAAGAGATAGTGCACATGACCATCAAGATAGAAAGGCAACTCCAAGGAAGAGGGGTGATAAGGTACAATTCCAAACCCTATTCTAGTTCTAATTTTAATTGGAAAAAGGATGGAAAGAGTGATTATAAGGGTGGGAATAAGGTTTCTCATGAGGTTGCTAAAGGGAAGGTAGATTCGGTCTCTAAGGACAAAATCAAAACCGATGAGCCTAAAGGGGGAAATAGAGACATTAAGTGTTGGAAGTGTCAAGGAGTAGGTCATGTGAGCAAAGATTGCCCTAATAAGAGAACTATGACCATAAGGAATGGGGAAATTATGACTGATGAAGAAGAGGGCAATAATGAAAGTGATGAGGATGAGATGCCTAAATGAGAAAGTTGTAGTGATGGGAGTATAGAGGAGCCAATCAAAGGTGACATGCTGGTTACAAGGCGTGCTCTTAGTACTAAAATAAAGGAAGATTGCATTGAAGAGCAATGAGACAACTTATTCCATACAAGGTGTCATGTGCAAGGCAAGGCATGTCTTATGATTGTTAATGGAGGGAGTTGCACCAATGCATTGAGCTCATTCTTAATTAGTAGATTGGGGCTGTCTACTATACCACACCCACGGCCATACAAACTTCAATAGCTTAATGATTGTGGGGGAGGTCAAGGTAAATAGACAATCTATAATTTCCTTTTTAATTGGTAAATATCATGATGAGCAATTGTGTGATGTAGTTTCCTATGCATGTTGGAGATATTTTGCTTGGTAGACCATGGAAATTTGATAGAAAGACCAAGCATGATGGGTACCTCAATCGGTATCACTTTACCAAGGATGGGTGCAAGATCATATTAACACCGCTTTCTTCAAAGGAGGTGTATGAAAACCAATGTAAAATGGAAAGAATGAGAGTGGAGGCTGAAAAGAAAGAAAAAAAGAGAAAGAAAAATTTTGTAGAGAGTAAAAAGAAAGAGGGAAAAAAAAAGAAGAGATTCAGCCTAGAGAGAAAAAAGAAAAGAATTGGAGTTTAATAGCTAGGACAAGTGAGGTTAGACAGCCTTTGTATGCTAATCGGCCTATATTTGTACTTTTGAACAAAGGGGCATATTTGGCAACTAATGAACTTAACCCATCTTTGCCTAGTGTGTTTGTTGATCTTTTGCAGGAATTTGCAGATGTGTTTCCCAGAGAGATGTCTAGTGGATTACCCCTAATTAGAGGCATAAAACAATAAATTGACTTCATTCCTAAGGCAACTATACCCAATCGACTAGCATATAGAACAAATCCAAGAGAAACAAAGGAGATCCAAACACAAGTGGAGGAGTTACTGGCTAAAGGGTATGTGAGGGAGAGTCTTAGTCCTTGTTCGGTTCCTATCATTCTTGTGCCAAAGAAGGATGGAACATAGAGGATGTGTGTGGATTGCAGAGCCATCAATAAAATCACTGTAAAGTATCGTCATCCTATTCCTAGATTAGATGATATGCTTGATGAGTTATATAGTTCTTGTTTGTTCACCAAAATAGACTTGAAATTTGGTTATTATCAAATCCAAATGAATGTTGGTGATGAATCGAAAATAGCTTTTAAGACAAAGTATGGGTTGTATGAGTGGCTTGTTATGCCCTTTGGTCTTACTAATGCACCTAGCACATTCATGTGATTGATGAACCATGTGTTACGAAATTACTTGGGTAAATTTATTGTTGTTTACCAATTTAATGTGGTTCGATGCAAGCCTACATCCATGGGCAAACGAGAAACAAATTCATTACATAAAAATCAATAATACAAGAAAATAATATGGAGATCAACATTTAATTCTTGAACCCAATTATATGCAAATAAACTCACTCAATAATCTTTCCCTTAAAGAGATTAACATGTCTCTCACAAGATATCAATATTAGATACCCAAGAGCTTATACTTAAAACATTATTATGACATCCTTGGTACCTTTTTAGCATGCCCAATGCATACAACTATAACCTTATTTATAGAGGAATAAACTATTCTACATGATCAAGGATTCCCTTCTAATCAAAAAGTAATAGTTTAATTCCTAAATAAAAAAAAAAATTAAATCCTCTTGAATAAGGATTTCTTGACTTGACCATCAAGTATATTAGTTATAAATATTTAGGACATTTATGTTTCAATGTGAAGTATGATTTTTAGTCAATATATGGTGTTTTTATTTCAGTTTTAGAGAACAATTATGTGTTGAGGGGCTTGGGTGGGGGGTGTTATTCCATTTGTGTTTTTGGAAATAATTAGCTTATCTAAAACTTGTAGATTTCTCTTACTCTTGTAAGCATGTGCTTGTTAAAGAGAAATTATTGTGAGAATTGACAATAAAAATAGCAAATTGATTACATTTGGGTTGCAATTTATTATACTTGTGGATTAAGTTATTTATATTTATGAATATATATCTATTGACTTCGTGTCAACAAAGAGCATGATTACCATCATGATTCAATATAAATGATTTAATATGGATCAGATTACTATAAGGTGCATTTTCTTTAAACTACATATTTTTCAAAATTTATAACCACCTTTGTGTTTGTCATTTAAAGTTATTTTTTAAAAGTATTTTTAAACTATTAATAACTCATAATTTATGTTGTTCAAGTGAGAGAATGTTGAAAATTTTATTATATTTTGAGCTACTATTAATTGTTAGATATTCTAATTTGTGAAAGTTGACTAAAAAAATATAATTTAAGAGAATATATGAAGAAAGCCAATTTGTATTTAAAGTAATTATTTGTGTTATCTACTTATATGCACCTTAATAAACTAGTATGGTAAGAAGGTAAATGTAGGTGAAATAACCCAAATTTATATGGTTATTAATATAATTATTTTATTATTATAACTATCACTATTCCACTTATTATTATTAAAGTGGTATTATTATTGTTATTATTGTTGTTGTTTTTGTTATTATTGTTATTGTTTGGTGATGAAATCCATAAGCACACAAAATTGTACAAGTAGTAAATAAAGATCGTCTCATAGAGATTGAGAATTAAGTATTGTGTTACTCAAGTGTTCACTTGTTTAGACAACCGAATGGAAATTATTATAATTTAAGTCTAAATTACCAAAAAAAAAAAAGGAAAATAAATTCATAATGTGATTAAAAACTAGGTTCTTACTTTGAACTCAATTTTTCTAAAAATCACATTATTTCCTAAACCAAATCAAACTTTGTTCATTTGAGAGCATCTTAAAAATTATGAATCTTTCTCTCGAATAAACCCATAATTAATTAATTACAATTAACACCCAATTATTTAGCTCTCACTTAATTAAATGCTTTTTATAACCAATTTTAATGTCAACTCTTAATCAATATTAATTGTCTAATTGTCTCTCAACTAATTAAACAAATAATAGGTTGTTATTCTTTGTAAATAGAATCAAATCATATTTTTGAGATTCATTCATTAGGTGATCAAGTTAATGAAGACCTTAATTAAGTACAATAACAGCCAATGAACTGTGTCCTTTGATTTAGGTTTAATTCAATTTAATCACATGATTGAGTTAAAATAAGAACCCTAATAGAATTTAACCTATTATTATTATAAAGAGGTCACATGGGACCAGCTAAGTACACATGAGTTGTGTACTTAAAAAGAAAAAGGAAGGTCTTGCATAAAGAAGAATGAGCAGCGAGACTTATGGAGTTTGAGTAGCAAATTACATTTCAGTATCAAAACTTTTCTTCTTTTTCATTAACTACACAAATGACCTTCGATTGATCCCAAATTTGAACCATATCTTCTTCTCACTCTCTTATTCACTTCAATGGTTTTTTTCATAAGAAATGACTTGAAATAGTGATAGTTTTGAAGATGAATAGTCAGCCATTCTACTACCATTTCTTACTAATTTTTAGACATCATGATTGCTTCTGTTGTGTTTCTCTCATCACCAAGAGTCCATAGCCACTAAACATGCATCCAATCTTATCCAGTTCAATTTTTTTTATGAATTTTTAGGTAATTTTTCCTTAATTTTTTGATATGTGAATTCTATGCATATTTTTTGTGCCTTTGAGGCTTTAGATATGTTCTACTAATTATTTTGAACACATTAGTATATTTGGTTTTGTCGGGTGATACTTTTCCAGTGAGAATCTGATGGGTCCCACCTAAACTCTAGCGAGTAAACAGTGTCGACTGGAGAAAACTTTATGAAACCATTTTTAATAAATAGTATAACTTATGGTGATTAATTTTCATAAACAGAGTTTATTTTAATTCTTTATGAATTTTGAGAAATAAATCTTGGAAAGGTTGTAGTGGAAATTATTTAATTTACATTCAAATTAGTTAAATTGTCGGAGATAATTCCTAAGTCTCAAAATCTATATGTTAAGGCATTCCTAATTCAATTTCATTGATTCCATCATTTTTATAAATTTTTAGAATTTTTGGGGGTCATTAGGAATTTATTTGATAATGATTTATATATATATTGTTTATAGAGTATCCCGAAGCAAAGACATCGAGTAATAGGCGGACAAGGACACATCAACCTATTCGCTCCATTTGTAAGTTAATATATTGAAATGTGTTTTAGATTTGCATATAAAGTATAGGTTGGTT
The DNA here is from genome assembly GCA_947683625.1 of Mallotus nudiflorus. Classification (NCBI taxonomy): domain Eukaryota; kingdom Viridiplantae; phylum Streptophyta; class Magnoliopsida; order Malpighiales; family Euphorbiaceae; genus Mallotus; species Mallotus nudiflorus. The sequence goes on along the minus strand of CANTUR010000592.1, from coordinate 1,216,752 downwards.
AATTATATTCAAAAGGTATATTTAATTAAAGAATTTATATTCTTAATATTTGAAATATACATATTGTTGATTTAATAGTTAAAAATGCCGATTTTATTTAATTATTATTATCGATGTTATCTTGCCATAATTCTTGTTAATAAGATTATTAATGTTAATGATATTGTAGATTATAAAAATAAAAGTATGTTATTTTCAGTATTGATTTTTTCCTGAAAATTTATATGCTTTGTATATGAAAATAATTTTTAGAAAAGATTGGTAGAACGGGCTATCTAATGGGTGTCATAAGGACCGTGTGCACATAAATAATGATGTTAGAGTTGGGGCCCTTATTAAGATATTTAATTGTGAAGCTTAGTTGATGCATGACTCTCGGGCATATGGTATTTAAAAAGCTTAGTTGATGTATAACTCTGGGGTAATATGTATAGATTATAGTTAATTATTACTGGGACCAGTGGCTCGGTAGATACTTAACTCTTGGGAACTGCCAGTAAACATTAGAATAGGAGAATGAATGTGACTGGTAGCTTGGAGGAAGCTTAGCTCTCAAAAACTAACAGTCTTTGGATAAATAAGTAAGCTAAATGGCTTATAGATTTGTAACCAGTATTTTTCCTCTTAAGTTATTTATTTATGGCATTTTAATTACTTTATTCTTTATTTATACATTTTTTTTAATTATTGGCATTTGGAAACTACATTTTCTTTTATAAAGTTACTTAGTGGGTATTCGATATATATACATATTCTTATGTTTTTATAAAAGAATTATAATCGGATAAATATATCTATATATATGTGTAAATATAACATTTGGTAAATTAATGATTTTCTTTAAATTCTTTTTTTATATAATAAATATTTGAGATATATGTTTAAGTAAGAGAAGGTTTTCAAACTAATATATATTTCGCTATATTAACTTACTCAATAAGGTCTGACTTCCCTTAATTATTTTTTTAAGAGTCCGGGAGTCTACGGTTAGTTCACCTTTTCTACATCAGACTCATTCTTCATCGATGGTATTATATAGGTTAAATTAATGTTATTATGATTCATGTGTAAGAGATTTAATAATCTAGACAATGTAGTAGGTTTGAACACTTATTGTTGTTGTTGCTATAATTGTGTTGTATTGAGGAATGAATTTATTGGAGGTTGTGTCAGTGATTATATATATATATATATATATATATATATATATATATATATATATATATATATATATATATATATATATATATATATATATATATATATATATATATATATATATATATATATATATATATATATATATATATATATATATATATATATATATATATATGTATATATATATATATATAAGAGTGAGTTTGTACTTTTATAGGTTTTGGTTTTGTTTCGGTATAGGGGAAACTTTGCCAGATTTTCCTTAAAACTTTAAAGTTAGTTTTATTTCTATAATAAATACTTTAGTCTTTTATGGGTTTTGGAACCTTTTTGCTTTCTCATTCCTTAGTGCCGGTCATGTATCCTTGGGGGTTCATGTTGTGACAAAGTTGGTATCAGAGCAATGGTTCATTTCTTATTCTTTTGGTTATTGGTGTCTGTCTTTTCTTAAAACTAATACAATTATTAGGTTGATAAATGTTATTTGTTGTCATTGTTGTTTCTAGAATTTTACATATATTTTAGTTCCCTTGTTGTGTTTTGAATCTTGTTGGTTTTTGTGCCTTTTAGAATAAGGAGGAGAGCACAAAATGCTTTTGGTACAGATGCAACATATGATAATGGCAAGCAGTCCATTAAGGATGAAGCTCCTCCCCTTGCCCTCACAAAGTAGAAGAAGGGGTAAGCCTTGGGCAGGGAAGCTTTGAGATAAGAGCAATAGCCACACATAGAACCATAAGCTCTAAAGATGGATCCTGTAGCCTTTGTAGTTGGAATGGTAGGAATAAATCAAGGTTTAGTTATACTGAATCAAGCCATGCCATTAGTGCAACAGATGCTCCAATAAAGGAACCAAGGGATAATAGATATTGATGCTCTTCTTTTGTACTCTAAGGTTGGTAGAATTTTTTTTTTATGAGACTGGAGATGCATTCAACTTTATTAATACCATTAAGTCCAGGACTAGAACTAGGTATATAGATTACTAGAGGATCCTTATTATGGAGTTGTTAGTCCAAGCAGCAGCTTAAGATTGGTTTATTTAGTCCATACAACTTTATATGAATACTATCACCTGGATAGAGTTTAAGGTTGATTCTTGAGATTTTTTTATCCACATTTAACAAGAGTTGCTTATAGATGGTAGCTAATGCACATTAGCAGAGGAGACAAATTTATAGAAGAGTATACGAGAGAATTTTTTAGGCTATCTTACTATACTAAAGATGTAAGGAGATATGAATATAGAGCTGTTGAGTTGTATATCATTAGATTGGGGCCATTATATGTAGGCATTCGTGTAGAGGACCATACCTTGGAAAGTGTGATAAAAGGAGGCTAGATTTTTAGAAAGAAGACATATAAGGTAAGACATTATTCCTTATCCTTATTTGGGTAGCAGTAGTATATTAGGACTAGCTTAGGGTTTTTAGCAGTGTACTTTTCAAATTGGTAGTACAAGTATTCAAGCAGAGGGTACTTCTCAACAAGTTAGGAGATTTAGAGCTCAAACTTAGGAGGCATAATTTCCCTAACTGTATGAGTGGCAGACTTATTAGATTTGGTTATGAAGTTAGTAGCAGTAGTAGTGGCTAGAGCTTCAGACATGGTAGTTCAGGAACTGAGGCTAGTGTATGTCCTACTTATGGCAGATGCATCAGCAACCATGCCATTTATTATCAGGAGCATGTTTTAGATATGGGCAAAGAGGACATCTTGCCAGAGCTTGTCCTAATACTGGATATCAACCTTCTTATTCCCAAGGATTTTTAGCCTTAGTGGCTTAGCCATTTCAGCAAGTGCATTAGCAGTATCAAGCACTTACGTATCCTCAGTAGAGAATAACATAGTTTATAGACTAATAGGGGCATATTTCAAGAGGAAGATCTAGTGGTCAAGGATTTATATAGCCATTTACCTCACAGTAAGCCAGCCCTGGACAGGCCAAGGTTTTTACATTGACTCCTCAGATGCTCAAGCATCTAATGCAAATGCGGTAGGTACTCTTTCGGTTTGTTATTTAGATGCTAGAATTTTGTTTGATCCTGGTGCATCGCATTCTTTTGTATCTCTTATTTTTGCTTCAAAAATAAGATGGCAACCATCCAAGTTGTTAATTCCATTATCCGTAGCAACTTTTCTTAGTGATGAGTTGAAAATGGATATAGTTTTTCCATTTTGTCTAGTGTTAGTGGAAGGTAAAGAGTTGCTTGTAAATCTAGTGTTGCTGAATGTGATAGATTTTGATGTAATTTTAGGCATGGATTGGTTAGCTCAACATTATGCTACTTTGGATTTTTGAGAGAAGGAAGTGATTTTCAGAATCCCGAATGACATGGAATTTTGATTTAGAAGCAACAATATTTCAATGCCTCATAATTTTATTTTTGAGATCATAGCTAGAAAGATGCTTAGAAGGGGTTGTTAAGGCTACTTGGCTATGGTGTGGTTAGAGATTTAAAGGCTGATAAGGGGACAGTTAAAAATATGCCAATTGTGTATGAATTTTTAGATGTCTTTCTTGAAGAGTTACTAGGTTTGCCATTGGAAAGAGAGATAGAAATTTGCATCAATGTTTTATCTAGTATAGATCCTATCTCTATGCCACCTTATAGAAGGGCACCTACAAAATTGAAAGAACTTAAAGAGCAGTTATAATAGTTGCTTGATAAGGGTTTCATCAGACCCAGCACATCCCCTTAGGGTGCATAAATGTTATTTATAAAGAAGAAAGATGGTAGTCTTTGACTTTGTATCGACTATCGATAATTGAATAAAGTCACCATAAAGAACAAGTATCCTCTTTCGAGAATTGATGACTTGTTTGATCAGCTTCAAGGAGCTCGATGTTTTTCCAAGATTGACTTGAGGTCAAGGTATCATTAGTTGAGAATTAGAAGTTAAGATATACCCAAGACTACATTTCGAGAGATATTACCAATATGAGTTTTTGATGATGTCTTTTTGGTTAATTAATGCCCCAATTACTTTTATGGATTTGATGAATTAGGTGTTTAGGCCATTCTTAGATTGATTTATAATAGTTTTTATTGATGATATCTTATTATATTCCAAGATTGAGGCAAAACATGCTATACATTTGAGAATGATACTTCAAACTTTAAGAGAGCACCAATTATATAACAAGTTCTAGAAATGTGAGTTTTAGTTAGATTAAGTGTCATTATTAAGCCATGTAGTATCTAAAGATGGCATACATGTCACGACCCAAAACAGGGGCCATGACCGGCGCTAGGGAACGGGAATTCTTTCGAATCCGGAACCCGTAGCAAGCCTAAAAATAAAATAAATCATGCAATAACAATAACCATATAATATATATGCAGCGGGAATAAAAATCTTAAATATCACAATATCATTTTCATCACTGGATTTAAATAAAAATCTCATCTCATAGATACATAATTTCTTAGTACAAATCCAGTTTCAATATAATACATCTCTTTTAAAATAAAATGCATGAAATCCAATACTTTAATTCAAAACTACTGCAGTGTCTAGATAAAATAAATAAGACTCAAGTAGATAATTTACACAAAGAAGCCGGGGCGGAAGAAATCCGGCGTATCGACCTGCTACTGAGGTCTGAAGAAGTTGACTCTCCTGAAAAATAGTCAACGGAGGGGAGTCAGACCTCACTGAGTGAATTACTATAATATATATACATACACACTAAGTGATAATGCATACAGTCAACAGTATATATATAATATGTATATATACAGGCAATTTCATACAGATGCAGAAAAATCATTTTTATATATTTTATCGAAAATCATCTTTTATGAAGGATCACATAGAACCCTAGAATATCGTAACCTCAGATTAATAGTGTTAAACAACACTCTGGCCATATAGGCTCACTTATTCCAAATATATCCACTTAATCCATTTAGACAGTAGACTGGCCCCGAGACACTAAGTCAACCGAGCTCCAGCAGTCTGACTGCCAGTGTGATTGGCCTCGAGACACTTGGTCAACCGAGCTCCAGCAATCACACCACAAACCACATCTCACATATCAATAATCATAATCAAATCAATATCCACAATAATTTAGTAATATAGCCTAAAGCTATAGGCGTACCGGTACGTACTCGGTCCTAGTGCTGCCCACTAGGTAGCACGTTTTATCAATATCCTTCATTAATAAATAAATCATTCATTCATAAAAATCAATGATGCATGAATTTAAATAAAACAACAATATAAACCATATATATACCGGAAATATACCAAAAGTAAACCAGGTATATTTCAAGTATATATATGTCAAACGAATTCAATCAAATCATAAATTAAACTAAAAATATATTTAAAAACATTTTAAATATATTTTATTAATAAAACATGTATATAATTTATTATATACCAAAATAAACCAAAAATATACTTAAATACAAATCACATTATTTATGCATTTTTAATCAAAATAAAACATATATTTCTAAATCATGCATCCTAAGCATGTATATATAGTACAGTAACTCACCTAGTGCGCTCCACGAGACAAGTCCGACGGGCCTGGTCCACTAGCCCTCGGTCTCGGCGCAACTAACAAGAAATAAATAATCGATATCAGAGTAACCCTAATAGAAATCCTAGAATTCGATCTAGAGTATTAAACACAGAATCGAAAATTAGGGTTCGACTGGATATCACGTTTTACGAGAATTCTACCGAAAATCCGACAGAACCTCCCCTGTAAAACGGACATCTCTCTACTCAAAAGAGTAGAGCCGACCCTGCAAAGAAATACACTTCGAAAAATAGGCTCAACACAAAACCACAATCCCTCGGTCGGACTCCAAACTACAGTCTACCGACCGGGGTTCACAAACACAGAATAATTCAGATATACCAAAAATATCCTTATAGCATAGAAATACATTTCATAGGTAGAAATTACATAATTAACCTTAAAACACTGTAAAAACCGATAAAAATTCATTTTATTTGAAAAACCGTATATTATATATATAATTGAAAATAATTCACGAAAAATAGTTTTATTTAGTTAAAAATACCAAATATTTTGTAGAAATCATTTTTATACCTTAAATAACTATTAAAACCAATTAAATTACATTTTTAGACAATTTAGGGTAAAATTACCAAAATACCCCTATATATATAAATATACCTAAATTACTTCAAAAATTCACCAAAAATCATACAATTATCCAAAATTAATTTTCTCAACATATTTATCAATAATATTAATAATTAAACTCAATTAACCAATTAATTTCAAATAAAAACACTTTTAACCTAATTTTCTCAAATTCACATAAACTCAAATAATTAACAATAAATACTTAGAAATTCATAAAAATTCCAAATAAATTCCTATAATTCATTTCATCACCCAATTTAACCATAAACTCCAATTTCATAATTTAAATAATTAATTTCCGAAAATTAGAAAATAATATTAAAATATTCAAAAATACCCAAAAATCCAAAAAATCTCCAAAAATTCTACAAAAATTCATACATGTAGATTAAGCTACTAGGAACAACATTTGTGAAGGGAGTTTCCATGAATCAATCAATTCGAAGCTCAAAAAAAATCAAAAACCCTAATAGGCCGAAATAGAAAAATCAAAACCTAAGCAAATCTAGACCAATTCAGCTCAACCCAAAGCTAGAATCACACTCACCGGAGCTCAAGGAGAAGAAAGAGACCGTCGGTGTCGAAAACGGTGGCCGAAATCGACGTGATCGATGGTGGATCGATTTTCGGCTTCTCCGGCCAAAATCGATCTCCAGACGCCGGAAACGGCTTCCTCAGACGGCGAAATTGGTCGGGGAAGACGGTGGCACACCGGACGGCACACCCACAGTGAAGGAACGGCACAGCAGCGATCGAAAATGGAGAAGGGAAGAATCGGGAGGAAGAAGAAGAAGTCGGGGGCAAAATGGTAATTTTCCAAACTTTTTGATTTTTGACAAATATATGTATATATATATACTTTATACTATATATTAAAATAATATTAAATTACACACATCAAATATACACCACACACATAAAAATATTAATATTTTAATAATTTATACTAAATAAAATTAATTAAATAACAATAGAACAATTAAATACTTAATAAAATATTAGGGAAATAATAAACCCTAATTAAATAAATATACACACACAGGCTTTATTTAATAATTTAAAAATATGTATGAGTTCATGCAAGTCCGTAAATACATTTAAAATAATTAATAATACATTGTTTACGTGAAAATTTCCCCGAAAATGCAAGTCCCCGGGAAAATTTTACGTAAAACACTGAAAATAATATACAGTAATTAAAATAGGTTTTAAATACATATTAACTCGTAAAAATATCATATAATGTACAAAAATTATTAACACTGCATATCCCGGTACTATGTAAAAATATTTTAAAAACACGGGATATTACAATACAAGTTAATCCCAAGAAGGTAAAAGCCATTACAAAATGGGTGAGACTCACTTCAGTTACTGAAATAAAGAGTTTTCTAAATTTAACTAGCTACTATAAGAGATTTATGAAAGATTTCTCCAAGATAGCTACACCTTTAACAAGGTTAACCCTTTAACAGGAAAATGTGAGGAGCACTTTCAGTTGCTCAAGGGCATGTTGATTTCAGCTCCAATATTGACTTTACCTTCAGGAAACAAAGGGTATATAGTTTCCCGAGTAGGATTAGGGTGTGTATTAATGCAAAATAGGAGAGTAGTTGCTTATGCTTCATATTAGCTAAAGAAGCATAAGCAAAATTATCCTACTCATGATTTGGAAATGGTAGCAGTGGTGCTTGCACTAAAGATTTGGAGGCATTACTTGTATAGTGTAACTTATGAAATATACATTAACCACAACAGCTTGAAGTATATCTTCCAGCAAAGAGATTTGAATTTAAGGCAGAGAAGATAGGTAAAACTCCTTAAAGACTATGATTGCCCTATTTTATACCATCTGGGCAAAGCTAATGTGGTGGTTGATGCTTTGAGTAGAAAATTAGCAGGGAGCCTTACTCATATTAGATTGTAGAGGAAGCCAATCATTGAAGAATTGCATGAATTGATTGATTAGGGGTTGTAGTGGAAGGAAAACAAGAAATGTTTATTGGCTAAATTCAAAGTATGATCAATGTACTTAAATAGAGTCAAGGCAGCTCAGAGAAAGGACTATAATTGTAAAGGATAATGTTTGAAGTGCAATAAGATCAATCCATAGATTTTGTTATTGATATTGAGGGTGTACTATGTTTGGGCACTAGGTTGTGTATGCCAGATCTGGATGAGCTGAGAAAGGAGATCATAGAGGAAGCTCACTTTCTGCTTACATTGTTCATCCGGGTTCTACCAAGATGTATCATAACTTAAAAGACATATATTGGTGTAATGGGATTAAAAGAGACATTGCAGAGTTTGTATATAGGTGTCTCACATGTCAATAAGTTAAATTGGAACATCAAATGCCCTCAGGATTATTGCAACAGTTGCCCATTCTAAAGTGGAAATAGGATATAATCACTATGGATTTTGTGACTGCATTACCTCATACAATTGGAGGTTATGATGCCATTTAGGTGATAATTGAAAGGCTAACTAAGTCATCTCACTTTTTACTAATTAAGAAGACATACCCTATTGACAGGTTAGCAAGATTATATATTAATCGAATTGTTTGCCTCTATAGAGTACTAAAAAGTATAATGTCTGATAACAGAGCCATTTTTACTTCAATCTTTTAGTAAGAGTTGCTTCAAGCATTAAGTATGAGACTTGACTTCAGTACAATGTTTCATCCTCAAACGAATGGTCAGTTAGAAGGGACATTCAGACATTAGAAGATATGTTGAGAATGTGTATGATAGACTTTAACAGTTAATGGGATTTACACTTGCCTTTGATTGAATTTGCATACAATAATAGTTATCATGCAAGTATTGGAATGGTCTCATATAAGGCATTGTATGGAAGGAAGTGTAGATCACCTTTTATGTTGGGAAGTTGGAAAGAGACAAATAGCAGGCCTAAAATTGGTGCAAGTGACTTCAAAGAAAGTTTCTCTCATCCAACAGAGGTTGAAGATTGCTTTTAGTCGATAAAAAAGCTATGTTGATCCTAAGAGAAAGGATGTACCATTTTCTATTAGAGACATGGTGTTTCTCAAGGTGTCTCCAATGAAGGGAGTAATGAGATTTAGTAAGAAGTGCAAGTTAGCTCCAAGGTATATCAGACCCTTTATGGTTCGTTGAAAGGTTGGCGATGTGGCTTACAGATTGGAGTTGTCACTAGAGTTGTCACAGATTTATTTGGTATTCCATGTCTCTATGTTGAGGAAGGACGTCTCCGATCCTTCGCATGTTCTTCAACCATAAACAGTGGAGCTCAATGAAGATTTGACATATAAAGAGTGCCTAGTGGCAATCGTGGATCGACATGTTCGCCAATTGCATACCAAAGAAACACCTATGGTGAAGTTATTGTAGAGCAACCATATAGTGGAAGATTGCACTAAGGAGTTAGAGGTCGATATGTAGAGCCGATACCGCTATTTGTTTTAGTATTGATGTAAAATTCTAGGATGAATTTACTTAAGGGGGGAAGAATGTAATAACCCGAATTTATGTGGTTGTTAATTTACTTATTTTATTATTATTACTATTGCTATTCCACTTATTATTATTATTATTATTATTATTATTATTATTATTATTATTATTATTATTATTGTTAAAGTGGTATTATTATTAATATATGTATGTATATATATAAAAAAAAGGGTCATGTGGGGATAGCCAAGTACACATGAGTTATGTACTTTAGAAGAAAAAGGAAGGTCCTATGCATTTAAGAAGAAGGAGCAGCAGGATTTATGGAATTTTGAGTGACAAATTACATTTCAGTACCAAAACTTTTCTTCTTCTTTGTTAACTACCCAAATGATCTCTAATTGACCTCAAAGTTGAACCATAGCTTCTTCTCACTCTCTTATTCACTCAAGTGATTTTTGCTTCACAAGAAATGGCATGAAATAGTGTAATTTTGAAGAAGAATAGTTAGTCATTCTACTACCATTTCTTGCTATTTCAGTGATTTTATATGTCACAGTTACTTCTATTGTGTTCTTCTCATCACCAGGAGTTCATAGCCACCAACCACATATTTGATCTCATCTGATTCAATTTTCTATGAATTTTTAAGTAGTTTTTCTTTAATTTTTTTCAATCTACAAATTTTATGCATATTTTGGTGCATTTGAGGCTTTAGATGTGTTCTATTAATTATTATGAACACATTAGTATATTTAGTTTTGTCAGGTGATACTTGTTCAATGAGAATCCAATGGTTCCCACTTGAAACTATTTTTAAAAAATAGTATAAATTGTGGTGATTAATTTCCATAAATAGTGTTTATTCTAATTCTTTAAAGATTTTAAGAAATAAATCTCGAAAAGGTTGCAATGGAAATTATTTAATTTCCATTCAAATTAGTTAAATTGTTGGAGATAATCCTTAAGTCTCAAAATCTATCTGTTAAGGCATTCCTAAGTCAATTTCATTGATTCCATCGTTTTTATAAATTTTAGAATGTTTGGGGGTTATTAGGAATTTATTTCATAATGATTTATATATATTGTTTATAGAGTGTACAGGAGCAGAGACATCGGGTGATAGGCGGACAAGGACACGTCAAATTGCTTGCTCCACTTAGAAGTTAATATATTGAAATATATGTTAGATTTGCATATAAAAGTATAGGTTGGTTAATTATATTCAAAAGGTATATTTAATTAAAGAATTTATATTCTTAATATTTCAAATATACATATTGTTGATTTAATAGTTAAAAAAATGCTGATTTTGTTTGATTATTATTATCGATGTTATCTTGCTATAATTCTAGTTAATAAGATTATTAATGTTAATGACATTGTAGATTATAAAAATAAAAGTATGTTATTTCCAGTATTGATTTTTTCTTGAAAATTTATTATGCTTTGTATATAAAATAATTTTTGGAAAAGATTAGTAGATTGGACTACTTGATGGGTGTCATCAGAACCATGTTCATATAGGTAATGATTTTAATTATAAAGCTTGGTTGATGCATGGCTCTTAGGCGATATGTGTAGATTATGGCTAATTATTACTGGGACTGTGGCTCGGTGGAATGAGTTGGCACACTTTTCTACAACCTTTTTATGATTTTTTTGAATGCCAATCTTCACTCCAATGCATTCAAATGCACCCCAAAAAAGAAAAGAACCTACAAATCACATAAAATGACATAAAAGCACAAAAATAACAACAATAATGTAATAATTAAACATAATGCAAATGCATACTAAAGAAAAGTAAACAATATGATACTAAATGATTATGCTACTTTGCATATTATCACTCGGTATATATTTAGCTCTCGGGAATTATCAGTAAATATTGGAATAAGAGAATCATTGTGACTGGTACCTCGATGGAAACTTAGCTCTCAGAAACCAACAATTTTTGGATAAATAAGTGACCCCGAATGACTTATAGATTTATGGTTTAGGGTTCTACCAATATTTTTCTTTTAAGTTATTTATTTATGGCATTTTAATTGCTTTATCCTTTATTTATACATTTGTTTAATTATTGGCATTTGGAAACTAAATTTTCTTTTGTAAAGTTACTTAGCGGATATTTGATATATATATTTATATATATTCTTATGTTTTTATAAAAGAATTATATTCGGATAAATATATTTATATATATGTGTATATATAACATTTGGTAAAATAATGATTTTCTTTAAATTCTTTTTTTATATAACAAATATTTGAGATATATGTTTAGGTAAGGGAAGGTTTTTAAACTAATATATATTTCTTTATTTTTACTTACTCATTGAGGTATGTCTTTTCTCAATTATTTTTTCAAGAACGTGGGAGTTTATAATTAGTTTATCTTCTCTACGCATGACTTATTCTTCACTTGCGATATTATGTAGGTTAAATTAATGTTATTATGATTCATGTGTAAGAGATTTAGTAATCTAGACAATGTAGTGAATTTGAACACTTGTTGTTGTTGCTATAATTGCGTTGTATTAAGAAATGAATTTATTGGAGGTTGTATTGGTGATTATATATATATATAGTGGAGTGTATTTGCACTTTTACAGATTTTGGTTTTGTTATGATATATGGAAAACTCTTTAGGCTTACTATAGGTTTCGAAAGCTTATTGCTTTTTCATTTCCTAATACCGGTTACGTACTCTTAGGGGTTGGGGTCGTGACAGTAGGCCTAATCCTTCTAGAGTTAATAATGAGGTAAACTTTACGGATTCTCTATATAAAATGTAAAATTCACTCTCCATTCTGTAATATAATTTTCTGATTTATCATATTAATAGTTGCTTACATGAGAAAGATATGAGAAAATGATTTATTCTTTTATTTTTTTTAGTACTAATATTCTACTATTTTTAAGTTGAAGTAACTAGTTAAAGATGAAATTTTTACATCGAATTTTAAATAGACACGCAATTAATTTCACTAAATTAAATATTATATTATCAGATATTTTAAATTTATGTACAACACCCTATAATTTGCTTACATGTGACAATGGAGTGTCATTTTTCAGGCCATTCAAATGTGATGCTATAATTCAATAACTTTGGCTAAATATTTAATTTAATCCAACTTTTTACTATATTTATAATTTTTAAAATTAATTTAATCCAAAATTAATTAATTATTTTTGAAAGAAAATTTTATTTATTTCCTTAAACCAGAGAAAAAATTTTACTTACAAAGTATATTAATAACACAAATAAAAACCGTGGGATAGATTTGTTATTATTTTAATCATTCAAATAAATTAATATTAATTTTTTGTACTTTTTTATTATTAATTATTTAATTTAATACCTGATTTCTAATTTTTATTAATAATTTTATTTTTAATTAATATAGAAATAATAATATTATCTTATAATAAATAAGAAATAAGTAATTTATATAATTATAAAATATATAAAATATTTTTTTGAATAAATATGTGAAATAAATATAAATATGGGCGTAATTTATTAAATAATGTAAAATGAGGTGTAAAAACCAAACACGCTAAAATTCCCCATACGGATAGCATCAACGGCGAACTGTCACCGACTAACCTGAATTGAAGGAAAATGAACAGTAATGAAGACAATAGCGGTGGTGGAGACACCGGAGCGGAAAACGACACTACGGCCGGCATGTCCTGGTCCGATCTAACAAATGAGGTCTTGATCAGTATCCTATCGCGGCTCACCTTGGAGCAGAGATGGCTAGGACCAATGCTGGTTTGCAAATCATGGCTCAACGCTTGCAAGGATCCTTCACTCCACCCTACTTTCAATCTCGAAACTCGTTTCAAATTGTCCATCGAGTCATCTCGCTGGTGGATTCCTGAATTCGAGAGAAAGATCGATTCTATGCTCCGTTCTGTCGTCTCCTGGAGCGATGGCTCTCTTACTGAGATCCGCACTCGACACTGCTCCGATCGCTCCCTCAATTATGTCGCAGAAAGGTAATGATTTTTTTTTAATAATTAGGTCAATGTTTAGCGTTTGTTATGGCCCCTGCAATTAATTTTTGTTATGTTGATATTATAGGTGCCGAAACCTTGAGGTTCTTTCAATTAGGAGCTGTCCAAATGTTACTGATGCATCAATGATTCAGATAGCATTTAAGTGTGTTAAGCTTCGTGAGCTTGACATCAGTAATTGCTATGAAATTTCTCATGAGTCTCTTGTAATGATTGGGAGGAATTGCCCTAATCTTAAGGTTTTAATTCGAAACTTGATGAATTGGTTAGATCCTTCACAACATGTGGGAATTGTTCCCGATGAGTATTTAAATGCTTGTCCTCAAGATGGGGATTCAGAGGCAAATGCTATTGCTAAATTTATGCCTAATTTGGAGCATCTTGAACTTCAGTTTTCAAAATTATCAGCGAAAGGGCTTGCGGCTATTTGTGAAGGGTGTCTGAATCTTCAACATTTGGATCTTTCTGGGTGTGCGAATTTGACCAGTCGGGATATTGTTAATGTGACATCGAGTTTGAAGAATTTGAAGAAGATTAAGAAACCTAATTTCTTTATTCCCAGGTCAGTTTTTAATGCTGAAAGGTATGGTCATTGGAGGCTGTATGATGAGCGATTCCAGACAGATGTTTTTCGTATTTGACCAGGTGACTCTCATTTGATCATCACTGAGGAAATACTTTCTGTTTCCTTTGTGGTTTATTGCAGGCTCTTAATTTTGGGCTATGTAATTAATAATTCTTTATGTTTCTCATATCTGGTAGCGTAATGCTGCTGGAGTAGGGCTTGTCTTTTTTTTTTTTTTTTGTAAAATATATCTTGCACAATATAGTTGTTCATTTCTGTTTGCCTATTTGATGGACTAGTGTTGACTAGAATAATTCCTGTAAATTGTCTTGAAATGTATATTTAAGTCTGTTCTGCCCCAACTTTGTAAAATCCTTATGCATTTTCTTATTCTTTCTTTGAATAATTGCAATGAATTAATATCTGTTCATATACTCCAAAGATATTTGGACTTTTGAACTGTTTGTTTTATTTGGTTTAAAATTTGGAGATGGTGGCATTGTTTCATTGTTACAAATCTTCATATTTGTTCGTCTTTTTGCATTACTTACCCTGATAAGGTTCTCGGTGATCTCTTTACATTTACTTTCACATCGCTTTAAGGAGCAGTCAGGGTGGTGTTTTGCTGCTATGAATTGTTCAGTGTCTAAAGTGGCCGCTCGGATAGATGATGTGTAGTCTGAGAAGCTGCAGTGTCCAAACCTCGGGCATCAGAACTGTATGCTTTTAGTAAATTATATTTAAGATACAAAATCCATTTTGTTTCTTACTAGTGTTGTCTTGTTTTGCTCACTTTCAAGAAACGGATGAATATCTAACGAGCCTCTTTAATGGTGTAGGGGCATGATTGGATGGACAAAATCATGGGCTTGATTAGTAGAACCTTCGTCATGGCTTTCAGTAGTCTCATTGAAGTGATATAATAGAATAGAAACGGTTCAAAGTAAATATGGGGTGTAAATAAGAACAAGTTGATAACAGGTACATATAAAAATTTTTTTGTGCGTAAATCTCCCCTCATTTGTGTTGGCTAATTTTAAGTTGAAATTCCAATCAGTGCTCCACTGATAGTAAATGCTTATTGTTACTCTGTTTTATTGCCTTGTTATAATTCCTTCTATACAGTGTTCTTTAATGGGTCTGATAGGAGGTCACCTGATAAAGCAATTGCACCGTTAGCATAGTCCACATTACCATAGTAACCACTAACCATTTACCAGGTGGAAGTGGAGGATGCAGTCTGGATCTGATATCAGCAATTAACGTGGTTGCTCAATCTTTAGTTAAGCCACGGGTTTTTTCATTTGCAATGCCTTAGATGTTCAGGAAGGCCTATTGTTTTGTTATCATTGTTCTTTATCTTAGTGTTGAAGGTGATCAGGTGTAGTCTGAAGGATTTTGACAGAATTTAATCTGATTGTGGAAATCTCCAGAGTAAGCAACTTATCATATTCAATGTATCGGAATTTAGATGTTGGTGGCACTTGGTTGTGTAGAATTTGGGGTGCAACCAAGCCGGGCGGTTCATTGTTCCCTTGAAAAAAAGCTTGTTCAAGTTTATTTGTTAAATTAAATGAGTCGAACCCGAACTTTATTTTAAGGCTCATAAGCTAAATGAGTTAAGTTCAAACTTCTTTAAGTTCGGCCCATTTAAGTTTGTGAACAGATTCATTCATAGGTTCGTGAGCTAGCTCACAAACAAGCTTATGAATAGGTTCATTTACTAACTTATTAATTTTAGAAGTGAGCATGGGTCAAGGAAATTTGGAGATTTAAAATTTTTGGAATTGTACAATAATTTGGGAATTTTAAAAATAAAATCTCAAGTATTAGGATCTAATTTAAAAATTTCCACCATTTTTTGATACATTTATACGACAATTGGATTTTACGGAGATTCCAAGAAGCTGTCGTTAGATAACGAGTTCAAAAAAAAGGTATGAGCGTTTGAATGCTCATCCAATTTTGTGATTGACCTTTGTTTACATTTTTCTTTTTATTATATTTAATTATTAAATTACTTCTTTATTACACGCAAACTATTATTGTCTTCAAAGAATTGTTAAATTTTAGAATTAAATCTGAATTTGCACATTAATCTTTTTTCGTTTACTTAGTCTCATCGTTTATCATAAGTAAAATAAAATAATCAATATTTACAACCATTCATTCAAATCAAAAGGGGAAAAATGATTAAGGATTACAACACTTTCAAATAAAATAAAAGGATGATATACATAAAATAAACCATATATATCAAAGGTAAACAAATAATAAACTATTTACACAAGTAAAATACTCTAAAGAGTTAACTAGTCAAGGTAGCTACTCAATGATGAAAATCATCAAGTACTTCCTGCAGTAAACACATAGTTAGTTCCCTCTTGCAAAACAGCACGTTATCTATAATGATAATTTACAAATAGCATTCATGAAAGATTTTTGCAATACGAGTTAAGAGACTCCCAAACGATCGAGGTATCATCCTACATGTTACATCATTTAACATGGTAATTAAATGTAATGACAAAAGAAAACACACAAAATAAGATCATGCAAGATTTCATAAAGGAGAGAGGGTCAAATTACCTGGAGGCCTGTCAATGTGGCGATCGCCTCTATGATGAGGCGATTGCCTCATTGACAAGGGGTGGCGCCTCTTTATGATCAGCAGACTCTCCCAACACTCAAAACGATTAAACTTTTATTCTAAGTAAGCATACATATACACAAATATCCATAAAGTATCCATATTGAAACTACATGTAAACTTAACAATCCAAACCTATCAAGTAGTGTAATGAATACAGTAAATCTAGAATATACCTAAAATAAACCAATAAATTGAATCATTTGCAAAATAAATGTCAAAGTGGCAAGAAGGTGAAGATATTTTACTTTAATGTGAACTTTTGTTAAAATAATTGACCCTCAGATATGCTTATTAGATTATGATCTTCACTAGGATGTGGGCTTTACTTAGAGACAAATTTCCTTCTTTCCTCTCCTCAATGAAAATGGACTTGATGAGCTTGGATTACTCCTCTTCTCTCTTCTAAAACGTCCCTCTGGTTTTTTTTCTTTGAGCTTTTTTTTTTCTACAATGGTTAATCTTCTCACCACGGACCTCTCTTCTCTCTTTTTTTCTTCCTTTTATTCACTACCTTGCCCATACTCCTAGGTTCCTTAGATCATGATGAGCCTCAATAGCCTTTTTCTTCCCCCTAAAAATCTATTCCTCATGCAAAATCAGGTCTGAGAGGTGTAAGGTCCACACTACTTGACCATCATGGCTGCAACTGCATTAAATGTAGCTGCAAGTGGTCTGTCACAAAGGTAGTGCCACTACGATGAGGCGATCGCCTCCGTGGTGGTTGTCAGAGAGGCAATCATCTCATGGCACAGAGGCGACACCTCACTAACCTGGTCCCGCGTTGGGCAAAATGGGCTTAAGCTGCTTTGGACAATTTGGGCTAACTTTTGGACTTTTGGGCTTCCAAGTTTATTTCCAATCAAAGATTCAGGTTTTTATGCTCGTCCAAGTTTCACATTCTCATCATTGGGCTTGATAACGGGTCGATCAAATTGAACATCCCTAATTCATCCCCTTTCATGGGCCGACTAAATTGGGTGTCTACAGTTTACCCCCCTAATTTTTCAAAAAACCAAATGCATGCAATGATAATTTTTTGAAAAATCACATGCACGACAACAAATAATAAGATGAGTGACATACCTGACTCTTGAGTTTCACCCGAGAGATAAATCCTTCAATTCTGAAGCGTGACCATGATCCTCAGGTTTTCCTGGCCCGATCAGCCATTCATTAATATTTGATAAATTATTTAAAGATGGTTAACCTCGAGTATTCCTGGCCTGATTACTGTTCCACTAAGGATGTAGACTTCTGGGTTTTCTTGGCCCAGCCATCAACCACCTAAAACATGATTCTCGGGTTTTTTTAGCCCGATAATCACTTAATCTTGACTTTGGTTCTTGATTTTTCCTGGCTCAATCGCCATGGGGATATTATTTTTGAATTTTCCTGGTCCGATTACCACTCGTCTAGGGATACAGACTTTCGGGTTTTCCTGGCCCAATGGTCCGAAAAATCAACTTGGTCTTCGAGCTTCAAGGATTGAAACCTGAATAGCCCTTTTTTAATCATGAGCTTCGAGGATTCAAACTCGAATAACCCTTTCTTAATCACGAGCTTTAGGGATTTAAATCCGAACAACCCTTTCTTGATCACGAGCTTTAGGGATTTAAACTTGAACAACCCTTTCTTGATCACGAGCTTTGGGGATTCAAACCCGAACAACCCTTTCTTGCCGCAGCATAACCTTTTAGGTTTTCTTGTCCTAATACAGTTTTCAATTGAAAAATGAAAATCTTGGGTTTTCCTGGCCTAATCATCAATAAAAACAATCACTTAGATTACTTTTACTTTTGTACCTCAATTTCTAAATACAAATGAATGATGATCTCTTTTTTTTTAAACCCTACTCCACCATTCACTATATAAGCAAACTTTTCCTCCTTATTCTTTTTTTCCTTTCTCCTTTCTTTTTCTTTCTTCTCTTCTCCTTTAAACTTCCCGCGCTTCCTTTTTTCAAATAATGGACAACAACAGGATGCCCCCTACACCCGAATGGGATCGTGTCCTTACTTTTTTTAGTGCCTCACAGAGTCTTGGATTGACACGGGGAAGTTTAATTCCTCTTTTGGCGGATCTTGGGACTCATTTTTGTTCATCGGCATCTAAGGAGGTTAGTACTTGATTTCTCTTCATTTTTCCTACGAATCACATCGGGTAAGTGGTAATTCATGTTTATTTATTTCTTTGAATCAGAATTAGGTTAACTAAACATTGCATTTTATGTTCTTGATGTCAAAAAATTAAAAAACCATCACTATCTGCATTGCATAGAGGCGATAACCTCTTCGATGAGGTGATTGTCTCATCAATGAGACGTTCGCCTCTTCACAAGAGGCGATTGCCCTACGGTAAAAAAACAGAGGGTGTTGCCTTTATCAATGAGGCGATCGCCTTATTGATGAGGCGACATGCCTAATCAATAAGGCAAATCATAATAGATGTTCACTTATTCTGATTTTTTCTATAAAAATAACAAAATGTATTAATTTAACTTCCTTGATTTATTTTTACAGCACGACGTGCAGATGTTCAAGGGTGCAAAAAATTCCATGAGGCCCAAGCCTTTTACAGTGAGCTGACTGAAGATTAGAAGGACCAAATTTAGGAGACTGGGTTTGAGGCCTTCATTCTCTCACTTCCTACCGAGTAGGGTTGGATGGACTATTAGCAACTTCATGCATTGATGGAGAGGTGGTTCGATATGACCCACACCTTCCACCTCCCATTTAGGGAGCTCACCTTAGATCCTATGTCTTTTGCTGCCATTACTAGGATAACTTATATTGGGGACTCTGTTCCTCTCTATGTGACCTTGCATCAGCTGACTCCAAACAAGGCGGCATTCATCGAACTCCTCTTGGGTATGATCCCGGACATGAAGGGGACTCACACCCTTAAGATTGATTCAATTAGGAGCTTTTACACTTAGGAGAGAGCTGCAACTATGGTCACTTTGTGTGAGGTTGACCAGGTGGTATGGACTTTTCTACTTTACTTGCTTAGCACAACTTTCTTTGCCATTACCGCTAGCTCCATAAATCTGATGTTCCTACTACCTCTCCGAGATCTAGATCAGGTTTTTACCTTTGACTAGGGCAATTGCGCTCTCACATATTTGTATCAGAGCATGGATGAGGTGGTCTGAGGGGCCAAGAGGTTCTGCGACTTTTGGCATGCCATTTTGGTAAGTTAGGACTCTCTTCCTTCTTTATTTATTTTGATTTTCACTCAATAACACTAGCTAACCAACTTCCCTGATAGGTTTGGGCCTTGTAGTTAAAGCTGCTTATAAACGTGCAGCTAGTGGGGGATCATCTTCTTGCCATCGGTAGATGGGGTGCTAGCTGTGTCCTAAATAGGCATCTCACCTTGGTGCACATTCATAGGCATCATCTGAACTCCTTGACACAAGATGCAGTACTTATAAAAAAACATATTTTCATTCGTTAGTAATTTATATGAACTTAATCCACTTACATGCTGATGCTTTTGTCTTTTGCAGATTTGGAATGACTTGTGAGGCCTCGAGGATAGTTGGAACATCGAGATGACTCGATCTAAGCCTTTAGCTTAAAGGAGGATGCTCCTTTGTGGGCTAGGATATCGGGCTTAGTACCTCGACGAGCGGGTCATGAACTAGCATAGAGGTGCTAGGGCGAGGAGGGTCCCTAAGTATGCTCCTGATAGCATGCTTTGGACATATGAGTTGGAGGGTGGGCTATCACTAGTTCACTAGTTGTGGATTATATAGTTCAGGTCAAGAGCCAATATATGGAGTTTGTTTGAGCCCATCTTCTGCTAATGGTCCCCTTTCATGCTGCTTCCACCTCTCAGGTATACCTTTATTGCTTTCCTTTTTGGAGTCACTTGTATTCCCACATGATCTATTTCTTTGTTTTTAGGCTATAGCCGCTAGGACCATGCCTCATGCTAGACCCCAGGTGTGGGAAAGAGAGCCCTTGAAGTGCTGTCTGGATTAGAGCAAAGAAGGGACTTCATCTGTTGCTGAGCAGGCAAGGCCGCCCGCCACTTCCAGCTCTAAATTCATTTCTGACAGTTTTGCTAATGTTCTTGACCCCTTAGCTCTATGTTGGGTCCCTCCTGGAGATTTATCCCACTAGTTCCTGACTTTGGACGAGGATCTTACGCCTACATGCATTCTTGGTGATGCCACTCATGTGGGTTTACTCCTAACCTTTTTTCACCATTATTCTTGACATGTTTATTAGTTCTAACACTCACTCAATGATGCATATTCCTTTGGAGCAAGGCATACACATGTACCATATGATAGAGGCTCTGAGGGACTACATATTGGACATCACCCAACAGTTGAGGGTAAAAAAAAACTTAATGTACCTATATGTATGCATGCTCACATGATTGACTAACCTATGATTTATTTGAACAGGATCATGATGAGGCAAACAAGGCGAGGATTGCTACCCTCGAGCGTTAGATCGATGTGTTCCAAATTGATGAGGATGATGACAACGAGGATGCGAGCGATGGTGTTACTAGAGGAGGGGACGACCTTGAGGGCACCGAGTCAGACACTGGATAGACTAAGGCCCATGAACCATTCTTCTTTTTGTTAACATAATTAATTTGGATGTGGACACATATGCTCTTTTATTTTTGGATGAACTATTTATAGAATGTGGCTTTTATTTCAATCAAATTCATTCCTTTACATTCAAGTTAGTTCCAGTGATTACATGTATGTGTGTTTGCCTACCATTCTCTAATTTGCATTGCTGAAAACATATAATTCTGATGAATGTTCACTGGCTAATACTACTAAAGAGGTGATCACCTCATGGTTTTCTAGTAGAGAGGTGATCGCCGCTTGGAGTTGAGGTGATACCTTTATGATGAGGCGATCACCTTATCGTCAGGGTGGTTCCTTTCCTTTAAAAGCCCAACTCCTTTGGTCAACCCTATCCTCATCCCTAACCCTTACTTTCTCTCTCCAAACACCTCTGAAAATTTGAACCATGACCGAATGAAGCCTCAAATTGCTACAATCAATCCTTAAAAGCTTAGATAATGGATCTTGGGCTAGGTTGGAGTCATTTCACCTTCTGGTCTTTAAATCATTACACACCAAGAGAATTAAATTCTCTTTCCTTTATGCTATGGCCTAATTCTGGGATCCTCAGAAACACATTTTTTGATTCTATATGATAGAGATTTGCTCCCTGCTAGAGGAGTTTGAAAAAATTCTTGATTGTCATATGGATTCCACTTGTCAACTTGCAGTTCCTAATCTTGAGAACCCAAATCTTCACTTTATACGATATCAAATGGCACAGATGTTCAATCTCTCACCCCGGTCTTCTTCTCAATGTGTCCTTAGTTTAGAAGTTATACTAGAATCCTTCCTCGAGATCACAATAGGTGTAGACAGAAGAGAAACTTACTGGCCCTGAATAATAGCTTTCTATTTGTATGCTCATTTCCTGCATGTTTCTTCTTCTAAGAACTATGATTCGAAGATCCTTTCTATTCCTGATCAAGTGGAATCAGGGTTCAACCCTTTCCCCCTCACTCTAGTAGAAACAGTTATTGGACTGGATAATTTCACATAAACAAGACGATTCTCCATGAGTCCATATTTGTTGGAGGTAGGTTCATCCATGTCGATCACTGAGTCTTTCATTGTTCTATCACTTGCACTTATAATTTGATGCCTTACAGATATGGTTCTATGAGAAATTGAGCTTGCTTGAACCCCCTCGAGACATTCGGCGTTACAGGGCCAAGCATTACCAAATTAGGAAGCTGCATCTTCTATCAGTAGACATTCATAGCTGGTTATCAACATTCCTTGACACCCTAATCCACTGGATGTGCTCTTGGTGGAGATTATTGCATGTGACTATTCGGTCCTACATATATTATGTTCCAATTGTTGGTCTTCATTTTGCCATTTTTTACAACCCAGCCTGCCTTTGCAGTCAATATGGTCGTAAGTAACTAATTGTGGAATTAGTTCATAAGTTCGAACCCGAACCCCTCTCTTAGAATTTCCTGGATCACTTAATGGCAACTTGACCTTGCAGAACCATTGAGAGAAACTTAGCTTACAACGGAGATCAGACTACTGATGATCATTACAAAGCATAGGTCTACTTGCAACAAACAAAGAGAAATGAGTTCATTATAAATAAGAGAATAAGGGAGTTACATATATTGAGTGCTCGGGGTGATCAACAAAAGAAAAGAATGCAAAATTAGTTTATGTAATGGAGTCATCGTTGTAGACACCTAATTTCGGGATGATGAGTTATGGATGCGACAAAAGACTCCAATGATGAAATGTCATGGATAGGTTTTCAATATTTGAAACTTTAAAACTTCAAGGGTTGAATTGCATTTTTTCAAAGAAAGGATTAATGTTTTTATGGACTAAATTACAATGCTTTTTAGGAATCTAATTGCAAAACTTAAATTCTTTTAAGGACCCTTTTGTAATTAAAATTTTTTAAAAAAGAGTGATAAGAATTACCCTAATTCTGATCGGAATTACACAATTATGGTCGGAATTAGACTCCTTTCACAAATTCTTGAATTTTCTAGATAAATCTCAAATTTTCCAGATAAATTGAGTGCTAATTGGTTTGAAATTCTTCTAAAATTATTTTGATAATGTTTTAAAAGAAATAGAAGTCTTTTAGGAATCAATTTATAACTAGGGTTTCAAAATGTATCCCTATATTATGAGGGCTTTTGCTTTGAAAATAGAGGGAGGGAGAGAGGGAGAAAGAAAAAGAAAAAAATGAAGGGAAGAAAGGAAAAAAAGAAAAGAAAAAGAACAAAGCAAAAAAGAGAAGAAAAAAGAGAAAAAAAATAAAAAATATTATTCTTTACGAATTTCTTTTTCCTTTATTAATTAAGGATCTTTGAAGAATTTTTGAAGAATAATATTCGAAGTCCTATCAAGAACGGTGATTCTACAAATATGAGGAGCACTTCATTAAGATAATCCATAAGCATAATCTTTTCTTTCTTCTTATTTTATTTGATTTATTTATTTCTTTTATTGATTTTATTGATTTTTATTTGGTTTTATTATTGTTATAATTTATTTACTAATCGTAATTTTTATTTTTATGGTGATTATAGAGGAAAACACATGATGATCATACTCGAAGAATCAAATCCATAAGAGATCCATGGAATGCCATGGATAAGACCTTGTAGAGACATAATTTATAGGGTTTTTTTTTTTAATTTTATTGCTTTATTTTAGTTATTTATTTTTGGGGTTGCATTAATTATTTTTATTATTATTTTCAATAGATTATTGTAATAGCCCCAATAGTGGGAATAGTGAAATTATGTGTGTGGTTGTTTACTTATTTTAATTAATTGGTTAGTGAAATTAGGATTTTAATTGGGTAATTAATTAAAATTAATGGAGGAAGTAGATTAACTTAGGTTGTATGTTAATGAAAATTAGGGTTTAGAAGGAATTAATTTAATTAGTGTTTTGATCTTTTATTTAATTATTTTAATATGTTTTATTAGATTTTAATTCATTCATATAAATTAAGGTTTTTTTTAGGTTTAATTAATTAAAATACATTTTAGGCCCATAATTAATTAGATTTTTTAGGTTAGAGATAACTTAGGCCCATTTAGTAAATTAGACATACGCCCACTTAATTTAATTTAATTAATTAGATTTAACCCACTTAATTTAAGCCTTTTCATAATTTGTAGATTTAAGATCACTTTAAAATTAAAATATGTAGGATTAGGCCCACTAATTTAAATACCTTCATAATTTGTAGATTTAGGTCCATTTTTAGAATTAAAATAAATAGACTTAGGTTCATTTAATTAAAATTGAAAGGAATTAGTCTTAGTTCACTCTTAAATTAAAACATATAGATTTAGCTCATTTAATTAAAATCCATGTATATTAAACTAACTTAGGGGTTATATGTTTCAATGAATGCATTATTTACTTGTATTTTCATGACCGGTTTCCCTTGGAGTTAATTGCTAGAATAAGAGTTTATATGAAATTGCATGTAAATAGAGGATAATATAGTAATTCATAAAGTAATTCTAAAAGAACACGAGACTGAAAGAAGTTGGTATTTCGTACCCAGAATCTCCTGGTTGTGGTGCTAGCTTTCTTTTATGGAATCAAGTACCACCTTTTCAATTTGTCCTAGTTATTACCCTGGGTGGCGACTCCTCATCTCCACGCCATGTCTTCATGATAGTGATTAGTGTGTTCTCTAAAGCCCTGAGCTCAAACACTGTTATGATTGCTTAAATCTTGGACACACGTTAAACCCCACTGTCTATAGTGGCGACTCCATTGGGGATAAGAGATACTGATTCTACTTGTGTTCTTTAGAATTATTTTATTAATTATTATTTTATTCTTGTATTCATTATGCATGTCCCTATTAACCGATGGCGTTGGTTTATGGTTCCATGATTCCACTAGCTTTATGGAATTGTAAATTGACTAACCATCACTCTTAGCCTTAACTCGGTTCAAGAGAAATTATCAAGCTCATCTAACCAGATTCTGTAACCCAAGTCCTAAAGGGGGGTAGTCTTCTCTCGAGTTTACAAAGGATGCTAGGCCCCTCTGACCTTGGCCTGTGACTCAAGTCTTAAAGGAGGGCATCTTGCTAAGGGAACCTTGACCTTTTTATCAAACCCTAACCATGTATAATGGCTTAGTTACTTCCCCTAAGATTTTCCCTAAATTGCTTGTGAATGTTGCCATTAGGTATTTTTATCTATAAAGGCCTAAACCCATACTTTAGAAGCCCTTCAGGACTAATAAAGATTGGGCTATGCTTTTATACCTAGAAATACTATTTCTATGTTTTACTACTTTAAGAGAGATTTGGCATGCGCGTCGATCCCTGATATCCTATATTGATAGTAAGACCAAGACCAAAAATCCTAGGAAAAGAGACTCGCCATTGAATACGTGTGTGGGAGGAATAAGGTTGGAAGGATGTATGTACACCTAACTTGATTTGCTACTTTTTGTATAGCACATGCATCATGCATACATGAATCTTATGCATCATACTAACGTTTGTCTTTCAACCATCATAGATTCATCTGGGTCTTCCTATGTTTGGAGTTGAAAGGGTGGCAAACTAGTGAGAACGATTTGAGTCCGCAATCGATTGCAAAAGAGATCCTCAACAAACTGGAAAGGAGTCCCATTAACCCACTCTACTTACAAGCTACACAACCGAAACAAGCCAAAGAAATGGAACAACATGAAGGAGGAAATTGGACCCTAGAGGATTTCAAAGGAGCACTGATGGATGACATGAGAGAGATGATGCAAGATGAGTTAAGACAAGCTTTGGCCGGATTGATGCCATCACCTGCTGTTGTTGCACCTCCTGCGACCAATCCACCTGTTGTGACCAATCCACCTGCTATCAATGACAATGTTGGGGAAATAAAACTAGGGGATATTGAGAGTTACATGGTTGAAAAGGCAAAAAGGAAATCACCTGAGCAAGTTCAAGCGCTGGAATCCAAGCAGATAAAAGCACTAACTCAGAAAATGTCTACAATGGAGGAATTGATGAGAGGACAAGGCATTGGATACTAATTTGCTTTTGATGATATGATGTAATTCGAGGAGGATAAATTGCTTGACAAATTCAAGATGCTACAGCTACAGAAGTTTGATGGTACTAGGGACCTAAGGATTCACCTTAATTAGTATACAACAACTATAAGCACCATTAAAGCTCCACTAGTAATAGTCACAAAGTTGTTTGTATTGTCCTTAGAGGGTATGGCTGTCAATTGGTATCATGGGTTGGAGAAGTCTATCTGTGCAGACTGGAGAGAGTTGTGCACTGCTTTTCTAAAGTAATACGACTACAACACTAGGCTCGAGGTATCCATCAGGAATCTAGAACTGACCAAGCAGAAGCTTAATGAGTTATTCTCGAATTTTTTAACCAGGTTCACGAATAAGGCGGGACTAATGAAGAATAAGTTAGCTGAGAAGGATCAGGTTAGGATGATAGTCCAAAATGTGATACCTAATCTAGTTGAGAGGCTACAAATGATGAATCCTAAGACAATTGTAGACCTTTATGACAATGGGTTGCAAGCTGAGGAGATCAAGAATGAGAAAAAGAAGATTGTTAGAACGATTGGAGCAAGAAACTACCCAACTAGGGGCGCATAACAAAGAAATGCTAGTTGGGTTGTAGTAGTCCATGCTATCCAATAACCAAAGAGATTCTCTAATTTTAACTAACCTTTGTCAAAAGTCCTAGAGCGCCTAATGCAAAAGGGCTTACTTCAACCTTTACCTAATCCAAACCCATCAAACCCAAATACCCTAGGCTATAACCCAAATAAGCACTGCAAATTCCATTAAAAGCTCTAACACTCCACAGATAACTGCATCTACCTCAAATATGAAATTCAAAACCTTTTAGACTGTGAAAAAATCATAGACCCCAAAAACCTAAGCACCATAAATAATCCTTTCCCAAATTACCAAAATGTACCACCCTCAGCTACCATGATGATTAACTTAGGAGTTAGTGAGAAAGAAGTGGTAAACTCCTTTAAGGACCTAAACCTTAAAACTAATGAGAAATCTCTTAATGCCCCTAAAGATGAGGAAGGAGCAGATAACTTATTAGGTTAACCTTCAAGCAAGTTTTACTATAAGGTTTTTTACACTAAACCACCTTTTTTTAACATACCCTTCAAGTCAATTGTGCCTATAGGATGGGGTGATGAGTTTGATACTGAGAAGTTGCAAGAAAAGGAAGAAACATGCATAGTGAAGGTACAGAATGATGAAGTCATGGAGACAGTTTGCAAGAAAATGCAAGAATAATTATTATATTAGCCTCTTGAAGGAAAACCACCTTGAGATTTAGCATACCTAGCATATAGAATAGGAAATAAATTTTCTTATTGTCTTCTAATAAAATTTTAATTTTTTTATTTTAGTAATTGATGATATAAATTATGATCATGCTTATTTATGTAATGTACATCCTAATGGTATTGTGCATTATGGTATTGATCGCATCTACATGTTTGACATAAATTCAATTCAATTAGATTCATTCAGTATGGGCATAAATGCAAATTCAAAAAACATACATATATCATATGATGTAACTTCTGAAGATAGGAAATTTGAGGAAAAAATAAAAAGAATGGAAAAAAAAGAGAAACAAAAAGAGAGAAAAAAATAAAAAAAAGAACAGTAAAGTAAAAATTAGAGAGGAAAAATTAGGACTGGCTAATAACATAAGTTGTATAATGTGATGTAATGAATGTTCTCATTTTTGTCCTAATGAATAATCAAAATTGAATTTGAAATTTTTGTTCAAATATCGTATATTCATCCATATCATACTGCATAAGTATCAGAATGGAAAGACATTACCTAATGAAAGCTAAATCAGAGCTATGATATCATTATTTCAATTTTGTTTTCTTTTTTAGCCACCCTTTTGTAATTTTCCTTGTAAGCCTAGTGTCCCCTTATACCCTAAGAATTTAAGTGGCTCAATAACTTGCATTGTAAGTCTTGTCTTATAACTATCATCAATTATTGCATCAGCATCAAGCCTTATATTCAACTCAAGAGTTCTTCAAAGGGCAAATCCAATTCATTTCATCATCAAGAACTCGCTTCAATTAGTTTGCCCATTCCTCTACATCTTTAGTGCATAAGATTGCAACTAATAGGGTTAGTAAGTCAAAGTATCAACAACAGTAGTGAATGAACTGGATCTCTTGCACCTGAAAATGAAAAAAAAGATTGCTAGAATAGCATGAATGAATCTAAATTGGAATTGGGGGAAACATATGACTTTGGGGCCAAATTGAGTCTCCATTCAAAGAGCAAAGATGGAAAAATGAAGTATAAGAGCTAGTATAAAAGATCTCGGGCAGAAACAAACATACAAATACATTAATTATCATACAATAAAAGTAGTAGCAAAATGAAAAGGTCAACATTGCATTGATCAATAACGAGCTCCAGTGTAAAGCCATGGACTCCACTTGCTAGCCTAGTCATTAGTCCGATGAATCATATCAGAAGCTCCGACATCTGAAGTACCAACAGTGAAGCATTCAATACTCAAGCCTACAGGCTGTTGATGAGGAACCTTATTCTTACACTCCAAGCTATGAACAAATCTCTATTCCAAATAGGAGACCTGTTAGGATCATGCATGTCATACATAACATTCATACACTTGTATACATTTATTGTGAAATACTTGCTTTGCATAATAAAGTCTTTAAGCTTAGGTGAGATTGTACAGATACTCTGCTACTAAAATTTGAAATTAGTGTTATGAAAGTACAGGAAAGTAGTCAAATTATTTACGTATGAAGTGTCTGAAAGAGTAAAATAGAAAGAGCAACATTATAAAAAAACCTCATCTTGACAATTTCAAAAGGCTAGATAGGATGTTCAAGCTCCTCAAATTCAACATCCATCTCTATAGTTTTGTCGGGAGCATTATCTAGAATATCTCTCCACAACAGTTAGACCAGTGTAGGGTATAGAATATGGTGATAAGAAGGTCCAACATACCAACAATACATTTATCGGCCCTAAAAAGGGAAGAATGCACTCAAAACTTAAAATGAATGCACTTTGAAAATTATCTGATTAAGAAATAAGGTCTCTAACTCCTAACCTTTTTGCAGGAGATATCAAGAAGAGGAATAAAAGTCCCCTACCATAGCATTAATGAGAATGGTGGAAATACAAATGCAACCCAAAGCCTCAACTTTAATGATGGAGTGTCATGACCCTGCGATCAACGACAAATCTAAAGGGAAGAATGCAAACAAAGAATAACATTGCATTTTGACAAGATTTGTTCATTTGCGAATAAACCATACTAACATATGGTATTTTGTGTAAGGAAAAACAAAAGAGAATGAAGAAGGTGAAAGGAACCGATACGTCAATAAGAATGAAGTACTATCTTGTTTGCCAAACACTCATGAAGATAATAAAGGGAAGTAACAAAATTCTCTTTCCTTAAATTCTTTAATAAAGTACCATCTCAATTATAAAATTCATAAATTGAAAGTAAATTCATCCACTCCACGAGATCATGTGCGAAAAGCCTATCTCATGACTTTTGATTATAGTGGCTTTCTTTTATTAGCCTCGCAGAATTTAGATAAGTAGTTAATAGTTTTGTGTTGAGAGTTTATAAACTCTAATCAATCTAATGCTTGCTTTGTACCTAAATAAGGGGAAGAAAATGCAAAAACAAAATTTGTGGATATGAAGCATAAATTGCTTGAATTTTAAAGTATCATTTCAGTTTTTTGAATAATAAATGTGCATATAATCTACACTCATAAATGAGTATGAGTACAAAATCCTTTGATGGTATCCACACAGAGTAATACAAGAAAGGTGGGGGAATACTAAAAGGAGAATTGAAAAAAAAAGCAAGTGTAATTTACTCCAATGCTCATAAATGAGTAAGAGTATCAACTTGAAACCTCTAGCAGTATCTATGCTAAGTAATACAAGAAAGGCAGGGGAATACTAAAAGAGGACCATGCCAAAAATTTCTATACTTACTCCAATGCTTTATACGAGTATGAGTATCCAAAGGACCTCTCCAACGGTATCCAAACTGAGTAATATAAGAAAGGCGAGGGAATACTCGGATAAGGAAGGAAAGCACAAAAAAAAAATTCAAAGGCTATTTTGATACTTAGTATTCAATCTTTTTATGCTAAATTTCCATGAGTTTTATTGAGCAAATTCTCCTTAAAATTAGGTGTGGAAGTAAGCTCTTCACTTGGTAAACGACATACTCTCAGTATAAGATGGTTAATGATGCATCTGACCTCTATAAATGTAAAACAAATGATAGTCATGAAAATTAAAAATAATGAGATTCACCAAGGGCATGCTATCTCATGAAAAGTGATGAATTTGCTCATAAATTTTCAACATTATAAGGTACTTTTGTGCATTCATCATGATTGAAACTAACTTCAACAAGTCTGTAGGAATTTGTAAATCCAGAAGAAAGAGCACCCAACTAGTAGAGATGGTTAATACAATAAAATTAAAATCAGTCAGCACAGAAATTCTAATTAGTTAGCACAGTAAAATTCAAAATCAGTCAGCACCAAGAATTCAAAACATTCAACTCAAACAACCAAATTTGTGAGCAGTTATGGACTGTAACATTATCAAAGGTGAGCAATGAAAGGATTGTAGTCAATTTGAAAGCAATTATAGATTGCAGCATCAAAGGTGAGCAATGAGAGGGATGTAGTTAATTAAAAATAGCAAGCAATTATGGACTATAATATTATGAAAGGCAAGTAATGAAAGGATTGCAATCAATTTGCAAGCAATTATGGGTTACAACATCATCAACGAGGCAATTATGGGTTACAACATCATCAACGAGGCAATTATGGGTTACAACATCGTCAATGAGCAGTTAGGGACTATAGCATTATCATCAATGAGCAATAAAAGGGTTGTAGCTAATTGTAAGTAATTATGGATTGCAATATCATCAGTGAGCAACGAAAGGGTTGCAGTTAATCGTGAGCAATAATGGGTTGCAGCATCAATAGAGAGTAATAAAAGGGTTGCAGCTAATCGTGAGTAATTATGGATTGCAGCATCATTAGTGAGCAACAAAGGGGTTACAGCTAATTGCAAGCAAATATGGATTGTAGCATAATCATATAAGATAATTCAGACTATGCGACCGAGTGTAGTCGACATGGTGTTACCAAGTGTAATATATTTTCAACTAAGATTATACAACCAAGTATAATCAACATCATATGACTAAGTGTGATGTTTCTTTTCAAAAAAAATTATACAACCGAGTGTAGTCGGCATTGTACGACTGAGTGCAATGTATCCTCAATTAAGATTATATAACCAAGTATTATCAACATCATACAACCAAGTGTGATGTTTCTTTTCAATTCAGACTATACGACTGAGTGTAGTCGGCATTGTACGACTGAGTGCAATGTATCTTCAACCAAGATTATACAACCGAGTATAATCAACATCATACGACCGAGTTTGATGTTCTTTTTCAATTCAGACTGCACGTTCAAGTATAGTCAACATTGTATGATCGAGTGCAATGAGTTCCTTTCACTTAAGACTATACGATTGAGTATAGTCAATATCATACGATCGAGTATGATATGTCATTTCAAATTAATATTGTACATCCGAGTATAGCAAGTTCATAACTAAAAGCTTCATGAAGCAAAGGTAAGTGTCCTAACTTTCAATTAAGAAATTGCATGCTAGTTTACTTTGCCACAATTTGTCAAGCAAACAGCGACAAAGGGGGGCAACTATAAAAACGCAATTTTGGGATTATGAGTTATGGATGCAACAAAAGACTCCAATGATGAAAATGTCATGGATAGGTCTTCAATATTTGAAACTTTGAAACTTTAAAGGTCTAATTGCATTTTTTCAAAGAAAGGATTTAATGTTTTTGTGGACTAAATTGCAATGCTTTTTAAGGATCTAATTGTAAAACTTAAATTATTTCAAGGACCTTTTTGTAATTAAAAGTTTTTAAAAAAAGGTGA
Source organism: Mallotus nudiflorus (assembly GCA_947683625.1). Classification (NCBI taxonomy): domain Eukaryota; kingdom Viridiplantae; phylum Streptophyta; class Magnoliopsida; order Malpighiales; family Euphorbiaceae; genus Mallotus; species Mallotus nudiflorus. Next base: position 1,184,140 of record CANTUR010000592.1, on the reverse strand, counting down.
TCGGAATTACACAATTCTAGTCAGAATTAGATTCCTTCTACAAATTCTTGAATTTTCTACGTAATTCCCGAATATTCCAGAAAAATTGAGTCCTAATTGGTATGAAATTCTCCTAAAATTATTTTGATAATGTTTTTAAGGAAATAGAGGTCTTTTAGGAATCAATTTATAACTAAATTTTCAAGATGTATCCCTATATAAGGAGGGATTTTGCTCTGAAAATAGAGGGGCGGGGGGGGGGGGGGGGGGAGAAAGGGAGAAAGAAAAAGAAAAAAAATGAAGGGATGAAAGGAAAAAAAAGAAAAGAAAAAGAACGAGGCCAAAAAGAGAGGAAAAACGAGAAAAAAAGAGAGAAAAAAAGAAAAAAATATATTATTCTCTACGAATTTCTTTTTTCTTTATTATTAAAGGATCTTTGAAGAATTTTTGAAGAATAATATTCGAAGTCCTATCAAGAACGGTGATTCCGCAAATCTGGGGAGCACTTCATTAAGATCATCCGTAAGCATCATCTTTTCTTTCTTCTTATTTTATTTGATTGATTGATTTATTTTCTTGATTTTTATTTGGTTTTATTATTGTTATAATTTATTCACTAATCATAATTTTTATTTTTTTATAGTGATTATGGAAGAAAACACATGATGATCATATTCGAAGAATCAAAACAATAAGAGGTCCATGGAATGCTATGGATAAGACCTTGTAGAGACATAGTTTTTAGGGTTTTTTAATTTTATTGCTTTATTTTAGTTATTTATTTTTGGGGTTGTATTAATTATTTTTATTATTATTTTTAATAGATTATTGTAATAGCCCCAATAGTGGGAATAGTGGAATTATGGGTGTGGTTGTTTGCTTATTTTAATTAATTGGTTAGTGAAATTAGGGTTTTAATTGGGTAATTAATTAAAATTAATGGAGAAAGTATATTAACTTAGGTTGTATGTTAATGAAAATTAGGGTTTAGAAGGAATTAATTTAATTAGTGGTTTGATATTTTATTTAGTTGTTTTAATATGTTTTATTTATTTTTGGGCTTGTTTATTTTATTTGTTTTTAGGCTTGTTTATTTATTTTTATGTGTTTTGTGCTTGTTTGTTTATTCTTATGTGTTTTGGGCCTTAAGCCCATATTAGATTTTAATTCATTCATATAAATTTAGGTTTTTTTAGGTTTAATTAATTAAAATACATTTTAGGTCCATAATTAATTAGATTTTTTAGGTTAGTGACAACTTAGACCCATTTAATAAATTAGACATAGGCCTATTTAATTTAATTTAATTAATTAGATTTAGCCCACTTAATTTAAGCCTTTTTATAATTTGTAGATTTAATATCACTTTAGAATTAAAATATGTAGAATTAGGCCCACTAATTTAAATACCTTCATAATTTGTAGATTTAGGTCCATTTTTAGAATTAAAATAAATAGACTTAGGTTCATTTAATTAAAATTGAAAGGAATTAGTCTTAGTTCACTCGTAAATTAAAACATGTAGATTTAGCTCATTTAATTAAAATCCATGTATATTAGACTAGTTTAGGGGTTATATGTTTTAATGAATGCAGTATTTACTTGTATTTTCATGACTGGTTTGCCTTGGAGTTAATTGCTAGAATAAGGGTTTATATGAAATTGCATGTAAATAGAGGATAATATACTAATTCTAAAAGAACACAAGATTAAAAGAAGTTGATATTCTGTACCCATAATCTTTTAGTTGTGGTGCTAGCTTTCTTTTAGGGAATTGAGTACAACCTTGTCAATTTTTCTCAATTATTACCCTGGGTGGCAACTCCTCATCTTCACACCATGTCTTCGTGATAGTGGTTAGTGTGTTCTCTAGAGCCCTGAGCTTAAACACTTTCGCGATTGCTAAAATCTTAGACACTCGCTAAACCCCACCCTTTACAGTCATTTCCCTTTTTGTTAGATGGAATTTTTGTTTTAGTTAAACAGTTTGTAATAGACACTTTATGCAACACTTAATAGTAATTGAAGCAATCTATTTCATTTTACTTAAGCACAATTCGTATATACATTTTGCTTCTGATACATCTCATATTGTTAATTGGCTTGTCCTTATAAGTTTTCCAACTTATCATTTTACATCTCTCTCTCTCCTTTTGCACATCCCTAACTTTTGCCTGGATCATCCCTTTTTGAGATTTTCAATCTAGTAGGACCTTTTATTATTATTTTCTTTTTATTTTGGTCTCTATTTTTTCCTAGACAACCTTTTTTTAGGTTTTCTCCCTAAGGAGACTTTTATAGAAAGTATTTCTTGAGTTTGTCTAGGTTGATAGGCTCTTTAAACTCATTCCCTTCCATGTTTGACAAAACAACATCACCTTTTGATAATAACTTCTTTACTAGATATGGTCCCTCCCAATTTGGCTTGAATTTTCCTCGTGGGTCAGTTATGATTGAATTCATAAGCTTCAGTACCAAATCCCCTTCTCTGATTTTTCCTAGCTTAATCTTATTATTGTAAGATTGGGCTATTCTCTTTTGATACAACTGGGAGTGATATATAACTTTCATTCTCTTCTTGTCCAACAGTGTCAACTTTGCCAATAAACTCTCAACCCATTGGTATTCAGGAAGTTTGGATTCTAAAAAGACCTTTAACGACCTTATATCAACCTCTATTGGTAATACAAATTCACATCCATATACCAAGGAGTATGGAGTGACCCCTATTGATGTTCTGGCAGTGGTTCGGTATCCCCATAATGCAAACTGCAAGTACTCCACCCAATCTCATTAATTTTCCATCATCTTGGCTAGGATCTTCTTCACATTTTTATTGGTGGCTTCTACTACCCTATTTGCTTGTAGCCTATATAGAGATGATTTTTGATGCTCAATCTTGTAGTCTTTTAGTAGTAGGGCCATCTATGCTCGAAACTGAACCCCATTATCAATGACAATGTGGTGCGGTAAGCCATATTTGCATATTATATTTTTTTTGATGAATCTTGACATTTTCTTTTAACCCACCCACAGTAGCGTAGGATTTGGCATCAGCCCACTTGGAGAAGTAATGTATGGCCACTACAATGTATCGATGACCATTAGATGCCTTTGGTCTTATTTCTTCTATAATGTCAATTCCCCATAAGGTGAACAGTCAAGGAGAAGTCATTCCTTGGAGTTTCATAGACGGTAAGTGGCTAACATCACCATAAGTTTGGCAGTTATGACATTTCTTCATAAATTTTACGCAATTTATTTCCATTGTAAGCCAGAAATAACCCTAACGTGCTATTTTTTTTACAATACTGTCCCATTCATGCGTGGCCTGCATACTCCTTCATGAATTGCTTCCATAATTTTTCAAGATTCATCATTCTCAACGCATCTTAGGCACACCCCGGTCGGCATTCTTTTGTACAGCATCCTGTTGTGACTAATGAACTATTGAGATAAAATTCACAGGGACACCCTTTCTTCTTATCAACTTCCTTCTAGAATTGCCCTATTTCTAAATATTTCTGCAAGTCATAAAACCAAGGTTTCTCAGCAGCGTCAACTGAAACTACCCTCATCTCCTTATAATAAGGACTTTGAGATTTTTTTAAAGTTAAAGGCCTAACTTCTACCCATTTCCGACTCTCCCACATAGAGGCTAGTGTAGCTAAGGCATCAGCTATCTGATTTCTTTCTCTTGGCAGGTGAACAAACTTACATTGAGCAAATGAATACAAGATAGTAGCCAAATATTCCCCGTATGGACGCAATTTATCTTCCTTTATCTCCCACTCTTAATAGCTTGTTTTATGACTAACATAGAATCCCCATATATGGTAGCATTCTCCACTCCTGCACTGCGCAGTTCCTTTAGACCAAAACTGCAGGCCTCATATTCTGCTTGATTGTTAGTTACCTCAAACTCGAGTCTTTTTGCCATCGGGATTATTTCTCTTTCTGGTGTTACCAGGATCACACCTATTCTGACTCCCCAATTATTGATGGCTCCATCAAAGTACATTTTCCAACCTTGTACCTCTATTGCCCCCAAATGATCATAAGGATACTCCAACTCCCATCCTTGTTCATAATCTATTGGACTTTGGGTCAAAAATTTTACTATCGCTCTCCCTTTTACTGTTTTCTCCACTATATAGTATATGTCGAATTCTGTGAGTAGAACTAGCCAGTTGGCCAACTTCCCTATGAGAGATGGAGTTTATTGGAGATATCTGAGAGGATCATGTTTGGAAATCACCTGTACTCTATAGGACTGGAAGTAGTGTCGAAGCTTTTTTATTGCCCAAATCACTACTAGGCATGTCTTCTCCACAAGGCTATAATGGGTTTCATATGGAAGAAGTTTTTTCCTTAAGTAATACACAACGTGCTCTATCTTTCCTTTATCTTCTAGAACCAATATTACCTCTACTGCATCTTCTTCAATTGCCAGATATAGGATCAAGGGTTTACCTGACCTTGGTGGTTGCAAGACAGGGGGACTATTCAGATAATTCTTAGTAACCTTAAAAGCTTGTTGACATTTTTCATTCCATATCACAGGTTGATCTTTCTTTAGAAGCTTAAAAATTGGATTGCAGATGGCTATTAACTTGGCTATGAACCTATTGATATATTGAAAATGCCCTATGAATCCTTGGACTTCTTTTTCATTCTTTGGTGCATGCATTTCTCTGATTGCTCTGACTTTTTTTGGATGTACTTATATTCCCTTTTGACTGACAATGTGTCCTAATAATTTCCTGGACATCACCCTGAAAACATATTTCTTTGGATTTAGTCTGAAGTTGTACTTTTTAGCTCTTACCAGAAACATGTCTAAGGCTTCAAAATGCCCTTCTCTAGTAAGAGATTTCACCATCGTGTCATCCACATACACTTCTACCTCCTTATGAATCATGTCATGTAATAGACTCTCCCGACACACAAATGATTAAACTTCTATTCTAAGTAAGCATACATATACACAAACATCCATAAAGTATCCAGATTGCCACTACATGTAAACTTAACAGTCCAAACCTATCAAGTAGTGTAATACCTAGAGTATACCTAAAATAAACCAATAAATTAAATCATATGCAAAATAAATGTCAAAGTAGTAAGAAGGTGAAGATATTTTAATTGAATGTGAACTTGTGTTAAAATAATTGACCCTTAGAGATGCTTCTTAGATTATGATCTTCACTAGGATGTGAGCTTTACTTGGAGACAAGTTACCTTCCTTCCTCTCCTCAAGGAAAATGGACTTGATGATCTTGGATTACCCCTCTTCTCTCTTCTAAAATGTCCTTTTGGTTTTTTTTTCTTTGAGCTTTTTTTCTACAATGGTTGATCTTCTTACCATGGACCTTTCTTCTATCTATTTTTTTTCTTCCTTTTTTTCACTACCTTACCCATGCCCCTAGGTTCCTTATATCATAATGAGCCTCCATAGCCTTTTTCTTCCCCCCAAAAATCTCTTCCTCATGTAAAATCAGGTCTGGGAGGTATGGGGCTCACACCGCTTGACCACCATGGCTGCAATTGCAAGTGGCCTGTCACAGAGGCGGCGCTACTATGATGAGGCGATCACCTTATGGCATAGAGGTGACACCTCTCTGGCCTGGTCCTAGTTGGCTTTGGACAAATTGGGTTAAATTTTGGGCTTTTGGGCTTTCAAGTCCATTTCTAATAGAAGATTTAGGTTTTTTTGCTCGTCCAAGTTTCACATTCTCATCATCGAGCTTGATAATGGGCTGATCAAACTGAACATCCCTAATTCGTCCTCTATCACGAGCCGACCGAATCGGGTGTCTACACCTATATTTTTTCTATTTTTTTTTGTAAGATCACTATTTATTTTAATCAAAATGATGTACTTTTAAGTAAAATTATGTTGTTGTGGTTATCTTAATATATGCCTATATATTATTATGTAGCAAAATAATAATTATAATAATATTATTTAGCTCATTAATTTTAAATAATATCAATAAGATTATATCACTTAATAACTGTTATAACATGATATTTTAAAATATTAAATTTATTTTGGGATATGCAGTGTTAATAAATATTTTAAATTTTTATATATTATAATTATTGTGTGTAATTTAATTTCAGTGTGTATATTATTACTTATCTATCTATTAATATTATTATTGTTATTGTGTGAATAATATTAATTAATTTATTTTATTTTAAATATTTTATTATGTACTGGAATTAATTTGGAAGTGATTATTATTTAAAAATATCATTGTTAGTAGTAGTAGTAGTAGTATTATTATATATGTGTGGGTATTTTTGTTTTTTCCTATTTTAATATAAAAAAATGTATAAAAGATTTTTTGAATTATTTGGATTTTTGGGTGTTTTTGCTTCCGGTGAGTTATTGTTCTGGTGACCCTCGCCAGAAAACTTTTATATTTTTAATAAATTTTTAAAATTTTTTGGATTATAGTTTGTGAAGGAAGTATATGGAAATTGTGATCCAATTATTTATTACAAATTTTTGAAAGTTCATGTGAAAAATTAATTTTTGGAAAAATTAATATAAATTGGTAAATTTGGTGTTTCAATTGAAATTATTGTTAATTAGTATGTTTTGAATAATTTTAGAATAATAAATAGTATTAAAATAATTTTTACGAATTATTTACTATTTTTAACTAATTAATAATAATTTCTGGAATTATAATCAAATAATAAGTTTATTTATTGTTTTTGTGATTAAATGAATTTTTAAATATTTCTATTACATATTTGAACTATTTAAATAATTATTTGTGACTTTTACTATTTAATTTCAAATAACTTAAAAATGGATTTTCATTAATATTGTATAAATTATTTGAGATTTATTAACTAATTTGAAAAATAATAAGCTTTTAGGTATTTATTATTTAAATAACTTGAATTGATGTATTTTATTAATTTTTATGGATTTTAATGATTTTTAATATATTATTATTAAATTATTGATTTTTGCGTATTTTGGTTCTCGGTTGGGTGAATTGTATAGTTCGAGGGCCAAACCCGAGAAGTTGTGCATTTGTGGTTATTACAATGTGTTTGCTTGCATGATCAGCTCTACTTTTAGTAGAGAGACGTCTATTTTACAAAGGAGACTCTGTAGAATTTTTGGTAGAATTCTCATAAAATGTGACATCAGGTCGATCTTGAGTTTTTGGTTTTGTGTCGAATCGTGTCCTAGATCGAGTTACTCTTTAGAATTCCTATAAGTATAAAATTAGGAGTTTGATTCTAATATTATGATTATTCATTTATTTTTTATAGTTACATCAAGGTTGAGGCCTACTTACCAGTCTACTTTGTTTAGAGGAGCACATAACTGTAAGTTATTATTTTATATATGCATTGCATGTAGAATACATAATTATGAGCATTCATGTTTTCATAATGTATTTAAACATGAATTATTTTACCAAATGATTATGTATGTATTGGTATACTTTTGGTATATATTTAGTATATATGTGACATATATGTTTGATATATTTTTAGTATATATGTGATATATATGTTTGATATATTTTTAGTATATGCTCAATATATTTTTTATATATACTCAGCATATATTTAGTATATTTTTGGTATACAATTGGTATTTATTCAGTATATGCTTCGTATATGTTTGGTATATAAGTTGTATATTTCTTTAAAAATGGATGCCATTTTCGTTTAAATTATGCATTTTATTATTTTAATAATTATACATTTTTTTTAAGGATAGTAGTAAAGCGTGCTACCCAGTGAGCTGCACTAGGATTGTGTACGTACAAGTGCGTTAGATTTTAAGGTTAAGATTATGAAATCATTTGATGTGAGATTTGATTATTTGATTATTGAGAATTATGGTGAGAGTTGTGTGATTACGGGAGCTCGGTTGACCTAATGTCTCGGGGTTAATCACACTGACAGTGAGGCTACAGGAGCTCGGTTCACTTACTATCTTGGGGCCAGTCTACTGTCCAAAAATGGAAAATTCAATTGTTTTAAAATTAAGTAAGCTTGTTGGCTAGTGAGACTTAATGGTTGAGGTTGCATAATAGTTTAGGGTTCTACATTAATCCTTCACTCAAATAAACTTTTTCTGCATTTATTATGATATAAAGTGGATTTTAGCATTTTTGTAAAATGCCTGTGTATAATATTTATATTGATGCTTGACTGTATATGACCTTAAGTTGCATGTATATATATTATAATAATTTACTCAGTGAGGTCTCACTCCCCTCAAAATTTTTTTCAAGATCTTCTTCTTCTTCAAAACTCCCCTGTAGTACTATTCATCAGACTCTTTCCTCCCTAGCTGATTTGTGTAAATACTGAACTATTGTTTTCTTATATTTTAGTAATCAATACAGTAGTGGCATTATTGTATTGTAGTGTGTTGTATTATTAGAACCTTGTACCCAAATTTTGTATGAAAATATTTTTATTATAATATGATATATAAGATTTGCTTTTATATTAAATAAAGTTTTAATTATGGTGTATTTTTATATTATTATTGCATGCGTTTTTATTTTTAAAGCTTGCTACGGGTTCCAGATTTAAAAGAATTCCTGTTCCCTAGTGCCGGTCATGACTCCTCAATTTGGGTCGTGACAAAGTTGGCATTAGAGCCCTATGTTTTTAGTGTTATGGACCTAGATTATCAGAGTCTTTTTTTCTTTGAAAGTACTGCAGTGTGCTAAGTTCAATTATGTCTTCGATAAGTTTTCCTCGATATAGTCTTCTGTGTAATTGTTAGGTTGTCTGTTGTTGTCTATTTTGTTTGAATTTCATTGGTTTTGTCTTTTTAGAATTAAAAGGTGAGCATGTGTCACTCCACTGGTTGTTGAGGCCGAGGATGATGAGTCCTTTTAGAATGAGATTTTACCTCTAGAGCCATTAGTCAGGCACAGAGGTAGAGGTAGAGGTAAACCTAGAGGAGCGATAGGTCACCATAGGTAGAGAGAGCTACAAGATGAGGAACCTGTCGAGCAGGAGTTTGAAGAAGCTGTTATACCTCCAATTACACTGCAGATGCAGCCTGTTTATTAGCAAGGTATGTCTGACCCTGAGGAAGTGTTGTTTTATGCCATGGTTGGTAGGATATCATTTAGTGGGACTACATATCCATTAGATTTTTTGCATGCTATTCAGACGAGGACTCAGACTGTCACACTGAGTATCAGTAGATCATGATAGTTAAGTTATTTGTTAAGGGACTAGCCCTAGATTAGTTCGTTCAGGTCATCTAGTCACATATGACTGCACTTATATGGGCTTAGTTTTGAGAGAAATTCATGAGACGCTTTTGTCTAGAGTCTCTGTAGATGAGTTACAAACTTTGATTGATCAGTAAAGGACTATAGGTGATAGATCAGTAAAGGACTACACCAAAGAGTTCCTCAGATTAGGTCGGTATGCAGAGGACTTGATGAAGATTATTACTTTAAAGTTATAACGTATGTCACCGGACTGGGTTCTACATTCGTTAGGATGCCTAATGCAAGCCTTACTCTTGATTCTGTGATAAAGTTCGCCAAGGAGATAGAGCTCAGATTGGTCAGGTAGGGAGTTATTCCTAATTGTTATCAGTTAGGAGGTGTACAGGCAGGAGGATCACAATGTACTCAGTACACCACTTTCTAGAATGGCTCTAGTAGTCGTCAGAGAGGATCCTATTAGCAGAGCCAGAGACCTCAATAGAGAGTCCATATGAGTAACTAACAAGGCTATAATGGACCACATAGACCTATCAGATTCGTTTATAGAGGTACCAGTAGTAGTAGTGGTTAGAGTTCAGGTTACAGCAACATAAGATCAACAACCAGTGCTTATCAAATGTGTGGGAGAGTCCATCAAGGATCATACTGCATGATTCCTGGAGCTTGTTTCAGATGCAGACAGATGGGACATTTTGCTAGAGTATGTCCATATTTTAGCTACCAGCAGTAGTTTCCGTAGCAGTCTATTGCCAATTCAGTTCCACCTCCTTATCAATTGCCTCTAGCTCAGTATCCGAGTATGATGTAGCTTTTTACCTAGTAAGGGCATGGCAGAGGTAGTAGAGGAGGTGTTAGGGTTTTGATCAGGCTTCCACTAGCTAGCAGGGAGGTCAAGGTCAAGCCAAAGTTTTCACCCTCATCCAGTAGGATGCTCAGGCATCCAATGCCATTGTTGTAGGTATACTTCCAGTTTGTTACTTGGATGCTAGAGTTTTGATTGATCCGGGTGCCACACATTCTTTCGTGTCCCCTATTTTTGCTTTAAATTCGTGTTGTCAAGCTTTAAGGATGGCTTTTCCTTTGTTTGTTGCCACTCCTCTAAGTAATTCTTTAGACACTAATGTGGTTCTTTTTGGATGTCCAGTGTTAGTAGGAGGCAGAGAATTTTCAGTAGAATTGGTGTTGTTGGATGTGATGGAGTTTAATGTGATCCTTCATATGGATTGGTTATCTCAGCACTATGCCATTATGGATTATCACAGTAAAGAGGTGATTTTTAGAATTTTAGATGAAGAAGATTTTAAATTTATGGATGATAAATGTTCTGCACCTCAGAATCTCATTTCTGCTATAATGACTAGGAAGATGTTGAGGAAAGGCTGTCAAGGATACTTGGCACTTATCAAGGACACTTCAGTGAAGAAGTTATCTCTCATAGATGTTCCAGTAGCTTATGAGTTTCTTGATATTTTTGTAAGGAGTTGCCAAGTTTACCACCTCACAAAGAGATTGAATTCTGTATAGATGTGGTCCCAGGCACAACTCCTATTTCGATGCTACCCTATAGAATGTCTCTTGTAAAGTTGAAGGAATTAAAGGAGCAGTTACAAGATTTGTTGGACAAGGGTTTCATTAGACCTAATGTTTCTCCTTGGGGTGTACCAGTCCTCTTTATAAAGAAGAAGGATTGTACACTGAGACTATGCATTGATTACAAAGAGTTGAATAAGGTGATAGTGAAAAACAAGTATCCTCTTTTAAGGATAGATGATCTATTTGATCAAATTCAGGGTGCACAGTTCTTTTCTAAGGTTGACTTGGGGTCAGGTTATCATCAGTTAGGAATAAATGAAGCCCACATTCCCAAAATGACAGTCCACATTCGGTATGGTCACTATGAGTTTCTGGTGATGTCTTTCGGGTTAACTAAGGCACCATCTGCTTTCATGGATTTGATGAACATGGTATTCAGATTGTTTATGGTAGTCTTCATTGATGATATACTAGTGTATTTGATGAGTATGGAAGAGCACGTATATCACTTGAGGACAGTACTACAAACATTGAGAGAACATCAGCTTTATGCTAAATTCTCAAATTGTGATTTCTAGTTAGAGAGTGTTGCATTCCTTAGATATGTGGTGTCTAAAGATGGTATTTAGGTTCATCCATAGAAGATTGAGGTAGTGTTTGAGTGGCCTAAACCGACTTCAGTCATGAAGATTCAAAGTTTTCTAGGTTTGGCTGGGTATTATAAGAGATTTTTAAAGGATTTCTCAAGAATTGCATCTCCTATGACTTGCCTAACTCAGAAGAATGTGAAGTTTTCATGGTCAGATACTTATGAGAATAGTTTTTAGTTACTAAAGGAGAAGTTGACCACAACTCTAGTTCTGACCTTGCCTAATGGAGTAAACAAGTTCATTATGTATTCTGATGCCTCCAAAGTAGGCCTAGGTTGTGTGTTGATGTAGAATGGTAAGGTGATAGCTTATGCTTTGAGGTAGTTAAAGAAGCATGAACATAATTATCCTACTCATGACCTAAAGATGGCTGTAGTGATCTTTGCTCTCAAGATTTGAAGACATTATTTGTATGGAGTGACTTTTGAGATGTTTATAGATCATAAGAGCCTGAAGTACATTTTCAAGCAGGGAGATATGAACTTGAGGTAGAGGAGATGGTTAGAACTCTTGAAGGATTATGACTGTGATATTATTTATCGTCTAGGTAAGGCCAATATGGTAGTTGATGCTTTGAGTAGGAAGTCTTGATCACATTAGTGTGGAGAGGAGACCTTTGATCTAAGAGTTGTATCAATTAGTGCATTAAGGTTTGATTATGAAGATTAGCATATCAGGTGGACTACTAGCTCAGTTCAGAGTCAGATAAGTGTTGAGAGATAAAATTAAGGCAGCTCAGGGCTGAGATCCTATTCTAGTAGAGCTTGAGAAGAATATTCATGAGAGGAAGTTCACTGATTTTACACTAGATGATGCAGGTGTTTTATGGATCAATGGTAGATTATGTGTGCCTGATATGGATAGTTTTAAAAAGGAGATCCTTGAGGAAGCACATTTTATAACTTATAGTGTACATCCAGGTGTTACTAAGATGTATCATAACATTTGAGATTTGCATTGGTGGGATGGATTGAAGAAGGATGTAGCTGATTATGTTTCTAAGTGCTTGACTTGTCAGTAGGTGAAAGCTGAGCATCAGAAGCCTTCTGGGAAGCTTCAACCTCTTCCTATTCTTGAGTGGAAATAGGAGAAAATTATTATGGATTTTATGGTAGGGTTACCTCGTTTAAAGGATGGATATGATTCCATTTGGGTGATTGTGGACAAGTTAACCAAATCAGCTCACTTTTTCCAGTTAAAGCCATTTATTCTATAGCTAAGTTGGCAAAGCTATATGTTAAGCATATTATGTGCCTTCATGGAGTGCCTGTTTCCATTGTATCTGATAGAGGTTCAGTGTTTATCTCTTGATTTTGGTAGAAGTTACAGGAAGCAATGGGCACCAAGCTTGATTTTAGTACTACTTTTCACCCTTAAACAGATGGTCAATTTGAGAGGACAATCTAGACACTTGAGGATATGTTGAGGATGCGTGTATTAGATCTTGGAGTAGCTAGGATGATCACTTGCCACTGGTAGAGTTTGTATATAATAACAGCTACCATAGCAGTATTGAGATGACACCATATGAAGCTCTGTATGGAAGGAAGTGTAGATCCCCTCTATGTTGGGATGAGATTGGAAAGAGAGCATTGACTAGACCTAAGATTATTTAGGATGTAATAGAGAAGTTTGCTGTGATCAGAAGGAGATTAGAGACCGTAGTTACCAGATAGAAGAGCTATGCGGATCCGAAGCGCAGAGATATGGAATTTTAGGGTAGAGACTATATGTTTCTGAAGGTGTCTCTAACGAAGGGTGTGATGAGGTTTGACAAGAAGGAGAAATTAGCACCAAGATATATTGGATTGTTCGACATTCTGGAGAGAGTGGGCATGGTTGCATATCGGTTGGCTTTGCCCTCGAATTTGTCTCAAGTGCATTTAGTGTTCCATATCTTGAGGCTGAGGAAGTATATTTTAGACTCTTCACACGTGTTGCAGCCTGTGAGTGTGGAAGTGAATGAAAACCTGACGTACAAGGAGGAGCCAATTGCGATAGTGGACTATCAATTTCATCAGTTGCATTCCAAGCAGATTTCGGTGGTCAAGGTATTGTGGAGGAGAAACAACATGGACAAGCACACGTGGGAGTCTGAGGCTGAGATGCAGGTGGCCTACCCTTACCTTTTTCCTCGATGAATCCCTATTTTTTGTACTTCTATTTGAAAATTCGAGGATGAATTTTTTTGTAAGGGGGGAAGATTATTATAACTTGATAGTTTAAATTAATAAATTTATTTTGGGATATGCAGTGTTAATAAATATTTTAACCTTTTATATATTATAATTATTATGTGTAATTTAATTTTAGTGTGTATATGATTACTTATTTATTTATTAATATTATTATTGTTATTATTGTGAATAGTATTAATTAATTATTTTTTTATTTTAAATATTTTATTATGTAGAGGAATTAATTTGTAAGTGATTATTATTTAAAAATATTATTGTTAGTAGTAGTGTTATTATTATTATTATTATTTTCATATATATATATATATATATATATATATATATATATATATATATATATATATATGTGTGTGTGTGTGTGTGTGTGTGTGTGTGTGTGTGTGTGTGTGGGTATTTTGTCTTTTCCTATTTTAATAGAAAAATATATATAAAAAATTTCTTCCCCTTTCTTTCCTCCCTCCTTTCTCTTTCCTTTCCTTTCCCTTCACCTTTCCTTTCTTCCTCCCTATTCTGCGTTTTTGTAGAAAACACAATGCCACCACTTGAGCCTCCACTTGCCGTCGTAGAGCACCACCAACCACCACTAAGCTTCACCCCTTCCTTCCTTCACTTCCTGTTAGTGCTAGTTACATTCCCCATCTCGTTTCTGGAATGAAACAGAGAAGACAGTAGCAACATTAACAAGACGCCAATGACGTTTCCGGTGGCTTCAGCTTGTGATCCTAGGCTCAATCGACTCCTCTCAGTCCGAGCAAGCTCATTTTTAACTTGATTCAAGCTAGAAACGTTTGGATTGTGAGTTATCTTCAAGTTTTAGTTTAGGTCAACTTTGATTTTTCAATTTTTTAAGCTTGATTTCCTACAATTCATGCTTGATGCCTTTAGAAATGTTCTTGTGTGAAGCTTAAGCTATTCAAATATAGTTTTTTTTTTAATTTTTCTTAATTATTTGGAGTTTTAGGTGTTTTGGCTTATGGTGAGTCACTGTTCCAGGACTCTCACCGGAAAAATTTTATATTTTTAATAAATTGTTTAGATTATAGTTTGTGAAGGAAGTATATAGAAATTGTGATCCGATTATTTATTGCAAAATTTTGAAAGTTCATGTGAAAAAATAATTTTTGGAAAAATTAATATAAATTGGCAAATTTGGTGTTTTAATTGAAATTATTATTAATTAGTATGTTTTGAATAATTTTGGAATAATTTACTATTTTTAACTAATTAATAATAATTTTTGGAATTATAATCAAATAATAAGTTTATTTATTTTTTTTGTGATTAAATGAATTTTTAACTATTTTTATTACATATTTGAACTATTTAAATAATTATTTATGAATTTTACTATTTAATTTCAAATAATTGAAAAATGGATTTTTATTAATATTGTATAAATTATTTGAGATTTATTAACTAATTTGAAAAATAATTAGCTTTTAGGTATTTATTATTTAAATAACTTGAATTGATGTATTTTATTGATTTTTATGGATTTTAATGATTTTTAATATATTATTATGAAATTATTGATTTTTGCATATTTTGGTTCTCGGTTGGACGAATTGTGTAGTTCCGAGACCCAATCCGAGAAGTTGTTCATTTGTGGTTATTGAAGTGTGTTTGCTTGCAGGATTGGCTCTACTTTCTGTAGAGAGACATCCATTTTACAGAAGAGACTCTGTAGAATTTTTAGTAGAATTCTCGTAAAATATGATGGCAAGTCAATCCTAAGTTTTTAGTTTTATGGTCGAATCATGTCCTAGATTGAGTCACTCTTTAGAATTCCTAGAAGTATAAAATTAAGAGTTCGATTCTAATATTATGATTATTCATTTATTTTCTATAGTTGCATCGAGACCGAGGCCTAATTAACCATACTAGTCTATTATGTTTAATGAAGTGCACAACTGTGAGTTATTATTTTATATATGCATTGTATGTAGAATACAAAATTATGAGCATCCATACTTTTATAATGTATTTAAACATTAACTATTTTACTAAATGATTATGTATATGTTGGTATACTTCTGGTATATTTTGGAATATAATTAGTATTTATATGACATATATATTTGGTATATTTTTAGTATATATTTGGTATATATGTGACATATATGTTTGATATATTTTTGGTATATACTGAGTATATTTTTTATATATGTTTGTCATATATTTGGTATATTTTTTGTATACAATTGGTATATATTCAATATATGCTTAGCATATGTTTGGTATATAAGTGGTATTTTTCTTTTAAAAATGGATGCCATTTACGTTTAAATTATGCATTTTATTATTTTAATAATTATACGTTTTATTCGAAGGATAGCAGTAGAACGTACTACCTAGTGGGCTATACTAAGACTGTGTGCGTACCAGTGCATTAGATTTTAGGGTTAAGATTATGAAATCATTTGATGTGAGACTTGATTATTCGATTATTGAGAATTTTGGTAAGAGAGTTGTGTAATTGTAGGAGCTCGGTTGACCTAGTGTCTCGGGGCCAATCACATTGACAATGAGACTGTGAGAGCTCAGTTGATTTAGTGTCTCAAAGCTAGTCTACTATCCAAAAATGGAAAAGAGAGTTATTTTGGAATTAAGTAAGCTTGTTGGCTAGTGAGACTTAATGATTGAGGTTGCGTAATATTTTAGGGTTCTACTTTAATCCTTCACTCAAATAAACTTTTTTTGCATTTATTATTATATAAAGTGGATTTTAGCATTTATATAAAATGCCTCTATATATATATTTATATTGACGCTTGACTGTATATGACCTTAGGTTGCATGTATATATGTTATAATAATTCACTCAGTGAGGTGTGACTCCCCTCAATATTTTTTTACAGGATCTTCTTCTTCTTCAGACCTCCCCGTTGTACTATTCACTAGACTCTTTCCTCCCCAGCTGATTTGTGTAAATATTGCACTATTTTTTTCTTATATTTTATTAATCACCTATAGTACTGGCATTATTGTGTTGTAGTGTGTTGTATTATTAGAACCTTGTACCCGAATTTTGTATGAAAATATTTTTATTATGATATGATATTTAAGATTTTCTTTTATATTAAATAAATTTTTAATTCTAGTGTATTTTTATATTATTATTGCATGTTTTTTTATTTTTAAGGCTTGCCACGGGTTCTAGATTTGAAATAATTTCCATTCTTTAGCGCTGGTCATAACTCTTTGGTTTGGGTCATGACAATAACAATAATAATTAATAAGTTATTAAATATAATAATATTGTTTAGCTCATTATTTTTAAATATTACCAATAAGATTAAATTACTTACTAAAAATAATAATTTACAAGTTATAAAATATGATAATAACAACATATTTTAATTAAAAATTATAAAATTTGAAATTATACAATGTTAATTTTCTTATTTAAATATTTTCAGTTTAAATTGAAATAAAATAAGTATTCCACATTTTTACTTGTTGATAATAATAATAATTTTCTCATTTCTCATATTTTGAGTTTAAAGTGTGTTTGTAGGCGGCAGGATTTAGCGCGCGCCCAAGTGTTTGTCGACCACGACACTTTATGGGCTCGAGGCCCATTAGGAGATACGATATAGGTCTTGGACCTATTCAGAGATGGAATGGCCACTCAAATAAAAGCCGAGACACACTATACAACAACTGGATCCCACGGAGGTTCCCAAAAACCATCATCAGAGATCGGGTTCGAAAACTGGGTATGAGCATTTGAATGCTCACCCAACCTTACAATTGGCCTCCGTTTGTGTTTTTCATTTTATTACCATTTAATTATTTAATTATTTCCTCATTTACATTCAAAGTTGCACTTGCCTTCATTTACTTTCCAAATTTTATAGTTAAGTCCAAGTTTGCACATTAGTCCAGTTTCATGCTTTTGAGTCCCAACATTCAACAAAAATAAAATAAACAATAATTTACGACTATACATTCAAAATCGAATGGGGAAAGAGATTAAGGATTACAATTCTTTAGGCAAAATAAAAGAATAATATACAAAAAATAAACCAAACATATACTAAAAGTAAACCGATAATAAACAATAAACACAATGGTATAAAAGGGATAGCTAATGAAAGTGACTACTTAATGATGTAAATCACCAAGTAATTCCTGCAAATAACACACAATTAGTCCTTCCCTTTGAAAACGAAATCGCAAATAACAACACTTACAAAGAGATGCTATAAAAGGGGTTTTCATGTTATGAACTCAGAAAAATCATTAAATGATCAAGATGAGCATCATCATGCAATGAGATAGCCATGTTTAAGGTCAAAAGACACATATCAAAGTGGACGTTGTGACAAGCATTAGTAAAAAAGTAAAGCTAAAAGTGGGCCAACCTATCAATGTGGCGATCGCCTCATTGATGAGGCGACGCCTTATCAACAGGGGCCCCTAATATTTCTAAGGCAAAAAGAGCATATAACACACATAAGCAAAGGAGAGAAACTTCCTAAAGGCCCGTCAATGGGGTGATTGCCTTATTGATGAGGTGATCGCCTCATTAACAAGAGGCATTGCTTGATCAATAGGCCGATTTTGACTCTCAAACATTTATACTTCTACTTTAAGTAATAGTACATGCATATACACACTTTACAAGCATCAAACTACAACTACATGCAAAAGTCTTCAAATATCACATAAATAAAGTGAGATATTAAGCAAGATAAACTAGAGATAAACCTAAAATATAATAATAATTAATTACACACAAGCAAGAACACATAAAATGATGCACATGTCAAGTTTAAGTGCAAGTTTTCTACTAAAATAAGAGGCCCTCAGAGATGTTTTTGATTGTGATCCTTGCTAGGATGTGATCTCTACTTTTGACATAAGCTTCTTCCTTCTTCTCTTAGGAAAATGTGGACTTTCCCTTGCTTCAATCTCTCCTTCTTCTTTGAGGATGTGTTTTCTTTCTTCCTTTTCTTTTTAAAGCTCCTCCCTTTTTTTTCAATAATGGTTCCTCCCCCCCTTTATTTCTCTCTCTTTCCCTTTTATTACCTTAGCTTCCTCATGCCCCTAAGCCCTCTAGCTCATTATGAGCCTCCATATCCTTTTTCTCTTCCTTAAGCATCTCTTTCTCATGCAAGAATCAAGTCTGGAGGGTGGGCCCACACCACTTGGCCACCATGGTTATAGCTCCAAGTGGGCTATCATAAAGGAGGTGCCTCTTCGATGAGGTCATCACCTTTGTGATGAGGTGATTGACTCAATGGCAACTACCAAAGAGGCGATCGCCTCATTGCACTGAGGCGATGCCCCTTTGGTCCAGGCCTGTGTTGGGTTATGCAGGCTTGGGCCAAATTTAGATAGTTGGTTTAGGTTTTGGGCTTTCTAGGCTTTAGGTTTTCGAGTCCACTTTCCATTAGAGATTCAAGTTTCATTCTCATGTCCAAGTTTCACATTCTTATGATTGGGCTCAACAACGGGCCGGTCAAATCGAGTATCCCTAATTCATCCCCTAACATGGGCCAACCGAATCGGGTGTCTATAGTTTGCCCCTTGATTTTTCAAAAAATCAAATGCATGTAATGACCATTTTTCAAAAAATCATATGCACAACAACAAATAAACAATGAGATGAACAACAAACCTGACTCTCGGGTTTCACCCGAGAGATGAATCTTTTAATTCTGAAACATGACCATGATCCTCAGGTTTTCCTAGCCCGATCAGCCACTCATTAATATTTTATAAAGATATTTGAATATTTTTAACCTTGAGTTTTCCTGGCCCAATTCTCATAACACTGAAACTCTATTCTTGGGTTTTCTTGGCTCGGTCCTCACAACACTAAAACTCGATTCTCGGGTTTTCCTAGCCCAATCCTCATAACACTGAAACTCAATTCTCGGGTTTTCCTGGTCCGATCATCACTAGAGATGTGGTTTTCAGATTTTCCTGGTCTGATTATCACTCTTCTGAGGACATAGACTTCTGGGTTTTCCTGGCCCAGTTGTCATTCACTTTTGACTTCGAGGATACTACCTAAACAACCAATCTTATGAGCTTCAAGGATTCAAACCTGAATAGCCCTATCTTTGAGCTTCAGGGATTCAAACCTAAATAACCCTGTCTTTGAGCTTCGGGGATTCAAACCTCGAATAGCCCTCTCTTTGAGCTTCGGGGATTCAAACCCGAATAGCCCTATCTTTGAGCTTTGGGGATTCAAACCCATATAGTTTATCCTTTAATGGCGTGGGTTTTCCTGGCCCACTCTTCTCGAAACTTTACTTTGAAAATCTCTATTTCTAAATTTTGTCTTCTTAGTATACAATGATAACCATTTCCCCCCTTTTTTAGAAAACCCCACACCTTGCCCACTATAAAAGTAGCTTTTTCCTTATCTTTCATCCCTTTTACTTTGTCACCTTTCTCTTTTCTTCTCTTTTATGCTCTTGCACTTCCTGCATTTTCTGTACCCTTCCTCTTTTTACAGACAATGGAGAAGAAAAGAACACCTCCTGTGCCTAAATGGGATCACATCCCACCTTTGTTAGTGCTTCTAGGAGTTTAGGATTGACCTGAGGAGGCTCGATTCCCATTCTGGTAGACTTAGGTTCCCATATCTGCTCGTTTGCATTTGAAGAGGTTAGTACCCCAAAATTTCCTACAAAATCATGTTGGGTCAGTGATTATTCTTGCATAATTATCATTCTAGGGCATTATTTAATTAAACAAACATGAAATTTGTATTTTAATTGCTAAAAATTGAGAAATATCACTGTCTGTACTTTATAGAGGCAATCGCCTCTTCGATAAGAGGATTGGCTTTCTACAAAGAGGTGATGGTCTATCGCCCTTTTAAAGAGCTGATTGCCTTTGTGATGAGGTGATCGCTTCATCAATAGGGTGAACTTCACTATTTACATGTCCGTTTATTCTAAATTTCTTTCTGAAACCATAAAATGCATAAATTTGACTTCCCTATCTCTTTGTTTGTAGTATGATGCTCAGACATTTAAGGGCACTGGGAATTTCCATGGAGCCTAAGTTTTCTACAGTGAGTTGACTGACGACTAGAGGGATCGAATTCAGGAGACTAGGTTCGATGACTTCATACTCTCACTTCCTTCCGAGTAGGGATGCACCGATTATTAGCCACTGCACGCCCTGATGGAGAGGTGGTTTGATACGACTCACACTTTCCACCTCCCATTTAGTGAGCTTACTTTGGACCCTGTGTCATTTGCCGCTATCACAGGGATTGCCTATGCCGAGGACCCTATCCCTTTTGATGCAAGTCTACACCAACTGTCTTCGGATAAGGCTACATATATGAAGGGGACTCATACCCTTAAGTTGGACTCAATCAAGAGCTTCTACACCCGAGAGCAGGCTGTGATGATGATTACTCCCCGTGAGATTGATCAGGTGGTGAGGGCCCTTCTTGCTTTATTTGCTCGTACCACCTTCTTTGTTGACACCGCCAGCTCCATTAACCTGATATTCCTGCCGGCTCTTCGAGACCTTGATCAGCTTCTTACATTCGATTGGGGTAGCTACACTCTAGCATACTTGTATCGTAGTATGGATAAGGTGGTTCAAGGGGCCAGGAGATTCTGCGGCTTCTAGCATGCTGTTTTGGTATGTCATGATCCTCTTTTCCCTTATCTTATTCTGACCTCCATTATCTACATCATTTTTCTCAATTTCTCATGTTTTATTATTATTTATTTTTTTCAGGTCTGGGCTCTAGAGCTAGAGCTGCTCATGGGTGTGACACGAGTAAAGGAATACTTCCCAGCCCTCGGCAGGTGGGGGTGCCAGCTGTGTTGTGAAGAGGCACCTCACACGAGTTCAAATCCATATATAGCACCTAAACTCTTTGACACATGATGCAGAGTACCTACAAAGCACAACCTTTCTTATTAGTAAATTATGCATATTCAACTCACTTACCTATTGATATCTCTTTTTTTTGTAGATTTGGAATGACTTATAGGGGCCTGAGGATGGTTTGGACCATGAGATGACTCGCTCTAGGCCTTTAGCCTAGAAGAGAGTACTCCTCTGCGGTCCTGGTTATCGATCCTAGTATGTGGGCAAGCGGGTCTTGAACTTGAGAGGAGGTGTTAAAGCGAGATGGGTTCCAAGGTCTCCTCTTGACAACATGCTTTGGGCTCATGAGCTGGAGGGCAACGACCTTGCCTATGCTATTGCAAGCTCACCAGCTATAGATCACACGGTCTGAGTGAAAAGCCGATATATAGAGTTCATTTGTACCCACCTTCTGATGACGGTCCCCTTTCAGGATGCTTCCACCTCTCAAGTATGTCCCTATCAATTTTCCTCACCTTAAGAATTGATTGTGTTCTCACATGTTTCTCCTGTCTTATCTTCAAGCTACTCCTACTAGACCTGTAGCCCTGGTTAGATCCTGAGTGTGAGAGAGAGAGCCCTTGAGGTGTCGACTAGATCCAGGCAGGGAGGAGATCTCTGTGGCTGGCGAGCAAGTTCGGCCAAGTACTACCCCCAGTTCTGAGTTCCCCCCAGGCAACCTTATTCACGTCCCCAACCCTTTAGCCCGATGTTGGGTTCCTCCTTAATGGTTTTCGTGTCAGTTCTTGACCTTAGATGAGGACCTGACCCTTGCATGCACCCCTGGTGGTGCTACTCATGTAAGCTCTTTTTTTTTACCTACTTTCATTATGATTCTCAAACCAACCATTAGTTTTAACATTCATTTCAATAATAATATTCCTCTAGAGCAAGGCCTATATATGTACCACATAATATAGGCCCAGAGAGACTACATGTTGGAGATCACTCAACAATGGAGGGTAAGAATCTCTTTATTTTCTACATGTATGCACGCTCGCATGGTTTACTAACCTGTGATTTGTTTGAACATGATTGGGATGAGGCTAGCATGGTAAGGATCACCACTCTCGAGCGTCAGATTGATGTATTTAAAATCGATGAGGATGATGAGGACAAAGACAGGAGTGGCAGCGGTGCTGGAGGAGGGAATGACCCTGAGGGTACCGGATCAGATGTTTGATGTACCGGGGTTAAAAATTATGCAGTTTTTGAACAATGAACACATATTTTTCCTTTGTTGCTAATTTATTGACAGACAGATTATTTACAAAACTTGTCATTCTCCTCAACTAAATTCATTTATTTTTCATTCTTCACATGTGAGCTAATTTCAATGATTACATATGAATCTGCCCCACTATATTCTGATTTGCACCTGTTGAGACTGCACGATTCGAAGAAGTGTAATGGCTCGCACTGCTGATGAGGTGATCGCCTCATTGACTTTTGATGAAGAGGTGATCGCCTCTTGCTGTTGAGGTGGTGCCTCATCGATGAAGCAATCGCCTCAGCAACAAGTAGTCCTGCCCCTTTTAAAAACCCACATTCTTGTGTTTAGCCCACTTCTTGAGTTCCCTTTGTCCCTAACCTCCTATTTCTCTCTCTAAGCACCTCTAAAAGTTATAATCATGACTGAACGGAGTTTGAGGCTACTACAATCGATCTTGAAGGGTTTAGACAATAAGTCTTAGACTAGGTTAGAGCCTTTTCACCTTTCGGTCTTCAAATCACTCCGTACTAGGAGAATCAACTTCCTTTTTCTCCATGCCATGGTTTAGTTTTGGGATCCCCATAAACACATTTTCTGGTTCAATACAATAGAAATATGTCCTCTGCCAGAGGAATTCGAGGTGATTCTCAGTTATCATACAGATTCTTCCTACTGACTTGTGGTTCCCGACCTTGAAAACCCAAATTCTCACTCCATTCAACACCAAATGGCACGTATGTTCAACCTTCCACCCCGGTCTTCTTTTCACTATGTTCTCAGTTCAGAAATCAAACTAGAATCTTTTCTCGAGATCACCATGATGTGGACAAAGAAGAAACTTATTGGCCCCGCATGATGGCCCTCTGCTTGTATACTCAATTTCTGCTAGTTTCTCCCTCAGGACATTGCGATTCAAAGATCTTTTCCATCATTGATTAAATGGAATCAGGGTTCAATCCCTTCCCTCTCATCTTAACAGAAACTATCATTAGATTGGACAACTTTACAAATACACGATGATTCTCAGGAAGTCCATTCCTGTTGGAGGTAAGTTTCCCATTGTCCCTTCCTAACTTCCAACTAACATACTATATACATCTAATCATTTGCAAACTTGCAGATGTGGTTTTATGAAAAGTTTGGTCTACTCAAACCTCCTCAAGACATCAGGCGTTACAAAGCCAAGCATTTTCGAACAAGAAAACTACATCCCATTCCTGCAGATATTCACAACTAGCTATTAACATTCCCTGATACACTGATCCACTGGATGTGCCCCTGGTGGGGGTTACAGCATGTGACCATTCGGTCTTATACATATTGTGTCCCAGTTGTCGATCTCCATTTTACCACCTTTTATAATCCAGCCTACCTCTACCGCCAATATGGTCATAAACAACTGATTATGGAGCTAGTTCATGAGTTCGAGCAAGGGCCCCTTTCTTAAAACTTCCTGGACCACTTGGTGGCAACTTAGCCTCGAAGAGTCATTGAGAGAAATTTAAGCTATAACGGAGATCAGACTACTGATGATCATACAAGGCATGGGTTTGTTTACAATAGACAGAAAGAAACAAATTTATTAAATACAAAAGGACAAGAGAGTTACAAATGTTAAGCTCCCAGGGTAAGCAACAAAAGAAGAGAAAACAAAATTAGCTTATGGAATAAAGTCGTCATTTCCCCTTTTGTTAGATGTAATTTTCCTTGTTTGTTAGTTAGACAGCTTATAATAGACACATCATACAATGTTTAACAATAATTAAAGCAATCCATTTCATTTAATTTAAGCACAAAACGTATATCCATTTCACTTATGGTACATCTCATGTTATTAGTTGGCTTGCCCTTGCAAGTTTTCCAACTAATCATTTTGGGTCTTTCTCTCTCCTTTTACATGTCCTTAACTTTTTCCTGGACCACCTCTTTTGAGGTTTTCAATGCAGTAGGACCCCTCTTTTTCATTTTTTTAGTCTTTAACTTTTGCTTAGAAAGCCTCCTTTTGAGGTTTTCTCCCTAGCGAGACTTTCACATAAAGTATTTCTTGAGCTTATCTAGGTTGATAGGCTCTTTGAACTCATTTCCCTCCTTGTCAGACAAAATGGTGGTGCCTTTCAAAAATAACTTCTTTACCAGATACGGTCCCTCCTAGTTGGGCTTAAACTTTCCCCAAGGGTCAATCATGACTGATCTTGTAAGCTTCAACACTAAATCCCCTTCTTGAATCTTACCTGACTTGATCTTCTTATTATAGGCACGAGCTATTCTAGTCTGATACAGCTGAGAATGATACATAGCCTTCATCCTCTTTTCATCCAATAATGTCAACTGAGCCAACTAACTTTTGACCCATTGATACTCGGGGAGTTTAGATTCCAAAAGGACTCTCAATGACCTTATCTCGACCTCTACCGGCAAAACGACCTCACACCCATAAACTAAAAAGTATGGGGTGACCCTTGTCGAAGTTCTAGCAATGTTTCGGTACCCCTACAATGCGAATTGTAAGCATTCTGCCTAGTCACGGTAATTATGCAACATCTTGGCCAGGATTTTTTTCACGTTCTTATTAATTGCTTCCACTGCCCCATTTTCCTGTGGCCTATATGGAGATGACCTGTGGTGTTCAATCTTATAGTCTTTCAGTAGTGTGGCCATTTTTGCTCAAAATTGAACACCATTGTCTATAACTATGTGATGTGGCAGACCATGTATACAGATTATGTTTTTCTTGATGAACCTTGTCATCTGTTTTGACCTGACAGTAGCATAAGATTCAGCCTCAACCCACTTGGAGAAATAGTCGATAGCTATATGAATGTATTGATGACCATTAGTTGCTCTTGGTCTTCTCTTATAATGTCAATCCCCCATACAACAAACGGCTAATGAGAAGTCATTCCCTGAAGCTCCATAGATGGTAGGTTGCTAACATCACTATAAGTTTAGCAATTGTGACATTTCTTCACAAAACTAACATAATCTGCCTCCATGGTGAGCCAAAAGTACCCCTAGCGGGCTATTTGCTTTGCCAAACAATTCCATTCATGTGTGGCCTGCACACCCCTTCATGAATCACATCCATAAGCTCTCGGGCTTCGTCCTTATCAACACACCTGAGGTGTACCTCGGTTGGCATTCTTTTGTACAATATCCCGTTGTGACTTATGAACTGTCAAGACAACATTTACAGGGATATTCTTCCTTTCTTATCAGCGTCATTCAAAAACTGCCCAGTTTCCAAATACTTTTGTAAATCATAAAACCAAGGTTTCTCAGTAGCATCAACTGGCATCGCCCTCACCTCCTCGTAATAGGGGACTTGAGATTTCATAAGAATTAAGGGCCTGGCTTTTGGTTGTTTCCCACTTTCCCACATGGAGGCCAGTGTGGCTAGGGCATTAGCTACCTGATTCCCTTTCCTTGGTAAGTGGACAAACTTACACTAAGTAAAGGAGCACAAGATGGTGGCTAGGTATTCCCAGTATAGCCATAATCTGTCTTCTTTTATCTCCCATTCTTTGGTGGCTTATTTTATAACTAGCATGGAATCCCCATAGATAGTAACATTTTCTGCCCCTGTGCAACGCAATGCCTCTAAACCAAAAATGTAGGCCTCGTATTCTGCTTGGTTATTAGTTGCTTCAAACTCAAGTCTTTTTGTCATTGGGATCATTTCTCCTTCTAGCATAACCAAAATTACCCCTATTTCGGCCCCCTTATTGTTGACAGCTTCGTCAAAGTACATTTCCCAACCTTGTATCTCTATCACCCCTAGATGCTCGTTAGGAAACTCCAACCTCCATTCTTGGTCATCATCTACTGGGCTTTGTGCCAAGAATTCTGCTACTGCTCTTCCTTTCACCGTCTTTCTAGCTATATACTCTATGTCAAACTCCATGAGTAAAACAAGCCACCTAGCCAATTCCTTGTAAGAGACGAGGTCTGTTGGAGATACTTAAGGGGATTGTGTTTAGAAATCGCCTGCACTTTATAAGACTAGAAATGGTGCTGGAGTTTTTTCATTGCCCAAATCACTGCTAGGCACATTTTCTCCACCAGGCTATAAGTAGTTTTGTAAGGCAGAAGCTTTTTACTCAAGTAATACACAACATGCTCTACCTTTTTTTCACCTTCCTATGCCAACATTGCCCTTATTGCATCTTCCTCAATTGCCAGATACAGAGTTAAGGGTTTACCCAGTTTTGGTGGCTATAAAATAGGAGGGTTCATCAAATAATCCTTAATAGCTTCAAAGGCTTGTTGACATTTTTCATCCCACACAACAGGTTGGTCTTTCTTTAGTAGCTTAAAGATGGGATTACAAAAGGCTGTCAATTTGGCTATAAATCTGTTGATATACTATAAACACCCCAAAAACCCTCGAACCTCTTTTTCATTTTTGGTGCAGGCATATCCCTGATTACTTTGATCTTATATGGATCCACCTCTATCCCTTTCTGGTTGACAATGTGTCCCAATAGTTTCCTAGATGTAGCCCTAAAAACACACTTCTTCGGGTTCAATCTGAGATTATACTTTTCTGCCCTATCCAGAAACTTGTATAGCGCTTCAAAATGCCCTTCCCTGGTTGCAGACTTTACCATCATATCATCCATATATACTTCTACCTCTTTATGGATTATATCGTGCAGCAAGGCGCTTACCATCCTCTAATAAGTGGCCCTTGCATTCTTTAACCTGAAAGGCATCACTCGATAATAGTACATGCCCATTTGGTGATGAAAGTTTTCTTCAATTTATCCATTACTGCCATCATGATCTGATTATACCCCGAAAATCCATCCATGAAAGAATACATTGCATTGGAAGCTGCACTATCAATTAATGAATCAATATGCGATAGCAGAAAGTCATCCTTGGGGCAGGCTTTATTCAAATCTCGGTAGTTTACACACACTCTGACCCTTCCATCCTTCTTAAGAACAGGAACTACATTTGCTAACCACTGAGTGTCCTCTACCACTTCTAGAAACTTTTCCTTCAACTGCTTTTCGACCTCTTCCTTAACCAAAAGAGCCCATTCCAGCCTTAACCTTCTTTGCTTTTACATTATTAGTGCTTCTTTACTTTTTCTTTATTGGCACTATGTGAGGGTATATGCGGATCCTGTGTTTTAAGATCTCCCTGTCGATTCTGGCATGTCTTCATAACTCCAAGCAAATACTTTCTATCTCTTTTTTAAGATTTCTTTCATTTTTCTCTCTCTCACCATGAGTTAAACCAAAAGCAAGCAATATATTTTTAG
The DNA here is from genome assembly GCA_947683625.1 of Mallotus nudiflorus. NCBI lineage: Eukaryota > Viridiplantae > Streptophyta > Magnoliopsida > Malpighiales > Euphorbiaceae > Mallotus > Mallotus nudiflorus. Next base: position 1,156,199 of record CANTUR010000592.1, on the reverse strand, counting down.
GATTATCATTTGTGCCTAAATTAAATGACTCAGTTTGTGTGGAATTAATGTCAAACATACGCATGAAATGATCATCACAAACAAAATAACCATTAGGAAACACATCACATAAATAAGCAAATTTGGACTTCACTGCATTCACTTTTGAAAAGAAAAGATCATCAATCTCAAACAGAGAAGCAAAAGAAACATCAAAGTCATTATAAAATGTATCTATGATAGAGTTGAGGATGTAGGTTTCAAAGTTAAGGTCTTTGCTTTGATCATCAATGCCTTTATGCTCCAAGGTAGCTTTATCCACTTTAAACTCCTCTTTAGCTAGTACCAGCTCCTCAGTAGGGGCTCTTTCAATAGTGACTCCCTCGGCTTTATTCATAAATTCAGTAAAAATCTTGAACCCCAGGGTAACTTTACTAGCCATCAGGAGAGGTTTTGGAGTCCCGCTATATAGGTGCCCGGTGCCATCCTTTACAAAGACTTCCTACAAATTTTTCTTTCCAGCCATGGTCTCCTTTTCCTTCTCTTTAGACTAGCCCCATACACTTACATCTTCCCCAGCTCCGTCAGCCTCTTTGAACCCTAACCCGTGCTTCAAAACAGGTACTTTATTTCCCACAAACTCTGAAAGTCCACTCTGATTTTCCCCAATCCTATACCAGACAAAAATTTCATATTGCATATCATTCTCAGAACTTTTTCATCCATTTCATCCTCATAGATTACACATACTTCAAAACTAGGGCTAAGGGAAATCTCCTTGGGGATCAACTTCAATGCAGCTACAGTGACTTTAGTTTCAGCTGAGATGGTGACAACCCTTCCTTCATATGGGAATTTAATCTTTTGATGAATAGTGGATGGAATGCCACCTAGAGAGTGAAACTATGGGCTCCCCAATAAAATGGCAAATGTCATCGGGATATTAATCACATGCAAATCAACCTAGACTTCTATAGGTCTCATTTTAACCAATGCCCTGAAAGTTCCTTCCACAAACCTTTTAGTGTCATTATAAGCGTTGATAACTACCTCATAAGGCTTTAAGTTAGCCACCGTCAACCCTAGCTTCGGTAGAATCTTCAATAGACAGACATTGATGGCAAAACCGTTGTCAACCATCGCATAGCATGTCATTTTCCCTTTCACCTCAGCCTTGATAAACAGAGCTTTGTGGTGATCCCTCCCTTCTAGAGGCAGATCATCATTGGAAAATGTTATCATCCCTTAAGCGATTTCTATTAATGACTGGACCATCTGCTCCGGAGTAGAATTAGTTAAAATCTTTTTTTAATCTAGTGCTAGAACCAGGGCTTCCCTATGATCCCTAGAATGCATAAGTAATTCCCAGATACTGGCAATGGTCTTTTTGCTTTGTTCTATCTCCTTTCCCTTCTTTGCACCTCCCACCTTTTTAGGCTCAGACTTGGTAGCCTTGGGTTCCTCTCTCTTTTCTTTGACCTTCCCCACAGACTGACTTGGCTCACACCCCTCATTGTCCTATAGGTCAATTTGTTCTTCGCTCTCATCATCGAAACTCCATATGTCCAAGATCTGCACCTATAACTCCATGGGTTGTTTGTTTGGTTTTAGATTTTTAGGTTTGGTTTTTAAGGAATTGTGGGAGACATCAATAAAGGAGTTTAGGACTTGCTCTTATGTTAGGCCGGAGTTAACCATTAAAATGGGTGCGTTTGGTGGTGGTACATTTCGGTAATTGGGTAATGGGTTGGTTTAGGTGTTTGGTTTTCTATTTTTTGGGTCGGTAATTTTGCCTAAGTCTATTAAGTCTTGGATTTCATGCTTTAACTGAGAACAGCTATCTGTGTTATGTTTGATGGTCTGATGAAATTTACAAAAAAGTTTTGGGTTGGCTCCAGGCAAGGGTTATTATGAAGGTAAAATTCGTAGTAGGTTTTTCTCAATAAGCATATCAAGGACTTTAGACATAGGATGTCCTAGATTAGAAAATCTTCGAGGTTTTCTAACTGCATTGACTTGTACATTATTGTTTGGTGGTCGAATGGCATGAATCTAAACATTACTACTTGAGCTGGCCCCCTCTTTGCCCCCAGATCTTCTTCCGAAGAATTTCTTCTCATGAGCCAAATCTGACTCCTTCTAGACCCCAAATCTGTACAATTCTTTAAAGCTTATGATTCCCAGATTCCTCAATTTCCTAGACAATGCTAGAACACACCCTTCTATTTCCAGGACTAACTGGTCCGACTCAATAAGCCTATGCCTTATTAAGGATAACTTTCCCCTCCAATAACTCAGGTAGTCAGCAAAAGGCTTGTTAAAGTTCTGCTTGGTATTCTACAGTTCTCTCAAAGACACCTCTAATTGAACAATGAGACATTATTGCTTGATAAAAGCGACACATAATTCCTTCCAATCTGACTGCACATGTGATTCCAAGGTGTAGTACCAATGGATTGGCGCTCCCTCTAACAAAATAGGGAACTGCTTGATAATTTGGCTCTTAGTTAGCTTGATAGCCTTCATATAAGTCACATACTGCTTCAAATGCAAATGGGGATCCTCGACGCTAGTATACTTCTTCATGTCAAGGAATTTAAACTTACGAGGTAGTGGTTCATCACCTTTTTCCAGATTCAGATCATAATCTAGAGGAGCGACCATACCCTTCTCCTTCATCATTACCTGCATTTGGTTCATCACCTTGGTCATGTTCTTAGCCCACTCAGTTTGACCCATATCTTCGGCTGGGATGACATTTCTTCGATTCATCGCATTGGCCAACATTGTCACATCATCATCTTCCCTGCCTCTAATTGGTATTTCCTTATCGAGATCCATCGGATCGATTGGCGATGCATTAGATGGTTGTGCTGGCTAACTCTCCCTGATGAGCTTAGTAACTTTCCCCATCATTTCTCTTATCATAGCCTGGGTTTCTACCATTACTTCATCTTTTAACTGTGCCCCAAATGCTTCTGGATCGAATCCTCTTGCCATTCCTATTTATGAATTTCTAATCAGACGACTTGAACTAGTTCGGACCCACCCTACTAAACTTTAAGGATCTATAATGCTACAAAACCGTTAGTTAGAATGATGCATGACATTTATGCATGATATGCAAGTTCATTTTATTTTAAGAATTTTAAAAAACAAATGACCACACACAAAAGATACACAAGACCAAAACATAAAGCTTAAACGTGCAAACTTCTGCCCTTATTTATCCCACACACATATTCAATGGCAAGTATCTTGTCCTAGGATTTTTGGCCTGGGTTTTAATTATCAGCGGGGGATAATAAAACTAACGTATGCGATAAAACTCTCAAAATGATTCAGACAAGTAATGGTTCCTTTAAATAAAGCCCGAGTCCACTTTCTATGAGCCAAGATCCTTAGCACCATAAACTTACTTGTCAAGGCCCATTTGAAATGGGTTATGAGTAAGCATCAGAGGCCTTTGTTGACTAGCTTATTTATAATGGGCTTTGGGGACACGAGGGCCCATTTTATTTTGGACTGCTTATTGATGGGCTTGAGATTTATTTTAAGGGTCTATTATATGGCATAATACACATGCATATGGGAAAATTCCTAAGGATAGTTGCTAGGTCATTACATGGACTGGAGTTTTGGATAAAAAAGGCTTCAGCTCCCACAACGATATACATCCATATACATCTCCCCACTCAAGGTTCAAATAACACGGATTAGTACGTGTCATGAGTAACAATAATCAAATATTCCACCACCAGGTTTGAGTGAAACATAAGTAGCGAAGTACTGACTATTGTTGGGTTAATTCGGGATTGAAGTGCTCATTGTGTGCAAAATGTGTAGTGAATGCATAAATGCAGGAAGAAATAAGAAAATAATTAAAGATGATAAAATGAAAAACACTAGAATCAGTTTCTCTATCCCCATTGGAGTCGCCATTGTAGGTGGCAGGGTTTAACGTGTGCCTAAGTGTTTGGCGACCACGGCACTGTGTGGGCTCGAGGCCCAATAGGAAATATGATATAGGTCTTGGGCCTATTCGGAGATGGAGTTGCCACCCGAATAAAAGCTGAGACACACTGTACAGCAACTGGATCCCACGGAGGTTCCTAGAAGCCGTCATTAGAGATCGGATTCAAAAACTGGGTATGAGCATTTGAATGCTCACCCAACCTTGCAGTTGGCCTCCGTTTGTATTTTAAATTTTATTACCATTTAATTTTTTAATTATTTCCTTATTTACATTCAAAGTTACACTTGCCTTCAGTTACTTTCCAAATTTTATAGTTAAGTCCAAGTTTGCATATTAGTCCAGTTTCATGCTTTTGAGTCCCAACATTTAGCAAAAATAAAATAAATAATAATTTACAACCATACATTCAAAATCAAATGGGGAAAGGGATTAAGGATTACAACGCTTTAGGCAAAATAAAAGAATAATATACAGAAAATAAACCAAACATATACTAAAAGTAAACCCATAATAAATAATAAATACGATGGTATAAAAGGGATAGCTAATGAAAAAGGACTACTTAATGATGTAAATCACCAAGTAATTCCTAAAAATAACACACAATTAGTCCTTCCCTTCGAAAATGAAATCGCAAATAACAACACTTACAAAGAAATGCTATAAAAGGGGTTTTCATGTTATGAACTAAGAAAAATCATCAAATGATTAAGATGAGCATTATCATGCAATGAAATAGCCATGTTTAAGGTCAAAAGACACATATCAAAGTGGACGTTACGACAAGCATTAGTAGAAAAGTAAAGCTAAAAGTGGGCTGACCTATCAATATGGCGATCGCCTCATTGATGAGGTGACACCTCATCAACAGGGCCCTTAATATTTCTAAGGAAAAAAGAGCATATAACAAATATAAACAAAGGAGAGAAACTTCCTAGAGGCTTATCAATGGGGTGATCACCTTATTAATGAGGTGATCACCTCATCGACAAGAGGTGACACCTCTATGAAGAGGCATTGCTCATCAATAGGCTGATTTTGACTCTCAAACGTTTAGACTTCTACTTTAAGTAATATTATATGCATATACACACTCTACAAACATTAAACTACAACTACATGAAAAAGTCTTCAAAGATCACATCAATAAAGTGAGATATTAAGCAAGATAAACTAGAGATAAACCTAAAATATACTAATAACTTAGTTACACATAAGCAAGAACACACAAAATGATGTATATTTCAAGTTTAAGTGCAAGTTTTCTACCAAAATGAGAGGCCCTCAGAGATGTTTTTTATTGTGATCCTTGCTATGATGTGATCTCTACTTTTGACACAAGCTTCTTCCTTCTTCTCTTAGGAAAATATGGACTTTCCCTTACTTCAATCTCCCCTTCTTCCTTGAGGACGTTTTTTCTTTCTTCCTTTTCATTTTAGAGCTCCTCCCTCTCTTTTTTTTTCAATAATGGTTCCTCCCCCCGCCTTTCTTTCTCTCTCTTTCCCTTTTATTACCCTAGCTTCCCCATGCCCCTAAGCCCTCTAGCTCATCATGAGCCTCCATAGCCTTTTTCTCTTCCCTAAAAATCTCTTTCTCATGCAAGAATTAGGTTTGAAGGGTAGGGCCCACACCACTTGGCCACCATGGTTGCAGGTACATTTAATGTAATTACAAGTGGGCTGTCATAGAGGCGACGCCTCTTCGATAAGGTGATCGCCTGCTGCTAATGAGGCGATCGCCTAATTGCACTGAGGCGACGCCCCTTTAGCCCGGGCCTATGTTGGGCCAGGCGAGCTTGGGCCAAATTTCAATAGTTGGGCTAGGTTTTGGGCTTTTTAGGCTTTAGGTTTTCAAGTCCACTTTCCATTAGAGATTCAGGTTTCATTCTCATGTCCAAGTTTTACATTCTTATCATTAGGCTCAATAATGGGCCAATCAAACCGAATATCCCTAATTCATCCTTTAACACGAGCCGACTGAATTGGGTATCTATAATGTTTGTAATATACATTCCACATTTTTATTTGTTAATTGAATTATTTGAAACTAATGCAATGTTAATTTTTTATTTTTATATCTTAAGTTCAAATTGTAATATAATAAACATTTCATATTTTGACTTATTAATTGAATAGTAGTAGTAACAATGACAATAAATGAATGATAATAAAATTAATAAAAATATTTTCTTAATAATTTATTTATTATATTTTAATACAAAACATATTAATTTTTATTATATATTATTATACATATGTATATTACGTGACAGTATAACTATAAGTATAAAATTAAGTTATTACTTAATACTTTTTATTAATATCTATGTATTGCTTATTAAATTAATATTCGGTACTATATTCAGTTTTCGATTCGGTATGGTTTTGGTATGGTTCATTACGGTTCTCGGTTCCTTTTTTTAATAAATATTTAATATCGTTTCAAATTACTCATAAAATTCAGTTGGGTTCAATATGGTTTTAATGTTTTTCGATTTGAAATTTCAGTTCTGTTCGATTCGATATTTTCTTATTCGGATGCTCGATCCTAGTTAATTTAAATATTAGTATTAGGTCATAGCATTAACTAGAAATTATATACTCATAATAGAAATTATAAATTATTTAAGGTTGGTCGAGTCATTTAGCTACATAGTGTATTGAGCTTGGCTAGTCAAATACGAGCTCTAGTTGAGCATGAGCCAAAATTTTGAAAATTTAACAAGTTTGAACTTGGCTAGAGTTCATTAATTTTTAAACAAGGCAAGCCTGAACATTTAAAAGTTTGACTTGGTTACACCTATATATAGAATGATATGATTTGTGAATTGTTGGATGCTAGGAGGATGTGTGTTGCATTACACCATGTTTCTAATCCTCTTATGTTTTTCTATCGTTACCATTGGTTGACTACCCTAGTGATGGACATATTTCTTAATGCTTTATTGTGTTTTCAACAAGAGTTATTCCTAAGAGCTTCAAGTTTGTAAGGAAAGATATCACTTCCATCCCACTGGTAGGCTTGAGCATTGATTGGGTCGGTCAGATCGGAAGAAACTTGTAGTGAAATTGATCGGTTTGGTGGAAAGAAAAGATAAGGCCTAGCTGAATCGAATGGAAAGATAAAATAAAAAATTCAGAAGCTGAATTTGGTTGGGCTAGATCTATTCAAACATTGGATTGGGCTTGGATGGGTTGGACCCTTAATATTTTTAGGCTATATATATATATATGTTTCATTAATAATTTTGGGCTAAGCCTATATTTTTATAGTGTTTCATCATTACTCAATTCAAGAAACACAAAGACAATTGCAGCAATATCAACATAGGCACCTCAACAAATTAAAATGATCTGACGCACTTCAGGTTGGTCATAACAATTAAAAAATAGGTAGGTAGGCAGCAATCGTATGACATATATTCACACAACACAAGAATAGATTAGTGAATTTATGCAATATCAATAATAGTTAGCTAATTAATTGTGGTAAAGAAGGGCCACTACCCACTGGTTTAAGATTTGAAAAGAAAAAAAATAGAATATTATATTAGAGGAAGAACGCATTAAATTGGGAGCTCGAATCATTAAACTAAAAACTCAAAAGACTAGACCTTAGGTCCAGAACCAAGACTTGAAAACCTTAAGCTAAGACATTAAAAATAAAAATCGAAGTTTCTAAGGTCAAGTTCACCAATTTAAAGCTTGAATCATGCTTAAACATCCAAAAAACCTCAAGAACCCTAAAGAACTCACCAAACTGGACCTAGTGGACCTAAAAGAACCCTAAAACTTTAAAGATTTAAAAAATGACCCAAAATCAGCTTAAAAACATAGTGGGGCTGATGAATATGCATGAGTTTTAAAACTCATGCGATTCAACAGCCTGCGCACACAGATTGATTATTCAAGTGTGGTTTAAACCCATGCTCGTGGATTACATGAACCATGCGCATGGGTTCTTTTGTGGGTCCAACTTTTTTATAAATTAATCATTTATGAATTTTCATAAGACTTTTGGCGAATTATTATTATTACATGGACAATTTTAGGACCTTTTTTAAGGATATTTTAAAGCCAAAAGTATTAAAACAAAAAAAACTTTTTAAGTCTCAAACCCCTTATAATAGGGTGATCGACTCATGGAAACCCATTTCTCTGCACACTCAAATTCCTAAATTTTTAATTATAGGATTGTAGTACCAAATATTCAAATTGAACCACTAATTTGTTAAAGCACACATCAAGGATAAGTCTTCTGAGAGCCCAATTAATTATTTTCATAAAATTTGCATTTTGCATTTTTATTTTATTTTGTAAAACTTTGTTTTATTTATTTAATTTCTCCATTTATTATTTATTTATTTATTTTTATCACCATTTTTTAAATTTATTAACCCATTAAACCTCATTCTCTTCATCTCCACCTCTTCTTTTCTATTTCTATTTTCATTTATTATTATTATTATTATTATTATTATTATTGTTATTATTATTATTATCAATCTTGCAATACATGCAATATATTTATTTCCTTTATTATATTATTTGTGCTGAAATTGTGATTTTGGTGAATATATGTGTGAAGTATTGATTTGATGGAGTGGTGGAAATTGGAGGAATTATCCGGAGTGTTTGTCTATTTGCTAGAATATTTATTTATGTGTTTATTGCGTTTTTGAGATATTTGATATTATGACCATCATCCACATCTCAAAATCCATATTTTTCAATCATTTTTATTAATTTTAATTAACAAAATTTACATTTTTATAATAAAGTAATCATTTTTATGTTAAAGCTTGCATTTTTGCATTAAAATTAATATTTTTGTATTAAAGTTTATATTTTTACGTTAAAGTTTGCATTTTAATAATAAAATTTGCATTTTTACATTAAAAAATCCTACTTTTAATATAAAGTCTTTATTTTTTGTCTCAAAGTCTATATTTTAACACTGAGTTTATATTTTTACCAATTTTTCATGTCAAAAGTAATATTTTAATACAAAGTTTATATTTTTATTATAAACTTTGCATTTTTAATGTGAAGTTTATATTGTAAATATGAAAATTATATTTTTGTCATATTTATATCATAAAAATTATATTCCTTACTTTAAAATAGATATTTTTAATATGAAATTCACATTTTCATAAATTTTTGTTTTGGCATATATCTTATATTTTATATTTTAAGTTTTAAAAAAATATAGATTTATACATGTGAGTAACCTCTTGCTTTCAAAATATAATTTTTTAGTATTTACTATGTAAATAATTCATTTTGGTTACATTAATAACATTTTTGTCTTTATTATTAGTTATTTCACTTCATTTTGTTTATTTATTTAATGGTCAATATTCATTTAAGTATATTTCTTCACTTTGATTTGGCATTTTTATTTAATCACTTGCATTAATATTATCATCTGTGGTGAAAAATATTGATGGCTTTGTGATCAGTCACTCAATTTGAGTGACATATTATGAATCACTTGAAATATTCATCCCAACTAATTACTCAAATCATACATTCTTATTAGCACCTTTTTTCTATTCTATTTGTTATTTTAATTATTTGCTTGGATACTTTTTATTACATTAATTCATTTCCTTTTATTTAGTTTGTTAGTATGTGAATGAATGAAATATATATAATTATTATAAATGTGACTTGTGCTTGTGTGTGTTTACATACTAACCTTTGTTTTGCAAGAATTATTAGAATATAATTTTTCTTCATATTTTACTTTCCATTTTCAATGTATTTAATAAAATAGGAAATTTTCAAAGTGATGTAATTCTTAATCCCAATATCCCTTTTATTTATTTTTCATTTTGATATATTTATTAGAATAGATCATTTTAAGGGTTGTAATCCTTAATCCCTTTCTCTATTTTATTTTGTTTGTTTTGATTAATTATTTTTGCATGCTAATGTGCTATTTGCTTACTTGCTTAATTGAAATACATATTGATTGTTTGATTTGCCATGCCTATCATGTTTATTTATTTATTCACTTTTTATTTATTTTTATTTACAATATGCATGCCAAATTCAATTATCCCACATTCCAATCATTAATCCAATGCAATTTTAAATTGACTAATTTTCAAGTGTGGTAAATGCATCTTTAAAATTGAAACTATGGAAATGTAATAAGTGATTTAAGATATGTATACTAAAGAATACAGTCCAGTAGATGATGACATTCCAAACCCATAATCTCTAACAGGGGAAGTGGGTTTCCATTAACTCATTTCCTATTTACTGGCTGTGGTCGAGTGGCGACTCCAAACTAACAGGGTTGGCTCCACAAGGTTGTCCCTCCCATATCAATAACATTAGAAAATTAAAATATCGCATGTCTCTTGTGAGCCACGATCACCACTCGCATACCACAATATCTTAAATCGAGGACATACAACAAACAAAATTTTTTTTGAACTCACTCCTTTCAACAAATTTAAATGGCAATTCATCAGTAATAACCATTTTTGCAAGTGTAGTTCTAATAAAATCTTGATCGAATTTCATGTCCCTAAGAGATCATACTGTGTATTTTCTTGTGCTTCCAATATTGTAGGTTGTAATGTTAAAAGGGATTGCCTAGTATCTTTACTATGTGAAAATTTCAAATAATGCAACACATGGTTTTTTTGTGAAGAAGTGCGATGTTTTTTTGAGTTATAATTATCAACAACAACACAATATAGACATTTACCCTTGATGACAACACTAGTCTCATCCTTAATTCTCTCAAAATATTGTTATAATACAGATTTCAATTCAGTCTCCATTCTTTTTTTGGCAGGAACCTGAGGCTGCTCGGCAGTAGGTACACTAGGGGCTTCCGCCACCTCAGAGTTGGAACCAACGACATTATTATTGCCACAGGTATTTGCCATCTACATTAATAATAATAATAATAATAATAATAATAATAATAATAATAATAATAATAATAATAATAATAAACAAATAAGAAATAATCAATTCACAGTCACAACAATATTAGAACAGAAGTCAATCTCATATAAAAAATGAAGTTATACTTTTATATTGTCGCTTTGGCAATTGTCAACACAATGATAAAGACAGAGACGACAATATGCTTGAATGCTTGATAACTGATATGGTTTCACCCTTTTTTTGAAAGTTATAAAGTATAATTGAAAAATTTTAGCTTCCACCACCAATAGTAACTTGAGATATAGATACATACACATAACAAATAAGACAAAATGGTTGTTTACACAAATCTTTTTATAAATAAAGTGTATTCATAAATAAATAAAAGTTTATATGTATATGTATAAATTCACATATCAAAAAATAATTAAAAAAAAAACACATTTAACCCAATAATTTTAAAAAATATATATACCAAAAAATATTATCATAAAAATATTATTTTTATCATATGAAACAAACAATTTTAAAAATAAATATTAGCATGCACAAATGACATATCTATAAACAGAGAACTTATTGTTTTACATGCATGTTAGATATATTAACATATCTATAATAAATATAACATAGATAAAAAAAATAAAAATATTTTTTTCTTATATATATATATATATATACACACACACACTTCCATGCATAGATGTAGAATAATTTTTTTATTAATATAACATAGATCTATAATAAATGTAATAAATATAACATAAATACAAAACAATAATATTTGTTTTCTCATATTAGTTTGTATATATATATATACATATATATATACAGAGATAAAAATACTTAAAAAAAAATACTTTCATGCACAGATCTTTACAGAGATAAAAAATATTTTTATAAAAAAAAATATTTAAATAGATATTTACAAAGATAGAGATAATATTTATAAAAAATAAAAAATTCACAATTAAAAACAAAAAATTACAAAAAAAATATAGACTACATTTATAAAAAAGAACATAGACTATATTTATAAAAATATAGACTATATCTATATATAAAAATGAAATTTTTTACAAATAACCAACAAAAATTTTCAAAATTGAAAAACCCTATTAAAACAAATTGATCTTCAATGGATTACCATAGATAAACATATCATCAATGGAGATGTTGATTTGCTCAATATCACTGCAATTTCATAAAAATAAAAAGATTTACTGAAATTGATATTGAGAGAACATATAAGAGATAGATGTAGATCAAAGGAGAAACTATATAATAAAGTTAAGAGGCTAGGGTTTCTTAAAGATTGAGGTGATGAGAGAAAGAAAGGTTCGATAAAGTATAGAAGAGAAGAGAAGAGAGAGGACAGAGGAGTGAGGTGGCTCTAAAAAAGTGAAGAGTTTAGAAGAAATGAAGAAGGGAAGTGAAATGAAGAAAACTAGGGTTTTATGTATATATAGTAACCCTAGTATCAAAATGACATTGTTTCATTTAATAGAGAATTTGAAAAATTTGGACGAGTCGAGGGAAAGAATACATCCTCAACCCATTAACTGAAAACTAATACCTTCCCCTTTTTCACCCGAATTAACCATGTCTTATTTTTTGCAGCCAAACCAGAGAAAAAAAATCTAGTCAGTTTAAGTGAAAAACTCTAACTCGATCGGGTTTTGCACAACCCTATTAATTAGTGAAGTAAGAAACGTCCATAAAAGAGGTTTTCCACTGATAAGTAACACTTACTGTAACATAACAAAAAAAAAACTAGCTATTGTTATAATAATTACAACTATATGAGGTAACACATGCGTTATGGCCTAAATAGAGAGACTTTTTTTTTACAAAATCTCATTTTTGAAATGAGAGACTTTTTTTATTTTTTTACAAAATTTCTTATTTTTTGAAATGAATTAATAAAGAGGTTTTTTTTATCATTAATCAATAAAAAGGTTGTTTAGTAGAAATAGCATAAAACATCAACATGTTCATCCACAAATGCTACAAGAAAACACACATGGGGGAGGTAATATTTGGCGCATGATGAATTACAAGTAACTTCTCAAACTAAAAGATTAGTATATCAATGTGTGCATTGTCGATCCAAATCTATCTTGATCCTGGTATCTCTCGTGAGAGCCCCATATTATAGAAGAGTATGTTTGACTCTAATATCACTTGTCATGGGCCATTACCTTTTTCCCTAACAGACTCTAATATCACTTGTCATGTGTAATGCCCAGGTTTATAAGGCTAAGATCTCCTTCACTTCTTTTCAATGTGCAAACACCTCTTTTCATTATGAGATTGTGACAATATGCTTAAAACATATATGGGGTTGAAAAAGTAATAGGGAAAGATTTTATGACCATTTATATTTATAAAAATGCTTTTTAAAGGATTACATATGATATGTCTCTAGGCCAATGGTAAATTTCCAACTTTTTTTAGGATTCAGTAACATTTATCCTTTGCCTTGAATATACTTCACATGAAAAATATGTATTAGCTTTCCCATTCCAAAATCAACTCCATATCCTCATGAAACTATTGATGATCAAATTTGGACATCTATAAGACTAGGTTCTTGCATCATAGTGGTTATATGTTATTTTGCACTTGCAAGCAATTAGTAGCCAATGGTAGAAACTTATTGTACATCATCTTTATTATTTATTCTTGCTACAGTGCCCTTTAATGGATTTGATTAGGGGTGTAACTGAGTCAAGCTGATTCGTAAGCTACTCAAGATTAACTTGTGAAAAACTCAAAATCAAATCAATTATTGTCGAATTGAGCTCAAATTCGAGCTACTTAAGTCAAGTTTGAGCCCTTAAATATGTGACTCGATAGGCTCGTGAGTTTAATCGAGCCTAATTGAGGTTGTGCATGTTTACCATTTTACAAGCCTAATTAAGCTTGATGCTAAAACCAAAAAGAATATGATGAACAAGCCTTCAAACATTTCACATAATCAATTTAAATCTTTAAAAAGAACATTTTGCTTTTAGACATTTGCACCTTAGTAATCAGGTCACCTTTGTAATCTTTTATTATCAAAGCACCATTTTTTAACATAATCTCATATATCTTCTCCAAAAGTTGCTCCAAACTTAAGATAATTGTTTTTAGAGTAGGCACATAATACACTTATGTGATGAATTGAAGTGTACTTAATTTTTGGCTTGAATAAGAATGTCACCTATTCCTTGAACAATAACTTTTCTAACATCTTTAAATGAAATATTACCTTTGAAAGATTCATCAAGTGACATGAATAAACTCTTAATTCTAGTTATATAATTGTTAGCTCCTGTATCTAAAAGCCATGCTTCTTGATCTTTACCTCCATTATACATGATCAACAATATGGGCTCTTCATTTTCTTTACCTTTAGAACAAAGAGCTTTCTCTTCTTTGAAATTGGCATTTCTACATTTTGATGCATAATGACCATATCTTTCAAAATTTGAAAGTTGCACATCAGGTGTTATTCCTCCTCTTTTATTCCAATTTCCTTTTCCATACCATCTTGAGAATCGCCTATGATTTGACTCATCAAAGTTGTTAGAAATTCTAACCTTTCTTCTTCCTCCTCTTCATCTACTGTTGTAATTTTCATGTTCAGAGCCATGACCTCAATGTTTTTGTTGTCCTCTTATCATCATTTTCATTCAACGATAACTTTAAAAGGACTTGGTTTTATTGTTCCCTCTTCATCCTCTCTTTGTGAGTTTGTAATGATCCTAACAACTAATTTACAATCAAAGATTCCACAGCCTTTGATTCTTTAATGTCCGTTACAATATAATTGAATTTGGAATCCAAAGAATGTAAAATCTTCTCAATAACTCGAACTTCTTCAAGCCTCTCACAATACCTTTGAATTTTATTAACAACAACCAAAAATCTAATGAAATAATATGAAGTTGATCCAAAACTATTCATTTTAAGCAATTCAAACTCCCCTCTCAAGGTTTGAAGATGAACCTTGATTACTTTATTAACTCCCTTAAAGAAATTTTGCAGCACTTCTTATGCTTCTTTTACACTTCTTGCACTAGAAACTTTTTCAAACATGCTTGCATCCAATTATATATGGATCAATCACTATAACAAAAATTGGAATTTGAGATGCAAGAGAAATGTCACAAAAAACAAAAACAAAAGAAGATGTCACTAAATATTTTTTATGACAAAAATAAATTGTCACTATTGGCATAGCAATAGCCACGTCACAGATATGCTATTACAATAAATTTCAGAATTCGTCTCTAAACATTTTTTATTTGTGATGATAAAATATGTACCTGATTATCTAAAACCAACCATATGAAAAGTAATAAGAGATTAATAGTTTTGTCTTGAACGAGTCTATTTAGAGATGCTTTTGTTTTTGAGATGTTTTAGTTTTTGTTTTAAAAATATAACTTATTAGTGACATTTTGGTTTTTCTTCTTCACTACATATCACTTATTAGTGACATTTTTATGTTTCGTCTAAAAAATATATGACTTATTAGTGACATTTTTATTTTTTGTCTTTTGAAATATATCACTTATTTGTGACGTTTTTTTTTTTTTAATATTTTCATCTTTGTTAGTTAATAAATAGAGACATTTTTATTATTTGAATCATATATGAATAAAAAATTATTTGATAGCAATATTAATAAAAATAGAGAATAATATTTAACAATAATAATCATACATTGAGATACTATAATACACCTACAACTTAATTATATTTAACAAAAAAAAGTTGTATTGATTAAAAATTTAACAATCAAGTGATTTTAAAATCCAAAAAAAATAGGTGGACAATATAAGTCCACATACCTAATCCAAAAAGAAATAAAATTCATTTTGTCCAAAAAAAAAAAATGTATGCCATAAGATCATCCACTTCCCAAAAAGATTAATGAATACAAAAAGATTACACTTCTTCCTTGATCTAATCCATTTTCTTGAATCACTTGAGGCAAAAATTACAACCACATTATGTTTGAAAAAAATAGGAAAAGAAAAAATAAACACATTTAAATCAATAATACCGATAAAAAAAAAAAAAGAAAAGAAAGAACATATAAACTCATACTAAGTTATGCTAATATAAACTTGTATTAACTGTTGCACACCCCGAGCACAGAGAAACGACATATAGTTAATTGCAATAAAAACTCAACCTACAATATGATGTCCTCTAATCATGCAGATAACGTTACACTACCCAAACTAGTTAGCAACAACATATTAAAAAACTAGATCAATAAGTGCATCAATAATATAAAAATTAAACCTTTTACCATAAATTAAATTCAAACAACAATTAAATCCAATTTGATCACAAAACCAAAAATACAAAACTTACCAAAATAAAAAGCTAATTTGACGAAGATTACATTGAGAAATCGATATCCTCACTTCTTTACATGACAAATTTAAAATTAGTTATTGGGAATTACTTTAAATTAAACTAGTATAATTATTTAAATTTATCTAGACTTAATCTTCGTATTGCGATCCAAACTTTTAGTAAAAGAATGCCTCATGTTTTACTAACATAGCCTCTCTCCTATCTTCCCTTTTAATCTCATCATCCAATAGTTCTTTGAGCTGACTATCTTCTTCTTGAGATTGCTGGAGCTTCTCTTGAAGTTGTTGAATCATTGTAGATGTTGTTGAAGTAGAAATTCATACCCATTATAAACACCATCTTTATTATTATGTTCTTAAAAGCTACTCAAATAATTATTTAAGTCCCCTAGCATGTAACACAATCCATCATCTTCATCCTCATTGTCATTCATGTACTAAAATTATCATTATCTCTATCTTCATTTAACATACTCATAGTAGCTTCACCTGTACACTCTCCCTGAAAAATCTACCGAGTATAAAACTTGTTTATACTTGAGACTAAAAGATGATTGGAAGCTACATCTTGGCTATGGATGCACATATTTAAATAATCCACACATGGACAACAAATATTACATTCTAGACCCATATGATCCTTTACAAATTTCATAAATGACTCTACCCTATGTACATGTTCAATTGAGAATCTCTTTGCAGTTATCCAACTCTTATCCATTTTTCTACAATAAATTAAAAAAATTTCATTACATGAAAAATATTTAGTGGTATGAAAAACATTTTTTTCAAAACCAAAACTATAAAATTGTAATTATAAATGAATAATTTAATCACATTATTAATTGATATAAAAGAAATCACTTCAATCAAGCACTAAAACTACATATAAATATCCTAGTCCTATAAATAACATCATTCAAACATCTTCGCATTACAAGATAATGACATAAAAAAAGTTATTCAGGAAGTGTCATGCATCACTTCAATCAAACACTCATGCCAATTGAAAATATAATTATTAGACACAAGTTTGCAAAATCACGTGAAAAAAAAATTAAAAATTAAATTTGGTAAATATTTTTTAAAGAATTTACCTTACAAACAAGTTTACTTTACACATAATAGACATTAAATGTTATCTATTTGGACAAAGTGGTCCCCACCAATTGCTGAAATTGGGACCAACATGGTAAAATCAAGCTCTACTTGTGAGATGACAAAAAAAAAAAAAAAAGGACTTGGCTCCAAAATACTAGGGTTTTTGTGAGTGCCATTTGCAGCCACCAAAAAAATGATCTTTTTTCTCATCATCATCTTCTTCAATCTTTTAAGAGCAAAGCATCAAACATACAAGAAGAGAAATGCGAGAGATTAAAAGCTATGAATAGAATGTCACAAAAAAGAAAAAATAAAATTTTAGAATATATAAGCATTGTTTTTGTTGTTTTCTTTCGTTTTGTTATTTTGGGTTTTATTTTAAATCCTTCTAACCTAAGATCTTGTTTTTTTCCACCTTTTCACTTAAAAAGAGTTGTAAAAATACCATTTTTTTATCTTGATCTTGATATTTAAGTTTTTGAGATCTTGAGGCTTACCCATTAGACCTTTTTGGATTTTGAGTTAGAAAGTTGAGTTTTTTGCAATCATGATTTGCACTGTTGATGCCCAAGTTTCAGCAGTCCCCTAAATGTTGGATGATGAAGGATTCTTGTCATTTAGATGGGGGGAAACTCCTTTAAGAGTCTTCCTAAGCATGTACAGACTGAGTGAAAACCAAAAAAAAAAAATGCACCCAAACCTTGAAAAACCAAAAATGGGCCCTAAAAGGGTCAAAATGGGTGAGTAAAAGCTTAAGGGTTAGGTTGACCCATGAGCTTAGGTCTGTTACATACAAGCTTGGGTCACCAACCCACAACCATGGGTTATATGACCCACGATGGGGTTGCATGGGTCATGAATCCATGCTCAAGGGTCTCGGCCTTATAGCATTAAAAATCTAAAATTTTGCCTCTTTTGAGGGGATCTTTGCACATTTCTCAATAATCTCTCTTAGAGAGAGAAAATCATACCACTTTGGGATTAATTGTAACTCTCTCTGTCTCTCATCCATGGCATTTGGTGATCCCACTCTCTCTTAAACACTTAAACCAAATTCACTTTTTTTTTTTTTGCGGTTTTGGTCCAATATCCAAACCTAGCCTCTTTTAAGTAAAAGCATGCATCTAGGGTAGTCACCTAGTCCCTCTAAGGATCTACTTATTAAAAAAATTAAAAATTAGCATTCTTTACATTTTCTCTTCTTCTTCTACTCCTTTCTTTCATTTTTTTCATCATTTTTTCTTTTTATTTTTACTATTTATTATCTTGTGAAGAAGTTATGATTCTTGTGGTGATTTTGAAGTTTGGCTATAAGATATGTAGAAGGAGTGGGTAGTTCGGGTGATTTCGAGAGTGTTTGTATTCATTTTTTGCATTTTTATCATTTTTGCATCATTTTTCTTTTTATATAAAAATAGGTATTTTGGTGCTAAAGTTAACATTATTATTATTTTTGCATTTTTATTAACTTTATTGCTCACTTTATTTTATTTCTTGATAAATTTGTTATTTTTATAATAAAGTTGATATTTTTATGCTAAAAATAGCATTTTTATCATTTTTAATATTTTATTTACACTTTTATTATTTTTATTATCTTTCTTGCCTTTTTTTTGATAATTTTATTATTTTTATCATAAAGTTGACATTTTTATACTAAAAATAGTATTTTTATTGTTTGTTTTATCTTATTTTTTTATCATAAAGTTCACATTTTTATGGTAAGAATATATTTTTTTTTATTTTTTTTACATTTTTATGGTATTTTTATCATTTTTGTCATTTTTATTAGTTTTATTGCATGTTTACTATTTTTGTCATTTTTATTTTCTTTTTTGATACATTTACAATTTTTATCATAAAGTTCATATTTTTATGGTAAAAATAACATTTTTAGTATTTTTGTTATTTTATTATCTTATTTGCAATTTTATTATTTTTGTCATTTTTACTTTCTTCTTTGATAAATTTGCTATTTTATTAAAAAGTTCACATTTTTCTGGTAAAAATAGCATTTTTATCATTTTTACTATTTTATTTCCATTTTTATTATTTTTATTATCTTTGTTGCCTTATTTGATAAGTTTATTATTTTTACCATCTTATGTGCATTTCTTTTATTTTTATTAATTTTGTTGCATTTCTTGGTAAATTTATTTATTTGTTATTTTTTTTATAAAAATGGAGGAGGGAAAGCATCACATAGTGCTCATTGACATCCTAGCTAGGCTAGCACCCCAATAGCACCTTACTTCATGTGCTGAACTCCTCTTAAATATTATTAAGAATGAAACAAATCTCAATACAACCTAAAGAAGGAAATAAAAACAAAAGCCAAAGGCAAAAGAATTAACAAGATTGATAAGTACATCTGCCTATGCCATCAACAAACATCAAATCTCAATATTTGATGGGATAAGTTGGCCACCAAGTAATATTATCCAAAGAAAGATCCATAGTAGAGAGCCAGTTAGCAACCTAGTTACTCTCACGAACACATGTGAGACATGAACCTATATATTCTGCAGCAAAGAACGACAATTCTCCTATGCAAGGCATATGAACCATAGGACAACAACAAAGCGTGTCTTTAGCAACTCAACAACATGTGTCAAATCACTCTCAATCTAAACTGGATGGGGGGCATAGCTGAAACCTTATTTACTACAATAATCGCATCATACAACTAATCTTCGAATACATAATGAACACCAAACATAGCAAAACAAGTAGCCAATGAGTGCCTATGAAATTTCTGAATAATACCACCAACAGTTGCGACGCTAGGAGTGCCCCGAGATGCACCATTAGTATTAATCTTTAACCAACTAGGTAGAGGATGAATCCAACAAATAGGGATGATCACCGAAGCAGGCTTAGGAATAGCCACAATACAAAGAGAAGCAAGAACTTGAAAATCCTTAATGTTGTTGGACATGAAACTGCACCAAAAAAATTTTACCTCCTTAATAGCCTTACAAATATGACAAATCACATATGAAATTGAAGAATATTTATCATACCTCAAATTTGACTGTCCTTAAAAAGGTCCAATAATGAAATGAATCCCCAAGATGATTAGAGCCTGCTCATTCGTAACACCTCTAAAGTGTGAAACCTTAAAAAATCTAACTAACCCTACTAGTGTGCAAAATTGATCACCGAGCCATTATGTTGCTCTCTGACCTTGCGAAATATGAATTATCGAAACAATGAGAGGTTTATTTTAAGAAAAATCATCTCAAAATACTCAGCTTGTTAGGCCGATGTGCATTTTGTTAGACGAGACCTAGCTTTGTAAAAAAATGAAAATCAATTTTGATAAAACGAACTTCAAAAACACATTTGGAAGGCTCCAAAATCTCTGGAAGTGGTCTTAGAATGGTCTAACACAGCTCAAGGATCAACATGTATTACTTAAAAGTATGTATAAATGCCTCTAAGTGTCATGTACTAAAATTGAGGCCAAATTTGGCAAAACGGACTTTGAAAATGCATCCAAAAGGCCCCAAAACCTTGATAACCAACCTCAAAACAGTGTGCGTAAAACCTAGGAAGTGTACGTGGAAGGCCAAAGTGAGCATGGATTGCGTACACTATGCGTGACCATGCATATTATGCGTGGCCATGCACACTTGGTGTGGCCACGCATAAAATTCTTAATATACGCAAGTGACCATTACCTTATTCTAACCAAATTTCCCTATAAATAGACCCCTTTATACCTCATTTTGGACGTGGCGAGCAAATGGAAACACACACACACTAAAAAATTAATCCGATCAAAGGTGTTAGAAACCCCCTTCCAGATAGTTTTACTCTACTATAGTCTTTCTTTTAGGTTGTTAGATCCCTTTTCCACTAAATCAAGCCTCATCTTTGTCAAAGCATGCTTCAAAGGTATACAATATAGCATCATTCTACTGTCATTTTGAACCTCTCGACAAGGAAAGCTTAATAATCTCTTGAAGCTAAAGCTTTAAAACCCATACAAGCTCAGTCAAGTATGAGGACCACACAATTATTTTAGCATAATTTTTTTATATTATTGCATTTTATTTTACTGTCACTAGCATTTGGGAATACTATTGTGTTTATATGATGAAACTGGCAATCTTGCATGCTATGTTAATAATATATGCTTTATTACGCTTGTTTCACATAATTATCCTTTATTTCTAAAATCATGAAATCATATCATAAACACCAATAATGTGAAAAGTTCATCATGCTCTCGATCCAGTGATGACCTCATGCATCCTTTATATTATCATCATACATCATCATAGCATAACTAATCACTGCAAGCATGCATGATCATTCTATTATTCATGAAATTGAGTAAGCTATGTAAATGGTAATATTAATCTTGCAGATCAATCATATCCAAATTAGATGTACTTTTTCACAATCTTTCCCTTTTCCATATGTATTTTATAAGAAAAGTGATGTAATGATTAAATTTTCAGCTTTATTACCTTCCACTATCTGATGTACCGTGTGAATGCTATACAAATTGTCATTACTGAAACTAAGGTGTTGTGGTAGCTATACATTGAATATCATATAATGAGAAATAGTTAAAAAGTAGACACAACTCCCCGAACCTGAAAATCTCTACTAGGGACAATACTCATTGAGTGACCCAATGTAATACTCAACTTAAAAACAACTATTTCTCATTATGCAATACTCAATTGTATAGATCCCCTCACCACTGCATGTGCACTACACATCACATGTGCACCACTTGTCCCTAAAAGCCTCAATAATACTAAATGACATTGCCACCATTATTCCACTTGAGTCACGGGGTGACAAGATGCGATATTATCACCTTTAGTCTTTACTCATGCATTCACCAGACTCATCTGACCATAGTCTATAACCCAAGTCCTTAAAGGGGGTGACCAAGTTATCAAAAGAATGCTAGACTCACTTACTGAAGTCCGTAACCTTAGTCATATGGGGGCATTCTCACTAAAGGAACCCTTAGCCTTTCACCCTAACTCAACTCATGTAGATAAACCAATAGTAACATCCACTAGGATTCCACCAAGCTATGCATGCTATCCATGTCCTAACGCTATCTGTTTGACTTGATATTCATAAATGACATGACCCTCTTAGTGTCTATCATCAAATGACATTGTAATGTTAATTTTCATAGAAAATTTATGCTCAGGACCATGTGATTCTTATATACTTTGTGGGAGCCTGAAGCATAAGGAATGATATGAATCATGTGCCTTAGCTTGAGTAGTCTATGCAAATTAACAAAATAACGACACCTCTCGATGATGGAACCTACAAGATGTTGTCCATTTATCCTTATCAGATCAAATGAATGGGTTAGGAACCCAACTAGATTGTGGACCTTTATGTCAATAAAATCAAACTATAAACTATTAAATGATACTTGAATGACTCCCAGTAAACATATCGAATATCGATATGGGGGCAAGAGCTCAGACTCCTTTTGATTGACCTTGGTCCTATGCATACGGGTGCATACAGACTCTAGACATCATTTGAAGCCCAACAATTGACCCTCACATTAACATCATGTGATTACCTTAAGCACATTTGAATATTGTTCCTCAATTTACCCTTTAGTTATGACCAATATAAATCTAAATAGCCTAGTTCTGAGAGTGGAACCATAGTCCCCTAATCACTATAGGTTCAAAACCCACCTAGGAAAGAGACTGAATGACCTTATGGAGAAATACATTTGGAAGGGAGAACTTGCTTATGATTGGTTTGTTTACTGAGTAGGAATCCTAACCAGCTTTAATCATGTATAAATAATATACACGTAGATAACACGTGCTAACCACTATTTTTTTTACAGGAATAATCATTTTTAATCATAAGATTTTGCATCCACTCCATGCATACATGCTCATCCTTTTCTTTTGTAGGCACACATCATGCATCATTTGAGTATCGTTCCTCAATTTACCCTTTGGTTCTGACCAACATAAATCGAAATAGCCTGGTTTTGAGAGCAGAACCATAGTCCTATGATGACTATAGTTTCAAAAACCACCTAGGAAAGAGACTGAATGACCTCATGGAGAAATAAGGTTAGAAGTAAAAACTTGCTTGTCATTGGTTTGTTCATATTGTAGGAAAACTAACCAGCTTTAATCATGCATACATAATATACATGTAGATAGCACGTGCTAACTAGTAAGAATAATAATTTTTCATGATAATACTTTGCATCGACTCCATGCATGCATGCTCACCCTTTTCTTTTGCAAGCACACATCATACATCATTTAAGTATCACTCCTCAGTTTACCCTTTGGTTCTGACCAACATAAATTGAAATAGACTAGTTCAAAGTGTAGAACCATAGTCCATTGATGACTATAGGTTCAAAACCCACCTAGGAAAGAGACTGAATGACCTCGTGGAGAAATAAGGTTGGAAGTGAGAACTTACTTGTGATTGGTTTATTCACTGTACAAGAAAACTAACTAGCTTTAATCATGCATACATAATATACATGTAGATAGCACATGCTAACCATTATTTTTTTATAGGAATAATCATTTTTCATTATAAGATTTTGCATCCACTCCATGCATACATGCTCACTCTTTTCTTTTGTAAGCACACATCATGCATCATTTGAGTATCGTTCCTAAATTTACCCTTTGGTTTTGACCAACATAAATCAAAACAGCCTAGTTTTGAGAGTAGAACCATTGTCCTCTAATGACTATAGATTTAAAATCCACCTAGGAAAGAGACTGAATGAACTCATTGAGAAATAAGGTTAGAAGTGAGAACTTGCTTGTGATTGGTTTGTTTATTGTGCAGAAAAACTAACCAACTTTAATCATGTATGCATAATATACATGTAGATAGCACCTACTAACCACTATTTTTTTTGTAGGAATAATAATTTTTCATGATAAGATTTTGCATCCACTTTATGCATACATGCTCACCCTTTTCTTTTGCAAACACACATTGTGCATCATTTGAGTATCATTCCTTAATTTACCCTTTGGTTCTAACTAACATAAATAAAAATAGCCTGGTTCCGATAGTAGAACCATAATCCACTAATGACTATAGGTTCAAAACCCACCTAGGAAAGAGATTGAATGACCTCGTGGAGAAATAAGGTTGGAAGTGAGAACTTGTTTATGATTGGTTTGTTCATTATGCAGGAAAACTAACCAGCTTTAATCATGCATACATAATATACATGTAGATAGCATATGCTAACCACTATTTTTTTTGTAGGAGTAATCATTTTTCATCATAAGATTTTGCATCCACTCTATGCATACATGCTCACCCTTTTCTTTTACAGGCACACATCATGCATCATTCATTTAGCTAACCCTAATAAATGTATAGGAATATGACATGAGTAACCAAGAAGATACCTCATGTCAATAGTTCGAAGACAAGCTCAAAGAGGGGATCCAAAAGTTGCTTACTGATGGCACCATAGCTGAAATCCTGCAAGCCTAAATGAAAGCTAAAAGTGGTCGAGATGGGAATAGAACACCATTGAATAAAGCCTTTGCAACTGTTTACCCAAGGGTAGATAAGGTAAGGGAATTCCCCACATCTAGTTCAATATGATGATGATAATGGCTACTACTAAGATCTTAGGAATGCAACAAGAGCTACAAAAATTACTGAAATGACCAAGCCTGAATCGATAGGGGAGGTCAAACTATTGGCCAATAAGATGGCTCAGTTGGAATTTTCCTTTAAAGATAAGGGAACTCATGGATCTAAAAGCTTTACCGACCTGGCACTGTTCAAAGATGAGCCTCTTCCAAATCATCTAAGTTTGACGGAACAGGGGATCTGAGGGTCCATCTAAGGCAATATGCTACCTTGATGGCTGCCACAAAGCTTACAAAATCATAGATTGTTTGATTCTTCTACACATTACTAGAGGAAGGACCAAGGGCATGGTTCTTTGACCTTGAAGATGAAATTAAAAGTGATTGGCTACTGCTAACTCAGAAGTTTATCAAGCAATATAAATACAACACTCAGTTACATTTCACTCGAAGGGATCTTAAGACCATAAAGTAGAAACCCAGTGAAGCTTTCTATGATTATGTCACATAATGGTGAGGAAAGGCAATCAAAATGAGAAATTTTCCTCCTGAGGATGAACAAATAGAGCTAATAATTAAAGGGACACTACCACACTTCATAGAATAGATGATCTTTGCTCCTTATCCTAACTTTAGAGATCTCCATTAAGCTAGGATCAGAATTGAGGATGAGGAACCTTAGCAGGCCATAAAGACTTTTCACTGCAATACCCAACCAAACATTTAAAACACCTTCACCCTAGCCGCATAAATAAACACGATCCAACCTAACACCCACAACTCACTATCTATCAATGCCATTAGACCACTAAGAAAATTCTCAAACTTTAACCTCCCATTATCCAAAGTATTCCAAAGACTTCAACTAAAGAACCTCATAAAGCCACAAGTGCCTAGGCCTCTTCCAAACCTATTACCACCTCAGGTTAACCAAAACTTATTATGTCATTTTCACCAGATGCCTGACCACACCAATGATACATGAAAAACTCTAAAAAATGCAATCTAAGACCTCATTGACTCTAGAAAAATTGATGACCCAAAAAAATGACCCATTGTCATGACCAATCCTCTCTTAAACTACCAAAACATGCCTCTACCAACCATCAACATGATCTCCTCTAATCTACCAAAAGACCTTGTTGAAAAATCAATCCAAGCCATATAAGAAACCTAAGATAAACCCTCAGAGGACAAACACTCGAATCCCATTCTTGAGCCTCATGATTTTAGTGAAGATGAGCAATGCTCTTCTACCTTTAAATACATTCCAATGCCTTAAAAATTCCTTCCCCACTTGATGATGCAAAAAAGAGCCAGGGATACAGCTCTCCCTATGAATAGTAAAGTGATTGATTGCCTTTACTCACAAGAAGCAAACACAGACAAAAATCTCAGTAGTGACCATAAGATATGGGATTTACTGGGCCAACCATCTAGGAAGTTCAACTACAAAGTTAAGTATATAGCACGCCCTGCTACCCATACACTCTTAGAAGACAACGAAGATGGGATGGTCGATACTATTCAACTTTAGAACCTATAAGTCATGGGGATAGACATATGGTATGACTTTGATGATCTTGAAATCATTATCTAGGACTAGAACAATAGTATAAAAGTAGATAAACAAGCAACTGAGAAGCCCTCATTAGTAGTCAATCATGTAACTTATAGCGGGTGGGTATATCAACCTCCTAAGAAAGAGAAGGAACCCTCTAAAGAGAAAGAAGTATCAAGAGATAAAGCTCCGGTCAAAGAGGAAGACACTATCCTCAAAAAGCTCAAGAAGACTCAGTCATAAGCTAGTATCTGGTACCTACTCATGGCCTCCAAGAAGCACAAAGATGCCCTAGTCAGAGCACTAGATGAAGCAAAGATTGCCATTGATGCCTCACCTTGCGAGATGATAGCCTCTCTAATGAAAGCTCCTTCTAATGCAATTACCTTTTTAGACGAAGATTTACCCCTCGAGGGAAGGGTCCATAATTATCCTCTCTTCATACAGGCAATTGTCAAGTCTAAGAAGACCCCATGTGTTATAGTAGATGATGGGTCTACCATTAGTATTTGCACCTTGAGGTTTCTACATAAGTTTAAGATGAATGTTGAAAACCTTAAAGAATCCAATGTGGTCATACAAGCCTATGATGATTCAAAGAAGCCAGTTCAAAGTGTTAGTGATATGCACTAGGTCAATCATTTTGTGATTATGTATTGACTTTCTTATTTTATTAATAAAGAGGTATTATATTATCATTTGATTTTATGATAATTACATGAATGGTTAATTCTTACTAAGGCCATCAAGTATGTGACTTGATAGTAAAACCCTTAGATTAAAATAAGAGTTTTATTCTAATTATCCCTAGCCATTTATTCATTATATGAATATTAAAGTATTAAGGCTAGTATGATGTTGACTGATGGTTATGTTTTACTAATCATAAATATAAGATATTAAGTCAACTCCTAGGTACATGATGAGAGATCATGTACTGGATTGACCCACTATGAGAATACTACATAGATTATTGTCGTAAGTATTTCTTATCACAGTAATTTTATTTCGGTCCTTTGACCTTGAAATCATCATGGATTTCTACATAGCTATTTTATGTTTTGACACATTCTAACATTGTCTTTAACCGGATGATTAAAAGAATGTTGTTGGATATAAAATTAGTTATGTGAGGAATGTGAGTGATTTAGAAGGAATTTATCCCTCATTAATATGAGAAAGATATCTAAAGGCCCCTTGATGAGATAGACTGAATGAAAATGCATGGCCATGCTGAAATGAATTAATAAAGAGTTATCATTTTCAGTCTACTTGGAATCAAGTCATAATATTGAACTATATAAGGATGACATTCTATGCCTTATGTTCAATTAAGATATCATGTGATAAAGGGACAATAAAATTCACTGTAATTAGGTTATGTCGGATTATTGACTTCATATGACTTGGGTAGTCATAATGTCTTGCTAGAGGCCACTTATGACTTGTAGGCCTGAATAGAGATTTAGGCCCACTGCCAATGTTATGTGAACCTACAGGGTCACACACTTAGAACAAGCCCAAAACGGATATGGGTTTAATAACCCCAAAATAAACTCTGTGGAAATAAATAATTAAAGTGTTTTATTTATTTATTTATTTGTTTATTTATTTAAGATAAATGTTATTTTAAATAAATAAATAAGATATTATTTTTGATTTGTTTTTAAACAAAATCAGAATATAATAAATGGAAAATTACCAAAAGGTTATTGGTAAGTGAAACCCTAACTTGGTGTCTATAAATACGTTATATTCTCTAAGGTTTCACACACTTGTTTTTTTGCCTCCAAATTCATTTTCTTTCCTCTTAGAAAACAAAGACAGAGTTTTTCCTTTTGTTCTTGATTTATGAGACAGTCAAGAGGTTGCTAGCACACACACTCAAATTCGTTTTGTGAAGGGTTGTTCGTGTGGATACCTATAGAGGATGCATCCTTTTGGAGATGTCTTGATCCGAATAACCAAGCCAAAAAGCTCGAGGTAAGGTGTCACCGGTGTGAACCTCCTCTCATCCTTCCAGAGAATGTTGCCTCTTCTGCGTTTTGGTAAGATGATTAAAAACCCTAGATTTAATCAATTAGTCGAATTACATGGATCCAGGCTTGGGAACGTGACAAAATTTTAATTTTTTCGCTGCGTTTGCATCACGGTTCCCAACACAAAGTAGTAGTTACTGTGGGAGATATCGAATTAGTAACAGAATTTACTGTCCTAGACATCCCTCCAACTTTTGCCCTGCTGCTAGGAAGACCTTAGTTCCACCCACTAAGGGGCATACCTTCCACTGTGCAACAGAAGATCAAGTTCCCTTTGAATGGAAAGGTTGTTACCATCCCTGTTGAAATAAATAACATTATTGAATTTAGCCCCACTAGGATTCTTGATTTCTATGATCAGTGATGGTTATGTCGATCCCAAAGTTACTATTATAATAAAGAAGATGCAATATCTGCTTGGAACAGGATTAGGAAGAAGAAACATTGAAGTCATAAAATTTCCTAACTTCCAAGGATAAAACAACAAATACGGTCTAGGGTACAATCCCGAAAAGGATATTGGGGCTAAGAAGTCAACCTCTTTTATGGTTAAAAGCTCAACCCATGTCTATTAAGGACAAGCTGAGGAGTGGATGAGCAACGAAATTGAGAAATAAGGGTTTAAGATCTTCAATGACACACTCAGGAGAAGCACTTACTAGACATGATCACCGAGACTGACATCTGTGAACTGATGTAAAAACTAGAGATAGAATATTAGAGTAAAGTTATTAATCATGCTGAAGCTACTACCATCCTTGAATTGAGCATTGATGACACCCTATTTGAAGACATTGCTGATGATGATTTATGTACTTTTTCTTTATTTGAAAATGATGATGCAATGAAATCTAAAGTTAATGTAATGAAATTTGATTTTATTTACTTATTTGATGTCTTTCTTGATGGTAGTGTGCATTGCATTGATCAAAACATTAGCATATTTGACATTCATTCCATATGCACTGAATCATTTAACATTGGCATGGAATCTGAACTACGCATTCTGCATATTTTGAAAGATGTTACCCATGAAGAGAGAAGAGAAATTAATAAAATATTCAAATGTATTTGCCTAGATGTATGATGATATTCCTGGTATTAATAGAGACATTACTCAAATCTTCATTCTGAAGTGGGTGGAATTGTCTACCCTAGTCTTTAAGACTTAGTATAGAGCAAGTAGGGTGTCAAACACTCAAGACTTGGGGTAAATCTTATATTAACCAGATAGATACTTAGATGGATAAGTAAAACAAAACCAGAATAATAATAATAATGACTAAAACAAATAGAGAAATCTAAACGATAACTAATTAGTAAAATAATAAGACAAGCAATATATATATCTATCTATAAGAGAATCACAGATCAGAATCAAATAAGAACTTTAAATATAGTTATCATAAAACATATTGATTGGAAATTATTCTATAGTCTTTAAAGGCAACTCTCATTGTCGATGAAAGGTATTTCCTCTTAGATTCTATAGGCACTCTCGTTGTATTCTAGAGATAAGAGAAAACCATAAATCATATTATACTAATTATGTCTCCCTTAAGATGAATTCCCTTTACAATTCCCAATAAAATTACAATCTTAAGTAATCTGAATCATTTTCCACCAAATTACCATAACTCTCATTGGTAATAATTTGATTAGCAAGTTACATATAGTGATCAAGCATACACAACACAAATAAGCACTAATTAAAATTAAATCATGAAAGATATAAGATAAAAATGTAGTTCTTATTTAATTCATATAAAAATGTAGTTCTTATTTAATTCATCATTATAATTCCTATACAAAAGACTTAGCCTAGATACATGATTAAGAAGCAACAAAATAAGACCAAATTCAACATAGAAAGAAAGATAAAAAAGATAAAGAATTGAATAAGTAAAACTCCCTTCCATGTCTTTTAAAGGATCCTTGATACTTAGGATGATCTTCTCTTGCACTTGGCATTGTCTTCTTCAAGTGTTTTTATAATGACTCTTAAAACTAAAAGATAGTAGTATTTCTAAAACACTCTATTAATTCATATGTATCTCTCTAATCTTCTTCTTATTGTCCTCTTTTCATCCCTCCTCTCTTTTTTTAGGCTAGAAATGATGCATATATAGGACTTGGAAGCTACTAGAAGTGACTAGAATAGGATTGAACTTGGAAAGGCACCACTTGACATCAATGGTCACCCCCTTTGCAAAATCTATAAATTCAAGGGCATTTTTTTCCATTCAAATGACTTTATCTATAGAATGTTCCTTCATGAAAGTTATATAAAATTCTATTATCTTTCCATAGTAACTTGAATCATCTAATTTGGATGTCTGTAGATAGAGTTATGGACAAAATATGAAAATTGCTCAAATCGGGAAAAGTTGCAACCCTTTGGCAAAAATTGAGTGTGATGACTCATCACAGAGACTCTTAGTGATGACTCGTACATATGGTGACAACTTTCACCCTTCCTTATGATCCAAGCTTAACTAATTTTGCTGACTAGCTTGCTCCAATCAACTCCAGGTGTCTTCTAAAGCACATTTAAGCCCTAAATCATGCATAAAACTTACATAATGAGTCCTATTGATGAAATAAGTAAAAAAAAAATTAATTCAATAACTAAAAAAACACATAAAGCATGATGAAATGATGAAATGAAATGAAATTAAACTTAACTAGCCTAAATAATTATGTATATTTGAATTATATCAAACTCCACTTAGACCTTGCTTGCCCTTAAGCAAGAAAAGATCTACTATAGAAAAGCACACAAAATTTTCATCTTTTCCAAAACAAATGTAGTTGTCTTGTAAAGTCATCTAAAAAATGAAAGAGGTTATAAAAGATAGTTAATCAATTAAACTTCAGTGCTCCACAATAATAAAACAAGCAAGTTTCATAGCATACGCAATAAATTCACCAATTTATCTCAATTTACTAAGAATAAAATCAAGAACACAAAGTCAAAGTTCTAACCAAGCTACTTAACCAAAATAGTTATTCTCCAAACTTATGATTTCCTAAAAGCAAAAGCAACCTGGAGACAATTTTAAGCACACACATCAACTCACTCTTCCCATGGCAATTTTAGACATTTTATTCAAATATATATTGTTTGGATGTATTCTTTCTGAATGAATGCAAATTAGGAGCAAACACAAATGCACATAACTTACTCGAAATACATTTATTTACAATATCAGACATCCCTTTCAGAATGAATACAACTAAGGAGCACACTCAATTACACATAACTTACTCAAGATGCATCATATTACAAGCATTATTTATTTATTTTTTAAAAAAATT
This sequence comes from Mallotus nudiflorus, assembly GCA_947683625.1. Taxonomy (NCBI): domain Eukaryota; kingdom Viridiplantae; phylum Streptophyta; class Magnoliopsida; order Malpighiales; family Euphorbiaceae; genus Mallotus; species Mallotus nudiflorus. The sequence goes on along the minus strand of CANTUR010000592.1, from coordinate 1,124,326 downwards.
TTCTTATCCTCATCCATTATTGAAAAGTGAGTTTCATGAGTATTATGGCTATAGTTTCCTTAAGGTTACTCAAAACTCTAAGAAAACCTAAGCTTAAATCTTTACCACTTTAGCCTTAAGCATAGTTAGCAAGTTGACTAAATATTCTTTAGATCTTAGAAATAATAAAAAGAGATAAAAAGGAAAATTTATAACCTATACTAGATGAAACTTTTAATTTCTATTAATATAGCATACAAAATCTAATTATCAACATTAATGATTAACCTCAATCAAAATCAATAGACTAAAAAGAAAAACTACTTATTAAATATAAGAAGAGAATGAATAATATGAATGCAAAATAGCACTAATAATACCCTAAATGCAAAATACAACAATGACATATGCAAAATGCAAAACATGCAACACACATAAAACATGCAAACAAGATACTACTTATATGCTACCATATACCACTTTCCCCCCACACTTAAAAATATGCATTGTCCTCAATGTAATTAAAAATAAAGCAAAGGAAAGGATAGAAATACTCCTTTAATCATCTGTAGGGGTGGTTGTTGGAGACTCGATCGGATAGCTAGAGCGAGCAAAAAATTGATTCAATTTGTACTCCATCTTGCATTGTCGATGAGCAAGTTGTTAGTTTTGAAGCTCCATCTCATTGAGTTGACACTGTATAGCAATCTGCGTATCCAAAATCTGATCCCAAATAGGAGGATGTGCACTTAAGGATTCACTGGTGGTACTTTGAATTGGATAAGTGAGGAGAGGAACATCATCAAATGGTGTATATTGGGGAAGTTCCTCCTCTGGATCACTCTCCTTGGCAGATTCTTCATAGTGTTACTCCTCAACTGGTGGTAGTCCTTTAATTCCCCTCCAACAAGAACAGGATCGGGCAGGAATCAAATGAAACACAGCATCCACTACTTCTCCTCTTACAAAAGCTTGCTTAGTAAAATAAGAACACTCAACAAAAGAAGTATAGTTAGCAAGGTTAACATTCAAAGATTTTGCAATAATGGTAATCAAATGGCCATAAGTCAAAGGTGCATCCTTACGAGAAGCACAAGTTAACAGTTGATTAAACACCCAATAGGTCCAACACACTTGTTTCTTATTGTGAATGCACCACATTAGAAACAACTCTTATACAGAGACTCTATTGAATTTAGTTTTATAAAATAGAACACATGCAAGCACTTTATGTAGCAACCAATATTTTAAGTCCTTAATAAACATAGCCTTGCCTTTCCTAGAGTCAAATGGTGTGTGCAAACTAGTAAAAAGAATCTAGAATTCATTTAACTTAAAAGATGATGGGGGATCACACAACCCATCTCCTTTGAAACCAATGACATGATTCATGAAAGTGTAAGTAAGATGATGTTTCTTCCATTGTATGCGAAATTCCAAAATTTGTGAATTTTTAGCATTAACATCCAAATTAGTATAAAACTCGATACTCAATTCGACATTGGTATCTTTATGCATATAAAAAATTTCTTAAGCTCATAGAGTCAATAATTGATCAAAAGATTCAAACATACCCATATCATTCAAAAGGGTGTTAGGAATGTACTTACAACCCAAGATTTCCCTAAACTTGATTGTTGTGAACTTAGCACCTTCCTCATGTGTAACGATTGGAAACTTGGCTTTGTAAGTTTGGGAAAGATCCTTTTCCTCTTGATGTGTTTCTTCAATGTGTGGCCTCTTAGAAGATGATCCTCTAGTCTTACCCATGATTATAGTCCTACTTGAATGAATTATAAAGGTAAAAAGAAAACAAAAAGGATGAAAGGATGAAGAGTGGTTTGGTTAGGTTTAGAGTGGAGAAGAGATGAAGAGAAAGCCAAAGTGTATAAGGAATGAAAGAATAAAAAAGATGAAAGAATAATAGATGAGAGAAGAAAGTTTAAGTAAATGCAGATTCGTTGGTATAAGGAGACATGTGAGATTAGGTGGTCAAAAGGGGGGTATTTATAGATGTAATAGGGGTGTAAGATGTAGGGGTGTAAGGTTTCATGAAAAGGTATGTAAAGATGGGAAAGGGTAGGCCCATTCTTAGAAAAGAAACAACTTTTCATTTATAAAATACTTTTTAGCTTAGGAATAAGTAGAATAAGACAAATATATGAAGAAATAAGATGTGTAATATATATAAAAATAATGTAATTATGCTATGACAATTAAAAACATATAAGAATGCATTTATAGGCAGGATGTATATGGGTGTACGAGTCGTCAATATGGTGATGACTTGTCTCCTTAACTCTCTGTGATGAGTCATACACGCATGATGACTCATCATTAATAGGTGTTGTTACAAGTCATCAACGCATGATGACTCATCACCTTATGTCTCTGTTATGACTGGTCAATGCATGACGAGTCATGACAGTGTGTGATATTGTATGCATATGTGATGCCTAACTAGACATAATTGACAATGCAATGAATATATGTAAAAATGTATAAAAATAGAATAGAAAACTAATCATAAACTAAATGTATACTAATAATAAACATACTAGTTAAAGAAATGTTGGTGAATTAGTGAAAGTAATTATCATAGAATAAAAGAAAAATGTGTGAATTATACCTTGCTAAATTTTGAAAGTCTATAGCTTGACCTTACCATACTTCAAATAGGGTTTAGATAGAGAGATAGAGCAACTCAGATCAATTGTATCACCAATCAAGTAGGGATTGAGACGACATTCATTTACTTTTAAAATTTTCCCCTTTACATTAGCAAGATCAATAACTCCATGAGGATAAACCTTGACAACTTTAAACAAACTTGTCCTTCATGACTTCAATTTTCTCGAAAATAATCTTAGTCTTAAATTAAAAAGGAGAACAAGCTCACTTTCATGAAAATCCTTCTTAGATAAATGCTTATCATGCCATAGCTTAGTACGATCTTTATATAACTTTGTATTCTCATAAGCATTCATTCTTAATGCAACTAATTTGTTAAGCTGAAGTAACCTCTTCCTACCAGCCTTCTTCAAATCAAAATTCAAAGCCCTTATTGGTCAATATGCCTTTTGCTCTAATTCAACAGGGAGATGACATGACTTCTCATAAACTAATTAGTAAGGAGTAAGGCCAATTGGGGTTTTAAAAGTTGTCTTATATGCCCATAAAGCATCATCAAGCTTTAATGCCCAATTCTTCCATGAAGAAGACATTGTTTTCTCTAGGATCCACTTAATCTCTTTATTACTAATCTTAACCTGCCTACTTGTTTGTGGGTGATATGGAGTAGCAACCTTTAGTGTTACTCCATACTTCTTTAAGAGAGCCTCAATCACATGATTACAAAAATTGATCAATGCCCTAGGAGTACCAAACCTAGGAAAAATAGTTCTCTTAAGCATCCTTTTGACCACTTTAGCACCATTAGTAATGGTTGGCAATGCTTCCACCCATTTTGAAACATAATCCACCATGACCAGAATATACTTGTAGCCTAAAGAACTAGGAAATGGACCCATAAAATCTATACCCCAAACATTACAAAGCTCAACTTCAAGGATTCCTTTTAAAGGCATCTCATGTTTCCTAGTGATATTACCTATTCTTTGACATCTATCATATGTAAGAACAAACTCTCTGGCATCTTTAAATAAAGTTGGCCACCAAAAACTAGATTGTAGTACCTTAGATGCCATTTTTATTGCACCAAAGTGTCCTCTAACATCCAAGGAATGGCAATGTCTCAAAACATCTTGAGCTTCATCTTGAGGAATGCATCTCCGAATTAAACCATCAGCACATCTCTTGTAAAGCAAAGGCTCCTCCCAATAATAGAATTTAATATCATGCATAAATTTTTTTCTTTGTCGATAATCCAACTCATAAGAAAGAACACCACTCACAAGATAATTTGCAATATCCGCATACCATGGAAGTTCCTTTGATACTTCACTTGGTAAGTGTTCATTATGGAATGTGTCATTAATTGGCATACCATCATCATTCCTCTTAAGTCCATCTTAATCAATTCTTGAAAGGTGGTTCGCAATAAGGTTCTCAGTTCCCTTCTTGTCTCTCACTTACCAATCAAACTCTTGAATCATCAAAATCCACCGTAAGAGTCTAGGTTTTGCATCCTTCTTATTTAGAAGATACTTAAGAGCAGCATGATCTAAATAAACAATCACCTTTTGCCCTATAAGATATGCTCTAAACTTGTCAAATGCATAAACAATAGCAAGCAATCCTTTTTTTTTTTGTGGTGTAGTTGATCTGAGCATCATCAAGTAGTTTGCTAGCATAGTAAATCACATAAGGCTTGCATTCCTTTCTTTGACCTAGCACAGCCCCCATCGCAAAGTTAGTAGCATCACACATTATTTCAAATGGTTGCTCCTGATTTGGTGGTTGCAAAAGGGGTACGGAAACAAGAGCTCTTTTCAAAGTTGCAAATGCATTAAGGCATGCAACATCAAACTCAAAAATAGCATCTTTAGCAAGTAACCTACACAATGGCTTTGCTATCTTGGAGAAGTCTTTGATAAATGTTTAATAGAAACCTACATGTCTAAGGAAGCTTCTTATATCCTTAACACTCTTTGGAGGTGGCAAATTTTCAATGACTTCGATCTTTGCTTTATCAACCTCAATGCCCTCTTAGAAACTAAATGACCAAGAACAATTCCTTGTTGTACCATAAAGTGACATTTTTCCCAATTCAAGACTAATCCATGCTCAATACACCTATCAAGAAATTTAGATAGATTGTCTAAATGATTGGAAAAATCAATACCATAAACACTGAAGTCATCCATAAAAACTTCTACACAATCATTAAGCAAATCATTAAATATTGAAAACATGCATCTTTGGAAAGTTGCAGGTGCATTACATAAACCAAAAGGCATACGCCTAAAATCAAGAGTACCATATGCACATGTAAAGGTGGTTTTAGATTGATCCTCAGAATGAATATGAATTTGGTAAAACCACTTAATCCATCCAAATAATAAAAATAAGAAAAGTTTGCTAGTCTCTCAAGGACTTAGTCAATAAAATGCAGTGGGAAATGGTCCTTCCTAGTTGCTTTATTCATTTTCCTATAGTCAATACACATACGCCCTCCCGTGATAGTTCTAGTAGGTATAAGATCATTAGATTCATTCCTAATAACAGTTTAGCCTCCCTTCTTTGGTATAACCTGAACGGGGCTTACCCACTTACTATCACTAATGGAATATATGATTCCATTATCAAGCAATGTAGTTACCTCTTTTCTCACCACTTCCTTAAGAGTGGGGTTTAACCACCTTTGACCTTCAATAAAAGGCTTAGCGTGGTCCTCTAAAAGTATCCTATGCATACGTACATTAGGACCAATACCCTTCAAATCATTTACAGAATACCTAATGGCATTTTTATGATTAAGCAATTCATCACATAAGGCATCAACATTATCAGTAATAAAAGATGAATTAACAATAAAAGGAAATTTAAGGTTAGAGTCAAGAAATGCATATCTTAGATTTGACAGTAGGGGCTTGAGCTCCATCTTGACTTCTTCACTCAATGTAATATCCTTTAGATCATCCTCTCTACTTAAAGGTTCAAATCTTGATGTCCTATGGGAAAGTTGATATGGAGTTACCTCCAAAATTTTCTCATTAGCTTCTTGCATTCCTGATGGCTTTATAGAATCATTCCTCATATACTCATGAATTAATTCTTCAATGCATTCATCTATAACATCAATAGAATAAATTCTACTTGCCACTTCTACAGGTGTTGACTTCATGATTTTCAACACATTAAATTCCATACATTCATTATCCACCTTTAATGTGATCTTTCCCCTCTTCATATCAATAATTGCTTCTGTTGTCATAAAAAATGGTCTTCCAAAAAAAATTGGAATCTCAAGATCTTCCTCCATTTCTAACACAACAAAGTCAACTGGTATTATAAACTTCCCCACTTTTGTTGGCACATTTTCTATAATGCCAAGTAGATATGTGATAGATTTTTCTGCCATGGAAAGACAAATATTGGTGGGCTTAAGCTGATCCAAATTGAGCCTTTATAAATAGAGTAAGGCATAGGGCTAACACTAGCACCAATATCACATAAAGCTTTATCAAAATGTGTACCTCCAATTGTATAAGGAAATGTAAATGAACTTGGATCCTTAAGCTTTAGTGGAGACTTGGAGTACATAGCCTTGGATTCTTCAACAAGGGATACTAAGCCATAATCTTCAAGCTTGCTCTTATGGCTAATAATATCCTTCAAAAATTTACCCCAAGCTGGCATGTCTCTAATGGCATCCACAAATGGTACGATGATAGTGATTTCCTTGAGATAATCAAGGAATTTTCCAAACTGCTTATCTAAATTATGCCTTATGAACCTTTAAGGAAAAGGAAGGGTTTAACATCTACCCTTGGTTCATCATTCTTTGATGGTATGGCATCTTCCTTATTATCTTTCTTCAGACACTCATCATTATCTTTACTTCTAACATCCACTTCCTCAATCTCTACCCCATCATCATCAACCACTCTCTTTTTCTTATTGAGATCCTTTTCAACCTCTTTACCACTGTGAAAGGTAATTGCTTGACAAGACTCTTTTTGTACATACTCTGGTTGGCTAGGAAGCTTTACCAAAGGTTTAGTATTTGATGAAGAGGCTTGTTAGGCAATTTGGGTTTTAAGGATGCAATTATGAGTAATAAGCTACTCAAACATAGAGTTTAGCTACTTAAATTGCTCCTCATTTTATTTATTTATGGACATTTATTGGTTGACAAATTGCTCCATGAGATTTTTAAGAGTAGGTTTAGGATGGGTAGGATTAAAGGTTTGTTGTTTCATGGAAAATCCCGGTGGGTTTTAAGGTTTGGTGTTTAGGTTATATGGAGGGTTTAATTAAGAGGATTAGTTTGACCAGGAGAAGCCAGAATGTTTCCTCCACTAAGGGTTATAAGTGTTGGAATTCAACCCTATTTGTTAGTTAAAACCACCTTGCACATAGTTCACATCCTCATTTGTACTTAAAGTATATTGAGAATATGATTGAGGTCCTCTACAAGACTCATAAACAACATTAGTACTTTCTAAAGAATTAATTTTATTTTTACTTACCAGATTGGTGAGAGCATCCACCTTTGCATTTAGCATTTTAATTGTGTTAAGCTCCAAAACTCCCTTTGCTTTTGCTATAATTGTTGCATCACCCATGTATCCTTGAGATGCAAGTTCTTCAAGCAAAGTAACGGCTTCTCCAGCCATTTTATCCATCCATTTTCCTCTGGCTCCTATATTCACAAAGTTTCTATTTTCATCCATCAACCCATTGTATAAAATTTGAGTAATCATCCATTCCGACAAGCCATGATGTGGACATTGCCTTTGGAGTTCCTTAAATCTCTCCTAAGCTAAATAGATTGTCTCACTTCCATTTTGCTTGAAAGTAGTGATCTCATTGTGAAACTTGGCCATCTTATATGGTGGAAAATATTTATACAGAAATGCTTGCTTCAATTGGTCCCACATTATGATTGATTCATTTGGCAAACTAGCTAGCCAAAGTTGTGCTTTATCCCTAACCGAAAATGGAAAGAGTATGTGCCTGATTGTGTCGTCCGTTACACCATTAATCTTGAAAGTTGCACACACATTAAGGAAAGTTAATATGTGGGCATAGGGATCTTCTCTTTATAAACCTCCAAACTGATTGTTTTGCACCATTTGGATGATACTTGGCTTGATCTCAAATTGTTATTAGCAATAGCTAGAGCCACAATCCCTCTAAGACTACCCGAGATTTTGAGCATTATAAAATCGCCGAACATTCTCCTTTTCAGTTGAGCCATATCATTCAAATTCAGTTGATTCTCTCTTCTTTTCCTTTGTTCCTTGTGTAAAGCACATAAAGTTAAATCAATTTTAGGATTAAAATTCAAATTATTATCACTAGTACGTCTAGTAAGCATAAAAAATGTAAATTCACAATTAATCAAATTAAACTTAATAAATAAACAACAAATAAAAAAATATAAAAAAATGAAAAATATAAAAACAAAATAAGAAACAAAAAAAAATAAAAACAAGGCCTAAAACAACCTTTCTCTATCCTAAGTTAATAAAAATTATATCCAATTCCGCGACAATAGCGGTAAATTCTGATAGGTGGAATTGTCTATCCTAGTCTCTAGGACTTAGTATAGGGCAAGTAGGGTGTCGAACACTCAAGACTTGGGGTAAATCTTATATTAACTGGATAGATACTTATATGGATAGGTAAAATAAAACCAGAATAATAGTAATATGAATAAAAAAAATAAAGAAATCTAAACACTAACTAATTACTAAAATAATAAGATAAATAATATATATATCTATTTATAGGAAAATCATAAATCAGAATCAAACAAGAACTTTAAACATAGTTATCATAACACATATTGATTGGAAATTAGTCTATAGTCTTTAAAAGCAACTCTTGTTGTCAATTAAAGGTATTTCCTCTTAGAGTCTATAAGCACTCTCATTGTATTACAGAGATAAGAGGAAACTATAAAGCATATTATACTAATTATGCCTCCCTTAAGCTGAATTCCCTTTATGATTCTCAGCAAAAATACATCTTAAGGAATCTCAATCACTTCCACCAAATTACCCTAACTCTCGTTGGTGATAATTTGATTAATAAGTGACATATAATGATCAAGCATACATAACAAAAATAAGAATTAATTAAAATTAAATCAAGAAAGATATAAGATAAAAATGTAGTTCTTATTTAATTCATCATTATAATTCCTATACAAAATACTTAGCCTAGATACATGATTAAGAAGCAACAAAAGAAGACCAAATTCAATATAGAAGGAAACATAAAAAGATAAAGAATTGAATAAGTAAAACTCCCTTCTATGTCTTTTAAAGGATCCTTGATACTTAGGATGATCTTCTCTTGCACTTGGCTTTGTCTTCTTTAAGTGTTTTTACAATGACTCTTAAAACTAAAAGATAGTAGTATTTCTAAAACACTCTATTGATTCATGTCTCTCTCTAATCTTCTTCTTATTGTCTTCTTTTCATCCCTCCTCTCTTTTTTTAGGCTAGAAATGATGCATATATATGACTTGGAAGCTACTGAAAGTGACTAGAATAGGATTGAACTTGGAAAGGCACCACTTAACATCAAAGGTCATCCCCCTTTGTTGAATTTATAACTTAGATGGCATTTTTTTCCATCCATATGACTTTATATCTAGAAATTTTCTTCATAAAAGTTTTATAAAATTCTATTATCTTTCTAGATCAACTTGAATCACCTAATTTAGATGTCTATATACAAATATATGGCCAAAATACAAAAAACTGCTCAAACTAGGAAAAGTCACAACCCTTTGGCCATAAATGAGTGTGACGACTAGTCAAGGGGTGACGACTCATCACAGAGGCTCTCAGTGACGAGTCATAACCCTTACTTATGATCCAAGCTTGATTAATTTTGCTTCCTAGCTTGTTCTAATCAACTCCAAGTGTCTTCTAAAGCATATTTAGGCCCTAAATCATGCATAAAACTTACATAATGAGTCCTAATGATGAAATAAGTAAAATAAATTAATTCAATAACTAAACAAACACATTTTAACTAGCCTAAATAACTATGTCTATTTTCATTATATCACATTACTACCAAAGATGAGTGCAAACCAATAAAACAGAAATTGAGAAGACTCATACCATAATGAGCCCAACTAGTGAAAAAGGACATTGAGAAATAGATCAAGGAAAAATTTATAGAGGTAGTAGACTATCCAAAATGGTTAGAAAATGTGGTGCTAGTATCGAAGAAAGATGGAGGGGTTAGAATCTGTATTGACTACAAACATCTGAACAAGGCCTGCTCGAAGGATGACTTCCCACTACCTCACATGGACATACTGGTTGACAGCGCCACCACATATGCAATGTACTTCTTCATGGATGGATTCTCTAGGTATAATTAGATCCTAATGGCCATTATTGACAAAGCAAAGACAACTTTCATAATAGAATGGGGTACTTATTGCTACAAAGTAATGGCTTTTGGACTAAAGAATGCAGGGGCAACCTACTAAAGAATGGCAATTATAATATTCCATGACATGATACATAAAGAAGTGGAGGTATACATTGACAACATGATGGTCAAGTAAAAAACTAGGGAAGAACATTCCTCTAGTCTCGAAAAGTTCCTCAAAAGGGTCAAAAAGTATAGTCTCAGGCTAAATCCAAAGAAATGCATACTCGGGGTCACTTTAGCAAAGATAGTGGGGTATATTGTCAATCAGAATGGGATTAAAATGGATCTAGACAAAGAAGAAGCCATCAGAGAGATGCCAGTTCCAAAAATAAAGAAGGAAATTAGAAGGTTTATAGGGAAACTATAATTCATCAGTAGATTCATTGCTAAGTTAACAGTATTATGTGAACTGATCTTCAAGCTACTTAGAAAAGATTATCTAATTAAATGGAACAAACAGTGTTAGCTAACATTTGACAAGATCATAAGCTACCTAGCCAACCCACCAATTTTAAGACAATTTAAACCAAGGATACCTCCAATCTTGTATCTAGCCATCAAAGGGAATGCAATTGGTGCAATGTTAGCGCAAGAGGGAGAAACAAAAGCAAAACACACAGTCTACTACTTGAGCAAGAAGATGCTACCATATAAGGAGAAGTACAACTAAGTTGAACAAATATGTCTGGCAATGGTATGGGTAATGAAGAAACTCAAATACTACTTTCAATCCTACATAATTCAGGCGTTGTCTAAAATGGACCTCATAAAGTACCTGTATGAAGCTCCCTCTCTAGTGGGAAAACTTGCCAAGTGGCTTGTATTGCTAATAGAATTTAACGTGCAATATTTGACTAAGAAGGCAGTAAAAGGGAGAGTAGTAGTTGAATTTCTAGTTCTCAACCCCATTTTAGACTCAGAAGAAATCCAACTAGACTTTTAAGATGACCTTAGCTCAACCATTGAGATCCAAGGATGGTGCATGTACCTTGATGGAGTAGTCAATCTATTTGATGTAGGAGTCGATGTCATACTACAATCTCTAGAAAATGAAGTAGTACCAATTGCTAAAAATCTCAAGTTTAGAGTCATAAATAATGAAGCAAAATACAAGGCATGCACACTCAAAATAGAAGCACTGATAGCCCTGGATATCATAGAACTTAAAATCTTAAGAGATTTCATGTTAGTAATCAACCATGCCACACAAGAGTGGGAATTGAAAGAGCAGCACTTAAGGCCCTACTTGGACCACTTGAGGCTACTTACCATGTCCTTTAGAAAATATTGATTCATTCATCTCCCCATGAATCATAATCATATGGCAAATGCACTTGCTTCCCTAGCATCAGTATGGGAAGGACCATCTAAAATGCTCATGAAGCCTTTGATTCTACCCAGATCGGGACAACCTTATCATAAAAACTGTAGAATAGCAAAGATAGAAATAGCTAAAAAACCCTAGTTCTATAACATCTAAAGATATCTGAAGGAATGATCCTATATTGATCAAGCAGATGACAAAGTCAAAGTAGTAATTCGACGGCTAGTATCAAAATTCACATCGCACCAGGGTGTGTTATACAGGAGAACCTCATATGGTTTACAACTCCGATGCCTAGATGAACTGAAGCTGCAAGAGTAATAGAAGAAGTACATGAGGGTGTTTATGGTCCACACATTAATAGAGCAATCCTGGCTAACAAGCTAATCAGACAAGGGTTCTTATAGATGATGATGATGGAAGAATGTATCAAATTTGTAATGAAATGTCATAAGTGTCAGATCCATAGGAATGTTAGTCACCTTCCCCTAACAAAACTACACTACATCTCCTCTCCATGGCCCTTCTTAGCATGGGGACTAGACATAATTGGGGAAATCTACTTAACAACCATAAATGGACACAAGTTCATCCTAGTGGTAGTGGACTACTTTATAAAATAGGTCAAAGAAGAATCTTTCAGAAGGGTAGGAGCTAAGCAAGTTGCTAAGTTCATTAAAAGAAATTTATTTTATTGATATGGGATCCCCTATCATATAATCTCTGACAATCATATCCAATTCCAAGGGGAAGTTAGAGAGCTACTAAGGAGTTATAAGATGGAACATCACAAGTCTTCTCTTTACCAATCACAAACAAATGGGGCCATTGAAGCCACAAATAAGAACATCAAAAATATCTTGTTAAAGATGACTCAGACTTATAGAGATTAGGTAGAGAGATTGACACATCACCAGTGGGGGGTACCAAACAACAATCAAAACTTTAACATGAGCAACTCCTTTTTCACTAGTGTACGAATCAAAAGCAGTTCTTTCAGTCAAAATTGAGATCAAGTCTCTTCAAGTAGAAATCAAATCTAAATTGGTAGAATTATAGTGGGCTTAATAAAGACATGACAATCTCACTCTCTTAGACAACCAAAGGCTCAAGGCTTTATACCACACACAATTGTATTAGGCTCGACTAGCCAAGACCTTTAATATAAGAGTATAACATAAAAGTGTGAAAGCAAGAGACTAGGTGCTAAAGCAAGCAAAATAGAACATTTCAAACCCTAGAGGGAAATTTAGACTGAACTATGAAGGCCCATACCTGGTCAAACATGTCTTATTAAAAGGAGCAATCAAGCTGATGGAAGGCAACAAACTCTTTAAACCTTTCAATATAGATTACTTGAAGAAGTACTGTGTCTAATGTATAAAAAAACCATACCGATGAGTTAAAACCCTAAAAATGATAGCTCAGACCAAAGTTAGGGACTTCCCACTGAGTTGAAAACCTAAAAATGGTTGCTCAGGCAAAAATTAAGGAAAGAGAGAAAATACTTAACTAGAAAACCTGAGAAGGCTAATTAAAGACAGAGGTAACCTCAAGTTTGAAATTTCTACAAATGCACATGTGCTTTTCTTAAATGATTACAGTGAATTGAGAATGACTGCCAATTTATGGAAAATGTCTTTGAAAAGTGCAACACATTTTATCATCATGAATTACATTAAGCATGCTTTGCATTTTCTTTCATTACATGACCATGGTTCTTACCATCTTCTCTGAGCTCTCTCCTTAAGACCAGTTACTATCATCGAAGCCACAAAAAAAAGGTCAACTAGGTGTTGTAAGTGACCTTATGGTTATAGTTTTATTTGGGACATGTAACTGGTCTTTTTCATTTTTGAGGGACATGGTAACTTTATCGAATAGGGATAAATGATTGGTCTTAAGGGACAAAAAGCTTTTAATTTTATGGAGTTGCCACCCAATTTTTAGAAAATTAAGAAAAGAAAGGGACAACGTCGGGTTACTCAATGAGTGTTGTCCCTAATAGAGATTTCCAGGTTCAAGGGATCGCATTTACTTTTTAATTATTTCTCATTATACAATAATCAATGTATAAAAACTACAGTACCCTAGCTTCAATAATGATAGTTTGTATAGCATTCATATAGTACATTAGATAGTATAAGATAATATAACTAAAAATTTTATTACATCGCTTTCTTGATACAATACATATGAAAAAAGGAAGGTTGCAAAAAGATAAATCTAATATGATTGATCTGCAAGGATAACATGACCATTTACACAGCTTGCTCAATGAATGATAGATTGATCATGCTTATAGTGATTATTTATGCTATGATGATGTATGATGATAATATAAAGGATGTATGAGGTCATTATTGGATCAAGAGCATGATAACTTTATTCTGAGACATGAACTTTTTCACATTATTGATATTTATGATGTGATTTAATGATTTCAAAAATAGAGGATGCAAAATGATAATGTGAAATGAGCATAATAAAGCATATATTATTCACATAGCATGCAAGATTGCCAGTCTCATCACACAAGCACAGTAGTATTCCCAAATGATGGCAACAATAAAATAAAATGCAATGTGATAAAATAAATATGCTAAAATAATTGTGTGGTCCTCATAATTGACTAAAGTTATGTGAGCTTTAAAGCTTTAGCTTTAAGAGATTATCAAGCTTTCCTCATCAAGAGGTTTAAAATGACAGTAGAATGATGCTAGATTTTATACCTTTGAAGCATGCTTTAACAAAGATAAGGCTTGGTTTGGTCAAAAAAGGATATAACAACCTAAGAGAAAGACTATAGGAGAGCAAAAGCTATCTAGAAAGTGTTTCCAATGCCGTCGATCGAACAAATTTTTGAGTGTTTGTGCATTTCCAAATGCTCCCCCCTCCAAATTGGGGTATAAAGGGGTCTATTTATGAGGAAGATTGGGTAGAATAGGGTGGTAGGGGCATGATCACATGTGTATAATGAGGATTTTGCATGTGCCCATGCCAAGTGCGTGTGGTAGCACATAGTGTGCGCATGGTCACACCCTTGGCGCATGGCCATGAGCACACGCATGCGCTTCTACACTCATTTCAATGCTCTACGCACACTTCCCGAGTTTTATGTGCATTATTTTTATGTTGGTTCCTAGGGTTTTTGGGCCTTTCAGACATGTTTCCAGAGTCTGTTTTGATAAATTTAGCCTTAATTTTAGCACGACACCTAACGACATTTATGTGCACTTCTTAGCGATATACCTTGATTTTTGGGTTGTGTCAGACCATTTCGGGACCACTTCTAGAGGTTTTGGATGTGTTTCTTAAGTATGTTAATCAAAATTAATTTCCATTTTTTCATGAAGTAGGGTCTTAGTCTAATGAAATGTGCACCGGCCCAACGAGCTGAGTGTTTTAAAAGGATTTTTCTTGAAATAAACCTCTCATTGTTTCGATAATTCATATTTTGCAATGTCGGAGCACAACTTAATGGCTCGGTGATTGATTTTGCATATTGGTGGGGTCAGTTAGGTTTTTAAGGTTGTACAGTTCAAAGGTGTTACGAATGAGCAGACTCTAGTGATGTTAGGGGTTCATTTCATCATTGGACCTTTTTAGGGATAGTCAAATTTAAGGTATGATAGTTGTCTCGTACTTTGTGTGTGTTGCATAGCCACCTAGCGCTAGTGTCAATACACAAGAAGCAAAATAAAAAGATGCAAAAAATGTTTTTTGAGTAGAGGGGCACTTACCTGAGTGCAGTGTTGTTGTGATTTGATTATTATTGTTGTTCTATGACTTGGTCGTCACGCCGGGTGTAGTTTGAGACACATGCAATTTTGAGATCCATGCAAGATGTAATTTTTTGATTCATGCAAGGATGCAATTTTGAGATTCATGTAAGATGCAATTTTGGGATTCATGCAAGATGCAATTTTAGGATTCATTCAAGATGCAATTTTAGGATTCATGCAAGATGCAATTTTGGGATTCACGTAATATGTAATTTTGGAATTCACGCAAGATGCAATTTTGGGATTCATGAAATATGTAGTTTTTGGGATTCACACATGGGTGCAATTTTAGGATTCACATAAAATATGGTGATAAATGTGAGATGAAAGATTTGTAGTATAGTTTTTGTGGAATGCAAAATGCATGATGCGATTTTAAGATTCAAGCAATAATGAATGCAACTCTCATACGAATATGGTAGTGATGCATTTTTTGATTCACATAAAATGATACAATTTAGGATACATACAGAATTATGCAATTTAGGATTCATGCAATGATATGGTTTTTACATGAATGATTCAAGCAAGTGAGGCAATCACATGACAATGATATACAATCAGGCATATGATGTGCAAGCATGCACATACAATACAATGAACACACTTTTTATGCATTGTACTTAACATTCTTTTAGCCATGTTAAGGGTTCTAACATCCTTTTGAATGTTAAGAAGTAATCCCATTTTAACTTCCTCTAGTGTTAAGCGAACAAAATCATGCCACTATAACCTTCTTTGGTGTTAAGCGAATAAAATCATGCCACTATAACCTTCTCTAGTGTCAGGCGAACAAAATCATCCCATTATAACCTTCTTCAGTGTTAGGTGAAACAAATCATGCCACTATAACCTCCTCCAAGTGTCGGGCAAATCAAATAATGCCACTATAACCTCCTCTAGGTGTCAGCGAACAAAATCATGCCACTATAACCTTCTTCGATGTCAGGCAAACAAAATCATGCCACTATAACCTCATTGGGGTGTCAGGTGAATCAAATAATGACACTATAACCTCTTTCAAGTGTTAGGTGAATTAAATCATGCCATCATAACCTCCTTATGCCACTATAACCTCCTTCAGGTGTCAGGCAAACAAAATCATGCCACTATAACCTTCTTTGATGTCAACCGAACCAAATTATATGACTATAACCTTCTCTAGGTGTTAGGAAAATAAAATCATGCCATTATAACCTCCTCTAGTGTTAGGCGAAAATATTAGTTTATTAGTCTGATTTGTGCAATATGTCCTTTTCTTCTTTTTTCTTTTGGGATCAGGTCCCTTGTCATGACTGGAGTTCTTTCTTGATTTTGTTTAATGATGAAGACTCTTAGAGTTTTGCAGCTCAAAGTCTTGAGAAGGCATGTATGAACATGTGAGAAGCCTGCATTTTAACTTTATTTATGAAGTATGTTCAAGGGATTTTATGCATTAGTCATGGTTGGTTGAGTGCTTCTATTCTTGCATTCTTATGATTCATTCATCAATCCCAAGAGTCATATATGTTAGAGCATTTGCACTATTTTAACTATAATGGTCTTAAGTTAATGTTGATCTCAATAATTCAAGAACATGATCCACAGCTCGTGGCCAAGACTGATTGTATTACCAAGTGAAGAGCGAGCTTCCTAAGTGAACTTCTAAAGAGTGTAGTGAGATGAAACTTTATAAAGAATGTAGATAAATAAGATAAATTTCAATTATCAAGAGGCTTTTAAGCATGAAAGTGATAGCTGACCATACATTATTTTTTTACAAGGATTTCCTTTCTTTATTATCCCATGGCTTTCCTATATTACTCAGCATGGATACTGCCAAAAGGTCCTTTAAGATACTCATAGTCCACTTTTTAGAGCATTGGAGTGTGCAAAGATTTTGATTACTTTAATTTTCTTGTATTTATTTTCTTTTTATGTTCCCCTCCTTTTAGTATTCCTAGCCTTTCTTGTATTACTCAATGTGAATACAGCAAAAGGGTCTCTTTCGATACTCTTACTTGTTTTTTAGCATTGGAGTAGATAAGTATGGTCTCAAGATTATAGGCCTATTTTAAAGATATCTTGATAATTGTAATTTGACTTGTCCATCGATGTCCTTTATAAGTTTTATCTTACGAGTTCTTCGTCCATCCATATGGTATGCAAGCATTAAGTTGATTAAAATTTAGAAGGTCCTGACCTAGAGTTATAGATCATGCTTTCAAAAATTATGAAATAAATATTAAAGGAAGACTACGATAATTAGAATCGGTTGACTCAGCTCTGATATATGCAATTCGTGGAATAAATGAAGTTTGCATGAGTGCAAGAAAAGAGCTATTATTATTATTTTTATTGTTAGTGTATGAGTCAAAATGCAGATGCATATATTAAAGAGAGAAGGAGGAGGGCACTCCCTATATAAAGGTGGTGATAGAGGTGGCATTTGATGTTTTCCATTTTTCTTATTAGTGGTGTCTCTACTAATTGTTAGTGATGGCACCATTATTACTGCATGTTTCATGCTTTGAAACTATGGCCCTTGTTATATCTTATGGCTATGGTTATGACTGTGGTTGTAATTATAGCTTTTGTTGTGGGTGTAGTACTTGCAGTGTTGTATAACTCTTGTTATATTGCTTTACGAGCGACTTTCACCTTTATATGCTTGGATTGGCTTTGATTTGCATTAACCTATAAAGAAAATAAAAGAATTGTAATTAGTATTGGTTATGTATTTATATAATGATTCTAAGCCAGGGCATATTCTGACTTCCCCTTTATTGCGTTGTTTTCATGAAATTAATGCTCCCTGCTCCTGCTTATTGGTGTAGTCACATTTCCCCTTTTGTTGTACTGCTTCTTCTGCTTTGGTGTAGTTGTACTTCCCTGCATAAAAAAATAACTTTGGTTGGTGTTTTTCCATCAAAAAGATGATTCTCAGTCGGGGTTTATTCTAACTTCCCTTTTAATAAACTTGCACTTGCCAAAAAATTAAGGATTTTGGCTACCCTTGTTGGTATGTCTATAGCTCTTATTATGGCATTTATATTTCTCAGTGTAGTGTATCCAGTTTTGCTTGTTGTGACTGTAGGTATGTGTAGCACCTTGCATGTTATTATGTCATCTCATATCTGTCTTCTATGGGTGTGCATGATGTAATGTAAGCAAAAATGCTGCTAAATAATGATGATGTCATCAATTGTTACGTTGTTGATGCCATTTTGATGATATGTGAATATGATATTATAGACAGCAGGGTTTAGCACGCATCCAAGATCTTAGCAACCACGATACTGTTTGAGCTCAAAGCTCTAGAGAACACACTAACCACTATCACAAAGACATGGCGTGGAGATGAGGAGTTGCCACCTAGGCTAATAACTAGGACAAATTGAAAAATGGTGGTACTCGATTCTCTAAAAGAAAGCCAATACCACAACTAGGAGATTATGGGTACTGAATACTAACTTCTTTCAGTCTTGTGTTCTTTTAGAATTACTTTATAAATTACTATTTTATCCTTTATTTACATGCAATTTCCTATAAACCCTTAAAAAAATAAAACTTCAGGCAAACTAGTCATGAAATATACAAGTAAACAATGCATTCATCATAAATCTCTAAGTTAGTCTAATCTAAATCGATTTTAATTAAATGAGCTAAATCTACATATTTTAATTTCTAGGTGAGCCTAAAGACTAATGGACCTAACTCCTATTCAATTTTAATAAAATGAACCTAAGTCTATTTATTTTAATTCTAAATATGGGCTTAGATCTACAAATTATAAAGTATTTAATTTAATGGGCCTAATTCTACATGTTTTAATTCTAGAATGATCTTAAATCTATAAATTATGGAAAAGACTTAAATTAAATAGTTTAAGTCCAAATTAATTAAATTAAATTAAGTGGGCCTATGTTTAATTAACTAAATGGTCCTACATTATCTTTACCCTAAATCTAATAAATTTTGGGCCTAAAGATGCATTTTCATTAATTAAACCGAAGAAAACCTAAATTTAAATGGGTTTAAAGCATAATATGGGCCTAGGGCCCAAAACACATAGATATAAACAAACAAGCCCAAAAACAATAAAAAATATCAAAACAAACAAATAAGAGATCAAACAATTAATTAAATCTATTATAAAATTCTAATTTAATTAAAGTGATCATAAATAAATAATAAAATAAAATAATCAATCAAGCAAACTTATTTTACCAACTTAATTCTAATCTAATTTTCATTAAACAACCTAATGATTTCTATAAGCATTAATTTTAATTAATTAACGAGTGAAAACCCTAATTTACTAACAAATTAATTAAAATAAAACACATAAGCACACACACCAAATTTCATTATTCACACTAATGGGGCTATTACAAAGAATTATTGAAAATAATAAAAAAAAAAGAAAATTAATACAACCCAAAAATAAATGAAAATAAAATAATGATAAATAAACTAATAAAAACCTTAGAAATATTGTTTAGCTAAAAGGTTCTATCCATGGCATTTCATGGACCTTTATGGATTTTATTCTTTGAATAAACTCATTATGTGATCCCCTCCATAATCGCCAACACGAAAGTAAACAATGGTTAGTGAATAAACAAAATAAAAATAAAAATTTAAGTAATACTAGAATTTAGTAGGGACAAAAATAAAAAATAATAGAAAATAGAGAAGGAGAAGACGATTATTGATGCATTGTGGTTGGCTCCTCAAACTAGTAAAATCACTGTTTATTTATTAAATAGATCTTCAAAAATTTGTTATTCTTTTATCAAAAAACCTTTTGCTCCTTACTTCTAAGATGAAATAACCAAGAATATTTTTTTTGTACGTGCAAAAAAAGAGAGTTTCAAATAAAAAGAGAGATATCTTGAGAATTGAGTCTTGTGCTCTAGGAACCTAAGCTCTCTTTTTATAGGGAGAAAAATAAAATCCTAAGTTCTACATACTGAAAGTTCCAATTTTAAAAGGACTTTATTTCCTTAAGAGTTCCAATTTTAAAAAGAATTTATTTCATGAAGAAGTAGATAAATCCCAAAATAAATTTAAGCAAATTTTTAAACCAATAAAAACTAGGAAAAATATTTTTATTTTCTATAAAAAATACAAAAATAGACAAAAAAAACATGTAATTCCAACCAAAATTGCATCATTTCGATTGGAATTACAGAATTCTAATCGAAATTCTATAATTTTAATTTTTTAAAACTTTTAATTACAAAAAACCCCTAAAAGAAATTAAACTTTTCAATTAGGTCTGAAAAGGTATTACAATTAAGTCCTTAAAAAACCAATGAAACTCTTTTTGAAAATGTATTCGAACTTTTGAGGTTTCAAACTTCAAGTGTTGAAGATCTGCTTATAACATTTTCATCATTGGAGTCCTTTGTCGCATCCATATTTTATTATCTCAAAATTGGGTGTTTACAGATATCCTCATGATATTTTTTCTATTTTTCCTCTTTCAAAAAGTGCTAAGTTCTTTTAAAACAATGAGATGCACTCAGTGTCTTTATAAAAGTGAAACCCATAACAGTGTGCTTTTATGTCAGTTTAGTGTATGTCTTATGCTCAAATGACAGTTTGATACTTGAGGAATGAGTGTGCAAAGTCTCAGAGTGCACGCGTTCCTTCCTTAATGTGCATGCCTATGACAATGCACTAAAGCACATGACCACGTATTCTCTTCCCCCTCCCATGTTATAAAAGCACATTGAGTTTGGGGAGTTTTTTCCTCGTTCGACTGTTAAGCATTTCTTAGAGGATGGCTTTCCTTGTTATCCCTATTGGATCAAGAAGACTACTTATTTGATTGAGGATTATGTAATGGCTTGGGACTACATAGAGAGGCTATCCCCTAATCAAGAATGTTTGATTCCTAATGTGTTGGTTGTTTCTCTTTTAGGGATTCTTTATTCATTTTTTCCTTTTGAGAAAATCCTCCTTCACTAGTGGGTAGTGAGGTCACATCGATCGGCAGAGATGGTGACAATATAGCAACTGATAGAGAGACGAGTGTTACTCCTCAACCCCACTGGCAAAGTGTGGTATTTGGGCAAGCGAGTCCATCATTAGTGGGATGGTCCATACACGAGGAGAGTCCCTGTTCCTCCTCATAGTGACATGTTCTGGGGTCATGAGTTTAGTGCGAATAAGCTTGCTGCTGCCATGATAGGAAATCCTTTTGAGAATCTCCTAGTGGGTGCAAGCTCTCTTTTTTCTGATGTGTTGTCTTTACAATTAATTGATTGTATGGCTAGTGGCTTTGTTCCCCCACCTCCTCAAGCATATGAGGCTTGTCCTTCAGATTCAGGGACTGGGGCATCATGCAAATTGTCAAGAGTGCTTCTTTTGATCTAGTAAGCCTTTATTACATTTTTAATTTATTATCCTAGGATGCATTATTTCAAATAATCTTTTTTATCTTATTTTTATACTCCTTTTTTATTTAGAATTATTTTATTCTAATTTAGTTCATTAATACATTAAGTCTTAAAAACATCTTAAAAATTGATTGATTATTTACTTCTTTTGCTTTATTTGGTAAGAATTAGGACAAGGTAGTGTAGGTTTGATGGTAATTTTACCTTTTGTTATTGCTTTTGAAATCTTTAATCACTTTAATTAATTAATTTGGACTAATGAACTGAGATTAAAGTTTTGGGGAAATGATATATGTTTAAAAGAGGAAACTCTAGCCATAATATGCACACGTAATTGATCAATAAAGGATGAGGACTCTAAAAAAATAAAAAAGAAAAAAGAAGAAAAGAAAGGGAAAAAATAAGTAAATAATTCTTGTTAATGTGATGTATCTTGAGTAAGTTGTGTGTAATTGAGTATGCTCCTTAGTTACATTCATTCGGAAAGGGATGTCTAATGTCACAAGTAGATGTATTTCAAGTTATGTGTAATTAAGTATGCCCTTTAGTTACATTCATTCGGAAAGAATACATCTAAAAGATATATTTATGGATAAAAATGCCTAAAAATGCCATAAGAAAAGTGAGCTGATGTGTGTGCTTAATATTGTCTCAAGGTTGCTTTTGCTTTTAGAAACCTTATATTTGAAGAATGAGTATTTTGGTTAAGTAGCTTGGTTAGAAATTTGACTTTACATTCTTGATTTTATTATTATTAAATTGAGATAAATTGGTAAATTTATTGCTTATACTATGAAGCTTGTTTGTTTTATTATTGTTCAGTATTGAAATTCCAATTATTAAACCATCCTTTTCTAACCTCTTTCATAACTAAAATGACTTGATAAGGTAGCTATATTTATTTTAGAGGAGATGAAAATTGTGTTAACTTTTCCATATTGAATCTTTATTTCTTGCTTAAGGGCAAGCAAGGTCTAAGTGTAGGGGAGTTTGATGTAATGTAAATATGTATGCTTCTTTCAGGTAGTTAAGGTTTGCTTTCTTTTAATTTTATTTTTTTTGTGGTATTTATTTGATTATGCAAGTATTATTTTTACTACTTTTATCCTTATGTTGATTATGTGTATTTTATATATGTTCTTAGGCTCAAATCGTGCATGGAAAGGATTTAGAATTGTTTAGAATGAAGCGTGAAGCATGTGTAGTCAAGTTGGAGCCCTAGTGAAGAGTCACGAGTCATCACCATTTGACTAACTCGTGACAGATGCTTGTTGTGCCGAGTCGACACCAACATGCCCTTTTAATGAATCCTTTCATTCTTGCATCTTTCAAAGGGACACAAATTGTACCCTTAAAAAACCTATAAATACATAACTTTGGTCTTGTTTTTATAGGAGATGACAAGTATTAGTATTTATTTTTTGTTTAGAAATCATTGCAAAAGTTCTAGTTTTTTGTGAAGACAAACTTAAAGGAGACAAAGCCAAGAAGCAAGAGAAGATTATTCTACATCAAGCAAGCTTTAGAAGACATAGTAAAGGGTTTTATTCACTCAGTCTTTTCGCTCATTTTCCCTTTTTTCTATGTTTTATTTGATTCTCTCTTGTTATTCTTTAATCATGTATCTTAGTTAAGTCTTTATATGGGAATTGCAATGATGAATCAATCTTAAGAACTACATTTTTATCTTATATTATTTATGATTTAATTTCAATTAGTGCAAATTGTGTTATGTATGCTTGATCATTATATGTAACTTGTTAATCAAAGTATTCACAATGAGAATTAAGGTAATTTAGTGGAATGCAATTGAAATTACTTAAGAATTGAGTATCAATTAGAGACAAAGAATTCATCTTAGGGGAATAAAAAATTAGTATGATATCTTTTTTATTTTCTCTTATCTCTACAACAACATAACAATGCTTATGGACTTTAAGAGGAAATGCCTCTAATTGATAATGAGAATTGCTTTTGGAGTCTATAAACTAATTTCCAATTAATATGATACATGATAACTATAATTTAAAGTTCTTGTTTGATTCTGAGTTGTAATTCTCTCATACATGTATTTTGCTATAATTTCCTTTAGTATTTGTAGTGGTTAGTTAGTGATTTAGATTTATTTATTAGTTTCAGTAAATTATTAATATTATGATATAACTTTACCCATCCACCTTAGTATCTATTAGGTTAATGCAAAGTTTACTCCATATTCCCGAGTGTTCGACACCCTACTTGCTCTATACTAAGTCTTAAAGACTAGGGTATGCAATTTGACCCGCTTCATAAGACATGCACTAAACTCACACAAAAGTACACTAATGTGGACTCCATCTATCTAAAGACACTATGCATGCACTACCTTTTTCATAAAATTCAACATCGCACGAAAGAAGAAGAGTAAGGAAATTTCACCTCGCTCTAAATCATCAAAAAATAACGTCATCACCTCATTATTACTACATCATTACTGCATCATCATTGCATTATTACTGTATTATCACTGTGTCATTACTATATCACTACTGCATCATTATTACATCATCACTACTACCTCATTCACATTACTTATAAGCACTCACTCATTGCTTAGGAGCATTCACATTGCTTAGAAGCATTTTCACATTACTTAGAAGCACTCTCATATTGCTTAGAAGTATTCACACTGTTTAGAAGTATTTTCATTACTTATAAGCACTCACACTACTTAGGTGCACTTTCATTGCTTGGAAGCACTCTCACATTGCCTATAAGCACTTTCATTGCTTAGAATCACTCTCACATTACTTAGAAGCACTCTTATATTGCTTAGAAGCACTCACACTGCTTAGGAGCACTTTCATTGCTTAGAAGTAGTCTCACATTGGTTAGAAGCACTCTCACTTTTCTTAGAAGCACTTTCACTTCTTAGAATCACTCTCACATTGCTTAGAAGCACTCACATTGCTTAGGAGCACTTTAATTGCTTAAAAGCACTCTCACATTGCTTAGGACCACTTTCATTGCTTAAAAGCACTCTCACATTTTCTTAAAGCACTTTCATATTTTAAAAGCACTCTCACACTACTTAGGAGCACTTTCATTACTTAAAAGCACTCTTACATTACTTAGAAGCATTTTTATTGCTTAGAAGCACTCTCACATTGCTTAAAAGCACTTTCGTTATTTAAAAGAACTCTCACACTACTGAGCAGCATTTTCAATGCTTAAAAGCAGTCTCACATTACTTAGAAGCACTTTCATTACTTAGAAGCACTCTCACATTTCTTAGAAGCACTTTCACTGCTTAGAAGCATCTTTTTATTGCTTAAAAGCACTTTCACCACTTAGCAGCATCCTCATATTGCTTAAGAGCATCCACACTGTTTAGGAGCATTCTCATTTTCTTAGTAGCATCATCATTCACATGACACCTAAGAAGGTTATAATTGCATGTTCATTTGTGTGACACCTAAGAAGGTTATAATCGCATGTTCATTTGCGTCACACCTAAAAAGGTCATTTTCATTACTTAGTAGCATCCTCATTTCACATGACACCTAAAAAGGTTATAGGCGCATCTCTTTTCGCTTAGTAGTATCTTCATTTATATGACACTTAAGAAGGTTATAGTCATATAAATCCCAATGCACTTTCCATTAATCATAAGCTTGCATATGTCCCAAGTAGCATGTTGCGTGACAACCAAGTAATAGAACAACAACAACAAAAAAAACAAAACATAACAACAATAGTAAAATCTTGACAAGACATCTAAAGATAACCCATAGGTAAGTACCTCTCTCCCTACTAAAATATTTTTTGTATCTTTGCATTTGCTTCACATGTATTGACACTAGCGCTAGTTGACTATGCAACACACGTGAAGTAGGGGGCAACTGTCATGCCTCAAATTTGACTATTCATAAAAAGGTCTAATGATGAAATGAATCCCCGAGATAACTACAATCTACTCATTCATAACATCTCTAAATTATGTAACCTTAAAAAACCTAAATGACCCCACTATTATGCAAAATTGATTACTGAGCCATTAAGTTATGATTTAACCTTGCGAAATATGAATTATCAGAACAATCAGAGGTTTATTTCTAGAAAAATCCTCTTAAATACTCAGCTTGTTAGGCCAGTGCACATTTCGTTAGACCATCACCCAGCTTCATGAAAAAACAAAAATTAATTTTGACAAAATAGACTTTGGAAACACATCTGTAAGACTCCAAAACTCTAGAATAGGTCTTGAAATGGTCCAACACAACTTGAGAATCAGCGTGTATTGCTTAGAAGTATGCATAAACACCCCCAGGTGTCATGTACTAAAATCAAGGCTAAATTTGGCAAAACAAACTTCAAAAATGAGTCTAGAAGGCCAAAAAACCCTAAGGACCAACCCTAGAATAGTGTGCATAAAACTCAAGAAGTGTTCGTGGAAGGCCAAAGTGCATATGGATCACGTGCATACACGTGTGACCATGCGTACTTAGCATGGACACATGCAAAATTCTCGATATGTGCACATGTCCACACCCCCACCACCCTATTCTAACCAATTTCCCCTATAAATAGACCCCTTTATACCCCATTTTAAAGGGGGGAGAAAGTGGAAACACACACACACTCAAAAATCAGTTCGATTGAAGGCACTAGAAACCCCTGCCATATAGTTTTTGCTCTCCCATAACCTTTCTCTTAGGTTGTTAGATCCCTTTTCTACCAAACCAAGCCTCATCTTTGTTAAAGCATGCTTTAAAGGTATACAATCTAGCATTATTTTACTATCATTTTAAACCTCTTGATGAGGAAATCTTAATAATCTCTCAAAGCTAAAGCTTCAAAACCCACACAAGCTCAGTCGAGTCTGAGGACCACATAATTATTTTAGCATGTTTATTTTATCACATTGCATTTTATTTTACCGTTGCTAACATTTGGGAATATTGTTGTGTTTATGTGATGAGACTGGCAATCTTACATGCTATGTGAATAATATATGGTTTATTATACTCATTTCACATCATCATCCTTTATTTCCAAAATCATAAAATCACATCATAAATACCAATAATGTGGAAAGTTCATATCCCAGAATAGAGGCATCATGCTCTTGGTCTAATGATGACCTCATGCATCATTTATATTATCATCATACATCATTATAGCATAAATAATCAATGCAAGCATGTATGATCATCCAATTATTCATGAAATTGAGCAAGTTATATGAATGGTCATGTTAATCTTGCATATCAATCATATCCAAATTAGATTTCCTTTTCTACAATCTTTTCCTTTTCATATGTATTTTATTAGGAAAGTGATGTAATGATTATATTTTTAGCTTTATTATCTTCCACTATCTGATGTACTATGTGAATGCTATACAAACTATCATTACTAAAACTAAGGTGTTACAGTAGCTATACATCAAATATAGTAAAATGAGAAATAGTCAAAAAGTAGACGTGATCCCCCAAATCCAAAAATCTTTGATGGGGACAATACTCATTGAGTGACTCGATGTTGTCCGTTTCTTTTCCTAATTTTCTAAAAATTAGGTGGCGACTCCATAAAATCAAAAGCGTCTTGTCCCCTCGAGACCAATCATTTGTCCCTATTCGATAAAGTTACCATGTCCCTCAACAATGGAAAGACCCACACAATGTCCCACAAAAACAAACCACTATCCAAAAGTGAGAAAGGTCACTCATAATATTTATCATAGAGGATGTTTTTATTCCATGAGTACTAGATACTCTAAAAAGCAGCTAAGAAACCATCATGCCAATGAGCATAAAGTTAAGGAGCCAACTGAATTTTCTAAGCAGACTAAAAAAGATTCCAAAATCCATGGGTGATGTCAATACAAATAGAAAATAAGTTATATAATGAAGTCCATACAGTCACCGTATATTGACAATCAGAGAACATATGGTCCAAAGAAGCAATATTATGGGTACAAAAGCAACAATGTGAAACCATTTGAATTCCTTTATCCTAAAGAGCATCATCGGTTGGTAATTTATTTAGCAAAGCTCTCCATAAGAGAAAAGATCGTGATGGTGGCAAATAGTGTCTCCATAACTCCTTACCCTAAGCCACTTTAGGAGAAGGCTTACAATAAATATTATAAGCATCTTTGCATGAAAGATTACCATTAGCTGAACCTCTATAAATAGAAACATCATCAGTAGAATAGGAAGGATTAAGCAACAAGATGCCATGGTAAACATTTGGAAAAGCCCTATGAAAATTCTGAGTTAAAAGCCAAGAACCATCAACAAAAACATCTTTAACTGGTAAGTGAAGATTAGATTATTGACTAGGGGAAAGACCAATTTTATCCAAAATCACATACCCCAGCCAATTGTCATTCTAGAAATACAACTCAGAAGATGTGCCAATGAACCATTGACAATGACCTTGAAGATCAAGAAAATTGCTATGGATAGATGACTAAATAGAAGAATAAATATAAGAGGAGTGGGCAGCCTTTAAAATCAAGAGAAAATGAGACCGAAGGAAAAAATAAATAAATCCATCATCAGAGTGAACATTTCAGGCTAATTTACAAAGCATGGCTACATTAAGGCAATGAAGACGCTTAACACCAAGACCACCCTCATCATTAGGGTGACAACAACCATCCCAATTAACTATTATGAATTTCTTAGAAAAAATAGAGCTTGTCCAAATAAAATTTCTAATAGATTTTTCCATCAAACAGAGAACAGAAGTAGGCCATTTATAAACCATAAAAGAGTGCAAGAATGATCCATAAATAACCAAAGTGACCAAAGCCAGATGACCCACCATAAATAGAGTCTTCCCCTTTCAATTCTCAAATTTAGAAAGAACTTTATCAACAAGAGGCTACAACCAAAATCTTCTGGGAGTGCCTTTAAAAAAAATACACTAAGATAATTGAATGGTAAATTCCCCTTCTCATGCCAAACCAAGAAGTCAACATGTTTATTCTGGAGGTAGAAATAGAATTACTGAAAAAATTGCAGATTTATGCCAATTCACCTACTGGCCAGAAAATGAACCATAATCCTCAATGACCCAAATCAAAGTTCTAATATTTGTCTTGCTAGCATGCCCAAAGATAAGAATATCATAAGCATAAAAAAGATGTGAAGGGCAGACCATAGAACTACCATCATACATAGGAATCAACTTAAAGGTCTGAAAAAGATGCAAAAGCTTATTATTAAAATATTCTTCCCCAAGAAAAAAGAGAAGACGATAGAGAGGGTCTCCTTGTCTCACCCCTCTAGAGCAAGAAAAATAACCATTTAGTTTTCCATTTATAGAAATAGAAATTCAAGCTGAATGAAGGATAACTGAAATCCAATGGTAAAATTTGTTAGAAAAACCAAAACAATGAAGGACCTCTAAAAGAAAAGGCCATTTCATAGAATCAAAGGCTTTGTGAATGTCAATCTTTAAAGCCATATTACCACTAAAACATCTAGAATCTAAGAGATTAATATTTTCAAAGGCAGCAGCAATGTAACTTTCAATACAATGATATTTAATACAACCAAACTGAGTAGGAGAAATTATTTTCATGGAAATTAAAGAAAGCTGATAAGCTAGAATCTTAGTAATAATTTTGTAAATAAAATTACTAAGAATAATTAGGGAAAAATTTCCATTGAGAAAACATCATGTGACTTAGGGATAAAAGTCATAATACTAGCATTCATGCCCTAATTAAAGTACTTATATGGAAAAAACTTAGGATTGCCTCATAAACATCATTTCCAGTAAAGGGGCAACAGTGCTTGAAGAAAGTACCATTAAAACCATTAAGGCCTGGAGCCTGGAATACTATTAGAGTCCATATCAAATACAACCTTGTAGATGTCATCAAAAAAGGAAACTTGACAAAGCAAATCGTTATCAGACATAGACACAGGTTTAGGAATTACATGACAAACATTTGAAAGATCACCCAATTGTGAATTTGAAGAGAAAAGTGGAAAAATAATCCATAATATGACTCTCAATAAGTGTCTCATCCTCAATAAATACATTATCAATCATGATGCTTTGTATTCCCAATTGAGGCCATCGTCGAAGTAAATAATTATGATAGATCTTTGAATTTCTATCACCATCTAAAAGCCAACAAAACAAATTTTGCTCTTTTAATAAAGTCTCATGATTCTTCAAATGTAAAGAAAGATCTTGATGAGCTACCATGTCTCTAGAATGCAAAGCCTCTAAAAAACATAAAACTTTAATTTCCTATTGAACCAAAACCAATTCTTGTTTTGCAAAAGAAATGGCTAAATCAATATTACCTAAAACTTCTCTATTCCATTGATGAAGAAAACCTTTAAGTAGTTTAAGCTTTAACTTTAAAATAAATATAGAATGACCAACAATATGGATGGAAGTCCAAAAGGAACTGACCGAAGCAGTAAAAGAGTTATGAGTTAGCCACATAGAGAGAAATCTAAAAGGAAGAAATAAAGGAGTGGCAACCTGCTTACAACATAAAATAATAGGATTTGATATGAATTATGGCATGTAAGAGCATGACACTTAATAAACCTCTATTTCTAAAAAGAAGAAGAATTGCAAAAGGCTCTATAAAGTCTATTATCAACATGATTTACTCCTTTTCTATTATTCATTCATGTGAATAATAGACCCTTAGTATCCAAACAAGTTAATCCAAAAGTAGACATAGCAGAAATAAATTCTAAACAAGGAAAGGGGAAAACCAATTTTTTCATAAGCCCCAAAGCAGGCATTAAAATCACCTAAAACAAACCAATCAGAAGTACCCATAGAAGAAATAAAAGAAAGTTCATCCCAAAGCCTTCAGTAACTAGTTGAAAGCATATTTGCATAAATAGCTGAAACAGTATTCATCATAGAAGAAAATTGAAATTGAATAGTAACATGTTGATATGAACTAGCCAATAAATTAATATTTCCTACCCTAAATTTATTAGAAGCTAAGAACCAAATGGAAAGGACTAAAACATAATTCTAAGCCATTAAAGACATATCCAAATAATGCCAAATAAAAGAACTTAGAGAATCAAAAGATACCTTTGGTTTTGAAATACAAATAAAATCTAGTTTTTGAGACCTTGAAATATTTAATAGAGAACGTTGGGTAGCCTTATTACCTAATCCTCTACAATTCCAATAAAGCATCTTTATTACAAAGAGTGTGATGAAGCCCTAGTAATAGTCCTTGGACCATTCAAAGTAACTTGAGAAGAGGTTGTCTTTGATTTTTTCTTTTGAGAAACTGATTGCCAAGGTTCCTTCTCAACTTGATCAACCCATAAAGTTTTACCCAATGCATCCTGTTCCAAAATAGCTAAAGTTCATTAATCACATTCAATTATTGAAGGAAGAGCATATGAAACCTTAACGTCAACATTATCAGTTAAAGTAAGAGGATTGTCATTGTTATTTAAAGAAGACGGAACTACAATTGAAGCAAAATGATTAAGCACATTAGCATAAGATTTTGATGTAGGTAAAACTATCGATGATGAAGGTACATAACATGCATTAGGCACAGAGCCTACAGTATGCCTGAAGAGATCAGCGTGCCTCAAATAAGTGTCAATAAATAATGAAGGAAGAGTTTGATGGTCGTCAGGTAAACCTAGCAATGACACCATCAGCATGCCCTATATATCAGCCTATAATAAAAATTTATTATTTTTATCATAAAGTGTATATTTTTATGGTAAAAATAATATTTATATCATTTCTATAATTTTATTTGTACTTTTATTATTTTTTTCCTTTTTGATAAACTTGCCATTTTTATCATAAAATTCATATTTTTATGGTAAAAATTGCATTTTTATTACTTTCATTATATTACTTGCATTTTTATCATTTTTGTCATATTTATCAATTTGATTGCATTTTTATTGTTTTGATATAGTAATTGCACTTTTGCCATTTTCATTATATTTTATCCTTCTATTTTTCCATCATATATTCTTTATTATAAAATTCCATTTTTACCATTTTTATAATAAAAATGGTAATTTTGCACCAAAATACCTAAATTTTAAATCCTTGTATTATGTATTTTCATTAGCATCCTTGTTTGCTTACTTGTTTAACTACTTATGTTATTTCAATTATGAATGAATGACATATAATTGCTCTAAATGTGATGTGTGCTTGCATATGTATGAAGACTAACCTTTGTTTTGCATGATTATTAGAATAAGAATTTTCTCTTATTTTCTATTTTTGACGTAATTTATAGAATAGCATATTTCCAAGGCAATGTAATCTTCAATCCTAATTCCTTTTTTTTTTCCTATTTTGGATGTATTTATTAGAATAGGCTTTTTTCAAGGGTAGTAATCCTTAATCTCATTCCTTGTTTCTTTTAATTTTTCTTATTTGTGTGTTTATTTTATTTATCATTTTTTGCATGTTTATATGTTACTTTCTATGTGCTTATTTGTTTGCATTATTACTTGCTTAATTGATGTGATTGGTGAATGCTTATTTATGTGCTTATTTGGTCATGTATGTGTTCCAAATCCAATTATCCTGTTTTTAATTTTCAATGCAATTCAAATTGACTAACAATCAAGTATGGTAAATACATCATAAAACCAAAACTAGGGTGAAGGAATGAGTAATTAAGCAATGTATAATAAGAAACAAGATAAGTAACTCCTATCCCCCCCCCCCCCTCCCCTCAAACTCAGAATTTATGGTTAGGAAAGTGAGTTCTTAATTCACTTTCTCTTGACATAGTTAGGTAACAACTCTAATCTACAAAGTGTATTCAATAAGACCCTCCCATAACAATAACATATGGTAAATGGTTGCCATTAGCCTGTGTGCCCCAATATTACACTGATCCTGTCCCAATACTAACCCGCACTTGAAAAGTCAGATTTGGCATGGTGCACACCCACCACCTCAGTACGTATAGCACTGTTAAACAATATGTTACAGTAGAACCAACCATCATAAATGGATTTGATATAATTTTTTTGCAAAAAAATTAAATCACTATTTTGCAATATAGTGGGCTTTGAATGTTGTGTTCAATATTTTATAATAAGAATGTTTTGAATGCATTTCCATATCCTTGGTTGACCTCTTCACTTAGCAAAAGCTATAATTAAATTGGATAACTACTAGAAATCTATTGATTCAACAAGAATACTAGAAATCTGACCTTCTATAATATGTTGATTCGAAGACACTAGGAAATAGGCATTAATTTCATTAATTCAAAAGAATACCAAAATTTGGAAAAATAGGGTTTTTATTAAAAATGATCAAAAGCTGTTTCTCAAATAGAACATGATGAATAAATAATGCTAATGAAAAACCCCTAAAAAGAAAAGGAGAAAAAGGCTAAAAAAAAAATGAAAATAATAATTAAAAAAAAGCATAAAACTTTTGTAAGCACCCAATTTTGGGATAATTAAGTGTGGATGCAACATAGGACCTAATGATGAAAATTAATTATGAAATTAGATTTATTAAATATGATTTATTGATTTTGAACTAAATTGTAAATTATTTTTAAATTTTATTTATTATTTAATTATATTTTATTTAAAAAATAATAAATAATAAAGAAAAAATTCAATAAATATATATATATATATATATATATATATATATATATATATATATATATATATATATATATGAAATTAGATTTATTAAATATGATTTATTGATTTTGAACTAAATTGTAAATTATTTTTAAATTTTATTTATTTATTTAATTATATTTTATTTAAAAAATAATAAATAATAAAGAAAAAATTCAATATATATATATATATATAATTTCAAAAAAATAAAATTTTCGTAGAATAGGCCAAAGGCCCATTTACTTTCACAAATTGAAAAAAAAAAAAAAAAAAAAAAACCTTTTCAAAATAAAACAGTGTACACATCTTATTTCCCATCAAAAAATGGCCATAAATTGGCCAAATGAATTGTTTTTCTATCAAAAAAACTATATTTTCGATCGGAAATATAGATTTCCATATTTATGTTTGTTATTTTTTTTCTAATTTCATTGGTTGTTATTTTCGTTTATGATAAATATGTTTTTTTATAGATAAATAATAGAGATATTTTTTAAAAAAAATGTTAAATTTAATTTTATGTTGTACCCAAGGTAGGGTTACAAGATTGGCCTTTTATAAATTTATCATTTTTTTCTCTGCCTTTATGATTCTCTGCCGTAAGCCAAAGCACACCCACTCTTCTTTATTTTTTATGTACTTTTTGTTTTTTAGTTTTTTACCATAAATCATATTCAAATAAACTAAAACCATAGACAAACACAACAAAAGCCATAGGCTTTCATCAACAGTGATAATCTTTATAAGGGAAATCAATATTGCATCTCATGCTTAAATCTTCTTCTCCTTTTTCTTTTATTTTGATTTTGATTTTATTTTTATATTTAATTTTTGTTTAATTATTATTATTTTTAATCATTCATTGAATAATTTTTTTAATTTTTATTCTCTTGAAGGATGGGGTGACATGAACACTATGAAGAACAAAATCAATGGAAAACTCATGAAGTTCCATAGAATGCCATGAATATGCCTCTATATCATGTGAATATAGATTAGGATTTTAATTTAATTTTATAACTTTTGTATTGTTTTTTTATTGGTTTTTATTTTTATTATGGGCCGGTATTTATTATTTTATTTATTTTTGTAATAGGTTGTAATAGCCCTAATAGTGGCAAATCGTGAATATTTTTATTTTCTATCATTAAAATTAATTAGTAAATTAGGTATATTCGGTAAACCCCAATAAAATCAATGGTGGCTATATATTAATATTAGGTTGCATGAAATCAAATTAAGATTCTTTAAAAAAATTTAATTTTAACTGCTTGTTTGATTTTTTTTTTTAATGTTTTTGGGCTTTTCCTTATATTTATTCATTTTTGGCCCAAGCCCACATTAGGCTCTAACCCATCTAATAATAGACCTTTTAAAATTCGTTTTAGGTTTAATTAACATTAAAATTCATTTAGGCTCATTTAGGTTTATTTAGACTTAGACCTACTTTAGTTTAATTAAAATTTGTTATACTTAGCTCAACCCATTAAAACATTTTTTTTAATTAAATGGATTTAGGATTACATCATTGAATTTAAAATTAAGTAGAATTAAGCCCACTAATTTATTTTTATTTTCTTTCTTAAAATTAGTAGGCTTAGGCCCACTATTTTTAGAATTAAAATAAATAGACTTAGGCTCATTAATCTAATTAAAATATAGGCCCACCTTTTAGTTTTTATTTCACTTGTAACTAAAACATGTAGACTTAGCTAACTTTAATTAAAATTAATGTATATTAGACTAATTAAGGGACGTTGTGTTTTATGAATGCATTTTTTATATACTCTTTCATGACTAGTTATCTTGGAGTCAGATGGATGCTAAATTAGGGTTTTATATGAAATTGTATGTAATTAGAGAATAATTTAGTAATTAATAAACTAATTCTAAATGAACACAAGACTAAAGAAGTTGGCATTTCTTATCAAAAATCTCCTGGTTGTGGTGCTAACTTTCTTTTAGAGAATCAAGTTACCACCACCTTCAATTTGTCCCAATTATTAATTTAGGTGGTGATTCCTTATCTCCATGTTATGTCTTTACGATATAGTAATGTGTTCTTTAGAGCCCTGAGCTTAAATAGTATCGTAGTTGCTAAAATCTTGGACATGCGCTAAACCCTGCCGTCTATAGTGGTGACTCCACTAGAGATAAGAGATATTGATTCTACTTATGTTCTTTAGAATTATTTTATTAATTATTATTTTATTCTTACATTCATTTTGCATGTCCTTATAAACCAATGGCGTTGGTTTATGGTCCCATGATTCCATTAACTTCATGGGAGAAATTGGCTAACCATCACTCTTAGCCTTAACTCAATTCAAGAGATATTAATGGGCTCATCTGACCAATGTCTGTAACATAAGCCTTAAAGGGGGGTAGTCTTATCTCAAGTTTACAAAGGATGTCGGGCCCCTCTGACCTTGGCCTGTAACTCAAGTTTTAAAAGAGGGCATCTTGCTAAGGGAACCTTAACTTTTCCATCAGACTCAACTAATAAGGAGGCCTAGTAACTTCCCCTAGGATTTCCCAAATTGCTTGTGAATGTTACCATGAGGTATTTCTATCTATAAAGGCCCAAGTCCATACTTTTAAGGTCCATTTAGGTTAATAAAGATTGGGTTAATCTTTTATACCTAGCAATATTGTTTCTATGCTTTATTGCTTTGAGAGATTTAGCATTCTTATCGATTCTTGATATCCCTTATTGATATTAAAGCCAAGACAAAAAATCCTAGGAAATGAGACTTACCATTAAACTCATGTGTGGGAGGAATTAGGTTGGAAGGATGTATGTACATTTGCCTTGTTATTTGCTACTTCTTGCATAGCACATGCATCATGCATACATGCATATATATGCTTCATGCATCATACTAACACTTTGTTTTTCAGCCATTATAGATTCATTTCATTCTTCACGTGATTGAAAACAGAGTAGTCGCAGATCAGTAAGAACTAATTTAAAGTCCAAAATCAAAAACTAAAGATATCCTTCACATATTAGAAAAGAGTCCTATTAATCCACTCAGCTTAAAAGCACCACCAGCGCCAATTAGTCACTCAGTTGTAGAAATGGAACAACAATAAAGAGGAAATTGGTCCATGAATGACCAGAGGGCCATGATTCAAGATTAATTGAGACAAGCATTAGTTGGGTTAGGACCACCTCCTACAGTTGCACCTATCCATGATATTGGCATACCACTTATTGTTGTTGTCCCACCTAATATGGATGATTAACCTATTAATAATGATAATACTAGAGAACCATAATTGAATGTTGTTATGAATGTACTTACTATGGAAATAAAATTCAAGGATATTGAGAACTACATTGTTGATGTGAGTTAGAATGTATACCCTGGCTTACATGGCTAAATATATGATAAGCATAGGGTTAAACACAGGGAATAATGGGAAATCAAGTATTAATTGGATAAATACTAGGATAAATAGGCTTACCAATAAACAAGAACTAATTAATCAAATTATAGATCTAATTTAAATAATAAAATCCTAAATTATGTAATTAGTAAGAAATAAAATAATAACAAATAATATTCAAAGAAGTGGAGGTGGAGATTACAACATAGAATAGAGCAACGAATTATTAACACAAAATAATTATATTAGCTAAGAATGAAATGATTGGAGAATATGACCTAAAATCCTTAAAATCAACTCTTGTTGTCAAATAAGAATATTTTCATCTAGAGTCTACAAGCACTCTCGTGTCATTATAGAGATAAACAAAAACCATGAAGTTCTTTGCCAAAGTGGATTTCTTATCTCTAGGTACTTTCCTAACATTTAAGTGAATTTAATTGCTTTTCCATCAAATATCCCAACTCTCATTGTGAATATTTAAATAAGACATCATATATGGTGATCAAGCATATACAACATAATTAAGTACTCGATTAAATCAAATAATTTATTTAAAAATGAAAAACAAATAATGTAATTCATTGAAACTATCATCCATTGCAATTCCAACCTACTAAGCAATTAGTCTTGATACATAATTAATAATAGCATAAACACAATAAAATAATATTCAAACACCAAGAGAATTATAGAAAGGAAAAGTTGAAAACACTTAGAAATGAATTTATAGTCTCCCATAATCTCTCTAGATAATAACTTCATAAATGAAAATGTTTACAAGGTAAATGCTCTTTTGATCTTCCTTTAATATCCACTTCAAGTTCCAATTATGAATGTTCTCATAATCATATTTTTCTCTTTTTTATTTATAATTATATCTATTTTCCTATCCCTTTTTGAAAGAGACAAAAATAAAGTACTTATATCTTATGAAGTTAATAACCATAGGGTACAAGTCATGACACACAAAAAGCTATAATTCTTAGTGGAGGATCACATTGCTTTAACATTGGCAGTTACTTCAAAGGCATTTTTGGAAATTTATATGAGTGAATTAGATCTAGATGTCTTCATGAAAGTTATATCCTTCAGAATTATCTTTCTATAGCCACTTGAATCCGAGTCTTGTAGAGGAAGTTATAGTCAAAAGAGTGGAACATGGTCCAAAGGGTCATGTCTCTTCACACTGTGCTGACTCATAAAGGTTGGTACTGACTTGTGACAGAGACATCTTGTGCCAAGTTGGCATAGTGGTGATTACTCATGATAGAGACATCTTATGTCGAGTAGTGACTGTCCAAAAACACTCCAAAGCCTACTTCCTTCATTCCTTTAACCTTGAATGACTTCAATATGTCTATATAACTTTTACAAGCTTCAAACAAACTTCAAAAACATCCATAAGTCATTCAAATTCATATAAATTTACCAAGAATAATGAAGATTGAAATAATTTGTAATTATGAATTAAATGCATGAAAACTAAACTAAAATGCATACTAAATGAAACCTAAATATGCATGAAACATCCTAAAACTACTATACTACTATGCCCTCAAGCAAGACATAAGACTTAAGTGAGAAAAGAACAAAAATCTTCTATCTTCTCTATAATAAATGTAGTAATCTCAATAAATCATCTTAATTAGGAAAGAAACTTAAGAAAAAGAGAGTTAGTAAGATAATAAGCTTCTAATGCGCAATAATGATAGATAAAGCAAATTTCATAGCATAGTCAATAAGTTAATAATTTATCTCAAAATATTAAGAACAAAGTCAAAGAATGTAAAGTCAAGGTGCTAATCAAGCTTTCTAGCTATAATGCTCATTCATAAAACTTAGGATTGTTAAGGAATAAAGTAGCCATGGGACAAGGAGTAAGCACACGCATTGACCAACAATTCTCATAGAATTTTTAGATACATTTATTGTATTTATATATTTTTTTATAAATGAATTGCATTACTTTCTGAATGAATGTAATTAAGGAGCATACTTAACTACACACAACTTACTCAAAACACAACTACTTGTAACGTCATACATTCTTTTCGATGTAATTAAGGAGTGTACTTACTTACACACTACTTACTCAAAATGCATGACATTAACAAGAATTTTTTCCTTTTTTTATTATTATTTTTTTTATGGTGTCCTCATCCATTATTGAAAAGTTGGTAACACATATTATAGCTATAGTTTCCTAAGGTTACTTCAATCTTAAAAACCTAAGATTAAATCCTAACTAACATAGCTTAAAGCATAACTAGAAAGTTGACTAAACATTCCTTAGACTTTGAAAATAATAATAAGAGATAAAAAGGAAAAACTTAGAGCCTATAGTAGATGAAATTTTAAAATTCTACCAATTAAACATAAAAAGATTTACTAAAAGAGTAATTTAAAGAAAAGTCAATCAAGATCAAAATGAATTTTAAGAGAAAACTAATATAAAACATGGAGAAGATAAAAGTAAGCAAAATTAAGTATAGATTACAATAATCACTAAGACACAACACATGTTAAAATACAAGAACCACTACTATTAATCTCCTCTCCCATACTTAAAATGAACATTGTCCCCAATGTGTCACCATAAAAGTAAGGAAAGGAAAGTAATACTCCCCTAGTCATTCAAAGGGGTCGATGAAGGAGACTCGATGGTGTAACTGGAATAGGCAAAGAATTGATTTAAATTGTATTCCATTTTCCTTTGCCAACGATAGAGTTGTTGGTTCCTAGTCTCCATTGCATTCAATTGATGCTGCATGATAATTTGATTATCGAGGATTTGGTTCCAAATATGAGAATGTCCACGTGAAAAACCACCAGGTTCACCTTGCATAGGATAAGTTAGTAATGGCACATCACCAAACAGTGTAGAAGTAGGAAATTCCTCCAGGTCCTCTTCCTCTTCCACCTTTTGAGATCCTTCAACTTGTGGTGGATGTTCTACCCCTGGCCAACAAGATCGTGACCTCGCAACCTATAATTTCCTTGAATTTGACGGTTGTGAACTTCGCACCTTCCTCATATGATAAAATTAGAAATTTAGCCTTGTAAGTATATGAAAGGTTCTCTTCCTCTTGATGTTCTTCTTCAATATGTGGTCTTTTTAAAGATGAAACTCTTATCTTACCCATCTTAAAAATGCTTCAATATGATAGTGATAAAAGTAA
This sequence comes from Mallotus nudiflorus, assembly GCA_947683625.1. Taxonomy (NCBI): domain Eukaryota; kingdom Viridiplantae; phylum Streptophyta; class Magnoliopsida; order Malpighiales; family Euphorbiaceae; genus Mallotus; species Mallotus nudiflorus. The sequence goes on along the minus strand of CANTUR010000592.1, from coordinate 1,084,558 downwards.
TAATATGGGAAAGATAGAGAAGATGAAAAGGAATATGGGTATGGTGTAAAAATGTGAAAGAAAATGTGTAGAGAAAATGAAAAGAAAAGAAAATGAAGGGAAGAAGATGAAGAAAGCAGTTAGGGTAGGAAGGGGATATGGAAAGGCAAAAGTTAAAAGAAGAATGAAATAAAAAGAAAGTAGAGAAGGAGATATGTGTAAAGATGGAAAAATAAAATGGATGGGAAATTGGAAAAGAATGTGAGTGTAGTGGTGACCAAAAAATAGTAGTGTGTGTGTGTGTCTATATATATATATATATATATATATATATATATATATATATATATATTATATTGTAACAAAGAGACAAATAGAGTGAAAATGTGTGTAATATACTAATAAAAATGTGTTATAATTAAATATATGTGTGTGTAATTATATATATAGTAATGAAAAAAAATTAAAAAAAAAATAAAAGGTAAGAGAGGGCGCGAGTCGGCACCAATGTGCCAACTCGGCACAACAATATTAATATCATTTTTTTAATATATATATATATATATATATATATATATATATATATATATATATATATATATATATATATATATATAAACTAAAATACAATTGAAATAAATATAAACCAAAAGAAAATAACATGTTTATGTGTTTTGCAATTAATCTATAAATATAGAATATAAATAAAAGAAAGTATTAACTAAATTTTAAAGAAATTTAATGAAAGAACTATGAATAAAACTATGAATATTAAAATGTGGTTCAAATAAATCAAAATGGCATTAAACATAAAAAGAAAATAATAATAAGATATCCAAAAACTTTAAGCTCAATTGATTAGTCCAAATTAATTAATTAAAGTGATTAAAGATTTCAAAAGCAATAACAAAAATCAAAAATCACCATCAAACGTACACTACCTTATCCTAATTCTTAGCAAATAAGGCAAGAGAAGTAAATAATCAATCAATTTTTAAGATGTTTCTAAGACTTAATATATTAATGAACCAAATTAGAAAAAAGTGATTCCAAATAAAAAAGGAGTATAAAAATAAGATCTAAAAGATTGTTTGAAATAATGCAACCTAGCATAGTAAACTAAAAATGCAATACAATACTTAAACTAAAAATGTAAAACACATATAAATGCAAAAGACATCAATAAAACATATAACTAAAATAGATAACCCCTCCTCCATACTAAAAATCACATATTACCCTTAATATGACCGTGCAAACACAAGAAAGACAATCAAGAAAAATATAAGTGGAGAGAAAAAGAGTTAAGAAATGCTCCCTCAATCTTGTTATTTCATGGGAAATTCGAGTGGATTTTGTGGTGTGGGGGAGTTTGGGTTAAGATCTGAATGGTAAGGCAAAATCGCCTACAATTCTTTTTTACAGTTCAGCCATAGTTACTTGTCTTTGTTCCCTACACAATTGATGAAAAGTATGTTCAATTTTAGGGCCAAAGAATGAGAAAGTACTAGAACTATGAACACTTCACATGGAAATTACAAGAAGAACGCAAACAAAAAAATACAAATATGTAGATAATAATCAAAACAAGAAAATTAAAAAATAATTAAGCTATCTAAAATCCTAAAGCAACTATTCTCTATCCTAAACTAATATTAATTTCAAAACTGTTATTCCCCAGCAATGGCGCCAAATTCTTATATGAGTTAGAATGTATACCCTAGCTTCTATGGCTAAAATATAGGATAAGCAAGGGGTCAAACACAAGGAATAATAGGAAATCAAGTATTAACCAGATAAATACTAGGATGAATAGGCTTACCAATAATCAAGTACTAATTAATCAAATTATAGATTTAATTTAAATAATAAAATCCTAAACTATACAATTAGTAAGAAATAAAATAATAACAAATAATATTCAAAGAAGTGGAGGTGGAGATTACAACATAGAATAGAATAATGAATTATTAACATAAAATAATTATATTAACTATGAATGCAATGATTGGAGAATATAACCTAAAATCCTTAAAAGCAACTCTCATTGTCAAATAAGAGTATTTCCATTTAAAGTCTACATGCACTCTTGTGTCATTGTAGAGATAAATAAAAACCATGAAGTTCTTTGCCAATTCTTTGATCCCTCAAAGTGGATTTTTTTATCTTCAGGTACTTTCCTAACCTTTAAGTGAATTCAATTGCTTTGCCATAAAATATCCCAACTCTTATTGTGAATATTTGACTAAAACATCATATATGGTGATCAAGCATATATAACACAATTAAGTACTCAATTGAAATCAAATAATTTATTTAACAATGCAAAAAAAATAATGTAATTCAATGAAACTAACATCCATTGCAATTCCAACCTACTAAGCAGTTACTCTTGATACATAATTAATAACAATGTAAACATAATAAAATAATATTCAAACACTGAGAGAATTATAGAAAGGAATAGTTAGAAACACTTAGAAACTAATTTAGAGTCTCCCATAATCTCTTTAGATAACAACTTGATGAATGAAAATGTCTACAAGGAAAATACCCTTTTGATCTTCCTTCAATGTCCACTTCAAGTTCCAACTATGAATATTCTCATAATCATATTTTTTTTCTCTTTAATTATATCTATCTATCTATCCCCGTTTTAAAGAGACAAAAATAAAGTACTTATATCTTCTAAAGTTGATAACCATAAGGTACAAGTCATGACAAACAAAAAGCTACTATAGATGGTGGGGTTTAGCGCACATCTAAGATTTTAGCAATCGCGATATTGTTTGGGCTCGGAGCCCTAGAAAACACACTAACCATTGTCACAAAGACATGGCATAGAGATGTGGAGTCGCTACCCATCGAAAGGTGGTACTCGATTCTCTAAAAGAAAGCTAGCACCACAACCGGGAAATTCTAGGAATGGAATACTAACTTCTTTTGATTTTATGTTCATTTAAAATTACTTTATGAATTACTATCTTATTCTCTAATTACATGCAATTTTATTTAAACCCTAATTAAACATCCATCTAACCTAAAAAAGCAATAGGTCATAAAATTACATATAAAAATGCATACACAAGGCAGCAGTGTCTCTAAGTCTAAACTAGGTTAATTTTATTTAGAAGTTAGTTGATTCTATATTTTATTTAAAAGTGAAGTGGGCTAACAAAGGATCTACATTTTTATCAATTTTAGTGAACCTAGGTCTATTTGTTTTAACTTATCTAAGGAAATGGGCTTAAGTCTATAAAATTTTAAAGAAAGGAATTAATTAGTGAGCCTAATTCTAACCTGATTTTAATTTAAAGTGAAATGTGGGCCTAAGTCTATTTATTTTAAAAGTAATGAAATTAAATGGGCTGAGCTAAATCTAAATTGATTTTATTAATTAAAATGGGCCTAAATCTAATTAACCTAAAATGGGCCTACATTAGTTTTTATTAAATTAAACCCTAAAGCCAATTTAAGTATATTGATTAAGTAGGTTTAGACCTAACGTGGGCTTGGGGCCCAAAAGGCATGAAAAACAAAAATAAAAAAAGCAAAACCCAATTCAACAATCATACCAAAAATAGATCAAAACAATAATTTTTACATGATTTTCCTAAGAAACCCTAATTCAATTTCATGTAATCCTAAAATTAATCTACTACCATAATTGATTTTATCAAGTTTTACTAAGTGAAGCCCTAATTACTAATTAATTTTAAGAACATAAAAGCAAATAATTACTATTCCCACTATTTGGGTTATTACAATTCCTATGTAAATAAAATAAATAGGAAATTATATACAAACCTAATAAAAACAAATAAAATAAAAAGCAGAACCCTAAAAACCTATATTAAAATGTTACAGGTTATAGTCATTCCAGTTATACCCATCTCAAGCCAAAATCAAAAATAAAAACAAAATGCAAAAACAAAAGAAACAGATTAGTACTGATTAAATAAGAAAATAAAAAAAAGAAGAAAGAACTAAATAAGAAAAACAATAAATAAAGAAAGAAATAAGGGAGTAGAGATGAAGAATGCTATGGAGATGCTATTTGAATGCCCCTTATATTTGGGATTGTCACTATTTTGGGATTGACTATATTGCTTTTCTTCTTGATTTCTCAGACTTAAAAAACACAAAGAACATATTTTTCTTTCTTTTGAAAATATTTCTTTGAAATCTATAGTAGAAAAGGTTTTTTTTCTCAGTTCTAAATTTTCTCTGCTATTTCTCTCAAACTTTTTCAAAACCCTAGCTTCTCTAGCCTCTCCCGTCTCTCTATCATTTCCTTTCCTTTTATCCTCAACTAATAATGCTCACGTGATCATAGCTGTAATACCCTACATACATATACATAATTATTTTAATATAAAGGGACACATTTTTCTCGAGAAGTACTAGTAATAGTTAATTTGCATTATATTAAAGTATAAATTTCTTTTAACATTATATTTTAGGTTAAATATTAATTTAAATGTGCATATTAATTCACATGTGTATATAATATAGTATAAGGTATAATTATATACATGTGTATATATATGTATACGTTTTCATGTAGTATATGGTTGCATACATATACATAAATAAATATATATATATATATATATATATATATATATATATATATATATATATATATACATAGGTACACTATTATACTTGAATATACATTGTGTATATATATATGTATATTTATATATGATATATATATATATATAGTATATATGTATATAGTCATAATGTAGTATAATAAGTATAGTATATAAATATATATATACGTATATATATGTATACATTAGTTTATAATATAGTATATATATGTATATATATATAAGTATATGTATATATATATAAGTATATGTATATATATATATAAGTATATATATATTTTGGAGAGGAAGAAGACAGAACCGAGCTCCCTCCTCCCCACCTTCGCGAAACCTTCGACCACCACCATCACTGCGCCTCCCCCACCTCCGGCCGCCATCTGCTACTCCCTCTTCCTTCTCCCTCGCCTCCGGCCACCTGCAGAGCCGTCGGAAGCTGCTGGAAAGGAGAAGCCGAGAGTTTTGCTCTAAACTCACCCAAGCTTCGTCCGGCCACCATTTTCCTCCATTCCGGTGCCAATCTCCTCCCCTTGCACCGGTGAGGCTCAATCTAAGCTTTGTTTAAGCTTTGATCATGAATTGATTGAGTTTTGGTTGATTTTCAATTTGTGAACTCTAGGGTTTCAAAATTTTTTTAACTTAATCTAGCTTGATTCATGCAAACTCCCTTTACAAATGTGATTCCTAGTAGCTCAATCTACCTCTAGGAATTTTTGTATAATTTTTGGAATTTATTTTGATTTTTGGTGAATTTTGGATATTTAAATAATATTTTAGGAATTTTCGGGAATTAATTATAAAAATAGCAAATAATAATGATAATTGACATTTTGGTGATATTAAGTGTTGAAATTAATTTTAGGGTAAGGTAGATAATTTTAAGAAGATTATACAATTTTTTAGGAATTTTTATACCTTATGTCAAAATTAAATAATTAGGCTAATTTTTGAAATTTTGGTTAAAAAGGTTATGAAACTTGATAAATGAGGTTATTAGTGAAAAATATGAATTTTAGAACTCAAATCATAATTTTTGAGATTTTTATACTATTTTTATAAATATATTTGAGTTATTGCCAAAAAATTGATTTTTAGTTAAATAATGCTTTTGGGAAAAATATTGTTGGTTGATTAAATATTTTTATGATATTGGGAGGAATTATCTTAAGAAAATTAGTTTTAGATGATTGGATAATTTTAAGGAAAATTTTGTGTATATATATATAGCATTATGTAATTTATATATATACTAGGGGTAAAAATGTAATTTATACTAAATATGATAAATATATATTTTAATTAGTTTTATTAGTATTTAAAGGGTTTAGATAAATTTTATAAATTAATTGATATAATTTCCTAAGTAGTGTAAAATTTTAAATGTCCAATTTTCAATATATATATATATATATATATATATATATATATATATATATATATATATATATATTCATGTAATATATTGCAAAGGTTTTCATTTGGATAATAATTATAATTATACTATTAGTAATGGAAAACAAATTTAATTGTTTAATTTTGAATAATTGAGATTTTACATAATTTTATTTATTTTAGTATGTGTGTAAATGGAGAAATAAATATTATTAATTTTGATACTTTTGAGATTGTGATCTCGGTCGGGGCAAATTGTTGTCTTGGGAGCCCGACTCGAGTGTGAATGGTTGTGTATTTTGGAAGTGCACTTTCTATGCAGGTATGGCTCTACCTTTGGTAGAGAGATGTCCGTTTTACAGAGGAGACTTTGTCGAAATTTCGGTAGATTTTCTCGTAAAACGTGATATCCGTAAAATTCCTACCGTTAGTTAGGTTAAATCTTGTCTGTCGAGTCTCGTCCAGTTTTCATCGAGTCAGTCTGGAATTTTATTATTTTGTTGATTCCTGATTTCGATTCCTTAGTCATGTTTTAAAAAGTCGATTCATTATTTTTCTTTTAGAGCATATCGGAGCAGAAGCTGTGAGACCGAGGCAGACGCGTGGTCGTCAGCCTTCACATTCATCCTGTAAGTCGATAAAATGATCTGTGCGTATGTTTGTTTAAAGAATGCATGCGCTCGTATTTCTATTATATTGATCATATGATTTATTTAATTTAATGCTATCATTTACGATTTAAATGCAAATTATTTATTTAAAATCGATTTGAGAAATTTTGGTAGAACGAGCTACCTGGTGGGCCTCACCAGGACTATGTGCACATGGTATAAATTGAGAGATGGATCCGAAAATTTTATGATTGATGAATGTTAAACTGGGACAGGTGCCTCGGTAGAAGCCTTTGCTCTCGGGGACCGCCAGTGATTGGAAAGTCAATAATGGACTGGGATGGGTGCCTCAGTTGATGCCTTAGCTCTCGGGGACCGCCAGAGCCATATATTTGGATTAAGTGAATGAGTACCGCTTGGTGCCTCGGTTGATGCCCTTGCTTTCGGGGATCAGTAGTCTAGTTGGAATAAGTGGGCCCGGTTGGCCATTTAGACTTTGGGTTTAGGGTTCTACCGAGATTTTTCAAAAGCTATACTTATATATTATAAGTTTAACTATAAACATATATAGTTTTCAAAAAAGGTTTTCAAACCGTACAACTCTTTTATTGACTTACTCAGTGAGGTCTGATTCCCCTCAATTTATTTTTTTCAGGAGCTTGGGAGTTCGACCTCAGACTACCTCTACGCCGGATTTCTTCTTCGCCGGCTATTTTATGTAGGTCATTATAAGCTGCACTGTGTACTAATCTAGGTTACTGCAGTAGTATATGTATTAAAGATTTGTATGGTTTAATCATAATTATGTAACCTATTTATGTAAACCACGCTTATGTATGAGATTAAATTTGATTTATAATATGAGATGTTGAAACACATTATTATATAAGTGGTTGAATTTGTGTATTCTGAGAAAAATCAGTTTGATAATATGTTCTGTTTTCAAGTAAAGTTTAATATATGAATGGTTTTATTTTCTTTTTCCCTTTAGGCTTACTACGGGTTTCGAGGGCCTTATGCTTACCCATTCCCTAGTGCCGATCATGTAACCTCGGGTTCGGGTCGTGACAAAGTTGGTATCAGAGCATAAGTTCGATTAATTGTCCATGTCTGTCTTTCTGTGTAACTATTGCAGCTTTAGGGTTGATAATTGTCTTGAGATGTATGGTTTCTAATTTCGCGTTGCTTTAAATATTCTTACCCCGTTTTGAATTCAATTTTCCTTGTCTTCCTTTCAGAATGAGGCGTGTACGTACCGACCCAGATGCTGATCCGACCCTTAGACTAGATGAGCAGTCTGTGCATGATGAGGCTCCCCTTCCTGCTCCACGTCGTAGGGGCAGAGGTAGAGGCAGAGGTCGAGCCAGGGTAGCTGCAGCTGAGATTCCTGATCAGCAACCAGTTGAGCCTGAAGCCCCAGCTGTTGACCCTATAGCCTTTGTAGCTGGACTGGCAGGGATTAATCAGGGTCTAGCAGCATTGAATCAGGCGATGCCCCTTGTACAGCAGATGCTTCAGCAAAGGAACCGGGGGATGTCAGACACTGAAGCGGCCCTCCTTTACTCTCGGATTGGTAGAGTTTCTTTCGACGGTATGGGTGATGCCTTAGACTTCATTAATGTGATTGAGGCACACACTAGGACTGGACATACGGATTATCAGAGGATTATGATTGTGGAGTTGTCGGTACAGGCAGCCGCTCAGGATTGGTTTATGCAGTCGATTCAGCCATCGATGCACGAACTGACTTGGCCAGAGTTTAAGGACCACTTTTTGAGATTTTTCTGTCCTCTAACCACCAGAGATGCCTACAGGTGGCAGCTACTCCACATCACTAGAGGCGATAGGTCAGTGGAGGATTATACCAGAGAGTTTAATAGACTGTCTCGACATGCAGAAGATATCAGGAGGGACCCTTACAGAGCAGTGGAGCTGTATGTTACTGGACTAGGACCTGCTTTTGTTGGTATGCGTACTGAGGACCGCACCCTAGAGAGTGTGATTGAGGAGGCCCGTTTTATTGAGAGGCGACATATCCGCCAGGGCACCATGATGGATCCTTATATGATCGGGGGCATATGATCCTTATATGGACGGGTGCCTCGGTAGAAGCCTTTGCTCTCGGGGACCGCCAGTGATTGGAAAGTCAATAATGGACTGGGATGGGTGCCTCGGTTGATGCCTTAGCTCTCGGGGACCGCCAGAGCCATGTATTTGGATTAAGTGAATGACTACGGCTTGGTGCCTCGGTTGATGCCCTTGCTCTCGGGGACTGGTAGTCTAGTTGGAATAAGTGGGCCCGGTTGGCCATTTAGACTTTGGGTTTAGGGTTCTACCGAGATTTTTCAAAAGCTATACTTATATATTATAAGTTATTTTCACTATAAACATATATAGTTTTCAAAAAAGGTTTTCAAACCGTACAACTCTTTTATTGACTTACTCAGTGAGGTCTGATTCCCCTCAATTTATTTTTTTTCAGGAGCTTGGGAGTTCGACCTCAGACTACCTCTACGCCGGATTTCTTCTTCACCGGCTATTTTATGTAGGTCATTATAAGTTGTACTGTGTACTAATCTAGGTTGCTGCAGTAGTATATGTCTTAAAGATTTGTATGGTTTAATCATAATTATGTAACCTATTTATGTAAACCACGCTTATGTATGAGATTAAATTTGATTTATAATATGAGATGTTGAAACACATTATTATATAAGTGGTTGAATTTGTGTATTCTGAGAAAAATCAGTTTGATAATGTGTTCTGTTTTCAAGTAAAGTTTAATATATGAATGGTTTTATTTTCTTTTTCCCTTTAGGCTTACTACGGGTTTCGGGGGCCTTATGCTTACCCATTCCCTAGTGCCAGTCACGTGCCCTCGGGTTCGGGTCGTGAAAATAGCACTACTAACCTCTTGCGTGATCATAAGAGAGGCAAGTAAAGGAGCTCTGTTATTTTTTCAAAATCAAAAATCAGGATAAAAGGATTTTAGAAAGGAAAATACACATAATGGACACATACTGTACATGAAAAATATTAAAAATAATTTCTTTATTATAATAAATTACTTTTGGACTAATAAAAAAAAAGGAAAAAAATGAAAAATAAAAGGAAATATCTAAAAAATATGAATGTCTCATAATGCTGATTGGCATTTGGCAAATGCCAATCGGCATTTGGCTAATGTCGATTAGCATTAGGCCAATATTGGTCGGCATTAGCTAAATGCCAACTGGCAATTTGCTCAATAGTCTGGAGAAATTAAAAAAAAAAACATTTCTAGAATCAAGATTTTGCAATTAGGTCCAAAAACACTACAATTTAATCCTTGAAATCTTAAATTTCAGCACTAGAGATCAATTCTCAATTAGATTTTCATCATAGGGGCTTTCATCACACATGTGCAGAATTGCATCCCAAAATTGGATGTTTAAAATTGCCCTCCTTTGTCATTGTTTGCTTGACAAATTGTAGTAAAGTAATAAAAGCACACAATTTTGAAGGAAAGAATCAGGATACCTAATTGTATGCTCATTGAGAGATTGATGCTTAAACTGCTATGCAATTTTAAGTGAATGTAATGTTTAATATGTTTCACTATATTTCCTATGGAATGTCTAGTGAAACTTATGCATTTTTCTATATTCCCCTAGGGACGTTTAATGACTCATAATCTAAAAACATGCCATAGTTCCTATGGAATATCTAGCAATAATACCTTAACTACTATGTAGTGTCTGGTGGACTGCACTATATTCCCTTTGGGATGTGCATTGACAATGGATTTCATTATATTCCTCATAGGAAATTTTAACAAAATGTGTGAAATGACTCTTGCTATATTCCCTATGGGATGTTTACCGATTCGTGATTCAAAAAATGTGTTATAGTTCTCGTGGAATGTCTAGCATTGATACTATAACTACTATGTAATGTCTAGTAAACTGCACTATATTCCCTTTGGGACGTACAGTGATGATGAAATTTCATTATATTCACTATAGGACATCTAATGATATACACTATATCCCCTATGGGACGTTTCAACAAAATGAGTGAAATGACTCCCGCTATATTCCCTGTGGGACATTTAGCGAGCTTTGAAAGTGGTGCTGTAGTTTCTATGGAACGTCTAGTGATTTATAATCTACTATAATCCATGTGGAATGCCTAGCGACATCACCATGGCTATTGTGTAGTACATAACATAATGATGTGAAATTTTATCATAGATACTTTGCAGCATATGAGTGTAAAATCCTTTGATTGAGGTGATGCATGTAAAATGCAAAATTGAATTCTATAATTTCATTATGTATTCTATACTTGATAGAGAATTAAGAATTACAGACTGATTATGCACATTAATAATTCCATGAATTATTAATCTGATGAATATATGTCATGGTTTAACTAGGAATAAATTCCTAATCAAAATGCAGGTATGACCCAAATTACAACAAAAGAACCTGGATCCAAGTGTAAGTAAAGATAGTGGACTAAAGTGGATATTTTCCACTTTATAAATTCCTTCCCTTTTTTTCATGTTACATTCATTTCTTACTCTTTCTTCATTTTCTTTCATTTTCGTCATTTTCATTCTTCCTTTGCGTTGATTCTTTTTCTTTTAATTTCTTAACCATCTAATATCTGATTTGCAATCTATCAAATCCTATGATTAACCCATGACAGAGACTATGTAGGGGAGCTAAAATTTTGGTGGATCTAGTCATTCAGCCCCTCCATTTTCCTCAGAATGATCTTAGAATTCAAGAGGGCTCAACCATCCTTCCATTGACTGATTTACACCTCCACAGGTGCAGAGATGTGGGTAATGAGGTAACATTTTGTCTTTTCAATTTATTTCTACAAAATATTACTCATATAGCTCATGATCATAATCAATTTCATTAGCATGCAATTCATTCATATTAGAATAGAAAAAAATGCATAAGAACTCGATCCTGAACCATAAAATTTTAGCCTCAAGTATGTTGTATAACTAATAAGACATGTAAAATTTAATGTTAAAAGGCCAAATTCGAGTTTGCAGAGCAAAAATTGATTAATATCAAGCTAATAATGATTGACATTTGCCTAATGTTGATCAGAATTTAGCAAATGATGGTTGCCTGATGCCGATCCCAGGCTCTTTACATTATCAATTTTTTAATTTTTCAATTTTTTTATATAACTAATAAGTTAATTAATTAATTAATCCCAATTTATTTGTCTATTTGTTATATTTTCTGAATCCTTGAACTTCATCCAGCAGGCAATGAAATTCACAAGCTACTTTCATATAGCTCAAGAATTGTTTCACGAGCTATTAGATAATATGACACAGCTGATATGGGCTTCTGGGTTCAGATTATTCATTATTGTGCTTCCATCAACTCAGGCAAGTTTGATCACTATTCTTTATTTGCTCTGATTGAGCAGTGGATGGATACTACCCATACTTTCCACACCTGTGTAAGCGATCTGACTGCTTCTCCTATGAGCTTTTCCACCATTAATGGGCTTGCCTTTGGGGGTGGTCTTATTCCTTTCGACATAAGCTATTGCACTCTGCCTAAGGATGCACAGAGTCGATATGTGCATAACTTGATAGGGTTTGTTCCATCATAGAAGAACTGGAAGAATGTTCTTCTTTCATCTCTAGTTGGGGGATTCAGATGACTTCCTGTTGCTACTCCTCATCAGATTGCTCAGAAGGTGAGGTGTTTTCTCCTGATCTTGTTAGGCATGACCCTTTTTCGTGAGGTTGGTCATAAGGTCAGCATTTCTTTACTTGGCCCTCTTCATGACTTAGGTTAAGTTGCTACCCTTGACTGGGGATACGCTGCATTAGCCTACCTTTACTATAGACTGTATACTGTTTGTAGAGGTGTTGTCATGATGTGTGGCTTTTGGCACACCTTGCATGTATGTCTTCTTTTCATTACTTGTCAATATCCCTGCTTTTCATATGACTTATTTATTTTTCTTTTCCTTTCAGATATGGAGTATAAAGATTGGGTTGATCAGGGGCTTTAATGTTATCAATTCTGATAGGATTCTCCCTTTGATGTAGAGATGGGGCTCCTCCCCTTTAGCCAATGCTGGGGACACTCTTCAAACCTATCGTGATCAACTAAATACCATCGAGTGGTAACTGGTGAGAAAGCAAATTCATTAGTGTTTCATTATTAAAAAAATAAAATTTAATTAACTTGATTTTATAGATTAATTCTAATTGGTTGGCAGGATCTGATAATGTCTAGAGATATGATTTTATGGCTGGTGCAGTACGGCTTAAGTCTCTGAGGGTTCTACTCCCTAGATATGGCTATCAAATGAGGTATTTGGGAGAATGAGTGTATCGCTGGTCTTCTGAGCCTTCTCAAAATCATATTTCATCCAATTTCCCTTCTTCTATGTTGTGTAGTTCTCATCTAACAGGTTCAGGGCTGACAGAGGTGCTACAGGGACATGCTGCCTCAAATTTTGTTGAGCGATCCCAACATTATCAGCATTTCATTTATGAGAGCCTCTTAGAGCATATTCCCATTGACGATGCTAGGGTAATTTCTTATTGTCTCAGCTTCTTCCTTTAGAACCTATGAATCACTTATTCTTTTTTATAATTTAAGGAGATTCACTCTCTTGCTACTGAGGTGACAAAGGAAGAGATTGAGATTGCTCAAGAGGCTGAGGCTACTTCTAATATGGAGAGGTTTGAGCCTAGATCTAACCATGTGCATTCTGCTCAGCAAATTGGAACTAGTCACGATGGTGCTTTTGTGGGTGTTACTCTTGGTGATATCTCTCTCCCGGATAAGTCCATGTTCTACTGGGCTCCTACTGTTCAAACTCCAGTTGAGCAACAGATGCATTTTAGTAATGCTCAGCTTCCTAGTTTTTTCCCGATGGATACTTCTCATGTGAGTCCATTTGACTTATTTCCTGCATCAATCTGTACACTTGATACAAATATTAGTAAAATTTTTACAAAATAAGTTCCCTGAACACAGGCGGAGTACCTATATAGACCTGTCTCATCTCAGAGATTATTCACTATGTAGGTCACAAATAATTGGCGGGTAAGTATATACACTTATCGTGCGAATGTATGCATGGTGTGCATAGAATGCATATGATATAATGCTTCTTATATGTGCAGAGTTATTCACAGGATTTGGAACGGGAGATTGAAATGCTTCACTGGCAGCTTGCTGACTCAGACCTTGACCCATACAGTCCTGATACTTCATCTGCTAGACCTCTAGATACCTATCACCGTGATGATCCTAGTAGATGATGGAGCCCATGGCTTGACTCTAGAGCTAAGGATGACTGATTCTAGGCTATTTTCATCTCTAATTTATAGTTAGGACTACTCTATTTCAAACTCCCCTTTCCTGAAATTAGACTCGGATAAACAGGTGATCCTAAGTGAATTTTATTTTATTTTTATTATTTATTATTTATATTTTTTATTTATTTATATTTTTTATTTTAGCCTTAACTTTTGCCTAAGCCGCCCTTTCAGGATTTCAACTTAGTAGGCTTATTATTTTATTCTTTTCCATATATGGGTTGTGATACAGGTTATAGAACCACCCAAAATTTTTAGAGACACGAGGATTGAAACTTTACATGCTTAAAAGAAGAAACATAGGCACCACTAAAACAAAATGGTCTCATATAGCTAGTATTAATCTTTTATGTTCTGTTTTCCTTTCTAGTGCTTATGTATTATAAATAAGATAGAACATGCAATATCATAAAAAAATTTCAATTTCAATAAGATTCATTAATTAGGGAAAAAATGAGTACATTTACTACATCACATGATATAACTTCTGTTATCAGCTAATCCTTTTGGATTTTTTAACTGAATATTTTTTCACTCACATTTGTTTCCCTAAATTTTGCCTGACTATCCCTTTACAAGCTTTCTAATTAGCGGGACCTCCTTTATTTTTCTTTTATTTTATTCCTTAATTTTTTCCTACCAGCCCTTTGCGAGTTTTCTGAATAGGGGGAATGTCCTAATTTTTGCCTGACTAGCCTTTTCAGGTTTTTTAGTCAACGGACTTTTATTTTCTTTATCCTACTTTTATTTATTTTTATAGATAGTATTTCTTGAGGTAATCTAGGTTAATAGGCTCCATGAACTCATTCCCTTCAATATAAGATATCTTGGCGACTCCCTTTGGCAGAACTGACTTGACTAAGTATGGACCTTCCCAATTTGGTCTAAACTTTCCTCTTGGATTGAATATTAATGCTCTAGATTGTTTCAATACCTATCCCCTACTTTTATCTTCCCCGGCTTTACCTTCTTGTTAAATGCCCTTACTATCCTCTTATGGTATATCTAGGTATGAAATAAAAAATTCATCCTCTTCTCGTCCAGAGACACCAAATGATCATATCTTTTCCATGCCCATTCACTCTCGGGCATTTTGGCATGCATAACTACTTTTAGAGACTTGATCTTAGTTTCTATTGGCAAAACTGCTTCACAGCCATACACCAGGGAGAACAGAGTTTGGCTTATGGCAGTTCTGGCTATAGTTCTATATCCTCATAAGGTAAAGGGAAGAAACTCATACCAATCCTTGTAAGTTTTGACCATTTTAGAGAGGATTTTCTTGATATTTTTATTTACTACTTCCACTGCTCCATTAGCCTAAGGTCAATATGGCAAAGACTTATGATGCTCGATCCTATATTTCTACAATAACTCTACTGTTTCTACTTGAAATTGAACCCCATTGTTTCTTCAAAATGAATCGGGCCATCTGTTTTGCCTTTAGAGCATTAAAAGATTCAGCCTCTACCCATCTAAAGAAGTAATCATTTTCCACAATTATGTACTTATGCCCATTCAATGTTGTTGGCCTTATTTCTCCTATGATATCAATCCCCCAAACTACAAAAGGCCAAGGAGATTATAAAATATTTAGCACCATTGGAGGAAGGTGGTTGAGGTTCTTATAGATCTAGCACTGATGGCATTGTCTTGCTACTCTGATGCAATCCTTTTCCATACTCATCTAGTAGTACCCTTGTCTGATTATCTTCTTTGCTAGGATTATCCCATTCATGTGAAAACCACAAGCTCCTGCATGGATTTCTTTTATCACCTCTTTCACTTCATCTTTCTTAAGACATCTGAGTTGCATTCCATTCGGCATTCTCTTATACAACACTCCATCATAACTTGCACAATTACATACAAGAACATGCAGGGCATATCTTTCTTTTAAAGTGGCCTCATCTGGATATTTTCCTTCCTTAATGAACCTCTGAACATTATAAAACCATGGCTTCTCTTGAGGTCCTATCTAAATTCCCATAATTTCCTCAACCCCATAACACGGAGCTTTTGATTTCATGATCACTAATGGCCTCATAGTCATCCTAGTCACACTATTCCACATTAAAGAGAGTGTTGCCAGTGCATCTACCATCTAATTATCATCTCTTAATAGATGGATAAAGACACACTTAATGAAATTCTTTATTAAAGCTTTCATATAGCAGATGTAGGGTTTTAGCTTTTCCTCTTTCACTTCCCATTCCACATTGGCCTAGATGATAACCAATATAGAATCTTCGTATACTAACAACTCCTTTGCCCTAACTGCCATTGCCGCTTCTACTTTATGAATGCATGCTTCATACTTAACCATATTATTGGTTACTTTGAAATCCAACTTCTTGGCCATTGGTATGGTTTTTCCCTCTAGCATGACGAGGATCGCTCCTAACTCGGCTCCTTTGTTGTTTACTGCACCATTAAAATAAAGCTTTCATTCATAATGCTCTATAACTACTAGATTCTCATCTAGGAATTCTAAGCTCCACTGTTCATCATCCTCTACTGCATTTTGAGCTAGGAATTCCGCTACTACCCTTCCCTTAATAGCCTTCATGGTAATGTACTCTATATCAAATTCAGTCAAAAGAATGAGCCATCAAGACATCCTTCCAATCAAAGCAAGTGCTTGCAGTAAGTATCTTAGGGGATCTATTTTCAAAATGGCCTGAACCCTTTAAGACTGAAAGTAAAACCTCAATTTCCTTGTTGCCTAGATCATTATCAAACATGTCTTCTCCACCAAATTATACTTTTCTTCATACAACATGAACTTCTTACTGCAGTAATACACGTCATGCTCTATCCCGTCCAATCCTTATTGTGCTAACATTGCCCCCATTGCGTTTTCTTCTAGAGCAAGATATAGGATCAAGGGTTTACTTAGCATCAGTGGTTTAAGTACAAGTGGATTAGTGAGATATTCTTTTATCTTATCAAAGGCCCTTTGACAGTCATCAATCCACTCTATAAGTTGATCTTTTCTTAAAAGCTTGAAGATTGGTCACAAATATTAGTAAGCCTTCCAATAAACCTACTAATATATTGTAACTTACCAATAAACCTTCTCACTTCTTTCTCTATCTTTGGTGTTGGCATTTCATGAATGGCTTTCACTTTATCTGAATCCACTTTGATTCATTTACTACTGATTATATGCCCCAACAACTTCCCTGAGGTAACTCTAAAAATGCATTTCTTCGGACTAAGTCTTAAATTATACCTCTTAATGCATGCTAAGAATTTTTCCTGTGCTTTAAAATGCCCCTCTCTTGTTTCTGACTTGACCATCATATTATATACATATACTTCCACTTCATTATTCATCATGTCATGGAAAAGAGCAGTGACTGCCCTTTGATATGTTACACCTGCATTCTTCAACTCAAAAGGCATAACCTTGTAGCAATACATCCCTCATTCCGTGATGAAAGCTATCTTGATCTTATCGATAACTACCATCATTATTTGATTATGCCCACAGAACCCATCCATGAAGGAGTACATCACATTTGATGCCGCACTATCCACTATCATATTGATGTGAGGTAAAAGGAAGTCATCCTTCGAACATGCTTTATTTAAATCCTTGAAATCAACACACATTTGCACCTTACCATCTTTCTTAGGTACTAGGACTATATTTTCTAGCCATTGGGGATAATCTACTACCTCTAAAAAGTTTGTCTGAATTTTTTTAGCAATTTCTTCTCTTATCTTTTTAGTCCATTCTAGTCTCAGCCTGCGCAATTTTTGTTTAATCAATTTTATTCCTGGATGAGTTGGAATGTGATGCTTTGTAATGTCCCTATCTAAACCTAGCATGTCTTCATAGGTCCAAGCAAATACTACCTTTCTTTTTCTTAATATTCTCTCAAAATTTTCCCTCTCTTCAAGGGTTACATCATGTGATATAAAAATGTTCTTTGGGTTATCATTCATGCCCATGTTAAATAAATCAAATTTAATTGAATTAATGTTAAACATGCATGAACGATCAAAATTATAATGCATAGAACTATCAGGATGCACATCACACAAGTAAGCAAAACCAGCGTTCACATCATTGACCAGGGGAAAAAAACATCCTCGTCCTCATAAAGACCGAAAGTTATTACATCAATTTCTTCATAAAAAATATTAGTAAAGCTATCACTAATAAGAGTAGCTAAATCCTGGGGTGGCTCTTCTTCAGGTGGTAGACATAGCAGCTCCTCAATAGCATCAACCCCCATTCTTCCAACTACTTGCTTCATCACTTCTTTTTTATCACTCTTAGCTAAGTTTTCCACAATCTAGTCTTTGAAAATCTTGAACCCAGGAACATTTTTGCTAGTGACATTAACGGACTCTTTAGCACCCAAATAGTACTTGGCCTCTCCTGACTTAATGAAATTCTCACTTTATCAACCTGATTCTCCCTAAGGCTCATTTTTTATGTCCTTCTCCCTTTTTCTTACCCTTTTATTACTAGATCCTCTCAGCACACCCTATTCCTTTAGTGTCATTTTCATTCTTGAATTCCGGTAGCTCAAGACTTCCTTTTGCTCATTTTTGCCTAGACCTCATCTAGGTTGGTAATTCATGCTCTCTAACATTTTTGCAATCCTTACGTCCATTTCAGTCCCGTTAAATATCCCAGCAATTTGAAATCCAGGAGGAACACACACTTGTTTTTGTTTTTCCAATATGGTAGCCACAGCTGCATTGGTTCCTACTTTGATTTTCACTACATTTCCTTCATGAGGGAATTTTATCTTCTGGTGCACAGTTGAGGGTACCCCTCCCAGAGCATAGAACCATGGCCTTCCTAATAATAAGGTGTAAGTAACTGGTATATCCAGCACAATGAACTCAATGGTTAATTCCATAAGTCTTGTTTTAACCAAAGCTTGGAATGTCCTCTCCACATTCCTAATGTTGTCATCATAGGCTCTGATTATAAGGTTTGAATCTATCAAGTCTTCAACTCTAAAACCTAAGTTAGGAAAAATCTTCAATGGGCATACATTAATAATAGAACCATCATCAACCATTGCAAAGTTAGTTATTTTCCCTTTTTCTTCAGTTGGGATAAATAATGCCTTGTTATGATTTCTCCCTTCCAAAGGCAGGTTATCATCTAAGAAGGTTATCAGCCCATATTTATTTTCTGTAACCTTTTCTATCATAGCCTCGGGTATGGCTACTATTTCAATGTTCATGTTCGATAAAGCTTTCACCAAAGCTCTTTTGCGGTTGCTTGAGTGCATCGGTAGTTCTGAGATACATTTTCTTTAGCCTTCTTCAGTTGTTCTAGAATCAGGTCTTCCTTTTCCCCTTCTTTTATTTTTACATCATTCATCTCTTCTCTTTCTACAACTCTCTCAATCTTCTTCTCTACTTCCTTATAATTCCTCCCACTTCTAGTAACAAGATTCACTTTGGGGTCATCACTCCACACATCCAAACTAGTGGGACTATCTTCATCAAAGTCATACCAAATGTCTATAACTCCAATGATTTTGTCCCTCTTTCCATCCTTCCATACTTCTACTATGCATGTTTCCTTTCCCTCCATGCTAAGCTTTCCCAGATGTTCTCTCAATAATTTCTCAATCCCTTGTTTAGGAGTTAAAGACTCCTTCTCATCTTTCATTGGCCCATTACCAAATTCATCACCCAATCTTAAGGGCACAACCTCTTCAAGAGGTATATCATTGGAAGCAGGCTTTAAATAAAACACCCTATAATCAAATTTCCTTAAGGGCTACCCTAGTAACTATCCTAATAAATCCTCAACTCTTGGTCATCATCAAACTCATCACCCCATCCAGAGGGCACAATTGATTCAACTAGGATATTTACAAAGGGTGGTTTGTAATAGAACACCTTATAGTCAGATTTCACTGAGGGCTACTCCGTCAAATCTTTAACTCCTCTAGAGGCATCAAGAGATTCTCCATTAGTTGTAGGGTTTAGATTTTCAAAGGAGTTTAACACTTCTTCTTCACTCACTCTTGAGTTAATCATCATCGTGGCTGGTGGTGGGATATTTCAGTAGTCAATGAAGGGATTGTTTCTAGTGTTTGGGTTAGGGTTAGATTTTTCAAGGTCTGTGATTATTTCATAGTCTATTAGGTTTTAGATCTCGTATTTAAGGCAAATATAGGTGTCTATGGAGTGGTTAGCTACTTAGTGAAACTTACAGTAGCTATTGGGGTCGTAGCCTAGGACATTCAGGTTAGGTGGCTTGGAGAGGGTTAAAGGTCAAAGTAAGCCTCTCTGGATCAATCATTTTAAGACTTTGGAGAGTGGTTGGTTGAAGATGGAGAATCTTTGGGGTTGCAGAACTAAGTGCACCTCCACAGCTCAGCTAGTGCTCCGTTGTTGTGTGCCCTCGGTTAGGTATTTTTGGGTTCTAGTGCCTCTAGAGCTTCTTTTCTTATCATTCTCAATCTCTTCTACTTGCAGACCAACATCATATAGGTCTATGAAAGTTTTGGGGTTCATTATTTACAACCTCTCGACCATATTAGGTGACACATTTTGAACTATCATCCTAACCTGATCCTTCTCAACCAGTTTATTCTTCATTATCCTTGCTTTATTCATGAATCTGGTAAGGAAATTAGAGAAAGATTCATTAGGTTTCTGCTTTTTTAGTTCTAGATCTCTTATGGACACTTCCAATTATAGTCATGTTGTTTCAAAAAGGCAGTACATAATTCTTTCCAGTCAGTTCTCATAGATTTTTGCAGCCCATGATACCAATTTATAGCCATTCCCTCTAAAGATAGTACAAATAACCTAGTGATCACTTTTAATGGCGCTTTAGTAGTGTTCATGGTTATTGTGTACTAGCTGAGATGAATCCTCGGATCACCTCTCCCGTTAAATTTTTGTAGTTATGGCATCTTGAACTTGTCAGGCAGCCTATCATCTCCCATTTACAGCATGTCATCAAAGTCAAATGAATACCTTATAACTTTTCCCCTGATTAACTCTTCCATCTTCAACATCTTCTAGGTCAGTGCTCACATCTGCTTGGACTTATGGTCTTATACCAGATCAAGTGATTCTTTCTTTGCCTTTTCTATCATGTAGTTCTTAACATCCTCAAGCTACACATTGATAGCAAGTGGGTTTCTAGCAACAAGTTGCCCCCAGCATTGTTGGCAATAAGTGGAGCATCCACAATAGGTGGGATAATAGTAGTAGTAGGTGTTTATTCAATTATAGGTGGTGGTATGATAGCAGCAGGTTACATCAATCCAGATAGTGCTTGTGTTAGCTCATCTTGCGTCATAGCCCTCATGTCATCCATCAAAGCTCCCTTGATGTCTTTTAAGGTCCAGTTCCCTTATTGTTGTTCCATTTTTTCATATTCAAGTGAAGTTGGTCTAGCTTCCAAGTAAAGTGGGTTGATAGGGCTTCTTTCCAATCTATCCAGTATGTTCAGGATTTCTTTTGCTAAGATTTTAGAACTCTGACTCGTTCTTCTTACTCTGCCACCTTTCTATCCCCAAATACAAGAAGACCTGGTGTATCTATGATGGTTGCAAAACATGTTAGTATGATGAATAAGATGCATGTATGCATGTATGCGTGATGCATATGCTATGCAACAACTAGCAAGTAGCAAGTATCAATCAAGTGTACAACAAACATCCTTCCAACCTTATTTCTCCTACACGTTTAATGGCGAGTCTCTTTTCCTAGGATTTTTTATCTAGGTCTTAATATCAATAGGGAATATTAGGGATCGACGTGTATGCCAGATCTCTCTTAAAGTAGTAAAGGATATAAATAACATTTCCTTTGTCTAGCATAATCTTTATTACCCCAAGGGGCTTCAAAACCATGGGCCTGGGCTTTTATAGATAGAAATACCTCACAGTAATAAGCATAGAAATGGCATTTCTAAGCATAAAGGTCTAGTCCAATCTTCATTACCCCAAGGAGTTTCAAAAGTATGGGCTTGGACTTTTATAGATAGAAATACCTCATGGCAAAAAATCATACAAGAAATTTTTTTGTAGATGTTAGGGGAAGTAACTAAGCCATTATATATGGTTGGAGCCTAGTGAAAAGTCAAGGTTTCCTTAGCAAGATGCCCTCCATTATGGACTTCAGTCATAGGCCAAGGTCAGAGGGGCCCGGCATCCTTTGCAAACTCGAGAGAAGATTACCCCCCTTTAGGACTTGGGTTACAGACTCTGGTCAGATGAGCCCGGTAATCTCTCTTGAATCGAGTTAAGGCTAAGAGTGATGGTTAGCTAATTTACAACTCCATGAAGTTAGTGGAATCATGGAATCATAAACCAATGCCATCAGTTTAATAGGGACATACATAATGAATGTAGGAATAAAACAACTCTAAAGAACACAAGTAGAATCTATCTCTTATCCCCAATGGAGTTGCCACTGTAGACGGCGGGGTTTAGCACGCATCTAAGATTTAAGCAACCACGACACTATTTGGGCTCAGTGCCTAGAGAACACACTAACCATTATCACAAAGACACGGCATGGAGATAAGGAGTCACCACCCAGGGTAATAACTGGGACAAATCGAATGGTGGTACTTGATTCTCTACAAGAAAGCTAGAACCACAACTAGGAAATTCTAGGAATTGATTACTAACTTCTTTCAGTCTTGTGTTCATTTAGAATTACTTTATGAATTACTATCATACTCTATAATTACATGAAATTTTATTGAAACCCTAATTAAACATCCATCTAACCCAAAAAGGCAACATGTCATAAAATTACATTTAAAAATGCATAGGCAGCAGCGTCCCTAAGTCTAAACTAGGTTAATTTTATTTAGAAGTTAGCTAATTCTGTATTTTATTTACAAGTGAAGTGGGTTAACAAAGGACCTACATTTTTATCAATTTTAGTGAACCTAGGTCTATTTGTTTTAACTTATCTAAGGAAAAGGGCCTAAGTCTATAAAATTTTAAAGAAATGAATTAATTAGTGGGCCTAATTCTAACCTGATTTTAATTTAAAGTGAAATATGGGCCTAAGTCTATTTATTTTAAAAGTAATGAAATTAAATGGACTAATATAAATTTAAATTGATTTTATTAATTAAAATGAGCCTAAATCTAATTAACCTAAAATGGGCCTACAATGGTTTTAATTAAATTAAACCTTAAAGCCAATTTAAGTCTATTGATAGAGAGGAAAAAAGAAAACATACAGAGAAGAAAAACACAGAGTGAAAGCCTTTTTAAAATTTTTGACATGCAAAATAAAACTAGGAGCCCTAAAGGAGAAAGACAAGAAACTCTATTGACTCTATTAAAAAAGGTGTTCAAATCCTTTTTTGATGAGCAAATCAAACTGCATCTGCATTGTCATCCCCATCTTTTCTTTCTTTTTTTATTTCATTTATTCATTATGTTTTATTTTTATTATT
This sequence comes from Mallotus nudiflorus, assembly GCA_947683625.1. Classification (NCBI taxonomy): domain Eukaryota; kingdom Viridiplantae; phylum Streptophyta; class Magnoliopsida; order Malpighiales; family Euphorbiaceae; genus Mallotus; species Mallotus nudiflorus. Next base: position 1,061,176 of record CANTUR010000592.1, on the reverse strand, counting down.
TTCCTTATTCATTCTTTTCTAATCATTTTTCTGGTTTTGTTGTTTGTTTTTTTGGTTTTGTTTTTTGGCTATGGTGATGAGCAAAACATGAAGGAGATATGATTGCACTGTTTAAATCAATTGAAGATCCATGGAATGCCATGGATTTGTATATGTAGTTATTACATATAGATTTTAGGTTTATTTTATTCATATATTATGTGTTATTTTATTAATGTTCTATGTATTATTTGCCTTTTATTTGGTTTGTATTTAATTTATTCATGTAAATTGTAATAGCCCCAATAGTGGGAATAACGAAATCCTTTATTTATTTTTTCTAAATTAAAATCAATTAGTAATTAGGATCATTTGGTAAAACCTAAATGAAAATTAATGGTGGCTATAGATTAATATTCAGTTGTATGAAATCAAATTAGGGTTTTTAGAAGAAATAATTAAATTGCTTATTTCATTTTTTTATTTGAGTGTTTTGGTATGTTTTATGTTTTTAGGCTTATTGTTTATTTTTGTATGTTTTGGCCCAAGCCCGCATTTAGGATTAACCCATTTAAAAAAAGCTTTTAATGGGATTTTAGGTTTTAATTAACTTTAAAATCAATTTAGGCTCATTAGGTTAATTTAGATTTTGGCTGACTTTAGTTTAATTAAAATTAACTTAGAATTAGCTCAACCTATAAAGTATTTCTTTTAAAAATAAATAGACTTAGGCCCATTTTTCACTTAAAATAAAATTAATTAAAACTAGGCCCATTAACTCAAACCCAATCTAATTCATTTACATAAAAATGAATAGACTTAGGCCCATTTCTTTAGAATTAAAAAGTAGACCATAATTAAAATTAACATAGTTTAGACTAATTTAGGGATGTCTCGCTATATGAATGCAATTTTTATATGGCATTTCATGACTAGTTGCCTTAGGTTAGATTAATGATAATTAGGGTTTAAAATGAAATTACATGTAATTAGAGAATAAGATAGTAATTTATAAAGTAATTTTAAATGAACACAAGACTAAGAGAAGTCAGTATTCTATATCCAAAATCTTTTGGTTATGATGCTAACTTTCTTTTAGAGAATCGAGTTACCACCACCTTTGAATTGTCCCAGTTATTACCCTAGGTGGTGACTCCTTATCTCTATGCTATGTCTTTATGATATAATAGTGTGTTCTCTAGAGCGTTGAGCTCAAATAGTGTCGCGGTTGTTCAAATCTTAAACACGTGCTACACCCCACCATCTACAATGGCAACTCCACTAGGGATAAGAGATACTGATTCTACTTGTGTTCTTTAGAATTATTTTATTACTCATTATTTTATTCTTGCATTCATTTTTTCATGTCCCTACTAACCGATGGCATTGGTGTACGGTTCCATGACTACTAGCTTCATGTGATTATAAAATGGCTAATTATCACTCTTAGCCTTAACTCGATTCAAGAGAGATTATTGGGCTCATCTGACCAGAGTTTGTAACCCAAGTCCTAAAGGAGGGTAGTCTGCTCTTTAGTTTGCAATGGATGTCGAGCCCTTCTGACATTGGCTTGTAACTAAAGTCTTAAAGTAGGGCATCTTGCTAAGGGAAACTTAACTTTTCCACTGGACTCAGCTCATGTAATGGCCTAGTTACTTCCTATAGGATTTACCCAAATTGCTTGTGAATGTTGCCATGATGTATTTCTATTTATAGAGGCCCAAGCCTATACTTTTGAGGCCCATTTGGGTTAATAAAGATTGGGGTAAACTTTTATACCTAGAAATGTTATTTATATGCTTTACAGCTTTGAGAGATTTGGCATGCATATCAATTCTTGATATCCCCTATTGATATTAAGGCCAAGACTAAAAATCCTAGGAAAAGAGACTCACCATTAAACTCATGTGTGGGAGGAATTATTAGTGATATGCACTAGGTCAATCATTTGATTATGCATTGACTTTCTTATTTTATTAATAAAGAGGTATTTCATTATCATTTGATTTTATGATAATTATATGAATGGTTAATTCTTACTAAGGCCATCAAGTATGTGACTTGATAGTAAAACCCTTAGATTAAAATAAGAGTTCTATTCTAATTATCCCTAGCTATTTATTCATTAAAGTATTAAGGCTAGTATGATGTTGACTGATGGTTATGTTTTACTAATCATGAATATGAGATATTAAGTCAACTCATAGATACATGATGAGAGATCATGTACTGGATTGACCCACTATGAGAATACTACATAGATTATTGTCATAAGTATTTCTCATCACAGTAATTTTATTTCGGTCCTTTGACCTTGAAATCATCATGGATTTCTACATAGCTATTTTATGTTTTGACACATTCTAACATTGTCTTTAACCGGACTATTAAATTGGAATGTTGTTGGATATAAAATTAGTTATGTGAGGAATGTGAGTGATTTAGAAGGAATTTATCCCTCATTAATATGAGAAAGATATCTATGGGCCCCTTGATGAGATAGACTGAAGAAAATTGCATGGCCATGCTGAAATGAATTGATAAAGAGTTATCATTTTCAGTCTACTTGGAATTAAGTCATAATATTAAACTATATAAGGATGACATTCTATGCCTTATGTTCAATTAAGATATCATGTGATAAAGGGATGATAAAATTCATTGTAATTAGGTTATGTTGGATTATTGACTTCACATGACTTGGGTAGTCATAATGTCTTGCTAGAGGCCACTTATGACTTATAGGCCTAAATAAAGATTTAGGCCCACTACCAATGTTATGTGAACCTATAGGGTCACAAACTTAGAACAAGCCCAAAACGAATATGGGTTTAATAAGCCCAAAATAAACTCTGTGGAAATAAATAATTAAAGTGTTTTATTTATTTATTTATTTAAGATAAATGTTATTTTAAATAAATAAATAAGATATTATTTTTTATTTTTTTTGAAACAAAATCAGAATATAATAAATGGAAAATTACCAAAAGGTCATTGGTAGGTGAAACCCTAATTTGGAGTCTATAAATATGTTATATTCTCTAGGGTTTCACACACTAGTTTTTCCTGCCTCCAAATTCATTTTCTTTCTTCTTAGGAAACAAAGACAGAGTTTTTTTTTCTTTTGTTCTTGATTTGTGAGATAATCAAGGAGGTTGCTAGGACACACACTCCAATTCATTTTATGAAGGGTTGTTCGTGTGGACACCTATAGAGGACGCATCCTTTTGGAGACGTCTTGATCCGAACAACCAAGCCAAAAAGCTCAAGGTAAGGTGTCACCGGTGTGAACCTCCTCTCATACTTCTAGAAAATCTTGCCTCTTCTACGTTTTGGTAAGATTCTTAAAACCCTAGATTTAGTCAAGTAGTCGAATTACATGGATCCAGGCTTGGATATGTGATAAAATTTTAATTTTTTCGCTGCGTTTGTATTACGATACCCAACAGGAATAAGGTTAGAAGGATGTATGTACACTTAACTTGACTTGCTAGTTATTACTTGTTGCATAGCACGTGCATCATGCATACATGCATTTCATGCTAACACTTTATTTTTCAGGCATCATAGATTCATTTAGGTCTTCCTATATTTGGAAATGGAAAGTTGGTAGATTATTGAGAACTAATTTGAGTCCATAATCAATAGTAAAAGAGATGCTTTTAAGATTAGAGAAGAGTCCTATCAATTTTCTTTACCTAAAAGCTACAGTAAATTAAATAAAAGAGATGGAATAACAATAGAGAGGAAATTGGACCCTATAAGACATTAAGGGAGCTTTGATGGATGACATAAGAGCAATAATGCAAGATGAACTAAGACAAGCCTTAACTGGGTTAATGCCACTAGCTGCACTTGCACATGCACCCGTTGCTGCAATTCCACCTACTACTTTTGTGGGAGATCCACCTGCTAATAATGATAATATAGGGGGGCAACCATTGAATGTTGCAGGGAATTTTCCTGCTATGGAAATGAAATATGAGGAGGTGGAGAACCTTTTAGTGGAGAAATCTAAGAAAGAATCAACTGAGCTAGTTCAAGAACTTAAGTCGAAGTAGATGTAAGTATTGACTTAAAAGATGTCTAAGATGGAAGAGCTTATGAGAGGTCAAGGCATACGGCATCCATTTGATTTTGATGACATGAAAAGAACTGATTGAGATAAACTTCCAAATAAATTTAAAATGCCTTAACTACAGAAATTCAATGGTTTTGGAGATCCAACAATTCACCTTTAGCTAATATACCACAACCATGAGCACCACAAGCCCCATTATCTGTGGTCGCTAAATTGTTTGTGTTGTCCTTAGAAGGAATAGTTATGAATTGATATCATGGGTTAGAGAAATTAGTCCAAACTTATTAGAGAGAACTGTGTTATGCTTTCTTGAAGCAATATGACCATAACACCAGGCTAAAAGTGTCTATTCAGGATTTAGAACTGACTAAGCAGAAACCTAATAAATCATTTTATGATTTCCTTACTAGATTCATGAACAAGGTAGGGTTAATGAAAAATAAACTAGCTGAGAAAGATTAAGTTAGGATGATAGTTCATAATGTGTCTCATAATTTGGCTAAAACGTTGCAAATGATGAACCCTAAATCTTTTGTAGACTTATATAATGATGGATTGCAAGTTGAGGTGATGAAGAATGAAAAAAAGAAAAGCTATGGAACTACTGGAACAAGAAACTACCTAACTGGGGGCACACAACAAGGAAGCACCAGTTGGGTTGTGGAAGTGCATATTGTTTGACAACTAGAACAATTATTGCAAATTCCACCAAGTTACTGGCCATTCCACAGACACCTATACCCATCTCAGACATGAAGTCCAAGACCTTATAGACTTTAGAAAATCATAGAACCTAAAAATCCAAGCACTAGGAATAATCCTATCCCAAACTACCGAAATGTTCTACCCCTAACCACCGTGATTATTAGCTCAAGAGTTAGTGAGGAAAAAGTGCTAAACTCCTTTAAGAACATTAACCTAAAAATTAGTAAGAAATCTTTTAATGCCCCTAGTGATGAAGGAAAGAGTGTGGAATCTTTAACTCTTAAGAAATCTTAAAGAGGAGTTTATGATTTGTTGGGCCAGCCTTCAAGAAAGTTTGATTATAAAGTGTTTCACTCCAAACCACTTTCCTATGATATTCCATTGAATCAATTACACCCATAGGTTGGGGTGATGAATTTGGAGTTCATGATGAACCATTAAGAAAGATAAGTAAGAAATTTAACACTCTTAAGTGGCCACAAAAAAGAGTTGAAGACTTATTGGGTTAGCACTCAAGTAAGTTTGACTACAAGGTGTTTTACACTAAACCACTTTCTTTTGACATACCCCTTGAATCAGTTGTGCCTATAGGATGTGGTGATGAGTTTGATGATGAGACGCTACTAGACAAGAAAGGTACAAAAAGATGAATTCATGGAGACAATCAATGAGAAGACACAAAAATAGCCACTTTGTCAACCACCTTGAGCTTTAGCATCCTTAGCATTTAGAATAGAAAATAAATTTTTTGTTAGTTTCTTTGAATAACATTTTAGCCTCTTTAGAACTTGCATTTTAGTGATCAATGATATGAATTTTGATCATGTTCACTTATGTAATGTGCATCCTAAAGGTACTGTGCATTATGATATCAATTGCATCTACATGTTTGATGTAAAAATTGAATTCAATTAAATTCATTCAACATAGGCATAAATCCAAATTTAAAGAACATTCATATATCACATTATGTAACTTCTGAAGATAGGAAAATTTAAGGGAAGAAAAGGAAAAAAAAAGAAAAAAAAGGTCCCATTAATTAGAAAATCCATAAAAGGACAGTCAAACAAAATCATAGAGATCAAAATGAGAAAAAAATAATTAGTGAGAAAATCTAAAAGGACTAACTGATGACAAGAGTTGTATCATGTGATGTAATGAATGTACTCATTTTTGCCCTAATGAATGAATAAGATTGAATTTGAATTTTTTGTTCAATATCGCATATTCATCATTATCATACTGCATAAGTATTTGAATGGAAAGATAAAACATAATGAAAGTTAAATCAGAGCTATGAGATCACTATTTTAGTTGTATTTTCTCTTTTTGCCACCGCTTTGTGATTTTATTTGTAAGTCTAGTATCCTCTTGTATATACATAATTTAAGTAGCTTAGTAACTTGCATTGCAACTCTTGCATTGTAACTATCATCAATCATAGCATCAACATCAAATATTCTGCTCAAGAGTTCTTTGAAGAGTAAGTCTAGTTGATTTTAGCTTCAAGAACTCTCTTCAATCAGTTCACACACCCCTCTACATCTTCAATACACAAGACTACAACTAATGGGGTTGGATTAATAGCAACAACGGATAAACTAAGTTTCTTGGACACATGGAAAAGACTGCCAAAATAAAGTTAATGAATTCAAAAATGAAATTAGGAGCAAAATGTAACTCTAGGGGCAATTAGGGGGCAAAATAGTAAATATAATACTAGAGCTTCAAAGTTAGTGAAAGAAATCTCAAGGGAGAAAGAAGAAAACTATAAGCATATAGATACATCAGTTATCATATAACAAAAGCAGCAGCAAAAAGAAAAGTTCAATGATGAATCAATCAATCACAAGCTCCAATGTTAAGCCATGGACCCCACTTGCTAGCATGATCATATATCTAGCAAATTGTATCATAAGCTTTAACATTAGAAGTACTGACAGTAAAGCATTCAAAGCTCAAACATACAAGTTGTTGATGAAGCATCTCATTTTCACATTCCAAGATCAATAACATAGCTCGCTTCTAAATAAAAGACCTATTAGGATCATGGATATCCTATATAGCGTGCATACACTTGCATACATCTGTTGTGATATAATAGCTCTGCATAATAAAAGTCTTTAAGCCTAGACAAAATTACTCTACAATTAACATTCAAAATTAGTATTGTAAAAGTGTAGGAAAGTATTTAGAGTATTCACATGTGAAGCATCTAAATGAGTGAAGATAAGAGGAATGATGTTCTCAACATGAACTAAATGCTTCAAAGGCCCATCCAACAAGAGAATATCACCGATAATAATACTTACAAAAGCATCATTCTAGCAACCTCAAGAGACTAGATAGGACGCTCGAGCTCCACAGACTCAACATCCATATCCATATTCTTATTTAGAGCATCATCTGGAATATCACCTAGAGTCTCAATAAAATAAAACCTACTCCTATGAACTGTAAAAGTAAAATATAGTCAATAACATGAAGAGTAACAAAAGACAGGCATACATCATTTTGGTCAATAGGAATCTGCTCTAATAGATGCTCCCAACTATACTTTTAAAATAAGGATGCTTAGGCAAAAGATAGGGCATTGAATGCCCAGAGAACCTTAATTAACTCCTAACTAGCCAGAGCAAAATCTCACAACATCAAGACTAGTATAAGCTGTAGAAAGTGACGATGAAAAGGTCCAGCATGTCAATAATGCATGTGTTAGCTCTAAAAAGGGAAGGATGCACTCAAAAATTTACTTGAATACATTCTAACCTCTTTGATCATGAAATGAGACCTCTAACTCCTAAATATTTTATTTTATTAAAAACATCAAGAAGAGAAATTAAGCCCTCTACTATAGCATTAATGGAATGGCAAAAATACAAACACAACCCAGAGCCATAACTTCAATGGTGGAGTATCATGGTCCTGTGATCAGAGACATCATCATCGCAATCAAAAGGAAAGAATGCAAAAGAATAACATTGTATTTTGACAAAATCTCTTCACTTACAAATAAACGATACTAACTTATGGTATTTTGGTGCAAGGAAAAATAAAAGAAAATGAAGAAAAGGAAAGGAACCGATACATCAATAAGAATGGGCAAGATAGCAAAGGCCAAACACTCATCAAAATAATCAAAGGAAGTAACAAAACCCTATTTCCTTAGATTATGTAGTAAAGTACAATCTCAATAATAAAATCCACAAACTAAAAGTAAATTTATCCACTTTATGACACCATGTGCAAAAATTTATCTCATTAACTTTGATCTTCGTGGCTTTCTTTTATTAGCCTCACAGAATTCAGATGAGCAGCTAACCACTCTATACTGAAAATTTCTAAAACTCTAATCAATCTAATGCTTAATTTGAACCCAAAAGAGAGGAAGAATATGCAAAAAAAAAAAATTTATGGACTTGCAGTATAAATTGCTTGAATTTTAGAGTATCATTTCAGTATTTTAAATAATAAATGTGCATATAATCTACTCCAATGTGCATAAATGAGTATGAGTAAAAAATCCCTTGATGATATCCATGTTGAGTAATACGAGAAAGGTAGGGGAATACAAAAAGGAGAATCAAAATAAAAGCAAGCATAATCTACTCCAATGCTCAAAAATAAGTTAGAGTATTAACATGAACCTCTGGCGGAATCCACATTGAGTAATACAAAAAAGGTGGGAAATACTAAAAGAGGACTACGCCAAAAGTTGCTCTATTTACTCCAATGCTCTATAAGAGTATAAGTATCCAAAGGACCTTTCCAATGGTATCCACGTTGAGCAATATCAAAAAAGTGGGGGAATACTTGGATAAGGAAGAAAAGCACAAAAATAACTCAAAGACTATTTTAATACTCAAAATTCTATCAAATGTCATGAGTTTTGTTCAGTAAATTCTCCCTAAAATTAGGTGTGGAAGTAAGCTCTTCACTTGGTCAAAAATATGCACTCAGCGTAAGATGGTTAATGATACATCTAACTCTTGCAAATTGCAAATAAATGATAATCATGAAAATAAAAAATAATGAGATTCATTGAGTGCACACTGTCTCATGATAAAGAGATGAATTTTCTCATAATTTTTTGAAAAAAAAGTACCTTTTATAACTATCATCATGTTGAACTAACTTCAACAAGTCTTTAGGAACAGTAAGTCCAAAAGGAGATAAACCCAACATGTGGAATCAGCACTCACGCAAATAAGTTAATCAAGGTCATTAAGTACCAAAGGCGGTTTATCAAAGTCAATTAGCAAAAATTCAAAGAAAGACAATCAAAAAAATTCCAATCAATCGACATAGTTAATCAACATAATATCTCAAAATCCTAGTCAATATGAAGTTCTAATTGGATGTTTGCATTTTTCATACACTGCACTTCATCTCCATTATATGCTACACAATAACTATAACACAATTTCAAGATCACTCAGTTACATGTTGCACAGTAGCTATAACTCAAATTTTCAAACTCATGATTTGTTAGACACTATACAGTAGTAATAGCATATTTTTGCTAAACATTACATAAGAAATATATCAAAACTTTCAATCACATTTACTAGACGTTCAACATGAACTATAGTACAATTAGTTAGACACCTCATAGTAGTTATAGCATATTTTTGCTAAACGTTTGTTAGGGAATACAATGAAAATCACAATCACTAGATGTCCCATAACGAATATAGTAAAAATCATAATCACCAAATGTCCCATAGGCAATATAGTGAAAATCACAACCACTAGACGTCCCATAAGGAATATAGTGAAAATCACGATCACTAGACGTCCCATAAGGAATGTAGTAAAAATCACAATTGTTAAACGTCCCATAAGGAATATAACAAAATGCATTGAATGCAGTGTTAATCGCTATTCACTGAACATAACGATAGCATCACCACTATATATTCCATAAGAATTGTAGCATATTTTCAAAATACACTAAATATAGTGTCAACTGCTATTCACTAAACACACTTATAGCATCACCACTATATGTTCCATTGAAACTATAGCCTGTTTTCAAAATACACTTAACACAGTGTCAATTCCTATTCACTAAACACAATGATAGCATCATTGTTATATGTTCCATTGGAACTATAGCATGTTTTCAAAATACACTGAACACAGTGTCAACCACTATTCACTGAACATAATGATAGCATCACCACTATATGTTCCATCAAAACTATAGCCTATTTTCAAAATACACTAAACATAGTGTCAACTGTTATTCACTAAACACAATGATAGCATCCCTGTTATATGTTCTACTAGAACTATAGTCTATTTTCAAAATGCACTAAAAATAGTGTCAATTGCTAATCACTGAACACAGTGATAGCATTATAACTAGAAATTCCATAGGAACTCTAGTGTTCCTTAAATCGCATTCAACATTGTATATTGTTATGCATAGTCATGGCACACAAGTAAGTGTTATGAATTTTTGTTTAGAAATTGTGTGTTTATTTGTTTTGCTATAATTTGTTAAGCAAACAACGACAAAGGGAGGCAACTGTAAGCACCTAATTCTGGGATGCATTGATACGTAGATGCGACAGAGGATCTGATGATGATAATTTATTACAAATAGGTCTTTAGAATTTTAAATTTTGAATTTAAGGCTAAATTGCAAAGTTTTTAAGGGCTTGATTACAAAATCTTTATTTCTTCTATAGGCTAAATTCAAAATACAAGGAAGTTTAAAAAGGGTCAAGTTGTAAAATTCTAAATCAGAATTGTGTAATTCCAATTGGAATTCCACATTTCTGATTGGAAATGTAGAATTTTAATCAAAACTCTATATTTCTAATTGGAAATTCAGAATTCTAATCAGAAATATACAATTCTAATTGAAATTATACTAGTCTAATTAGGCTCATTTTTTTAATTTTTTTGGAATTTTGATTAGTCAAAAAATTAATTTTTAATTAATTTTTGAAAAAAAAAAAGATAATGTATTTATCCCATTTATCCTGATTATTTTAAGTTTATCTCAGTATTTTTTAGAGATAATCGATTTTGCAGAGGGATTTTTTTTAACACTGAAGAAATTTAAAAAAAAAAAGGAGAGGACAGAGAGGAAAAAAGAAAACACACAGAGAAGAAAAACCTAGAGTGAAAGCCTTTATAAAATTTTGGACATGCAAAATAAAATAGGGAGCCTTGAAGGAGAAAGACAAGAAACTCTACTAACTCTATTAAAAACGGTTATCAAATCCTTTTCTAAGGAGCAAATCAAACTACATATGCATCATCATCCCCATCTTTTCTTTCTTTTTTTAATTCATTCAATTTTATTTTTATTATTTTCCTTATTCATTCTTTTCTAATCATTTTTCTAGTTTTTTTTTGGGCTACGGTGATGAGCAAAACATGAAGGAGATATGATTACACTGTTCAAATCAATTGAAGATCCATGGAATGTCTATATATAGTTATTATATATAGATTTTAGGTTTATTTTATTTGTATTATTATGTGTTGTTTTGTTAATTTTCTGTGTATTATTTGCCTTATATTTGGTTTGTATTTAATTTATTCATGTAGATTGTCATAGCCCCAATAGTGGAAATAGCAAAATCCTTTTTTTTTTTTTGAATTAAAATCAATTAGTAATTAGGATCATTTGGTAAAATCTAAATTAAAATCAATGGTGGCTTTAGATTAATATTAGGTTGTATGAAATCAAATTAGGGTTTTCAGAAGAAATAATTAAATTGCTTGTTTGATTTTTGTATTTGAGTGTTTTGGTATATTCTATGTTTTTGGGCTTATTGTTTATTTTTGTACATTTTGGGCCCCAAGCCCACATTTAGGATTAACCCATTTAAAATAAAATTTTAATGGGATTTTAGGTTTTAATTAACTTTAAAATCAATTTGGACCCATCATGTTAATTTAGATTTAGGCTCACTTTAGTTTAATTGAAATTAACTTAGACTTAGCTCAGCCCATAAAGCATTTCTTTTAAAAATAAATAGACTTAGGCCCTTTTTTCACTTTAAATTAAAATTAATTAGAACTAGGCCCATTCACTCAAACCCAACCATTTCCATAAAAATAATAGACTTAGTCCTATTTCTTTAGAATTAAAAAGTAGACTTAGTTCATTACTTTAATTAAAATGTAAGCCCACTTTTAGTTCCATTTCACTTGTAAATAAAACATATAGACTTAACTAACCTAATTAAAATTAACATAATTTAGACTAATTTAGGGACGTCTCACTATATGAATGCAATTTTTATGTGCCATTTCATAACTAGTTGCCCTGGGTTAGATTAATGATAATTGGGGTTTAAAATGAACTTGCATGTAATTAGAGAATAAGATAGTAATTCATAAAGTACTTTTAAATGAACACAAAGCTAAGAGAAGTTGGTATTCCATATCCAGAATCTCATGGTTGTGGTGTTAACTTTCTTTTAGAGCATCGAGTTACCACCACCTTTGAATTGTCTCAATTATTACCCTGGGTAGCAATTCCTCATCTCCACGCTATGTCTTTGTGATATAGTAGTGTGTTCTCTAGAGCCCTGAGCTCAAACAGTGTCATGGTTGCTAAAATCTTAAACGAACACTAAACCCTACCGTCTACAACTAGGGACCTAAGAACACATCTTTACCAGTACTCAATTTCCTTGAACACTATCAAAGCTCCTTTAGCAATGGTCACTAGACTATTTATGCTATCTTCAGAAGGCATAGTGATGAACTGGTATCAAGGGCTAGAAAGTCATACTTGAATTGACTAAAGAGAGTTGTCTAATGCTTTCTTAAAGCAATATGACCACAATACCATGCCAGAGGTGTCTATCATGGACTTATAATTTTTAAATTTCTTAACAAGGTTCATGAACATGGTAGATTTAATAAAGAACAAGCTAGTTGAGAAAGATTAGTGGGGATGATTGTTTGGGATGTGTTACCAAATCTAGTTGATAGGTTGCATAGGATGAATCCTAAGACGTTTGTAGACTAAAATGATGGATTACAAGCTATTGAGAATGGAAAAAAAAAGGAAAACATAAAAAGTGTAATAAAAAGGAATTACCCAACTAAAGGTATACAATAAGGAAGCACTAGCCAGGCTGTGGAAGTGCATGTTGTTCAAACACCAATGTGATTCTCCAAATTTAGCCAACCTTTGTCCAAAGTCTTAGATCACCTAATGCAAAAATGATTGCTTCAACCATTAACCTTTTCCAAACCATAGAACCTAAATATCCCTAGCTATGATCCAAAGAGTTATTACAAATTCCATTAAGTCATTGGACATTCCACAGACACCTATATTCACCTCAAGACCTCATAGATGCTGGAAGAATCATAGACTTAGAAAACCTAAGCACCAAAATTAACCCTTTCCCAAAGTACCAAAATATACCTTCCCCAACCACCATGATGATGAACTCAAGAGTTAGTGAGGATAAAGTACTAAGCTCCTTTGAGGACCTAGACCTTAAAACTAATGAGAAAGCTCTTAATGCCTATAAAGATATGGAAAGAGTATAAGATTTGTTAGGACAACCTTCAAGCAAGTTTGACTACAAGGTGTTTTACACTAAACCACCTTATTTTAATATACCAATCAAGTCAATTGTGCCTATAGGGTGGGGTGATGAGTTTGATGATGAGAAGCTACTGGACAAGGTAAAAACATGCATAGTTGCAAAGAAAGCAAAACCACTAAAAGAGAGTTTTGTCTAAGAAACACATGGGAAGTCTTACTTTAGTACAGACGAACCTATCAATATGCCTGGTATATATTTTCCTAGGATACTTGCTCTGCATAAAGAACTCTTAAAGCCCAGACAAGTTGTATAAATACTCTACTACTAACATTTGAATTTAGTGTTGTAAAAGTGTAGGAAAGTAGTCAAAGTATTCACATATGGAGCATCTAAAGGAGTAAAATAGGAAGGGCAACACTATTAAGAAACCTCATCTCATGCAACCTTAGGAGGATGGGTAGGAGGCTCAAGCTCTTTAGACTCAACATTCATCTCCATTGCCTCTTCTAAAGCATCACTTGGACTCTCAACAAAAAGAAAACCTACTCCCATGAACTGTGAATGCAAAAGACAATCAAAACATAAAGAGAAACAAAAGACAAGCATACCTCAGTTAGGTCAATAGGAATCTGCTCCAATAAATGCTTCTGAATGTATCTTTGATAGCCATGAGAATGCTCAAACAAAGACAAAGCATTAAATCCTTAAAAAACCTTTCTCAATTCCTGATCAGAAGGTCCACCATACCAATGATACATTCATTTACCCTAAAAAGGGAAGAATGGATTTCAAAAATAAGATGAATGCACTCTAAAAACTTATTTAATCATGAAATAAGACCTCTAACTCTTAAACCTTTTTTGCAGGAGATGCCAATAAGAGGAATGATAGCATTAATGGAATAGAAAAAATATAAATGCATCCCAAAGCCACAACTTCAATGGTGGAGTATCATGACCCTATGATTAGAGGCATCATCATCACAATCAAAAGAGAAGAATGCAAAAGAATAACATTACATTTTGAAAAAATCTCTTCACTTGCAAATAGACCATACTAACTTATGGTATTTTGTGCAGGGAAAAAACAAAAGAGAATGAAGAAGGGGAAAGGAACCAATACATCACTAAGAATGGGCAAGATAGCAAATGTCAAACACTCATCAAAATAATCAAAGGAAGTAATAAAACCCTATTTCCTTAGATTATATAATAAAGTACAATCTCAATTATAAAATTCATAAATTTAAAGGACATTCATCCACTTCATAAGATCACGTACAAAAAAAATTCATGAACTATGATTTTAGTGACTTTTTTTTGTTAGCCTCACAGAATTCAGATGTTCAATTAACAACTTTGTGCTGAGAGTTTATAAACTCTAATCAATCTAATGCTTGCTTTGCACCTAGATGAGGGGAAGAATATGTTAAAATAAATCTATGGACCTGAAGAATAAATTTCTTGAATTTCAGAGAATTATTTCAGCCTTTTGAATAATAAATGTGCATATAATCTACTCCAATGCTCAGAAATGAGTATGAGTACAAAATACCTTAACAGTATCCACGCTGAGTAATATGAGAAAGGTTGGGAAATACTAAAAGGAGAATCAAAATAAGAGCAAGCATTATGTACTCTAATGCTCAGAGATGAGTAAGAGCATCAACGTGAGCCTCTAGTAGTATCCACGCTGAGTAACACAAGAAAGGCAGGGGAATACTACAAAGGACCACGTCAAAAGCTACTCTATTTACTCCAATGCTTTATTAGAGTATGAGTATCCAAGGACCTTTCCAATAGTATCCATATTGAGAAATATCAAAAAGGCGAGGGAATAGTTGGATAAGGAAGGAAAGCACAAAAATAACTTAAAGACTATTTTGATACTCAAAATTTGATTTATTTATGCTCAATTTTCATAATTTTTTTTTAGCAAATTCTCTTTAAAATTAGGTGTGGAAGTAAGCTCTTCACGTGGAAAAAAATATGCTCTTTGCATGAGATGGTTAATGATACCTTTTATCTTTATGAATGGCAAATAAATGATAGTCGTGAAAATCAAAATTAGTGAGATTCATTGAGTGAACGCTATCTTGTGATAAAGTGATGAATTTTCTCATAAATTTTCAAAAATATAATGTACTTTTTTGTATAATTATCATGTTGAAACTAAATTTAACAAGTCTTTAAGAATAGCAAGTCTAGAAGAAGATAAACCTAATATGTGGAATCAGCAGTAGCGCTATCAAGCCAATCAAAACTAGTTGCAACAAAGGCAATTGATCAAAGTAATCAATGTATAAATTCAAAGAAATCAACACAAATTACAATTAGTTCACATAAAAAATTAAAGCATTCAAATCAAATAGCCAAAGATAAAAATTGCAAGCAATTATGGATTACAACAGTAAGGGCGAGCAATGAAAGGGTTGCAGTTTGATCAAAATGAATCAGTAAGCAATGAAAGGGTTGTAGCTAAATCGTGAGCAATTATAGATTGTAACATCATCAGCGAGCAATGAAAACATTATAGCTAATTGCAAGCAATTATGGATTACAGCAGCATAGGCAAGCAATGAAAAGGTTGTAGCTAATCATGAACAATTATTAACTATAGCATTATAAAGGCGAGCAATGAAAGGTTTCTAGCTAATTGTGAGTAGTTATGGACTGTAGCATCAAAGGCGAGCAACAGAAGGGTTGTAGCCGACTAAAAGCTAGCAAGTAATAGATGAATTGCAGCTGATTACTTTCAAATCATAATTTGCTAGACACTACCTAGTAGTTATAAAACTTTTCTTCAATCACTTTAACTAGACACTACACTATAGTTATATCATATTTTTGCTAAACGTTCAACAAGAAATATAGTGAAAATTTAAATCACAACTACTAGACATTCCATAGGAACTATAGTACAATTAGCTAGACACAACATAGTAGTTATAACATCCCACAAAGAATGTAGTGAAAATCACAATGACTAGACATCCTATAAGGAATATAGTGAAAATCATTATCACTAAATGTCCCACAGGGAATATAATGTTAACTACTAAACATCCCATAGGAAATATAGCAAAATGCACTAAACACAGTGTCAAACTGCTATTCACTAAACTTAGTGATAGCATCACCACAATATATTCCACATGAACTATAGCATGTTTTTAAAATACACTGAACATAGTGTCAACCGTTATTCATTAAATATAGTGATAGCATCATTGTTATATGTTTCATAGCAACTGTAGCCTATTTTTAAAATACACTGAATGCAGTGTCAATCGCTATTCACCGAACATAGTGATAGCATCATTGCTATATGTTCCATAGGAACGAAAGCCTGTTTTCAAAATACACTAAACATAGTGTCAACTACTATACACTGAACATAGTGTCAACTACTATTCACTGAACACAGTGATAGCATCACCTTTATATGTTCCACTAGAACTATAGCCAATTTTCAAAATGCACTTAAAACAATGTAATCACTATACACTAAACATAGTGATAGCATCACCGCTATATGTTCCATCAGAACTATAGCTTGTTTTCAAAATGCATTAAACATAGTGTCAACTGCTAACACAATGATAACATCACTGCTATATGTTCCATTACAACTATTGCCTATTTTCAAAATACACTGAACACAATGTCAAATGTTATTCATTGAACATAGTGATAGCATCATCGCTATATGTTCCATTGGAACTATATCCTTTTTTCAAAATGAACGGAACATAGTGTCAATCATTATTCATTGAACACAGTGATAGCATCACTACTATATGTTCCACCAAAACAATAGCCTATTTTCAATATGTAGTAAATGCAGTGTCAACTGCTATTCACTGAACATAGTGATAGCATCACTGCTATATGTTCCACTGAAACTATAGCATCTTTTCAAAATACACTGAACACGGTGTCAACTGCTATTCACTGAACACAATGATAGCATCATCGCTATATGTTCCATTAAAACTATAGCTTTTTTTCAAAATGCACTGAATATAGTGTCAATCGTTATTCACTAAACACAATGATAGCACCATAGCTAGAAATTCCACAATAATTATAGTGTTCCTTAAATCGCATCTAACACTATATAGTGTCATGCATAGTCATGGCACACACGTAAGTGTTCTGACTCTTTGCTTTGAAATTGTGTGCTTATTCACTTTACTACAATTTGTCAAGCAAACACCCACAAAGGGGGTAACTATAAGCAACTAATTTTGGGATAGTTGAGTGCGGATATTACAGAGGACCCGATGATGAAAATTAATTGTAAAATTAGATTTATTGGATCTAATTTATTGGTTTTTAACTAAATTGTAAATTATTTTAAAATTTTATTTATTTATTTATATTTTATTTAGAAAAAATCAAAAAAATAATAAAGAGAAAATTCAAAAAATAAAATATATATATATACAAAATTTTTAAAAAATAAATAAATAAAATTTTGAACGAATGGGCCAAAGGCCCATTTACCTTCACAAATTGAATAAAAAAACAATTTCAAAATAAAACAGTGGCCATATTTATTTCCATAAAAAAAAATGGCCATAAATTGACCAAATGAATTATTTTCTGATCGAAAAACTATATTTCCGATAGGAAATATAGATTTCCGACTGGAAATCTATAGTTCCGTTTGGAAATATAATTTTTTTATTAGTCCCGTAATTTTTTTATTTTATTTATTTATTTATTTATTTATGTTTGTTATTTTGTTCTAATTTTTATTGATTGTTATTTTTGTTTTATGTGATAAATATGTTTTTTTATTAGATAAGTAATAGAGATATTTTTTAAAAAAATGTTAAATTTAATTTTATCTTGTATCCAACTTAGGGTTATAGGACAGGCTTTTATAAATAAAAATTTTTCTTTCACAGGGGGTTTTTATCATTTTTTTTCTCTGCCTTTTTGATTCTCTGTCATGAGCCAAAGCACACTCACTCTTCTTTTTTTTTTTACATACTTTTTTTTAGTTCTTTGCCATAAATCAAATTCAAATAAACTAAAACCACAGACAAACACAACAAAATGCACAGGCTTTCATCAACTGTGATCATCCTTATAAGGGAAATTAATACTACATCTCATTCTCAAATCTTCTTCTCCTTCTTCTTTTATTTTGATTTTGATTTTATTTTTAAATTTAATTTTTTATTATTATTATTTTTAATCATTCATTGACTAATTTTTTATTTTTTATTTTTATTCTCTTAATGGATGGGGTGACATGAACACTATGAAGAACAAAATCAATGGAGAACCCATAAAGGTTCAAGGAATGCCATGGATATGCCCCTATATCATGTGAATATAGATTAGGATTTTAATTTTATTTTATTATTTCTGTGTTGTTTTTTATTGGTTTGTATTTTTATTATGGGCCTATATTTATTATTTTATTTATTTTTGTAGTAGGTTGTAATAGCCCCACTAGTGGGAAATAATGAATATTTTTATTTTCTATCATTAAAATTAATTAGTAAATTAGGTATATTCAGTAAAACCCTAATAAAATCAATGGTGCTTGTAGATTAATATTAGGTTTCATGAAATCAAATTAGGGTTCTTTAGAAAAATATAATTTTAAGTGCTTATTTGATTTTTTTTTTATTTAATTGTTTTGGTTTTTTTATGTTTTTTTTCTTTTCTTTATTTTTATTCATTTTGAGCCTAAGCCCACATTAGGCTCTAACCCATCTAATAATAAGCCTTTTAAAATTGGTTTTAAGTTTAATTAACGTTAAAATTCATTTAGGCCCATTTAGGTTAATTTAGACTTAAGCCCACTTTAATTTAATTAAAATTTGTTAGACTTAACTCAGCCCATTAAAGCATTTTTAAAAAAAAATAGATTTAGGATCACATCATTTAATTTAAAATTTAGTAGAATTAAGCCAACTAATTTATTTCTATTTTCTTTCTTAAAATTAGTAGGCTTAGGCCCACTATTTTTAGAATTAAAATAAATAGACTTAGTGTAGACGGCGGGGTTTAGCACATGTCCATGATTTTGGCAACCGCGACACTATTTAGGCTTAGGGCCTTAGAGAACACACTACTATGCCACAAAGTCATAGCGTGGAGATAAGGAGTCACCACCCAAGGCAATAATTGGGACAATTTGATTGGTGGTACTTGATTCTCTAAAAGAAAGTTAGCACCACAACTAGGAGATTCTGAGAATGGAATACTAACTTATTTTAGTCTCGTATTCATTTAGAATTAATTTATAAATTATTACTTCATTCTCTAATTACATGCAATTTTATTAAACCTTATTTGAACATCCATCTAACCCTAAGGCATCTAGTCAATAAAATCACACATAAAAAATGTATTCAAATGCATTGTCACTAAGTCTAAACTATGTTAATTTTATTGAAAGTTATCTAGATTTACATTTTTTTTATTTACAAGTGAAAATGGACTAAAGGTGGGCCTACATTTTTTATTAGTTAGTGAGCTTAAGTCTATTGATTTTAATTATCTAAAAGCATGTATGATTCTACAACTTTTAAAGAAATAAATTAAACTTAAAATGAGCTTAGTTCTAATCAATTTTAATTAAATGAGAGTGGGCTTAAGTTTACTTTTTTTAGAAAAGAAATAAAAAATGCTTTATTGGGCTTATCTAAGTCTAAATTAATTTCATTAACTAAAAGGTGGGCCTAAATCTTATTTAACCTAAATGGGCCTAAATTAATTTTAAATTAATTAACCTAAACCATTTTTAAGCCTATTTTTTCATTTAATGGGTTTGAACCTATCATAGGCTTGGGGCCTAAAAGGATAAAAACATAAAAAAAAAAGCCTAAAAAAATATATCAAACATACATTTTTTTATTTTTCTAAAAACCCTAAATCAATTTCATGAACCCTGATTAACTACTACCACCATTAATTTTAATGAAAAATTACCAAATTAAACCTAATTTACTAACCAATTTTAAAGTACATAGAAAAATAAAAACTTTACTATTTCCCATTACTAGGGCTATTACACATTACATATTGGAAATTGAAATTAAGTACAAACTCGAATGAATTAAACAAATAAGACAAAGAATATAATGATCATAGAAAGCTAAAACCCTAGATCTAATCAGAGTTCAACACAATGGCATTCCATGGATCTTCCTTCCTGATTATTTAGGCAGTGTCCAACTCAAATCCCAATTGAATCAAAAGAAAAAAAAACACAAGAACCACAATTCATGTTAGTAAATTAAATAAGCAATAAAATAAAAATAAAAAATCAAATAAATCAAAGAGGGAAAAGGGATAAAGAGATGTTATGCAGATGTTGTTTGATTCCCCTTAGAAAGGAATTTCACCATTTTGAGAATTGACTCTACACTAATTGATCTCTGGACTATTGAAAACAAAATAGCATGATTTTTGTTTTTTTTTTTTACAAAATAGCATGATTTTTGTTTTTTTCTTTTTCTTTTCTATGCAGTGAAGAAAACTAGGTTTTTTTTCTTTTTGGCTCTTCTCTGTGATTTTTCTCTCTAGGGTTTTTTCCACCATTAGGAGCTTGTCCCCCCTCACTCACATAGTCTCTGCCTTTTATTAAGAGACTTACGAAGCTAATTCTCCTCAATTTTAGGAACAGATGCAGATTTTCTATTTTTGAAAGTGATTAACACGTAAACACAATTATCTTTTAAGAAAATAATTAAAATCAATTTTTAACCAATCAAAAAATAGAAAAATACTAAAAAAAATGACAAAGAGTACTGAAAAAATGCAAATGCCCCATAATGCCGATCAACATTAGGCCAATGTCAATCAGCATTAGGCCAATGTCGATTGGCATTTGGCTAATGCTGATCGACATTAGCTAAATGCTAACTGGCAAATTGCTCATCAGACTTGAAAAATTAAAAATTTTCAAAAAAAAAAACATTTCTAGAATCAAGATTTTGCAAATAGGTCCAAAAACATTACAATTTAGTCCTTAAAATCTCAAATTTCAATAAGAGAGATCAATATCTCAATTAATTTTTCATCAGAGGGACTTTCGTCACAATATGCACAATTGTGTCGCGAAATTTGGTGCTTACACTTAGGCTCACTAATCTAATTAAAATATAGGCCCACCTTTAGTTTTTATTTCACTTGTAAATAAAACATGTAGACTTAGCTAACTTTAATTAAAATTAATGTAGATTGGACTAATTTAGGGATGTTGCATTTTATGAATGCATTTTTTATATATTCTTTCATGACTAGTTGCCTTGGAGTCAAATGGATGCTAAATTAGGGTTTTATATGAAATTGTATGTAATTAAAGAGTAATTTAGTAATTAATAAACTAATTTTAAATGAACACAAGACTAAAAAAGTTAGTATTCCGCATCCAAAATCTTCTAGTTGTGGCGCTAACTTTCTTTTAAAGAATCAAGTTACCACCACCTTCAATTTATCCCAGTTATTACCTTGGGTGGCAACTCATCATCTCCACGCTATGTCTTTGTGATATAGTAGTGTTTTCTATAGAGGTATGACCTCAAACAATGTTGCAATTGCTAAAATCTTAGACATGCACTAAACCCTACCGTCTACAACTTTAAAGCCCAAAACAAAGTTGTAAATAGTTAAATTTGGGCCTAAAACTAGCTTAGAATAAGTAAACAATATTAAAGGTGTAGATCTTTGAATAAGCTTCAATTTGATATATTATGGGCCCCGTAACTCAACCAGTGTCAAAATTAAAGGCTTTTGAAGCACTGCTGAGCACTTTAGCCCTTTTATCAAAATCCCAACAATCCATGAAATTGTATAGCAATCTAGTCTACATCACCTCTACACTTTCACTTGCTTTTAGATCTCTTATAATGTTGATTTCATGGACTATAAGGATTACCAAGACACCTAAGACTGATATGGAGTTATGGAAGACTCTATTACTTGTAAGGAGATTTGTTTTTTTGTTTGGTTTGGTAGAAAATTAAGGGCAATAATATGGGAAAGTGATGTTTTTGTTTTAATTTACATTCGAGTCTTTTGTTAGTTTCAGTTCAGAAAATTACCCTTTGTTTTATTGTAGATGAAAAGTAATGAAAATGAGTGTAGGGAATTTAGAGTTTGCAATTTTTTTTGTCATCTCATAAGTATAACTTTCTTTTGCTATGTTGGTGCCAACTTCAGTAATTTGGGGGAACCACTTCATCCAAATGGACAATATTTAAAATTTGTTATGTGTAAAGTAATGACAAGGTCTAATTTTTTTTATCATTTTGCATCTTTAAGTTCCAATTTAGCTTAAAAAAAAAGGAAAAGTGTCCAATTTACAATTAGGGTAAAATGTTAGGGTCCAATTTGACACTTTGGTCTTTTTTTTATATTTAGGTTTCAGAGTTTAAGGCCAAAGGGAAAGAAGAGTATTTTTAATTCATTTTCAAAGGGAAAAGGAGGTTTTTAGGACATAATTAAAAATGTCTCTAATAATTATTGTAAATTTTTAGAGACATAATTTTTAAAGGCCAAAGTGCCAAATTGGACCCTAATGTTTTAACCTAATTACAAGTTGGACCTTAACTTTTTTTTTAGCCAAATTGGAACTTAAATTTGGAAAATGCTATACAAATTGGACCTTACTGTCTATTTGCACAAAATAAATGTTAAATACTGCTTATGTGGATGAAGTGGGCCCCACCAATTATTGATGTTGTTGTAAACATGGCCAAAAGTGTGCACAGCCATCAATTGGCCCTACAATTGATTGATCAAGCATTCATCAAACACCTTATGGGCAAAAAACACCAACAACATTCTCTCCACACCTCCTTAACATCAACATCTATAATAATAGCAATAATAACAATCACAAGAGTATTTGGCTTCGAGATTGATGAACAATCACAAGATTATTCAACTTTGCATCCTATGGCTCCCCAAAAGCAAACTTATTTATTAGAGGAACATTTTGAACCTGTGATGGATGATGAAGATCAGAATCCAACTGATGCTAATACCCGATTGATGATGAAGATTAGAATCCAAGTAATGTGAAGTTAGGACCTAGAGGATCATGAGAGATCTCCTTCATTTTTAGAAGCTTAGCCAAGTACAAGTAATATGAAGTTATTCTACTTCATGTCAAACAATGGCAT
This sequence comes from Mallotus nudiflorus, assembly GCA_947683625.1. Classification (NCBI taxonomy): domain Eukaryota; kingdom Viridiplantae; phylum Streptophyta; class Magnoliopsida; order Malpighiales; family Euphorbiaceae; genus Mallotus; species Mallotus nudiflorus. The sequence continues at coordinate 1,037,721 of CANTUR010000592.1, read as the reverse complement.
CTTCTTCAATTCCTTTATGAGTTTGTAATTGAGTTTTATGGATTATAAATATGAGAATTAAGGATGAAATTTTATTTAATAAAGAAGCAGAATCAAAGAAGTTTTGAAAATTCTACCATTTGTAATGGTCTTTATAGCTTTTAGAAGCTTATGCATGGTGGTTCATGACTGTAGAATAGTGTTAAATGCTAGTTCCATGCTTCAAAATTAGCAATTAAAAGCTCTTCTTATAATACAATGATTGGCAATATCTCATATCCCCATACCTGAACCTCACAAAACCCTCTATAGCTGTAATAAAACCCACACCAAATAAAAATGAAAGAATTTTGCCCTTTTAAGAAAATCCCAACACCACTTGCACACTATCTCCACCTAATGAGATCCATTTCTTAGTGTTGCCCATCTTTCAGACATTATTGCTTTGTAACAGTTGACCATTGCTTCAGACTCCCAACTACTACTACTATTGCAAATTTGTCCAAAAATAACCCATTTATCAAACACAAACTAACATTACCATCATCATTAGTACCATCGATACCATCATCCTTAATCTTTATCCATGGTTAGCCCATTTCAAGTTTTTTGCATTTTTTATTAAGTTGCTTTTTATTGAAGGTGAAACCAATGAGGAATTGGGTGCTGCTTCTTTTAGTCTTGTTTGAGAGAATGATATTTTGATTATTAGTCTTTTTTTAGTATACTACTTCTTTTAGTCTTCTTTTATCCTTATTCATTTGGTGGCTGAGAAATGGCACCAAGAAATTTGCTAATGTCTAATTTTGGTTTAGTTCTTTAAATTTATGTTCAATTTTAAAATTTTTGTTAATGGCCTATCATTGATTTTTTAGTTTGGCATTCTAATCAATTAATTTTCTAGTCTTAAGCTTATTTCTTTATGTGTATAAGATCATATGAGAAATTATATGATTCTTTTAGGTTCAATGTTCTGAGGTATTGGTGCTTACTGGTGTTGGTTCAAAGTCATATTTTTTATCTTGTAGAAATGAGAAATTATGTGATTCTTTATGCCCATAAGGTGTTTGATGGCTAAGTGATGACTATGCACACTTTTGCCACATTTGCGACAACATCAACAATTTTTGGGGTACAATTCATTCACAAAGGTAGTGTTTAATGTTTGTTTTGTGCATATAAACGGTATGGTCTAATTTGTGTAACTTTTTCCTACTTTCAGTTCCAATTTGGCTAAAAAAAAATTAAGGTACAACTTGCAATGTTAAGGTCCAATTTAGCACTTTGGCCATTTTTCAAAACCTCTTTAATAATTAATAAGAATTATATATTTTGACACATTATTCAAAAAATGTCTCAAAAAGTTAATATTTAGAGACATAAAATTTTATATCAAACATTTCTCATGTAGTGACATAAAGTAAATCTCTATAATTACATAAAACTTATTCCAAAACATTTGGAAAAATATTGGAGGCACACGAAAAGTTGGCAAGCTAATATGTTCATCTTTATGAGACATTGTAATAACCCAAATTTGTGAGGTTATTATTATTATTATTATTGGTGTGTGTGTGTATATATATATATGTATATGTATGTATGTTTGTATGTATGTATATATGTATGTATGTATTTGTAAAAAAAAAAAAAGGAACCATTGGTTTATGGACATCATGTATCCATATTATAAAAAGGGAGGAAGTGGTCTTGCAAGCAAAAAGAAGAGGAGCAGTGGGCACGAAATGGATTTTGGGTGGTAAATGTTTGTTTAGAACCCTAAACTTTCTTTTTCTTCATTTAACACCCAAACAACCTCTAATCAACCCCAAATTTGAATCATAACTTCTTCTCATCCTCTTCTACATTCCTATAGCTTTTATTTTATGAAAATCCATCTAGAAAATGCCTAGAATTAAGGAAGAATAGCTAGCCTAATTTCATTGTTCCTCACTGTTTCAGTGGGTTTCAAGCATCATGGTTGCATCTATTGTGTTCCTCTCATCATCAGAAATCTGTAAGCACCAACCACGCATCTGATCTCCATCTCTAGAATATTTGGTGAATTTTTTTAGGTAATTTCTCTTTGATTTTTTATTTATAAATTTTGTGTATGTTTTAGGTTGTTTGAGCTTTAGATGTGTTCTATATATTATTAGGAATGTTTTGATATAATTATTTTGGTTAGGTGTTGTGTCATCCGGTGGGTTCTACCCAAATTCTGATAATTAACAATACCGACCCAAGATAAATGTATGATACTATTTTTAATAAATAGTATAAATTATGGTGATCAATTTCTATATATAGAGTTTAGTTTAATTCTTTATGGATTTTAAGAAATAACTCTCAGAAAGGTTATAGGGAAATTCTTTAATTTCCATTTAAATTAGTTAAATCATCAAAGAAAAATTTCTTTAGCCTCAAATGTTATATTTAGGGTAATTCTAAGTCAAATTCATTAATTCCATGATTTTAATAATTTTTCTAGAAATTTTTGAAAATTATTATAAATTAAATTATTATATATTTTAAATTAACAAATATTATTATTATAAAGAATATTGGAGTGAGAACCTTGGAGATTAGGTGGACAAGGACACATCAGCTGGCTCGCTCCAATTGTAAGTTAATACTTTGAAATGTATGTTAAATTTCATATTTAAAGAAATATAGGAACTTGGGATTTAATATGCTAGTTTGACTACTATTGAGAATATATATATATATATATATATATATTGTTTATATAATTATTGATGATATTATTATGGATGAGAAATAAGAATATTGTTGTTATTATTTTATTTTTTAGTTATGGCATTTCTTTTAAAATTTATTGCATATTTATTTTTAAAAAGAGATTTTGAAAAAGATTAGTAAAATGGGCTACCTGATGGGTGTTATCAAGACCGTGTGCACATTGATATTGATTTGCGAGTTGGGCCCTTATTTATATGATATGTGAAAAGGCTCGATTGATGCATAGCTCTCTTGCATATTATGTGGAAAAGGTCTTGGGCATATTGTGTTAAAAGGCTCAACTGATGCATAGCTCTCAGGCATATTGTGATTGATGATTTACTGGAACTAGTAGCTCGATTGATGCTTAGCTCTCGAGAATTGCCAATAAATATTTGGAATAAGAGTTTGACTGTGACTGGTAGCTCAGTGAAGCTTAGCTCTCGAAAACCGGCAGTCCTTGTATGGATAAAAAAGTCGATTGGCTATTAGATTTATGGTTTAGGGTTCTACCATAATTTTCCACTTAAAATATTTTTAACAAAAGTTATTTGTTGTAAAGGTGTTTATGAGATTTTATAAAATTCCTTTAGATTTTTAAATATAATCTTGGTAAATTAAGGATTTTAAATATAAATTATAAAATATTATATTTTCATAAAAATTATTTCGACAAAGCAGATTTTGAAAACAACATGCATTTCTTTATATTAGCTTACTCCCTCAACTATTTTTCTAGGACCTTGGGAGTCTATAATTAGTCCTTCTCCTATGTGTCGGACTCTTTCTTCACTGACTGCTTTACGTAGGTTATTGTAGTATTATTAGAATTTATGTAATAATTTAGTTATCTAGACACGGTAGTAGTATTGGAGGAATTGTTGTATTGGTAATTATATTGAATACTAATGTGTACTCTTATATCCTTGAGTTGAAATGTTGGTGATTTAATGATATTGGAGTTATTATGTTTAATTGTTATTGGGAGTGTTATTCATATTTTATAGGTTTTGGTTTGTTTCCGGTGTAGAGGAAACTTTGCCAAATTTTTTTAAAAATTTTAAGTGGTTAATTTTATTATGATAAATCTTTAGGCTTACTATAGGTTTCAGAAGCTTCATGTTTTCTCATTTCCTAATACCGGTCACGTGCCCTTAGGAGGTTCGGGTCATGACAAAGTTAGTATCATAGCTAAAGGTTGAATTCCTACTCTTTTGGTCATTGTTGGCTACCGTTTCTTGAAACTGTTATGGTCAATAGGTTGATAAATGTCATATATTGTAATCATTGTTTTTAGAATTTTTGTGTTTATGTTAGCATCCTTATTTTTTCTTGAATCTCATTTTGTATCTTTTCATAATGAGGAAGAGAGCATAAAATGCTCCTATAGTAGATGCAGCATATGATGATGGTAAGTAGTCTGTTTAGGAAGAAGCTCCTCCCCCTGCCCCATGAGCTAGAAGAAGGGGTAGGCCTCGGGTAGTAAAAGTTCCAAGACAATAGTAACAGTAGCCAGTAGAACCAAAAGTACCAAAGGTGGATCCTGCAGCCTTTTATGGTTGGAATGGCAGGAATAACCTAATGACTAGCTGTAAACTGTGGGATTTAGCACACGCCCAAGATCTTAGCAACCGCAACACTGTTTGAGCTCAAGGTTCTAAAGAACACACTAACCATTGTCACAAAGACATGGCATGGAGATGATGAGTTACCACCTAGGGTAATAACTAGGACAAATGGAAAAATAGTGGTACTCGATTCCCTAAAAGAAAGCCAACACCATAACCAGGAGATTCTAGATACAGAATACCAACTTCTTTCAGTCTCATGTTCTTTTAGAATTACTTTATGAATTACTATTTTATCCTCTATTTACATGCAATTTCATATAAACCCTAAAAAGAACAATCAACTCCAAGAAAAACTAGTCATGAAATATACAAGTAAACAATGCATTCATTATAACTCCTAATCTTGAAGTTAGTCTAATCTATATTGATTTTAATTAAATGAGCTAAATTTATATCTTTTAATTTATAAGTGAGCCTAAAGACTAATGGGCCTAATTCTTATTCAATTTTAATTAAGTAAGCCTATATCTATTTATTTTAATTCTAAAAATGGGCCTAGATCTACAAATTATGAAGTATTTAATTAGTGGGCCTAATTCTACATGTTTTAATTCTAGCATGATTTTAAGTCTACAAATTCTAGAAAAGGCTTAAATTAAATGGTCTAAGTTAATTAAATTAAATTAGGTGGGCCAATATCTAAATTAACTAAATGGACCTATGTTATCTATAATCTAATTAATTATGGACCTAAGGATGCATTTTCATTAATTAAGCCTAAAACACCTAAATTTAAATGGATTAAAGTCTAATGTGGGCCTAAGGTGCAAAGCATATAGACATAAGCAAACAACCCAAAAAAATCAAATAAAAGATCAAACAATTAATTAAATCTATTCTAAAACATAATTTAATTAAAATGACCATAAACAATAAAATAAAATAATCAATCAAGGAAAACTAATTTCTACCACCTAAATCTAATCCAATTTTAATTAAACAACCTAAAGCCATTAATTTTAATTAATTACGTAATTAAAACACTAATTTTAATAACTGATCAATTCAAATTAAACACACAAGCATACACCAAATTTTATTATTCCCACTATTAGGACTATTACAACGTACTAATGAGAAATAATAAGAAAGAAAAGAAAATTATTACAACCTAAAAATAAATAAAAATAAACAAATCAAATAAAAACCCTAGAAATTACATTTAGCTACACGTTTCCATCCATGGCATTCCATGGACCTTCATAGATTAATTCCCCAACTATGACCATTATGTGATCTCCTCCATCATCACCATCATAAAAGGGTAAAAAAATTAGTAGTGAATAAAATTATAATAAGAAATTAAGTAAAATTGAAATTTAATAAAAATTAAAATCATAACAAAATAAGAAAAATAAAAGAAAGCAAGGGGAAGATAATGCTTATGGATGCTTGTGGTTGGCTCTTCAGACTAGTAAAATCACCATTTATTGGTTGAATAGATCTTCAAAAACTTATTATTTTCTCCTCAAAAGAACCTTTTGCTCCTTTCTAGTTGTATTTTTGTCTCCAGTATTATTTTTCTCCTCATCTTCTTTTCCTTCTTTTTTTCATCCCCCTTTTTATTAGCGATATGCATTAGGTCAATCATTTGAATTATGTATTGAATTTCTTATTTTATTAATAAAGAGGTATTTCATTATCATTTGATTTTATGATAATTATATGAATGGTTAATTCTTACTAAGGCCATCAAGTATGTGACTTGATAGTAAAACCCTTAAATTAAAATAAGAGTTCTATTCTAATTATCCCTAGCCATTTATTCATTATATATAAATATTAAAGTATTAAGGCTAGTATGAAGTTGACTGATAGTTATGTTTTACTAATCATGAATATGAGATATTAAGTCAACTCATAGGTACATGATGAGAGATCATGCACTGGATTGACCCACTATAAAAATACTACATAGATTATTGTCATAAGTATTTCTCATCACAGTAATTTATTTTGGTCCTTTGACCTTGAAATCATCATGGATTTCTACATAGCTATTTTATGTTTTGACACATTTTAACATTGTCTTTAACCGAATGATTAAATAGGATGTTGTTGGATATGAAATTAGTTATGTGCGGAATGTGAGTGATTTAGAAGGCATTTATTCCTCATTAATATGAGAAAGATATCTAAGGGCCCCTTGATGAGATAGACTGAAGGAAAATGCATGGTCATGCTGAAATGAATTGATAAAGAGTTATCATTTTCAGTCTACTTGGAATCAAGGCATAATATTAAACTATATAAGGATGACATTCTATGCCTTATGTTCAATTAAGATATCATGAGATAAAGGGACGATAAAATTCATTGTAATCAGGTTATGTCGGATTATTGACTTCACATGACTTGGGTAGTCATAATGTCTTACTAGAGGCCACTTATAACTTGTAGGGCTAAATAGAGATTTAGGCCCACTACCAATGTTATGTGAACCTATAGGGTCACACACTTAGAACAAACCCAAAATGAATATGGGTTTAATAAGCCTAATATAAACTCTGTGGAAATAAATAATTAAAGTATTTTATTTATTTATTTATTTATTTATTTATTTATTTATTTAAGATAAATGTTATTTTAAATAAATAAATAAGATATTATATTTGATTTATTTTTAAACAAAATTAGAATATAATAAATGGAAATTACCAAAAGGTCATTGGTAGGTGAAACCCTAATTTGTAGTCTATAAATATGTTATGTTCTCTAGGGTTTTACACACTTGTTTTTCCTGCCTCCAAATTCGTTTTCTTTCTTCTTAGAATACAAAGACAGAGTTTTTCTTTTGTTCTTGATTTGTGAGACAATCAAGGAGGTTGCTAGCACACACACTCCAATTCGTTTTATGAAGGGCTGTTCGTGTAGATACCTATAGAGGACGCATCCTTTTGGAGACGTCTTGATCCGAACAACCAAGCCAAAAAGCTCAAAGTAAGGTGTCACCGATGTGAACCTCCTCTCATCCTTCCAGAAAATCTTGCCTCTTCTGCGTTTTGGTGAAATTCTTGAAACCCTAAATTTAATCAAGTAGTCGAATTACATGGATCCAGGCTTGGGAACGTGATAAAATTTTAATTTTTCCGCTGCATTTGTATCACGAAACCCAACACTTTTTTTAGAGCCTAAGCTCTCCTTTTATAGGGGAAAAGAAATAAAAATCCCAATTTATATACTAAGAGTTCTAATTTTGAAAAGACTTATTTTCCTAAAGAGTTTTAATTTTAAAAGGAATTTGTTTACTGTCGATGCAGATAAATCCCACAATAAATTAAAAAAAATTAAACTAATCAAAACTCAGGAAAATATTTTTTATTTTCTATAAAAAAAAATGAAAAACACGTACTTTTGATCAAAATTGAGTAATTTTGATCGGAATTATGTAATTCTGATCGGAATTACAAAATTATGATCGAAATTCTATAATTATGATTTTTTTTAACTTTTAATTACAAAAAGACCTCTGAAAGAAATTAGATTTTTCAATTAGGTCTTAAAAAGGTATTACAATTAAGTCTTTAAAAAACAATGAAACTTTTTTTTTTTAAAACGTATTTGAACTTTTGAGGTTTCAAACTTCAAGTGTTGAAGACCTACTCATAAAATTTTCATTATTGGAGTCCTTTGTCACATCCATATTTTATTATCCCGAAATTAGGTGTTTACACTAGCAGAATTTAATCAATTCATGCCTTTAGTACAACAGATGTTACAATAAAGGAACCAAGGGATATCTGATGTAGATGCAGCTTTGTTGTATTCTAGAGTTGAAAGAGTTCCATTTGATGGTACTAGAGATTCCTTAGATTTTATAAACACCACCAAGACTAGAACCAAGACAGGGTACACAAATTACTAGAGGATAATGATTGTGGAGTCATTAGTAAAAGCTATAACTTAGGACTGGTTTATGCAATCCATCCAGCTATTTATGACTACTATGACATGGTTAGAGTTTAAGGAGCAATTATTGAAATATTTCTATCCACCTTTCAATGAGGGATAATTATAAATGACAACTATTACATATAGCCAAAGGTGATCGATCAATTGAGGAGTACACCCGTGAGTTCTTAAGGCTATCACATCATGTTATGGATGTGATGCGGGATGAAAGGAGAGTAGTAGAGTTATTTACGATAGGGTTAGGCCCAACCTATATTACTGTCTGAATTGAGGATTGAAGGTTAAAGATTGTCATTAAGGAGGTTAGACAACTAGAGAGGTGACACATTAGGCATAAGACTATACTTGATCCTTATGTGAGTGGCAACATTAGGACATGAGTAGCCCAGAGCATACAATAGCCTACTTTTCATCTTAGAAGTGTAGGTATTCAGGCTGAGGGTACTTTTTAGTATAGTAAAAGGTCCAAAGCATATAAACCTAGTTGACACATCTATGTCCCTAATGGTAGGAGTGACAGAGCTACTAGATTTAGTTCTAAATTTATTGGCAACAGTAGTGGCTAGAGCTCTAGATATGGCAGTGCAGGGTCTAAGGCTGGTGCATGTACTACTTATGGTAGAGTACATCAGGGGCCTTATCACTTGGTGCCACGAGCTTATTTCAAATGTGGGCAGTTAGGACATTTTTCTAAAGCTTGTCCTAACTATGGATTTCAATCACCATATGCTCAAGCATCCTTAGCTTCAATGGTTCAACCAATTCAGCAGGTGCATCAGCAATATCAAGTGCCTATGTACCCCTAGCAAAGACCAACTCAGTTTATGAGCCTTTAAGGTAGAGGTGCTGGAGGTAAAGTTGGAGGAAGAGGATATGCCCAACCATCCACCTTACAGCAGGTAGGTCATGGACAGGCTAGAGTTTTCACATTGACTCCTCATAATGCTTAGGCATCCAATGTAATGGTTGCAAGTACTCTTTCAGTTTGTTACCTTAATAATAGAATTTTAATTGATCCTATTGCATCTCATTCTCTTGTGTCACTTGTATTTGCTTTCAAGATGGGATGACAACCATCCAAATTATTAATTCCATTATCTGTAGCAACTTCACTTAGCAATAAATTATAGATGGATATAGTCTTTCCATCTTGTCCAGTATTGGTGGAAGGTAGAGAGTTGCTTGCAGTTCTAGTTTTACTAGATGTGATAGATTTTGATGTGATTTTAGGAATGGACTGGTTGGCTTAACACTATGCTACATTGGATTATCAAGAGAAAGAGGTGATGTTTAGAATTCTAAATGATGTGGAATTCTGATTTAGAGGTGATAAGAGTTTGGTTCCTCGGAATCTTATTTCTACAATCATAACTAGAAAAATGCTTAGAATGGGGTTTCAAGGTTATTTAGCTACAGTCAGAGATACAAAGGTAAATACATGAGCAAATGAGAATATGTCAATTGTGCATGATTTTTTAGTGTTTTTCTTGAAGAATTACTAGGCTTACCACCAAAAAAAAGAGATAGAATTCTATATTGATGTTATACCATATATAAATCCTATATTTATGCCATCTTATAGGATGGCACTTATGGAGTTGAAGGAGCTTAAAGAGCAGTTACAAGAGTTAATTCATAAGGATTTCATTAGACACAGTACACACTAGTTTTGTTTGTGAAGGAGAAAGATGGTAGTCTTCAACTTTGTATCAACTATAAACAGTTAAATAAAGCCACCATTAAGAACAAGTATCTTCTTTCAAGGATTGATTATCTATTTTTACCAACTTTAAGGAGCTCGGTGTTTTTCCAAGATTGACTTAAGGTTTAGATATCATCATTTGTGAATCAGAAGTGAAGATATACCCAATACTACATTTCAGACAAGGTATGGCCATTATGAATTTTTTATGATGTCTTTCGAGTTGACTAATGCCCCATAAATTTTTATGGATTTGATGAATTGGGTATTTAAGCCATTCTTAGATCGATTTATGATAGTATTTATTGATGATATCTTGGTGTGTTCAAAGAGTAAAGAGGAGCATGCCATGCATTTGAGGGTGGTGGTTCAAACTTTGAGAGAGCATCAATTGTATGCTAAATTCTCTAAGTGCGAGTTTTGGTTAGATTAAATGGCATTTTTAAGCCATGTAGTATCCAAAGATGGCATACAAGTGGATTTTAAAAAATTGAAGCCATTACGGAGTGGTTGAGACCTACAATAGTCATGAAAATAAGGAGTTTTCTAGGTTTAACTGGGTACTACAAGAGATTTATGAAGGATTTCTCTAATATTGCCGCACTTTTAACAAAGTTGACCCAGAAGAATGATAAGTTCATGTGGATAGGCAAGTGTGAGGAGCACTTTTAGTTGCTTAAGGACAGGTTGACTTCAACTCCAATGTTGACTTTGCCTTCAAGAAATGAAGGGTATACAATATATTTTAATGCTTCTTGAGTAGGATTGGGTTATGTATTAATGTAGAATGGAAGAGTGGTTGCTTATGCTTCATGTTAGTTAAAGAAACACGAGTAGAACTATCATACTTATGATTTAGAGATGGCAGTTGTAGTGCTTGCATTAAAGACTTGGAGGCATTACTTGTACAATGTGACTTATAAAATATACACTAACCACAAGAGCTTAAAGTACATTTTCCAATAAAGAGACTTGAACTTGAAGCATAAAAGATGGATGGAACTTTTGAAAGAATATAATAGCTCTATTATTTATCATCTAAGTAAGGTTAATGTGATGGCATATGCATTGAGTAGAAAATCAATAAGAAGCCTTGCTCACATTAGGTATAAAAGAAGACTAATGGTTAGAGAAATACATAAGCTTATTGATCAAGGGTTGTAATGGAAAGTAACTAAGAAATGTCTTCTAGCTCAATTCAAAGTACAATCAATGTACTTGGATAGAGTTAAGGTAGCTTAAAGAAAGGACCCACAATTGCAGAAGATAATGTCAAAAGCCCAGTAAGGTTAGTCTTAAGAATTTGTAATTGATAATGAGGGTGTACTACATTTGGGTACTAGGTTATGTGTGCCAAATGTGGATGAGCTAAGAAAAGAGATTATGGAAGAAGGTCACTTTTTTGCTTACAGTGTTCATACAGGTTCTACTAAGATGTATCATAATTTAAAAGATGTAAATTGGTGGAATGGGATGAAATAGACATTGCAAAATTTGTATTTAGGTGTCTCACATGTCAGCAAGTGAAATTGGAACATCAAAGACCCTCGAGATTGCTACAGCAATTACCCATTCCAGAGTGGAAGTGGGATATAATTGTGATGGATTTTGTTTCTGGATTGCCTTACACATCAAGTGGCTATGATGCCATATGGGTGATATTTGATGGGTTAACTAAGTTAGCACTCTTTTTGCTAATTAAAAAGACTTATACTACATCTAAGTTATCTAGGTTGTACATCAATCGAATTATTTGCCAGCATAGGGTGCTAAAGAGTATAGTGTCTAATAGAGAAATAAATTTTATATCAGCATTTTGACAAGAATTACAAAAAGCATTGGGTACTAGACTTTACTTCAATACAGCTTTATTGGTCAATGGGATATACACTTGTCATTAATTGAATTTGCATATAATAATGGTTATCATGCAACTATTGGAATGGCTCCATATAAAGCCTTTTATGGAAGGAAGTGTATATCACCCTTGTGTTGGGAAGTTTGTGAGAGGCAATTGACCAGTCTAGAATTAGTGTAAGTGGCTTCAGAGAAGATTTCTCTTATTAAACAAAGATTAAGGACAGCTTTTAGCCAACAGAAAAGCTATGCTAATCTAAAAGGAATGATGTATCATTTTCTATTGGAGACATAGTGTTTCTTAGACTGTTTCTAATGAAGCAAGTAATGAGATTTGATAAGAAGGGTAAGTTAGCTCCAAGATATATTGGATCCTTTAAAATTCATTCAAGGCTAAGTGATGTGGCTTACAGACTGGTGTTACCTCTAGAGTTGTCACGAATTCATCCAGTATTCCATGTCTCTATGTTGAGAAAGTACATCTTTGATCCTTCACATGTGCTTTAGCCACAGACAGTTGAACTTAGTAAATATTAGACTTAAAAAGAGTACCCAGTGGCGATTGTGGATACCAAATAAATTCCTATGATAGAGGTACTATGGACTAACCATGCAATGGAAGATTGCACTTAGGAGACAAAATCTAATATGTAGAGCCAATACCCTTACGTGTCTCAGTATTAATGTAAAATTTGAGGACAAATTTTCTTAAGAGGGAAAGAATGTAATAACATGAATTTGTGTGGTTATTATTATTATTATTATTATTATTATTATTATTATTATTGGTATTATTATTATGGTTGTTATATATATGGTAAATCTTTAGGATTACTAAGGGTTTCAGAAGTTTCATGGTCACTTACCCTTAGAGAGTTCAGGTTGTGACAGACATTTTCCAAAAAATGTCTCAAAATAGAAATAATTAACGACGTTATTCTAAACATCTCAAAATAAATCATCTCTAATTTTCTATTTTTTTATGGTATCTTTCTTTCAAGCTTTATGCAAAGCATCAATTTGTTGTTGAGATAAACCTTCCCTATTCTCAAGTCGTTGAAACCCATTTTCAACTATCTCCCACACATCTTGTGATTCTTACAAGGCTTTCAATTGAATACACTAATTGTCATAATTTTTTTGGCAAGTTTTGGAAATTGAAAGGGACACATGCTTTTTTTTCTTTTTCATCTAACCACAAGGTGTTATAAGAGGATTCCCATTATGGGAGGCGCCTTTAAACTCATACCACACCTAAACTATTCCCCGCTCGACCAAGAACGAACCCCGAAGGGTAGTAAAGGTCTACCTCAAGAGTTTTAAAATAGTTGCATACCTAAAGCTTGAACCTGAGACCTCTTATTAAGCTAAAAGAGTTTCTTATCAACTCATTCACACCCTCTTACGTAGGAAACATGCTTTTTAATTATTCTCTCTCATGTGTTTTTGTTTTTCAAGCTATAATACAACTTTACTAAGAGGGAGAAGATAGATATACATGAATAGAAAAGATGCCTATTATTTGATAATTGATAGAGAAATACAAGACAAATAAATAGACACACACTCGCACTTTACTAGGTTGTAATTAATCTAATACATGAACATGACTTTTGATAAACTTGAGTCTACAAATTATTTCATGACATACATATATTGCTAGCTATATATATATATATATATATATATATATATATATATTTATTTATTTATTGCTAGCTAGCCGTGCGCTGTCTCACTTGTATCTGAAACCAAGTCATAAAATAACTTCTCAAGAAAAGGAAGATGATGGGTTTCTAAGTATATTGGCAACAACAAAATTCCATCATCATCTGGACTTGATAGTATATTACCTTTGCCTTGGCATGGAACTCCAGCTCTAAAATATGTAGGCTTTCCCCATCCGAAATCAACATCGTAGAAAGGAAATCGCAACCAACTAATAAACCTGAAGTTTTGTCCCAGGAAACCTTTAATTGTTTTGATGTTGGGTTTTGAATCTTTCTCTTCCTCCAAGTAATCAATAGCTGATCTCAAATACTCATCATCTACTCTCTTTATCGTCCTGTGAATTCTCTCCACAGTTTTCACTAATGGTTCTGATACAAGCTCACCACATAGACTACTTACAATAGGGTGCAAGATGCAATTGCCAAAATAGCCAGGAGGAGCAGTAGGTTGCATTCTTGACCTGCAATTAACAGAAAATTGTAACATTGTTTCTTGATCATCTGGTAAGCTACGTGCTTTGCACACACAGCGCCATACGTGCGCTGTTAGTATCTCATAAGTAGTGTAGTTGGGCATCAGAGCTTTCAGGGTATTGATTTGTTCAGGTGTGGTCTTGAGGATTGTTAAAGAAAAGGGCTCAGAAGTTGCAGTAGTGCTGGTGTTTAAGGTATGCAGCTTATATTCCATGTGGAGAAAGGAATGGAACGGCGAGACTCGGCTGCGGAGAATGGTTCGGTCAAGGAATGGTGGAAGAGCGATCGGGAGACCCCTAGCAGTATTTGCCCATTCTTTCAAGAAATGGACAACTCCAGTAGCATCTGATAGAATATGATGCCATCCAATTCCAATAGAGACGCCTCCACATGTGAATTTCGTTAACTAGCAAGGACCATTAAGCGATTTTGTGTTAAAATGATTTTCAATTGTATATCAAATCTATATATGTATCAAATGCATAACTCTAAAGTTATGAAGTAAAATGTTTGAAAAATATCTATTTCATTTTTAGAAATTAATGTGTCAAATTATTAAAAAATTTAATTTTTATTTTTTGATAAAATATTTATCATATTTTTAGTATTATTTTTTAATTAAAATGTTATTATACATATATCAATATTATTTAAATTTTAAAAATATTTATATAATACATATTTTTCTACCTTAAACCACTCAATTATTTTTTAAAATCATTAAAATTTTTTATGTTTTTTTAAAATATAAAAATAGAATAATTATTTAGTATTATTTTTTAATTAAAACACTACTATATATGCTCTAATACTAATATAATAATTTTTAAAACTATAACTAAAAGAATTATGGTATTCTCTCAAAAAAAAAAATTATGCTAAAAAAAAATTAAAGAAAAAATTCAATATAATATATTTTATTTTTAATTTATTTAGTTATTATTCTATTGAATTAATTAATTTAATTATTTTATTTTACAATTCAAGCATTGTACGGACTTATGAATAGTATATATTGAGTTTTAAAGGTATCAAGTCTAAAATTTAACAAATCTGTCTTAATATTTAAGTATTCACCCCTAAAAACTAATATTTAGTCCTATTAAAAATTCTATTTAAAAAAATTAAAAATTATAATATTTATGTATTTCTTTTAGCATTATTTCTTAACTAAAATACTATTATATAAATTCTAATAGTACTTAAATTCAAAATTTGACAAGTTCATATATTTATTTTTGAGTATTCACCCTTAAAATTTAACTAGCGATGAATCTACAGTACTTTAAATGATATATATTTTAATATAATTATTAAATTGACAATTTAGAAAGTTATTATAATAATTTTATTTAATAATGTTTTATTAAGATATATATATATGGCAATGATAATAATTAGAGAAATAAAATAAAAATAGAAAATAATTGATAACTTACACATTTTTACTTACGTTAAATTAAAAAAAAAATGTGTTTTTAATTAAATAAAAGATAAATGTTTTAATTAGAATAAAAGATATAATTTCTAATAAAAAATAAAATTAGTATTTTATAGCATAATTAAAATGTTTTATATTGAATAAAATATATGTATTTTAAAATAAAAAATTTTATAAAGAGAAAAAGGTAAGTAAATAAATTAAAAATAAAATATATTACATTAATTTTATTTTCTTTGATTTTGATTACCATTATTTTTAAATATAGTAGAATTTATTTTCAGACTATTAAATTACTATTGAAGTATATATTAAGAAAATTTTTAAAAATATAATTTCTAATAGTTTAGAAAAAATGATTGAGTGACTTGAGGTTAAAAAAATACGTATTAAATAAAAAATTTTAGAATTTAAGTAATATTAGAGTATGTAAAATAGTGTTTTAGATAAAAAAAATTAATAAAAAACTACAATAAATATTTTATTTTTAATAAAAACTAGGTTTTTTAAAAAATTTAACATATTAAATATTAAAGTGAATGCTAAAATATGAAAATACATAATTGTCAAATTTTTTACTTTGAAAAATAAAAAAATTCATGTAATTTTTTAATATTATTTTTTAACTAAACACTATTATACATACCAATTATTACACAAATTCTAATAATATTTATATACAATGTATTTTTTATATTAAATCAATAAAAAAATTTCATAAACCATAAAAAATTTTATTTTAAAAAAAAATAAGAAATTATAGGTAATTATTCAATATTATTTTTTAACCTATTATACATACTCCAATAATAAATCTAAAAAATAATCTACTACAATTAAAAATTATGGCAATAAAATTAAAAAAAATAAATTAATGTGATATATTTTATTTTAATTTATTTAATGATTATTTTATTTAGATTATTTATTTAATTATTGCTGATTCGCTACTAGTTTAAATTAAATTTAGTAAAAAGTATAATTACTACATAAAATATTGAAATACTAAATTATTAGAATTGAAAACTTTAAACCTCAATAATACATAATTATTTGTATTTGTACCTGTAAAAGAAGAAGTGGATACGAAGAAACGTGTTTAGAATAGTCAACTGTTGGAACGAGATGGAAAAGTTGTTCACTGGGCGTAAAATCGCTAATTTCGCTGAAAGCAAAATCTGTTTCAGCTTCTATGAACAGCACTCCCTTTCCGTTGCAGTGTATTTCAAGCCTTCCACTCCCATCGGTTTCCAATCTCCCAGCCACCGGACTAAACTGTACAAGAACTTGTTTCAAGGCCTCTTTCAGTAATTTAGGTTCAAAGAAATTGGAAAAAGTGTCGTTATATTTGTAAAGATAGAGTGAAGGAACATGGCGAATCATGCCACTCAATAGATCTAGGTTAGAGAGCCATAGATGCACAGTTGATGATTTATCTTGGACCGGACGCACAATGCTTGATTCCTTGATGTTAATATTCATCTGTTAAAAAATAATAATAATAATAATAATTCAAGACTATAATGTAACTTCTTATATAGTTAACTGTTAATTTTGCATAACTTCAAGAACCTTTTGGGTAGTAAATGTATTTTAGAATTGTAGAGATCGATGCCATACCTTGGATTATATATGATGAGCAAAGAGTTGTAGAGATGAAAAATACTGAAACCTTGTTGACAGAAAAAGGAGGGCTGTTCTGTGATGATGAGGCAAAATCTCAGTTTAGCACTTCTGAATTGAATGGGGCTATGGGCAAAAGTAATAGAAAGGAATTCGTGCCAGGGCTCGTCTTCTCTAGAAATAAACAATGAGCAAATGTAAAAATAAAGATTGGTAATAAATGTTAAAATGAAAATTGGTCTACTGTATATACACTGATAAAGATAACACTTGAGTATAAGAAAACAAAAGAAAGAGATGGAGGAAAAAATAAACTAAAATAAAATTTAAAATATTAAATAATAATTATAATTATAATTATAATTATAATTATTCTTTTTTACTCTTCAACAACCGTAAAAAACAATAAGATGCTCTTTTCTTATTCCTAGTCTGATTGTGTTGGCACTCTATTCTTTTTTTTTTTTTTTTTTTTTTGTCAATGTTGGTACTCATCTATTTAACACTATAGTTTTTGTCTCGTGAATAATATTATTACTGTCACGATCCAAAACAGGGGTCATGACCGGCGTTAAGGAACGGGAATTCTTTTGAATCTGGAATCCGTAACAAGCCTAAAAATAAAATAAATCATGCAATAATAACAATATTAAATACAGCGGAAGTAAAAATCATAAATATCATAATAACAATTTCACCAACTGGATTTAAATCAAATCTCAATTCATATATATATAAATTCTTTCAGTACAAATCAAGTTTCAATATAATACATCTCTTTAAAATAAAATACATGAAATCCAATATTTTAATTCACAACTACTGCAGTGTCTAGATTATAAAAATAAGACTCAAGTAGATAATTTACACAAAGAAGCCGGGGCGGAAGAAATCCGGCATATCGACCTGCTACTGAGCTCTGAGGATGTTGATTCTCCTGAAAAATAGTCAACGGAGGGGAGTCAGACCTCACTGAGTGAATTACTATAATATATATACATACACACTAAATGATAATGCATACAGTCAACAGTATATATCTAATATATATATACAGGCAATTACACACAGATGCAATAAAATCATTTTTATATATTTTATCTGAAATCATCTTTTATGAAGGATCACATAGAACCCTAGAATATCGCAACCTCGGAAATAGTGTTAGACAACACTCTAGCCATACAGGCTCACTTATTCCAAATATATCCACTTAATCCATTTGGACAGTAGACTGGCCCCGAGACATTAAGTCAACCGAGCTCCAGCAGTCTAACTGCCAGTGTGATTGGCCCCGAGATACTTGGTCAACCGAGCTCCAGCAATCACAGCCATAAACCACATCTCACACATATCAATAATCACATCAAATCAATATCCACAAATAAGTTAGTATTATAGCCTAACTACTATAGGCGTACCGGTACGTACTCGGTCCTAGTGCTGCCCACTAGGTAGCACGTTCTATCGATATCCTTCATTAATAAATATAAAACATTCATTCACAAAAATCAATGATGCATGAATTTAAATGAAATAACAATATAAACCATATATATACCGAAAATATACCAAACGTAAACCAGGTATATTTCGAGTATATATACGTCAAATGAATTCAATCAAATCATAAATTAAACTAAAAATATATTTAAAAACATTTTAAATATATTTTATTTACAAAACATGCATATAATTTAATATATACCAAAAATAAACCAAAAATATACTTAATATAAACTTAAGAAATAATCAAATTATTTATGCATATTTAATCAACATAAAACATGCATTTCTAAATCATGCATCCTAAGCATATATATATAGTATAGTAACTCACCTAGTGCGCTCCACGAGACGGGTCCGACAGGCCTGGTCCACTAGCCCTCGGTCTCGGCGCAACTAAACAAACAATAACGACAGACATTAGAATAAACCTAACATAAATCCTAGAATTCGATCTAGAGTATTTAAATACGGAATCAGAAATTAGGGTTCGACTGGATATCACGTTTTACGAGAATTCTACCTAAAATTCGACAGAATCTCCCCTGTAAAACGGACATCTCTCTACTCAAAAGAGTAGAGCCGACCCTGCAAAGAAACACACTTTATAAAACTACACAAGGCACAATCAAAATCCCACGGTCGGACTCCAAACTACAGTCCACTGACCGGGGTCCACAAACACAGAATAATTCAGAAATACCAAAAACATCCTTACAACCTAGAAATACATTTTATAGGAAAAATTTACATAATTAACCTTAAAACACAATAAAAACCGATAAAAACTCATTTTATTTGAAAAACCGTATATTATATATATATTTGAAAATAATTCACGAAAAATAGTTTTAATTAGTTAAAAATACTAAATAATTTGTAGAAATCATTTTTATACCTTAAATAACTATTAAAACCAATTAAATTACATTTTTAGCCAATTTAGGGTAAAATTACCAAAATACTCCTATATATATAAATATACTTAAATTACTTCAAAAATTCACCAAAAATCATACAATTATCCAAAATTAATTTTCTCAACATATTTATTAATAATATTAATAATTAAACCCAGTTAACCAATTAAATTCAAATAAAACACAATTAACCCTAATTTCTCAAAATCACATAAACTTCAATAATTAAAAATAAATACTTAGAAATTCATAAAAATTCCAAATAAATTCCTATAATTCATTTCAACACCCAATTTAATCATAAATCCCAATTTCATAATTTAAATAATTAATTTCCAAAAATTAGAAAATAATATTAAAATATTCAAAAATACCCAAAAATCCAAAAAATCTCAAAAATTCTACAAAAATTCATACATGTATATTGAGCTACTGAGAACAACATTTGTGAAGGGAGTTTTCATGAATCAATCAATTCAAAGCTCAAAAAAATCAAAAAACCCTAATAGGCCGAAATTGAAAATTCGAAACCTAAGCAAATCTAAACCATTTTAGCTCAAACCAAAGCCAGAATCACACTCACCGGATCTCAAGGAGAAGAAAGAGACCAGCGGTGTCGAAAACGGTGGCCGAAAATGGGAGAAACGGCAAAGGGACGATTTTCGGCCAAAAGAGGAAAAATGGAGCTGCCGGCGCCGGTGAAGGGAGCTGTTGGCGGCGGGGGACGGCTGGGAACGGCGGTGGCAAGCCGGGAGGCACACCGATGGTAGGTGACCGGAGTTGCAGACGGTGAGGGGTGGGGTGGGTGGTGGTCGAGCGCGAGAGGGAAAGAAGAAGAAGAAGAAGAAGAAGAAGAAGAACAAGAAGAAAAAGAAAAAGAAAGAAAAAAATAAAATAAAATAAAATAAAATAAAATAAAATAATAAAATAATTTTAGTAATTTAATAATAAATAAAATAATTAAATAACAATAAATTAATAAACAAATAATAAAATATTAGGATAATATATATTAAACCCTAATTAAATAAATATATACACATAGGCTTTATTTAGTAATTTAAAAATACGCATGAGTTCATGCAAGTCCGAAAATATATTTAAAATAATTAATATTAAAATATTTACGTGAAAATTTCCCCGAAAATGCAAATCTCGGGAAAATTTTACGTAAAACACTGTAAATAATACACAGTAATTAAAATAGGTTTTAAATACACATCAATTCGTAAAAATATCATATATATACATTCAAAATTTATTAACACTGTATATCCCGGTACAATGTAAAAATATTTTAAAAACACGGGATATTACAGTTACAAATAAGATACTGTTACATATGGAAATGCAAACTAGAAAAACGTGAATTCAGCTAGTCAAAATTTAGAATAAAAGTGCATTTTATTTACCAAATACATTTTTTCTTTTTTTACGGTGTTTCTTATTCCTCACCTGAAAACTCACTCTATTCAATCACCCATTTCTTTTCCTCCACCAAACATCACAATTAGAAATCTATTTTCTCAAAGCCGGCTTCGAGGTTTTTTTTTGGTTTTGATGTTCAACGAAGATAATTGGATTTTTTTTTTCCAAATCTTGACATGAGTTTGTTTTTGTAATTTTGTGATATAAAAATATTATTCTATTATATTATCAAAATAGGTTTTTTATATTAAATTATCAATTAATAGAATTATTAACGGTGTTAGTCATTTATTATAATTAATTTTTTATGTAAAAAAGTATTTAATATTGATAAAAATAATTATACAAGGACTTAATAATTATATAAGGATCTTGAATTCAACTCGATAACCTATTAGAGTAGTTTGAGCTTAACTTGAAAATAATCGAGTTGATTTTGAGTTTTTTCCGAATATCTTGTGACTTGACTTCACTCAATTATCCCTATTTATATATATTGAGATACAATAAAAATAATAATTATAATAATATTATTTACCTCATCAATTTTAAATGGCATCACAAATATTATATTTTAATCCAAAATTATCCTTTCTCATAATATTACCTTTTTTTTATCTCTTTTATCTTCTTTTTCTTTTCTTTATTCTTGTTGTATTATATATTTTTTGAACAGTGTCGCATTATCATTTGTATTCTCTAAAAATTTTAATCTCAATAAAGTTTTTTTTAGTTTAATCATTTTTTAACTGAATTTATTTTTTCGAGTTTAACTAAATAAAGTTTTTAGTTTTATGGAGGTTATATCTCTTCCAAATTGAAGGAGAGCTACACATATATATAGTATAAGAAAATTTTTTCAATTTTTTTTGGGGGTGATGGCCCCCTTAGCCTCTTTAGTAGTTTAGTAGTTTTGCCCGATACATAGGACACTATAGATATACTAGTAATTAACATTCACGTGTTTTATAAGTGAATAAAAAATTTATTTGACTTATGATATATTGTAAATTCTTTTTCTTTTTATTATTATTATTATTATTATTATTATTATTATTAAATATTTTTTAAAAATAATAACAATATTATTTATTTATATAACAATTAAATATTAACTTAATATAATTATAATTATAATTATAATTATTATTTTATTTAAATAATTAAATTATATTACTTTAATATTTTTTATAATTAATTTTTCTCAACTCTAGAATTGATTTTATATCAAAAAATTATTATGGTCATAATTAATTATAATATAATAAAAAATTAAAAATAATAAAAGTTATATTTTGTTTCTATAATAATTTAAATATTGCAACTCCATTCAACTAATGATTTATTACAATTTAATAAATTTTTTATTTGATTTATTTAATATTTTTAATATTAATATTTTTATTTATTAAATCAATAAAAAAATAATTTAATGTAATTTTTTAAGTTTAATTTTATATATATATATATATATATATATATATATATATATGAGCTAGCTTTGATACATGATGATATAGACAGCAACAGGAAGCATTTATTGAGGTAGGATTATCAGAAGTGTTGCACGTTTTATGTATCTCTTAGGGCATTTAATTTTTGAGAGGTAGACGTTATATTTTACACTAGTTGTTTTCCTCCAGGCATTTAATTTTAGAGAGGTAGATGTTAGCTTTTACATTAGTTGTTTTCCTCCAAAACAATTTTACCCCCAAATCTCTCCATTTTTTAAATAAGGTTACATTGAACTTTTTATCTTTTCTAGCAAAAAAAACAATTGAATAGATTTTATCCGTGTAGATTTATCCATAAATTAATAAGTGTTTATTTTTTCAAATTTGATAATATTTGAAGGGAAAAATTTTAATACTCTCTTGAAATTTGGTCAAACTAACTAGTATGTTTTTTATTTTCAAAAGCCCATTAATTCCTCTTTCAGTTTTCATATTATTTACTATTTTCCCTTTAGCATTAAAAAAAGACTGTTAACTAATATAAAAAGATTTATTTAGCCTCATTATATTGCTAAATTTATCTGGTTTCCACAAACTTTATCTGATTTTTTACAATTATTTAGTGTTCATATTTTATTTATATTATCAATAAAAATTATTTATTTATTTAAATTTTAAATAATTAATAAGATTAATTATCAAATTTAAGTAAAAATCTACCAACTTAACTTAACAAACCTCACAAAAATCAAAACCATTTAAAATTACTAGAAATTAAAAAACAAAAGCTGCATCATCGCCCCATCACCATCAGCATTCACCACCCTTTGCCACCATCATCAACGTTTCTTTTAACCACCACATTACCAAACTTTGCTGCATATGCACTACCAATCCACTAACAGATTGCTGCAAACCTAGTCTGATAAACTCTCTTACAAATTGAATGGTAAAGGCCATGCCTCACAAATGTGGAGTTCAATAGACAAACCCCAACAGACATTGGTCCAACTTAAATACCTGCCCTACCACAACCATAACCAAAATCGGCAATCCCCTTCTTCTTCTTACTAAACTTTACAAAAGAGGAGGAAGAAAAAGATGAGGGTAGAAAAAGGCTGCTTGCTTAATGGAGAACACGAGTGTGATAATCTGAATTTTTTTTTTTATTATTTTGTATAATTGAATTTCAAAGTTTGTAAAGTTATTAATAATTTTTATCTTATGTTGTTATTATTACATTAAATTACTATATTTAATTATTAAATATAAAATTCTAAAATGTTTATCTCATATATACACTTACGCACATGAATTAGTGAATTAAAATTAATTTGATAAGGCTAAAACATAGATAATTACACATTGATTATGTAAATTACCAACACCAATGTGCTAGTCAATTAGCTCATAAATTAACTTTTTGGCCAATTATTTCAGCAACTTGACAACAATTGTCAACTAACCCATATTAACCTTTCTGAAAAATTCATCTTAGTCCAAAACAAGTTTTTTAACTAATTCACCCTAAAACTTTTACATAATGACTAATTAGATCCTGTTTGTCAAATTTTAAAATAAGTTAAACATGAATTCATAAAATTAAAATTAAGTTTTTATTTTTTATTAACTAATATCATGTTTAAAAATAAATAAAACTTTAAAAAATTAGAATATATAAAAATATAATAAATTTTTACATAAATTAAATAAAATATCAATTTTTTTTTGAAATTATAGAAACTAAAAAATTAAGTTTCACCTATTCAACTTTTTATTACAAATGAATAGTATTCACATATAAAATTAAATAATTTTAAATGTAGTTTTAAAAAAAATATTAAGTTTAAGTTTCAATTTTAATTTTAAATATATAGATATGAAGAGATATAAAAAGTGTGTGAGTATAAAAAAAAAGATAAGAATATAAAAAAATTAATTATATGTAAGTCATAAAATATTATTGTTAAAATTTTTAATTTTTATATATTTCAAGTTAGATAAATTTAAATCATATATTCACCTTAAAGAATAGAGAAAAACTTTTAAAAAAAATTTATTTAATTTAAAAATTTTTTAAATTTAATTTTAAAAATTATGTATCATATATTTTTAAAATTTGATATAAACTGAATTTAATTACGAATTTATAAAATATTTTTGTGGATTAATGTAAAATAATAAGTTTGCAGTAAAGCAATTTGGTGAATTAATTAAAAATAATAAATTTGCCGTAAATTTAACATACATTAGTCGTTACATCTATCACTTCCGACAACATTTATCACGTCCGACATCTTTGACAAGTCATTTAAGGCACATTTATCATTTATCAACTTGGTAAAATTGTTGCTCGAAAAGAATTTGGTACAATTATTGTTCAAAAAAAAAAACTTTATATAATGACTAATTAGATCTAGTTTGTCAAATTTTCAAATATGCTAAACATGAATCCATAAAATTAAAATTAAGTTTTTATTTTTTAATAACTAATATCATGTTTAAAAATAAATAAAAATTTTAAAAATTAGAATATATAAAAATATAATAAATTTTTACATAAATTAAATAAAATATCAATTATTTTTTTTGAAATTATAAAAACTAAAAAATGAAGTTTAATCTATTCAGCTTTTTATTACAAATTGTAATATCTCGTGTTTTTAAATATTTTTACACTGTACCGGGATATGTAGTGTTAATAATTTTGTATATATATCTTATGATATTTTTACGAGTTGATGTGTATTTAAAACTTATTTTAATTACTGTGTATTATTTACAGTGTTTTACGTAAAATTTTCCCAGAACTTATATTTTTGGGGAAATTTTCACGTAAACAATGTATTATTAATTATTTTAAATGTATTTTCGGACTTGCATGAACTCATACGTATTTTTAAATTACTAAATAAAGACTATGTGTGTGAATATTTATTTAATTAGGGTTTAATATATATTACCCTAATATTTTATTATTTATTTATTTATTATTATTATTATTTAATTATTTTATTTATTATTAAATTATTAAAATTATTTTATTATTATTTTATTATTATTTAATTATTTTATTTTCTTTTTCTTTTTCTTTTTTTTTTCTTTTTCTTTTTCTTTTCTTTCTTTCTTTTTCTTTTTTTTTTTCTTCTTCTTCTTCTTTCCTTCTCTCCCGCGCCCGACCATCACCCACCTCACCCCTCACCGTCTGCAACTCCGGTCACCTACCGTCGGTGTGCCTCCCGGCTTGCTACCGCCGTTCCCAGCCATCCCCCGCCGCCAGCAGCTCCCTTCCCCGGCGCCGGCAGCTCCATTTTCCATTTTTTGGCCGAAAATTGTCCCTTCGTCGTTTCTCCCTCCTCCGGCCACCGTTTTCGACACCGCCGGTCTCTTTCTTCTCCTTGAGGTCCGGTGAGTGTGATTCTAGCTTTGGTTTGAGCTTAAATGGTCTAGAATTGCTTAGGTTTCGAATTTTCAATTTCGGCCTATTAGGGTTTTTGATTTTTTTGAGCTTCGAATTGATTGATTCATGAAAACTCCCTTCACAAATGTTGATCCTAGTAGCTCAATATACATGTATGAATTTTTGTAGAATTTTTGGAGATTTTTTGGATTTTTGGGTATTTTTGAATATTTTAATATTATTTTCTAATTTTCGGGAATTAATTATTTAAATTATGAAATTGGGATTTATGGTTAAATTAGGTGTTGAAATGAATTATAGGAATTTATTTGGAATTTTTATGAATTTCTAAGTATTTATTTTGAATTATTTGAGTTTATGTAATTTTGGGAAAATTAGGTTAAATGTGTTTTTATTTGAAATTAATTGGATAATTGGGTTTAATTATTGATATTATTGATAAATATGTTGAGAAAATTAATTTTGGATAATTGTATGATTTTTGGTGATTTTTTGAAGTAATTTAAGTATATTTATATATATAGGGGTATTTTGGTAATTTTACCCTAAATTGTCTAAAAATGTAATTTAATCGGTTTTAATAGTTATTTAAGGCATAAAAATGATTTCTACAAATTATTTGATATTTTTAACTAATTAAAACTATTTTTCGTGAATTATTTTCAATTATATATATAATATACGGTTTTTCTAATAAAATGAGTTTTTATCGGTTTTTACAGTGTTTTAAGGTTAATTATGTAATTTCTACTTATAAAATGAATTTCTATGTTGTAAGGATATTTTTGGTATTTTCAAAAATTTTCTGTGTTTGTGGACCCCGGTCGGTAGATTGTAGTCTGGAGTCCGACCGAGGGATTGTTGTCACGACCCAAAACAGGGGTCATGACCGGCGCTAGGGAATGGGAATTCTTTCGAATCCGGAACCCGTAGCAAGCCTAAAAATAAAATAAATCATGCAATAATAACAATAATCATATATTATGCAGCGGAAATAAAAATCATAATATCATAATATTATTCACATCAACTGGATTTAAATCAAATTTCATCTCATAGATATATAATCTTTAATATAAATCCAGTTTCAATATAATACATCTCTTTAAAAAAAAATAAGATACATGAAATCCAATACTTTAATTCACAACTACTGCAGTGTCTAGATAAAATAAATAAGATTCAAGTAGATAATTTACACAAAGAAGCCGGGGCGGAAGAAATCCGGCGTATCGACCTGCTATTGAGGTCTAAGGATGTTGACTCTCCTGAAAAATAGTCAACGGAGGGGAGTCAGACCTCACTGAGTGAATTACTATAATATATATACATACACACTAAATGATAATGCATACAATCAATAATACATATCTAATATGTATATATACAGGCAAATTCACACAGATGCAGTAAAAATCATTTTTATATATTTTATTGAAAATCGCAGTTTATGAAGGATCACATAGAACCCTAGAATATCGCAACCTCAGAAATAGTGTTAAACAACACTCTAGCCATACAGGCTCACTTATTCCAAATATATCCACTTAATCCATTTGGACAGTAGACTGGCCCCGAGACACTAAGTCAACCGAGCTCCAGCAGTCTGACTGCCAGTGTGATTGGCCCCGAGACACTTGGTCAACCGAGCTCCAGCAATCACACCCACAAACCACATCTCACACATATCAATAATCACATCAAATCAATATCCACAAATAAGTTAGTATTATAGCCTAAATACTATAGGCGTACCGGTACGTACTCGGTCCTAGTGCTGCCCACTAGGTAGCACGTTCTATCGATATCCTTCATTAATAAATAAATCATCCATTCATAAAAATAAATGATGCATGAAGTTCAATAAAATAACAACATAAACCATATATATACCGAAAATATACCAAAAGTAAACCAGGTATATTTCGAGTATATATACGTCAAATGAATTCAATCAAATTATAAATTAAGCTATAAATATATTTAAAAACATTTTAAATATATTTTATTTACAAAACATGCATATAATTTAATATATACCAAAAATATACTTAATATAAACTTAAGAAATAATCAAATTATTTATGCATATTTAATCAACGTAAAACATGCATTTCTAAATCATGCATCCTAAGCATATATATATAGTATAGTAACTCACCTAGTGCGCTCCACGAGACGGGTCCGACAGGCCTGGTCCACTAGCCCTCGGTCTCGGCGCAACTAAACAAGAAATAAGTAACCGACATCAGAATAACCCTAACAGAAATCCTATAATTTGATCTAGAGTATTAAACACAGAATCAGAAATTAGGGTTCGACTGGACATCACGTTTTACGAGAATTCTACCGAAAATTCGGCAGAACCTCCCCTGTAAAACGGACATCTCTCTACTCAAAAGAGTAGAGCCGACCCTGCAAAGAAACACACTTCAAAAAATAGGCTCAACACAAAACCACAACCCCTCGGTCGGACTCCAGACTACAATCCACCGACCGGGGTCCACAAACACAGAACAATTCAGAAAATACCAAGAATATCCTTATAACATAGAAATACATTTTATAGGTAGAAATTACATAATTAACCTTAAAACACTGTAAAAATCGATAAAAACTCATTTTATTTGAAAAACCGTATATTATATATATAATTGAAAATAATTTACGAAAAATAGTTTTAATTAGTTAAAAATACTAAATAATTTATAGAAATAATTTTTATACCTTAAATAACTATTAAAACCAATTAAATTACATTTGTAGCCAATTTAGGGTAAAATTACCAAAATACCCCTATATATATAAATATACTTAAATTACTTCAAAAATTCACCAAAAATCATACAATTATCCAAAATTAATTTTCTCAACATATTTATGAATAATATTAATAATTAAACCCAATTAACCAATTAAATTCAAATAAAAACACATTTAACCTAATTTCTCAAAATTACATAAACTTCAATAATTAAAAATAAATACTTAGAAATTCATAAAAATTCCAAATAAATTCCTATAATTCATGTCAATACCCAATTTAACCATAAATCCCAATTTCATAATTTAAATAATTAATTTCCAAAAATTAGAAAATAATATTAAAATATTCAAAAATACCCAAAAATCCAAAAAATCTCCAAAAATTCTAAAAAAATTCATACATGTAGATTGAGCTACTAGGATCAACATTTGTGAAGGGAGTTTTCATGAATCAATCAATTCGAAGCTCAAAAAAATAAAAAACCCTAATAGGCCGAAATTGAAAATTCGAAACCTAAGCAATTCTAGACCATTTAAGCTCAAACCAAAGCTAGAATCACACTCACCGGACCTCAAGGAGAAGAAAGAGACCAGCGGGTGTCGAAAACGGTGGCCGGAATCGGCGAGGGAAGAAGAAAATGCAACTCTCGGCTTCTGGCGATATCAAGCTTCCCTGACGCCGGAAATGGCTACCACAGGCAACGAGGAAAGCTGGGGAATGGCGGTGGCAAGCCAGGAGGCACACCAACGGTAGGTGACCAGAGTTGCAAACGGTGAGGGGTGAGGTGGGTGATGGTCGGGCGCGGGAGAGAAGAAAACAAGAAGAAGAAGAAGAAAAAAAAAAGAAAAAGAAAGAAAGAAAAGAAAAAGAAAAGGAAAAATAAAAATAAAATAAAATAATTAAATAATAATAAAATAATAATAAAATAATTTTAATAATTTAATAATAAATAAAATAATTAAATAACAATAAATAAATAAATAAATAATAAAATATTAGGGTAATATATATTAAACCCTAATTAAATAAATATTCACACACATAGTCTTTATTTAGTAATTTAAAAATACGCATGAGTTCATGCAAGTCCGAATATATATTTAAAATAATTAATAATACATTATTTACATGAAAATTTCCCCGAAAATGCAAGTCCCGGGAAAATTTTACGTAAAACACTGTAAATAATACACAGTAATTAAAATAGGTTTTAAATACACATCAACTCGTAAAAATATCATATAATATACAGAAATATTGACACTGCATATCCCGGTACAGCGTAAAAATATTTAAAAACACGGGATATTACAGTTGTGGTTTTGTGTTGAGCCTATTTTTCGAAGTGTGTTTCTTTGCAGGGTCGGCTCTACTCTTTTGAGTAGAGAGATGTCCGTTTTACAGGGGAGGTTCTGCCGAATTTTCGGTAGAATTCTCGTAAAACGTGTTGTCCAGTCGAACCCTAATTTTTGATTCTGTGCTTAATACTCTAGATCGAATTCTAGGATTTCTGTTAGGGTTATTCTGATGTCAATTATTTATTTCTTGTTTAGTTACGCCGAGACCGAGAGCTAGTGGACCAGGCCCGTCGGACCTGTCTCGTGGAGCGCACTATGTGAGTTACTATATTATATATATATGCTTAGGATGCATGATTTAGAGATGCATGTTTTATGTTGATTAAATATGCATAAATAATTTGATTATTTCTTAAGTTTATATTAGGTATATTTTTGGTTTATTTTTGGTATATATTAAATTATATGCATGTTTTGTAAATAAAATATATTTAAAATGTTTTTAAATATATTTCTAGTTTAAGTTATAATTTGATTGAATTCATTTGACATATATATACTTGAAATATACCTGGTTTACTTTTGGTATATTTCCGGTATATATATGGTTTATATTGTTATTTCATTTAAATTCATGCATCATTTATTTTTGTGAATGAATGATTTATATTATTAATGAAGGATATTAATAGAACGTGCTACCTAGTGGGCAGCACTAGGACCGAGTACGTACCGGTACGCCTATAGTATTTAGGCTATAATACTAACTTATTTGTGGATATTGATTGATTATGATTATTTGATGTGTGAGATATGGTTTGGGGTGTGATTGCTGGAGCTCGGTTGACCAAGTGTCTCGGGGCCAATCACACTGGCAGTTAGACTGCTGGAGCTCGGTTGACTTAGTGTCTCGGGGCTAGTCTACTGTCCAAATGGATTAAGTGTTTATATCTTGGAATAAGTGAGCCTGTATGACTAGAGTGTTGTCTAACACTATTTCCGAGGTTGCGATATTCTAGGGTTCTATGTGATCCTTCATAAATCATGACTTTAAATAAAAGTATATAAAAATGATTTTACTGCATCTGTGTGAATTTGCTTGTATATATATACATATTAGATATGTATTATTGACTGTATGCATTATCATTTAATATGTATGTATATATATTATAGTAATTCACTCAGTGAGGTCTGACTCCCCTCCGTTGACTATTTTTCATGAGAGTCAACATCCTCAGACCTCAGTAGCAGGTCGATACGCCGGATTTCTTCCGCCTCGGCTTCTTTGTGTAAATTATCTACTTGAGTCTTATTTATTTTATCTAGACACTGCAGTAGTTGTGAATTAAAGTATTGGATTTCATGTATTTTATTTTTAAAGAGATGTATTATATTGAAACTGGATTTGTACTGAAAAATTTTATATATGTGATGAGTTGAGATTTGATTCAAATCCAGTGATGAAAATGTTATTATGATATTTATGATTTTTATTTCCGCTGCATATTATATGATTATTGTTATTATATATGATTTATTTTATTTTTAGGCTTACGACGAGTTCCGGATTCAAAAGAATTCCCGTTCCCTAGCGCCGGTCATGGCCCCTGTTTTGGGTCGTGACACAAATAAATAGTATTCACATATAAAATTAAATAATTTTAAATGTAGTTTTAAAAAATATTAAGTTTAAGTTTCAATTTTAATTTTAAATATATAGACATGAAGAGATATAAAAAGTGTGAGTATAAATAAAACATAAGAATATAAAAAAATTAACTATATGTAAGTCATAAAATATTATTGTTAAAATTTTTAATTTTTATATATTTGAAATTAGATAAATTTAAATTATATATTTACCTTAAAGAATAGAGAAAAACTTTTTAAAAAATATCTTTAATTTAAAAATTTTTTAAATTTAATTTTAAAAATTATGTATCATATATTTCTAAATTTGGTATAAACTGAATTTAATTACAAATTTATAAAATATTTTGGTGGATTAATTTAAAATAATAAGTTTGCAATAAAATAATTTGGTGAATTAATTAAAAATAATAAATTCGCCGTAAATTTAACATACATCACTCGTTACATCTATCACTTCCGACATCTTTGACAAGTCATTTAAGGCACATTTATCATTTATCAACTTGGTAAAATTGTTGCTCGAAAAAAAATTTGGTACTATTATTGTTAAAAAAAAAAACAAAAAAAACTTTATATAATGACTAATTAGATTCAGTTTGTCAAGTTTTAAAATATGCTAAACATGAATTCATAATTTTAAAATTAAGTTTTTATTTTTTTTATTAACTAATATCATGTTTGAAAATAAATAAAAATTTAAAAAATTAGAATATATAAAAATATAATAAATTTTTACATAAATTAAATAAAATATCAATTTTTTTTTGAAATTATAGAAACTAAAAAATTAAGTTTCACCTATTCAACTTTTTATTACAAATGAATAGTATTCACATATAAAATTAAATAATTTTAAATGTAGTTTTAAAAAAAAATATTAAGTTTAAGTTTCAATTTTAATTTTAAATATATAGATATGAAGAGATATAAAAAGTGTGTGAGTATAAAAAAAAAGATAAGAATATAAAAAAATTAATTATATGTAAGTCATAAAATATTATTGTTAAAATTTTTAATTTTTATATATTTCAAGTTAGATAAATTTAAATCATATATTCACCTTAAAGAATAGAGAAAAACTTTTAAAAAAAATTTATTTAATTTAAAAAATTTTTAAATTTAATTTTAAAAATTATGTATCATATATTTTTTAAATTTGATATAAACTGAATTTAATTACGAATTTATAAAATATTTTTGTGGATTAATGTAAAATAATAAGTTTGCAGTAAAGCAATTTGGTGAATTAATTAAAAATAATAAATTTGCCGTAAATTTAACATACATTAGTCGTTACATCTATCACTTCCGACAACATTTATCACGTCCGACATCTTTGACAAGTCATTTAAGGCACATTTATCATTTATCAACTTGGTAAAATTGTTGCTCGAAAAAGAATTTGGTACAATTATTGTTAAAAAAAAAAACTTTATATAATGACTAATTAGATCTAGTTTGTCAAATTTTCAAATATGCTAAACATGAATCCATAAAATTAAAATTAAGTTTTTATTTTTTAATAACTAATATCATGTTTAAAAATAAATAAAAATTTTAAAAATTAGAATATATAAAAATATAATAAATTTTTACATAAATTAAATAAAATATCAATTACTTTTTTTGAAATTATAGAAACTAAAAAATGAAGTTTAATCTATTCAACTTTTTATTACAAATGAATAGTATTCACATATAAAATTAAATAATTTTAAATGTAGTTTTAAAAAATATTAAGTTTAAGTTTCAATTTTAATTTTAAATTTATAGACATGAAGAGATATAAAAAGTGTGTGAGTATAAATAAAACATAAGAATATAAAAAAAAATTAACTATATGTAAGTCATAAAATATTATTGTTAAAATTTTTAATTTTTATATATTTGAAGTTAGATAAATTTAAATTATATATTTACCTTAAAGAATAGAGAAAAACTTTTTAAAAAATATCTTTAATTTAAAAATTTTTTAAATTTAATTTTAAAAATTATGTATCATATATTTTTAAATTTGATATAAACTGAATTTAATTACAAATTTATAAAATATTTTGGTGGATTATTTAAAATAATAAGTTTGCAGTAAAATAATGTCACGACCCAAAACAGGGACCATGACCGGCGCTAGGGAACGGGAATTCTTTCGAATCCGGAACCCGTAGCAAGCCTAAAAATAAAATAAATCATGCAATAATAACAATAATCATATATTATGCAGCGGAAATAAAAATCATAATATCATAATATTATTCACATCAACTGGATTTAAATCAAATTTCATCTCATAGATATATAATCTTTAATACAAATCCAGTTTCAATATAATACATCTCCTTTAAAAAAATAAGATACATGAAATCCAATACTTTAATTCACAACTACTGCAGTGTCTAGATAAAATAAATAAGACTCAAGTAGATAATTTACACAAGAAGCCGGGGCGGAAGAAATCCGACGTATCGACCTGCTACTGAGGTCTGAGGATATTGACTCTCCTGAAAAATAGTCAACGGAGGGGAGTCAGACCTCACTGAGTGAATTACTATAATATATATACATACATACTAAATGACAATGCATACAGTCAATAATACATATCTAATATGTATATATATACAGGCAAATTCACACAGATGCAGTAAAATCATTTTTATATACTTTATTTAAAATCATGATTTATGAAGGATCACATAGAACCTTAGAATATCGCAACTTCAGAAATAGTGTTAGACAACACTCTAGGCATACAGGCTCACTTATTCCAAGATATAACCACTTAATCCATTTGGACAGTAGACTGGCCCCGAGACACTAAGTCAACCGAGCTCCAGCAGTCTGATTGCCAGTGTGATTGGCCCCGAGACACTTGGTCAACCGAGCTCCAGCAATCACACCCACAAACCACATCTCACACATATCAATAATCACATCAAATCAATATCCACAAATAAGTTAGTATCATAGCCTAAATACTATAGGCGTACCGGTACGTACTCGATCCTAGTGCTGCCCACTAGGTAGCACGTTCTATTGATATCTGTCATGAACCAAAACAGGGGCCATGACCGGCGCTAGGGAACGGGAATTCTTTCGAATCTGGAACCCGTAGCAAGCCTAAAAATAAAATAAATCATGCAATAAATAACAATAATCATATATTATGCAGCGGAAATAAAAATCATAATATCATAATATTATTCACATCAACTGGATTTAAATCAAATTTCATCTCATAGATAAATAATCTTTAATACAAATCCAGTTTCAATATAATACATCTCTTTAAAAAATAAGATACATGAAATCCAATACTTTAATTCACAACTATTGCAGTGTCTAGATAAAATAAATAAGACTCAAGTAGATAATTTACACAAAGAAGCCGGGGCGGAAGAAATCCGGCGTATCGACCTACTACTGAGGTCTGAAGAAATTGACTCCTCCTGAAAAATAGTCAACGGAGGGGAGTCAGACCTCACTGAGTGAATTACTATAATATATATACATACACACTAAATGATAATGCATACAATCAATAATACATATCTAATATGTATATATACAGGCAAATTCACACAGATGCAGTAAAAATCATTTTTATATATTTTATTGAAAATCGCAGTTTATGAAGGATCACATAGAACCCTAGAATATCGCAACCTCAGAAATAGTGTTAAACAACACTCTAGCCATACATGCTCACTTATTCCAAATATATCCACTTAATCCATTTGGACAGTAGACTGGCCCCGAGACACTAAGTCAACCGAGCTCCAGCAGTTTGACTGCCAATGTGATTGGCCCCGAGACACTTGGTCAACCGAGCTCCAGCAATCACACCCACAAACCACATCTCACACATATCAATAATCACATCAAATCAATATCCACAGATAAGTTAGTATTATAGCCTAAATACTATAGGCGTACCGGTACGTACTCGGTCCTAGTGCTGCCCACTAGGTAGCACGTTCTATCAATATCCTTCATTAATAAATAAATCATCCATTCATAAAAATAAATGATGCATGAAGTTCAATAAAATAACAACATAAACCATATATATACCGAAAATATACCAAAAGTAAACCAGGTATATTTCGAGTATATATACGTCAAATGAATTCAATCAAATTATAAATTAAGCTATAAATATATTTAAAAACATTTTAAATATATTTTATTTACAAAACATGCATATAATTTAATATATACCAAAAATAAACCAAAAATATACTTAATATAAACTTAAGAAATAATCAAATTATTTATGCATATTTAATCAACGTAAAACATGCATTTCTAAATCATGCATCCTAAGCATATATATATAGTATAGTAACTCACCTAGTGCGCTCCACGAGACGGGTTCGACAGGCCTGGTCCACTAGCCCTCGGTCTCGACGCAACTAAACAAAAAATAAATAATCGACATCAGAATAACCCTAACAGAAATCCTAGAATTCGATCTAGAGTATTTAAATACGGAAACAGAATTAGGATTCGACTGGATATCACGTTTTACGAGAATTCTACCGAAAATCCGGCAGAACCTCCCCTGTAAAATGGACATCTCTCTACTCAAAAGAGTAGAGCCAACCCTGCAAAGAAACACACTTCGAAAAACTACACAAGGCACAATCAAAATCCCACGGTCGGACTCCAAACTACAGTCCACCGACCGGGGTCCACAAACACAGAATAATTCAGAAATACCAAAAATATCCTTACAACCTAGAAATACATTTTATAGGTAAAAATTACCTAATTAGCCTTGAAACACTGTAAAAACCAACAAAAACTCATTTTATTTGAAAAACTGTATATTATATATATAATTGAAAATAATTTACGAAAAATAGTTTTAATTAGTTAAAAATAGTAAATAATTTATAGAAATCATTTTTATACCTTAAATAACTATTAAAACCAATTAAATTACATTTTTTAGCCAATTTATGGTAAAATTACCAAAATACCCCTATATATATAAATATACTTAAATTACTTCAAAAATTCACCAAAAATCATACAATTATCCAAAATTAATTTTCTCAACATATTTATGAATAATATTAATAATTAAACCCAATTAACCAATTAAATTCAAATAAAAACACATTTAACCTAATTTCTCAAAATTACATAAACTTCAATAATTAAAAATAAATACTTAGAAATTCATAAAAATTCCAAATAAATTCCTATAATTCATTTCAACACCCAATTTAACCATAAATCCCAATTTCATAATTTAAATAATTAATTTCCAAAAATTAGAAAATAATATTAAAATATTCAAAAATACCCAAAAATCCAAAAAATCTCCAAAAATTCTACAAAAATTCATACATGTATATTGAGCTACTAGGATCAACATTTGTGAAGGGAGTTTTCATGAATCAATCAATTCGAAGCTTAAAAAAATCAAAAACCCTAATAGGCCGAATTGAAAATTCGAAACCTAAGCAATTCTAGACCATTTAAGCTCAAACCAAAGCTAGAATCACACTCACCGGAGCTCAAGGAGAAGAAAGAGACCAGCGGTGTCGAAAACGGTGGCCGGAGGAGGGAGAAATGGCGAAGGGTCGATTTTCGGCCAAAAGAGGAAAACTAGCTCGCTGGCATCGGGGAAGGGAACTGCTGGCGGCGGGGGACGGCTGGGAACGGCGGTGGCAAGCCGGGAGGCACACCGACGGTAGGTGGCCGGAGTTGCAGACGGTGAGGGGTGAGGTGGGTGATGGTCGGGCGCGGGAGAGAAGGAAAGAAGAAGAAGAAGAAGAAGAAGAAGAAAAAAAAGAAAAAGAAAGAAAGAAAAGAAAAAGAAAGAAAGAAAAGAAAAAGAAAAAGAAAAAGAAAAATAAAAATAAAATAAAATAATAAAATAATAATAAAATAATTTTAATAATTTAATAATAAATAAAATAATTAAATAACAATAAATAAATAAATAAATAATAAAATATTAGGGTAATATATATTAAACCCTAATTAAATAAATATTCACACACATAGTCTTTATTTAGTAATTTAAAAATACGCATGAGTTCATGCAAGTCCGAAAATACATTTAAAATAATTAATAATACATTGTTTACGTGAAAATTTCCCCGAAAATGCAAGTCCCGGGAAAATTTTACGTAAAACACTGTAAATAATACACAGTAATTAAAATAGGTTTTAAATACATATCAACTCGTAAAAATATTATATAATATACATAAATTATTGACACTGCATATCCCGGTACAGCGTAAAAATATTTAAAAACACGGGATATTACAATATCCTTCATTAATAATATAAATCATTCATCCATAAAAATAAATGATGCATGAAGTTCAATAAAATACAACATAAACCATATATATACCGGAAATATACCAAAAGTAAACCAGGTATATTTCGAGTATATATATATGTCAAATAAATCCAATCAAATCATAAATTAAATTAAAAACATTTTAAATATATTTTATTAATAAAACATGTATATAATTTATTATAAACCAAAAATATACTTAAATACAAATCACATTATTTATGCATTTTAATCAAAGTAAAACATATATTTCTAAATCATGTATCCTAAGCATATATATATAGTATAATAACTCACCTAGTGCGCTCCACGAGACAGGTCCGATGGGCCTGGTCCACTAGCCCTCGGTCTCGGCGCAACTAAATAAGAAATAAATAATCGACATCAGAATAACCCTAACAGAAATCCTAGAATTCGATCTAGAGTATTAAACACAGAATCAGAAATTAGGGTTCGACTGGACATCACGTTTTACGAGAATTCTACCGAAAATTCGACAGAACCTCCCCTGTAAAACGGACATCTCTCTACTCAAAAGAGTAGAGCCGACCCTGCAAAGAAACACACTTCGAAAAATAGGCTCAACACAAAACCACAACCCCTCGGTCGGACTCCAAACTACAGTCTACAGACCGGGGTCCACAAACACAGAACAATTCAGAAATACCAAAAATATCCTTATAGCATAGAAATACATTTTATAAGTAAAAATTACCTAATTAGCCTTAAAACACTGTAAAAACCGATAAAAACTCATTTTATTTGAAAAACCGTATATTATATATATAATTGAAAATAATTTACGAAAAATAGTTTTAATTAGTTAAAAATACTAAATAATTTATAGAAATCATTTTTTATACCTTAAATAACTATTAAAACCAATTAAATTACATTTTTAGCCAATTTAGGGTAAAATTACTAAAAAATACCCCTATATATATAAATATACTTAAATTACTTCAAAAATTCACCAAAAATCATACAATTATCCAAAATTAATTTTCTCAACATATTTATGAATAATATTAATAATTAAACCCAATTAACCAATTAAATTCAAATAAAAACACATTTAACCTAATTTCTCAAAATTACATAAACTTCAATAATTAAAAATAAATACTTAGAAATTCATAAAAATTCCAAATAAATTCCTATAATTCATTTCAACACCCAATTTAACCATAAATCCCAATTTCATAATTTAAATAATTAATTTCCAAAAATTAGAAAATAATATTAAAATATTCAAAAATATCCAAAAATCCAAACAATCTCCAAAAATTCATACATGTAGATTGAGCTACTAGGATCAACATTTGTGAAGGGAGTTTTCATGAATCAATCAATTCGAAGCTCAAAAAAATCAAAAACCCTAATAGGCCGAAATTGAAAATTCGAAACCTAAGCAATTCTAGACCATTTAAGCTCAAGCCAAAGCTAGAATCACACTCACCAGAGCTCAAGGAGAAGAAAGAGACCGGCGGTGTCGAAAACGGTGGCCGGAGGAGGGAGAAACGGCGAAGGGTCGATTTTCGGCCAAAAGAGGAAAACTAGCTCGCCGGTGCCGGGGAAGGGAACTGCTGGTGGCGGGGGACAGTTGGGAACAGCG
Source organism: Mallotus nudiflorus (assembly GCA_947683625.1). Lineage (NCBI taxonomy): Eukaryota > Viridiplantae > Streptophyta > Magnoliopsida > Malpighiales > Euphorbiaceae > Mallotus > Mallotus nudiflorus. The sequence continues at coordinate 998,240 of CANTUR010000592.1, read as the reverse complement.
GTGGCAAGCCGGGAGGCACACCGACGGTAGGTGGCCGGAGTTGCAGACGGTGAGGGGTGAGGTGGGTGATGGTCGGGCGCGGGAGAGAAGAAAAGAAGAAGAAGAAGAAGAAAAAAAAGAAAAAGAAAGAAAGAAAAGAAAAAGAAAAAGAAAAATAAAAGAAAAATAAAAAGAAAAATAAAATAAAATAAAATAAAATAATAAAATAATAATAAAATAATTTTAATAATTTAATAATAAATAAAATAATTAAATAACAATAAATAAATAAATAAATAATAAAATATTAGGGTAATATATATTAAACCCTAATTAAATAAATATTCACACACATAGTCTTTATTTAGTAATTTAAAAATACGCATGAGTTCATACAAGTCCGAAAATACATTTAAAATAATTAATAATACATTGTTTACGTGAAAATTTTCCCGAAAATACAAGTCCCGGGAAAATTTTACGTAAAACACTGTAAATAATACACAGTAATTAAAATAGGTTTTAAATACACATCAACTCGTAAAAATATCATATAATATACAGAAATTATTGACACTGTATATCCCAAATATTTAAAAACACGGGATATTACAGTCTTCCCCCCTTACAAGAATTCGTCCCCGAATTCCAGAAAACAAGATCAAGAAGGAAAGAGATACGGGTAAGAAGCTCGCATCTCAGCTTCAGTCTCCCACGTATGCTCCTCAACTCTGTCGCTACGCCACAGAACCTTGACCATCGGAATCTGCTTCAATCTCAACTGTCGAACTTGATAATCAACGATCGCCACAGGTTCTTCCACAAACGTCAAATCTTCACTCACTTCTACACTGTTTGGCTGCAACACGTGTGAAGGATCTGAGATATACTTCCTCAACATTGAGATATGAAATACTGGATGCACCTGTGACATACTCGGAGGAAAATCCAACCGATATGCAACAGTGTCAACTCTTTCCAGAATCTCAAACGGTCTAATGTATCTCGGTGCTAGCTTACCCTTACGTGAAAATTTTCCCGAAAATACAAGTTCTGGAAAAATTTTACGTAAAACACTGTAAATAATACACAATAATTAAAATAGGTTTTAAATACACATTAACTTATAAAAATATCATATAAAATACAAAAATTATTGACACTGCATATCTCAATACAGTATAAAAAAATTTAAAAATACGGGATATTAAATAATTTGATGAATTAATTAAAAATAATAAATTCGCCGTAAATTTAACATACATCACTCGTTACATCTATCACTTCCGACATCTTTGACAAGTCATTTAAGGCACATTTATCATTTATCAACTTGGTAAAATTCTTGCTCGAAAAAAAATTTGGTACTATTATTGTTAAAAAAAAAACAAAAAAACACTTTATATAATGACTAATTAGATTCAGTTTGTCAAGTTTTAAAATATGCTAAACATGAATTCATAATTTTAAAATTAAGTTTTTATTTTTTTTATTAACTAATATCATGTTTGAAAATAAATAAAAATTTAAAAAATTAGAATATATAAAAATATAATAAATTTTTACATAAATTAAATAAAATATCAATTTTTTTTTGAAATTATAGAAACTAAAAAATTAAGTTTCACCTATTCAACTTTTTATTACAAATGAATAGTATTCACATATAAAATTAAATAATTTTAAATGTAGTTTTAAAAAAAAATATTAAGTTTAAGTTTCAATTTTAATTTTAAATATATAGATATGAAGAGATATAAAAAGTGTGTGAGTATAAAAAAAAAGATAAGAATATAAAAAAATTAATTATATGTAAGTCATAAAATATTATTGTTAAAATTTTTAATTTTTATATATTTCAAGTTAGATAAATTTAAATCATATATTCACCTTAAAGAATAGAGAAAAACTTTTAAAAAAAATTTATTTAATTTAAAAAATTTTTAAATTTAATTTTAAAAATTATGTATCATATATTTTTAAATTTGATATAAACGGAATTTAATTACGAATTTATAAAATATTTTTGTGGATTAATGTAAAATAATAAGTTTGCAGTAAAGCAATTTGGTGAATTAATTAAAAATAATAAATTTGCCGTAAATTTAACATACATTAGTCGTTACATCTATCACTTCCGACAACATTTATCACGTCCGACATCTTTGACAAGTCATTTAAGGCACATTTATCATTTATCAACTTGGTAAAATTGTTGCTCGAAAAAGAATTTGGTACAATTATTGTTAAAAAAAAAAAACTTTATATAATGACTAATTAGATCTAGTTTGTCAAATTTTCAAATATGCTAAACATGAATCCATAAAATTAAAATTAAGTTTTTATTTTTTAATAACTAATATCATGTTTAAAAATAAATAAAAATTTTAAAAATTAGAATATATAAAAATATAATAAATTTTTACATAAATTAAATAAAATATCAATTACTTTTTTTGAAATTATAGAAACTAAAAAATGAAGTTTAATCTATTCAGCTTTTTATTACAAATGAATAGTATTCACATATAAAATTAAATAATTTTAAATGTAGTTTTAAAAAATATTAAGTTTAAGTTTCAATTTTAATTTTAAATATATAGACATGAAGAGATATAAAAAGTGTGTGAGTATAAATAAAACATAAGAATATAAAAAAAATTAACTATATGTAAGTCATAAAATATTATTGTTAAAATTTTTAATTTTTATATATTTGAAGTTAGATAAATTTAAATTATATATTTACCTTAAAGAATAGAGAAAAACTTTTTAAAAAATATCTTTAATTTAAAAATTTTTTAAATTTAATTTTAAAAATTATGTATCATATATTTTTAAATTTGATATAAACTGAATTTAATTACAAATTTATAAAATATTTTGGTGGATTAATTTAAAATAATAAGTTTGCAGTACAATAATTTGGTGAATTAATTAAAAATAATAAATTCGCCGTAAATTTAACATACATCACTCGTTACATCTATCACTTCCGACATCTTTGACAAGTCATTTAAGGCACATTTATCATTTATCAACTTGGTAAAATTGTTGCTCGAAAAAAAATTTGGTACTATTATTGTTAAAAAAAAACAAAAAAAAACTTTATATAATGACTAATTAGATTCAGTTTGTCAAGTTTTAAAATATGCTAAACATGAATTCATAATTTTAAAATTAAGTTTTTATTTTTTTTATTAACTAATATCATGTTTGAAAATAAATAAAAATTTAAAAAATTAGAATATATAAAAATATAATAAATTTTTACATAAATTAAATAAAATATCAATTTTTTTTTGAAATTATAGAAACTAAAAAATTAAGTTTCACCTATTCAACTTTTTATTACAAATGAATAGTATTCACAAAAAAAAAGATAAGAATATAAAAAAATTAATTATATGTAAGTCATAAAATATTATTGTTAAAATTTTTAATTTTTATATATTTCAAGTTAGATAAATTTAAATCATATATTCACCTTAAAGAATAGAGAAAAACTTTTAAAAAAAATTTATTTAATTTAGAAAATTTTTAAATTTAATTTTAAAAATTATGTATCATATATTTTTAAATTTGATATAAACTGAATTTAATTACGAATTTATAAAATATTTTTGTGGATTAATGTAAAATAATAAGTTTGCAGTAAAGCAATTTGGTGAATTAATTAAAAATAATAAATTTGCCTGTAAATTTAACATACATTAGTCGTTACATCTATCACTTCCGACAACATTTATCACGTCCGACATCTTTGACAAGTCATTTAAGGCACATTTATCATTTATCAACTTGGTAAAATTGTTGCTAGAAAAAGAATTTGGTACAATTATTGTTCAAAAAAAAAACTTCTAGTTTGTCAAATTTTCAAATATGCTAAACATGAATCCATAAAATTAAAATTAAGTTTTTATTTTTTAATAACTAATATCATGTTTAAAAATAAATAAAAATTTTAAAAATTAGAATATATAAAAATATAATAAATTTTTACATAAATTAAATAAAATATCAATTACTTTTTTTGAAATTATAGAAACTAAAAAATGAAGTTTAATCTATTCAGCTTTTTATTACAAATGAATAGTATTCACATATAAAATTAAATAATTTTAAATGTAGTTTTAAAAAATATTAAGTTTAAGTTTCAATTTTAATTTTAAATATATAGACATGAAGAGATATAAAAAGTGTGTGAGTATAAATAAAACATAAGAATATAAAAAAAATTAACTATATGTAAGTCATAAAATATTATTGTTAAAATTTTTAATTTTTATATATTTGAAGTTAGATAAATTTAAATTATATATTTACCTTAAAGAATAGAGAAAAACTTTTTAAAAAATATCTTTAATTTAAAAATTTTTTAAATTTAATTTTAAAAATTATGTATCATATATTTTTAAATTTGATATAAACTGAATTTAATTACAAATTTATAAAATATTTTGGTGGATTAATTTAAAATAATAAGTTTGCAGTACAATAATTTGGTGAATTAATTAAAAATAATAAATTCGCCGTAAATTTAACATACATCACTCGTTACATCTATCACTTCCGACATCTTTGACAAGTCATTTAAGGCACATTTATCATTTATCAACTTGGTAAAATTGTTGCTCGAAAAAAAATTTGGTACTATTATTGTTAAAAAAAAACAAAAAAAAACTTTATATAATGACTAATTAGATTCAATTTGTCAAGTTTTAAAATATGCTAAACATGAATTCATAATTTTAAAATTAAGTTTTTATTTTTTTTATTAACTAATATCATGTTTGAAAATAAATAAAAATTTAAAAAATTAGAATATAAAAATATAATAAATTTTTACATAAATTAAATAAAATATCAATTTTTTTTTGAAATTATAGAAACTAAAAAATTAAGTTTCACCTATTCAACTTTTTATTACAAATGAATAGTATTCACATATAAAATTAAATAATTTTAAATGTAGTTTTAAAAAAAATATTAAGTTTAAGTTTCAATTTTAATTTTAAATATATAGATATGAAGAGATATAAAAAGTGTGTGAGTATAAAAAAAAAGATAAGAATATAAAAAAATTAATTATATGTAAGTCATAAAATATTATTGTTAAAATTTTTAATTTTTATATATTTCAAGTTAGATAAATATAAATCATATATTCACCTTAAAGAATAGAGAAAAACTTTTAAAAAAAATTTATTTAATTTAAAAAATTTTTAAATTTAATTTTAAAAATTATGTATCATATATTTTTAAATTTGATATAAACGGAATTTAATTACGAATTTATAAAATATTTTTGTGGATTAATGTAAAATAATAAGTTTGCAGTAAAGCAATTTGGTGAATTAATTAAAAATAATAAATTTGCCGTAAATTTAACATACATTAGTCGTTACATCTATCACTTCCGACAACATTTATCACGTCCGACATCTTTGACAAGTCATTTAAGGCACATTTATCATTTATCAACTTGGTAAAATTGTTGCTCGAAAAAGAATTTGGTACAATTATTGTTAAAAAAAAAAAACTTTATATAATGACTAATTAGATCTAGTTTGTCAAATTTTCAAATATGCTAAACATGAATCCATAAAATTAAAATTAAGTTTTTATTTTTTAATAACTAATATCATGTTTAAACATAAATAAAAATTTTAAAAATTAGAATATATAAAAATATAATAAATTTTTACATAAATTAAATAAAATATCAATTATTTTTTTTGAAATTATAGAAACTAAAAAATTGTAATATCTCGTGTTTTTAAATATTTTTACACTGTACCGGGATATGCAGTGTCAATAATTTCTGTATATTATATGATATTTTTACGAGTTGATGTGTATTTAAAACCTATTTTAATTACTGTGTATTATTTACAGTGTTTTAAGTAAAATTTTCCCGGAACTTGCATTTTCGGGGAAATTTTCACGTAAATATTTTAATATTAATTATTTTAAATATATTTTCAGACTTGCATGGACTCATACGTATTTTTAAAATACTAAATAAAGCCTACGTGTGTGTATATTTATTTAATTAGGGTTTAGTATTACCCTAAATTTTTATTTATTATTTATTTATTTTATTGATATTTAATTATTTTTATTTAGTATAAATTATTAAAATATTAAATTTTATGTGTGTGGTGTATATTTAATGTGTGTGATTTAATATTATTTTATTATATAGTGTAAAGTATATATATATACATATATACATTAAAATTTGTCAAAATTACAAAAGTTTAGAAAATTACCATTTTACCCCCGAGCCTTCTTCTTCCTCCCGCCTGTTCCCTTCACTGTCCGGTCGCTGCCGTGCCGTTTCTTCACCGTGGGAGTGCCGTCCGGTGTGCCACCACCTTCCCCAGCCTTCCTCGCCGCCTGTGGTAGCCGTTTCCGACGTCTGGAAGTCGGTTTTGGCCGGAGAAGCCGAAACTTTGGCCGGTCTCTTTCTTCTCCTTGAGCTCCGGTGAGTGTGATTCTAGCTTTGGTTTGAGCTTAAATGGTCTAGAATTGGTTAGGTTTCGAATTTTCAATTTCGGCCTATTAAGGTTTTTGATTTTTTTGAGCTTCGAATTGATTGATTCATGAAAACTATCTTCATAAATATTGTTCCTAGTAGCTCAATCTACATGTATGAATTTGTAATATCCCGTGTTTTTAAAATATTTTTACACAGTACCGGGATATGCAGAGTTAATGATTTCTGTATTTTATATGATATTTTTACGAGTTGATATGTATTTTAGACCTATTTTAATTAATGTGTTTTATATATAGTGTTTTACGTAAAATTTTCCCGGGACTTGCATTTTCGGGGAAATTTTCACGTAAACGATTTATTATTAATTATTTTAGATATATTTACGGACTTGCATGAACTCATACATATTTTTAAACTATTAAATAAAGTCGGTGTGTGTATATTTATTTAATTAGGGTTTATTAATTCCCTAATATTTTATTTAGTATTTAATTGTTTAAATTGTTATTTAATTAATTATATTTAGTATAAATTATTAAAATATTAATATTTTTATGTGTGTGGTGTATATTTGATGTGTGTAATTTAATATTATTTTAATATATAGTATAAAGTATATATATATACATATATTTGTCAAAATTACAAAAGTTTGCCAAATTACACTTTTGCCCCCGACATCTCCTTCTTCCTCCCGATCCTTCCCCTTGCCGTCCGGGTGTCTGTCACGCCGTTCCTTTACCGTCGGTGTGCCTCTCAGTGAGCCACCTCCGTCTCCAGCCATTCCCCGCCGCCAGCAGCCCCCTTTCCCGACGAGTTTGGCCGGAATTAGCTTAGGAGGCCGAAAGTCGAGCTACCGCCGTTTCTCCCTCCTCCGGCCACCGTTTTCGACACCGCCGGTCTCTTTCTTCTCCTTGAGCTCCGGTGAGTGTGATTCTAGCTTTGGTTTGAGCTAAAATGGTCTAGAATTGCTTAGTTTTCGATTTGTCAATTTCGGCCTATTAGGGTTTTCGATTTTTTTGAGCTTCGAATTGGATGATTCATGGAAACTCCATTCACAAATGTTGTTCCTAGTAGCTTAATCTAAATGTATGAATTTTTGTAGAATTTTTGGAGGTTGTTTGGATTTTTGGGTATTTTTGAATATTTTAATATTATTTTCTAATTTTTGGAAATTAATTATTTAAATTATGAAATTGGAGTTTATGGTTGAATTAGGTGTTGAAATGAATTATAGGAATTTATTTGGAATTTTTATGAATTTCTAAGTATTTATTTTGAATTATTGAAGTTTATGGAATTTTGGAAAAATTAGGTTAAATGTGTTTTAAATTGAATTTAATTGGTTAATTGAGTTTAATTATTGATAAATATGTTGAGAAAATTAATTTTTGGATAATTGTATGATTTTTGGTGAATTTTTGAAGTAATTTAAGTATATTTATATATATAGGGGTATTTTGGTAATTTTACCCTAAATTGTCTAAAAATGTAATTTAATTGGTTTTAATATTTATTTAAGGTATAAAAATGATTTCTACAAAATATTTGGTATTTTTAACTAATTAAAACTATTTTTCGTGAATTATTTTCAATTATAAATATAATATACGGTTTTTCTAATAAAATGAGTTTTATCGGTTTTTACAGTGTTTTAAAGGTTAATTATGTAATTTTTATTTATAAAATGTATTTCTGTGATTTAAGGATATTTTTAGTATATCTGAAATTATTCTGTGTTTGTGGACCCCGGTCGGTGGACTGTAGTTTGGAGTCCGACCGTGGGATTTTGATTGTGTTGAGCTTGAATTTCGAAGTGTGTTTCTTTGCAGGGTCGGCTCTACTCTTTTGAGTAGAGAGATGTCCGTTTTACAGGGGAGGTTCTGCCGAATTTTCGATAGAATTCTCGTAAAACGTGATGTCCAGTCGAACCCTAATTTTCGATTCTGTGTTTAATACTCTAGATTGAATTCTAGGATTTCTGTTAGGTTTATTCTGATATCGGTTATTTATTTCTTGTTTAGTTGCGCCAAGACCGAGGGCTAGTGGACCAAGCCCGTCGGACCTGTCTCGTGGAGCGCATTAGGTGAGTTACTATACTATATATATATGCTTAGGCTGCATGATTTAGAAATGCATGTTTTATGTTGATTAAATATGCATAAATAATTTGATTATTTCTTAAGTTTACATTAAGTATATTTTTGGTATATATTAAATTGTATGCATGTTTTGTAAATAAAATATATTTAAAATGTTTTTAAATATATTTCCAGCTTAATTTATAATTTGATTGAATTTATTTGACGTATATATACACGAAATATACCTGGTTTACTTTTGGTATATTTTCGGTATATATATGGATTATATTGTTATTTCATTTACATTCATGCATCATTTATTTTTATGAATGAATGTTTTACATTATTAATGATGAAGGATATCAATAGAACGTGCTACCTAGTGGGCAGCACTAGGACCGAGTACGTACCGGTACGCCTATAGCTTTAGGCTATATTATTAAATTATTTGTGGATATTGATTTGATTATGATTATCGATATGTGAGATGTGGTTGTGGGTGTGATTGCTGGAGCTCGGTTGACCAAGTGTCTCAGGGCCAATCACACTGGCAGTCAGACTGCTGGAGCTCGGTTGACTTAGTGTCTCGGGGCCAGTCTACTGTCTAAATGGATTAAGTGGATATATTTGGATTAAGTGAGCCTGTATGGCTAGAGTGTTGTTTAACACTATTTTCTGAGGTTGCGATATTCTAGGGTTCTATGTGATCCTTCATAAACTGTGATTTTCAATAAAATATATAAAATGATTTTATTGCATCTGTGTGCAATTGCCTGTATATATACATATTATATATATACTGTTGATTGTATGCATTATCACTTAGTGTGTATGTATATATATTATAGTAATTCACTCAATGAGGTCTGACTCCCCTCCATTGACTATTTTTCAGGAGAGTCAACTTCCTCAGACCTCAGTAGCAGGTCGATACGCCGGATTTCTTCCGCCCCGGCTTCTTTATGTAAATTGTCTACTTGAGTCTTATTTATTTTATCTAGACACTGCAGTAGTTGTGAATTACAGTGTTGGATTTCATGTACTTTATTTTAAAGAGATGTACTACATTGAAACTGGATTTGTATTAAAGATTATATTTATGTGATGAGATGAGTTTTGAATTAAATCCAGTTGATATGAAAAATGATATTATGATATTATGATTTTTATTTTCCGCTGCATATTATATTATTACTGTTATTATGGCATGCTTTATTTTATTTTTAGGCTTGCTACGGGTTCCGGATTCGAAAGAATTCCCGTTCCCTAGCGCCGGTCATGGCCCCTGTTTTGGGTCGTGACAAAGTTGGTATCAGAGCGAAGTTCGTATCAGAGTGGAGTTCTGTGTCAGGGCTTAGTTATGTGAGTTGTGGCCCTAGTTTTAAAGTTGTGTTTTCTGTTGGACTATTGCAGTGTATTAGGTTCGAGTATGTCTTGATGAGTATTCCTTGCTGTAGTTTTCAACATTATTCCTCCGTTGTCTGTTTTGTCTGAATCTTTCCGTTTGTCTTTTCAGAATGAGGAGGCGAGCGCATGTCGCTCCACCGGTCGTTGAGGCCGAGGATGATGAGTCTTTTCAGGATGAGGTTTTACCTCCTGAGCCGCTAGTTAGACGTAGAGGTCGTGGCAGAGGTAGACCTCGAGGAGCGGCAGGTCGCCGTAGGCAGAGAGAGTTACAGGACGAGGAGCCTGTTGAGCCTGAGTTTGATGTTCCTGTTCCTCCAGTTGTTCAGCCTGTTCAGCCTGCCTATCAGCAGGGTATGTCTGACCCTGAGGCAGCTTTGTTCTATGCCCGAGTTGGCAGGATTGCTTTCGATGGTACTTCTGATCCTTTAGATTTTCTGCATGCGATTGAGACTAGGACTCGGACTGCTCATACCGAGTACCAGAGGATCATGATCGTTGAGTTGTCTGTTGAGGGACCAGCCTTAGATTGGTTCATTCAGATGATCCAGCCTTATATGATGACGATGACATGGGCTCAGTTTCGAGAGCGATTCATGAGGAGATTTTGTCCAGAGCCTCTTCGTTTGAGCTATCGTCTCCGGTTGACCAGTATTTCTCGTGGAGATCGATCTGTAGAGGAGTATACCCGAGAGTTTCTTCGTCTGGGTAGATATGCTGAGGATCTGATGCGAGATCAGTATTTTGCTGTTACTACGTATGTTACTGGTTTGGGTTCAGCTTTTGCTGGTATGCCCACAGCAGAGTCGTGGTAGAGGTACTAGAGGAGGTGCCAGAGGTGTTGGCCAGGCTTCTACCAGTCAGCAGGGAGGTCGAGGTCAGGCCAGAGTCTTCCATCTGACTCAGCAGGATGCTCAGGCATCTAATGCAGTCGTGGCAGGTATTCTTTCTGTTTGTTACCTGGATGCATGGGTTTTGTTTGATTCGGGTGCCACGCATTCGTTTGTTTCTCCTGTTTTTGCTTCTAAATCTTGTTGGCAAGCTTCGAGGATGGCTTTTCCTTTGTCTGTTGCCACTCCTCTGAGCGATTCTTTGGACGCCGATATTGTTCTTTCTGGTTGTCCAGTTCTCGTGGGAGATAGAGAATTACCCGCTGATTTGATTTTGTTGGATGTGATGGAGTTTGATGTTATTCTGGGAATGGATTGGTTGTCTCAGCACTTCGCCGTGGTAGATTGCAGGAATAAGGAGGTGACTTTTAGAATTCCTGGTGAAGTAGAATTTAAGTTTGTTGGTGATAGGAGTTCAGCACCTCAGAATCTTATTTCTGCTATTTCTGCTAGGAAGTTGTTGAGGAAAGGTTGTCAGGGGTTTTTGGCATTGGTTAGGGATACGTCAGTGGAGAAGTTGTCACTCACAGATGTTCCTATTGCTTGTGAGTTTCCTGATGTTTTTCCCGAGGAGTTACCAGGTTTACCACCTCATAGAGAGATTGAGTTCTGTATAGATGTGGTTCCAGGTACTACTCCTATATCTATGCCACCCTATCGTATGGCTCCTGCAGAGTTGAGAGAGTTGAAGGAGCAGTTGCAAGAGTTGTTGGATAAGGGTTTCATTAGACCTAGTGTTTCCCCTTGGGGTGCACCAGTCTTGTTTGTGAAGAAGAAGGATGGTACCCTGAGACTGTGCACTGACTATAGAGAGTTGAATAAGGTGATGGTGAAGAACAAGTATCCTCTCCCGAGGATAGATGATTTGTTTGATCAGCTACAGGGTGCACAGTTCTTTTCTAAGGTTGACTTGAGGTCAGGTTATCATCAGCTGCGGATTAGTGAAGCTGATATTCCTAAGACAGCGTTCCGCACTAGATATGGTCATTATGAGTTTCTGGTGATGTCTTTTGGTTTGACTAATGCACCAGCAGCTTTTATGGACCTGATGAACAGAGTATTCAGACCGTATGTGGATCAGTTTGTAGTAGTCTTCATTGATGATATACTGGTATATTCGAGGAGTATGGAAGAGCATGTATATCATTTGAGGATTGTACTACAGACACTGAGAGATCATCAGCTTTATGCTAAATTCTCGAAGTGTGATTTCTGGATGGAGAGTGTTTCTTTTCTTGGACATGTAGTGTCTAAAGAAGGTATTCAGGTTGATCCACAGAAGGTTGAGGCAGTATCTGAATGGCCTAGACCTACTTCAGTTACTGAGATTCAGAGTTTTCTGGGTTTAGCCGGGTATTATAGGCGGTTTGTGCAGGATTTTTCCAGGATAGCAGCCCCTATGACTCGCTTGACTCAGAAGAATGTTAGATTCGAGTGGTCAGAAGCTTGTGAGAATAGTTTTCAGTTGTTGAAGGAGAAGTTGACCACAGCGCCAGTATTAGCTTTGCCTAATAGTATGGATAAGTTCACAGTTTACTGTGATGCCTCTAGAATTGGTCTTGGTTGTGTGTTGATGCAGAATGGAAGGGTGATAGCCTATGCTTCGAGGCAGTTGAAGAAGCATGAGCAGAACTATCCTACACATGACCTAGAGATGGCTGCAGTGATCTTTGCTTTCAAGATTTGGAGACATTATCTGTACGGGGTGACTTGTGAGATATTTACTGATCACAAGAGCCTTAAGTACATTTTTCAGCAGCGAGATCTGAATTTGAGGCAGAGAAGATGGTTGGAATTGTTGAAGGATTATGATTGCGAGATTCTTTACCATCCGGGTAAAGCTAATGTGGTAGCAGATGCCTTGAGTAGGAAGTCCTCAGGTAGTCTTGCTCACATCGGTGTTGAGAGGAGACCATTGATCCAGGAATTGCATTTGTTGGTGGATCAAGGTCAGATGATGAAGATTAGTAGATCAGGTGGACTGTTAGCTCAGTTTAAAGTACGATCTGTGCTGAGGGATAGGATTAAAGCAGCTCAGAGCCGAGATCCTATTCTAGAAGAGCTTGCAGAGAATGTCAGAGCAGGGAAGTTCACTGATTTCACACTCGATGATGATGGTGTGTTGTGGATCAGTGGTAGATTGTGTGTTCCAGATGTGGATGACTTGAGAGAAGAGATTTTAGAAGAAGCACATTCTACAGCCTACAGCGTTCATCCAGGTGTTACTAAGATGTACCACAGTATCAGAGATCTATACTGGTGGGATGGATTGAAGAAGGATGTTGCTGATTATGTTGCTAAGTGCTTGACGTGTCAACAAGTGAAAGCCGAACATCAGAAGCCTTCTGGGAAGCTTCAGCCTCTTCCTATTCCCGAGTGGAAGTGGGAAAGGATAGCTATGGATTTTGTGGTCGGTTTACCTCGTTCGAAGGATGGATACGATTCCATCTGGGTGATTGTAGACAGGTTGACGAAGTCTGCACATTTCTTGCCTGTGAAAACCACATATTCAGTTGCTAGATTGGCGAAGTTGTATGTGAAGCATATTGTGTGCCTTCATGGAGTACCTGTGTCCATTGTGTCAGATAGAGGTTCAGTGTTTACTTCTCGTTTTTGGTAGAAGTTGTAGGAAGCGATGGGCACTAGGTTGGATTTCAGTACTGCTTTTCATCCTCAGACAGATGGTCAGTCTGAGAGGACGATCCAGACACTGGAAGATATGTTGAGGATGTGTGTCTTGGATTTGGGAGGTAGCTGGGATGATCATTTGTCGCTTGTTGAGTTTGCATATAATAACAGCTACCATAGCAGTATTGGCATGGCACCATATGAGGCGTTGTATGGAAGGAAGTGTAGATCCCCGTTGAGTTGGGATGAGATTGGTGAGAGAGCTTTGACTAGACCAGAGATGGTTCAGGATGCTGCAGAGAAAGTCACCGTGATCAAGCGAAGATTAGAGACCGCAGTTAGCAGACAGAAGAGTTATGCGGATCCTAGGCGCAGAGATGTGGAGTTTCAGGTTGGAGATTTCATTTTTCTGAAAGTATCTCCGATGAAGGGTGTGATGAGATTTGGCAGGAAGGGTAAGTTAACACCGAGATATATTGGACCGTTTGAGATTCTGGAGAGAGTTGGCACTGTTGCATATCGGTTGGATTTGCCTCCGAGTATGTCACAGGTGCATCCAGTATTTCATATCTCGATGTTGAGGAAGTATATCTCAGATCCTTCACACGTGTTGCAACCTGACGGTGTAGAAGTGAATGAAGATTTGACGTTTGTGGAAGAACCTGTGGCGATCGTAGATTTTCAAGTTCGACAGTTGCGATCGAAGCAGATTCCGATGGTCAAGGTTCTGTGGCGTAGCGACAGAGTTGAAGAGCATACGTGGGAGACTGAAGCTGAGATGCGAGCTTCTTACCCGTATCTCTTTCCTTCTTGATCTTATCTTTTAGAATTCGGGGACGAATTCCTGTAAGGGGGGAAGACTGTAATATCCCGTGTTTTTAAAATATTTTTACACAGTACCGGGATATGCAGAGTTAATGATTTCTGTATTTTATATGATATTTTTACGAGTTGATATGTATTTTAGACCTATTTTAATTAATGTGTTTTATATATAGTGTTTTACGTAAAATTTTCCCGGGACTTGCATTTTCGGGGAAATTTTCACGTAAACGATTTATTATTAATTATTTTAGATGTATTTACGGACTTGCATGAACTCATACATATTTTTAAACTATTAAATAAAGTCGGTGTGTGTATATTTATTTAATTAGGGTTTATTAATTCCCTAATATTTTATTAAGTATTTAATTGTTTAAATTGTTATTTAATTAATTATATTTAGTATAAATTATTAAAATATTAATATTTTTATGTGTGTGGTGTATATTTGATGTGTGTAATTTAATATTATTTTAATATATAGTATAAAGTATATATATATACATATATTTGTCAAAATTACAAAAGTTTGCCAAATTACACTTTTGCCCCCGACATCTCCTTCTTCCTCCCGATCCTTCCCCTTGCCGTCCGGGTGTCTGTCACGCCGTTTCTTCACCGTCGGTGTGCCTCTCGGTGAGCCACCTCCGTCTCCAGCCATTCCCCGCCGCCAGCAGCCCCCTTTCCCGACGAGTTTGGCCGGAATTAGCTTAGGAGGTCGAAAGTCGAGCTACCGCCGTTTCTCCCTCCTCCGGCCACCGTTTTTGACACCACCGGTCTCTTTCTTCTCCTTGAGCTCCGGTGAGTGTGATTCTAGCTTTGGTTTGAGCTAAAATAGTCTAGAATTGCTTAGTTTTCGATTTGTCAATTTCGGCCTATTAGGGTTTTCGATTTTTTTGAGCTTTGAATTGGATGATTCATGGAAACTCCCTTCACAAATGTTGTTCCTAGTAGCTTAATCTACATGTATGAATTTTTGTAGAATTTTTGGAGGTTTTTTGGATTTTTGGGTATTTTTGAATATTTTAATATTATTTTCTAATTTTTGGAAATTAATTATTTAAATTATGAAATTGGAGTTTATGGTTGAATTAGGTGTTGAAATGAATTATAGGAATTTATTTGGAATTTTTATGAATTTCTAAGTATTTATTTTGAATTATTGAAGTTTATGGAATTTTGGAAAAATTAGGTTAAATTTGTTTTAAATTGAATTTAATTGGTTAATTGAGTTTAATTATTGATATTATTGATAAATATGTTGAGAAAATTAATTTTTGGATAATTGTATGATTTTTGGTGAATTTTTGAAGTAATTTAAGTATATTTATATATATAGGGGTATTTTGGTAATTTTACCCTAAATTGTCTAAAAATGTAATTTAATTGGTTTTAATATTTATTTAAGGTATAAAAATGATTTCTACAAAATATTTGGTATTTTTAACTAATTAAAACTATTTTTCGTGAATTATTTTCAATTATAAATATAATATACGGTTTTTCTAATAAAATGAGTTTTATCGGTTTTTACAGTGTTTTAAAGGTTAATTATGTAATTTTTATTTATAAAATGTATTTCTGTGATTTAAGGATATTTTTGGTATATCTGAAATTATTCTGTGTTTGTGGACCCCGGTCGGTGGACTGTAGTTTGGAGTCCGACCGTGGGATTTTGATTGTGTTGAGCTTGAATTTCGAAGTGTGTTTCTTTGCAGGGTCGGCTCTACTCTTTTGAGTAGAGAGATGTCCGTTTTACAGGGGAGGTTCTACCGAATTTTCGGTAGAATTCTCGTAAAACGTGATGTCCAGTCGAACCCTAATTTTCGATTCTGTGTTTAACACTCTAGATTGAATTCTAGGATTTCTGTTAGGTTTATTCTGATATCGGTTATTTATTTCTTGTTTAGTTGCGCCAAGACCGAGGGCTAGTGGACCAGGCCCGTCGGACCTGTCTCGTGGAGCGCATTAGGTGAGTTACTATACTATATATATATGCTTAGGCTGCATGATTTAGAAATGCATGTTTTATGTTGATTAAATATGCATAAATAATTTGATTATTTCTTAAGTTTACATTAAGTATATTTTTGGTATATATTAAATTGTATGCATGTTTTGTAAATAAAATATATTTAAAATGTTTTTAAATATATTTCCAGCTTAATTTATAATTTGATTGAATTTATTTGACGTATATATACACGAAATATACCTGGTTTACTTTTGGTATATTTTCGGTATATATATGGATTATATTGTTATTTCATTTACATTCATGCATCATTTATTTTTATGAATGAATGTTTTACATTATTAATGATGAAGGATATCAATAGAACGTGCTACCTAGTGGGCAGCACTAGGACCGAGTACGTACCGGTACGCCTATAGCTTTAGGCTATATTATTAAATTATTTGTGGATATTGATTTGATTATGATTATCGATATGTGAGATGTGGTTGTGGGTGTGATTGCTGGAGCTCGGTTGACCAAGTGTCTCGGGGCCAATCACACTGGCAGTCAGACTGCTGGAGCTCGGTTGACTTAGTGTCTCGGGGCCAGTCTACTGTCTAAATGGATTAAGTGGATATATTTGGATTAAGTGAGCCTGTATGGCTAGAGTGTTGTTTAACACTATTTTCTGAGGTTGCGATATTCTAGGGTTCTATGTGATCCTTCATAAACTGTGATTTTCAATAAAATATATAAAATGATTTTATTGCATCTGTGTGCAATTGCCTGTATATATACATATTATATATATACTGTTGATTGTATGCATTATCACTTAGTGTGTATGTATATATATTATAGTAATTCACTCAATGAGGTCTGACTCCCCTCCATTGACTATTTTTCAGGAGAGTCAACTTCCTCAGACCTCAGTAGCAGGTCGATACGCCGGATTTCTTCCGCCCCGGCTTCTTTATGTAAATTGTCTACTTGAGTCTTATTTATTTTATCTAGACACTGCAGTAGTTGTGAATTACAGTGTTGGATTTCATGTACTTTATTTTAAAGAGATGTACTACATTGAAACTGGATTTGTATTAAAGATTATATTTATGTGATGAGATGAGTTTTGAATTAAATCCAGTTGATATGAAAAATGATATTATGATATTATGATTTTTATTTTCCGCTGCATATTATATTATTACTGTTATTATGGCATGCTTTATTTTATTTTTAGGCTTGCTACGGGTTCCGGATTCGAAAGAATTCCCGTTCCCTAGCGCCGGTCATGGCCCCTGTTTTGGGTCGTGACAGAATTTTTGTAGAATTTTTCGAGATTTTTTGGATTTTTGGGTATTTTTGAATATTTTAATATTATTTTCTAATTTTTGGAAATTAATTATTTAAATTATGAAATTGGGGTTTATGATTAAATTGGGTGTTGAAATGAATTATAGGAATTTATTTGGAATTTTTATGAATTTCTAAGTATTTATTTTTAATTATTGAAGTTTATGTAATTTTGAGAAATTAGGTTAAATGTGTTTTTATTTGAATTTAATTGGTTAATTGGGTTTAATTATTAATATTATTGATGAATATGTTGAGAAAATTAATTTTGGATAATTTTATGATTTTTGGTGAATTTTTGAAGTAATTTAGGTATATTTATATATATAGGGGTATTTTGGTAATTTTACCCTAAATTGGCTAAAAATGTAATTTAATTGGTTTTAATAGTTATTTAAGGTATAAAAATGATTTCTATAAATTATTTAGTATTTTTAACTAATTAAAACTATTTTTCGTAAATTATTTTCAATTATATATATAATATACGGTTTTTCAAATAAAATGAGTTTTTGTTGGTTTTTACAGTGTTTTAAAGCTAATTAGGTAATTTTTACCTATAAAATGTATTTCTAAGTTGTAAGGATATTTTTGGTATTTCTGAATTATTCTGTGTTTGTGGACCTCGGTCGGTGGACTGTAGTTTGGAGTCCGACCGTGGGATTTTGATTGTTCATTGTGTAGTTTTTCGAAGTGTGTTTCTTTGCAGGGTCGGCTCTACTCTTTTGAGTAGAGAGATGTCCGTTTTACAGGGGAGGTTCTGCCAAATTTTTGGTAGAATTCTCGTAAAATGTGATATCCAGTCGAACCCTAATTTCTGATTCTGTGTTTAATACTCTAGATCAAATTCTAGGATTTCTTTTAGGGTTATTCTGATGTCGGTTACTTATTTTTTGTTTAGTTGCGCCGAGACCGAGGGCTAATGGACCAGGCCTGTCGGACCCGTCTCGTGGAGCGCACTAGGTGAGTTACTATACTATATATATATGCTTAGGATGCATGATTTAGAAATGCATGTTTTATGTTGATTAAATATGCATAAATAATTTGATTATTTCTTAAGTTTATATTAAGTATATTTTTGGTATATATTAAATTATATGCATGTTTTGTAAATAAAATATATTTAAAATATTTTTAAATATATTTATAGCTTAATTTATAATTTGATTGAATTCATTTGACGTATATATACTCGAAATATACCTAGTTTATTTTTGGTATATTTCTAGTATATATATGGTTTATGTTGTTATTTTATTGAACTTCATGCATCATTTATTTTTATGAATGGATGATTTATTTATTAATGAAGGATATCGATAGAACGTGCTACCTAGTGGGCAGCACTAGGACCGAGTACGTACCGGTACGCCTATAGTAGTTAGGCTATAATACTAACTTATTTGTGGATATTGATTTGATGTGATTATTGATATGTGTGAGATGTGGTTTGTGGGTGTGATTGTTGGAGCTCGGTTGACCAAGTGTCTCGAGGCCAATCACATTGGCAGTCAGACTGCTGGAGCTCGGTTGACTTAGTATCTCGAGGCCAGTCTACTGTCCAAATGGATTAAGTGGATATATTTGGAATAAGTGAGCCTGTATGGCTAGAGTGTTGTTTAACACTATTTCTGAGGTTGCGATATTCTAGGGTTCTATGTGATCCTTCATAAACTGCGATTTTCAATAAAATATATAAAAATGATTTTTACTGCATCTGTGTGAATTTGCCTGTATATATACATATTAGATATGTATTATTGACTGTATGCATTATCATTTAGTGTGTATGTATATATATTATAGTAATTCACTCAGTGAGGTCTGACTCCCCTCCGTTGACTATTTTTCAGGAGAGTCAACTTCTTCAGACCTCAGTAGCAGGTCGATACGTCAGATTTCTTCCGCCCCGGCTTCTTTGTGTAAATTATATACTTGAGTCTTATTTATTCTAGACACTGCAGTAGTTGTGAATTAAAGTATTGGATTTCATGTATCTTATTTTTTAAAGAGATGTATTATATTGAAACTGGATTTGTATTAAAGATTATATATCTATGAGATGAAATTTGATTTAAATCCAGTTGATGTGAATAATATTATGATATTATGATTTTTATTTCCTCTGCATAATATATGATTATTATTATTATTGCATGATTTATTTTATTTTTAGGCTTGTTACGGGTTCCGAATTCGAAAGAATTCCCGTTCCCTAGCGCCGGTCATGGCCCCTGTTTTGGGTCGTGACAAAGTTGGTATCAGAGTGGAGTTCTGTGTCAGGGCTTAGTTGTGTGAGTTGTGGCCCTAGTTTTTGAGTTGTGTTTTCTGTTGAATTACTGCAGTGTATTAGGTTCGAGTATGTCTTGATAAGTATTCCTTGCTTTAGTTTTCAGCGTTATTCCTCCGTTGTCTATTTTGTCTGAATCTTTCCGTTTGTCTTTTCAGTATGAGGAGGCGAGCGCGTGTCGCTCCACCGGTCGTTGAGGCCGAGGATGATGAGTCTTTTCAGGATGAGGTTTTACCTCCTGAGCCGCCAGTTAGGCGTAGAGGTCGTGGCAGAGGTAGACCTCGAGGAGCGGCAGGTCGCCGTAGGTAGAGAGAGTTACAGGACGAGGAGCCTGTTGAGCCTGAGTTTGATGTTCCTGTTCCTCCAGTTGTTCAGCCTGTTCAGCCTGCCTATCAGTAGGGTATGTCTGACCCTGAGGCAGCTTTGTTCTATGCCCGAGTTGGCAGGATTGCTTTCGACGGTACTTCTGATCCTTTAGATTTTCTGCATGCGATTGAGACTAGGACTCGGACTGCTCATACCGAGTACCAGCGGATCATGATCGTCGAGTTGTCTGTTGAGGGACCAGCTCTAGATTGGTTTATTCAGATGATCCAGCCCTATATGATGATGATGACCTGGGCTCAGTTTCGAGAGCGGTTTATGAGGAGATTCTGTCCAGAGCCTCTTTGTTTGAGCTATCATCTCCGTTTGACCAGTATTTCTCGTGGAGATCGATCTGTAGAGGAGTATACCCGAGAGTTTCTTCATCTGGGTAGATATGCTAAGGATCTGATGCGAGATCAGTATTTCGCGGTTACTACGTATGTTACTGGTTTGGGTTCAGCTTTTGCTGGTATGCCTACAGCAGGTCTTACTCTGGAGTCTGTGATTGAGCTAGCTAAGGAGATTGAGCTGAGGCTAGTTAGGCAGGGAGCGATGCCTGATTATTACCAGCTAGGAGTTCAGTCTAGTGGATTGCAGGCTACTCCGTATTCGAGTTTTCATGTTGGATCGAGTAGTCAGCAGCGAGGTCCGACTCAGCAGAGTCAGAGACAGCAGTAGCGAGTGCATCAGAGCAGTAGACATGGCCGTGGAGGTCAGCGTAGATCGTTCAGATTCGGGTCAGGTGCTTCGAGCAGCAGCAGTGGTCGTAGTTCTGGATCAACTGCTAGCGCTTGCCAGACTTGTGGTGGAGTCCATCAGGGATCGTGTTATCTGACACCACTGACATGCTTCAGATGCGGGCAGACAGGACATTTTGCCAGATCGTGTCCTTATTCTGGGTATCAACAGCAGCAAATTTCGTGATTCCCACAGCAGTCGATTGCTAGTGCAGCACCCGTGCCATTTCAGTTACCACCAGCCCAGCATCAGAGTTCCACTCAGTTTGTTCCACAGCAGAGTCGTGGTAGAGGTACTAGAGGAGGTGCCAGAGGTGTTGGCCAGGCTTCTACCAGTCAACAGGGAGGTCGAGGTCAGGCCAGAGTCTTCCATCTGACTCAGCAGGATGCTCAGGCATCTAATGCAGTCGTGGCAGGTATTATTTCTGTTTGTTACCTGGATGCATGGGTTTTGTTTGATCCGGGTGCCACGCATTCGTTTGTTTCTCCTGTTTTTGCTTCTAAATCTTGTTGGCAAGCTTCGAGGATGGCTTTTCCTTTGTCCGTTGCCACTCCTCTGAGCGATTCCTTGAACACCGATATTGTTCTTTCTGGTTGTCCAGTTCTCATGGGAGATAGAGAATTACCCGCTGATTTGATTTTGTTGGATGTGATGGAGTTTGATGTTATTTTGGGAATGGATTGGTTGTCTCAACACTTCGCTGTGGTAGATTGCAGGAATAAGGAGGTGACTTTTAGAATTCCTGGTGAAGAGGAATTTAAGTTTGTTGGTGATAGGAGTTCAACACCTCATAATCTTATTTCTGTTATTATGGCTAGGAAGTTGTTGAAGAAAGGTTGTCAGGGATATTTGGCATTGGTCAGGGATACGTCAGTGGAGAAGTTGTCACTCACAGATGTTCCTGTTGCTTGTGAGTTTCCTGATGTTTTTCCCGAGGAGTTGTCAGGTTTACCACCTCATAGAAAGATTGAGTTCTGTATAGATGTGGTACCAGGTACTACTCCTATATCTATGCCAACCTATTGTATGGCTCCTGTAGAGTTGAAAGAGTTGAAGGAACAATTGCAAGAGTTGTTGGATAAAGGTTTCATTAGACCTAGTGTTTCTCCTTGGGGTGCACCAGTTTTATTTGTGAAGAAGAAGGATGGTACCCTGAGACTGTGCATTGACTACAGAGAGCTGAATAAGGTGACAGTGAAGAACAAGTATCCTCTCCCGAGGATAGATGATTTGTTTGATCAGCTATAGGGTGCACAATTCTTTTCTAAGGTTGACTTGAGGTTGGGTTATCATCAACTACGGATTAGTGAATCTAATATTCCTAAGACAGCTTTCTGCACTCGATATGGCCATTATGAGTTTCTGGTGATGTCTTTTGGTTTGACTAATGCACCAGCAGCTTTTATGGATCTGATGAACAGGGTATTCAGACCGTATGTGGATCAGTTTATAGTAGTCTTCATTGATGATATACTGGTATATTCAAGGAGTATGGAAGAGCATGTATATCATTTGAGGATTGTACTACAGACATTGAGAGATCATCAGCTTTATGCTAAATTCTCGAAGTGTGATTTCTGGATGGAGAGTGTTTCTTTTCTTGGACACGTAGTGTCTAAAGGCGGTATTCAGGTTGATCCACAGAAGATTGAGGCAGTGTCTGAATGGCCTAAACCTACTTCTGTTACGGAGATTCGGAGTTTTCTGGGTTTAGCGGGGTATTATAGGCGGTTTGTGCAGGATTTTTCCAGGATTGCAGCCCCTATGACTTGCTTGACTCAGAAGAATGTTAGATTTGAGTGGTCAGAAGCTTATGAGAATAGTTTTCAATTGTTGAAGGAGAAGTTGACCATAACACCAGTGTTAGCTTTGCCTAATAGTGTGGATAAGTTCACAGTTTACTGTGATGCCTCTAGAATTGGTCTTGATTGTGTGTTGATGCAGAATGGAAGGGTGATAGCCTATGCTTCGAGGCAGTTGAAGAAGCATGAGCAGAACTATCCCACACATGATCTTGAGATGGCTGCAGTGATCTTTGCTTTGAAGATTTGGAGACATTATTTGTACGGGGTGACTTGTGAGATATTTACTGATCACAAGAGCCTTAAGTACATTTTTCAGCAGAGAGATCTGAATTTGAGGCAGAGAAGATGGTTGGAATTGTTGAAGGATTATGATTGTGAGATTCTATATCATCCGGGTAAAGCTAATGTGGTAGCAGATGCCTTGAGTAGGAAGTCCTCAGGTAGTCTTGCTCACATTGGTGTTGAGAGGAGACCATTGATCCAAGAGTTGCATCTGATGGTGGATTAAGGTCTGATGATGAAGATTAGTAGATCAGGTGGACTGCTAGCTTAGTTTAAAGTACGATCTGTACTGAGGGATAGGATTAAAGCAGCTCAGAGCCGAGATCCCATTCTGGAAGAGCTTGCAGAGAATGTTCGAGTAGGGAAGTTCACTGATTTCACACTTGATGATGATGGTGTGTTGTGGATCAGTGGTAGATTGTGTGTTCCTGATGTGGATGATTTAAGAGAAGAGATCCTAGAGGAAGCACATTCTACAGCTTACAGCGTTCATCCGGGTGTCACTAAGATGTACCCACAGTATTAGAGATTTATACTGGTGGGACAGATTGAAGAAAGATGTCGCTGATTATGTTGCTAAGTGTTTGACGTGTCAGCAAGTGAAAACCGAACATCAGAAGCCTTCTGGGAAGCTTCAGCCTCTTCCTATTCCCGAGTGGAAGTGGGAAAGGATAGCTATGGATTTTGTGATCGATTTACCTCGTTCGAAGGATGGATACGACTCCATCTGGGTGATTGTAGACAGATTGACGAAGTCTGCACATTTCTTGCCTATGAAAGCCACCTATTCAGTTGCTAGATTGGCGAAGTTGTATGTGAAGCATATTGTGTGCCTTTATGGAGTACTTGTGTCCATTGTGTCAGATAGAGGTTCAGTGTTTACTTCTCGTTTTTGGCAGAAGTTGCAGGAAGCGATGGGCATTAGGTTGGATTTTAGTACTGCTTTTCATCCTCAGACAGATGGCCAGTCTGAGAGGACGATCCAGACACTGGAAGATATGTTGAGGATGCGTGTCTTGGATTTGGGAGGTAGCTGGGATGATCATTTGTCGCTTGTTGAGTTTGCATATAATAACAGCTACCATAGCAGTATTGGTATGGCACCGTATGAGGCTTTGTATGGAAGGAAGTGTAGATCTCCGTTGAGTTGGGACGAGATTGGTGATAGAGCTTTGACTGGACCTGAGATGGTTCAGGATGCTGCAGAGAAAGTCACCGTGATTAAGCGAAGATTAGAGACCGCAGTTAGCAGACAGAAGAGTTATGCGGATCCTAGGCGCAGAGATGTGAAGTTTCAGGTTGGAGATTTTGTTTTTCTGAAAGTATCTCCGATAAAGGGTGTGATGAGATTTGGCAGGAAGGGTAAGTTAGCACCGAGATACATTGGACCGTTTGAGATTCTGGAGAGAGTTGGCACTGTTGCATATCGGTTGGATTTGCCTTCGAGTATGTCACAAGTGCATCCAGTATTTTATATCTCGATGTTGAGGAAGTATATCTCAGATCCTTCACACGTGTTGCAGCCCGACAGTGTAGAAGTGAGTGAAGATTTGACGTTTGTGGAAGAACCTGTAGCGATCGTAGATTATCAAGTTCGACAGTTGAGATCGAAGCAGATTCCCGATGGTCAAGGTTCTGTGGCGTAGCGACAGAGTTGAGGAGCATACGTGGGAGACTGAAGCTGAGATGCGAGCTTCTTACCCGTATCTCTTTCCTTCTTGATCTTGTTTTCTAGAATTCGGGGACGAATTCTTATAAGGGGGGAAGACTGTAATATCCCGTGTTTTTAAATATTTTTACACTATACCGGGATATGCAGTGTTAATAATTTTTGTATATATATTACGATATTTTTACGAGTTAATATGTATTTAAAACCTATTTTAATTACTGTGTATTATTTTCAGTGTTTTACGTAAAATTTTCCCGGGACTTGCATTTTCGGGGAAATTTTCACGTAAATATTTTAATATTAATTATTTTGAATATATTTTCAGACTTGCATGGACTCATACGTATTTTTAAAATACTAAATAAAGCCTAAGTGTGTGTATATTTATTTAATTAGGGTTTAGTATTACCCTAATATTTTATTTATTATTTATTAGTTTTATTGATATTTAATTATTTTTATTTAGTATAAATTATTAAAATATTAAATTTTATGTGTGTGGTGTATATTTAATGTGTGTGATTTAATATTATTTTATTATATAGTGTAAAGTATATATATATACTTATATACATTAAAAATTGTCAAAAATCAAAAGAATTGGAAAATTACCATTTTGCCCCCGTGAGTCTCCTTCTTCCCCCGATCACTTCCCTTCGCCGTTCCGGTCGCTATCGTGCCTTTCCCTTGCCGTTGGTGTGCCGTCCGGTGTGCCACCACCTTCCCCAACCTTTTCCGCCGCCTGTGGGTAGCCGTTTCCGGCGTCTGGAGGTCGGTTTTGGCCGGAGAAGCCGAAAATCGATCCACCATCGATCACGCCGATTCCAGCCACCATTTTCGACACCGCCGGTCTCTTTCTTCTCCTTGAGCTCCGGTGAGTGTGATTCTAGCTTTGGTTTGAGCTTAATTGGTCTAGAATTGATTAGGTTTTGAATTTTCAATTTCGGCCTATTAGGGTTTTTGATTTTTTTGAGCTTCGAATTGGATGATTCATGAAAACTCCCTTCACAAATGTTGTTCCTAGTAGCTTAATCTACATGTGTGAATTTTTGTAGAATTTTTGGAGATTGTTTGGATTTTTTTGGGTATTTTTGAATATTTTAATATTATTTTCTAATTTTTGGAAATTAATTATTTAAATTATGAAATTGGATTAGGTTAAATTAGGTGTTGAAATGAATTATAGGAATTTATTTGGAATTTTTATGAATTTCTAAGTATTTATTTTGAATTATTTGAGTTTATGTAAATTTGAAAAATTAGGTTAAATGTGTTTTTATTTGAATTTAATTGGTTAATTGGGTTTAATTATTAATATTATTGATAAATATGTTGAGAAAATTATTTTTGGATAATTGTATGATTTTTGGTGAATTTTTGAAGTAATTTAAGTATATTTATATATATAGGGGTATTTTGGTAATTTTACCCTAAATTGGCTAAAAATGTAATGTAATTGGTTTTAATAGTTATTTAAGGTATGAAAATGATTTCTACAAATTATTTGGTATTTTTAACTAATTAAAACTATTTTTCGTGAATTATTTTCAATTATATATATAATATACGGTTTTTCTAATAAAATGAGTTTTATATCGGTTTTTATTGTGTTTTAAGGTTAATTATGTAATTTCTACCTATAAAATGTATTTCTGTGATTTAAGGATATTCTTGGTATTTTCAGAATTATTCTGTGTTTGTGGACCCCGGTCGGTAGATTGTAGTTTGGAGTCCGACCGAGGGGTTGTGGTTTTGTGTTGAGCCTATTTTTCAAAGTGTGTTTCTTTGCAGGGTCGGCTCTACTCTTTTGAGTAGAGAGATGTCCGTTTTACAGGGGAGGTTCTGTCGGATTTTCGGTAGAATTCTCGTAAAACGTGATATCCAGTCGAACCCTAATTTCTGATTCTGTGTTTAATACTCTAGATCGAATTCTAGGATTTCTGTTAGGGCTATTCTGATGTCGGTTACTTATTTCTTGTTTAGTTGCGCTGAGACCGAGGGCTAGTGGACCAGGCCTGTCGGACCCGTCTCGTGGAGCGCACTAGGTGAGTTACTATACTATATATATATATGCTTAGGATGCATGATTTAGAGATGCATGTTTTATGTTGATTAAATATGCATAAATAATTTGATTATTTCTTAAGTTTATATTAGGTATATTTTTGGTTTATTTTTGGTATATAATAAATTATATACATGTTTTATTAATAAAATATATTTAAAATATTTTTAAATATATTTTTAGTTTAATTTATGATTTGATTGAATTCATTTGACGTATATATACTTGAAATATACCTGGTTTACGTTTGGTATATTTCCGGTATATATATGGTTTATATTGTTATTTCATTTAAATTCATGCATTATTTATTGTAAATGAATGATTTATTTATTAATGAAGGATATCAATAGAACGTGCTACCTAGTGGGCAGCACTAGGACCGAGTACGTACCGGTACGCCTATAGTATTTAGGCTATAATACTAACTTATTTATGGATATTGATTTGATTATGATTATTTGATATGTGTGAGATGTGGTTTGTGGGTGTGATTGCTGGAGCTCGGTTGACCAAGTGTCTCGGGGCCAATCACACTGGTAGTCAGACTGCTGGAGCTCGGTTGACTTAGTGTCTCGAGGCCAGTCTACTGTCCAAATGGATTAAGTGGTTATATCTTAGAATAAGTGAGCCTGTATGGCTAGAGTGTTGTCTAACACTATTTCCGAGGTTGCGATATTCTAGGATTCTATGTGATCCTTCATAAATCATGATTTTAAATAAAAGTATATAAAAATGATTTTACTGCATCTGTGTGAAATTGCCTGTATATATACATATTAGATATGTATTATTGACTGTATGCATTATCATTTAGTGTGTATGTATATATATTATAGTAATTCACTTAGTGAGGTCTGACTCCCCTCCGTTGACTATTTTTCAGGAGAGTCAACATCCTCAGACCTCAGTAGCAGGTCGATACGCCGGATTTCTTCCGCCTCGGCTTCTTTGTGCAAATTATCTACTTGAGTCTTATTTATTTTATCTAGACACTGCAGTAGTTGTGAATTAAAGTATTGGATTTCATGTATTTTATTTTAAAGAGATGTATTATATATAAACTGGATTTGTATTAAAGATTATATATCTATGTGATGAAATTTGATTTAAATCCAGTTGATGTGAATAATATTATGATATTATGATTTTTATTTCCGCTGCATAATATATGATTATTGTTATTATTGCATGATTTATTTTATTTTTAGGCTTGCTACGGGTTCCAGATTCGAAAGAATTCCCGTTTCCTAGACCGGTCATGGCCCCTGTTTTGGGTCGTGACACATTTATCATTTATCAACTTGGTAAAATTGTTGCTCGAAAAATTTTTTGGTACAATTGTTGTTTAAAAAAACAAAAAAACTTCATATAATGACTAATTAGATTCAGTCTGTCAAATTTTTTAAAATATGCTAGACTTGAATTCATAAATTTAAAATTAAGTTTTTATTTTTTATTAACTAATATCATGTTTAAAAATAAATAACAATTTAAAAAATTAGAATATATAAAAATATAATAAATTTTTACATAAATTAAATAAAATATCAAATTTTTTTTTGAAATTATAGAAACTAAAAAATTAAGTTTAATCTATTCAACTTTTTATTACAAATGAATAATATTCACATATAAAATTAAATAATTTTAAATGTAGTTTTAAAAAATTATTAAGTTTAAGTTTCAACTATATATATATATATATATATATATATATATATATGAAGAGATATAAAAAGTGTGTGAATATAAATAAGAGATAAGAATATAAAAAAAAAAAATCAACTACATGTAAATCATAAAATATTATTGTTAAAATTTTTAATTTTTATATATTTCAAGTTAGATAAATTTAAATCATACATTCACCTTAAAGAATAGAGAAAAACTTTTTTAAAAAAATTCTTTAATTTAAAAATTTTGAAAATTTAATTTTATAAGTTATGTATCATATATTTTTAAATTTGATATAAACTGAATTTAATTACAAATTTATAAAATATTCTTGTGGATTAATTAATAAGTTTGCAGTAAAATGATTCGGAGAATTAATTAAAAATAATAAATTTGCCGTAAATTTAACTTCCATCACTCGTTACATCTATCACTTCCGACAACATTTATCACTTCCGACATCTTTGACAAGTCATTTACGGTACATTTATCATTTATCAACTTGGAAAAATTGTTGCTAGAAAAAAAAATTTGGTATAATTATTGTTCAAAAAATACAAAAAAACTTGGGTCACCAAAATTACCAAACATTTGAAAATGGACCCTTTCCTTATCACTTTGTCGGGCAATTAATCCATCCGTACAATAAATGGAACGTGTTTTACCCTCGTTAAGACTGTTTTACCCTCGTTAATTGTTATTGTTAGCCTTGTTAAATTGACTTGTATTTTCCAAAAATAAAAGTAACATAATCAAGACATTTAATTAAATGTTATTGAATTTAGTTTCAAAATATAACAACAAAATGGATCAAAGTTATTGATCCATTGTCTGGCGTGGTCATTGTTTAAGGAAATGGAGTATAAAGAAACAGTTACGTAGATTTTAGCTCTGAGATTTACGATTATTCACATAATAAAGAAGAAAAATTTTATTGAAGTTGTTGTGGATGATGATTGTCACGATCCAAAACAGGGGTCATGACCGGCGCTAGGGAACGAAAATTCTTTCGAATCCGAAACCCGTAGCAAGCCTAAAAATAAAATAAATCATACAATAATAACAATAATCATATATTATGCAGAGGAAATAAAAATCATAATATCATAATATTATTCATATCAACTTGATTTAAATTAAATTTCATCTCATAGATAAATAATCTTTAATACAAATCCAGTTTCAATATAATACATCTCTTTAAAAAATAAGATACATGAAATCCAATATTTTAATTCACAACTACTGCAGTGTCTAGATAAAATAAATAAGACTCAAGTAGATAATTTACACAAAGAAGCCGGGGCGGAAGAAATCCGGCATATCGACCTACTACTGAGGTCTGAAGAAGTTGACTCTTCTGAAAAAATAGTCAACGGAGGGGAGTCAGATCTCACTAAGTGAATTACTATAATATATATACATACACACTAAATGATAATGCATACAGTCAATAATACATATCTAATATGTATATATACAGACAAATTCACACAGATGCAGTAAAAATCATTTTTATATATTTTATTGAAAATCGCAGTTTATGAAGGATCACATAGAACCCTAGAATATCGCAACCCTCAGAAATAGTGTTAAACAACACTCTAGTCATACAGGCTCACTTATTCCAAATATATCCACTTAATCCATTTGGACAGTAGACTGGCCCCGAGACACTAAGTCAACCGAGCTCCAGCAGTCTGACTGCTAGTGTGATTGGCCTCGAGACACTTGGTCAACCGAGCTCCAGCAATCACACCCACAAACCACATCTCACACATATCAATAATCACATCAAATCAATATCCACAAATAAGTTAGTATTATAGCCTAAATACTATAGGCGTACCGGTACGTATTCGGTCCTAGTGCTGCCTACTAGGTAGAACGTTCTATCGATATCCTTCATTAATAAATAAATCATCCATTCATAAAAATAAATGATGCATGAAGTTCAATAAAATAACAACATAAACCATATATATACCGGAAATATACCAAAAGTAAACCAGATATATTTCGAGTATATATACATCAAATGAATTCAATCAAATTATAAATTAAGCTATAAATATATTTAAAAACATTTTAAATATATTTTATTTACAAAACATGCATATAATTTAATATATACCAAAAATAAACCAAAAATATACTTAATATAAACTTAAGAAATAATCAAATTATTTATGCATATTTAATCAACGTAAAACATGCATTTCTAAATCATGCATCCTAAGCATATATATATAGTATAGTAACTCACCTAGTGCGTTCCACGAGACAGGTCCGATAGGCCTGGTCCACTAGCCCTCGATCTCGGCGTAACTAAATAAGAAATAAGTAACCGACATCAGAATAACCCTAATAGAAATCCTAGAATTTGATCTAGAGTATTAAACACAGACTCAGAAATTAGGGTTCGACTGGATATCACGTTTTACGAGAATTCTACCGAAAATTCGGCAGAACCTCCCCTGTAAAACGGACATCTCTCTACTCAAAAGAGTAGAGCCGACCCTGCAAAGAAACACACTTCGAAAAATAAACACCACATCTCATTCACAACCCCTCGGTCGGACTCCAAACTACAGTCTACAGACCGGGGTCCACAAACACGGAATAATTATGAAAATACCAAAAATATCCTTACAACATAGAAATTCATTTTATAAGTAGAAATTACATAATTAACCTTAAAACACTGTAAAAACCGATAAAAACTCATTTTATTAGAAAAAACCGTATATTATATATATAATTGAAAATAATTCACGAAAAATAGTTTTAATTAGTTAAAAATATCAAATAATTTGTAGAAATCATTTTTATACCTTAAATAACTATTAAAACCAATTAAATTACATTTTTAGCCAATTTAGGGTAAAATTACCAAAATACCCCTATATATATAAATATACTATAATTACTTCAAAAATTCACCAAAAATCATACATTTATCCAAAATTAATTTTCTCAACATATTTATCAATAATATTAATAATTAAACCCAATTAACCAATTAAATTCAAATAAAAACACATTTAACCTAATTTCTCAAAATTACATAAACTTCAATAATTAAAATAAATACTTAGAAATTCATAAAAATTCCAAATAAATTCCTATAATTCATTTCAACACCCAATTTAACCATAAATCCCAATTTCATAATTTAAATAATTAATTTCCAAAAATTAGAAAATAATATTAAAATATTCAAAAATACCCAAAAATCCAAAAAATCTCCAAAAATTCTACAAAAATTCATACATGTAGATTGAGCTACTAAGATCAACATTTGTGAAGAGATTTTTCATGAATCAATCAATTCAAAGCTCAAAAAAATCAAAAACCCTAATAGGCCGAAATTGAAAATTCGAAACCTAAGCAATTCTAGACCATTTAAGCTCAAACCAAAGCTAGAATCACACTCACCGGAGCTCAAGGAGAAGAAAGAGACTGGCGGTGTCGAAAACGGTGGTCGGAAATGGGAGAAACGGCGAAGGGTCGATTTTCGGCCAAAAGAGGAAAACTAGCTCGCCGGCGCCGGGGAAGGGAACTGCTGGCGGCGGGGGATGGCTGGGAACGGCGGTGGCAAGCCGGGAGGCACACCAACGGTAGGTGGCCGGAGTTGCAGACGGTGAGGGGTGAGGTGGGTGATGGTCGGGCGCGGGAGAGAAGAAAAGAAGAAGAAGAAAAAAAAAAAAGAAAAAGAAAGAAAGAAAAGAAAAAGAAAAAGAAAAAAAAAGAAAAAGAAAAAGAAAAAGAAAAAGAAAATAAAATAATTAAATAATAATAAAATAATAATAAAATAATTTTAATAATTTAATAATAAATAAAATAATTAAATAACAATAAATAAATAAATAAATAATAAAATATTAGGGTAATATATATTAAACCCTAATTAAATAAATATTCACACACATAGTCTTTATTTAGTAATTTAAAAATACGCATGAGTTCATGCAAGTCCGAAAATACATTTAAAATAATTAATAATACATTGTTTACGTGAAAATTTCCCCGAAAATGCAAGTCCCGGGAAAATTTTACGTAAAACATTGTAAATAATACACAGTAATTAAAATATGTTTTAAATACACATCAACTCGTAAAAATATCATATAATATACAGAAATTATTGACACTAGCATATCCCGGTACAACGTAAAAATATTTAAAAACACGGGATATTACAATGATGATGATAGCACAGGTAATGTTGGTAAATTAAATTCTCAAAATAATGAGAATATAAATTTCAATGAACGTATTATAGAGGCTGATCCTCAATTAGGTATGTCTTTTTCAACTGTAGATAAATTGTTAGAAGCTTATTAAGAATATGCTAGGCTGAAAGGATTTTTTGTTACAAAAAGATCTACTTATAGGGGTAGTGATGGTGTAAGAAGATATCAAACCATTAGTTATGATAAAGGAACAAAGTCAAAGGCAAGGATAAATTAAAGAGATCATGTTGCTCAGCTCATTTGAATGCAGTAATGAGAGATGGAATATAGGTTATTAGTTCAATAAAACCTTATCACAACCACGAGATAAATCCTTCAATGAGTAAGTTAACGAGTGCCCATGGGAGTCTGAATCCAAGTCTTTGATGAACATTAGTCACTCATAATATTGCAGAACTTAGGCCTAGTAGAAACATTAGACTGGCACAAGTGCAAGCTAGTGGGTCCATAAAATTTAAGATGCTCGCAAAGGGATATAAGGAATTTCATAAATAGGCACACAAGGTTAAGGCTTGGTGAAGAAGATGCAATGCAACATAAAGATAAAACATTTTTTTTATTTGATTAATGTTGATGATGAAAGACGTCTGAGGAATGTGTTGTGGATTCATCGTAGAGGTAATACTGCTTATCAGGATTTCAATTATGTTATATCTTTCAACATAACTTACCTTGTGAATAGATAAAAGATGCCTCGTGCTACATTCATTGGTATGAACCATCATGGTTGAAGCGAGTCAAATTATATTACCCTAGTCTTTAAGACTTAGTATAGAGCAAATAAGGTGTCAAACACTCGGGAATTCAGAGCAATTTTATATTAACCGAGTAGATACTTAAATGGATAGGCAAAATATTATAATTTAAGATATTGAATGTTCTAACTATCCTAAAATTACTAAGAATTACAAATTACTCTAATTAGTCTCTAAATGTACTAATAAGAAATTCAATTAATATTCATTAAAACTACAATTCAGAATTAATCAAGAACTATGATAATTAATAAACACACGCAATGACTGGAGAATGTGACCTAAAATCCTTAAGAGAAACTCTCATTATCAACTAAGGGTATTTCCATCTAGAGTCTACAATCACTCTCTTGTCGTTGTAGAGATAAACAAAAACCATGAAGTTCCATGCCAATTCTTTGACCCCATCAAAGTGGATTTCTTATCTCCAAGTACTTTGCTAACCTTTAAGTGAATTCAATTGCATTTCCACAAAAATGCCTCAACTCTCATTGTGAACATTTGACTAATACATCATATATGGTGATCAAACATATATAACACAATTAAGCATGCAATTGAAATCAAATTGTTCATACATTATAAAAGATAAAAATGTAGTTCATAGATTAATTCATCTTTGCAATTCTAATAAACAAGGAATTAGACTAGATACATATTGATAATTGTCAAATAACTATAAGAAACTAATTTAAACATCAAGTAAACTAAATAAAAGAAAAGAGAAAAAGAGATAGAAATTATGTTGATGAAATCTCCCTTGCTCTCCATTATGTTACTTGATATTGAATAGCCTCCTTGATTATCTTCCTTGATTGCTTGAAAGAGTATGAATTCCTTTACACTATCTAATCTAACAAATAAAGCTAAGTATTATTCATTGCTTTCTAATCCATCAATTTTGTGTCTTTTTTTCATCCCTTTAAAATAATGTTAATACATCTATTTATAGACCTTCTAAGCATTCTAATTTGTACACTTTTCAAAAGAGGTCAAATGTGAAAAGTTATGAAGAAAGGGTGCATTAACTACTCAGCACCATTATGCCAAGTTAGGTGTAAGTCAGCACGATGTGCCTCTGTAACGACTTGGTACTATGGTGTGAGTCAGCACCATATGCCTCTATAATGACTCGGCACCGTGGTATGAGTCGACACCATATGTTGCTGAAACTAGTCGGCACCATCAGAACGAGTCGGCACCAACCCTAGCTTGCTTCCTTTTATTCTAAACTTCATTCAAATGCACTCCATTGACACTATAAGCATGAGATTAGCATAAAAAAGACCTATAAATCATATAGAGAACATAAAAACATAAGAAAAGAAACAAAATGCAATAATTAAACATAATGTTAATGCAAACTAAATAGAAAGTCCACAAAATGAACTTAAAATAACTATTTTATTTTGCATATTATCAAATTCCCCCACACTTAGACCTTACTTACCCTAAAGCAAGAAATAAAGATCTAAATGAGAGAATTAACAAAATCTTTATCTTCTCCAAAATAAATGTAGTTATCTGAACAAGTCATTGCAACTATGAAAGAAATTAAGAAAAAGATAGTTAATGACTAAACTTTCAATGCTCAACAAAATGATAAAGAAAACAAATTTCACAGCATAATCAATAAGTTGAACAATTTATCTCAAACTATTAAGAACAAAATCCAAGAATATAAAGTCAATGTGCTAATCAAGCTTTCTAATCGTAATGCTCATTCATCAAACTTAGGACTTTTAAGAACTAAAATGGCCATGGGACAAGGATTAAAACACACACATTGACCAACAATTCTCATGGAATTTTTAAACATAACTTTTATACTTATATATTTTTATAGACTAATTTGCATTACTTTTTGAATGAATGTAATTAAGGAGTATACTCACTTACACAAAACTTACTCAAAATGAAATTACTTGTAACGAAATACATTCTTTCCGAATGAGTGTAATTAAGGAGCATACTCACTTACACACAATTTACTCAAATGTATCATATTGACAAGCTTTTTTTTCTCTTTTTTTTATAGTGTCCTCATCCATTATTAAAAAGCTAGTTACTCGTATTATGGC
The DNA here is from genome assembly GCA_947683625.1 of Mallotus nudiflorus. NCBI lineage: Eukaryota > Viridiplantae > Streptophyta > Magnoliopsida > Malpighiales > Euphorbiaceae > Mallotus > Mallotus nudiflorus. The sequence continues at coordinate 962,625 of CANTUR010000592.1, read as the reverse complement.
TATAGTTTCGTTAAAGCCACTTCAATCTTTAAAAACCTAAGCTTAAATCCTAACCATCCTAGTTCTAAGCATAATTAGAAAGTTGACCAAATATTCTCTAGATTTTGAAAATAATAATAAAAGATAAAAGAAAAACTTAAAATTTATGCTAAATGAAACTTTAAAATTCTACCAATTAAGCATAGAAAGATAATTACTAACATAACAAAAGAAAAGAAAATTCAATCAAAATGAATTTGAAAAGTTAACTATTTAATAGTGTGGAGAAGATAAAATTAAGCAAAATTCAACATAGATGACACAAAATAATAAAACATAACCCATAATTATAAAGATATTACACATAATAAAATGATAGCTACTACTATTCCCTCCCCCACACTTAAAAATGCACATTGTCCTTAATGTGATTCCAAAATGAAAAAGAAAGGTAAAGAAATACTCCCCTAATCATCTGAAAGAGTTGGCGGTGGAGACTTAATTGTTGTTGCATCTTTTTTTTATTCTTCAACATTAGCTCCCAGATATAAGACTCTCCACTAGAAGAGCCACTTGAACCACCTTGCATAGGCAAAGTTAGAGGAGGTACATTACCATTAGGCACCACTTCTAGAGAATGCTCAATCCCAACATCTTCCTCCTCTTCTTGTGTGTCCTCCACTTGAAGAGGACATTCCAAACCTTTCCAACATGATTGAGACCTTGCTAAAATCAAACGAAAGGAAGCATTTACAAATTTATCTCTCACAAAAGCTTGATTAGTGAAATAAGAACACTAAAAAACATGGTCAAAATCATCAAGGTTAACATTTAAAAGGGCAAGACTTTTCATTAGGAATTTAATTTTTAAATTGTATTTATTTATTTTTTTAGAAGATGTTAAAGCAGGAAGACAAAATACAATAAATTGAAAAGGTGATAAAAAGAAATGTGAAATAAATATATCAAACAATATAAAAATAAAATAAAAAGAATACCAAAAATAAAAATTTGAAAATAGGGAAAAATTATATGAAGCCATGACTTGGCACTATAGTGATGACTTGGCATAGAGCCAAAGTGATAAAAGTTCCACTTATTCTTAATTAACCAAATTCAAATTTATATCTTTATATTTTTTTATTAAAATAAAATGTGTATAAAAGAAAAACATATGCAAATAAACTAGAAAAACATCAAAGAAAAATAAATTTATAAAAGAATATGTAAGAGAAAGGATTAATATAAATTTAAATGATTACAATAAAAGAAGTACTAATAAAACTATAAATGCTACTAATGCTAAAATGTGGTTCATATAAATCCAAAGTAAATGACATACAATATTAGTGAACAACTTAAATAAATAAATAGAAAAGATAGAATGATAAAGTAATACTTGGCTACATTTAGTGGTCTATAGCTTGACTATACCTTGGCTTGAGAGCCTTAATTTCAGTTGTTGAGGCTTTCCCAAAGTTATTGTTAGCAATGGCTAAAGACACAATCGCTCCAAAACTACTCGTTATGTTGAGCATGGAAAAATCGCCTAATGTTTGTCTTTTCGGTTTAGCCATATTATTCAAATTCTATTAATTCACTTATTTGCCTTTGTTCCCTACTTAAAGCATATAAAGTCAATTCAATTTTAGGATCAAAGTATAGAGTATTATCACTAACACTTTTAGTAAGCGTCATCAAGAGTAAAATCAAAATCAAACAACCATAAATTAATAAATAAGTAATTATAAAAACTAATTAAAATTAAGGCCTAAAACAACCTTTCTCTACCATAAGTTAATAAAAATTACTAAACAAATTCCTTGGCAATGGTGCCAAAATTTGAAGCGGGTCAAATTATATTACCCTAGTCTTTAAGTCTTAGTATAGAGCAAGTAGGGTGTCGAACACTTGAGAATTTGGAGCAATTTTATATTAATTGATTAGATACTTAAATGGATAGGCAAAACATTATAATATAAGACATTGAATGTTCTAATTATCCTAAAATTACTAAGAATTACAAATTACTCTAATTAGTCTCTAAATGTACTAACAAGAAATTCAATTAATCTTTATTAAAACTATAATTCAGAATTAATCAAGAACTATAATAATTAATAAACACATGCAATGACTAGAATATGTGACCTAAAATCCTTAAGAGCAACTCTCATTATCAACTAAGGGTATTTCCATCTAGAGTCTATAAGCACTCTCGTGTCATTATAGAGATAAACAAAAATCATAAAGTTCTATGCTAATTCTTTGACCCCTCAAAGTGGATTTCTTATCTCTAGGTACTTTCCAAACCTTTAAGTGAATTCAATTGTATTTCTATAAAAATGCCCCAACTCTCATTGTGAACATTTAACTAATACATCATATATGGTGATCAAGCATATATAACACAATTAAGCACTCAATTAAAATCAAATCATTCATACATTATAAAAGATAAAAATATAGTTTATAGATTAATTCATCCTTACAATTCTAATAAACAAGGAATTAGACAATATAAATATTGATAATTGTCAAATAACCATAAAAAACTAATTTAAACATCAAGTAAACTAAATATAAGAAAAGAGAAAAAGAGATAGAAATTATGTTGAGGAAATCTCCTTTGCTTTCCATGATATTACTTGATATTGAATAGCCTCCTTGATTATCTTCTTTGATTACTTGAAAAAGTATGAATTCCTTCACCTTATATAATCTAACAAATAAAACTAAATATTATTCATTTCTTTCTAATCTATTAATTCTGTGTCTTTTTTTCATCCTCTTAAAACAATGTAAATACTTCTATTTATAGACCTTCTACACATTTTAATTCATAAACTTTTCAAAAGAGATCAAATATAAAGAATTATGAAGAAAGGGTGCATTAACTACTCAATACCATTATGTCGAGTCATGTATAAGTTAGCACGATGTGACTCTATAACGACTCAACATTGTGATGTGAGTCAGCACCATATGCCTTTGTAATGATTTAGCACTGTGGTGTGAGTCAACACCACGCGCCTTTGTAACGACATGGCACCGTGGTGTGCATTAGCACCATGTATTGCTGTAACGAGTCAGCACCAACCCTAGCTTACTTCCTTTGATTCCAAACTTCATTCAAATGCACTCCATTGCCACTATAGGCAGGAGATTAGCTTAAAAAGATCTACAAATCATATAGAGAATATAAAAATATAAGAAAAGAAATAAAATGCAATAATTAAACATAATGTTAATGCAAACTAAAGAGAAAGTCAGTAAAATGAACCTAATATAACTATGTTATTTTGCATATTATCAATGGTCAGTCAACTTTGTTGGGATGTGCTTTAGTTGCAAATTAGAATGTTAAACTATTTAAATTATTTTTCTTCTCGTTGCTTATAACTATGGGTGACATTCATCCTCATGCAATTATTACTGATCAGTATGAGAGTATTAAGGCAGTTGTAAAAGAAATTATGTTGAATACCATTCACTATTTCTATATATGGCATATAATGTGCAAGGTACTAGAAAAGTTTAAACACGATAACAATTTTGGTAAATGATATAAGGAATTTAAAGGTTTGTTGTATGACTGCCTAAGTATTTAGATGTTTGAGAATAATTGGAGAAACTTCACAACCAGGTATGATCTTATTATAAATGAATGGCTGGTGAAACTATATAATGACAGGGAGAGCTGGGTTGGAATGGCATCTACTTAGAGGAGTGAAAGCATGTATGCATAATTTAAGGTTATATCCACTCAGGGAGTACATTAAAATAGTTTGTTAACTAATATAAGATAGCATTAAGCAATAAGGTTAAGAACGAATTTACTACTGATTTTAATTATAGAAATAAAAGAAGTTTTTTGTTTTACAGATTTCTACTAGGAAAAATAATTTTAGCATGCCTTCACCAATGATATGTTTGAAAAAGTGCTGAAAAAAAATTAAAGGATCTTATACTATAATGTATTGAATGCAAACCATACTCAAATCAATCAAGGAGGAATTAAGTTTTATGAGGTGCTTGAAAGATGCTTCTTGAATATTGTTTTATGAATATTTTGTTTTTATAGTTGATTTTAGGCTAGAAGTAATTACATAAGCTATAACTGCAAAAATTTGAATAAAACTATATACTATGTTGCCATATACTTAAAGTCTTGTCTATTAAGGATATTCAAGTTATTAATAAATGGTATATAAGCAGAAAGGGCAAAAGGATGTGCATCATCCTTATTCAACAATATTTTTTACCGTTGGTTATCCGAACATGATCAAGGAGTATAATACAATTATAGAAGTACTTCAATAAATGTGTTGATTTGTCTTTATTTGAAAATGTTAAAAGGGTGCTTTTAATGGAACGGTTGGAAGCTGCCTACAATGAGCTTTTGAACTAGAATGGAGCATTTGAGAATAATAATGTCAAAGAGTATAATGTTGCTGAAGGTAACGAAAATGTTGGTGCACCACTTTTGGATCCAAATGTCATTGTTCCTCATGAAAGGCCTCACGGTAATAAATTCATATCAAGATGAGAAGCTACTGTTGTTAGTGGTAGGAGAACAAGGAGAGGTGGTGATCAAGGGGGCAAAAGTCAATAAGGTCATAGGTGAGTTGTACAGTCTTCTCTATAAGGTAACTTGGTATAATGAATTCATACCATGTAGCTTATTTTCATATTTTGTTTATTATTATATAATTTTTTTTAGATTAGAATAAGGACAAGGGATTATTTCTTTTGATTGTTTTGCAGCAACAAAGTGTTATTGGCATATTGAATATTATGATAGTATGAAGGTAACTATTTAATAGTGGTCAAGTACTGAGTAGTCAAGCTAGCTTGCAAATTTTATTGGTAGCAATGCTCACAAATAATATATGGGCCAAAATTAGCTAGGACTGTAACATATACACATTTGAATGGAATTTTGATATGTAATTACAGTTTTATATAGTGAAATGAATTGCAAGACTGAATTCACTAAGGATTATTATTCAAAGATGCTTCACTAAGATTTTTACACATATATAGGTGGAGTCATACATAATAATGCATAAATCGATGATGAGGGAAACCAAGCAAGTATATGTCAATTAAAGTCTTTAACATGAATTTGAATACATGTTTCAATTGATGGTAGGGGAAGCCGAGGAAGTAGATGTCAATTTCAATAATGTAATTAAAAGTAGTTTTATTAATGTAACATGTGAATTTATCATTTATGTATGTTTATATTAATATATATTTCATCAAGCATATTACACATGTAATTTAACTTCAATTGTAAGGTAGAACATATTTTTCAATTGATGTTAGTTTAGATTAATCTCATTTATGCAAATTTCATTAAAGGAAATTTACATTAGGTTTGAAGGTAACATGTTTATAAATTTATTATTGAAGTTTGTTTAGACTAATGTTAATTTCATTAAGCACACATTAACATGTAATTAATCTTCAACATTAATTTCAACACATGTTTCATTTGATGTTAGTTTAGATTAAGCACACTGATGTTATTTTAAAAAGAAAGACATTGACATTTTATTTTAATGTAAAATGTTTATGAATTTATCATTGATGTTTGTTTAGATTAAGGCATAATACATTCGTACACACCTGAACTTGCACAAATTTGTCACTTTAACATTAGAACTTTTATTTTTAACAATTTAACACCTAAACTTGCTTATCGCCTCATAAATAAACACCTCTCTATATAGGTGGCAAAATGCATGTGATTACATCTTTATGAGTGCATCATAGACATAAAAGATGCCAATGAGGGAAAATAAAATTTTAATTAATTAATTTTTTAATTCTAGTAGTATATGATATAAAGTCTTCTTCTTTCCTCTTCGCCTTAATTATTATGTTTTCTCTTTTCACCTTGTAGAGTCTTTTTCATCCTTGTTTTCTTTCTCTCTAACTTAACTAATTAGCTTATTAATTTCTTTTAAATAAAAAAAGGCTTCAAAATTAGAAGATGGCAATACCATCACAATCAGAGAATAAAGCAAATAGCTATTTAAATTGTAGTCAAATGGCTATGCTCTATTGCAATTGTAATAAAGCTGTTAGTCTTAAAATTCATAAATGAATGCAAATCCTAGTAGACATTTTTTTTGCCCTTGTTTTGGTGTAAGTTTCTCTTTACTACACTTAATTTTAGAAATTAGGGCTTAAGGTGTTGAAGAGATTGTATGAATAATGGTTCTTTGATAGGTTGTAAGTGAGCAAGCTTGTAGGTACTTTTAGTGGTACAATCCTTCATTTCCTAAGCATTTGAGGTGCACCTTTTTATGAGTGATTAACAAAGATAGAGGAGTTGAAATCAAAAGATATAATGCAAAAGCAAAAGCTAATAAACTATTATTATTAGTTATTATTTTAAGTTTGATTATTATTATTTTGATCTCAAGAAGGATTTAACTAGGTGCTTTTTCTGTTTTTCATTGAGTTTTATAGTTAGCATTTTGTAGTTAGGTTTCAGTTAATTAAAGGTAGTATGATGGATATGGTTTATAGTTAGGTATCAATTGAAAATTTTCATGTTCTAACTCGTGAAAAAATTTAATGAAATGAGTAACTATTTTCTTAAAGTTATTTTTTATGACAACGAAATCCTTATACAAATACATTATGTTATTTGACCATAAACAAGAAATTTTAGTAAACAAAGATAAGCAATTTAGTAGCATATAATGAAAGAATTGAAATTTCAAAATGGAATTAAAATGTAGTAAAAACAAAAAAAGGCTCAATATTGAGTCCTTTGTAAATACCATAGTTAAACAAATAAAAAACCTCATTCACTGAGTCCTCACAAACTGCACAATGTAAATCAATCACACAATAAAATAGAAGCTAATTGAGTCTTCATTACATGCATAACTTAAATAGAATAGGAAAATAGAAGCTCAAAAACTAAGTCTTCAGAAAAATCATGCCAAAATGACAAAGCTCACTAACCAATTCTTCACAACAATGATCCCAAACTGAAGTTACAAATAGTTTCCATTTTAGAAGAACCAGTGAACTATTTGCCTTTATCATAACTACCTAAATTTAGTGTTGTTGAATTTGTAGGTTGACTAAGACTGCATCCTTTTAGAGTTGTAAAAGTTAACATTTACAAACTCTGATTGAGCTACAATTCTATTTATCATATGAATTTTAGCTCTCTCTTATTGGTCATTGTAGATTTCCCTTTGAATTTGAGTCTATAAGGTCAAAAGTCTACATCACCTATGGACTCTTCTACCTTTTTAAGGTTACCATAGTGAATTTACAAATATGTCCAGAATAAGTCCCAATGATGATTAAAAAATAAAAATATATAAGGAAATACATATAGGAATTAAATTTTACTAATTTATGAATAATGTATATATATTTTCCTATTTTAAAAAAAAATAAGTTGGGGGGCAAGTAAGATGAGAGCAAATATGTACATATGAGGTGTGTGGCTCAAATTATTAACTTAGTTTTTAAAGAGGGTTAAAGGAATTAATTACATCTATTAAAAGGTGAAAGAGGTTGTTAAATTCATCATGAATTCACCATCTAGAATTAGAAAATTTAAAGAATTTTCTAACTTGATTGGTATTGAGTTCAAGGCCTCTCTTTGTCTTTATGTGCCAATAACGTGGAATTCCACCTATTTAATGTTAAAAATTTCCTATGTATATGAAAAAACTTTTGAAAAGTTTGAAAAAAATGAATATGCTTTAGGACAGACCTAGTTGATAATGTCCTTGACTACTCTAACTAGTAGTGTGCCAAGAATTTGGTTCAATTCTTAGAACATTTTTATTATGCGATACTAACAAAATCTGGTTCTCAATATGTGACAGTAAATACTTTTTTCTTTGAAATTACTTACCTTTTTTGTATATTAATTGATTAGAAGAGTGTTGATTACCTATGTGTGAGGTGCATGGGACTTAACATGAAAGCCAAAGTATGAGAGGATCAAGAGAAAATTAGCTACTCGATTGTCATTTCAAATATTTTGGATCCAAGGGAAAATTTTCATTATTTTGAATTTTCATTAACTAGTATTTATGAAGAATTAGTGGGTGGGAACTTGTTTTATAATGTTAAAGTGGCACTTTATGAATTATTTGATGATTATCTAGTTGTGTATAAGCCAGTAAATGAAGTTTTTTTTCCCTTAATTGTCGTAACAGGTAAAAGCCCATCTATTTCTTCAACTAATGTGAAATCAAGTTCACAATCCATATCGATGTTAAAAGCTTGATTTAAGTAGAAAAAATTAGAGTGTGGAATTAGAGAAAGCAAAAAGAATGAACTTGATACTTAATTAAATGAGATAGTCTTGAAAGAATTAAAGGAAGGGAAATTTGATCTGTTGAGGTGGTGGAAGCTAAATTCATAAAGGTTCTATATTCTTTCTAGTTTGGTGGTAATTTATTAGCTATCCTAAATTGCAAAGTTGCCACATAATCTACTTTTTGAACCAATGAGTGCTTAAGTATTTTAGAATTTATTTAACTCTAGAACTTATTGAAGCCTTGATCTGCATTCAAGAATGGCTTAAAAATCTTAACCAATAAATCTCAATTGAAGAAAGCCTGGAAGAATTAAAAAAAAAGGTACCTGAATTTCAAGTTCATTTCTTACAATTCTTTTTTATACTTTGATACATTCTAATGTGTGTCTTATTTCTTCTTAGGATCATATCTCCCACTGAGGATTGGACCTTTTTGTTACTGTATGCAACCCTATTTTTTTAAATTGTTGCTTTCTTAGAGGGTCATAATGGGATAGTATTAGAGTGATGTTGGGGCACACAAGTTGATGGCAACCATTTACTGAATGTAATTAATGTGGGATGGTATGCTTGAATAGGCTTTGTAGATTGGAGTCATCACCCAAATTTCATCAAGAGAAAGTGAATTAAGAACTCACTTTCATTATATTGTGAGTGTTGTGAAGTGTAGTTATGCTATTATGAAGTTGAAATAAGTAAGTTATTCATAATAAGAAACAATCCTTCATTCATGCCTCTTAAACCAGAAATCATCCCCAATGGAGTCACCAAAAACTTATACACACCCTATTTTTTTAATTTTTTACTTTTTGAGAGGGTTGTAATAGGACAAGATTAGTGTGATGTCTGACACACAAGCTGCTGGTGACCATTTATCTAATGTCATTGATGTGGGAGGGTTTGCCTGAATAGCCTTTATAGATTGGAGTCGCCACTTGAATTTCATCAAGAGAAAGTGAATTAAGAACTCAGTTTCCTAACCAGAAATTCCAGGTTCAAGGGTATGAGTTACTTATCCTATTTCTTATTATACGTTGCTTAATTACTCATTCTTTCACCTTATTTTTGGTTTTATGATGCATTTACCATACTTGATTGTTAGTTAATTTAAATTGCATTAAAAATGAAAATTGAACACAGGATAATTGAAATTGGTATGCATTCATCATGTAATAAGCAAATAAACAAATAAACATCCACCAATTACATCAATTACGCAAGTAGTAATGCAATCAAGTAAGCACATAGCAAGTAGCATACAAGCATGCAATAAATAATAACAAAAATAACACACAAAGAAATGAAATAAGAAGAAATCGGGGAAAGGGATTTAGAATTACAACCCTTGGAAAAGAAAAGCCTATTCTAATAAATACATTTGAAATAGAAAATAAAAAGGGAATCGGGTTTTAGGATTACATTGCTTCAAAAATTTTCTATTCTATTAGTTACATCAAAATGGAAAATAAAATAAAACTTCCTATTCAAATAAACCTGCAAAATAAAGGTTAGCTTTCACACACATGTAAGCACATATATCATGTATGACAATTTTATATATTTCATTCATTCATGATAAGAGAAAAAAGAAAAGCAATTAAACAAATAAACAAACAAGGATGCTAATGAAAAGGTATGATGCATGACTTTACAATTTAAGTATTGTAGTACAGAATTATCATTTTTATTAGGAAAATAGAATTTTATGATAGAGAAAAATATAAGGGAATTAAAATAATAAAGATGCAATTTTTTATATATAAATGAAAATTCAATAACAATAAAAATGCAAGGAGATTAAAAAGTAAAGAAGAATAAATAAACAATAAAAAAATAGCAATGATAATAAAAATGATAAATAGATAAGGAAAAACAACAAAAATAGTAAAAGCGATAAAAATACAATTTTTACTATAGAAATTTTGATTTTTAGATTAAAAATGGTAAATTTATCAAAAGAAAATAAAAAATGACAAAATAATAAAAAAGCAATAAAACTAATAAAAATGACAAAGATGATAAAAAGTAATAAAAATAATAAAAAAGATAAGAATGCTATTTTCACCATATTTATGTAAGTTTTATGATAAAAAGAATGAAGTTCTCAAAGAGGACAATAAAAATAACTAAAATAATAAAAACAATAAAGATGATAAAAATACTTTTTTCAACATAAAAATGTGAGCTTTATGATAAAAATAATAAATTTATCAAAAAAGGCAATAAAAATAATGAAAAGTCAAATAAGATAATAAAAATGATAAAAAAAAAAAATACTATTTTTACCATAAAAATGTCAACTTTATGATAAAAATGATAAATTTATAAAAAATGGCGATAAAAATAATAAAAATACAATTAAAATAATAAAGATGATAAAAATACTATTTTCACCATAAAAATGTGAGCTTTATGATAAAAATAATAAAATTTTATCAAAAGAACAACAAAAATGACAAAAATAATAAAAGTGCAAATAAAATAACAAAAATGATAATATGCTATTTTTACCATAAAAATGTAAACTTTATTATAAAAAAAAGTAAATTTATCAAAAAAGAAAATAAAAATGACAAAAATAATTAAAATGCAATAAAAACAATAAAAATAACAAAAATGATAAAAATCCTCTTTTCACCATAAAAATGTGAACTTTATGATAAAAATAGTAAATTTATCGTAAAAGAAAATAAAGAAAGGAACAAAATTAATACAACTATAATAATAATAATAATAATAATAATAATAATAATAATAATAATAATAATAATAATGCTTACGTTAACACAAAAATATCCATTTTTTATATGAAGGGGAAATGATGCAAAAAAGAGGAAAAATGCAAAAATGAATGCAAACACTCCTGGAATCATCCGAACTACCTACTCCTTCTACATATCCTATAACCGAACTTCAAAATGACCATAAAAATTAGGTTTAGATTTTTTTATCAAAAACTTAAAAAAAAAAAAAAGATTTTTGGTTAAAAGTGTTTAGGAAAAAAGGGTCTCCAATGCAAAGGATGGGCTTTGGATAGGAGAGAAAGTGTACAAAATCATTAGAGGTTTCTCTCTATATGATATTTTTTAAGAAATTAGCCAAAAATGGCAAAAAATCGCATTTTAAGGATGCTATGTCGTGGCCCATTGGTATGGGTCCATAACCCATGAGTGTGGGCGCATGGGCCACACATGGGTCTTATTATCCACGAGTGTGGGTTGTCAACCCATACATTCCTCACATAACTCATTTCATATCCAACAACATTCTATTTAATCATCCGGTTAAAGATAATGTTAGAATGTGTTAAAATATAAAACATCTATGTAGAAAACCATGGTGATTTCAAGGTCAAAGGACTTAAACAATATCACTACAATGAGAAATACTTATGACAATAATCTATGTAATATTCTCATAGTGGGTCAATCTAGTACATGATCTCTCATCATATACCTATGAGTTGACTTAATATCTCATATCCATGATTAGTAAAACATAATCATCAGTCAACATCATACTAGCCTTATTAATATTTATACAATAAATAAATGGCTAGGGATAATTAGAATAGAACTATTATTTTAATCTAAGGGTTTTACTATCAAGTCACATACTTGATGACCTTAGTAAGAATTAACCATTCAAATAATGATAATAAAAGGAATGATAATGGAAATGTCTCTTTATTAATAAAATAGAAATGTCAATACATAATCACAAATGATTGACCTAGTGCATATCATTAACATATAATTCCTGCATCAAGAAGCTTTATGATCTCCTTTTTCACCACTTCTTGCATTAGTTTCCCATTTTGGTTATTCCTTACCTTTCTCGTATTACTTAGTGTGAATTCTGCCAAGGATTCTTTGGATACTCTTACTCAATCTGAGCATTGGAATATATTGAATATGACTTTCTGCATTAGAATTGTTTTTAGGGTGTTCATCATTATAATCGCAATATACCTAAACATCTCAATTCTTTATGATTCTCCTTTTGGTGAATTCTCTATCTTTCATGCAGTTGTCAAGCATTAGATTGATTAAATTTAAGCAATCTCGACTTGGAGTTATTGATGGAAGTTAGGAAATTTTGTATGCTTTATCAGGGTAAGGTGGCCACTATCGAGATTAACTAGTCTGTCTTTGGTATGTACCTCCTTTTTAGTGTAAATCCACCTCTAAAAAGATAAAGAAATGATTTTTTTTTGTAAATGTAATCATGAATGTATGAATGTGCAAATGCATTTGAAGAATTTAAAGAAGGGTGGTACAGAAGACTTCCTTGTGTTCTTGCACTCTTCTGAATGCATCTCGAGTCTCTATCATAGGCTTCTAGCATATTGTACACATCATATGTTAATATCCATATCTTCAAAATGTCTTTGGAGCTTTTCAGAGTCTAAGGATATTGAAAGTGTGTGTTTTATGAGCTTTAGTGGGTCCCCTCAGCATTGTGGGAGCATCCCACATGTGTGGGTCGAATGACACATGAGTATGGGTCAAGGACCCATGCTCTCACGGGTCATAGATGGACCCACAAACTGAAGGCCTATAAAAGGCCTTTCTTTTATCTTTTTTTTCATTATTTCACTTTCTCCTTCTCTCTATTCTCTTTAGATTCTTTGAACTCTTAAGCTTTCTTCACTCCACACGCCTATATAAGGAGGCAAAGGAGAAGGCAACTTTGGTAGGGTTGAGCTTGATCTTTTTAAGGGGATAAATATGGTGGTTAATCTTAAGGATCTAGTAGTGGGCAGTGCTACTCATCAGAAGCTTATACTATCTTATCACTTGAGGCATAGGGTGACTAAAGGTCATAAGATCCCGCTCATCTCAAATCTAGGGACACTTGCTGGATGCTCCATCATTAGTAGGTTAGTACTCAAAACTTTCTTATCTAATGTCTTTCTTTTTATTATTTCTCTTCCTTGTGTATTTAAGGATTTGTCCCTGTGAGAAATAGGATAAATTAGTCTTGTGAACTTATTTTATTTGCTATTATTATTATTTTTTTATTTTTATTTTTTTGGTATGATACTTCCCTTATTGGGATTAATCCCTTTGCATGTTTAGAGACACTTAAGGTTACTCTTTGCTAGGATTTGTTCTTTTGAAACCCTTCCTTTTTTAGTTTGCACACTGGGATATGCAATTTTGCCTTTACTTTAGGTGTATGATACCCTTTGCCTATAAATAAATGAATTAAGTGATGTTTAGTGCACGCTATAAATGAAGAAAATTCTTAGTCAAAGTTCATATTTTGTTGACTTCCCTTTTTAAAGCACTGTGACTCCCTTAGTATTGTCCAGTAGCAACAAAGCTAAGAGGGTTTATCAAAAGTTACATGGGGAGGTATGAGATTAGGTGTGTGGTTTCAACTTTGACAGTTTGCTTGATGGCCTATAGGTGCTAAAGAGCCAACAGGCAGCTATGACTACCTTGATCGAGAGGTGGTCATACTATACACACACTTTCCACTTTCAGTTCAGGGAGATAACAATCACACCCTTTAAATTTACAATGATTATAGGATTCTAGTTCACCAGTTGATGGATTGCATTTGACTTCCATGATGATCCTATAGTATTTATGTGCTGAGCTATTTGGCTGTGATCCTCAATTTAGAGTCAGTCAGGGCAGCCTCATTTCATATGACAGACTTTAGTAGGCTCATGAGGTAGCTATAGGGGAAGGGCCTATAGGTGTTGAGAGATGAGCTAGTTGCTTCATATTTTACCTGATGAGCAACATGGTGTTCCTAAATGTAAACAACATTGATAGCTCATGGTTGCTTCCTATGTTGTAAGACATCAACAACTTATGTGAGTATGATTAGGGCTCTCTTACCTATGGTTATCTTTTTTATGGCCTAAATTATATGTGTAGAGATGGATCTTGGATTTATAGTGCCCCTCTGGTGGTCGATGTGAGTTACTTTCAATGCCTCATTGTTCTTTTCCTTTATTTTCTAAATGCATCATTTATGACACACATTTTTTCTTTTGCAGATCTAGGCTTTCAAGATCTTTATTCTAATTCCGCCTTCTATAGTCTTTAGGTTGCATGAGGAGTTCCCTTGCTACCCTATTTGGACCACTCAAAGCTGGAAGGATCCTTTATAGTCTTTAGAGGAGGTCCACATTGCTCTTATAGAGTTGACATTTGACAAGGTCAGTTGTTGTTTTTTATTTTCTCTTCTTTCAAGGCTTTGTGTTTTGCTTCTGATAGCTCTTTCTTATTTCAGGTTTATTTTTGATGGTAGTGGGATGAGTTCCCTATGGAATTCTTAGGATTACTATGAGAGGATCCCATTCATGACTCCTGTTAGTCGTGCTTAGTATCTAGGCAGTCACATTATGGATTGGCTTAGGGGGCCTACTCCTCATCTTGTTCCTCATCCTCCTTATTTTGACATGTTCTAGGGGAAGGTTATGGTGGGCCTCACTTTAGAGAGTGCTCTAGCCGTGACTAATCATGAGCTTTATTAGGAGCCAAAGGGTGACTTTTACATGGAGACCTTCCTCCCTCAATTGATTAATGACGTAGCGTGAGGTTTTATGCAAGCTCCACCTGTTAACATCTTTTCTTCTTTTGCTTACCAATTATGTCTTGCCATTTTAATGATGTTCTTACAATGACTATTTTATTGTTATGATTTCTTTTCTTTGTATTTAATAGCCTCATTTGAAGAGGCCTTGAGGTAGGAGTACTACTAAGGTTTCCAGTAGTATGAGAGGTACTAGTATTCCTTATAAGGTTGCTCAGAAAGTCTCTAGGGTAGCTGCAGTATCTCTACTTCCTATAGTTAGGGGATACAATCTCCATGGTAGTATGGTGACACATGTGGTCCCTGCTTTTACTAAGCCTATGGCTTTCCTTCTTAAGAACACTACTTATATTAGTTTCCATCTTTATTGCTTTAATGTTTTAAGTTTACTATTTGCTAACTATCTTATTTTGCAGATTCTATGGGAGATAATTGAATAATGGTACTAGTGCGCTTCATGCCTAATAAGTTATCATGTCTATCACTTTGTAGAGACTTACGTGAGTATCTTCGCTCTTTGCCTTTTTTCCTATTCAAGTATGCAATAGTATCTGTATGCATTTCATGGGTGTGTATATGCTAATGCATGTATGTTATGATGCAGCATAAGCATATGAGAATGATGCATGACCAAGAGGAGGCAGTTTTCCATTAAGAGATGGTACATCAATAGGAGGGTGCCTTCTACCATAATGAGATTCAGAGGCTACAGGATGGTTTGGAGGAGTTGAGGGTCCATGGCACTAGACCTAGTAGGAGAGGACCTTCAAATGATGATGATGCTAATGATAAGGATAATGATGATAATGATGAGGATGAGTCTTGATTTCCCATATCCTCTGTTTATACTGATGATGATTTTTGGAAATTTAAGATGTACTTTGACTAATATACTACCTTTTATAGTGATTTTAATACTTTTTTATTCTTATATGCTTCTTCTTTATTTTCTATTTTTTTCCATTACTTGTTATGTTGTCATAAAAGAAAAGAAACATATTACATTAGGGAAATATATGAACTCTAAGATGAAAATTTTGCCTTTATATGTGGTAGATATTGATTCAGGAATTTACTTTTTAACATATGCAATTCTAATAATCTTTCTCATTCATATTGAGTAACATTTATCATGAGCATGGTTGCACATTAAGTAATTCAGAGTGATGGTACCCCTATCCTTAATTAACCCTTTTGGGTTTTCTAATTAAGTATTTTACCACTTATTTTTTTTATGATTAGTATCACTTGAGATGATCTACATTGATCCATTCTGAAAATTGATTCCCAATGACATCCATTAGCTTAACTGTTCCTTTTGAAAGGATGATCTTAACTAGATAAGGCATTTCCCAGTTAGGTTAAAACTTTCCTCTTAAATCTAGTATATTCTGCTCAGCTTGCCTTAATACTTAGTCCCTAACCTTAATGTTATGATGTCTTACTCTCTTGTCAAAAGCCCTTGCAATTCTTCTCTGGTATAAATAAGTATGGTAAAGTGCCTTTAACCTTTCAATGTCTATCAGATTTAGCTCAATAGTCTCTGTTCCACTCACTTTGTTTTAAGTAAATTGGCTTTTATTATTATTCTGAGGGACTTTATTTATACTTCAGTAGGAAGCACAACTTCCATTTCATATACTAATGAGAAAAGAGTTACCCTTGTGGATGTTCTCACTATTGTACAATATCCCCAAACAGTACATGGTAACTTGTTAGCCTAATCACGGTGAGTTTCAATCATCTTTAAAAGGATCTGCTTGATGTTTTTATTTAGTACTTCCACTACTCCATTAGTATATGGTGTATAAGGCGATGACTTATAATGCTTCACCTTATACCTCTAAAGTATTGCTCATACTTCCCCTTGAAATTGTACTCCATTATCTGAAATCAGGTTATAAGGAATCTCATACTTATAAAGTAAATTCTTTTATAGGAACTTGGTTACTTGCTTTGCCCCTAGGTTTTTTAAGGATTCAGCTTCTACCTATTTTGTGAAGTAATCAAGATTTATTTAAGAGGCTGTAAGGTGAATTTCTCTTATGATGTCAAGTCCCCCAAACTAAAAATGACCAAGGAGAAGACATAGTGTGTAATTCCAAATAAGGTAGATGACTGATGTCCCCGTAAATTTGACACTTATGACATCTCTTACTAATTTAACTTAATCTTTTATCATCGTCATCTAAAAGAACCCTTGTCTCATTATCTTCTTGGCTAATATTGTATTATTCATGTGTGGGCCACAAACTCCCTCATAAACATCTGTCATTACCTTTTTTGCCTCATTTTCATCTAAACAGTGCAACTGCATCCCATCTCAAGTTCTCTTGTATAAGACATCTTGGTGGAGAATTACTGCCAACTTTCTAATGACTATCTTATCCCTTTCACTTACACTTTCTAGGTATTCCCACTTACTTGAATATTGCTGACTGTCGTAAAACTAAGGCTTATGATCTACTATTACTTCTATTACCCTCATATAATTGTGGCATGGTTGATTTGACTTTAGTAATACCATAAGTTTTATAGGCATGGTTGTCAGTCTATCCCAGACTGATGCTAGTGATGCTAAGGCATTTGCCATCTAATTATGGTTTTTTGGCAAATGAAAGAATCTACAT
Organism: Mallotus nudiflorus; assembly: GCA_947683625.1. Classification (NCBI taxonomy): domain Eukaryota; kingdom Viridiplantae; phylum Streptophyta; class Magnoliopsida; order Malpighiales; family Euphorbiaceae; genus Mallotus; species Mallotus nudiflorus. The sequence continues at coordinate 945,150 of CANTUR010000592.1, read as the reverse complement.
TTCTAAAAGGACTGTCTTAGTTGCTACAAATATGTAAGATATGGCTTCAAGTATGACTCTTTTAAATCCCATTCTTTAATAGCTTGATTGATTACCAATATTGAATCACCAAAACTTCTAATTTTGTGATCCTTAAAGCCATTAGTGCTTCCATTCCCATTACACACGCTTCATACTCTTCTTCATTATTCATAACTCGAAATGTCAACTTCTATGCTATAGGGATCACTTTATTTTTTGGAGTCAACAAGATTACCCATATTCCTACTCCAAACTAGTTCACTACTCCATTAAAGTACATTCACCATCCTTGGATCTCAATTGCTGCAGTAAAATCATCTAGAAACTCTAGTTTTATCTCTTAATCATCTAAAGTATGGTTTAGTACCAAGAATTTAGCCACCGCTCTTCCTTTCACCATCTTCTTAGTTAGATATTCACCATCAAATTCTATTAATAATATCAACCACCTAGCTAACTTCCCTACCAAAGAAAGTGCTTCAAACAGATACTTCATGGTCTAGTTTTGAGACTATTTAGATCTTATACAATTAAAAGTAGTGCCTCAACTTCTTTATACCCCAAACCATCTCTAAATAAATATACTCAACCTTGGTTATACTTCTCCTCACAAGGTAGTAACTTTTTGCTCAAGTAATATATTGTATGTTCAGCTTATGCTTCTCCTCATAAGCTAGCATAGCTTCTAATATGTTTCCTTTAATCGTTAAATACAAAATTAAAGGTTTTCCTATTTCTGGGGATCTCAAAATTGGTGGATTCATAAGATAGTCCTTGATTCTATAAAAAATGATCTAACATCATCCTTCCAAACCACAGGCTGATCCTTCCTAAGTAGCTTAAATATCAGCTCACACACCTCAATCAATTTGGCTATAAACCTACTGATAAACTGTTATTTTCCTAAGAGTCCCTTAATTTTTTTTTCAATCTTCGATGTTAGCATTTCTTAGATCACTTTTACCTTATCTAGATTAACTTTTATTCTCCTTTGACTAATTATATACCTCATCATCTTCCCTGAAGCTACACTAAATACACATTTCTTAGGATTCAGTCTCATATTGTACTTGTATACCCTCTGTAAGAACTTCTCTAATGCAGCTGGATGTTTTTCCCAAGTCTTCAATTTTACCATCATGTCATCAACATATACTTCTACTTCCTTGTGTATTATATCATGGAACATTGTTGTAGCCATTCTCTGATAGGTTGCGGTTGCATTTTTCAAACTAAAAGGCATTACTCTCTAACAGTATATCCCTTATTTAGTAATAAAGGTGGTTTTAGCCTTATCGATGATTGCAATGAGATCTGATTATAACCTAAAAACTCATTCATAAAGGAGGACATAGCACATGCAGTAACATTATTAATCAGAATGTCAATGTGAGGCAAAAGAAAATCATCCTTTAGGCATGCCTTAATAAGGTTTCTATAGTCCACGTAAATTCTCCCTTTCCTATCTTTTTTAGGTACAGGAACCAAATTAAATAGCCATTATGGATAGTCTACTACCTCCAAAAACTTTGCCTTAATATATTTTTATATATCCTTATTTACCAACTGCGCCCATTATGGTCTTAACCTTTCCATTTTTTATTTTACCAGCCTGTAACTCTTTTTAGTTAGAATAAAATGCTAAAAAATGTCTTTGTCAATGTCTGACATGTTATCATATGACTAAGCAAATACTTTTAAATATTTTATTAATATTTTTTTTCTAATTCTCTCCTTTCTCAAAGGTAACATCCTCTGAAATATGCAATATGTGAGTATTTTCATATGTGCCCATGTTAAATGGTTCAGTGTTAACAGTGTGAATGTCAAAGATGCTCATGTAAGGTTCAATGAAATGCTCATCATTATCATATAACATATCACACAAGTAAGCAAAATCAAATTTCATTTCATCATACTTAGAGTTTGGTAAATCAAAAGACTCAAATATATTGGCAATACAAATATCATCAGAGGTAGGCATATCCTTTAATAAGACATCCTTTATGCTAGATTCAATGAGAGTTATAATGCTAGTATGGCTAAGAGCCTCGACTTCCACCCTCATATTCTACAAGACTTGTTCAATCTCAGTGATAGAAATGTCACCCTCTTATTCTTTCTAACCCTATTCTTTCTCTATGTTGCTAGTTGTATTAATGAAAATCTTAAAGCCTAGCTTCTTGATCCTATTGTATTCCCATTCCTCATACTATACTTAATAAGAGGAGCCTTTATAAATAAAGATGGTCTTCTTTCCCTTATCTATAGTTGAATAAGTTTGGTATTTTATCCCTTAAAGTATGGTAGTTTTAAAATCTTGTTCTTCTTCCTTCTGAGTCCAGTTCCTGGTTCATAACTCATTGTCTTCATCATGGCTACCATTTTTGGACTAACCCAGTCTTTGTTGATCACTGATACTTAAAAAGCTAGAGGAGTCACATTCATGCAAGTGATTATACTATAAGTCTCAACTTTATCAATGGCTATCTTCCCATTGAGTTGAAACTTGATTTTCTAGTGCAGTGTGGATGGCACCTGTAGACGGCGGGGTTTAGCATGCGTCCAAGATTTTAGCAACCTTGACACTGTTTGAGCTCAGGGCTCTAGAGAACACACTAATCACTGTCACAAAGACAAGGCATGGAGATGAGGGGTTGCCACACAGGGTAATAACTGGGACAAATCGAAAAGGTGATACTCGATTCCTTAAAAGAAAGCTAGCACCACAACCAAGAGATTCTGGATACGGAATACCAACTTCTTTTAATCTTATGTTCATTTAGAATTACTTTATGAATTATTATCTTATTCTCTATTTACATGCAATTTCATATAAACCCAAAACAATCAACTCCAAGGCAAAATAGTCATGAAATATACAAGTAATTAATGCATTTAATAAATCACATAATCCCTAAGTTAGTCTAATCTACATGGATTTTAAATAAATGAGTTAAATCTACATGTTTTAATTTATAGAATCTAAAGACCTAATTCCTTTTAATTTTAATTAAATGAACCTAAATCTACTTGTTTTAATAAAAAAAAATAGGCCTAATTCTATAAATTATGGAATATTTAAATTAGTGGGCCTAATTCTACATGTTTTAATTAAATGGTGATCTTAAATCTACAAATTATAAAAAAAAAGGCTTAAATTAAGTGGGCTAATTCTAAATTAATTAAATTAAATTAGGTGGGCCTATGTCTAATTAACTAAATGGGCCTAAGAATATTTCTAATCTAAAATCTAATTAATTATGGACCTAAAAATATATTTTAATTAATTAAACCTAATTAATTATTAAGTGAGATGGGCTAAAAGAATTACCTAAATTTAAATAAATAAATCAAGACCTCAAATGGGCTTAAGGCCCCAAAAGCACATAAAATAATAAATAAGCCCAAAAACAAATAAAAAAACATAAAAAACAATTAAATAAGATAAAAAAAATAATTAAATTAATCCTTACTAAAACCCTATTTTTATTAACATGCAACCTAAATTAATCTACTTCCTCCATTGATTTTAAATAATTACATGATTGAAACCTAGTTTTACTAACCAATTTAATTGAAATAAACATGCAACCACACATATAATTTTATTACTCCCACTATTGGGGCTATTACATTAATTCATAAAACAATTAATAAAATACAAAATAAAGAATAAAATAAAGATAAAAATAAAATAAAACCCTAGAAACTAAGTTTCTACGAGGCTTTATCCATAGTTTTTCACTGACTTCTTATGAATTCATCTCTCTCACATGATCACCATGTGTTATCCTCCATAATCACAAAAAAATAAAATAAAATTATGATTAATGAATAAATTATAATAATAACTTAAAAGAATAAAAGTAATTAATAATAAAATAAATAAATAAATAAATAAATAAATAAATAAGAAGATGAAGATGATGATGATTATGAGTGATTTGGGGTACTCAGATTTATAATTCACCGTTCTTGGTAAATCTTCGAATCTTACTCTTTAAAAATTCCCCACGAATCTTACATTAATTGTTAAATTAAAAGGAATTTTGTTGTAAAAAAAATAACTCAAAAGAAATAAAATCACATTTCTTCTTCTTCTTTCTCTTCTTTTCCTTCTTTTTTCTTCCTTCCTCTTCTTTTTTCTTCTCTTCACCGTCCCCCTTTTCTTTTCTTGCTATTCCCTCTTTATATAGTGGAACAAGGAAGCCTAGTCCCAATCCTAATGTGATTCTAATTCCTAAAGTATAAGATTAATACTTAAAATTATATTTAGGAATTTTAAACTGGTTAGGACTAAATTAATTAGGAATTTTAAAGCAATTAAAACTGAATTAAAAATAGGAAACATAGATGGAAGAATTCAATTCCGACTAGGATTGTGTAATTCCGATTGAAATTGGTGTAATTTCGATTGAAATTACATAATTCTGATCTGAATTATGTAATTCCAACAGGTATTACATAGTTCTAGTCAGAATTATGGAATTATGACATTTTTTAATTTATTTTTTAACATTTAATTACAAAAAGGCCCCTGAAAGAATTTAAATTTTGTAATTAGGTCCTAAAAAAACCTTACAATTTAGTCCCTGAAAACATTGAATCCTTCCTTTAAAAGTTGCATTTAAACCCTTAGAATTTTTAAAGATTAAGTATCGAAGACATTTTCATCACTGGAGTCCTTTGCTGCATCCATAACACGTCATCCCGAAATTGGTTGTCTACAGTTGCCCCCCTTTATCGTTGTTTGCTTAACAAATTGCGGCAAAGAAAAATAGCACACAATTTCTAAATTGAAAGAGGATACTTACCTGCTCCTTGAAGCTTCTGCTTATGAATTTGCTATACTCGGACGTACAACATTTCAAATGACATATCATACTCGGTTGTATGATATTGATTATACTCGATCGTATAACCTTAGGTGAATGAAACACATTGTACTCGATCATACAGTGTTTGACTATACTCAGACGTATAGCATTGAATTGAAAAATTACATCATACTCAGACGTATACCATTATATTGAAAAATTACATCATACTTGGTTGTATGATGCCGATTATACTCGGTCATATAATTGATTGAGGATACATTGCACTCGATCGTACAATGCTGACTACACTCAGTCGTATAGTTTGTTTTGAAAAGGAACATCACACTCGATCGTATGATGCTGATTATACTCGATCATATAATCGATTGAAGATATATTGCACTTGGTCGTACAATGCTGACTACACTCGGTCATATAGTCTGGTTTGAAAAGAGGTATCACACTCGATCGTATGATGTTGATTATACTCGATCGTATAATCGATTGAAGATACATTGTACTCGGTTGTACAATGCTGACTACACTCGGTGATATAGTCTGATTTGAAAAGAGGCATCATACTTGGTCATATGATGTTGATTATACTCGGTCGTATAATCGATTGAAGATACATTGCACTCGGTCGTACAATGCTGACTACACTCAGTCATATTGTCTGATTTATAAAGAGGCATCACACTCGGTTGTATGATGTTGATTATACTCAGTCATATAATTTATTAAAGATACATTGCATTCGATCGTACAATGTTGACTACACTCGGTCATATAGTCTGATTTGAAAAGAAACATCATATTCAATCGTATGATGCTAATTATTCTTGGTCGTATAATTGATTGAAGATACATTGCACTCGGTCGTATAATGTCGACTACACTCGGTCCTATAGTCTAAATTTTTTTATATGATTATACTGTAATCCATAATTTCTTGCAAATTTGGTTGTTTAAGTTGAATGCTTTGAATTCTTTATGCTGATTGACTTTGAATTTTCTTATATTGACTAATTAGAATTTCTTTGCTGACTGATTTTAATTTTTCTATGTAAACCATCTCTATAAGTTGGGTGCACTTTCTTCTAGATTTGAAATTCCTGAAAACTTATTGAAGCTAGTTTCATTCATGACGAATGCACAAAAGTACTTTATAGTGTTGGAAATTTTATGAGAAAATTCATCACTTTTCACGAGATAGCGTGCTCTCAATGAATCTCACTATTTTTTACTTTCATGACTGTTATTTATTCACCATTTGCAAAGGTCAGAGGCATCATTAACCATCTTATGCTGAGAGCATATCTTTTACCAAGTGAAGAGCTTACTTCCACACCTAATTTGAGGGAGAATTTGCTAAACAAAACTCATGAAAAATTAGCATAAAAAGATCAAATTCTGAGTATCAAAATAGCCTTTGAGTTATTTTTATGCTTTCCTTCCTTATCCGAGTATTCCCTCGCTTTCCTTATATTACTCAGTGTGGATACCATTGGAAAGGTCCTTTGGATACTCATACTCATATAGAGCATTGGAGTAGATAGAGCAAATTTTGGCCTGGTCCTCTTTTAGCATTCCTCTACCCTTCTTGTATTACTTAGCATGGATATCGCTAGTGGTTTTATGTTGATACTCTTACTCATTTCTGAGCATTGGAGTAAATTATGCTTGCTCTTTTTTCTAGTCTCCTCTTAGTATTCCCCTACCTTTCTCGTATTACTCAGCATGGATACAGTCAAGGGATTTTGTACTCATACTCATTTTTAAGCATTGGAGTAGATTATATGCACATTTATTATTCAAAAGACTGAAAAAGATACTTTGAACTCAAGAAATTTATGCTTCATGTCCACATATTTTGTTTTTGCATTTTCTTTCCCTCGTTTGGGTACAAAGCAAGCATTAGATTGACTAGAGTTTATAAACTCTCAGCATAAAATTGTTAACTACTCATCTAAATTCTGTGAGGCTAATAAAAGAAAGCCACTATGATCAAAAGTCATGAGATAGGCTTTGTGCACATGATCTCGTGAAGTGGATGAATTTACTTGCAATTTGTGAATTTTATTATTCAGATGGTTCTTTATCATAGAATCTAAGGAATATAGTTCTGTTACTTCCTTTTTTATTATCTTGATGAATGTTTTCCATCCAAGATGATACTTTTGATGAATTATTAGCATTTGCAACCTTTCCCATTCTCATTGATGTATCGGTTCCTTTCACCTTCTTCATTCTCTTTTATTTTTCCTACAAAAAATACCATAATTTAGTATGGTCCATTTGCTAGTAAAAAATTTATCAAAATGCTATATTATTCTTTTACATTCTTCCCTTTCATTGTGGCGATGATCTCTCCGATTACAGGGTTGTGATGCTGTAGCATTAAAGTTATGGCTTTATCCTATCGATGTTATGGTAGAGGGCTTCATTTCTCTTCCCAACATTTCCTATAAAAGAAAAGATTAGAGGTTTTTATTTTATAATCAAAGAAGTTTTCAGAGTGCATTCATCTCAAGTTTTGAGTGCATTCTTCCCTTTTATATTGAATCTGAGGAGCTTGAGAATCCTATCTAGCCTCTTGAAGTTTCCAAGATAATGCTTTTTAGTAGTGTCACTCCTCTTATTTTCATTCTTTCATATGTTTCACATGCGGATACTCTGACTACTTTCCTATTCTTCCAACACTAATTTCAAACGTTAGTAGCAGAGTATCTATACAATCTTGTCTAGGCTCAAAGACTTTTATTATACAAAACAAGTATTTCCCAAAAATGTATGTAAGTGTATGCATGCTATGTATAATGTGTATGATCCTAATGGGTCTCTTGTTTAGAACAGAGCCATGTTGATTTTGGAGTGTAAGAATGTGGTGTCTCATCAATAGCCTATCAATTTGAGCATTGAATGATTCACTGTTGGTACTTTTAATGTTGAAGCTTTCGATATTATTCATCAGACTGATTACTAGGCTAACCAGTAAGGTCTATGGCTTTACAATAGAGCTTGTGATTGATCGATGCACTATTGAACTTTTCTTTTGTTACTATTAATGATTGAGGTATTAGCTCTTACACTTCAACATCCATCTTCACTCTTTGAATGCTGACACCATTTTCTCCTTAAGTTGTATTTTGCCCCCAGTTCCATTATGGATTCATTTATGCTATTCTAGCAGTCTTTTTTTCATTTTTATGTGCAAGAGACCCAGTTCATTCATTGTTGTTGTTGATCCTTTGACTTATTTACCCTATTAGTTGCAATCTCATGCATTGGAGATGTAGAGGAATGGGAAAACTGATCGAAGCGAGTTCTTAGTGATGAAATCAGCTGGACTTGCACTTTGAAGAACTCTTGAGTAGAATATAAAGCTTAATATTGATGCAATGATTGATGATAGTTATAGGACAAGACTTGCAATGCAAGTTATTGAGCCATTTGCATTCTCAAGGTGTAAGGGGACCCTAGGCTTATAAGGAAAATTACAAAGGAAACATAATTAAAATAGTGATCTCATAGCTCTGATTTTAGCTTTCATTATGTAATGTCTTTCCATTTAGATACTTATGCAATATGATAAAGACGATTATACAATATTTGACAAAAATCTCCAATTCAATTTCACTTATTCATTAGGGCAAAAATGAGAACATTCATTACATCATATGACACAACTCCTATAATCAATTAATCCTGAATTTTCTCTCTAATTTTTCACCTTACTGTTCTTTTTCTTTTTCTCTTTCTTTTTTTTCTTCTCTTTTTTTATCATTCTTCTTATTTTTCCTTAGATTTTACTCTCATTAGAAGTTATGTCATGTGATATAAGACTATTCTTTAAGTTTATATTTATGCCCATACTAAATGAATCTAATTGAATTAAATTTTTGTCAAACATGCAGATGCGATCAATATTATAATGTGTAGTACCATCAAGATGCATATTACATAAGTGAGCATAATCAGAATTATATCATCGATCATTAAAATAAAACAAGTTCTAAAGAAACTAAAATTTTATTTAAAGAGGACAATAAGAAATTTTATTTTCTATTCTAGATACTAGGGATGCTGAGTCTCATAGTGATTTCCTTTGAGGTGGTTGACATAACAATTATTCTTGCATCTGTTTGCCAATTGTCTTTATGACTTCATCTTTCTATACCTCCACTATGCATGTTTCTTCCTTATCTTGCAATGTCTCATCATCAAACTCATTACCCCATCCTATAGGCACAATTGACTCGAAGGGTATGTCAAAAGAAGGTAGTTTAGTGTAAAACACCTTATAGTCAAACTTGCTTGAGGGCTGACCTAAAAAATCTTTAACTCTTTCCACATATTTGGGGGCATTAGGAGATTTCTCATTGATTTTAAGGTTTGGATCCTCAAAGGAGTTTAGCAATTCTTTCTCGCTTACTCCTAAGTTGATCATCATAGTTGTTGGAGATGGCATGTTTCGATAGTTTGGGAAAGGATTACTTTTGGTGCTTAGGTTTTTAGGATTTGTGATTTTTCGAGAGTCCATAAGGTTTTGGATTTCATGTTTGAGGCAGATGCAGTTATCTGTGGAGTGTTTATGGTTTTAATGGAATTTGCAGTGCTTGTTTGGGTTATAGCCTGGGGTGTTTGGGTTTGGTGGGTTTGGATTAGGTAAAGGTTGAAGTAAGCCCTTTTGCATTAGGCACTCTAGGACTTTTGACAAAGGTTGGTTAAAATTGCAGAATCTCCTGGATTTTTGAATAGCATGCATTCTTATAACCCAGCTATTATTTCCTTGTTACATGCCCCCGATTGGGTAATTTCTCACTCCAGTGTTCCTAGTGGCCTTCTTTTTCTCTCTTTTGATCTTTTTACCTTGCAACCCATCATCGTAAAGGTCTACAAGTGTCTTAGGATTCATCATCTGTGACCTCTCAACCAAGTTAGGTGACACCTTTTGGACTATCATCCTAACTTGATCCTTTTCAACTAGCTTATTTTTCATTAACCCTACCTTATTCATGAATCTAGCCAAACAATCTGAAAATGATTTATTAGGCTTCTGCTTGGATTCTGGCTCTTGAACTTGCTTAAGTGATTCCTTTTTCACTTTTTCCATCATATAACTCTCAACATCATCTAGCTTCATTTCCCTAGTATTGTCATTGTTAATAGGTAGTGGACCTATAGTAGGTGGGTTGCCCATAGTGGGTGGTGCAGCAGTAGCAGGTGGTGGCGGCGTCAGTCCCGCTAGAGCTTGTCTTAACTTGTCTTGCATCATTGCTCTAATATCATCTATAAGTGCTCCTTTGAAGTCTTCTAAGGTCCATTTTTGTCCTTTTTGTTTTTCCATTCTTTTGGTTTGTTCAGTCGCATAGCTTCTAAATAGAGTGGATTAATAGCACTCTTTTCCAGTTTGTTAAGGATCTCTTTCGCGATCAATTGGGGGCTTGAATTAGTTCTCACTAGTCTACCACCTTTTTGACTCCAAACACAGGAAGATCCGGATGAATCTATGATGGCTAAAAGAAAAATTGTTAGCATGATGCATGAGATGTATGTATAATGCACGTACTATGCAACAAGTAGCAGGTAACAAGTTAGGTATACATACATCCTTCCAACCTTATTCCTCCCGCACATGTATTCAATGGCGAGTCTCTTTTCCTAGGATTTTTGGTCTTGGTCTTAATATCAACAGGGGATATCATGGATCAACGAGCATGCCAAATCTCTCAAAGCAATAGAAGCACAGAAACAACATTTCTAGGTATAAAAGATTAGCCCAATCTTTATTAACCTAAACGGGTTTCTAAAGTATGGGCTTGGGCCTTTACAGATAAGAATACCTCATGGCAACATTCACAAGAAATTTGGGTAGATCCTAGGGGAAATAACTAAGCCATTATATATGGTTAGGGTCTGGTAAAAAGGTCAAGGTTCCCTTAGCAAAATGCTCTCCATTATGGACTTTGAGTTACAAGCCAAGGTCAGAGGGACCCAACATCCTTTGCAAACTTAAGAGAAGACTACCCCCCTTAAGGACTTGGGTTACAGGCTCCGGTTAGATGAGCCCAGTAATCTCTCTTGAATCGAGTTAAGGCTAAGAGTGATGGTTAGCCAATCTACAACTCCATGAAGCTAGTGGAATCATGGAATCATAAATCAACGCCATTGGTTAATAGGGACATACAGAATGAATGTAAGAATAAAATAATAATTAATAAAATAATTCTAAAGAACACAAATAGAATTAGTATCTCTTATCCCTAGTGGAGTCGTCACTATAGATGGTGGGGTTTAGCGTGCGTCCAAGATTTTAGCAATCACAACACTGTTTGAGCTCATGGCTCTAGAGAACACACTAACCACTATCACAAAGACATGGCGTGGAGATGAGGACTCATCACCCAAGGTAATAACTGGGACAAATCGAAAAGGTGTTACTTGATTCCCTAAAAGAAAGCTAGCACCACAACCAAGAGATTCTGGATACGGAATACCAACTTCTTTTAGTCTTGTGTTCATTTAGAATTACTTTATGAATTATTATCTTATTCACTATTTACATGCAATTTCATATAAACCCAAAACAATCAACTCCAAGGCAATCTAGTCATGAAATATACAAGTAAATAATGCATTCAATAAATCACATAACCCCTAAGTTAGTCTAATCTACATGGATTTTAAATAAATGAGTTAAATCTACATGTTTTAATTCATATGTGAACCTAAAGACCTAATTCCTTTTAATTTTAATTAAATGAACCTAAGTCTACTTATTTTAATAAAAAAAATGGGCCTAATTCTATAAATTATGGAATATTTAAATTAGTGGACCTAATTCTACATGTTTTAATTAAATGGTGATCTTAAATCTACAAATTATAAAAAAAAGGCTTAAATTAAGTGAGCTAAGGCTAAATTAATTAAATTAAATTAGGTGGGTCTACGTCTAATTAACTAAATGGGCCTAAGAATATTTCTAATCTAAAATCTAATTAATTATGGACCTAAAAATATATTTTAATTAATTAAACCTAATTAATTATTAAGTGAGATGGGCTAAAAGAATTACCTAAACTTAAATAAATAAATCAAGACCTCAAATGGGTTTAAGGCCCTAAAAGCACATAAAATAATAAATAAGCCCAAAAACATATAAAAAACATAAAAAACAATTAAATAAGATCAAAAAAATAATTAAATTAATCCTTACTAAAACCCTATTTTTATTAACATGCAACCTGAATTAATCTACTTCCTCCATTGATTTTAAATAATTACCTGATTGAAACCTAGTTTTACTAACCAATTTAATCGAAATAAACATGCAACCACACATAATTTTATTACTCCCACTATTGGGACTATTACATTAAATCATAAAACAATTAATAAAATAAAAAATAAAGAATAAATAAAGATAAAAATAAAAATAAAACCCTAGAAACTAAGTCTCTACGAGGCTTTATCTATAGTTTTCCACAGACTTCTCATGAATTCATCTCTCTCACATGATCACCATGTGTTTTCCTCCATAATCACCAAAAAAATAAAATAAAATTATGAATAATGTATAAATTATAATAATAACTCAAAAGAATAAAAATAATTAATAATAAAATAAATAAATAAATAAATAATAAAAAGAAGATGATGATGATTATGAGTGATTTGGGATACTCCTCAAATTTGTAATTCACCGTTTTTGATAAATCTTTGAATCTTGCTATTTAAAAATTCCCCACGAATCTTGAATTAATTGTTAAATTAAAAGGAATTTCTTTGTAAAAAAAAAATAACTCAAAAGAAATAAAGTCACGTTTTCTTCTTCTTCTTTCTCTTCTTTTCCTTTTTTTTTCTTCCTTCCTTTTCTTTTTTCTTCTCTTCACTGTCCCCCTTTTCTTTTCCTACTATTCCCTATTTATATAGTGGAACTAGGAAGCCCAGCCTCAATCCTAATGTGATTCTAATTCCTAAAGTATAAGATTAATACTTAAAATTATATTTAGGAATTTTAAACCAGTTAGGACTGAATTAATTAGGAATTTTAAAGCAATTAAAACTGAATTAAAAATAGAAAAAAGAAATGAAAGAATTAAATTGGTGTAATTCCGATTAGAATTACATAATTTCGATCAGAATTATGTAATTCCAACCAGAATTACAAAATTCCGTTTGGAATTATGGAATTCCGATATTTTTTTAATTTATTTTTTAACTTTTAATTACAAAAAGGCCCCTGAAAGAATTTAAATTTTGTAATTAGGTCCTAAAAAACCTTACAATTTAGTCCTTGAAATATTAAATCCTTCCCTTAAAAGCTACATTTAAACCCTTAGAATTTTTAAAGATTAAGTATCGAAGACATTTTCATCACTAGAGTCCTTTACTGCATCCATAACACGTCATCCCAAAATTAGGTGTCTACAGCACCCCTCCTAGTGGGTGAAGCCAGGATCTCCTCAATAATAGGGCAAATGTGGGCTGAATGTCCAATACTATGAATTTCGCATTAGACTTAATCTCTCCTGCAATAACTGTAGCTTTAAAGGTGCCTACTATTTATTTCTTAGGATCATCATAAGCCCTGATTATCACATTATATAATTCAAGATGTTTAACTGATATCCCAAACTTATGAAGCTATTTGAGTAGACAGACATTAATGGTTAACCCATTATCCACCATAATGTATAATTTTTTCTTGGCGTTCATAACCACTTAGATGAATAAAGGCTTGTTGTGGACTTTCCCTTCCAACGGGAGATCATTGTCAAAGAAAGAAATGTTATTGCTAGGTTTCAAGAGTAGTGAAGCTATTATATCTTTAGAAGAGTTATCAGAAGAGATCTTTGCATCATCTAAAGCATGCACTAGAACATCCTGGTGTTTCTTTAATATCTTTGAAAGGTCCTAGATACTTACTTGAGCTTGTGTCTTCTTTAGTTGTTTCAAGACTAAGTCTTCCTCTATTTGAATGGTAGGTTCATTCTCTTGGGCAACTTCCTTAGCTTCTTCCTTCCTTTTTACTAGGTCTTTCTTAGTAGGCTGATACACACTTCCACTTTTTATCACATGATTAACTAACGGTTCCTCATTCAAGTTGTAACATATATTGATCCCATTACATATAGTTTGTTCAATAACTGGGTAGTAATGATCCCATCTTCTTTATCAAACTCCTCTCCCCATCTAGAGGGTGCAATATCTTCCTTCTTAAAGGTAATTGAAAGAGGGACAACATATTTCACTTTAAAGTTGAATTTTCATAAAGGTTGCCCCATTAAGTCCCAAACTTCTTTCTTTGTCTTTGACTTTTCTTCCTTTTAAGATTTAGGTGGTCCACTATCATCGATACCTCACCAGCTCTTCTTGCTACTATCTAGCTTAGTCTTTTTTGCATCATCATGTTTGGTGTATATATAGGAAGCATATACATATATGTATTGATAAGTGGAAGCATCCATCTTGTCATCACTTGAATCATAGATTAGGTTCACAAAGTCCGTTTCTAGTATTATTAGTAGTTCTCTTTCTTCCCTTTTGACCCTTTTTGCCTTACTTTCGAGAATGTCTTAGATAGATTTTTCCATAAAGGACTCAAGCAATCTCGAGGATATGGCATAGGATGTTAGGGGTGGCATGTTTTAGTAATTGGGTAAAGGGTTGGTTTTGACATTAGGTTACTTTTCATGGTCTTTAATCTTGACAGAATCTATAAGGTTTTGGATTTTATCATTTAGGATGTAGTAGTCATTAATTATATGGCTAGGCATTTGGTAGAAGTGGTAGTAGAGATTAGGGTTAATGTATGCTGGTAGAGCATTAGGCAGAGGTCTTAATTTAAGGGTTTGAGGAGGCCTCTTTACTGGAGTCTTTAGAAAACTTCAGATAAAGGTATGTTAAAGTTTTAGTATTTTTTATTTCTTAGGACATTGATAGTTAAGTTTACTATAGCAAAATGGGTGTTTTAGCTAGGCTGAGTTGGTTTTCAATAGGGATTTTTAGGTTAAGAGGCTTCCTCATCTTCAATTCAAATGCCAGCTTGGTGAAGTGCTTTGAAAGTGGGGTAGTGGAAAAATAGCATCTATTTACAGAAATGGGGTAAGGCTCCTTTGATCACCATCTTTATTTGTTCATCCTTTAAAGGTCTATCCCTCGTTAAGGTATCTTTCCCTCTCCATTAAGCAATGTAGTCTAAGAAAATCTTACTACTTTTCTACTTAGTAGTCTTTAAGTCATACCTCATAACATCCAACTGGGTGTTACATTCATACCACTTGATGAACTTCTAAATGAGAAGTATCAAATCATTATTGATCTCATCTTCTAAATTGAAGAACCATGCCCTTGGTCCTTCATCAAGTAAAGTAAAGAAAAACTTTATAAGTTATGACTTGATCAACTTTGTGGAAGCCATAAAGGTTGCATACTACCTTAAGTGGACTTAGGGATCTTCAAGACCATTAAACTTAGTGAAGTTTAGAATCTTAAAGTCTTAGGGCATAATTTCATTCTTAAACAATGAAAGATTAGTGTAGTTATGACTTCTTATGGCACTTTTTTCCCTTAACGAAAACTCGAGTTAGGCCATCTTATTAGCCAATATCTTAACCTCCTCTGATGACTCAAATTGGGTTAGATTAATTAGTTTATTAGGTGGAGGAGGAGGTGATCCTCTCATTACCTGCTAGTATTCATTTTCTTCAATAAATAAACTTAGAGTCTGCATCACATCTTTCCCTTTGTCGATATTTGCATTGATTGATCCAAAAGCTTCTCGATGTTCGCCCTTATCATGAATCATCTATTCCATTATAGTTTTCATCTCCTTATTTAGGAAATCTGATAAAGATCCATTACTCATCATCTTTTTTAGGACATCATTTAACTGATCTTCTTTATTTTAAGCCATTTCTTATACTATTTTAGACATACGGATACTAGGGTTAGAGCTAATGTGCTTGGTAACTTTAGGCCTTTAAGACTTTTAAGGAGCTATTTTTTTGCACAAATATAATGGTTAGGATGGAAAAGGAGATGATGCATATGTGCATGATATGACATGTTCTGCAAAACAAGCGGGTTATCATGTATGCATGATGTGAAAATTGTAATTTTACTAGCATAATGGTGCAAAATGGCTGCAAAGAGATCTTGGGTCAGTTTGTGACAAAAATCCCTTACATGTATATATGTATACATGGAAAAAGAAAACAAAATAAAATGAAAAAATAGGATTAGTGTAAGCACCTGTAAAATAAACAAACCACGCATAAGCAATTACTTTTTCTAACCTTATTATTGTACATAGTAAAGATTACTGTCCTATGTAGGTTTTAAATCATGGTCATCAAGGGACTATGATTCCACCCTCAAACCAAGCTATTTTAATTCTTATTAATCAAAATCAAGAGGTAAGCTAGGGAGCGATACTCTAATGTACTTAAGGTAAACAAATAATGTTAATGAAAGGCCCAATCGTCAAGTCACAAGTGGCATCCATAGCTCATATGCACCTATGAGTACATGAACTATAGTTAGCAGAAGGGATCCAAGTTCATCTTCCCCTCATTGACATTCGATATGTTTACCAAGGAATATATGAGTTTCGTTCAGTAGTTTACAATTGACTCTTTCAATTTGAACATCTATAATCTAGTTAAACTCTTGATTCATCCACTTCATCTGATAAGGACAAATGGATAATTTCTCATAGGTTCCATCCTCAAAAGATGCCACTATTTATCAGTTCTTACGAACTATCCAGACTGAGGCATATGATTCTTATCATTCCTTATGTATCAGGCTTACACAAGGTAAAAAAGGATCACATGGGTTTAAGCGTGGGCAGTCTATGAGAACTTATATAATGATAGTAAATGGTAATAGAAACTAAGGATGTCATGTCTTTTGTAAATTCTCGATCAAACAGACGGTATCAGGACAGTATAAACATGCAAAGCTAAGTGGGACCCTAGGGGAGATTTCTACTAGTTAATCTCTACGGGCTAAGTCAAGCTTATGGCTAAGGGTTCCTTTAGAAAGAATGTCCCCTTATGACTAGGATTACAAAATTTAGTTAGTGAGTCTAGTATTCTTTTACCCACTTGAGAAAAACTATACCCCATTTTTGACTTAGGAACCAAGCCGTGTCACTTTAAGCCTTGTAGCTTTTCTTGATTGAGTAAAGGCAAAAGGTGATAACACCGATCTCATCACCCCGTGACTCAAGTTAAATCATAGTGGCAATTTCATTCAGTATTATCGAGTGATTAGGAACCAAAGGTGCACTTTTTGAGTGTCGTGAAGTGTAGTTATATTATTGTGAAGTTAAAATAAGTAAGTTATTCATAATGAGAAATAGTCTTTCATTGATGCCTCTCAAACTAGAAATCATCCCCAATGGAGTCACCAAAAACTTGTACACACCCTGTGTTTTCAAATTGTTACTTTTTAAGAGGGTTGTATTGAGACAAGATTAGTGTAATGTTAAGGTACACAAGCTAATGGCAACCATCTATTAAAGTCATTGATGTGGGAGGGCCTGCCTGAATAAGCTTTATAGATTAGAGTCACTACCAGACTTTTATTAAAAGAAAGTGAATTAAGAACTCACTTTCCTAACCAGAGAGACCAAGTTCGAGGGTATGAGTTACTGATCCAGTTTCTCATTATATGTTGCTTAATTACTCATTCCTTTACCTTAGTTTTGGTTTTATAATGCATTTACCATACTTGATTGTTAGTTAATTTAAATTTCATTAAAAATGAAAATTGAACATGAGATAATTGGAATTGGCACATATACATCACGTTATAAGCAAATAAATAAACATCCACTAATTACTTAAATTAGGCAAGTAGTAATGCAAACAAGTAAGCATATAGCAAGTAGCATATTGGCATGCAAGAAATAATAATAATAATAAATAACACACAAATAAACAAAATAAGAAGAAACTGGGGAAAAGGATTAAGGATTACAACCCTTGGAAAAAAAACCTATTCTAATAAATACATCTGAAATAGAAAATAAAAGGAAAATCATGATTAAGGATTACATTATCTCAAAATTTTCCTATTCCATTAATTACATCAAAATGGAAAATAAAATAAAACTTTTTATGCTAATAAACCTACAAAACAAAGGTTAGCTTTTACACACATGCAACCACATATCTCATATACGACAATTTTATATATTTCATTCATTCATGATAGGAGAAAAAAGAAAAGCAATTAAAGTAATTAAACAAATATACAAACAAGGATGCAAATGAAAAGACATGATACAAGGCTTTAGAATTTAGGTATTTTGGTGCAAAGTCACTATTTTTATTAGGAAAATAGAATTTTGTGATAGAGAATGGAATTAAAAAATAAAGATGCAATTTTTTATATATAAATGAAAATTCAATAATAATAAAGATGCAAGGAAATTAAAAGTAAAGAAGAGTAAATAAACAATAAAAAATAGTAAAGATAAAATAAAAATGACAAAATGATAACTAGATAAGGAAAAACAACAAAAATAGTAAAAGAGATTAAAAAAAAAATACAATTTTTACCATAGAAATATGATCTTTATGATAAAATGGCAATTTTATCAAAAAAAAAAAAAAAAAAAAGATAAAAATAATAAAAATGCAATAACACTCATAAAAATGACAAAGATGATAATAAAAATGATAAAAATGTTATTTTCACCATATAAATGTAAGTTTTATGATAAAAATAATAAATATATCAAAAAGACAATAAAAATACCTAAAATAATAAAATGCAATAAAAATAATAAAGATGATAAAATTACTATTTTCACCATAAAAAAGGCAATAAAAATAATTAAAATAATGAAAAGGCAAATAAGATAATAAATGATAAAAATATTATTTTTACCATAAAAATGTCAACTTTATAATAAAAATAATAAATTTATCAAAAAAGCAATAAAAATAATAAAAATAACAAAATGCAATAAAAATAATAAGATGATAAAAATACTATTTTTACCATAAAAATGTAAGTTTTATGACAAAAAATAATAAATTTATCAAAAGAACAATAAAATGACAAAAATAATAAAAGTGCAAACAAAATAACAAAAATGAAAAAGGTGCTATTTTTACCATAAAAATGTAAACTTTATGATAAAAATAGTAAATTTATCAAAAAAGATAATAAAAGTGACAAAAATAATAAAAATGCTATTTTTATTGTAAAATTATGAATTTTACGATAAAAATCAGTAAATTTATTAAAAAAATGAAATGACAAAAATAATAAAAATGCAATAAGAACAATAAAAATAACAAAAATGATAAAAATGCTATTTTTACAATAAAAATGTGAACTTTATGATAGAAATAGTAAATTTATTGGAAAATAATATAAAGAAAGCAATGAAATTAATAAAAAAAAATTAACTCCAAAATATCCCTCTTTATATAAAAGGGAAAATGATGCAAAAATTACTACAAACACTCTCGGAATCACTCGAAGTATCCACTCCTTCTACTTATCTTATAACCAAACTTCAAAATCACCACAAAAATTAGAACTTCATCACAAGATAATAAATAATGAAAATAAAATAAAATGCAAAAAAATGATGAAAAATGAAAGAAAGGAGAAGAAGAAGAAATAAAATGCTATAAATGCAAATTTTCAACAAAAAAAATATTATGAGATCCTTATCTAAGATAAGTAGAAGGAGTGCATACTTCGAGTTGGGTTTGAATTTTTTATCTAAAACCTAAAAAAATATTTTTGGTTAAAAATGTTTAGAAAAGAGGGTCTCCATTTACAAAGGAGGAGCTTTGGATGAGAGAGAAAGTGTCCAAAATTAGTAAAGTTTTCTCTTTCTAAGATAGTTATTTGAGAAATGAGCCAAAAATGGCAAAAATTCACATTTTAAGGTTGCTAGGTCGCAACCCACAAATGTGGGTCTACACCCATGCAAGGGCATGCATGGCTCTTAAGGCCCATGGGCGTAAGTTATTGACCCACACTCGTGGTTTGTTGACCGACACTCATGGTCAATTCAACCCTTAGGCTTTTTAGGTCTCCATTCACCCATTTTAACCTCTTTTAGGCTCATTTTGGGTTTTTTTTTTAAGACCTGAGTGCATATCTTTTTTGTTTTTTGGCTATTTGTTTAGATTTTTACTCAGTCTGAGCATCCTTAGGAAGACTTTTGAAATCATTCATCATCAGATTTTTGGGAGATTACAGAAATTTTGGGTATCAACAATTACTGCTAACTTACTGAGATCTTCCTCTCTCACTTTTTACTAACCACATCAATAGGACTGGATGGCTCTTAACCTGAAAAATTTACTGAACTGACTTAATGGTGGGTATTTTTAGGTCTTAGCCGAACTAAACTTAGCAACATATTATTGTTCAGTTCGGCTAAGACCTCAAAAAATATCCACATGTGTAGATTATTAGAAACAACATGCATGGGTAATTTTCACGCATATGGGTTGTGGGTTTTGGGTCAACCAAAACTATAAATACCATTTTTATAATTTTTTTAAGGACTTTTAGTGATTTTTGGTAATTTTTCTAATTTTGGGACGATTTGTAGAGCCACTTTAGGATTCTATAAGACAAAAGACTCTTCAAAATCACTACACTTAAGCCTAAAACCCCCCACAAAAGGGTGAACAACTTGTGAAAACTTGATTTTCAAACACTCGACAATTAAATCACCCTTTTTTTTTAGGTTTTAAAACCAAAATCAAAACCAATATCTAACTAAATCAAAGCATGCACTAAGCTAAACCCTTTGAGGATTTTCAACAAAATTGCATTTTTTTAAATCATTTTACATATATTCTTCTTCTACACAATTTCTATTTTATTTTTATTTTTATTTTTATTTTGTCATATTTCTCATTTTTTTGTCATTTTCATAATGATTTTACTTTCTTATTTTATTTTTTTTAGTTGGGTTTGATTTGTGATTTTGGTGAAAAGGATTGAAGTAGTAGTGTTAGTGGTGTGGAGATCATGAAGACAAATCCGAGAGTGTTTGACATATTTTGTATAGATTTTGCATTTTTATATGATATGTAACATCAATATCATCATTTAAATCATAAAACATTCATTTTTTTTTTATTTATGTTCAATTTTATTAAAGTTTTCATTTTTATGATTAAAAATAATGGTTTATTAGTAGTTTTGATATAGAGATATTATTTTCATTTAGTTTTTAATAAATTTTGCATTTTTATTTATTAAACAATATTTTCATCTATTACATATATTTTTTTAAAGGTTCCATCTTTATTATAAAAGTAGTATTTTTCTTGTTTTTATAATAAAAGTTTATATTTTTATATAATACATCATTATTTATTTTATTTTATTATTTTTTTCTAAAGGTTGTATTTTTATCTTTTTTTTTGTTTTTATGATATTATTTCTATAAAGTAAGATTTTAATATAAAGCTATAATTTTTATTGCTAAAATATAATAAAGGTCGAATTTTTGTCATAAAGGTGACATTTTTGTTATAAAAAAGTCTCTATATATAAAACCATTATACCGTACTAAAAAGAAAAAAAAATATTTCCTTTTTTTGTATTCTTTTTTAACGTTCCTTTCTTTTTGCATGCCATTCATATTGTCGTTGAGGGATACCGACGATTTTGTGATTAGATACCCAATTTGAGATATCATCTTAAGAATCACTTGAGGAATTTACTCTAATTAATAATTTAAAATATGCATTTTTCGTTAGTATATTTTATTTATCTTATTATTTTAGTCTATTTTTATGTCAATTAATTTATTAATGTATGAATTTGTAATTATTGCCCTATGAATGGATGGAATGTGTGCCTACATGTATATACGCACTAACTCTTATTTTTCAAGAATTATTATAACATGATTTTTCTCTTATTTTTATTTTTAATGTATATAATAGAATAAGGGAATTCCAAAGTTATATAATTCTTAATCCCTTTTCCCATCTTATTATTTCTTTCAATTTGATGTATTTATTAGAATAAAAAATTTCAAATATTGTACTCCTTAATCCCTTTTTCCATTTTCTTTTATTTTGTTTCACTTGTTTTAATTGATTATCCCCACTTTTCTTGTGTGTTATTTGCTTGATTTGCTTATATGCTTCACTTTTCTTGTGTGTTATTTGCTTGATTTGCTTATATGCTTTGTTTGCTCTGCTTATTATTTATTTCCTTGGCTTGTTTTTATTTTGATTATATTCGTTTGAGTGTTCTATTTTATTTATTAATTGTCCCAATTATCCAATTGCCAATAAATGTCATGATTAATAAGATATTAATGTTACCCAAGTAGCAAATAATGTTATAAATGCATCATTAAAACTGAATCTAGGGTGATATGATAAGTAATTTGGGTTATGTATATTAGAAAAAAATTAAGTAGATGCTACTACCCAAATCCAGAATCTATGATGACAAGGAAAACATATTTTCATTTGTCTGCTTCCCATTTTTTATTATGGTCAGGTGGCGACTCCATATTTATAAGGCTACTCAAGACCATCCCTTATATCAGTAACACTTGGAGTTAAATATCTCTGTCACATGTCTCCCATATGCCGTTACCATCACTGACCACAAGTCCTAATAACTCCCCTTAGTAAAGGATTCCAAAATACTCTTATAATTGAAAACTCGTACAACTCCATAAGCATAAAACCAAAAAGAATATTACAAATCTTTATGACTAATTAATTTGTTAATGCTCTATTGTGCAGGCTACTTTTTACTATTATGAATAGAGAATATATATTTATTAAATTGTATGTTTTATACATTACGAAGGAATTTATTTATATTGTACCAAATAAAGGTGAAAGAGAAAAGAAACTTTACAATATGAAGTAACCTCCATAAGGAAAATCTATGTAATAGAAAGAAACTGAAGAATAGAGAATTGTCATGGTTAAAATAATAAGATTATTACAATCCCTATAATCATGCTAATACACCCCCTAAAACTCAAGCTGGTATTATTGATTCTAGCTTGAGTATGTCAACTAATTCTTAAAAGTGGCCTAAAAGATAAAATTTGGTGAAGATATCAATT
This sequence comes from Mallotus nudiflorus, assembly GCA_947683625.1. NCBI lineage: Eukaryota > Viridiplantae > Streptophyta > Magnoliopsida > Malpighiales > Euphorbiaceae > Mallotus > Mallotus nudiflorus. Next base: position 922,203 of record CANTUR010000592.1, on the reverse strand, counting down.
GTCTTATGTGTTAATGCCATTAATTGAAGATTAATAATACCTTGAGCAACATGATGACACACAAAATGACAATCAATTTCAATATGTTTAGCGCATTCGTGAAACACATCATTATGGGAAATTTGAATAGCACGATGATTATCATAATAAAGAAAAGTGGCTAAATGATGGGTAATACACATATCTTCCAATAATCAATAAAGCCAAAGTAATTATGATGTAGCATCTATAAGAGCATGATACTTAGATAATACTTTTCTTTTCACTGCATTACAAAATGGTAACTAATGATAGAGTGGTGGTCAATTAGGATCGTCTACACAATCATGTTCACCTTAGCAATAATCAATCTTAATTTTGATCTTAACAAAATTAATTTTGAGCATTTAATTTATTTTTTTAAGTGTGTATAAGTTAGGACTTCATTGGAAGTTAAAATGAAGTATTATTATCTTGGGTTGATTCAACCTTTAAGATTTAAAGAAGCTTTTGATATCCTTAGAGTTTTATAATGAGAAAGTTATCTTCTTCACATTTTAAGTAGACATCTTAAGATTTCTGAATTGGGCTTGCTTGTCAAAATTCAAGTTCATTTAGGCATGCAAATATTAAATCAAAATCCACATATGCAGATGTCATTTCATATTGCATAACTCTTAGTATTTTAGACATATCTTGAGTTATATAACTCCAATTAAGATCATTCAAAATGTTATGGAAAAATAAGTCAAATATCTACAACTTTCATGAAAAAAGTATAGGCAAATTCAAACTTTTTCAATAGAAAATCATGGCTTCAACTTCTGTATAACTGTCTGACAGTAGTCTGCATCTCAGATTGTATAACTCTTAGTATTTTCTAACATATTTTGAGTTATAGAAGTTCAATTTAGGTGAGTCAAAATGATATGGAAAGCTAATTCAAATATCTACAGCTTTTATAAAGAAAGTGTGGTAAATTCAAACATCTTGAGCAGCCAATCATGGTTTTAATCCATGAATAGCTATCTAACAGCATCACTTTCAATTATTCAAAATATAGACATTGGAGACATTATTTACAACTCCAACAACTATATTTTTGAGTGTTTATCTATATAAATACCTCTACATAAATGGAAGTTAAAAAAACTTATTTATCATTCATTCTTTCTTAAGCATTCATTAAGCTCTCAAATTCTTTTAAACAATTCTTTGTTTGTATGACTCTTGTGAGAGTTGGTTATGCATTAGAAATAGAATTTCTCTTCATCTTAAATTTTGGGTTAGATTAGAAAGGAAGTGAAATTTATTTCTAAAGGAATTGGTTTAAGTGTTGTCCATTGAAACACTTGGGTTTTGGTTTTTTGAGTGAGCCTTGAAAACTCATGTTGTAAGGTTATAAAAGTGAGTGATAAAACTCTTGTGTAATTTCAATCTTATAAATAAGATTGTGGGTGATTGAAAATCCTAACTTGGGGATAATTTAGGTGGAGATGTAAGATTGTTGTTGACTATGAACTCTTTAAATCTTTGTGTTCTTCATTCTTCCTTCTCAACTTCCATTCAATTCTAGTAGAGAATTCTTTTAATTTCTCATTTTTATTTGATAGTCCTATTCATCCGCCCTCTAGGACTCTTTTCAATTGGTATTAGAGCTTGAATTATAGGTACTTCATTACTAGAATACAAGATCATAGGGAGTGAATCACAAAACATCTTTTCTCTTAAGTCATTCTTTGATGGTAGTGACTATCCACATTGGAAATTCAAAATTAAATTATATCTTGATTATGATTCCATCAAACTTTGGGATATTGTCCTAAGAGGTTGTGAACCACCTACAACTATCATTGATGGTGTGGTAACTACTCTTACAAGAAGCCAATGGATTATTGATCAAAAGAAAGAAAATCATAAAAATAAAAAAGCTATGATTACTCTAGTCTCTTCAATAACAAAAGAAGAATGAGGCAAGCTTCAACATTGTATATCGACTAAAGAAATATAGGAGACCTTAGAAACCACTACGAAGGCAACATTTAAGTAAGAAGTAAGAAGGTTCAACTTTATATGTATGAATATGAACTCTTCAAAATGAAGCCTCATGAATCAATCATAGAGATGACAAACCGTCTTAATGCTCTCCTCATAACCCTTAAGAAACTTGAAAAACATTTCTTCAAGGAAAAGGTAAATAATAAGATTGTAAGAATCCTACCTAAGAAGGATTAGGAATCTTGTGTTACTTTAATTAAAGAAGCTCAAGACCTCTCCACTGTATCAACTGATGTGCTCATTGGTAAGCTCTTAACACATGAGTTCATTATCAAGCAAAGAGGTGAAGAATAAGAAGAGAAAGAAGAAAAGAAAAAAAGCATTACTCTAAAGGCTCTTCAAGAGGATAGTAAAGAGGAAAGCATAAAAGATTCTAGTGATGAAGATGGTGACATTGTCATGCTCACTAGGAACTTCAAGAAGTTTTTGAGAAAGAAAAACTTCTCAAGAACAAGGGACTTTAATGAGAAGTTTAAAGAAGATGGGAAGAAGAAAACTAAAGAGGTTACTTGTTCTAAATGCAAGAAATTAGGACATATTAGAAGTGAGTATCCTAAACTCAAATTCAAGAATAATGGAGCAAAAGATAAAAAGAAGCATTCAAAGCTACTTAGGATGATTCCTCTAAATCCGAAGAGGAAGAGAAACAAAAAGAAGTGGCCAATTTTTACTTCATGGCACTTGAAAATGAAAATGAGGTACCATCTACTTCTTATTCTCCCTTTGATGGTTATGATAATTATTATGATGATGATGATGATGATGATGATGATGATGAGAACTCTATTATAAGCAAATTATTTGTTAAATCCAAAAGTCTATTATCTAAGAAGAAACATTATAAGCATAAGTTAGGTAGCTTAAATAGAGAATTAGAAAATTTAAAAATTAATTTTACTAAACTTGTTGAATCAAATGAAAAACTTGTTAGTGATGCAAAATCTTTTAATTCTTTGGAAGATCAACTTAAAAAAGAAAATGATGAAAATCATAAGCTTTCTAAGGAGGTCTTAGAATTAAAGAATTCCATTGCTAAATTTAAGAGAGAACAGAAACTTTAGATAGTCTTCTTGACTCTCAAAAATTTCATGGAGATACCCATAGAATTGGATATAAGAATGGAATGTCTTCATCATCTTCATCACATATTAATTTTGTAAAAGCTTCACATGATTCCACTCATTTAACCTCCTAATCAAATAAGACTCAAGCTTTTAAATCTAAAAGATCTCATGTGTTAAATAGCAAGGGAAAGTCTCATAAGATTCATTATTCATTAACACAAAGAGATAAGGCTCAAACTACAGCACATCAACCCAATCATGCTTATATGTACATTAGACATAATTATAATAAGCATGCTACATAATACAATGCACATAAACATGTTTCACAAAATTATCAAAATACACATCACCATTGCCAATGTATGTCTCACTTATTGACACAAAGCAATATGAGATACACACAACACCAAAGGCATATTGCACATACTAGGAAAGCATTTCATCCTAGGAGGAATAAATTTGAAAATTGTAATATCCCGTGTTTTTAAATATTTTTACACTGTACCAGGATATGCAGTGTTAATAATTTTGTATATATATCTTATGATATTTTTATGAGTTGATGTGTATTTAAAGCCTATTTTAATTACTGTGTATTATTTACAGTGTTTTACGTAAAATTTTCCCGGGACTTACATTTTCAGGGAAATTTTCACGTAAACAATGTATTATTAATTATTTTAAATGTATTTTCGGACTTGCATGAACTCATACGTATTTTTAAATTACTAAATAAAGACTATTTGTGTGAATATTTATTTATTTAGGGTTTAATATATATTATCCTAATATTTTATTATTTATTTATTTATTTATTGTTATTTAATTATTTTATTTATTATTAAATTATTAAAATTATTTTATTATTATTTTATTATTATTTAATTATTTTATTTTCTTTTTCTTTTTCTTTTTCTTTTTTTTTTTCTTTTCTTTCTTTCTTTTTCCTTTTTTTTTTCTTCTTCTTCTTCTTTCCTTCTCTCCCGCGCCCGACCATCACCCACCTCACCCCTCACCGTCTGCAACTCCAGTCACCTACCGTCGGTGTGCCTCCCGGCTTGCCACCGCCGTCCCCCACCGCCAGCAGCTCCCTTCCCCGGCGTCGGCAGCTCCATTTTCCGTTTTTGGCCGAAAATTTGTCCCTTCACCGTTTCTCCCTCCTCCGGCCACCGTTTTTGACACCGCCAGTCTCTTTCTTCTCCTTGAGCTCCGATGAGTGTGATTCTAGCTTTGGTTTGAGCTTAAATGGTCTAGAATTGCTTAGGTTTTGAATTTTCAATTTCGGCCTATTAGGGTTTTTAATTTTTTTGAGCTTCGAATTGATCGATTAATGAAAACTCCCTTCAAAAATGTTGATCCTAGTAGCTTAATATACATGTATGAATTTTTTTAGAATTTTTGGAGATTTTTTGGATTTTTGGGTATTTTTGAATATTTTAATATTATTTTCTAATTTTCGGGAATTAATTATTTAAATTATGAAATTGGGATTTATGGTTAAAATAGGTGTTGAAATGAATTATAGGAATTTATTTGGAATTTTTATGAATTTCTAAGTATTTATTTTGAATTATTTGAGTTTATGTAATTTTGGGAAAATTAGGTTAAATGTGTTTTTATTTGAAATTAATTGGATAATTGGGTTTAATTATTGATAAATATGTTGAGAAAATTAATTTTGGATAATTGTATGATTTTTGGTGAATTTTTGAAGTAATTTAAGTATATTTATATATATAGGGGTATTTTGGTAATTTTACCCTAAATTGTCTAAAAATGTAATTTAATCGGTTTTAATAGTTATTTAAGGCATAAAAATGATTTCTACAAATTATTTGATATTTTTAACTAATTAAAACTATTTTTCGTGAATTATTTTCAATTATATATATAATATACGATTTTTCTAATAAAATGAGTTTTTATCGGTTTTTACAGTGTTTTAAGGTTAATTATGTAATTTCTACTTATAAAATGAATTTCTATGTTGTAAGGATATTTTTGGTATTTTCAGAATTTTTCTGTGTTTGTGGACCCTGGTCGGTAGATTGTAGTCTGGAGTCCGACCGAGGGGTTGTGGTTTTGTGTTGAGCCTATTTTTTGAAGTGTGTTTCTTTGCAGGGTCGGCTCTACTCTTTTGAGTAGAGAGATGTCCGTTTTACAGGGGAGGTTCTGCCGAATTTTTGATAGAATTCTCGTAAAACGTGATGTCCAGTCGAACCCTAATTTCTGATTCTGTGCTTAATACTCTAGATCGAATTCTAGGATTTCTGTTAGGGTTATTCTGATGTCAATTATTTATTTCTTGTTTAGTTACGCCGAGACCGAGGGCTAGTGGACCAGGCCCGTCGGACCTATCTCGTGGAGCGCACTAGGTGAGTTACTATACTATATATATATGCTTAGGATGCATGATTTAGAAATATATATTTTATTTCGATTAAAATGCATAAATAATATGATTTGTATTTAAGTATATTTTTGGTATATATTAAATTATATGCATGTTTTGTAAATAAAATATATTTAAAATGTTTTTAAATATATTTCTAGCTTAAGTTATAATTTGATTGAATTCATTTGACATATATATACTCGAAATATACCTGGTTTACTTTTGGTATATTTCCGGTATATATATGGTTTATGTTGTTATTTTATTGAAATTCATGCATCATTTATTTTTGTGAATGAATGATTTATATTATTAATGAAGGATATCAATAGAACGTGCTACCTAGTGGGCAGCACTATGACCGAGTACGTACCGGTACGCCTATAGTATTTAGGCTATAATACTAACTTATTTGTGGATATTGATTTGATGTGATTATTGATATGTGTGATGTGATTTGGGTGTGATTGCTGGAGCTCGGTTGATCAAGTGTCTCGGGGCCAATCACACTGGCAGTCAGACTGCTGGAGCTCGGTTGACTTAGTGTCTCGGGGCCAGTCTACTGTCCAAATGGATTAAGTGTTTATATCTTGGAATAAGTGAGCCTGTATGGCTAGAGTGTTGTCTAACACTATTTTCGAGGTTGCGATATTCTAGGGTTCTATGTGATCCTTTATAAATCATGATTTTAAATAAAAGTATATAAAAATGATTTTACTGCATCTGTGTGAATTTGCCTGTATATATATACATATTAGATATGTATTATTGACTGTATGCATTGTCATTTAGTATGTATGTATATATATTATAGTAATTCACTCAGTGAGGTCTGACTCCCCTCCGTTGACTATTTTTCAGGAGAGTCAACATCCTCAGACCTCAGTAGCAGGTCGATACGTCGGATTTCTTCCGCCCCGGCTTCTTTGTGTAAATTATCTACTTAAGTCTTATTTATTTTATCTAGACACTGCAGTAGTTGTGAATTAAAGTATTGGATTTCATGTATTTTATTTTTAAAGAGATGTATTATATTGAAACTGGATTTGTACTGAAAATTTTTATATATGTGATGAGTTGAGATTGGATTCAAATCCAGTGATGAAAATGTTATTATGATATTTATGATTTTTATTTCCGCTGCATATTATATGGTTATTGTTATTATATATGATTTATTTTATTTTTAGGCTTGCTACGGGTTCCGGATTCGAAAGAATTCCCGTTCCCTAGCGCCGGTCATGGCCCCTGTTTTGGGTCGTGACAAAAATATTGTATGTTCTTATTGCATGATCAAAGGACATACTAAAAATGTGTGATTCTATAGAAGACTACATATGAATTTACTTCCTATGAATTATCTTGACACTAACCAACTGAGACCAAGAAAGGTTTAGGTCCACAAGAACACTTAAATTATTTTATGTAGATGTGCTTGAAATCCATAAGAACAAAAAGTAAGTGGTATCTCAATAGTGAATGTCTAAGGCATATGACGGGAGACAAAGAGTAATTCAACAAACTTGATGCTAAGGATGGAGGACACATTACTTTTGAAGATAATGCAAAAGCAAAAATCATTGGCATTGGTGAAATAGGTAATCCTCAATCCTTATCTATACATCATGTGTTGTTTGTTGATTGTCTTAAACATAATTTGCTTAGTATAAGTCAATTATATGATATGAGAAATAAAGTAACTTTCTATCCTAAAAATTGCTTTATTAGTAGTCTTGATGAAAATAAAATTATTTTTAGTGGTGAAAGAGTAGACAATGTTTAAGTCCTTTGATTTGAATAAAATTGATAACAAAGACATAAAATGCTTAGTGTCTATCTCCTATGACAAATGGACATGGTATAGAAGATTAGGACATGCAAATTTTGAGCTTTTAAATGATCTTTGTAAACATGAACTTGTGATTGGCTTACCTAAGCTTGAATTCACTAAGGATAAACCTTGTGATGCTTGCCAAAAAGGAAAAAAATCCAAGTCTCATTTAAGCTAAAAAATATAGTGTACACCTCTAGGCCACTTGAACTTATACATATGGATTTATTTGGATCAACTAGAGTTGCTAGTCTTGGTGGAATGGACTATGCATATGTATTGGTTGATGATTACTCTAGATTTACATTGGTATGTTTCCTTGCTCATAATAATGATGCATGTAAAGCTTTTGAAAAGTTTACAAAAAGAGTTCAAAAAGAAAAAGGCTTTTATATTTCTTCTATTAGAAGTGATTATGGAAATGAATTTGAAAATGAATTTTTTAAAAACTATTGTAATGAAAATGGTATTTCTCATACATTTTCATCTCCTAGAACTCCTTAACAAAATGGGGTAGTTGAAAGGAAAAATAGAATTCATATGGAAATGGCTAGAAGAATGCTTCATGAGTATAATTTGCCTCTATACTTTTAGGTAAAAGCCTTTAACACATCTTGTTATATTTCAAACCGAGTTTTCAAAAGATCAATTTTAAATAAAACATTTTGTGAGCTATGGAATAATAGAAAACCTAAAATCTTATATATAAGAGTATTTGGATGCAAGTACTTTATATTGAACACTAAGGACAATCTTGGGAATTTTGATTCTAAAGCCGATGAAGGAATTTTCCTAGGCTATTCTATTTCTAGTAAAGTATATAGGGTCTTTAATAAGAGAACTTTAGTATTTGAAGAGTCAATGCATGTGGTATTTAATGAATCAAACTCACTTGGTCCTACAAAGGATGTTTGTAGTGTTGACGACCTTATAGGTGACAATGAGATTGTGGAAACATAAGAAGAAAAATGCTAGTAAGCCTTTGGAACTTAAAGGTCTACGAATGAGAAGACATCTCAACCTACCTTAAAGGATGAACTTCCAAAGGATTGGCAATTCAAGAAAGCTCACCCTCAAGACCTCATCATAGGTGACACTACAAAAGGCATAACTACTAGATTTAGCTTTCATTTCTCAAATTGAATAAAAAAATGTTGATAATGCTTTGAGTGATGAATTTTGGGTCCATGCTATGCAAGAAAAGTTAAATCAAGTTAAGAGAAACAAGGTGTGGACCTTAGTTCCTAAACTTAAACATCATCCTATTATAGGCACCAAATGGGTGTTTAGAAATAAGATGAATGAATAAGGTGTCATAACTAGGAACAAAGCTAGAGTAGTAGCTAAAGGTTATAATCAAGAGGAAGATATTGATTATGATGAAACCTTTGCCCCCTTTGCAAGGTTAGAAGCTATTAGGATGCTACTTGCATTTTCATTATACATGAATTTTAAACTTTATCAAATGAATATTAAAAGTGCATTTTTAAATGGTTTTATTAAAAAGGAGTTATATGTTGAACAACCTCCAGGTTTGAAAATTTTGACCCTCCAAATCATGTGTTTAAACTTTCAAAAGCATTATATGAATTGAAACAAGATCCAAGAGCTTCGTATGAAAGATAGAGTAACTTTTTACTAGAGAAAGGTTTTTCTAAAGGAAAGGTTGACATAACTCTTTTTATAAAAAAATCCAAACATGATTTATTAATTATTCAAATATATATTGATGACATTATATTCGATGCTACTAACCATTGCTTGTGTAAGGAATTCTCTAATTTAATGTAAGGAGAATTTGAGATGAGTATGATAGGTAAACTCAAATTCTTTCTTAGACTACAAATCAAGCAATGCAAAAATGGGATTTTCATCAATCAAACCAAGTATATAAGAGAAATTCTGAAGAAGTTTGGCATGGATGGAGCTAAGATAAGTAAAACTACAATGAGCACCATAACCAAATTTAACAAAGATGAGAATGGCAAACCGGTTGATGAAAAGCGATTTAGAGGTGTGATCGAATCTCTTCTTTATTTAACTGCTAGTAGACTTGATATTATGTTTGCTACTTGCTTGTGTTCTAGATTTCAATTAAGTCCTTGAGAGTCTCATTTGAATGCTATCAAAAGAATTTTCAAATATCTTTGTGGTACAATACATTTAGGACTTTGGTATCGTAGGAGTTCATCCTTTGACTTGATTAGTTATTCTGATGCAGACTTTGCCGGTAGTTTACTAGATAGAAAAAGCACTTCTGAATCTTATCAAGTTTTAGGACAATGTTTAGTTTCTTGGTTTAGCAAGAAATAAGTTTTGGTTGCTTTGTCCACTGCTGAAGCTGAATATATTGTAGCAAGTCTTTGTTGTTCACAAGTTTTATGGCAAAAACAACAATTGTTAGACGATGGTGTAAAAATTTATCACATTCTAATTAAATGTGACAATACAAGTGCTATCAACCTTAGCAAAAATCCCATTCAGCATTCTAGAACTAAGTATATAGACATTAGACATCATTTCTTGTGTGATCATGTTCAAACTGGTGATATCTCACTTGAATTTGTTGATACAAATAATCAAATTACAGATATCTTCACTAAACCTCTCAATGAAGAGAGATTAAATTTAATTAAGCATGAACTTGGCATGATTGATGGTTCTAGTTTATCTTGATTTTATGTTTAATTGATGGTTGAACTGTTTTCATGTAAAATCATATTGTGCTTATTGATTACTTTGATTGATAAATATTTTGATTTTAATCTTAAAATTTTTTTATATAGTCATTAGTTTATTTTTGTTTTATCTTTTTTAATTTCCTTTTGCATTTTGTCAAATGAGGAGAAATAATTTAAGTTTGCATGTGTACCTAATTAATTTTTTTTAACATGTGTATTTTTTTTTAATTTTAAAACTCCCTTAAAAAATGTGTTTATGTTAGTGACATACTATATTTTTGTTTGGAGAAAATTTTTTGCATGCATATTAACATTGTAAGTATGGCTAATTTTGTCATACATCATATGTGACAAAAGGCCTTGTTTTGCTTACTTTGTTTATGTATGACATATATTTTATAAAGATTTTGTGTATCTTTGTTTTCATTTTTTCTTTATATCTCTCTTTTTTCTTTTTCCTTTTGACAAAGGGGGAGAAATATATTTGAGTTTGTTATTTATTACTAAACACATGTATAATATTATCTTATTAGGAATTTTCGTCCCTTTAGGTTCATTTCTCCTTATATTTCTCTCTTTTCCTTTTGCCTTTACACAAAGAGCGGAAAATATGTTATGAATTCTTTTAATTTCTCATTTTTATTTGATAGTCCTATTCACCCCCTATAGAACTCTTTCAAATCAGCATTTAAAAATATAAATAAGACAATAATAAGCAAAAAAATGAATCCCACAAAATAGTTTTCCCTTCATATAACAAAGAATTCAAAGAAAAGTTAAAAAATAATATAAGCGAGGACCAACCATAAATTGGCTAACCAAATGAATTGCATAAGCAATATTAAGACAACTCACTATGAGGTTTACTAGACTACTTATAAGTTGGTGATACAAAGCAGGATCAACAAGAGGGTACCATCCATAGGAGTTAATTTTACATTGATTTATATAAAGGAGCAAATACAATTTTACTATCGGTGATACTAGCTCAAGAGAGTATATCTAAAGTATACTTCATTTAAGAAAGTTACTTTCTAATAGAATAAGAAGGCACTTCAATTCCTAAGAAATAATTAAGAGAACTAAGGTCTTTCATCTCAAACTACTCATAGAGATATTATTATAATTCAGAAATATAAGTTGCATAATCTTCAGTGACAATCATATCATTAATGTAAACTAGAAAAGGAATAATACCATAATTAGTATGTTGAATGAATAAGGCAGAATCATGTGAACTGTAAGTAAAGCCAAATTATACAATAATAGAATTGAATTTTGCAAACTAAGTTTTTGGTGCTTATTTTAACTCATATAAAGCCTATTTAAGTTGAGAAACATTATCAAAAGGATGAGAATAACCAGGTAGAGGATGCATATAGACTTCTTCTTGCAAGTCACAATAAGAAATACATTTATGACATCCATTTAAGGAAGTCACTACTGTTTAATAGCTACAATGGCTAAAAGGCTTTGAACAAAGATTAATCAGGCCATAGGAGAAAATGTCTCTTCATAGTCAATATTATATTTTTGTGTATATCCTTTTGCTACTAAACATGCCTTGTAGCTCTCAATAGACCCATCTGAATAAATTTTAATCTTATAAGTCCATTTGCATCCATTTGCATCCATTTAAAGTCTTACTAAAAGGAAGATCTTTTGAATCCTAAGTATAAGGTCTCTCAAGAGCTTGGAGTTCTTCTCATAGCTTACTACTAAAAAGGGTCAGTACTAGCCTTACGATAGCTGTGAGGTTCATTTAAGGTGGCAATACTAGAATAACAATGATAATCATTAAGGTAAACAAAATGTTTTCTTACTTAATTAGAATGATGAAAGGTGGAATCAAGTACAATATCAGTGGCTAAAACAATCTCATCATGAGTAAGTACATAGGTGGTAGTATTATTGAGCTCTTTAAAAGTAAATAAATTAAAAGTAGGAAATAGTTCAATATATGAATCAATAAATAATAAAGAAGGTGAAAGATTATTTAATGAAATTTTAACAAAAACAAAAATATGGTATGTTCCTAAAAGGTGACATGATGTGATATACACGGTCTATTAGAGATAAGATTCTAATAGTGGTACCCTTTATATTAAATACCATAACTAATAAAACAACATAAGCAAGCTCAATGCTCCAACTTTGAATGTTCATGCAGATGCAAAAAGACAAAACATGCACACCCAAAAGGTTTAAAAATAAAAATTGAATAATCCAGAACCTTACCATATAACCGCTCAAAAGGAGTCAAATTATTAAGAACATTAGTTGGAACACGGTTAATAATATAAACAACAGTTAGAGCAGCTTCTCCCAAAAAATTTTAAAGATATGAAGCAGAGAAAAGGAGGGTATGAATAGTATTAAGAATGTGACGATGTTTACATTCAACCCTTCCATTTTGGTGAGATGTATAAGGATAAGAATGTTATATAATAATTCTTTATTAAGAAAGAAATTAAAGAAAGGAGAATACTTATACTTCATTGCAATATCAATACGAAGTATTTTTATAGTGTCAAAGAATTGACTTTTAATCATATTGGCAAAATTAACATATCTTTAAGGAAGTTCATATCTTTATTTTAAATAATAAATATAAGTAAATCAAGAATAATCATCAATAAAAAAAAATTGATAGCCATTAACATATAAAATTGGAGAAGGACCTCAAATTTCATAATGAACAATGCCAAGAGGAAAATCTAAAACGGATTTGTTAGTATTCAAAGATAAAACTAACTGTTTTTCAAGTTGACAGTTTAAGCAATCAAAAGATTAAAATTGTATAGATCTTGACAAACCATGAAACACTAAAGAATGAAGTTTACTAATTGAAACATGACTTAAACGAAGATGTCATTGGTATAAAAGAGAGACAATTATTATTGTAGTAAACACAAGTTTATAGGGAAGACAAAGAGACATCAACTCAAATAATCTTCCCAACTTGTGACCCCTCCCAAGAATTTGACCACTTAAATATTTTTTCAAAAAAATCTAAAATAATCATATATATATGAGGTCATATGATTGCAACTGGAGGAGAGAACATGTTTTGGAAGAGTTTCAAGATTACTCATAATAACGATAGTAGATCCATTAGTGACAACAGTAGCAATAATAGAAGATCCTTATTGAGAAGAACTCTTAGATTTCAAAGATCCACCCTTTGGTTTTAGTGGGCAAGTAGGACAATTTTCAATAAAATGCCCATATTTATAATAATATTTGCATTCAATAGTGGGATTATTAGAAAAATTATGACTAATTTGGCGATAACTCTTGTAAAATTTTGGTCTTAATTTTTAGGAGTGTGGTTTTAATTTGTAGAGACCTATCAAAATCAAGATGTGTATCTTTAAAGATGACTCTTGAACAATAGCATCAGAATGACAATGCAATAATGAAGCCTTTACTGCTTCATATTTTGGGTGAAAAGCCATGAGAACTTGAATGAGATGAGGATGATATACATTAATTTTAGCTTGAAACAATATATGTTGTACTTAGGGAAGAAAACCATTCACTGATTGTCTTGGTTCTTGTTTGAGAGTATACAGAGTGATCCATTAATAGTGAGCAAGTCCAGTGGCTTTGAAGCGATTAGCTAAAAAATCCTATATTTTCTTAGCAATGTTAATATCAGAATTGAATATGAATGGAATGGAATAGAGGTGTTATGAAACCATGTGATAATTTGGTGATTTTTGCTATCCCAATCTTCAAGTCATTCAGTGAACTTAGCACTAGGTTCATCCTTTTTTTTCATAGGTTTAATAATATCTACGGTAATTACACGTCAAAGTTTACGTTCAATTAAGAAATTTATCATACTTTAAACCCAAAGATTATAATTTGATCCGATAAAAATAATGATTATTGGTTTAGAGACATCAATTTTCTCCGTGATAGAATTTTCAAAGACAAATCCATAAATGAATTTGACAAAACCAAGAAAATAAAAAACAAATGAAATAAATGCAATGCTTTTGGACAGAAAGATAAAAGAACTTAGGCTGAATCAAATTTTGATACCATGTTATAGACAGAAAATATATATTATTCAACTATATATAATGCATATTATAAAGGGATCTATTTATAATGTATAAAATAGAGCTAAAATTAAAAAAGAAAAAACTTTACAATATAAAATAACCTCTACAATAAAAAAATTCTACATATAGAATAAGGAAAAAATTAAGGAATAGTGACGGTCAAAATAAAAATAAAAAATTATCACAACCATTATAATCATGCTAATATTACCAAGACTTGTTAATTTCCAACTCCAATAGATTCAAGTCTATATTTTTAGAGCAAGAAGTGGAAAATTAAGGTTGGCAACCAAAAAAAAAAAAGAAAAAAAAAGTGGCAAATTAAGACGCGGGGATACAACTCACATACTCATTAAGACGTGGAGATTATATTATCGACTGCTGCACTAAGGTTTCACCAAAGTTCATCAATTGCGCACAGAGACTGCTTCAGTTTTTATGATCAGCTCATTTAATTTCACTTTGTATTCCACATGGCCCACAAATCATTTACCAAATCATCTATCAATCGCTACAACCGTACCTATCCCTCTAGGGATAACCACCCATCCATAGGGTAGGTGCCAAAGGGTCAAATCCCTCCTTCTTCCCAGTTTTTTTTTTTAAAAAATCACTGCAATCATTACATATGTCACTTTCTTGGCCAAGGTTTTTCGTTTTTAATTGAAATTAAATGTCATTATAAATAATCTGTTTCTGCATGAGAGACTTTAAAAAAGAAAATCAATTCTGGCTTCCATAATTTTATTTTTATTTTATTTGATATAGAATTATTTTACATTGATATCATACATAGATGGAGGGAAAATTAAGGAAAAGAAGAAAAATGGAAGGAAATAAAAAAAATAATTTTCATCTTATTTTTAGGAAGGGAAGAAAATTTTAAAAAAAAATTTCTCATTTTTTTATTAATTATTTTTAAATTATCAAATATAACAAAATTTATAATTTTTATTATCTTTTCTATCTTTTCATTATTTCCTAAACTTTTTCCTTCCTTTATATATGTGATTGTCATGCATGGTGTGTGTAAATATATATATATATATATAAGGATTTAAAAAATTATAATATATTTATTTTTACTAAAAGATAATACATTTTTCACATATAAATAAAAAAAATTTATATTATAAATAATAAATAAATTAGTAAATATATACATTGATATTATTATTTAATGAAATAAAATTTTAAAATATTAAAAGTGTCATTCCTTCCTTTATCTATGTAATTGTCATGTATAGTGTAGAAAATATATATATAATTTAAAAATAATATTAAAATAAATATGATAAATATTTTATTTTTAATAAAATAGTAAAATTTTTAATGGTTTGACACGTTAGATTTTAGAGTAAATACTCAAATATTAAAATAGACATTTATCAAATTTTTAGTTTAATAACTTTAGAACTTAACACTTATTATTTTCATTATAAATTTGTTTAACAAGGAATTAGACACATAAATATATTTTGAATCTAAATATATTAATTAATATTTATGTTAATAAGTATTTTCTACATTATTAAAATTATAAAAATATAAAAATATGACAGCTAAAATCTATAATAGTTATTATTATATTACATTTTTTTTAATTTATATGTAGAAATAAATTCAAAAATTTTAAATAAGTTTTAAAATAGTTAAAGTCTAAAATTTTTCAAATAATTTATTTCTGCCACTTAAAATGAAAATTAATTAATTTACAAAGAAATTTTAATTTTTAAATAAAAATAAAAATAAATTTATTAACGATTTAGAACTTTTTGTGAATGAAAATATTAAAGTAATTATTTTGTATGGATATAGTTTAATCCTTTAGTAAGTAATAAAAATTAATTTAAAAATTTTTATTAATAAAAATTAAATATTTAATTTTAAAATATTTATAGCATTCAAATTTTAAAATAGGAAAAATTACTATCACTCTCCGAAGGTTTGGTTAAACTAACTAGTTCGTCCCTCCATTTTCAAAAGTAAATTAAATACCCCCTAAAATTTGATTCTGTTAACTATTTTTCCCTTCCATTAAAATATTTTAAGAATATTATGTCAGTCAAAAGTATAAATAATGATTAGAATGTCAATAATTATATCAAATTTCAAAATTACCCTTAATTAATTAGGAATTTGGACTGATCAGCATATACATGATAACTTGATGACTAAATTGTAAATTTTTAAGAAAAAACAAATATCATTCATCTCCTTAAAAGTTCATCTTACTTTCACCCATACCATCACTTTCACACGCACCCATTGATCCATCACCACCACTATCACTGATCCACAATCATCACCACTGATCCAACATCATCACCACTAAGCTACCATCACCATAAACCTCACCACAGTCACAAATTGACAACACCACCACCACTACTAAACCTATTCCAATACTGAAGAAGAAAATGATAAAGACTCTAAAACCAAAATCTAAAATCCAAAATGAAAATCAAAACAAAAACAAAAATCTCCTTAAGATTTCTAATTCTTAAGAAATATATAGACTCCAAAACCAAAATCCAAAATCCATAGACTTGAAAACCAAAACCATTTTTGTTCATTGCCATCGTCTTTTATTTCTCGTGACACTCATCTTCTCCATCAAGCAAGCAGCCTTTGTGTGATGCTCGTTATCACGACCTGAACCCAGGGACACATGACCGGCACTAGGAAATGGAAAAACATAAAGCTACCAAATCTCGTAGTAAGCCTTAAAAGAAAAACGCAAAATATCTAAATTTTGAAACCTTACAATAAATAATTAACTCACAATGCACATTATCAAACTAATTTTACTCAATATAATTTAAACCACAATATCATCGTGAATGAATTAAATAAACATCAGTTATACAAATAAATCTCAATATATAAATTATAAATACATGATATCCCAAATAAAATATGTAGTTATATAGTTTTCTCTACTGCGGTACACGAATATAAATACAACACAACTAAGTAGACCTACGTAGAATAACCGATGACGAAACTATACAGCGAAAAAAAGTAGTCCTAATAGAAAAATCTTAAACTCCTAAAAAAAATAAATTGAGGGGAGTCAGACCTCACTGAACAAGTTAATAAAAAAATGAATGCGATATGAAAATCTTATTAAAAATAAATTTTTATGGAAATATAATATAATTATAATTTTATTCAAATCATTTGATATACATATAAGAAATCCATTTTTCAAAGGTAGAACCCAATTTATCAATTTATATAACAGTCATACGACTCACTTATATCCAAGATTGCCGGATCCTGAGAGCAAAGCATCACCAAGATACACAGCTGCAGTCATATCACTTAATCCAATATCACTGACGGTGTCTGAGAGTAAAGCATCACCAGATCATCTGCCCCAGTGATTTAATAAATAATAATCCAAATTATACTGACGTTGTCCGAGAGCAAAACATCACGAGACCTTCAACCCCAGTATTTATTAAATAAAAAAAATATTATACTACTAATGGTGTCCGAGAGCAAAGCATCATCAGACCATCGGCCCCAGTAATATAATTAAATAATCATATATTTTACCGGTGCACACACATTCTTGATGAAAACCCATTAGGTAGTTCGTTCTACCATAGTTTATTTAAAATTATTACAAATAAATAAAATAAGGAAAATTATAATAAATAAAAATAAAATAAAATAAAATAAATCAACTATAAATTTTATCACGCAATAACATATGAAGAATGCCGACTAGAATCTCATAAAATTAAATTCATCAGATTTTAATATGATTAAAAGTAAAAGACCCAACACTTAAATCAAATATTAACTTATAGGATAAAAGCGCTTCTCTGACACGTCGTGTCCGACCTCGACTGGTAAACGCGATTGGAGGAGCAGCTAAAAGACAAAAAAAGGAAAACAACTATCAGAAAATAGAAATCTAACTTCTAGAGTTTCTAAGAAATACTTGACTCAAACTCAGAATAACAATTTTTAGGATTGACCCGGTGTCACGTTTTACGAGAAATCTATCAAAAATTTGACAGAGTTTTCTCTATAAAACGGATATCCCTCTACCGAAGTAAAGTCAATCCTGCAAGTAAATACACTTCAAAATTTCATAGTAGCTCAACACCTCGGGTTGAGACCCCAAACTATACAATTCCCAACCGAGGTTCACAAAAATACAAATAAGCAAATCTTAAATATTAATATAATAAAATCACCAAAAACTATAAAAATTAATAATAAATCATAATATAATTTATTCAATTCTCAAAACACTAAATACATTTATTTCATCATAATTTAATAAAATCCCAAATAATAATATAATATTAATGAAAACCCAACTTTCCAAATATTCAACATAATATAGACAAATTCAAACTTAATTGCCCAAATAGTTTAAATATACTATAATATTAATTAAAACTCATTTAAATCACAAAAATAATAAATAATTTAATATTGAAAATAATTTTCACAACTTAGAATTAATTATTTAAAAATAGTAATTAATTTATAAAAAATATTCTAATATTCTATAAAATTCTAAACCATTTAAAATGTAATATAACTATATTTTCAACCAATTACATAATTACTCCCAAAATTCCAATATTCACATAAACATAATAATCCCTCAAAAATAATATTAATTTACTAAAAATAATTTTATTAACCTAGAAATTATTAACTTAATATACTAATCACTAATTACTAATTACTCAAATTCCAACAAAAAATAATTAATTAACATAATTAACAAAATTTACAATTTATATTATTAAATATTCAAAAATACCCATAATTAAAATTAACTAAAATAATTTCAAATCAACTAAGTACAAATAGATCAACTCAAAAATCAACCAAATATTAAGAAATAAGTTAAGCAAAAATTACATTAATTAACTAAAAATTAAAATAAACACAATAACTAATAAACAACTAACAAACAACTAATAATCTACTAACAAACAACTAATAGTCTACTAGTAAACAACAAGAAAATAACCCAGAAATCAATCTCACAACTCAACTAATCCAGCCTAAAACTCACCTAAAACAGAAATCTAAGACAATGAGGGTTGCTGCTGTCTTTGATGTTGCTGTCCCTGCTATTGTTGATGCTATTATTGTTGTTGTTGTTGTGGTTGTTGTCGTTGATGCTTCTTGTTGTTGCTGTTGTTGATGTTATCGTAGCAAGAAGAAGAAGAAGAAGGAAGTAGGCTATGGTGAGTTGTTGGAAATGAAGGAAGAAGACAGTAAGAGAGGGCAGAATGGGATAGCGTGAAGAAGAGAAGAAAAAAATAAAGGAGTGGCGTGAAGGGATGGGGAAAAGAAAAGTGGGGTGGGTTAATCTATTATATATATATATATATATATATATATATATATACACACACACACACACACATATATATACACTACTTTAATATAAGCCACACAATATATATATATATATAACAAACTCTAGTAAAAAAAATAATGCTATGAAAATAATAATAATAAATAACAATAATGCTATGTAAATAAAATAAGATAGAAATATTAAATATATTAATAGATTTGATGACCATTTGGAGGTCAAAAACATAAAATTTTCAAGTTTCTAACATCCTCATGATGGACCCCACAATCATGATCATCCACACCACGATCATGATCAAGTACCTCATAACCATGAGTTAAGAAGCTCTCAATTTTAGAACATCACAGAAATCCTCACGATCGGTCCCACAATTGCACGTGATCGTTCAAGCACATCATTTAAAAAAATACATAACATGCGAATGAAAATTTTATTTAAATTGTAAAAAAATTATATTCATATCCTTTTTTTTTATATATATACTTAATTTAAAGATTCATATGAATTTTGGACCATAGTAATAAATTGTCACGACCCAAAATAGGGGCCATGACTGGCACTAGAGAACGGTAATTCTTTCGAATCTGGAACCCGTAGCAAGCCTAAAATAAAATAAAACATGCAATAGTAATAATAACACATTTAAATAAAATACTATGCAGCGGAATAAAATCATAAATATCAAAATAATGATCCACCATGGGATTTAAATCAAATCCTCAAACATATATAAATAAACTCTTTTAATACAATCCAGTTCAAATGTTTAAAGTACATATCTTGCAAATTTATATAACTACTGCAGTGTCTAGATTAATAAAATAAACTCAAATGAGCAGTTTACATAGAGAAGTCGGAGCGGAAGAAATCCGGCATACAGGCCTGCTACTGAGATCTGATGAAGATGACTCTCCTGAAAAATAGTCAACAGAGGGGAGTCAGACCTCACTGAGTGAATTACTATAATATATATACATGCATACTAAATGACGATGCATACAGTCAACAATATATATCTAATATGTATATATACAGGCAAATACACACAGATGCAATAAAATCATTTTATATATTTTTATTGAAAATCATAGTTCATGAAGGATCAAATAGAACCCTAGAATATCGCAACCTCAAAATAGTGTTAGACAACACTCTAGCCATACAGGCTCACTTATTCCAAATATAATCATTTATTCCATTTGGACAGTAGACTGGCCCCGAGACACTAAGTCAACCGAGCTCTAGCAGTCTGACTATCAGTGTGATTGGCCCCGAGATACTAGGTCAACCGAGCTCCAGCAATCACACTCCCACGCCATATCACACATCAAATAATCAATCCAATAATATCCAAAAATGGTTAGTAATATAGCCTAAATGCTATAAGTGTACCGGTACGTACTCGGTCCTAGTGCCGCCCACTAGGTAGCACGTTCTATTGATATCCTTCATTAAAATATAAAGCGTACATTCATAAAAGTAAATGATGTATGAATTTAAATGTAATAGCAACAATAACCACATATATACTAGAAATATACCAAAAGTAAACCAGGTATATTTCGAGTATATATACGTCAAATAAATCCAATATAATTACAAAATAACTAGAAATATATTTAAAAACATTTTAAGTATAAATGTTAAATAAAGCATGCTAATAATTTACAATATACTAAAAATAAACCAAAGATAAACAAAAAATAAACTAAAAATAAACTTAAATACTAATTGAGTTATTTATGCATAATTAATCAAAATAACATACATTTCTAAATCATGCACCCTAAGCATATATATATATAAAATAGTAACTCACACTTAGTACGCTCCTCGAGATAGGTCCGACGGGCCTGGTCCACTAGGCCTCGGTCTCGGCGCAACTAAACAAATAAAAATAACAGACATCAGAATAAACCTAACAAAAATCCTAGATACTCGGTCTAGAATATTAGAAACAGAATTAAAAATCAGAATTCGACCGGACATCACATTTTACGAGAATTCTACCAAAAATTCGATAGAACCTCCCCTGTAAAATGGACATCTCTCTACTCAAAGAGTACAGCCAGCCCTGCAAAGAAATGCACTTCGAAAAACAGACACAGAAACACATCCACAACCCCTCGGTCGGACTCTAAACAATAGTCTACCGACCGGGGTTCACAATCCACAAAATAATATAAAAATATCAAAAATACCCTTATATCATAGGAATACATTTTATAAGTAGAAATTACATAATTAACCTTAAAACATAGTAAAAACCGATAAAAACTCATTTATTTAGAAAAATCGTATATTATATATATAATTGAAAATAATTTATGAAAAATAGTTTTAATTAGTTAAAAATACTAAATAATTTGTGGAAATCATTTTTATACCTTAAATAACTATTAAAAGCAATTTAATTACATTTTTAGTCAATTTAGGATAAAATTACCAAAATACCCCTATATATATAAATATACTAAAATTACTCCAAAAATTCACCAAAAATAGTATAATTATTCAAAATTAATTTTCTAAACATATTAATCAATAATATCAATAAATAAACTCAATTAACTAATTAATTTCAATTAAAAACACAATTAACATAATTTTCCAAAATTACATAAACTTAAATAAATTCAAAATAAATACATAGAAATTCATAAAAATTCCAAATAAATTCCTATAATTCATTTCAACACCTATATTTATCATAAAACACAATTTCATAATTTAATTAATTAATTTTCGAAAATTAGAAATTAATATTAAAATATTCAAAAATACCCAAAAATCAAAATAATTCCCAAAAATTCTAAAAAAATTCAAACATGTATATTAAGCTAAGGGGAACAACATTTTTGAAGAATTTTTCATGAATCAATCAATTCGAAGTTCAAAAAAATCAAGAACCCTAAAATGACCGAATTACCAAAATCGAAACTTAAGCAAATCAAGACCATTTTAAGTGAAACAAAACTTGGAATCACACTCACCAGAGCTCAAGGAGAAGAAAGAGACCGGCGGTGTCGAAAACGGTGGCCGGAAATGGCATGATCGACGTAGCTTCCACTTTCGGCTTTCCGGCCAAAACGGGCTTCCCAACGTCGGAAACAGCTACAGCAGGCGGTAAGGAAGGCTGGGGAAGGAGGTGGCATGCCGGGAGGCACACCGACGGCAAGAAAATGGTGGTAGCAGTGGTGGAACGGCGATGGGAATGGTCGGGAGGAAGAAGAAGGAAGAATGGCAAAACCGTAAATAACTCAAATTTTATAATTTAGTTTAATATTAAATGTATATGTATATATATATACTTTTACACTATATATTATAATAATATAAAATCACACACATTAAATATACACCACACACATATAATTTAATATTTTAAAATTTAATACTAAATAAAAATAATTAAATAACAATAAAACTAATTAATAAATAATAAAAATTAGGGTAATTAATTAAACCCTAATTAAATAAATAAATACACATATATACGTTATTTAGTATTTTAAAAATATATATAAGTTCATGCAAGTCCGGAAATCTATTTAAAATAATTAATAGTAAATTATTTACGTGAAAATTTTCCCGAAAATGCAAGTCTCGGGAAAATTTTACATAAAATACTTAAAATAACATAAAATAATAAAAATCAATTTTAATTAAATAAAAACTCATGAAATATCATAAATATATAAAAAAATTATTAACACTGCATATCCCGATGCAGTATAAAAATATTTAAAAATTCGAGATATTACATAAATTTAACTAATTCACCTCAAAATGGCACGTATGTATTTAATCTTTTAATTCATGAACAACTCACAATTGTGCTAAAATTAAAAATAATATATTAAATTGTGCTCAAATTATAAATAATATGTTAAATTGGGCTAATTTTGTCAATTTTTCAATTTTAGTATAAATATGTAGGAGGTTGAAAATGTTGTGATTTTTGATACCAATAAGCCTTTATTTTTGTTTATTTTATTTTAGACACCATTATTTATGGTGTCTAAAATTAAACTTATAATCTTTTAAGGCCAAATGCATAGTTTCACTCATGAACTTTACATAATTAACCTTTGATATTCCTCAATTTTTATTAATTTTTATTCAACTTTTAAACTTTTATTTTGAACCTATTTAACTCCTATAATAAATAAAATCATTGTATTTTGTAAATAATTGGTTGATATAAACACAAAAAAATTATATAAATGAAAATAATGTTTAATTAAAGAGATAATGTAATTAAAAATAAAATTTTTGACTTTTTTTTATTTCACCTTTTAACTTTAATTTTATTATTTTGAAGCTAATTGTCAGTATTTTATATGTTTAATATCACTTGAAATTAAATATATTTGTATTTGAATGTTGTATGAGTTAAATTGAATTTAGAAGTGAAAATTTAGGGGTAAAAAAAGTTTAAAATAAAATTTAACAAGTTGAATAGAAAATAATAAAAGTTGATATGTGACAAAGATTAATCATGGAAAGTTCAAGAGTGAAACTATGCATTAGGCCATTTTTTAATGTCTTAGAGGAAAATTTTTGTTGCTCAACCTCTTGCTTTGTCTAATTCAAAAATGGTAAGTTGAGCTACTAACTTTGTTGTTATCATAACACAATTCTCTTTCCTTTATCAAGAAATTTTCAGCAACAATAACTGGGATTATTCATATATACATAAGGTATGCTTTGGACCTCTTTAATGTAGAAGCAGATATCTTTCTTTTAATTATGTGTCTCTGTTTAGTTATGAAGAAATATATATTCAGAACCACTCATAGGAAAGCAAATGAAAATGTCTCTTTGCTGCATAGTGTATGTTGATATGCTCATATATCCTTGCCTTATTGAGAATTGACAATTTGTGACACAATCCATTTAAATGACATAAAGTTAAACAAGTTTATATTTGAAATAAATGAGTTCATGTCATAAATGGGTCAACTTATTTATAACATGTCAAAAAATGGATTGAAACGGGTTAATTCGCCTAATCTGTTTAAATACGTTTATGATCTGTTTATATATATATATATATGTAATACATGGGTCATTTAAATAGGATGGAATTGTTTAAACTATTTAGACATATTTATAATAATTAAATAATGACATTAACACATACAAAATTTAATGTCATAAAAATTAATCTTAAATAAATAAAATATAAATTATTAAATAAATATGATACTATTATTATTATTATTTGATTGTTAACTAAATAATGCTTATTATTGAGTAATAAATTTAAATTACTAAATGTAGTAAAAATTACATATATAATATAAATTTATATAATTTTGATGTAAATTTATATTAATATTAAATAAGTGGAATGCACAATTATAGATATTTACTATAAAAATACATAGTTTATGTTAAAACTGTGTAGTTTTTGTAGTAAATATAACAATATAAACTTACTAAGTAAATAATCTACAATATAATGATATTCTTAATTTAATATTAACTAAATAAAATTTAAATACTCTATAGTATAATAATGTACTTAATTTAATATTAAATACATAAAATTTAAATATTAAAATAAAATTTAAAACTATGTATTTATGAACACTTTATTATGTAATTTTAGTAGGAATTAGTATTAAAATAATAACTATTAGTTACTATATTTTAATCATTATAGAACTTTATGTCTGTGTAATTTTACAATTTGAATATTTTTAATTTGGATATGTCAAACTTAAATTATGTGGTATTTAGTTTATCTTTATTATATTTTGTAATTTAAATGTTAAACATGTTTAAATGTGTCATTAATCGTGTTTTAAATGTGTTTAATACATTTAAACCTGATTAAGTTAAACAGATCGCATTGTGTAAACTATTTAATAAATGTGTCGTGTTTGAGTTTTTCATTTTAACAATTTTAATCAAATGGATCATGTTTGAGCTAGGTGTAATTATGTTATATACATGTTTCGACACTGCTCGTTCATGGCCTAACAAAACTTGAATGGAGGGAAAAATAACTCCCACACTTTTATTGCTTGTTGTTAATCATTTATATATACAGAGAATATTTATCTAGCTAACCAATCTTAGAATTACACATATGAACTAATTGGTTACAAGAGAAACTTTACTATGTTTATGCTGTGAAGTATATAAGTCATTTAATGATGTGGTCATCAGTTCAAGCTTTATATATATATCTAATAAAAAAACAAATTTATCACATAAAAAAAAAATCACAACCAATGAAAATTAGAAAAAAGTAACAAAATATATACAAAATTTCAAAATAATAATAATAATTTTGGCCGAATGGGCTAAAGGCCCATTTATTTTGATTGGTTTTTTATAAAATCGATCAACTTTTTTTTAACTTTTAATTACAAAAAGACCCTTTAAAGGAAATTTAATTTTGCAATTAAACTCCAAAAATATTGCAATTTAGTCCTTAAAACTCATACTTTTAGTCCTAAACATCCAAAATCAATATCTAGAGATCAATTTCAAACAAATTTTCATCATAAGAGCTCTCGTCATATCTATGTATCAATGCATCTCAAAATTAGGTGCTACAGTTGCCCCCTTTGTCACTGTTTGCTTGACAAATGATGGCAAAGTAATATAAGCACATAATTTCAAAGCAAAGAGTCAGAACACTTACTTGTGTGCCATGACTATGCATAACACTATGCAGTACTTAATACAATTTAAGGGTCACTAGAATTCCTATGAAATTTCTAGCTTATGATGTTGTCACTGTATTCAGTGAATAGCGATTGACACTATGTTCAGTGTATTTTGAAAATGGACTATAGTTCTTATGGAACATATAGTGGTGATGCTATCACTGTGTTCAGTGAAAAGCAGTTGACACTGTGTTCAATGTATTTTGAAAACAGGCTATAGTTCCTGTGGAACATATAGCGGTGATGCTATAACTATGTTTAGTGAATAATGGTTGACATTACATTTAGTGTATTTTGCTATTTTTTCTGTGGGACGTTTAGCATATGACATTATATTTCCTTTAGGACATTTAGCGATTATGATTTTCACTATATTTCCTATGGGATGTCTAGTGATCGTGATTTTTACTATATTCCTTGTGGAACGTCTAGTGATTGTGATTTTTACTATATTTCCTATGGGACATCTATTGATGTGATTTATACTATATTCCCCATGTGGGACATCTAGTGATCATGATTTTCGCTATATTCCCTATAGGATGTCTAGTGATTGTGATTTTCATTATATTCCCTGTGGGATGTCTAATGAAAATATGTTATAACTACTGAGTAGTGCCTAACTAATTGTACTATAGTTCCTATGGAATGTCTAGTAACTGTGACTAAAAGTTTTGCTATATTTTATGTGGAATGTTTAGCAAAAATGTGCTATAACTACTGTATAGTATCTAGCAAATAATGAGTTTGAAAATTTGAGTTATAGCTACTATGTAGCATATAATGGAGTGATCTTGATATTGTGTTATAGCTAATCTGTAGCAAATAACAAAGTGAATTTGAAATTTATTATGTATGCAAAATGTAGAAATCAAATTAGAATTTCATGTTGACTACAATTTTGATATTTTGTATTAATCAACTGTGTTGATTTTTTTAGAAATTTTTACTGATTGTCTTTGAATTTTATTGATTTACTCTAGTCAATTGCCTTTGTTGCTTGCTGACTTTGATTAACTTATTGGCACTAGTGCAGATTCCATATGTTGTGTTTATCTTCTTCTTTTGGACTTGTTATTCATAAAGACTCATTGAAGTTAGATTTAGCATGATAATTGTACAAAAAAGTACATTATATTTTGAAAAGTTATGAGAAAATTCATCACTTTATCATGAGATAATGTGCACTCAATGAATCTAATTTTTATTTTCATGACTATCATTTATTTGCCATTTGCAAAGGTCAGAGGTATCATTAACCATCTTACACTGAGAGCATTTTTTTAACCAAATGAAGAGCTTACTTCCACACCTAAGTTTAAGGAGAATTTTCTAAATAAAACTTATGGAAATTAAGTATAAAAAGTTATAATTCTAAGTATTAAAACAGTCTTTGAGTTATTTTTATACTTTCCTTCCTTATTTGAGTATTCCTCCACCTTTCTGATATTACTTAGCATGGATACTATTGGAAAGGTCCTTTGGATACTCATACTCTTACAGAGAATTGGAGTAAATAAAGTAGCTTTTTAATGTGGTCCTCTTTTTGTATTCTCTCGCCTTTTTTGTGTTACTCAGTTTAGATACCGCTAGAGAATCACATTGATACTCTCACTCATTTCTGAGCATTGGAGTACATTATGCTTGCTCTTATTTTGATTTTCCATTTAGTATTCCCTCGCCTTTCTTATATTACTCAACGTGGATACCGTCAAAGGATTTTGTACTCATACCCATTTTTGAGCATTATAGTAGATTATATGAACATTTATTTTTGAAAAGACTAAAATGGTACTTTCAAATTTAAGCAATTTATACTACAAGTCTAAACATTTTATTTTTGCATTTTCTTCCCTTTGTTCAAGTATAAAGCAAGTATTAGATCGATTAAATTTTATAAACTTAGCAAAAAATTGTTAATCGAACATCTGAATTCTACAAGGCTAGTAAAAAGATCCATTATGATCAAAAGTCATGAGATAGGCTTTTTTTATAAGATCTCATGAAGTGGATGAATTTACTTTCAATTTGTGGATTTTATTATTAAGATTGTACTTTATTACAAAATCTAAGGAAATAAAGTTTTGTTACTTCCCTTGATTATTTTGATGAGTGTTTGTCATTTGCTATTTTACTTGATTTTATTGATGTATTGGTTCTTTTCCCCATCTTCATTCTCTTTTATTTTTCCCTGCACAAAATATTAGAAGTTAGTGTCATACCTTAAATTTGACTGTCCCTAAAGTTCCCAATGTTGAAATGAATCCCTAAGATGACTAGAGTTTGCTCATTCGTAACACCTCTAAAGTGTGCAACTTTAAAATCCTAACCAACCCCACCAGTGTGCAAAATCAGAGCCATTAAGTTGTACCCTGACTTTAAAAAATATGAATTATTGGAACAATGAGAGGTTTATTTTGAGAAAGCTCCTTTCAGAATACTCAGCTCATTGGGCTGGTGCGCACTTTATTAGACCGGGACCTAGTTTCATAAAAAAATGGAAATCAATTTTGATAAAACAGACCTTAGAAACACATCCAAAAGGCCCTAAGATCTTTAGAAGTGGTTTTGGAATGGTCCAACACAATGCGAGGATCAGCGCGTATAGCTTAGAAGTGTGCATAAATGCCCTTAGGTTTCATGTGCTAAAATTGAGGCCGAATTTAGCACAACAAACTCCAGAAACATGTCTGAAAGGCCTAAAAACCCTAGGAATCAACCTTAGAACAGCATGTATAAAACCCAGGAAGTGCACGTGGAAGGCTAAAGTGCACATGGATCACGCGTGTGCGCAGGTGACCATGAGCACATTATGTACGGCCGAACAAACTTGGAATGGCCACTTGTAAAATCCTAGATATGCGCATATGACCACACCCCTTCCACCCTATTCTACCCAATTTTCCATATAAATAGACCCTTTCACACCCCATTTTGGAGGGGAAGAACAAGTGGAAACACACACACTCAAAAAATTAGTCCGATCGAAGGCGCTGGAAACCCCTTTCTAGATAGTTTTTACTCTCCCACAACCTTTCTCTTAGGTTATTAGATCCCTTTCCCACCAAACCAAGCTAAAGGTATACAATCTAACATCATTCTGTTGTCATTTTTAACATCTCGATGAGGAAAGCTTGATAATCTCTCGAAGCTAAAGCTTTAAAACCTACATAAGCTCAGTCGAGTCTGAGGAAGACATAATTATTTTAGCACTTTTATTTTATATTGCATTTTATTTTACTGTTGCCAGCATTTGGGAATACTATTGTGCTTGTGTGATGAGACTAGTAATCTTACATGCTATGTGAATAATATATGCTTTATTATGCTCATTTCATATCATCATTCCATATCCTCTATTTTTGAAATAATGAAATCATATCAAAAATTTTGATAATGTGAAAAGTTTATATCCTGGAATAGAGTCATCATGCTCTCGGTCTAGTGATGACCTTATTCATCCTTTATATTATTGTCATACATCATTATAAATAATCACTGCAAGCATGCATGATCACCCTATTATTCATGAAATCCAGCAAGATGTATGAATGGTTGTGTTAATATTGCAAATTAATCATATCCAAATTAGATTTACTTTTTTGTAATCTTTTCCTTTTCGTATGTATTTTATGAGGAAAGCGATGTAATAATTAAATTTTTAGCTTTGTTATCTTCCACAATCTGATTTACTATGTGAATGTTATACAAGCTGTCATTATCGAAACTTAGGTGTTACAGTAGTTATAGATCGAATATCGTATCATGAGAAATAGTAAAAAAGTAGACTCTATAGGTGACAATACTCAATGAGTGACCTAATATTGTCCTTTTCTTTTCCTGATTTTCTAAAAATTAGGTGGTGACTCCACAAAATCAAAAGCGTCTCATCCCCCTGAGACTAATCATTTGTCCCTATTCAGTAAAGTTTCCATGTCCCTTGGAAATGGAAAGACCCGCACAATGCCTTGTGAAATCATACTGCTAACCAAAAGCGAGAGATGGTTGCTCATAGTGGCGAGTCTACTGGGGACTTCTAAGTAAGAGGGATCAACTAAAAAATGACTATTTCTTATTATACAATACTCAATCGTATAGAGCCCTCACTATTGCATTTGCACTACGTATCACATGTGCACCACTTGTCCCTAAAAGCCTTGATAATACTAAATGACATTGCCACCATGATTCCACTCGAGTCATAGGGCGATGAAGATATGGTATTATCACCTTTAGTTTTGTGCATTCATCGGACTTATCTAACCAGAGTTTGTAACCCAAGTCCTTAAGTGGGGAGATCGAGTTATCAAAAGAATGCTAGACTCACTAATTAGAGTCCGTAACCCTAGTCATATGGGGGCATTCTCTCTAAAAGAACCCTTAGCCTTTCACCCTGGCTCATTTTATATAGATAAACCAATAGTAACATCCATTAGGATTCCACCAAGCTATTCGTGCTATCCTTGTCCTAACGCTATTCATTTAACCTGATTCTCATAAATGACATGACCCTTATAGTGTCTACCATTGAATGATGTTGTAATGTCAATTTTCATAGAAAATTTATGCTCAGGACTACGTGATTCTCATATACTTCATGCAAGCCTAAAGCCTGAAGCATGAGGAATTATAAGAATAGTCTATGCAAATTAACAAATAATGACATCCCTCGATGATGAAACCTATGAGATGTCATCCATTTATCCTTATCAGATCAAATGAATGGGTTAGGAACCTAACTAGATTGTGGACCTTTATGTCAAAAAAATCAAATTCTGAACTATCAACTAATACTTTCATAATTCTTGATAAACATATCGAATATCGATATGGGGGCAAAAAACCCAAACTCCTTTTGATCGACCTTGGTCCTATGCATATGGTGGATGCGGGCTCTAGACATCATTTAAAGTTGGACAATTGACCCTCACGTTGACATTATATGATTACCTCAAGCACATTTGAGTATCGTTCCTTAGTTTACCCTTTGGTTCTAACCAACATAAATCCAAACAACCTAGTTTTGAGAGCGGAACCATAGTCCCCTGGTGACTATAGGTTCAAAACCCACCTAGAAAAGAGACTGAATGACCTCATAGAGAAATAAAGTTGGAGGCCAGAGCTTGCTTGTGATTGGTTTGTTCACTATGCAGGAAAACTAACCAGCTTTAATTATACATACATAACATACATGTAGATAGCTCGTGGTAACCACTGTTTCTTCTGTAGGAATGATCATCTTTCATTTTAGGATTCTGCATCCACTCCATGCATACATGCTTACCCTTTTCTTTTGTAGGCACATGTCATGTATCATTAATTTAGCTAACCCTAATAAATGTTCAAGAATATGGTATAAGTGACCAAGAAGATACCTCCTATCAATAATTTGAAGACAAGCTAAAAGAGAGGATCCAAAAGTTGCTTGCTGATGGCACTATAGTTGAAATCCACTAAGCCCAAATCGAAGCCAAAAGTGCATAAGATGGGAATAGCACACCACTAAATGAAGACTCTGTATCTGTTCACCCGAGGGTAGATATGGCAAAGGGAACTCCCCGCACTCTAGTTCAAGTTGATGATGATAATGGCTACTACCAAGATCTCAAGAATGCACCAAAAGCTGCAAAAATTATTGACATGACCAAGCTTGAATTGACAGGGGAGGTTAAACTATTGGCCAAAAGGATGGCTTAGTTGGAATTCGCCTTCAAAGACAAGGGAACTCATGGCTCTAAAAGCTTCACTGACGTGGCTTTGTTCAAAGATGAGCCACTGGCATATGATTTTAAGCTACCAAACTTTGCTAAGTTTGATAGAACAAGGGATCCAAGGGTCCATTTAAGGCAATATGTTACCTTTATGGCTGAGGGTCCATCTAAGGCAATATATTACCTTTATGGCTGCTATAAAGGTTACAGAATCATAGATTGTTCAATTCTTTTTCACATCACCAGAGGAAGGACTGAGGGCATGGTTCTTTGACCTTAAAGATGAAATTAAAAATGATTGGCTATTGTTAACTCAAAAGTTTATCAAGCAGTATAAATACAACACTTAGTTAGACATCACACGAAGGGACCTTAAGACCACAAAGTAGAAACCTAATTAAGCTTTCTCGTATTATGTCATAAGATGGTGAGGAAAGGTAGTCAAGATGAGAAATAATCCTCTTGAGGATGAACAAATAGAGCTGATAATCAAAGGGGCACTACCACACTTCAGAAAATAAATGATCTTTGCTCATTATCCTGACTTCAGAGCTCTCCATCAGGCTAGGATTAGAATTGAGGATGAGGAACCTCAATAAGCCAAAAACACTTTTCACTGTAACACCCAACCAAACATTTAAAACACCTTCACCCGAGCTATAGAAATAAACATGATCTAACCCAACACCCATAGCTCACCATCTATCAATGTCATCAAACCACTAAGAAAATTCTTAAACTTTAACCTCCCATTATCCAAAGTATTCCAGAGGCTTCAATAAAAGAATCTCCTATAGCCACAAGAGCCTAGCCTCTTCTAAACCTATTACCACCTCAAATTAACCAAAACTTATTTTGTCACTTTCACCAGATGCCTGGCCACACTATTGATATATGCAGAACTCTCAAAAATGCAATTTGAGACCTAATTGACTCTGGAAAAATCTATGACCCAGAAAAATGACCTAGTATCAAGACCAATTCTCTCCCAAACTACCAAAACATGCCTTTACTAACAATCAACATGATCTCCTCCAATCTATCATTCTAATACCTTATTGAGTTATGGAGTTTATGGATTGGAGACTGTTTTTCTGAAGGTGTCTCCGAAAAATGGTGTTATGAGACTTGGTAAGGTTGTATATTGGTTGGCTTTGCCTCCAAATCTATTTCATGTGCATCCAGTGTTCCACGTCTCGATACTGAGAGAGTGTATTTTGGACACTTCGCATATGTTACAATTGGACAATGTAGAACTGAATGAAGATCTAAAGTTTAAGAAAGAATCAGTTGTGATTGTAGATTATCAAGTTCGACAGTTATGTTCGAAGCAGTTTCTAATGATTAAGGTGTTGTGGCGAAGCAACGACGTGGAAGAGCTTACCTGGGAGACTGAAGTTGAGATACGAGCTTTTTACCCATATCTCTCTACTCCTTGATCCTTGCATTATCCTTTTCTTTGAATTCGAGGACGAATTCTTATAAGGAGGGGAGACTATAATAACCCTGATTTTTAAATTATTTTATTAAATAATGGGATATGCAGTGTTAATAAAATTTAAAAAGTTATATTTTATTATTTGGTGATTTATTATTATTATTTTAATTTTAATTGAATTTTCTACCTAAATATATTAATTTGGAATTTATTATTTTGGACGTTTAAAATTCCATTATGTTTATTTATTACTTTCGAATATTGTTATTTTATATGCATTAATTTAGTGCATGGATATTTTAATATTATTTTTAAGTACTAACATTATTTTATTAATTGACGTGATTTGAATATTATTAATATATATATATTTTTTAAAAAATAATAATAAAATATTCCACTACCAGTATTAATGTTATTATTTTCATTGTTATTTTATTTGACTTATTATTATAATTATCATGTGATATTATTATCACAATATTATTTTAATGTTAATATCTTGAGTACATCACTATTATTTTATTTTTATTGATTTACATTATTGATAATTATTATTTTTGATAGTGTTATTTTATTAATATTAACTCTTAGTGCATTATAATTTTATTATCATTATTTTTATTGCATTACATTATTTATTTATTATTAAATTATTTCATTAGAATTATCATTATTATTTATTGTTTATGTGTATGTATATTATGTGTTTATTATATTATATATGTGTGTTTATATATATGGGTATTTATTTTTGGTGGAGATTGGTTTATTATAAAGTTATAATATGTACATATGTATGTATATATATATATATATATATATACAAAACGAAGATGAAATACAAAAACTTACCCTCTCCATCATGTTGCAACTTGAGCCACCTACCTTCACTATGCCACTTCCCACGGCTCGTCGGACCGCCCCTCACTACCACCATCTTCTTCCCTTTTCTTCCTCATCGTCTTCGTTGTTGTCAGCTCATTGGTGTGTCGTCGGAGAAGTCAGAATCGACAGCAACAGTGAGTAGCTACTTCTTACCATTGTTCATTTTCTGGCCATCTTTTTCTATGTTCTCAGTGTCTATGAACTCCTTGAGCACCAGTGAGCAAGAATTTAACCTCTGTTTTAGTTCAAATCCATCCAATTTTGTGTTTTCCTGAATTTTTAGTTTTGAGCTTTAAGGTTTCATGGTTTTTTTAAGTTGATTGAGCTTGATTTAGTTAATCTTCCTTAACAAATATTATTCCTAGAAGCTCAATTTACATCTTTATATTTATGTTTTGATTTTTAGAATTTATTTGAAAATTTGTTAATTTTTGATTATTTTATTATTATTTATCTAATTTTTGTAAATTAACTTATTTATTTATACAATTTGTTGAATTAGTATTATTATGAGTTAATATTAATTTTAGAGTAAAGAAAATAATTTTGAGAATATTGTGTAATTTTAAGAAATATTTATAGTTTATGTAATTTTGGAATTTTGAGTTAAATGTGTATTTTTGGTAGAAATTAGAGTTTAATTGTGTGTTTGAGTTGATATTATAATGCTATTTGTTGGTAAAATAATTTTTGTGAATTTATATAATTTTTATGGAATTTTATATAATTTATTTGTATTTTGGAATTATTAGATTAAATATGCATTTTTTTTATAAAAATTATTGGTTAATTAGGTGTATTTGTTGATTTTAGTAAATAATATGTTGAGGAAATAAATTTTGAGAAATTACATAATTTTTATTGAATTTTTGAATATAGTATTTTATGTGTATTTTTGTATATTAGGGGCATTTTGGTAATTTGATAGTAATTTTGGTTAAATATTAAATTTAATTGGTTTTAATAATTATTTGATGTATAAAAATGATTTTTATAAATTATGTACTATTTTTAACTAATTAATACTATTTTTCAAAAATTATTTTCAAATTATATATATAATATATTATTTTTGTAAATAAAAGGGGTTTTAGTAACTTTTAGTATGTTTGTGGATTAATTAAGTAATTTGGATTTATAAAATGAAATTGTATTAATATTGGTGTATTTTTCAAGAAACATCAATTTTTACTTATATTATATTATTATTAGGGTTCTTAAGTAATTACAGGTAAAATAATTATTTTTGATGTTTTTAATGTTTAAATTGCCATATTTTGATACTTAAAGGGCATTTTTGGTATTTGTCAAAATTATGTATATTTTATTGTATCTTATGGTGAATTGTAGACGTTGGTTGGGGAAAATTATAGTTTGGGATCCCGACCGAGGAATTGGAAGAATTTTGTATTTGAAATGTATTTTCTATGTAGGATCGGCCTTACTTTTGTAGGGAGATGTCTGTTTTATAGAGGTGACTCTGTCGAAATTTTGATAGATTTCTCGTAAAACGTGACAATCGAAAAATTTTAGAAGCGTAGAATTAGGAGAATTTTAGGAGTTTTGAATTTTTGATTGAGTCTTTCTATAATAATCCTAGAAGCGTAAAATTAGAAGTTTATTCTAATTGTTGATGTTATTTTATTTTTTTAGCTGCGCTGAGACCGAGGCCTAATGGACCTGACTCACCGAGTTTGTCTCGTGGAGCGCAAATCTGTGAGTTATTATACTGTATATATATGCATTGCATATAGAATGCATGATTTAGGATTTTTTCATTTTCATTATATGCTTTTAACAGTGATTTAAATTATAATATGATTTGGTATAATTAGGTTTATTTTTAGTATATTTTAGTACATATACATGTTTTAAATGTAAGTTTATTTATAATTGTTTATTTAAATGATTAGTATACTTTAGGTATATTTTTAGTATATTTTAGGTATATTCTTAAATAAATGTACATTTAATTGTTGATTTAAACTTAGCATGTTTATAATATACTATTGGTTTATTTTTTTTTAGTATATTTCATGATTTATTTAGATTTATTTTACATATATATACTTGAATTATACTTAGTTTACTTTAGGCATATTTCTAGTATATATATGGTTTATTTTATCATTATGATTATTATTTTGCATTATTTATTTATCTATATGAATGATTTATTTTAAATGAGGGATATCAATAGAATGTGCTTCCTAGTGGGCAGCACTAGGACCATGTACGTATTGGTGCAATAGATTTAGGTATGAGTGAGGAATTAATTATGGTGATTATGATTTGATTGAGATATGATGTGATTCAGAGTGTGAATGCTGGAGCTTGGTTGACCAAGTGTCTCAGGGCCAATTACATTGACAGTCAGACTGCTGGAGCTCGGTTGACTTAGTGTCTCGGGGCCAGTCTATTGTCCAGAATGGAATAAGTGATTTATTCGGATTTAAGTGAGCCTATATGGCTAGAGTGATGATATGATTGATTGAGGTTGCAATTAATAGGGTTCTATTTGGTCCTTTATGTATTAAAATAAATGTTTTCTGCATCTATTATATTTATAAAAGTAGAGTTTGGTATTTGTGTGAAATGTGTGTATATACATATATATATAAGAATGCATGATTGTTATGGTTTAGATTGCATGTATATATAGTATAATAATTCACTTAGTGAGGTCTGACCCCCCTCAATTATTTTTTTTTCAGGAGATCCTATATCATCAAACCTTAGTAGTAGAGTTCGTCGCCGGTGTTCTTCCATCCCGACTATTTTATGTAAATGTATATTTTGAACTTTGATTTGTATTCTAGAAACTGCAGTAGTAGTGTTATTGTATCAAAAGAGTATTATTTTGTTCTGATATTTAATACTCAGAGAGTTGTATCTGAACATTGTATGAATATATTTATGTATGAAAGGATTTGAAGTATTTATTTTATATATTGATTCAAAAAATTTTAATTATGTCATACTTTTTATTTATTTATTACATGATTTTATTTTCTAAGGCTTGCTATGGGTTCCAGATTCGAAAGAATTCCCGTTCCCTAGTGCCGGTCATGACTCCTAGTTTGGGTCATGACAAAGTTGGTATCATGTTGAAGTACCAACTTGATGATGCAAAAAAGAGCTAAGGACACAACTCTCCCTGATGAGCAATGAAGTGATTGATTTCCCTTACTCATAAGAAGTAGACATAGATAAGAATCTTAACGGTGACCATGAGATATGGGATTTATTGGGCACACCATTTGGGAAGTTCTACTACAAAGTTAAGTATATAGCACCCCCTACTAGCCACACACTCTTAGAAGGCATAATACCCTCAGGATGGGGAGAAGAATTTGACAATGAAGATGGGATGGTCAATACTATTTAGCCTCAGGATCTACAAGTCATTGGGATAGACATATGGTATGACTTTAATGATCCTGAAATAGATAAGCAAGCAACTGAGAAGCCCTCCCTAGTGGTCAATCATGTAACTCACAGCCGGTAGGTATATCAACCTCTTAAGAAAGAGAAGGAACCTTTTAAAGAGAAAGAAGTAGTAATAGATCAAGCTCTGATCAAAGAAGAAGATACTATCCTCAAACAGCTTAAGAATACTTAGGTATAAGCCAGTATCTGGGACTTACTCATGGCCTCTAAGAAGCATAAAGATGCCTTAGTCAGAGCACTAGATGAAGCAAAGGTTGCCATTGATGCCTCACCTTGCGAGATGATAGCCTCTTTAATGAAAGCTCCTTTTAATGCAATCACCTTTTCAAACAAAAATTTACCCCTCGAGGGAAGGGCCTACAATCATCCTCTCTTTATACAGACAATTATCAGGTCTAAAAAAATCCTATGTGTTATGGTAGATGATGGGTCTGCCCTTAATGTTTGCCCCCTAAGGTTGCTATATAAGTTTAGGATGAATGTTGAAAACTTGGAAGAATTGAATGTGGTCATATGAGCCTATGATGATTCAAAGAAGCTAGTCATCAACACTTTTAAAGTAGTAGTTATAGTGAGAGATATCAAATCAGTAATAGAATTTACCATCCTGGACATCCTTGTGACTTTTGACCTACTTCTAGGAAGACCTTAGTTCCACTCACTAGAGGGCATACCTTCCACTGTGCATCAGAAGATCAGGTTCCCTTTAAATGGAAAGGTCATTACCATCCTTATTAAAATAAACAACATTATTAGCTGTCTGAATGTGGTCCCACTAGGATTTTAGGTTTCTGTGATCAGTAATGGTCATGTCAATTCCAAAGTTATCACTATGATGAAGAAGATGCAATATATGCTTGGAACATGATTAGGAAGAAGAAACATTGGAGTCACAAAATTCCTTAACTTCTGAGGATAGACTAACATAAATGGTCAAGGGTGTAATCCTAAAAAGGATACTGGGGCTAAGAAGTCAACCTCTTTTGTTACTGAAAGCTCAACCTAATTCTATCAAGGACAAGCTGAGGAGTGAATGAGCAACGAAATCAGGAAACTGGGGTTTGAGATCTTCAATGACACCCTTAAAGAGAAGCACTTACTAGACATGATCACCGAGATTAACATCTATGAGATAATGAAAAACTTGGAGACAGAATCTAAGAGTGAGGCTATCAATCATGCTCAAGCTACTGCCATCGTCAAATTGAGCATTGATGACATATTGTTTAAAGACATTGCTAATGATGATCTTTGTACTTTTTTTTCTTTAAAACTAATGATTTAATGAACTCTAAGGTTAGTACAATGAAATATGATTTTGCTTACTTGTTTGATATCTTTCCTAATGGTAGTGTGCATTGCATTGATAAAAACATTAGCATATTTGACATTTATTCCATATGCATTAAATCATTTAACATTAGCATGAAATCTGAACCATGCATTTTGCATATTTTGAAAGATGTTACCCCCTGAAGAGAGCAGAGAAATTGCAAAAATATTAATGATATATTCAAAAGTATTTGCTTGGATGTACGATGATATGCCTGGTATTGATAAAGACATTGCTTAACACTTCATTCCTGCCAAAGAAGGGTGTAAATCGATAAAGTAGAAACTTAGAAGACTCATACCAGAATGGGCCCAACTAGTGAAAAAGGGCATCAATAAACAAATCAAGGAAAAATTCTTAGAGGTAGTAGAGTATCCAGAATGGTTAGCAAATGTGGTGCTAGTACCAAAGAAAGATGTAAAGGTTAGAATCTGCATTGACTATAGAGATCTGAACAAGGCCTGCCCGAAGAATGATTTTCGACTACCTCATATAAACATACTGGTTGACAATGCCACCATATGTTCAATGTACTCCTTTATGGATGGATTCTCTAGGTATAATCAAATCCTAATGGATATTATCGACAAAGCAAATATAGCTTTCATAATAGAATAGGGTATTTGCTACTACAGAGTACTACATTTTGGACTAAAGAATACAGAGGCAACCTACCAGAGAATGGAAACTGTAATGTTCCATGACATGATATATAAAGAAGTGGAGGTATACATCAATGACATGATGGTCAAGTCAAAAACTAGGGAAGAACACCCCTATGATCTTAAAAAGTTTCTCATAAGGATGGAAAGGTAAACCCAAAGAAATGTGCATTTGGGGTCACTTCAAGAAAGATGCTAAGGTATGTTGTCAGTTATAATGGGATTGAAATAGATCCAGACAAAGCAAAAGCCATCAAAGAGATGCTAGTGCCAAAAATAGAGAAGGAAATCAGAGGGTTTCTAGGGAAACTACAGTTCATTAATAGATTCATCATTAAGTTAACAGCAGTGTGTGAACTAATCTTCAAGATACTTAGAAAAGATTAGCCAATTGAATGGAATGAATAGTGTTAGCTAGCATTTAACAAGATCAGAAGCTATCTAGCTAACCTACTAGTTCAAAGGACACCTAAACTAGGGATACCTTTAACCCTGTATCTAGCCATTGAAGGGAATGCAATTGATGCAATGTTAGCCCAAGAGGGAGAAACAAAAGCAGAACACACAATCTACTACTTAAGTAAGAAGATGCTACCATATAAGGAAAAGTACAGCCAAGTTGAATAGATATGCCTGGCAATGGTATGGGCAATGAAGAAACATAGACACTCCTTTCAATCCTATAGAATTCAGGTCGTGTCTAAAATGGAGCCAATGAAGTACCTTTACGAAGCTCCCTCTCTAGTGGGGAAACTTGCCAAGTGGCTAGTACTACTAACAGAATTCGACGTGCAATATTTGACTAAGAAGGCAGTAAAAGGGAGAGCAGTAGCTGAATTTCTAGCTCTCAACCCTATTATAGACTTAGAAGAAATCCAACTAGACTTCCCAGATGACCTCATCTTAGCTATTGAGATCCAAGGATGGTACACGTACTTTGAAAGATCAGTCAATTAGTTCAGCACAAGAGTCAGTGTCATACTATAATCTCCAGGAGGTGAAGTAGTACCAATTGCTAAAAAGCTCGAGTTTAGAGTCATAAATAATGAAGCAGAATACAAGGCATGCACACTTAAAATAGAAGCACTGTTAGTCCTAGATATTATATAAGTCAAAATCTTTAGAGATTCCATGCTAATAATCAATCATGCCACAGAAGAGTAGGAACTAAAAGAGCAGCACTTGAGGCCTTACTTGAACCACTTAAGGCTATTTACCATGTCCTTCTGAAAATGCAAATTCATTCATCTCCCCTAGAATCATAATCAAATCATAGATGCACTTGCTTCCATAGCATCAGTATAGGAAGGACCATCCAAAATGCCCATGAAGCCTTTAATTCTACTCAGATAAGGACAACCTTATCATAAAAACTACAAAATAATAAAGACAGAAACAACTGAAAAACTCTAGTTCTATAACATCTAAAGATATTTAAAGGAATAAGCCTATCATGATCAAGCAAAAGAAAGAGACAAAATAGTCATTCGATAACTAGCATCAAAATTCAAATTGCACCAGGATGTGTTATATAGGAGAACCTCAGATAGTTTACAACTTCAATGTCTAGATGAAACTAAGGTTGCAAAAGTAGTAAAAAAAGTACATAAGGGTGTTTGTGGTCCACACATGAATGGAGTAATCCTGGCTAAAAAGCTAATCAGACAAGGATTCTTTTAGATGATGATGATGAAAGACTGTATTAAATTTATAAAGAAATGCCATAAGTGTAAGATCCATGGGAATATTAATCACCTTCCCTTAACAGAACTCCACTACATCTCCTCTCTGTGGCCCTTCTCATCATGGGGACTAGATATAATTAGGGAAATCCACTTGATAGCCTTAAATAGACACAGGTTCATCCTAGTGGCAGTAGACTATTTCACAAAATAGGTTGAAGCAGAATCATTCGCAAGGATAAGAGCTAAACAGGTGGTTAAGTTCATCAAAATAAAAATGTTTTGTTGATATAAGATCCCCTATCACATCATCTTTGACAATAGTGTCCAATTCCAAGGGGAAGCTAGAGAGCTACAAAGAAGTTATAAGGTGGGACATAATAAATCTTCTCCTTATTGACCACAAGCAAACGGGGCCATTGAAGCTGCAAATAAAAATATAAAAAAGATCTTGTCAAAGATGACTTAGACTTATTAAGATTGGGTAGACAGATTTCCAAATGGCTTATAGGGGTACCAAATAACAATAAGAACTTCAACAGGAGCAACTCCTTTTTCACTAGTGTACGAATTATAAGCAGTTCTTCCAGTCGAAACAGAGATCAAGTCTTTTCAGGTAGTAATCAAATTTGAATTGCCAGAAGTATAGTGGGCTCAATAGAAACATGATAATCTCACTCTCTTAGATAGCTAAAGGCTCAAGGTTCTATACCATGCACAGTTGTATCAGGCTCAACTAGCCAAGACCTTCAATAAAAGAGTAAAGCTCAAGAGTATGAAAGCAAAAAACTGGGTGCTAAAGTAAACAAGGTAGAATATTCCAGACCTTAGAGGGAAATTTAGACCAAACTGGGAAGGCCCATACCTAGTCAAACATGTCCTATCAAAAGGAGCAGTCAAGCTAATGGATTCTGAAGGCAATGAATTCTTCGAACTTGTTAATATAGACCGCTTGAAGAGGTACTACATCTAAGGTAAAAAAAATCATCATCCCATTGAGTTAAAAACCTAAAAATGATAGCTCAGGAAAAAGTTAGGGACTTCCCGCTGAGTTGAAAACCTAAGAATGACATCTTAGGCAAAAATTAGGGAAAGAGAGAAAATACTTAACTAGAAAACTTGAGAATGATAGTTAGGGACATATGTAACCTTAAGTTCAAAATTTTTACGAATGCACCTATGCTTTTCTTAAATGATTATAGTGAAATGAGAATGGTTACTAATTTATGCAAAATGTCTTTTAAAAGTGCAACACATTTTATCATCATAAATTGTATCAAGCATGCTTTGCATTTTCTTTCATTACATAACCATGGTTCTTACCATCCTCTTTAAGCTCTGTCTTCAAGATCAGCCACTATTGTAAAAAAAAAAGTCTAGCTAGGCATGAAAAGCTGTAAAGGGAGACATCCTAGGCAAAAAATGGAAGAAAAAAGAAAACCTAACTAAGTGTGAAAAGCTCCAAAAAGGAGATGCCTTAGGCAAAAAAGGGAAAAGAAGTAGACAATAGTAATGGCAAACATCATCATCAATGATACAAAAAAAGAAGCATATACAATCATAAACATACAAGCATCATACAACATGTGGGACAAATGCCAAAATATAACACCTAGAGTCCATAACCTCGGGAAAATAATACAATAAAGCAAACCACAGGCCAAAAGTCCTACACCTAGCTCCTAAAATAATTACATTGGTAGTGGCTACCATTAGATGCAAGCACTAATCCTGCTAAATCAACCCCCTCGTTTGATCCTAACTCATTACCATTCATTGCAAAGGATGCTAGCCGTAACTCCAACTCACTGATGCAATCACGATAAGCTGCATGCTCCCACTCCCATTCACGACTAGCGAGATGGTGCTCAACCTGCATTATATACTGCATATCATACACTTATACATAAAACATGTGCATAAAATAAGTAGGTATAATAAAGTAGGCATACCCTCTGAGTAGTAGCAAACTCCAAAAAGCACTGTTACGCACTCCCTGCAATAGTATACTAGTACTGACCAGAGGAGACAGGAATCTACAAAAGCAAGCAAAAAGTCAACCACCACTCACTAAATAAATGAAACACAGGCAAGAATAAGTGGAGAACATGAACATTGGT
The DNA here is from genome assembly GCA_947683625.1 of Mallotus nudiflorus. NCBI lineage: Eukaryota > Viridiplantae > Streptophyta > Magnoliopsida > Malpighiales > Euphorbiaceae > Mallotus > Mallotus nudiflorus. The sequence goes on along the minus strand of CANTUR010000592.1, from coordinate 878,784 downwards.
AGCATCAGTAGGAGCAATACCCGATTGAGGAAAGCCAGGTCTAGGTAAATCAAAACTCACTACTCTACCAAGGATATCCATCCTAAATAAAGATAAAGATGGATGAACTGTCCCCCAAGAGAAGTACTACTAGAAACCACACCACTGGCATGGGCAGTTGCCTCAGTACAGAACATGCCCTTCTCCTCCTTAAATAAGATCAAGATCTTCTCCAACATCACTATAAATAAGTTCTTATAACTCATATTAATTATAGTTTATTACTAATAAATTTCGCTACATGCTTGCACCAAAATAGGAATAAAGGCCTAATGTGTTAGAAGAAGCAACTCTTGATGAACCACGTGATGGCCTAATCCTTTAATTTGAAGTACGAGATGCATCTACTAGAGAAGGTGAAGGTGGAGGAAAGGTCCTACTAGCTACAACATCAATCAGTTGAGGGATCAATACATCAGCATAAGGCAAACCCACACTCTTTAAGAGGCCTTTAGAGGGGAATCCCATCATAATAATAGCAAGATCATCATGACAAAGCTCATGGCCTAGAACATTTCACTAAGAGGAGGGACATGAACTCTCCTTATATATGGGCCATCCCACCAATGATGGACTCACTCACCCAAATACCTCTCTCTATCGATGAGGCTAGAGAGCAACACTCGTCTCTCCATCAGTTGCCATGCTGTCACCATCTCTACCATCTAATTAGACCTTGCCACCAACCAGTGAAGAAAAATTTGCTCAAAGGGCAATAATGAATAAATGATCCCTAAGAGAGAAATAACCAATATAGTAGGAATTAGACATACCTGATAAGGGGACAACTTCCCCATATGGTCTCGAGCTACATTGCAATCCTCAATCAAATTAGTAAAGTAGTAGTCTTCTTAATCTAGCAAGAATAATGAGGGAAGCCATCCTCCTAAAAATGCTAGATGGATAGACGAAGGAGAATCCTAAACTTATATGCCTAGATCTGTCAAAATCAGAGGGTCAGAAATAAAAAACTAAAAGCAAAAGAATAGACAACAAAACTTTTACTCTTGTATAGCATGAACAAGTATCCATAGATCCTTGAGCTACCTCAGCATGCTGCGTCAAGGCTTGAGTACATATGAGTAAAGGCAGTAGTGCCCTAGCTCAATAAGCCATCTAGATTTCTCAAGACAGATAGCAATCACAAATCACCTGTACCTGAAGGGTTCAGGTTGATACTGCTAAAATAATACCATCATAGTACAGAGTTTGCACAGAAGAAACAAACTCCACGTAATGAGCGAGATACGGGCAACTAGACTTCATAGGTGTGACCACCCTAAGCAAATCCATCATGAGGTGCCTCCTCGCCATAATAGTAGAACACTCCTCCTTACTGAAAGGAACAGGATCTCCAAAAAAGCTCAAGATTGTGATATCGGCAAAATCCAAAGGGGTAATAGTCATCTCCCCAATAGGAAGATGGAAAGTATGCATCGTGTCCATCCACTACTCTATCAACACATACATGGCAATCTAACTTGATGCATATAAGTCATAAGATAATGCATTAATGACTCTATCAAAGCCCTTCCCGGCAATCATCTACTTTACACACATCGGGGGACCCTGATAATACATGTTGACTTTATTGAAACTACCAAGCAGCATAATAACATATCTACGAGGATACAAATAATAGGCACTATAAGCAGCCAATTTCAGGATGTAATTGTGCACACGTACGAAAAAAGACCCTATGATGAAAATCTAATTGAGAATTGATCTCTGGTGTCTAGTTTTATGATTTAAAGGACTAAATTGCAACATTTTGTGGATTTAATTGCAAAATTGGTTTTTTAGGGATTTGAATGTAGAAATTAGAAACTTTTGGGAACCTTTTTGTAATTAAAAAAAAGAAAATTTTGGTTGGTCAACATTAGGCAATGCTAGTCGGCATTACGGGTTAAAAATCGGCATTTTGTAATGCCAATTTTCTCAAACAAGTGATTTTTATGCTAATTTTGTGATTTTTATGCTGATTTTGTCTTTTTTCAATTTTTTTTTATTAGTCCAGGACACCATATGTCTACATGTGAGTTTTTAATTTTTTAAAATCCTGTTGCTTATCATTTCATTATCCTAATTTTGAAAATTCAAAAAGTAAAATGCAGATAGAGAGACTCCTGATCTCTCTCCCAACTATCACGTAACTTCCTTGCGTGATCACAGGAGTTGAGGTGTTTGGGTCTAGCTTTAAAAGCTAGAAGGGGAGGCTGTGAAGAGACTAGCTAGAGAAAGGGAGGCGGAGAGAGTATGTAAAAAAATAGCTGCGAGAAAACCCTATAGAAGAAGAGCGGTGAAAAAAAAACAAAAAAATATGTTCTTTTCTTTTAATGTCTAGAGAATCAAGAAAAAAAATTTAGTGTCAATCTCAAAACGGTGACAATCTTAATCTAAGGGGCCATCAAATTGCACTAGGCAACATTCTTTCCTTCTCTTTGTCTTTTTTTTTTAATTTTTAATTTAGTTTATTTATTTCTAATTATTGATTGAATATTTATTAATTAACTTTTTTGGTTTTGGTTTGTTTTTTTTATCTTTGCTCTGTGGTACTCTGGAGGTGATGTTGGAGATATATGATTTTAGGCAGTAACCATTAGAATAATCCATGGAATGTCATGGATTAAGATCTATAAAACCATTGTAAGATTTAGGATTTATGATTTTTGTGTTCTTTTAATTTGCTTTTGTTTTGGGTTGTAATTAATTTGATTTTAATTTTTGCATAGTAGTTTGCAATAACCCTAATAGTGGAATTTTATATTCTCTGCACTAAAATTGATTAGGAATTTAGGTTCAATTAGGAAAAATTCAATTAAAATTAATGATGGCAGTAGATTAATTTAGGGTTGCATGTAAATTAATTTAGGTTTTTTTTTAAATCACATAAATCTTATGTTTGATATGACTTTATTATGATTTTTATTTGGGTTTTGTTTTTGGATATTTTAGTTCTTTGGGCCCCAAGGCCACATTAGGATCAAAACCACTTACTAAATAGGATTGAAATGATTTTTAGGTTTTAATTAATTTAAAATTAATTTAAGACCATTTAGGTTAAATTAGATTTAGGCCCACTTTTAATTAATAAAATCAATTTAGACTTTATCGCACTAATTTATTATATTTCTTTTAAAAAATTAATTGGACTTTAGGCCCATTTATAGTAATTAAAATTAATTTAGATTTAGCTCAGCCTATTAATTTCATTTCTTTTTTAAAAAATAAATAAACTTAGGCCCATTTTTTAAAATTAAAATCAAGTTAGAATTAAGCCCACTAATTAATTCCTTTCTTTAAAATTTATATACTATAGGCCCATTTTTTAAAATTAAAATTAGGTTAGAATTAGGCCCACTAATTAATTCCTTTCTTTAAAATTTATAGACTATAGGCCCATTTTTAGTTAAAATTAAAATGAATAGACTTAGGCTCATTTATTAACATGTAGGCCCATCCCTAATCCAGTTCACTGGTAAATAAAATATGTAGAATTAGCTAAATTTAAATTAATAAAATTAACCTAGTTTAGACTTAGGGACGTTGCCATTTGTATTTATTTTTTACAAGTAATTTTTTGACTTGTTGCCTTTTTTTTTTGGGTTAGATGGATGTTTAATTAAGGTTTAAATAAAATTATATGTAAATATAAAATAAGGTAGTAATTTATAAAGTAATTCTAAATGAATACAAGACTAAAAGAAGTTAGTATTATGTTCCTAGAATCTCCTGGTTGTGGTGCTAGCTTTCTTTTAAAGAATCGAGTACCACCAAAATGATTTGTCCTAGTTATTACCCTGGGTGGCGACTCCTCATCTCCACGCCATGTCTTTATGATAATGGTTAGTGTGTTCTCTAAGGCCCTGAGCCCAAATAGTGTTATAGTTGCTAAAATCTTAGGTGCGCACTAAACCCTGCTGTCTATAGTGACAACTCCATTGAGGATAAGAGATACTGATTCTACTTATGTTCTTTAGAGTTATTTTATTAATTATTATTTTATTCTTGCATTCATTCTGCATGTCCCTATTAAACATATGACATTGATTTATGATTCCATGATTCCACTAGCTTTATAGGGTTGTGGATTGGCTAACCATCACTTTTAGCCTTAACTCAGTCTAAGAGAGATTACCGGGCTTATTTGACTAGAGTCTGTAACCCAAGTCCTAAAGGGGGGGTGGTCTTCTCTTGAGTTTGCAAAGGATGCTGGGCCCCTTTGACCTTGGCTTATAACTCAAGTCTTAAAGGAGGACATCTTGCTAAAGGAACCTTGAATTTTTACCAGAAACTAACCATAAATAATGGCTTGGTTACTTTTCTTAGGATCTACCAAAAATTGCTTGTATTATTTTTGCCATGAGGTATTTCTATCTATAAAAGCTGAGGCCCATACTTTTGAATCCCATTTAGGCCAATAAAGATTGGGCTAGACCTTTATACTTAGAAATGCTATTTCTATGCTTATTACCATGAGGTATTTCTATCTATAAAAGCCTAGGCCCAAACTATTAAGGCCCCTTGGGTAATGAAGATTGGGCTAGACCTTTATACCTAGAAATGTTGTTTCTATGCTTTACTACTTCAAGAGAGATCTTCCAGGTGTGTCGGTCCCTGATATCCCTCATTGATATTAAGACCAAGACAAAAAATCCTAGGATAAGAGACTCGCCATTGAACATGTGTGTGGGAGGAATAAGGTTGGAAGGACATATATTGTACACTTGATTGATAATTGCTACTTGCTACTTGTTGTATATCACATGTATCATGCATACATGCATCTCATTCATCATACTAACACCTTATTTTGCAGCCATCATAGATACATCAAGGTCTTCTTATATTTGGGGATGATGAGGTGGCATACTAAGAAGAATGAGTCAGAGTCCTAAAGCCTTTGCAAAGGAAATCCTAAACAGAACTAAGAAGAATGAGTCAGAGTCCTAAAGCCTTTGCAAAGGAAATCCTAAACAGATTGGATAGACTGGAAAGAAGCCCTATCAACCCACTTTACTTGGAAGCTAAACCAACTTCACTTCAATTTGAACAAATGGAACAACAACAAGGGAACTAGACCTTATAAGACATCAAATGAGCTCTGATGGATGACATGAGGCCTGTGATGCAAGATGAGCTAAGACAAGCACTATCTAGATTGATGCAACTTACTGCTGTCATACCACCACCTATAATTGAACAACAACCTACTGCTACTACTGACCCACTTACTGTAGATGCTCCACCTACTACTAATAATGCTAGGGGGCAACCTGTTGTTAGAAACTCCATGCTATTGATGTAAAGCTAGAGGATGTCGAGATTACATGGTAGAGAAGGCGAAGAAAGAATCCCTTAAACTAGTACATAACCACGAGTCCAAGCAGATGCAAGCACTGACCTAGAAAATTTCCAAGATGGAAAAGTTGCTTAAAGGACAATGCATGGGATATTCATTTGACATTGATGATATGCTGCTAACAGAGGGTAATAAGCTACCTAAGAAGTTCAAAACGCCTCAGCTATAGAAGTTTGATGGAATTGGAGAACCCAGGATTCATGTCAATTAGTACACAACAACTATGAGCACTACTAAGGCCCCATTAGAAGTGATCATTAGGTTATTTGTACTGTCTTTAGAGGGAATGGCTGTAAACAGGTATCATGGGCTAGAAAAATTTATGAGAGTTAACTGGAAAGAACTATGTACTACCTTTTTAAGAAAATATGATTATAACACCCAATTGGAAGTGTCCATCAGAGATCTAGAACTGATAAAGCATAAACCTAATAAATCTTTCTTTGATTTCCTTACTAGATTCATGAATAAAGTAGGGTTGATGAAGAATAAGCTGGCCGAGAAGGATCGGGATAGGATGATAGTTTGGAATGTGTCACCTAATTTGGTCGAGAGGTTATAGATGATGGACCCCAAAAATTTCATAGACCTATATGATGATGGTTTTCAAGTAGAAGAGATTGGGAAAGATAAAAAAAGAAGCTCTAAAGGCGTTGGAACCCGAAACTACCTAATCGGGGGCACACAACAAAGAAGTACTAGCCGAGCTGTGGAGGTGCACGTAGTTCAACAACCCTAGAGATTCTCTAACTTTAACCAATCACTCTCCAAAGTCCTAGAATGATTGATCTAGAGAGGCTTACTCTGACCCTTAACCTTCTCCAAACCACCTAACCCGAATGTCCAAGGCTATGACCCTAATAGCTACTACAAGTTTCACCAAGTAGTTGGCCACTCCAAAAACACCTGTATTCACCTCAAACACGAGATCCAAAACCTAATAGACTCTAAAAAAATCATAGACCCTGAAAAATCCAACTCCAACCTAAACACTAGAAATAATCCTTTCCCTGACTATCGAAATGTCCTACCACTGGCCACCATAATGATTAACTCATGATTGAGTGAAGATGCTAAACCCTATAGCTAATGGAGAATCCCCTGATTCCTCTAGAGGAGTTAAGGATTTGTTAGGGCAGCCCTCAGGGAAATTTGACTATAAGGTGTTCTATTCTAAATCACCCTCCGTAGATATCCCAGTTGAATCAATTGTGCCCTCAGGATGGGGTGATGAGTTTAATGATGAGAAAGAATCCAAAACCCCATAACAAAAAAGAGTTGAGAATTTATTAGGATAGCCCTCAAACAAATTTAATTATAGGGTGTTTTATTCAAAGCCTACTTACAGTGATATACCTCTTAAGGGGATTGTGCCCTCAGGATGGGAAGATGAATTTGGGGATGGTTTGATACAAACCCTACCTATAATAGAGATAGAACGCACATCCAACTTCGAATATTAGCCTAAGGATCATCATGGATAGGTTGTGTTGATGGAGCTAAACCCCTTGCTTATTAAATTGTTGTAAGATACTTAGCTATTAAAAATGAACAATCACACAATTCTAAGTCTAATCTAACCTAGAAATTGTAATGAAAGGTAGAAGTGAAATAATTCAAGTAAACTTGCAAAGTTTCAAAAGAACAAAGTTTAAGGAAAAACCTCAATTTTTAATATTTGAATCCTCAAATTCATTTTACATAGGATTTGCCCTTATATAGGCATGTAAACATCCTAATCCTTGAAGAAAAAGGTTTCTTACTTATTCTTAAAGACTCCTATAAAGGAAAATCCTTAATTATTGAGAATTCCTTCAAAAATAAGACAACTAATGACGACTCATCATTGAAAAGTCAAAATGGATAATTAATGACAACTCATTACAACTAAATAAATGACAACTCATGACAACTAAGCATTGAAGCATGTCATGTCACATGCCATGTAGGATGTTGTCCATTGACCCTTGACTTTGACTTGTTGAATCTTTGACTTTGACATTGACTTATTAACTTTGACTTGGAATATTCTTGAATTGTCTCCCATCTTCTAGAATCTTCTTTATTGACTCTAAAATAGAAAATAACTTGAAAATTCATCCAATTCAAGCTAATTAATTTCAAAATAGGAAATCAAGCTAATTAGCTTGAATTCTTCGTAATACGGCTCCAAGCTTGTACTTGTAGTCAAATCCACCAACTTGCTTATAATGTGAAAGATAAATAAATTCAATGCTTGTTTGAACTTCTTTATCCTTGATCTTGTCATTGGTCCCTTATAATGCAATGGATCACTTGATTTGATGGGATTACTTAGCTTGGTTTCATCATTCCCCCCTTCCTTAAGATGATTCATCCTTGAATCAACACCTACATCAAAATCAGAAGGAGATAAATTAGCAACATTAAAAGTAGCACTTACACTATGCTCACTGGGCAAGTCAATTTTGTAAGCATTATCATTGATATGCTCTAACACTTGGAAGGGTCCATCACCACATGGCAAAAACTTAGATTTCCTTTAAATGGGAAGTCTTTCTTTATGAAAATGTATCCAAACCTTATCACTTGGTTCAAATATAACTTTCACACACCCCTTGTTTTCATGTTTGGCATATTGCTCATTCTTTCTTTTAAGATTTGCTTGCACCTTTTCATTTAAGGACTTCACAAATTTTGCCTTCTTCTTTCCATCTAGATTAAATTATTCACTCAAACGTAACACAATCAAATCTAAAGGACTCAATGGAATAAAACCATAAATAATCTCAAAAGGATAGAAATTAGTAGAAGAATGCGCACTATGATTATAAGCAAATTCAATACATGGAAAGCAATCTTCCCATGATTTCAAGTTATGCCTAACCATGGTTCTTAGTAATTGAGATAAAGTTCTATTAACTACCTCAAATTTCCCATCAGTTTGTGAATGATATGTTATAAAAAATAAAATTTAGTGCCCAATTTACCCCACAAAGTCTTCCAAAAGTTGCTTAAAAACTTAGCATCTCTATCACTCATAATTGTTATAGGCATGCCATGCAAAGGAATAAATTCTTTAAAGAACAAATCTACAATATGTTAAAATTCCTGCAATAATCTCACAAAAGAACTAGGCAAAGAAGGGTCAACATCATTAGAGCTCAAATAAGATTCCTTGTAAATAAGTACAAGTATAGACTGCCTTAAAAGTAAAGCTTTCCTCACAACTTTTTCCTTTGTATAAAAAGATGCTTTTCTCTTTTGTTTTACCTCATTCACACTCAACTCTCCTTTTGCATATGCATCACTTTACTTTTTCTCATTACGCATCCCCTCAAGCTCTCCTTTTTCCACTATTTGCTCACTCCTTTCATTACTTTTCTTATAGCTCTCCTTCTACTTATTTGCCTTTTCTTTTTTATGCAAACTCTCTCTCTCTCTTTATTGCTTTTTCTTTTTTGAACTCTTCAAATCTTTGCTTTAGGACTTTTTGGTCCTCAAACACTTTTTTAAGGGTTAAAGGTTTAAGGGTAATGGGTACATCATTCATTATAAAATAATATCTATTAGAAAACCCATTATGATTAGCCCTCCTATCATATTGCTAAGGACGCTCTAGAAGAATATGACAAGCTTGCATAGGCACTACATCACACAATACTTCATCTTCATATTTGCTTATGGAAAATGCTATCTTTACTTGTTTAGTCACTTTTATCTCCCCATAATCATTCAACCATTGAAAAGTGTAAGGCTTAGGTGGCTTCATGGTATATAAATGCAATTTCTCAACTAGCATGGTACTAGCTACATTTGTGCAACTACCCCCTTTAATGATCATAGAACATACTTTATCTTGCACCTTGAATCTAGTGTGAAAGTTGTTCTCACGTTGTGCCTCATCCTCTGAAGTGGGTAGAATTATATAACCCTAGTCTCTAGGACTTGGTATAGAGTAAGTTGGGTGTAAAATACTCAAGAATTTTTAGGTAATTCTATATTAATTGGATAGTTACTTAGATGGATAGGCAAAACTTTATCAAAATAAATTAAAGAATCTAATTACTACTAATTTACTATAATGCTAAACAGAAATAAAATGTAAATATATATAATAGAAGCATAATTCAGAATGTAAATAAGAACTTATAAAAGATTATCATAAAACATATTGATTAGAAATTAGTGCATATAATCTATAAAAGAAATTCTCATTGTCAATTTAAAGTTAGAGTCTTTAAAGGTAACTCTCATTATCAATTAGAAGTATTTCCTCTTAGAGTCTATAAGCCCTCTCATTCTATTGCAGAGATAAGATAAAAACATAAATTACATTATATCAATAAATCCTTAAAAGCAACTCTCATTGTCGATCAAGGATGATTCTGTCTAGAGTCTACAATCTCTCTCATCTCTTTGTAGAGATAGAAAAAAATCATAAAGTAATTATACTAATTCTTTTCCCATAAAATGAATTCCTTGTCTCTAAGTAAATCCAATTCTTAAGTAATTTCAATTATATGTCCACCAAATTACTCTAACTCTTGTTGTAAGTAATTTTGATTAAAACAAGTTACATATGGTGTTCAATCATAAATAACTTAATTAAGCACTAATTGAAATTAAATCATAAACAAAATAAGATAGAAAATGTAGTTCTTATTTAATTCATCATTGCTTCTCAAACAAGACTTAACCAAAAAACATATTTAGAGATCAATAAGAAAAGAAGAAAAAGAATTGATAAAATCCTTTTTACTAAATCTTCTAGCACTTGCTTGATGTAGAGCAATATTCTTTTATTGCTTTTTACTTGATCTCCTTCTAATTGATCTTCAAACACTAAGTCTAAGCAGTAATTACTCTAATAAAGTTATATATCCTTGAATCATTCTCTTTCTCAGGTCATAATTTATCTATATATAGACCCTATAGGTGGTTTAAAGGAGTTACAATTGGAAAGGTACCCTTTTAAATGAAGGGTCATAACTTTATGTAAATATAGCAAATTATAGGGCATTTTTGTCCTTCTAGATGATGTTATCTTGAAAATGTACCTTCATGAAAGTTCTAGATCTCCGAGTTATCTTCCTATATCAACTTGAATCACCTTATTTGGATGTATATAGAGGAAGTTATGGCCAAAATATGAAAACCACTCAAAGCTAGAAAGTTGCAACCCTTTGGTGAGACATCACTGAGATGACTTGTGATTGGCTGTGACTCGGCATGACATGCCTTTATCATGAATCATTCTAAATATAATGACTCGTGCCAATATCAATTCAGCTTCCTTTTTCTTCTCAAGCTTCATACTTCATTCTAACAAGTCCAAAGTCCTTCCTATACATCAATTGAACCTAAAAACATATATAAAACATACAAACTACCATAAAAAGAAATTGGAACTAAAAATAGCATTTGCATAACTAAATAAACACATAAACTAAACTAAAATTAAACAAAACCATACTTATAATACCTAAATAACTATGCATATTTGCATTGTATTAAACTCCCCCACACTTAGACGTTGCTAGCCCTTAAGCAAGTATAAATCAAATATGAAGAAATCAATAAAATTATCATTTACTCCAAAATAAGGGTAGCATCCTTATCAATTAATTTTAATCATGAATGAAGTTAGAAAAGGATAATTCAATAAGTGAATTTTCAATGCTCAATAATAATAGAATAAACAAGTCTTATAGCATAGGCAACAAGTTTACTAATTTATCTCAATCTACTAAGAATAAAATAAAAAATGCAAAGTTAAAGTTCTAACCAAGCTATTTAGCCAAAATAGTCGTGCTTCAAACTTAGGAATTCTAGAGGCAAAAATAACCTTGAGACAATGTTAAGCTCATATATCAACATACTTTTCTCATGGCATTTTTAGACATTTTATTTATAAGCATACTTACTAGATGTACTCTTTTTGAATGAATGCAAATGAGGAGCAAACACAAATGCACTCAACTTACACAAGATCCATCTACTAGTGACATTATACATCTCTTTTCAAATGAATGCAACTAAGGAGCATACTCAATTGCTCACAACTTACTCAAGATGCATCAACTTACAAGCATTATTAATATTTTATTTTTCTTCTTTTTTTTTTAAAGTCTTTATCCATTATTGAAAAGCAATTTTCATATATATTACAGCTATATTTTCCTTAAGGTTACCTAGGTCTCTAAAAAAAACCTAAGCTTAAATCATTACTACCTAGCCTTAAGCATAGTTAGCAAGTTGACTAAAGCATTCTTTAAACTTTAAAAATAATAAAAAGAGATTAAAAAAACATAAAGTTACTACTTATACTACATGAAACTTAAACTTCTACTAATTGAGTAATAAGAAATTCATTATTAACAAAACATATTGACTTCATCAAAATTAAAAAGACTATTAAGGATGACTACTTATTTAATATAGGAGTAAAATGAATAACAAAATTAATGCAAATACACAAAAATATAGCACAAACACACAAACTAATATAACATCCTAATATATAAATATTTAATATACTAATACTAATATATATCACTTCTTCCACACTTAAGAGCATACATTGTCCACAATGTAAAGAAAAGCAAGCAAAGGAAAGGGTAAAAATACTACCCTAGTCATCGGTTGGAGTAGTGGGCAGAGACTCAATGGAGTATCCAAATTGAGCAAAGTATTGGTTCAACTTGTACTCCATTTTTCGTTGACGACGAGCCAATTGTTTTTAGTGAAACTCCATCTCATTCAATTGCCCTTGTAACGCAATTTGATTATTTAGAATTTGGTCCCAAATGGGAGGGTGATCATGTGAAGAGCTCGGTGCACTTTGAAGAGGATAGGTTAGCAAAGGAACATCTCCAAATGGTTGACATTGAGGAAGTCTTCCTCTGATTCACTTTATGTTTGATAAGTGGTTAGAGACTCCTCAACCTAAGATGATCCAGCAAGTCCACGCCAACATAAACATAATCAGGCAGGAATAAATTGGAATCCTGCATCAATGACTTCCCTTCTCACAAACGCATGGTTAGTAAAATAAGAACATTTAACCATGCGAGTATAATCGGCAAGATCAACATTCAAAGCTTTAGCTACTATTGTGATCACATGTCCATGCGTTAAGGGTGAATCCTTATATGGAGCACAAGACAATAACTAATTGAATATCCAATAAGTCCAATAAATTTGCTTCTTGTTATGCAAAATGACTCAGCACACTATCTTTCTATAATGACTCGTGACTGTGTAACAAGTTGTGATAGTATGCTAATGTGCAAATATAATTTCAATGAAATAATATATGAAAGAATGCATAAAAATAAGAAACTAATCATAAACCAAATGTGTACTAAAACTAATCATAAAGAAATGTGAATAAATAAGTGAAATAAACTAAAAAAAATAGTATAAAATAATAAAAAATGTGTGAATTCAAAAATATTGTAAATAGAAATTTTTCTAACTAAAATAAAATGAAATAAGAATGAAATTGAAGCATAGAATATAAAAATGTGTAATAAAATAAAATAAAAAATGTGTTTAGTCTTACCATGCTAAATTTAAAGGTCTATAGCTTGACCTTACCTTAATTTCATTAAGATGTAGAAAGGGAGATAAATTAGGTTAGATCAATTGCATCACTGATCAATTAAGGTTTCAGACAATTTCCATTTACCTTGAAGATTTCCCCTTTAATATTAGCAATTTCCACTGCACCATGAGGATATACCTTAACAACTTTAAACGGACCTGACCACCATGATTTTAACTTTCCCAGAAATAACTTTAGTCTTGAATTAAAAAGGAGAATAAGCTCACCTTTGTGAAATTCCTTCTTAGTTAAATGCTTATCATGCCACAACTTAGTATGATCCTTGTATAGCTTAGCATTTTCATAAGCATTCATTCTCAATTCATCTAATTCATTGAGTTAAAGTAACCTTTTCTCACCTGCCTTTATCATATCAAAATTCAGAGCTCTTGTTGCCTAATATGCTTTATGCTCAAGCTCAACAGGTAGGTGATATGACTTCCCGTATATCAATTGATAAGGAGTAAGGCTAATTGGGGTTTTGAAAGCTGTCCTATATGCCCACAATGCATTGTCAAGCTTCAATGCCCAATCTTTCCTTGAAGAAGGCACTATTTTCTCAAGAATCCATTTAATTTCTCTATTACTCACCTCGACTTGCCCACTCATTTATGGGTGATATGGAGTAGCAACTTTATGTGTTACTCCATACTTTTTCAAGAGAGCTTCAATCATATGGTTACAAAAATGGGAACCTCCATCACTTATCAATGCTCTAGGGGTACCAAATCTTGGAAAAATTACTTTCTTAATCATTTTCTTAACCACTCTAGCATCATTTATCAAGGTTGGCATGGCTTCTACCCACTTGGAGATGTAATCAACCATGACCAAAATATATTTGTAACCTAAGGAACTAGGAAATGGACCCATAAAGTCTATTCCCTAAACATCAAAGATCTCAATTTCAAGAATCCCTTTCAAAGGCATCTTATGTTTCTTTGATATATTTCCCATCCTTTGACATCTGTCACATGTAAGCACATATTCTCTAGTATCCTTAAACAAAGTAGGCCACCAAAATCCAGATTGAAGTACCTTAGATGCTGTCTTTGATGCTCTAAAATGTCCACCAATCTCCAAAGAATGAGAATGCTTCAAAACATCTTGGACTTCATCTTGTGGAATGCATCGTCTAATCAAGCCATCCGCACGCCTTTTGTAAATTAATGGCTCCTCCCAATAGTATATGCTACTATCATGTAAAATTTTTTTCCTTTGTCTATAATCTATGCCATAAGGAAGAATTCCACTTACAAGATAATTTGCAATATCTACAAACCATGGAAGTTCTTTTGATGCAATAGTTAGGAGATATTCATCATGAAATGTCTCATTGATTGGCATACCATCATCATTCTTTTTCAATCCATCATGATCAAGCCTTGATAGGTGATCTGGCAATAAGGTTCTCACTTCCTTTCTTATCTCTCACTTCCCAATCAAATTCTGGAAGCATTAAGATCCATCATAGGAGTCTAGGTTTTGCATCCTTCTTGCTTAAAAGATACTTAAAAGTAGCATGATCTGAATAAACAATCACCTTTTACCCCACAAAGTATGCTTTAAAGTTATCAAATGCATAAACAATAGCAAGTAACTCCTTTTCTATGGTGGTGTAGTTAATCTGAGTGTCATCAAGTAGTTTTCTAGCATAATAAATAACATAAGGCTTACCTTCCTTTCTTTGCCCTAAAACAGCCCCCACTGCAAAGTTACTAGCATCACACATTATCTCAAATGGTTGGTGCCAATTAGGTGGCTGCAAAATAGGTATTGAAGTAAAAGCCTTTTTCAAAATTTAAAATGCTTATAGGCATGCATCATTAAACTCGAAAGTAGCGTCCTTGGCAAGCAATTTACATAGTGGCTTTGCAATTTTAGAAAAATCTTTGATAAACCTTCTATAAAATCCAGCATGTCCAAGAAAACCTCTTATATCCTTAACACATTTTGGAGGTGGCAAATTAGTAATTACTTTGATATTTGCCCTATCAACTTCAATGCCTCTATTTGAATCTAAATGTCTAAGAACTATGCCTTCTTATGCCATGAAATGGCACTTTTCCTAGTTAAGAACTAATCCATGCTCAATACACTTGTCAAGAACTTTAGATAGATTATCTAGACAATTAAAAAATTCAATACCATAGACACTGAAGTCATCCATGAAAACTTCTACACAATCATCAAGTGAATCACTAAATATGGAAAACATGCATCTTTGGAAAGTTGTAGGCACATTACATAAACCAAAAGGCATATGCCTAAAAGCAAAAGTACCATATGGACATGTAAAGGTAGTCTTAGCTTGATCTTCAGGATGAATAGGAATCTGATAGAACCCACTAAGTCCATCCAAATAATAAAAATAAGAAAAATTAGCTAACCTCTCAAGAACTTAGTCAATAAAAGGCAATGGGAAGTGATCCTTCCTAGTTGCTTTATTTAATTTTCTATAGTCGATACACATATGCTATTATGTGATAGTTCTAGTAGGTATCAAGTCATTAGATTCATTCTTAACAACGGTTAAGCCTCCTTTCTTTAGTACAACCTGAATGGGGCTCACCCATTTACTATCACTAATGGAATATATGATTCCATTATCAAGAAACTTAGTCACTTCTCTTCTTACCACTTCTTTAAGAGTAGGGCTTAATCATCTTTGACCTTCAATGGAAGGCTTAGCATTATCTTTTAAAAGAATTCTAGGCATACATATGTGAGGACTAATACCCTTCAAATCACTTATAGAATAACCAATGGCATTCTTATGTCTATTCAACTCATCATATAAGGCATCAACATTATCACTAGGAAAAAATGAATTAACAATAAAAGGAAATTTAAGATTAGAGTTAAGAAATGCATATATGAGATTTGATGGTAGAGGCTTGAGCTCTAACTCAACTTCTTCACTTGATGTAGTATCTTTTAGATCATCCTCTCTCTTTGAAGGTTCAAATCTTGATGTCCTTTGAAAAGGTTTATACAGAATTACCTCTAAAATTTGCTCATTAGCTTCTTCCATCATGTATAACTCCATAAAATCATTCCTCAAACACTCATGAATTACTTCTTTAATGGATTCATTAGTAACATTAATAGAATTAATTCTACTTACCACTTCCACTGGTGTTGACTTCATTATATTCAACACATCGAATTCCATACATTCATTATCCACCTTTAATGTGATCTTTCCTTTTTTCATATCAATGATTGCTCCTACTGTCCTAAAAAATGGTCTTCCAAACAAAATTGGGATCTCAAGATCCTCCTCCATTTCCAACAAAACAAAGTTAGCTGGTATTACAAACTTATCCACTTTATTTGGCACATTTTCTAGAATGAGAAGTGGATATGTAATAGATTTATCCGCCATGGAAAGACATATATTGGTAGGCTTGAGCTCATCCAAATTTAGCTTTTTATAAATAGAATAAGGCATAAGGCTAACACTACCAACAATATCACATAATACTTTATCAAAATGTGTACCTCTAATTATATAAGGAACCGTAAAAGAATCGGGATCCTTAAGCTTTAGTGGAGACTTGGAGTACATAGCTTTGGATTCTTCAATAAGAGATACTAAACCATAATCTTCAAGCTTGCTTTTATGATTTATAATATCCTTCAAGAATTTACCCCAAGCTGGCATATCTCTAATGGCATCCGCAAATGGTATGGTGATAGTAATTTCCTTAAGATAATCAAGGAATTTTCCAAATTGCTTGTCTAAGTTATGCCTTATGAACCTTTGAGGAAAAGGAAGATTTTTAATATCCACCTATAATTCCTCATTCTTTGATGGTAAGGCATCAACAAACTTTTCTTCTCCCACTTTTCATCATTTTTACTTCTAACATTCACCTCCTCAATTTCTAGCCCATCATCCTCATCATCAACCACTCTCTTTTTCTTATTGAGATCTTTTTTAACCTCCTTATCACTATACAAGGTAATTTCTTGATAAGACTCTTTTTGTACATACTCTGGTTGGCTAGGGAGCTTTCCCAAAGGTTTAGTGTTGGATGAAGAGGCTTGTTGGGTTTGGGTTTGAAGTATATGGTTATTAGTAGTAATTTGTTTAAGTTTAGAATTTAGTTGCTTAAATTGCTCCTCATTTTTTTTATGGACATTTATTGATTAATAAATTGCTCCATAAGGTTTTCAAGAGTAGGTTTAGGATGGGTAGGACTAAAGGTTTGTTGTTTCATAGGAAATCCAGGTGGGTTTTAAAGTTTGGTGTTTGGGTTATATGGAGGGTTTAATTGAGAGGATGGGTTTGACCATGAGAATCCAGGATGGTTCCTCCACCAAGGGTTATAATTGTTGGAATTCAATCCCATTCATTGGTTAAAACCTCCTTGCACATAATTCACATCCTCATTTGCAGTTACATTGCATTGAGAATATGAATGAGGTCCTCCAGAAGTCTCACAAACAACATTGGCACATTCTAATAAATTAATTTAAGAATTACTTACCAATTTGGTGAGAGCATCTACCTTTGTATTCAGTATTTTAATTTTGTCAAGTTCCAAAACTCCCCTTGCTTTTTCCATTTTGGTTTCATCACCTATGTACCCTTGAGATGCAAGTTCCTAGTAAGGTTACGACTTCTCTAGCCGTTTTATCCATCCATTTTCCACTAGACACCGCATTGACAATGTTTCTGTTTTCATCCATTAATCCATTATAGAAAATTTGAGGAATCATCCATTCCGGCAAGCCATGATGTGGACACTATCGTTGAAGTTCCTTAAACCTCTCCCAAGCTGAATAGATTATCTCACTTCCACTTTGCTTGAAAGTAGTGATCTCATTTCAAAACTTGGCTATCTTGTGTGATGGAAAATATTTGTGTAGAAATACTTGCTTCAATTGATCCCATGTTATGATTGATTCATTTGGCAAACTAGCAGGCCAAAGTTGTGCTTTGTCCTTAACAGAAAATGGAAAGAGTCTTAGCCTTATAGCATCATCTGTCACACCATTAATCTTGAAGGTTGCACATACATTAAGGAAAGTCAAAATGTGGGCATAAGGATATTCTCCTTGTAAGCCTCCAAACTGATTATTTTGCACCATTTGTATAATACTTGGCTTGATCTCAAAATTGTTATAGCAATAGCCAGAGCCACTATTCCACCAAAACTACTCGAGATGTCAGGCATCGCAAAATCGCCTAACGTCCTTCTCTCTGGTTGAGCCATTCTATTCAAATTAAGTTGGTTCTCTCTTCTTTGTCTTTTTTCCCTACGTAAAGCATGTAAAGTTAAATCAATTTTAGGATCAAAGTTCAAATTACTAGTATTAGTACTTCCAATGAGCATGTAAATTCACAATCAAATAAATAACAAAAATAACTAGAAAATAAAAACAAAAAATAAAAATAAAATAAAGAAATAAAAATTAAAATAAGGCCTAAAATAACCTTTCTATACCCTAAGTTAATAACAATTATTAATCCAAAGACTCCCCAACAATGGTGCCAAATTTTGAAGGCGGTATAGAATTGTATAACCCTAGTCTCTAGGACTTAGTATAGAGTAAGTAAGGTGTTGAGCACTTGGGAATTTTTTGGTAATTCTATATTAACCGGATAGTTACTTAGATGGATAGGCAAAACTGAAATCAAATAAATTAAAGAATCTAATTACTACTAATTTACTATAAGCTAAACAAAAATAAAATGTAAATATATATAAGAGAAGCACAATTCAAAATGTAAATAAGAACTTATAAAAGATTATTATAAAACATATTGATTGGAAATTAGTGCATATAATCTTTAAAATTAATTCTCATTATCAATTTAAAGTTAGAGTCTCTAAAGGTAACTCTCATTATCAATTAGAAGTATCTCCTCTTAGAGTCTGCAAGCCCTCTCATTTTATTGCAGGGATAAGATAAAATCATAAATCACATTATACCAATAAATCCTTAAAGCAACTCCCATTGTCGATCAAGGATGATTCTATCTAGAATCTACAATCACTCTCATGTCTTTGTAGAGATAGACAAAAATCATAAAGTAATTATATTAATTCTTTTCCCTTAAAATAATTCCTTGTCTCCAAGTAAATCCAATTCTTAAGTAATTTCAATTATATGTCCACCAAATTACTCTAACTCTTGTTATAAGTAATTTTGATTAAAACAAGTTTACATATGGTGATCAATCATAAATAACTTAATTAAGCACTAATTGAAAATAAATCATAAACAAAATAAGATAGAAAATGTAGTTAGTATTTAACTCATCATTGCTTCTCAAACAGGACTTAACCAAAAAACATAGTTAGAGAACAATAAGAAAAGAAGAAAAAGAATTGATAAAACCCTTTTTACTAAATCTTCTAGCACTTACTTAATGTAAGCAATATTCTCTTCTTGCTTTTTATTTGATCTCCTTGTTTTTTACTTGATCTCCTTTTAGTTGATCTTCAAACACTAAGTCTAAGCAATAATTACTCTAATGAAGTTATATATCCTTGAACCATTCTCTTTCTTAGGTCATAATTGATCTATATATAGACCCTATAGGTGGTTAAAAGGAGTTACAATTGGAAAGGTACCCTTTTAAATGAAGGGTCATAACTCTATGTAATATAGTAAATTATAGGGAATTTTTGTCCTTCTAAATGACCTTATCTTAAGAATGTACCTTCATAAAAATTCTAGATCTCTAAGTTATCTTTCTATTACAACTTCAATCACCTCATTTAGATGTTTGTAGAGGAAGTTATGGCTAAAATATGAAAATTGCTCAAAGTTAGAAAGTTACAACCCTTTGGTGAGATATCACTAGGATGACTTGTGACTGGCTGAGACTCGGCACGGCATGCCTTGTCATGACTTGTTCCAACTATAACAACTTGTGCCAGTATCAATTCAACTTCCTTTTGCTTATTAAGCTTCATACTTTATTCTAACAAGTCCAAAGTCCTTCCTATACATAAATTAAACCTAAAAACATATATAAAACATACAAACTACTATTAAAAGCAAATGGAACTAAAAATAGCATTTTCAAAACTAAATAAATACACAAACTAAACTAAAATTAAATAAAACTATACTTATAATACCTAAACAACTATGCATATTGGCATTGTATCATCCTCCATCTTGGTTTGTACATTCATGATTTGCCTTGTAATAAGAAATTCACCATGTGATGGGCTTTGTACAGCCTCATCATCACTTGCATCCTTAAGCTTAGGCATCTCTAAATCAAACTTGTCATTATCACTTTCACTAAAGACTTCGCTACCCCTCATAATCATGGTGCGCTTATTTGGACAGTTAGAAGAGATATACCCATAACCCAAACATTTAAAACATTGAACATCATGAGATCATTTAGTTTGAGTCTCACCTTTATCTTTGACCTTAATGTTCCCCCCCTTTATTTCCTCCTTTATTATTTTTAAATTTGGCCTTAGTGAAGCTTTTATCTCCATTCTTCCAATTCAACTTCCATGAAGAAACAGAAGAAGTTGAATTGCCTTTGGAACTCTTGAACTTCAATTGCTTTTGAATCTTGATTTCCATGTGCAATATATCATCCATGTCAACATAGTGATGTAATTCCACCACGTTGGCTATATTTCTATTCAACTTATAGAAAACCTTGCCATTGTTGCCTCATAGTCTTCATCAATATTTGCTCTAATAATAGCTATCTCCATTGCTTGATGGTACTCCTCTATACTTTTAGATCCTTGTACATGGTTTTAAAGTTTATTATACAATTCTCTATAGTAGTGTGTAGGAACAAATCTCTTACGCATAATTGGCTTCATCTCCTCCCATGTCTTAATAGGTCGATCATGGTTCCCTCTTCTACTAGTCAGCAATTGATCCCACCAAACAAGTGCATAATTAATAAACTCTATGACAGTTAGTTTCACCTTCTTTTCTTTAGAGTATTGATGGTAGTCAAAGATGAACTCCACCTTTTTCTCCTACTCTAAATAGGCTTTGGTATCACTCTTACCTTGGAAGCTTAGAGTTTTCATCTTGATGTTTCCTAAGTTGTTATCAACTCTTGCATGCTCATTTCTACCCGAATTGGATGTTTGTTCATCATCCACTTATTCGTGTCTGCCACGGGTTCTAGTATTGGTTGTACTAGCATCTCTATGATGACTTAACTCCATCTTGTCTTTTTGGTTTGCCAAGTCTCCAATTTGATTTGCCAAATCTAGTATTAATTTCTCAAATAATTGGTTCATGGATTTCATGTACATCTTTTGATCAGGAATTCCTTCTTCACCTTCTTGAGCCATTGTTTTAATTTTTCCTATAAGAAATTATTAGTAGCAATAAAAAAAATCTCATAAAACACTCCCTTATGTGTTTCACTCAATTTAAATAGTACTCACACTTGTGTTTTACTCAATAAGGCTCTTACCCTCTTATAAGTTCACCACTCACCTTTTACCACTTAAATTCCCAAAATCTTGGTTCTAATAAAACTAATGCAAATTATGCTAGAATTGCTCAATCAACTCAACACCACAATCACAAAAATCAAATTAAATTTAAAATTCAAAGTGACTATTCATGAATCAAATAAATAAGAAAAATAAGCAAGTAAAGAAAACTTTGATCAAAATCAAGAACAAAACCCAATTTTTAGAAGCCAAGAAATTGCACACAATGAAAATTAACAAAGAAGTCAAATATGAGTTTTTAAACCCACAAACACAACTAACACATAATTCTAAATTAAAAAAAGTAACAATTTTCTTTGTTTTATTTCAATAGAAGAGGAAATTGAACAAACTAAATTGATTAAGGGTCTTTTGATAGATTTTGAACCTTTATACTTAAAACACAATTATTGGATTTTTTTTTATTTTTTTGAAATTGAGAAGAATTGAGAAGAAAAAGAAGAAATTATGAACAAAAATTAAATGATAAATAACCAAACCTTGAAGTTTGGCTCTGATACTAAATTGATACGAACCCTACCTATAATAGAGATCATCAAACTTGAATATTAACCCAAGCATCATTAAGGATAGGTTGTGTTGATGGAGCTAAACCCCTTGGTTATTAAATTGAAGCAAGATACTTAGCTATTAAAAGATGAACAATCACACAATTATAAGTCTAATCTAACATAGCAATTGTAATAAAAGGTAGAAGTGAAACAATTCAAGTAAACTTGCAAAGTTTCAAAAGAACAAAGTTTAAGGAAAAACCTCACTTTTTAATATTTGAATCCTCAAATTCATTTTATATAAGATTTTCACTTATATAGGCATGTAAACATCCTAATCCTTGAAGAAAAAGATTTCTTACTTAATCCTAAAGACTCTTATAAAGGAAAATCCTTAATTAGGGAGAATTCTTTCAAAAATAAGATAGCTAATGACAACTTATATTTGAAAAGTCAAAATGGACAACTAATGACAACTCATTACAACTAAGCAAAATGACAACTCATGACAACTAAACATTGAAGCATGTCATGTCACATGCCATATAGGATGTTAACCATTAACCCTTGACTTTAACTTGTTGAAGCTTTGACTTTGACATTGACTTATTGACTTTGACTTGGAATATTCTTGAATCTTCTCACATCTTTTAGAATCTTCCTTATTGACTCCAAAATAGAAAATAACTTAAAAATTTTTCCAATTCAAGCTAATTAATTTCAAAATAGGAAATTAAGCTAATTAGCTTAAATTCTTCATCATGCGGCACTATGCTTGTACTTGTATTTGAATCCACCAACTTGCTTATAATACGAAAGACACACAAATTCAATGCTTTTTTGAACTTCTTTGTCCTTGATCTTGTTATTGGTCCCTCATAATGCAATGGATCACTTGGTTTGATGGGATTGCTTAGCTTGGTTGTATCAGAGTCTCTAATTCTTGAACAAGGGATTGAGGAATTACTGAGAGCATATATGGGAAAGCTTAGCATGGAGGGAAAGGAAATATGCACAGTAGAAGTATGGAAGGATGGAAAGAGGGATAGAATCATCAGAGTTATAGATATCTGGTATGACTCCAATTAAGAAAGTCCCATTAGTCTGGATGTGTGGAGTGATGACCCTAAAGTGAATCATGTCACTAAAAGTAGGAAGAATTATAAGGCAGTAGAAAAGAAGATTGAGAGAGTTGTAGAAAGAGAAGGGATAGATAATGAAAAAATAGAAGAAGGGGAAAAGGAAGACCTGATTCTAGAACAGCTGAAGAAGGCTAAGGCAAATGTCAATATCTGGGAACTACTGATGCACTCAGGTAGCCACAAAAGAGCTCTAGTGAAAGCTTTATCGAACATGAACATTGAAATAGTAGCCACACTTGAGGCTATGGTAGCAAAGGTTACAATAAAGAAACATGGGCTGATAACCTTCTTAGATTATGGCCTACCTTTGGAAGGAAAAATTCATAACAAGGCATTGTTTATCCTAGCTGAAGTAAAAGGGAAAAGTGATATAATTCAAATGTGCATAGTTATTTAGGCTAGTTAAGGTTTATTTCATTTCATTTCATTATGTTTTGTGTTTTTTTGGTTATTGAATTAATGTTTTTACTTATTTTATTATTAGGACTCACTATGTAAGTTTTATGCATGATTTAGGGCTCAAATGACATTTAGAAGACATTTGGAGTTGATCGGAACAAGCTAGGAAGCAAAACAAGTCAAGCTTGGATCATTAAGAAAGTTTATGACTCATCACCAGGGGCATGAATTATCATCGAGAGTCTCTATGATGAGTCATCACCTAGTGACGAGTCATCACACTCGTGCCTTGCCCAAGAGTTACAGCTTTTCCTGATTTGAGTAGTTTTCATATTTTAGCCATAACTGTATCTACAGACATTGAAATTAGGTGATTCAAGTTGCTATAAAAATAAAATAGAATGATATACAACTTTCATGAAGGAACTTTATAGATATAAAGTCATTTGAGTGGATGTAAATGCCCTTCAAATTATAGAATTTGTAAAGGGGGGTGACCTTTGATGTCAAGTGGTGGCTTTCCAAGTCCAACCATATTCTAGTCACTTCCATCAGCTTTCGAGCTCTATATATGCATCATTTCTGGACTAAATTAGGGGAGACATATGAATTATTATAGAGTTTTAGAAATATAATTATTATCTTTTAGTTTTAAGAGTCATTGTAAGAAACACTTAAAGAAGACAAAGCCAAGTGCAAGAGAAGATCATCCTAAATCAAGAATTCTTTATAAGGGATAAAAGGAAGTTTTACTTATTCAATTCTTTCTACATTGAATTTGGTTTTCTTTTATTACTTTTTAATCATGTATCTAAGCTAAGTCTTTGTATGGGAATTACAATGATGAATTAAATAAGAACTACATTTTTATCTTATATTATTCATGATTTAATTTCAATTAGTGCAATTTGTGTTATGTATATTTGATCACCATATGTAACTTGTTAATTAAATTATTTATAATAAGAATTGGAGTAATTTGGTGGAAAGTAATTGAGATTACTTAAGAATGGAATTTGACTTGGAGACAAGGGATTCATTTTAAGGGAAACAAAATTAGAATAATGTGTTTTATGATTTTCTATTATCTCAGCATTTCCATGAGAATGAATGTAGACTCTAGGAGGAAATACCTTTACTTGATAATTAGAGGTGCTTTTAAAGATTATAGGCTAATTTTCAATCAATATGTTTTATGATAATTATGTTTAAAGTTTTTGTTTGATTTTGATTTGTGATTCTTATATATATATATATATATATATATATATATATATATATATATATATATATATATATATTGTTATAACTTGTTTTAATATTTTATAAATTTTTTAGTGTTTAGGTTTCTTTATTTGTTTAAGTCATTGTTATTATTCTAGTTTATTTATCTATCCATCTAAGTATCTATCCAGTTAATACAAGATTGACCCAATTCTCGAGTGTTCAACACCCTTCTTGCTCTATACTAAGTCCTAAAGACTAGGGTATATAAATCTAACTCGCAATAGATTTTGCCGCCATTGCCAGGAATGTGTTGTAATTTTTATTAATTTAGGGTAGAGAAAGGTTGTTTTAAGTCTTATTTTTGTTTTTATACTTTATTTTTCTATTGTTGTTATTTGTTAAGTTTAATTTATTCAATTGTGAATTTACATTTTTTAATGCTTACTATAAGTACTAGTGATAATAATTTGAACTTTGATCTTGAAATTAATTTAACTATATGTGCTTTACGCAGGGAACAAAGGCAAAGAAGAGAGAACCAACTGAATTTGACTAACATGGCTTAACTAAAAAGGAGAACGTTAGGGGATTTTATAATGCCCGACATCTTAGGATGTTTTGGAGGGATTGTGGCTTTGACTATTGCTAACAATAATTTTGAGATCAAGCCAAGTATCATCCAAATGGTGCAAAACAATAAGTTTGGAGGTTTACAAGGAGAAGATCCTTATGCCTATATATTAACTTTCCTTAATATGTGTGCAACTTTTAAGATCAATGGTGTAATGGATGATGCAATTAGGCTCAAACTCTTCCCATTTTTTATTAGGAATAAAGCATAACATTGGCTTGCTAGTTTGCCAAATGAATTAATCATAATGTGGGATCAATTGAAGCAAGCATTTTTGTATAAATATTTTCCACCATATAAAACATCCAAGTTTCACAATAAGATCAATACTTTTAAGAAAAATGGAAGTGAGACAATCTATTCAGCTTGGGAGAGATTTAAGGAACTCCAAAGGTAATGTCCATATTATGGCTTGCCAGAATGGATGATTCCTCAAATTTTCTACAATGGGTTGACGAATGAAAACCAAAATATTATGAATGAAACAGCCAGTGGAAAATAGATGAATAAAATAAATAAAGAAGCTATTACTTTGCTTGAAGAACTTGCATCTCAAGGATACATGGGTGATGAGATAACTATGGCAAAAGCAATGGGAGTTTTGGAGCTTGACATAAGTAAAATGTTGAATGCAAAGGTAGATGCTCTCACCAATTTGGTAAGTAGCAATCAAATTAATTCTTTAGAAAGTACTAATGTTGTTTATGATTCTTATGGAGGATTTCATTCACATTCTTAATGTAATTTAAGTACATATGAGGATGTGAACTACATGCAAGGGGAGTGACCTTTGATGTCAAGTGGTGCCTTTCCAAGTCCAACCATATTCTAGTCACTTCCAGCAGCTTTTGAGCTCTATATGCATCATTTCTAGTTTAAATTAGGGGAGACATATGAATTATTATAGTGTTTTAGAAATAAAATTATTATCTTTTAGTTTTAAGAGTCATTGTAAGAAACACTTGAAGAAGAAAAAGCCAAGTGCAAGAGAAGATTATCTTAAATCAAGAATTCTTTAGAAGACATAGAAGGGAGTTTTACTTATTCAATTCTTTCTCTCTTTATCTTTCTTTCTATGTTGAATTTGGTTTTCTTTTATTGCTTCAGTCTTTGTATGGGAATTACAATGATGAATTAAATAAGAACTACATTTTTATCTTATATTATTCATGATTTAGTTTCAATTAGTGCAATTTGTGTTATGTATGTTTGATCACCATATGTAACTTGTTAATTAAATTATTTACAATGAGAATTGGAGTAATTTAGTGGAAAGTAATTAAGATTACTTAAGAATGGAATTTGACTTGGAGACAAGGGATTCATCTTAAGGGAAAGAAAATTAGTATAATGTGTTTTATGATTTTATCTTATCTCTGCATTGCCATGAGAATGAATTTAGACTAAGAGGAAATACCTTTAATTGATAACGAGTGTTACAATTAAAGATTATAGACTAATTTACAATCAAAATGTTTTATGATAATGATGTTTAAAGTTCTTGTTTGATTCTGATTTGTGATTCTCCTATATATATATTGTTATAACTTATCTTAATATTTTAGCAATTAGTTAGTATTTAGGTTTCTTTATTTATTTTAGTCATTATTATTATTATGGTTTATTTACCTATCCATCTAAGTATCTATCCGGTTAATACAAGATTGACCCAATTCTTGGGTGTTCGACACCCTTCTTGCTCTATACTAAGTCCTAGAGACTAGGGTATATAAATCTAACTCGTAATAAAAAGAACCAACTTTACAATGGTTAATGATGGTTATGCTATTAATGTATTCCCATTGAAGATCTTGCCTAACTTAGGTTTGAAAGTTGAAGACTTGACAAATTCAAACCTCATAATCAGAGGCTATGATAATAGCATTAGGAATGTGGAGGGGACATTCCAAGCTTTGGTTAAAATAGGACCTGTGGAATCAATGATTGAGTTAACCATGTTGGATATACTAGTTACTAATGCCTTGTTGTTGGGAAAAACATGGTTCCGTGCTCTGGGAGGGGTACCTTTAACTATGCACCAAAAGATAAAATTTCCTCATGAATGAGATGTAGTGATAATCAAAGTAGTAACCAATGCAGTTGTGGCTGCCATACTGGAAAAACATAAACAAGTTTTTTTCCTCTTGATTTTCAAATTACTAGGATATTTGATAGGACTGATAGGGACCCAAAGGTTGTAAAAATGATAGAGAGCATGAATTACCAACCTAGATGGGGGCTAGGTAAGAATGAGCAAAGAAGTCTGAAGCTACTAGAATTCAAGAGTCAAAATGACATTGAAGTGTTAGGGTGTGCTAAGATAGGATCTACCAGTAGAAGGGCAAGAAAGAAGGAGAAGGCCAAGAGAAATAAGCCCCTAGGGAAATTTGAGCTATTAAGTGAGAATTTCATCAAGCCAGGAGAGGGCAAGTACTATTTGGGTGCAAAGGAGTCCATTAATGTCAATGACAAAAATGTTCCTGGGTTCAAGATTTTCAAGCACTAGATTATGGAAAACTTAGTTGAGAGCAACAAAGAAGAAATGATGAAGCAAGTAGCTAGAAGAATGGGGGATGCTACTGTTGAAGAGCTATTATGTCTGCCACTTGAAGAGGAGCCACCCCAAGATTTAGCTACTCTTATTAGTGATAGCTTTACTAATGTTTTTTTATGAAGAAATTGAAGTAATAACATCTAGTCTCTATGAGGATGAAAACTATGTTTTTTCCATGGTCAATGATATGAACACTGGTTTTGCTTACTTATGTGATGTGCATCCTGATAGTTTTATGCATTATAATTTTGATCGTTCATGCATTATTGACATTAATTCAATTCAATTTAATTCATTTAACATGGGCATGAACGATAATCCAAAGAACATTTTTATATCACATGATGTTACTCCTGAAGAGAGGGAAAATTTTGAGAGAATATTAATAAAAAGAAAGGTAGTATTTGGTTGGACCTACGAAGACCTGCCAGGTTTAGATAGAGACATTGCAGAGCATCACATTCTAACTCATCCAAAAATAAAACCAGTTAAATAGAAATTGTGCAGGCTGAGACCAGAATGGACTGAAAAGATAAAAAGAAGAAATTACCAAACAAATTCTGGCCAACTTTTTAGAGGTAGTAGATTATCGCCAATGGCTAGCAAACATAGTCCCAATACCCAAGAAAGATGGTAAGGTGTAAATGTGTGTTGATTTTAGGGATTTAAATAAAGCATGTCTGAAGGATGACTTTCTTTTACCTCATATTGATGTGATTGTGGATAGTGCAGTGTCAAGTATGATGTACTTCTTCATGAATGGGTTCTCTGGGTATAATCAGATAATGACAGCAGTTATGGATTAGATCAAGAAAACTTTCATTACAGAATAGGGGACATATTGCTATAAGGTTATGCCTTTTAGGTTGAAGAATGCAGGTGCAATATATCAAAGAGCAGCCACCACTCTTTTCCATGACATGATGCATAAGGAAGTGGAGGTATATGTAGATGATATGATGGTCAAGATAGAAACAAGAGAGGGGCATTTTGAAGCACTGGATAAATTCTTAGCACATATTGAGAGGTATAATTTAAGACTCAACCCAAAGAAATGCATTTTCGGAGTTACTTTAGGGAAGTTGCTGGGGTATATAGTAAGTAGTAGAGGAATCAAAGTGGATCTAGATAAAGTGAAAGCCATTCAGGAAATGCCACTGTAAGGATAGAGAAAGATGTGAGAGGGTTCGTAGGCAAGTTACAGTATATTAGTAGGTTCATTTCAAGGCTTACTAATATTTGTGACCCAATCTTCAAGCTTCTGAGAAAAGATCAACGTTTAGAGTGGAATGATGACTGTCAAAGGGCCTTTAATAAGATAAAGGAGTATCTCACTAATCCACCTGTACTTAAACCACCGAGGCTAGGTAAACCCTCAATCCTATATTTGGCTCTAGAAGAAAAGGTAATAGGGGCAATGTTAGTATAAGAAGGGCTAGATGGGATAGAGCATGCAGTGTATTACCTTAGCAAGAAGTTCCTACCATATGAAGAAAGTATGATTCGGTGGAAAAGACATTTTTGATAATGATATGGGCAATAAGGAAATTGAGGCATTACTTTCAGTCTTATAGGGTTCAAGCCATTTCGAAAATAGACCCTTTAAGATACTTATTATAGACACCTGCTCTGACTGGAAGGTTGTCTCAATGGCTCATTCTCTTGGCTGAATTTGATATAGAGTACATTACCATAAAGGTTATTAAAGGATGGGCAGTAGTGAAATTCTTAGTTCAAAATGTAGTAGAGGGTGATGAATAGTAGAGCCTAGAATTCCCAGATGAGAATTTAGTAGTTGTAGAGCATTGAGAATGGAAGCTTTATTTTAATGGTGCAGTAAATAATAAAGGAGCCAGGTTTGGAGTGATCCTCGTCACGCTAAAGGGAGAAACCATACCAATGGCTAAGAAGCTGGATTTCAAAGTAACTAATAATATGGCTGAGTATGAAGCATCCATTAATGGAGTAGAAGCGGCGATGGTAGCTAGAGCAAAGGAGTAGTTAGTATATAGGGATTCTATGTTGGTTATCAACTATGCTAATGAGGAATGGGAAGTGAAAGAGAAAAGTTGAAACCCTATGTCTACTATTTGAAAGTTTTAACAAAGAATTTCACTAAGTGTCTCTTTATCTATCTATCAAGAGATGACAATCAGATGGCAGATGCACTAGCAACACTCTTTTCAATGTGGGATAGTATGACTGGGTTGAATATAAAACCATTAGTGATCATGAAATCAAAGACTTCATGTTGTGGGGGTGAGAAAATTATAGGAATTCAGAACGGGCCTTAAAAGGAGCCATGGTTTTATGATGTTCAGAGGTTCATTAAGGAAGGAAAATACCCAGATGAGGCCACTTTAAAAGAAAGATATGCCCTACGTGTTCTTACACATAATTTTACAAGTCATGATGGGGTGTTGTATAAGAGAATGTCGAATGGAATACAGTTCAGATGTCTCAAGAAAGATGAAGCGGATATGGTGATGAAAGAGGTTCATGCAGGAGCTTACGGTTCTCACATGAATGGGATAATCCTAGCAAATAAAATAATCAGATAGGGGTACTAATGGATGACCATGGAAAAGGATTGTATTAGAATTGTGAGACAATGCCATCAGTTTCAGATCTATGGGTACTTCAACCACCTTCCTTTAATAGTGCTAAATAGTTTATCATGTCCTTGGCCTTTTGCAGCTTGGGGGATTGATATCATAAGAGAAATAAGGCCAAAAACATTGAATGGGCATAAGTACATAGTTATGGAAATTGATTACTTCTCTAGATGGTAGAGGCTAAGTCTCTTAGTGCTCTAAAGGCAAAATAGATGGCCTGATTTATCGAGAAGAATCTTATTTGCAGATATAGGGTCCACATGATATAGTGATAGACAATGGGGTTCAGTTTCAAGCAGAAACGACAGAGTTATTACAGAAGTATGGGATCGAGCATCATAAGTGTTCACCATATAGACCTCAAGCTAATGGAGCAGTGGAAGTAGCAAATAAAAATATCAAGAAAATCCTCTTTAAGATGGTCAAAACTTACAATGATTGGTCTGAGTTTCTTCCTTTTTCCTTGTGGGGATACAAAACTACAACCAAAACTACCATAAGCAAAACTCTGTTGTCCTTGGTGTATAGCTATGAAGCAGTTTTGCCAATAGAAACTGAGATCAAGTCTCTAAGAGTAGTTATGGAGGCCAAAACGCCTGAGAGTGAATGGGCACAAAAAAGATATGATCATCTTATGTCTTTGGATGAGAAGAGGATGAATGCTTTATTTTATACCTAGATATACCAGAAGAGGATAACAAGGGCATTTAACAAGAAGGTAAAGCCAGGGAAGATAAAAGCTAGGGATATAATACTAAAATAATCTAGAGCAGTGGTGTTCGATCAAAAAGGAAAGTTCATACCAAATTGCGAAGGACCATACTTAGTCAAGTTAGTTTTGCTAAAGGGAGCTGCCAAGATATATGATCTTGAAGGAAATGAGTTCACAAATCCTGTTAACCTGGATCGCCTCAAGAAGTGCTATCTATGAAAATAAATAAAAGTAGTATAAAGAAAATAAAAGTCCGTTGACTAGAAAACTTGAAAAGGTTAGTTAGATAAAAATTAGGATATTCTCGCTATTTAGAAAGCTTGCAAAGGGTTGGCAAGTATAAATTAAGGAATAAAATAAAATAAAATAAAAAGAGGTCTCATTAATTAGAAAACCCATAAAGGGCTGGTCAAGAAAAAATTAAGGAAATAAAATGTGAGTGAAAAATATTCAATTAGAAAATCCAAAAGGACTAGCTGATAATAGAAGTTATGTCATTGTGATGTAGCAAATGTACTCATTTTTGCCCTAATTAATGAATCTTATTGAAATTAAAATGTTGTTATGACATTGCATGTTCTATCTTATTTATAATGCATAAGTACAAAAAAAGAAAATAGAACATAAAAGCTTAAAATCAGTTGTATGAGACCGTTTTGCTTCAGTTGTGCCTATGTTTCTTCTTCCTCTAAGATTTATCATGTAAAGCTTGAATCCTCTTGTATTTAGAAAATCTGGGTGGCTTTGTAACTTGTATCTTAACCCATATTTGAAATGTAAAAATAAGAAGCCTACTAAGCTAAAAACCCAAGAAGGCGACTTAGGCAAAAGTTAAGGCATAAAAAAAAATAAATAAATAATTCACTTAGGACCATCTATTCATCCAAGTCTAATTTCAGGAAAGGGAAGTTTGAAATAGAGCAGTATAAAAGATAGCTTGTCCTAATTACAAAATAGAAAATAGCCTAGAATTAGTCATCTTGAGCTCTAGAATCAGGCCATGGGCTCCATCCTCAGCTAGGGTCATCATAATGATAAGTATTTGGAGGTCTGACAAATGAAGCACCAACATTGTAAGGGTCCATGCCTAAGTCCACAAGCCATCAAAAAAGCATATCATTCTCCCACTCCAGATCCCTACAATAACTCTGCACATATAGGAAACATCATATCATATGCATTCCATGCATACCATGAATACATTTGCATAATAAGTGTATATGCTTACCTACCAACTATCTATGACCTGCATGGTAAATAACCTCTGAGACAAGGTGAGTTCGTGCAAATACTCTCCTATGTCCAGGGGACCTATTTTGTAAAATTATACTAACATAAGTACTAAGTGTATAGGTAATACAAGAAATAAGTTAGAAAAACTCATATGAGAAGTATCGACTGGAGAAAATCTGGGGAGTTGAACATCACCAAAATGTATATATTGCTTAACCAAAGCCTAACCAGCAGGAACCCAATAGAGCATGGATCTGTCAAGAAGGGGAACATCACCAAAAATAGTGCCAACAAAGGTTCCCTCAAAACTGGTCCTAACATGTTGAACATGCTGTGCATGACTAGGTCTATGCTTGAGGACCTCAGGTGCACTCTTAGGCTTAAGGGCAGCCTCACTCTCCTGTGTAGTTTGAAACCCCTGATCAGCCTCACTTCATCGATAGGGGAGCCAACCTCCTCAATTTATGAAAAGAAAACTATGAGAAAAGAATAAGTGATTGAAGTGTTCAAGAAAAGAAAAGATCAGAAGTTACCTTAGCCTGATTAATAGGAACTTGCTCCAAGAGGTTCTCATGGAAAAATTGCTAGTAACAATGGGACTGCTCCAAAAAAATTATGGCATCATAACCCTGTAATGCCTCCCTCAACTCTAAACCCATTAGTCAGGAATTATAAAGCATCGAGCGAGGATAACAATAGGAATGCAACATCGGGAAGGTCTAAAGCACTACCGATATACTTGCTCTCCTAAATACCACATATAATAGCCATAACTAGGGAGCAAAACCCTTATCTCCTCAAGTTATACTATGGCATCCATGAAATCATATCATTGGGCATTATTAGCTCCCTCTAGCTAATTAGAATAGATATGCAAAATCAAGATTAATTAAGTTTGACTTGTATTGAGTCATGAAGTACTAATGGTTTTGTTTTCTTACCAGCTCCTACTTGACGGTGTTCAACCGATCACAGGAGGTTTGCATAGTATTCTTGATACTCACTAGATAGGAAGAGCCTTATCTCTACATTAAGGGGAGACTCCTTTCAGAGTCGATAGCCTTGAAGCCACAAATTAGCCCAATCTCTATGCTCTAGATCTGAAAGAGAGAATAAGTCAACAAAAAGAAAGAAAAGGAAAATAGAAGAAGAGAAATAAAAAGGGGATAGACACACATGCAGGACATGCTAGAAGCCACACATGGTGACAATACCTCTATAAATAGTGTCAAATATGTAATACAAATAAGCCAACACCGTAGATCCCCAATCGAGGGTGATAACTCAGTCTAAGTCTCTAAAAGGGCTGAGAAGGGCAATGCTGACCTCATGACCAATCTCATAGAAGAGGGTCATGCTAAGCAATATCAAAAGGAGACACCTTGCCTTATGGGCAATTTAATGAGGAGTGGTGGTAGGGAGGCGTTTGAATCCCTCAATTAATGATGAAAGAAGAACATTCTTCTGATTCTTCCACGTCAAAGTGAACCCTATCAAATCTCGCACATACTAACTCTGTGAATGCTAAAAAAGACTACAGTAACTAATATCAAAGGAAATGGGAGTCCCTCCGAAGGCAATCCCAGTGATCGTAGAAAAACTCATAGGCAAAATAGTCAACTCACCTACACGAGTATGGAATGTATGGGTGGTGTCCATCCACCGCTCAATCAATGCGAATAAAGAATGGCGATTGGACCTCTCTCGAGCTGCCTGAAGCCCAATAATAAATCATTTAAACCTGAAGGCCCAGACTAGTTATGCCACATTCTCTGGTAGCCCGTGAAATAATTCACAAGCTATGTGAAAACAATCGTGAATTTCATCGATCGCTAAGAGAATTTTGAGGGAGAAATAATAATTAATTGATTAAAAAAATTTTTGGATTGGAAAAATAGAATGTTGATCGGCATTCCACAATTAAAAATGCATGAAAAATGCATTTTTAGATTTAACCTGGGAACATAGAATTTCAGTTGAATGATCGAACAAAAGTTTGAAAATTGGAGTCGGAAGTCTAGAAATTGGTCGGCATTTGTGCAATACCGATCAGCATTACACAATGCCATTTGACATTACACAATGCCGATTGACATTATGGAATGCCGATCGACATTACATAAATGACGATTGATTTCTAGACTTTCGATTCTAATTTTTAAACTTTTTTTTGATCATTCAACTGAAATTCTATGTTCCCAGGTTCAATTTAAAATTTTCATGCATTTTTAGTAATTTTTAATCTAATTTCAACAATATACAAACTAATTAATTATGATTATTAATAGTATGAAAAAAATTTTACATAAATAAATAGAAGTAAGGAAGTGTTACCTCATTGCCTATATCTGTGCAACTATGAAGGTAAAGGCGAGTCAAAGGAAGCACAGTAGAACCTTCTTGGAGTCCAAGGTTTTTCTAAGGGAAATAAAGAGGCATAATGGCTGGATCAGATAAAATCCCTAGTCCTCTATGTAGCCTGTGTTGTGGGTCTGCTATAGGATCCGATAAATCGCGAATTAGACTTCGGATGAGCAAGAAATCAAAAGAAGAAAATCAAAGAAAAAAAAGAAAGAAATGGAGAGGGAAATGCAAGAGTAACATCGAAAATAAGGAGGGAGGCTTTTTATAAATGAAAAATATCCATTTTGGTCCCTTAACTATACATGCATTCAAAATCAAGTTTTTCTTTGCAATTTCATCCATAATTGCATCTTAATTAGGATTTGATTCCTAAATTAATTCATTCAACTCATGTCATCAATAAATGAATCATTATTAATTATGTCTGTATTTAAATTCTGAATTTTTTCTATCAAGTACAGAATGCAGAATATAATTACATAATGCAATTTTGCATTTTTACATGCATCACTTTAAATTAAAAGATTTCAAAATTTATTTAATGTTACACAGTAATTGAAACATAAATTTTCAAAAATGTTATGTGTTGCACAATAGTCATAATCTGAATTTCAAATTTCACAGTTATATGCTTCAATAGCGGTTATAACATGACCTTTTTTAGACATTTTACCACTAGACACTACACAGTAGTTATGTTGATGTCGCTAGACATCCCACAAGGAATATAGCATATTTTAAATCACGAGATGCTCCATAGGAACTACAATACCATTTTCAAAGCTCGGTAGATGTCCTATAGGAAATATAGTAAGGGTCATTGCATTCATTTTGTTGAACGTCCCACAAGGAATACAATAAAATTCATTATCATTAGACGTCCCAAAGGGAATATAGTGCAGTTTACTAAACATTACATAATAGTTATAGGATCATTGCTAGACATTCCACAAGAACTATAACACATTTTTCAAATCATGAAATGTTAAATGTCTCGTAGGGAATATAACAAAACTCATTTGCATAAATCTCACTAGATGTTCTACAGGAAATATAGTGAAGTATGCCAAACATAGCATCTTGCTTAAAATTGCTCAGCAATTTAAGAATTAGTAGGTCCATTAGGATACAATGAAGTACCCTAATTCTTTCTTTTGAAATTATGTGGTACTATTGCTTTGTCGTAATTTTTCAATCAAACAATGACAAAGGGAAGTAACTACAAGCACCCAATTTGGGGATACAATTGTGCACCCATGCGATGAAAGCCCCTATAATGAAAATCTAATTGAGAATTGATCATCGGTGTCGAGTTTCATGATTTAAAGGACTAAATTACAATGTTTTGTGGATTTAATTAAAAAATTGATTTTTTAAGGATTTAATTACAAAAATTAGAAACTTTTGAGAACCTTTTTGTAATTTTAAAAAATGAAATTTTGGTCGATTTGCATTATGTAATGCCGACTGGAATTACTTAATGCCAATTGGCATTAGGTAATGCAGTCAGCATTAGGCAATGCCAATCGGCATTACGGGTTGAAATTTGACATTCTGTAATGTTGATTTTTCTCTAAAAAGTGATTTTTACATTGATTTTGTGATTTTTAAAGTTGATTTGTCATTTTTCAATTTTTTCATTAGTCTAAGACACCATGTGTCTATGTATGAGTCTTTAATTTTTCAAAATCTTATCACTTATCCTCTTATTATCCTGATTTTGAAAATTCAAAAAGTAAAATGTAGATTGAGAGACTCCTGATCTTGCTCCCAACTATCACGCAACTTCCTTGCATGATCACAAGAGCTGAGATGGTTGGGTCTAGCTTTAAAAGCCAAAAGGGGAGGATGTGAAGAAACTGGCTAGAGAAAGGGAGGCGGAGAGAGTGTGAAAAACTAGCAACTAGAAAACCCTAAAGAATAAGAGCTGCGAAAAAAAAACCAAAGAAAAAAAAATACATTCTTTGCTTTTAAATTCCAAAGAATCAAGAAAAAAACTATAGAGTCAATCTTAAAACGGTGACAATCCCAATATGAGGGGCTATCAAATTGTACTGCACATCATTCTTTCCTTTTCTCTATCTTTTTTTTTATTTGATTTCTTTATTTTTAATTATTGATTGAATATTTATTGATTAAGTTTTTTGGTTTTGTTTTGTTTTTTATCCTTGCTCTGTGGTACTCTGGAGGTGAGGTTAGAGATATGTGATTTTAGGCAGTGACCATTGGAAGAATCTATGGAATGCCATAGATTAAGATATGTAAAACTCCTATGGGATTTAGGATTTATGATTTCTATGTTCTTTTAATTTGCTTTTGTTTTAGGTTGTAATTAATTTAATTTTAATTTTTGCACAGTAGTTTATAATAGCCTCAATAATGGGATATAGTGGAATTTTATATTCTTTACAATAAAATTAATTAGTAATTTTGGTTCAATTAGGTAAAATTCAACTAAAACTAATGATGGCAGTAGATTAATTAAGGGTTGCATGTAAATTGATATAGGGTTTTTTTTTTTAAATCATATAAATCCTATGTTTGATATGACTTTGTTATGATTTTTGTTTGGATTTTATTTTTGGATCTTTTTATTCTTTGGGCCCCAAGCCCATGTTAGGATCAAAACCACTTAATAAATAGGTTTCAAAATGGTTTTTAGGTTTTAACTAATTTAAAATTAATTTAGGCCCATTTAGGTTAAATTAGATTTAGGCCTACTTTTAATTAACAAAATCTATTTAGACTTTAGCCCACTAATTTATTTTATTTCTTTTTAAAAATTAATTAGATCTTTGACCCATTTCTATTAATTAAAATTAATTTAGATTTAGCTTAGCCCATTAATTTCATTTCTTTTTAAAAAAACAAATAAACTTAGGCCTATTTTTTAAAATTAAAATCATGTTAGAATTAGGCCCACTAATGAATTATTTTCTTTAAAATTTGTAGACTATAGGCCCATTTTTAGTTAAAATTACGATGAATACACTTAGGCTCATTTATTAACATGTAGGCCCATCCCTAGTCCAATTCACTTGTAAATAAAATATGTAGAATTATCTAATTTTAAATTAATAAAATTAACCTAGTTTAGACTTAGGGACGTTGCCATTTGTATGCATTTTTTACATATAATTTTATGACCTGTTGCCTTTTTTGGGTGAGATGGATGTTCAATTAGGGTTTAAATAAAATTTCATGTAAATAGAGAATAAGATAATAATTAATAAAGTAATTCTAAATGAACACAAGACTGAAAGAAGTTAGTATTCCATTCCCAGAATCTCCTGGTTGTGATGCTAGCTTTCTTTTAGAGGATTGAGTACCACTAAAACGATTTGTCCTAGTTATTACCCTAGGTGGCGACTCCTCATCTCTACACCATGTCTTGGTGATAATGGTTAGTGTGTTCTCTAAGGCCCTGAGCCCAAATAGTGTCGCAGTTGTTAAAATCTTAGACACGGGCTAAACCCTGCAGTCTAAAGGTACACTATTAAACATTTACACAACTGTTAAATACTAACACATCTCTCTCTCTATCATTTAATATGATCAAACAATGATAAATGCCAAAAAGAAAAGCATCATGGTAAGCAGTAGTAGACAATTATGAAATGAAAATAAAGCAAGAGTTATTAGCCACTAGCATTTACAATAAAGATACAACTTAATAGACAATTATAGTAAGAACTATAGAACTATAGCTACAATTACCTCATACAGTAAAATGAATAACACAATAGCCAACGAACATGCTTCAGAAAATAAGGGCAAAGAAGGACCTACCTCATAATGATGATGCACCCAAGCATGAGTCTCCAAACTATAAACAATAGGTATCGGATCTCCTCGAGAAAGATTGGATGGCTGAGAAGTCTGAGCACTATATGTGCTAGTCCCTATAGAGGACGTCCTAGTTCCAATGGCCTCTATAAAGTCACCATTAACATTAATATCAACATTAACAAAAATATCCTCTAGACCCTCAGGAAGGTTGGGGAACTCCATTTTATGCAAAAGAAAGTACAAAGGAAAAAACAAAATAGATAGCACCTGAAACACAAAAAGGGTCAAGAAAAGTTAGGAAACACTCAAAGAAGACAGGATAAAGCCTGCCAAAATCTTTAAAATGGCCATCTAAATAGGCCTGGAGGGGAGGAAGCACATGACTATGTGCCTTTTAAGTACAGTCACAAGCACTTCCCCCTTCCATGCACTCTTCTATGGTTTTACACGCACTTCAAGACTTTGTACACTTATTTCTATGATCCTAAACTTCCATTTGAGCATAAGACATGCACCAAACTTATATAAAAATACATTAAGGTGGACTATATATGTTTAAAGACACTACACACTCACTACCTTTTTCAAAAAATTCAACACCGCATGAAATAAGAAGAGTAAGACAAATTCACTATAAGGATATCTCTCTCCATATCATTGAAATAACAACATCATCACCTCATTATTATTGCATCATCACTATATCATCACTGTATCACTATTGCATCATTACCTTATCATCACTACTACCTTATTCATATTACTTTAAAGCACTCACTCATTGCATAGAAGCACTCTCACATTGCTTAGAAGCACTTTCATTACTTAGAAGCACTTACACATTGCTTAAAAGCACTTTCGTCGCTTAGAAGCACACTCACATTGCATAGAAGCACTCTCACATTGCTTAGAAGCACTCTCACATTGATTAGAAGCACTCTCACATTGCTTAGAAGCACTCTCACATTGCTTAAAAGCACCCTCACATTGCTTAGAAGCACTTTCATTACTTAGGAACATAATCACATTGCTTAAAAGCACTTTCATTGCTTTGAAGCATCTTCTTATTACTTAAAAGCATCTTCTCATTGTTAAGAAGCATTTTCTCATTGCTTGGAAGCATCTTCTCATTGTTGAGAAGCAACTTCCTATTGCTTAAAAGCACTTTCACCACTTAGGAGCATCCACACTGCTTAGGAGAATTCTTATTTGCATAGTATCATCTTTATTCACGTGACACTTAAGAAGGTTATAGTTGCATGTTCATCCATATGACACCTAAAAAGGTTATCATCGCATGTTCATTCGTGTGACACTTAAGAAGGTTATGGTCATATGTTCATTCATGTAACACCTAAGAAGGTTATGGTCATATGTTCATTCATGTTACACCTAA
Source organism: Mallotus nudiflorus (assembly GCA_947683625.1). Classification (NCBI taxonomy): domain Eukaryota; kingdom Viridiplantae; phylum Streptophyta; class Magnoliopsida; order Malpighiales; family Euphorbiaceae; genus Mallotus; species Mallotus nudiflorus. Next base: position 838,768 of record CANTUR010000592.1, on the reverse strand, counting down.
GAAGGTTATGGTCGTATGTTCATTCATGTGACACCTAAGAAGGTTATAATCACATGTTCATTCACGTAACACCTAAGAAGGTTATAGTTGTATGTTCATTTGTGTGACACCTCAGAAGGTTATAATCGCATGTTCATTCGCGTGACACCTAAGAAGGTTATAGTCGCATGTTCATTTACGTGACACCTAAGAATGTTATAGTTGCATTTTCATTGCTTAGTAGCATCCTCATTTTATATGACACCTAAAAAGGTTATAGTTATATCTCTTTTTGGTTAGTAGCATCTTCAATTATATGATACCTAAGAAGGTTATAGTTGTATAAATCCTAATTCACTTTGCATGAATCACAAGCTTGCATATGTCCTAAATAACATCTTGAGTGACAACTAAGTCATAGAATAACAATAATAAACAAAACACAATAACAACAATCAAATCTTAACAAGACGTCTAAAGACAACCCACTGGTAAGTACCACTCTCGCTAATAAAATGTTTTTGCATATTTGCATTTGCTTCATGTGTATTAACACTAGCGCTAGGTGTCTATACAACACACGTGAAGCAGGAGGCAACTGCCATACCTCAAATTTAACTATCCTTATAGACAACAGGGTTTAGAGCTTGTCCAAGATCTTAACAACCACGACACTGTTTGAGCTCAGGACTCTAAAAAACACACTAACCACTGTCATAAAGATATGGTGTGGAGATGAGGGGTCATCACCCAGGGTAATAACTGGGACAAATTTAAAAATGGTAGTACTTAATTCCCTAAAAAAAAGGCAGCACCATAACTAGGAGATTTTGGATACGAATACCAACTTTTTTCAATCTTGTGTTCTTTTAGAATTAGTTTATGAATTACTATCTTACCTTCTATTTACATGCAATTTCATATAATCATTTATTTAAAATGATTAACTCCATGCAAACTAGTCATGAAAAATATATGTAAACAATGCACTCATTTAAACTCATAATCCTTAAATTTGTCTAATCTACATTAATTTAAATTAAATGGGCTAAATCTACATGTTTTAATATATAGGTGAGCCTAAAGACTAAAGGGCCTAATTTCTATTCTATTTTAATTAAGTGATCCTAAGTCTATTTATTTTAATTCTAAAATGGGGCTAAATCTACAAATTATGAAGTATTTAAATTAGTGGGCCTAGTTCTACATATTTTATTTCTAAAGTGATCTTCAATCTATAGATTATGGAAAAGACTTAAATTAAATGAGCTAAGTCTAAGCTAATTAAATTAAATAAAAGGTTGGCCTATGTCTAAATTAAATAAATGAGCCTAAATTATCTCTACCCTAAATCTAATTAATTATGGGCCTAAAATACATTTTACTTCAGTAAACCTAAAAACCTAAATTAATTTAAATAGGTTAAAGCCTAATCTGGGCTTAGGGCCCAAAACACATAAAAATAAATAAAAAAGCCCAAAACAATAGAAAATATCAAAGCAATCAAATAAAAGATCAAACAAATCAATTAAAATTATTCTAAAACCCTAATTTAATTAAAGTGACTTTAAACAAACAAAAAAAAATAATAATTAACAAGCAAACCTAATTCTATCCACTTAAATCTAATCCAATTTTAATTAAACAATCTAGTGATTTCTATTGCCATTAATTTTAATTAATTGCCTAATTAAAACCCTAATTTTTCTAACCAATTAATTAAAACACACAGTCACACACATGCTTTCATTATTCCCACTATCACGACTATTACAAAGAGCTATTGAAGATAAAAAGAAAATAAAATTAACATAATCCCAAAAATAATAAAAACCTAACCAAAAAAAATAAAGAACTAAAAAAATAAAATTTAAAACTATATTTAGCTACAAAACTCAATCCATGGCATTCCATAGATCTTCATAGATTTTGTTCTCTAAGTAGGATCATCATGTAATCTCCTCCATAATCACCAACACAATAAAATAAATAATGATTAGTGAATAATGAATAAAATAAAAAATAAATATAATTGAAATTTAGTGAAATCAATAGTAAAAATAAAAAATAAAAGAAAATAGGAAAGGAGAAGATAATGCTTATGGATGCAGTGTAGGTTGTTCCTTAAACTAGTAAAAAATCATCGTTGCTTTAAAGTAGGTGTTCAAAATTTTTTTTTTATTTCTTCTTCTCAAAAGCTTAGTGTAAACACCTAATTTTAGGATAATAAAATATGGATGCGACAAAGGACTCTAATGATGAAAATGTTATAAGTAGGTCTTCAACACTTGAAATTTGAAACCTCAAAAGTTTGAATACATTTTCAAAAAGAGTTTCATTGGTTTTTAAGGACTTAATTGTAATACCTTTTAAGACCTAATTGAAACCTTTAATTTCTTTCAGTGGTCTTTTTATAATTAAAATTTAAAAAAATCAGAATTATAGAATTTTGATTGGAATTATGTAATTTTGATTGGAATTACAAAATTCTGGTAGGAATTATGTGTTTTCAGTCTCTTTTTTTGTATTTTTTATAGAAAATAAAAGTATTTTCCTGAATTTTGATTGATTAAAAAATTTTCTTAAATTCATTTTTAAGATTTATCTAAGTCTTTAGGAAATAAAGTCCTTTTAAAATTAGAACTCTTAGGATGTAGAATATAATGGTTTTTTTTTTTTGGTTTTTTCCCTATAAAAAGAAAGGTTAGTCTCCTAGAGGGGGACTCAATTCTCAATCCCGAGCATTCTTTTTTGTAATTTTGGCTCTCTTCTTCCTAAGTTTATCTAGACTTTTCTTTAGGTAGTACACAAAAAATTCTTGGTGATTTATTCATTGGAGATTCTTTAGAAGAAAAATAACAAGTTCTGAAGGCATACTTAAAAACAATGGTGATCTTACTAGTCTTAGGAGCAATTCATTCAACATCCATAAAAGCGTTATTTTCTCTCTACTTTCTTTTATTTTTTTTCTATTCTTTTGATTTTATTGAATTTCAGTTTTATTTAATTTTTATTATAATTTAATTCACTAATCATTGTGATGGTGATTATGGAGGAAATTACATGATGATCATACTTGGAGAACCAAATCCATAGAGGTCCAAGGAATGCCATGGATGGAACCTTATAGCTAGATGTAGTTTCTAGGTTTTTTTTTATTTAATTATCTTATTTTTATTTATTTTTGGGATTGTATTAATTCTTCTTCTTGTTTTTATTCTTCTTTTATGTATGAAATTTTGTGTGTATGCGATTGGATGTTTTATTTTAATTAATCGGTTAGTAAAATTAGGTAATTAATTAAAATTAATGGTTATTGAAATCATTAGGTTGTTTAATTAAAATTGGATTATATTTAAGTGGTTAAAATTAAGGTTATTTTTTAATTAATTATTTGTTTGTTTATGGTCAATTTAATTAAATTAGGGTTTTTAGAAAAAGTTAAATTAATTGTTTAATCTTTTATTTGTTTACTTTGATAGTTTTTATTATTTTTGGGCTTATTTGCTTATGTTTATGTGTTTTGGGCCCTAGGCTCACATTAGGCTTTAACACATTTAAATTTAGGTTTTTAGGTTTAATTAATTAAGATGTATTTTAGGCCCGTAATTAATTAGATTTAGGGTAGAGATAACTTAGGCTCATTTAGTTAATTAGATATAGGCCCACCTAATTTAATTTAATTTAATTAATTTAGACTTAGTCCATTAATTTAAGCATTTTTATAATTTGTAGATTTAAGATCATTCTAGAAATAAAACATGTAGAATTAGGCCCATTAATTTAAATACTTCATAATTTGTAGAATTAGACCTATTTTTAGAACTAAAATAAATAAACTTAGGTTCACTTAATTAAAATTAAATAGGAATTAGGCCCATTAGTCTTTAGAGTTACTTGTAAATTAAAACATGTAATTTAGCCCATTTAATTAAAATCAATGTAGATTAAGCTAACCCAAGGATTGTGATTTAAATGAATGCATTATTTACTTGTATATTTCATGACTAGTTTGCCTGGAGTTGATTGTTTTAATAATGATTCATATGAAATTGCATGTAAATAGAGAGTAAGATAGTAATTCGTAAAGCAATTATAAAAGAACACAAGACTGAAAGAAGTTAGTATTCTATACCTAGAATATCCTGGTTGTGGTACTAGTTTTATTTTAGGGAATCAAGTACCACCATTTTCCTATTTGTCCCAGTTTTTACCTTGGGTGGTGACTCCTTATCTCCATGCCATGTCTTTATGACAGTGGCTAGTGTGTTCTCTAGAGCCTTTAGCTCATACAGTGTCATGGTTGCTAAGATCTTTAGCACATGCTAAACCCTGCCATCTACAGTGGCTACTCCACTGGGGATAAGAGATACTAATTCTACTTATGTTCTTTAGAATTATTTTATTGTTGCATTCATTATGCATGTCCCTATTAATCGATGGTGTCGATTTATGGTTCCATGATTCCACTAGCTTTATGGGATTATAATTTGGCTAACCATCAATCTTAACCTTAACTTAGTTCAAAAGAGATTACCGGGCTCATCTGACTAGAGTCTGTAACTCAAGTCCTAAAGGGGCGTAGTCTTCTCTCGAGTTTGCAAAGGATGTCGGACCCCTCTGACCTTGGCTTATAACTCAAGTCTTAAAGGAGGGCATCTTGCTAAGGGAACCTTGACCTTTTCCATCGGACTTAACCATATATAATGGCCTAGTTATTTCCCTTAAAATTACCCAAATTGCTTGTGAATGTTTCTATAAGGTATTTCTAACTATAAAGGTCTAAGCCCATACTTTAGAATCCCATTAGGACTACTAAAAATTGGGCTATGCTTTTATACCTAGAAATACTATTTCTATGCTTTACTGCTTTGAGAGATATGAAATGCACATTGGTTAATGATATCCCCCATTGATATTAAGGCCAAGACCAAAAATCCTAGGAAAAGAGACTCGCCATTGAATATGTGTATGGGAGGAATAAGGTTAGAAGGATGCATATACTTGACTTGATTGTTACTTGTTACTTGGTGCATAGCACATGCATCATGCATACATGCATTACATGCATCATACTAATAATTTGTCTTTCAGCCATCATAGATTCATTTGGGTCTTCCTATGTTTGGAGTTGGAAAGGTGGCAAACTAGTGAGAACTTATTCGAGTTCGCAATCAATTGCAAAAGAGATCCTTAGTAGACTGGAAAGGAGTCCCATCATTCCATTCTACCTAGAAGCTACACAGCCTAAACAAGCCAAAGAAATGGAACAATAAGAGAGAGAAAGATGGACTTTAGAGGATGTCAAAGGAGCATTAATGGATGACATGAGAGTGATGATGTAAGATGAGTTAAGACAAGCACTGTCTGGATTGATGCCACCACCTACTGCTGCTGCACCTATTATTGTGGCCAATCCACTTGTTGTGGGTACACCACCCACTAACAATGACAATATTGCTAGAAACATACTTGTTATGGAAATGAAGTTGGAGGATGTCGAGAGTTAGATGGTTGAAAAGGGGAAAATAGAATCACTTAAGCAAGTTCAAGTGCTGAAATCTAAGCAGACTCAGAAGATGTCCATGATGGAGGAGTTGATGAGAGGCAGGGCATTGGATACTCATTTGACTTTGATGATATGATGCAATTTGAGGAGGATAAGTTACCTAATAAATTCAAGATGCCACAGCTACAGAAGTGTGACGGTATTGGAGACTCGAGGATTCACCTTAGTCAATACACAACTACTATAGGCACCACTAAGGCTCCTTTTTTCGTGGTTACTAAGTTGTTTATACTATCCTTGGAGCGTATGGCTATCAATTGGTATCATGGGTTGGAGAAGTCTATCTAAGCAGACTAGAGAGAGTTATGCACCTCTTTTCTGAAATAATATGACCATAATACTAGGCGTGAAGTATCTATTAGGGATTTAGAATTGACCAAGCAGAATCCTAATGAATCATTTTTGGATTTTCTGATTAGATTCATGAATAAGGCAAGATTAATGAAGAATAAACTGGCTGAGAAAGATCAAGTTAGGATGATAGTCCAAAATGTGTTGCCTAATCTGGTTGAGAGGTTGCAAATGATGAACCCTAAGACATTTGTAGACCTTTATCATGATGGGTTACAAGCTGAGGAGATTGAGAATGAGAAAAAGAGGATTGCTAAAAGCACTAGAGTAAGAAACTACCCAACTAGGGGCATACAATAAAGAAGCACTAGCTGGGTTATGGAAGTGCATACTATCAACAACCAAGGAGATTCTCCAATTTCAACCAACCTTTGTCAAAAGTCCTAGAGTGTCTAATCCAAAAGGGCTTACTTCAACCTTTAACATATCCAAACCCAAACACCCCAGGCTATAACCTAAACATGCACTGAAAATTCCATCAAAACCTCTAACACTCCACAGATAACTACATCTGCCTTAAACATGAAATCCAAAACCTTATAGACTCTGAAAAGATCATAGACCCCCAAAAGCCAAGCATCGAAAATAATCCTTTCCTAAACTACTGAAATGTATCACCCCTAGCTACCATGATGATTAACTCATGAGTTAGTAGGGAAGAAGTGCTAAGCTCCTTTAAGGACCTAAACCTTAAAACCAAAAATAAATCTCCTAATGCCCCTAAAGATGAGGAAGGAGTAAAAGACTTATTAGGTTAGCCTTCAAGCAAGTTCAACTATAAGGTGTTTTACACTAAACCACCTTCCTTTGATACACCTTTCGAGTAAATTATACCTATAGAATGGGGTGATGAGTTTAATAATGAGAAGTTACTATACAAGGAAGAAACATGCATAGTGGAGGTACAAAAAGATGAATTTAAAGAGACAGTTGGCAAGAAGATGTAAGAATAGTTGTTATGCCAGTTGCCTGAAGGACAACCACCATAAGACTTAACATCCTTAGCATCTAAAATAGGAAATAAATTTTCTTATTGTATTTTTTGAATAAAATTTTAGTTTCTTTAGAACTTGTTTATTTTAGTGATCGATGATATAAATTCTGATCATGCTTACTTATGTAATGTACATCCTAATGGTACTATGCATTGTGATATTGATCACATCTACATGTTTGACATAAATTTAATTCAATTGGATTCATTTAGCATGAGCACAAATGCAAATTTAAAGAACATACATATATCATATTATGTAACTTTTGAAGATAGAAAATTTGAGGAAAAAATAAAAAGAACGAAAAGAAAAAGAAGAAATAAGGAGAGAGAGAAAAAAAAAGAACATTGAGGTAAAAATTAAAGAGAAAACATTTAGGACTAACTAACTAATAATAGGAGTTATATCATTTGATGTAATAAATGTTCTCATTTTTGTCCTAATGAATGATTAAAATTGAATTTGAATTTTTTGTTCAAATATCATATATTCGTTTTTATCATACTGCATAAGTATTTGATTGGAAAGATAATACATAATGAAAGCTAAATTAGAGCTATGAGATCACTATTTTAGTTATGTTTTCTTTTTTTCCATCCCTTTTGTAATTTTACTTATAAGTCTAGTGTCCCTTTGTACTTAGGAAATTTAAGCGGCTCAGTAACTTGCATTGCAACTCTAGCTTTATAACTATCAGCAATCATTACATCAACATCAAGTCTTATATTATGCTCAAGAGTCCTTCGAAGTGAAAATCTAGTTGAATTCATCATCAAGAACTCACTTCAGTCAATTTGCCCACTCCTCTGCACCTTTAATGCATAAGATTACCACTAATAGGATTAATAAGATAAAGGATCAATAACAATAGTGAATGAACTGGGTCTCTTGCATACGAAAATGAAAAAAGACTGCTTAAATAGCATGAATGAATTCAGAATGAAACTAGGGACAAAATGTAATTCTGGGGGAAAATTACAGAATATTAAGTCTGCATTCAAAGAGTGAAGAAGGATCATTAAAGTATAAGAGTCAGTATAAGAGATCTCAAGGCAGAAAGAAGTATATAAATACATCGGGTATCATACATCAAAAGCAATAGCAAAATGAAAAGTTCAACAGTGCATCGGTCAATCACAAGCTTTAGAGTAAAGCCATGAACCCCACTTGCTAGCCTAATCAATAGTTCGATGAACCATATCAGAAGCTTTGACATCAGAAGTACCAACAGTGAAGCATTCAATACTCAAGCCTACAGGCTGCTGATGAGGCACCTTGTTCTCACACTCTAAGCTGTAAACATAGCTCTATTCCAAATAGGAGACCTATTAGGATCATACATGTCATACATAACATGCATTTGTTATAAAATACTTACTTTGTATAATAAATTCTTTGAGCCTAGGCAAGATTGTACAAATACTCTGCTACTAATATTCAAAATTAGTGTTGTAAAAATGAAGAAAAGTAGTTAGAATGTGCACATGTGAAGCATATAATAGGAAAAGGGTAGCACAAATAAGGTGAACCTAATACTTAATGGGACTTTAGACCTCAGGAGCCTAAAGGACCCATCGAATAAGGGAATATTATTGATAGTGATACTTGTAAAAGCATCATCCTGGCGACCACAAGAGGCTTGATAGGATGTTCAAGCTCCTTAGATTTAACATCTATCTCTATAGTCTTATATGAAGCATCATCTAAAATATCTCTCCATAATAGTTAGACCAGTGTAGGGTATGGAATATGGTGATGAGAAGGTTTGACATGTCAACAATACATTCAGTTGCCTTAAAAATGGAAGAATGCACTCAAACCTTAAAATGAATGCACTCTGAAAAATTATTTGATCATGAAATAAGATCTCTAACTCTTGAACCTTTTTTTATAGGAGATGTCAATAAGAGGAATGAAGCCCTCTACCATAGCATTAATGAGACTAGTGGAAATACAAATGCAGCCTAAAGCCACAACTTGAATAGTGGAGTATCATGACCTTCGTAATCAAATACATCATCACCACAATTAAAAGGAAAGAATGCAAAAGAATAATACTGCATTTTGAAAAAATTTATTCACTTGCAAATAGACCATACTAACTTATGGTATTTTGTGCAGGGAAAAACAAAAGAGAATGAAGAAGAGGAAAGGAACTGATACATCAATAAGAATGGGCAAGATAGCAAATGCTAAACCCTCACCAAAATAATCAAGGGAAGTAACAAAACTCTATTTCCTTAGATTATTTAATAAAGTACCATCTCAATAATAAAATCCATAAATTAAAAGTAAATTCATCCACTACACAAGATCATGTGCAAAAAGCCTATCTCATGACCATTTGATCATAATGGCTCTTTTTATTAGCCTCGTAGAATTCAGATGTTTAATTAGTAATTTTGTGTTGAGAGTTTGTAAACTCTAATAAATCTAATGCTTGCTTTACACCCAAATAAGGGGAAGAAATGTAAAAACAAAATATGTGGACTTGTAGTATAAATGGCTTGAATTTCAAAGTATCTTTTCAATCTTTTGAATAATAAATGTTCATATAATCTACTCCAATGATCAGAAATGAGTATGAGTAAAAAATCCCTTGATGGTATCCATGCTGAGTAATACGAGAAAGGTGGGGGAATACTAAAAGGAGAATAAAAATAAGAGCAAGCATAATTTACTCCAATGCACAAAAATGAGTAAGATTATCAATATGAAACCTCTGGCAGTATCCATGCTAAGTAATACAAGAAAGCTGGGGGAGTACTAAAGAGGACCATGCTAAAAACTACTCTATTTACTCTAATGCTTTATAAGAGTATGAGTATCCAAATGGCCTTTCCCATGGTATCCACGCTGAGTAATATATGAAAGGTGGGGGAATACTCGGATAAGGAAGGAAAGCATAAAAATAACCCAAAGGCTATTTTAATATTCAAAATTTGATATTTTTATGCTCAATTTTCATAAGTTTTATTTAGCAAATTCTCCCTAAAATTAGGTGTGGAAGTAATCTCTTCACTTGGTAAAAGATATGCTCTTAGCATGAGATGGTTAACAATGCCTTCGACCTTTGCAAATGGCAAATAAATGATAGTCATGAAAATAAAAAATAGTGAGATTACTAAGTGCACACAATCTCGTGAAAAAGTTATGAATTTTCTCATAAATTTTCAACACTATAATGTACTTTTGTACATTCATCATGATAGAAACTAACTTCAACAAGTCTGTACAAATTGCAAATCCAAAGGAAGTGCACCCAACTTATAGAGTTGGTTAACATAATAAAATTCAAAGTCAGTCGGCAAAGAAATTCTAATTAGTCAATACAACAAAATTCAAAGTCAATCAGCAAAAGTCAGTCAACTTATATAGTAAGGGTTCTAGCTAATCGTAAGCAATTATAGATTGTAGCATCATTAGTGAGCAATGAAAGGGTTGCAACTAATCACGAGTAGTTATGGATTGTAGCATTATCAAAGGTGAGCAATGAAAGGATTGTAGTTAATTTACAAGCAATTATGGATTATAGCATCAAAGGCGAGCAATGAGAGGGTTGCAGTTAATTAAAATAAGCAAATACTTATGGACTATAGCATTATCAAAGGCAAGTAATGAAAGGATTACAGTTAATTTAGGAGCAGTTTATGGACTATAGCATCAAAGCATCATCAGTGAGCAATGAAAGGGTTGCAGCTAATCACAAGTAATTATGGATTGTAACATAATTACAGAACATAAATCAGACTATACGACCAATTGTAATTGACATTATACAACCGAGTGCAATGTATCAATCCAAATATGACTATACGACCGAGTGCAGTCAAAATCAAATGACCGAGTATGATGTATCCTTTCAATCAGACTATAAGACTGAGTATAGTCGACATTGTACGACCGAGTGCAATGTTTTATTCAAATTAGACTATATGACCAAGTGTAGTCGACATTGTACAACTAAGTACAATGTATCCTTCCATTCAGACTATACGACTAATCAATTGAGTATAATGAATCCTTCCATTTATACTATATAACTAAGTGTAGTTGACATTGTACGACTGAGTACAATGCATCCTTCCAATCTGAACTATACGACTAAGTATAGTCAACACCATATGATCGAGTGTGATGTATCCATCTAAATTAACACTATATGTCTTTTTCCTCAGATGTTTTAGGATTATGCTTAGTGTTGCACAATAGCACAAGCATTTATCATGAATCGACAATCGCTTGTAAGCATAAACCTCAAGATGCACAGGTAAGTACCTGAATTTCTATTCTTAAGAAATTGTGTGTTTATTTATTTTGCCATAATTTGTCAAGCAAACAGTGACAAAGGGGGGCAACTGTAAACACCCAATTTTGGATAATAAAATATGGATGTGACAAAGGACTCTAATGATGAAAATGTTCTAAGTAGGTCTTCAACACTTGAAATTTGAAACCTTAAAAGTTTTAATGTGTTTTCAAAAAGAGTTTCATTGGTTTTTAAAGACTTAATTGTAATACATTTTTAGACCTAATTGAAAATTTTAATTTCTTTTAGGGGGTCTTTTTATAATTAAAAGTTAAAAAAGTCAGAATTATATAATTTTGATCAGAATTCTATAATTTTGATTGAAATTATGCAATTCTAGTTGAATTATGCAATTCTGGTCAAAATTACGCAGTTTTGGTTAGAATTACACAATTTCGATTAGAATTACGTGTTTTTTATCTCTTTTTTATTTTTTTTACAGAAAATAAAAATATTTTCCTAAATTTTGATTGGTTAAAAAATTTTCTTAAATTCATTTTTTGAATTTATCTGATTCTTAAGGAAATAAATTCCTTTTAAAAATGGAACTCTTAGGACATAGAACTTAGAGTTTTTTGGTTTTTTTCCCTATAAAAGGAGAGGTTAGGCTTTTGGAGGGGGACTCAATTCTCAATCTTGAGCATTCCTTTATGTAATTTTGGCTCTCTTCTTCCTAAGTATCTCTAGACTTTTCTTTAGGCAGTTGTAAGCACCTAATTTCGGGATGCAATTGTGCATAATTATGACGTAATCCCCTATGATGAAATTTATTCAAAAATTAAACTTGGTTGTCAATTTTCTAGACTTTAAGGACTAAATTGCAACATTTTTTAGGATTTGATTACAAGGAAGTCAATTTATCAGGTCTTTTGTTAATTAAAAGTTAAAAAGTAAAAAAAAATAAAGAAAATAAAAAATAAAAAATTTTAGCGATCGACATTTAAAATGTCTCGATCAGCATTTGTGTAATGCCGATCGGTATTGTGCAATTTCGATCGACATTGCACAATGCCGATGTGTAAAAAGTCTAATTTTTTCAATTTTTTGCGTATTTTTTTTCATTTTTGTCAATTTTTATAGTGTTTTGATTGGTTGAAAATTTAATTTTACTATTATTTTTATCTAAAAAAGGTTTCAACGCATTCAAAATGTGTAAATAGCTTTCAAAATCAAAATCCTTATCAGTTTGTTTTGAAAGAGATGAACCTGTTCTAGCAAACTTAGGGGGTCAGAACACAAGCAGACTCTGCTTTAAAAGTAAAGAGTCTGCGTGCATGAGGGGGCTTTAGACTCACATAGATAGAGGAACTGAGAGAGACTCACACAAACGGAGGAATTGAGAGAAACTCACACACACAGAGATTGAGAGAAAAAAAGGAAACCCTAAAATGAAAACATTATTGATAACACCCGTAGACCAAACTTTGATTTCTTTTGTTTTTTCAAAACCCTAATTTTTACAGTTCGTTTAACGAGGATGATCCAACATTTTTTTAGTTCCAGTCCAAAAACAATAGTACTTCAATTTTCAACGGTGAAAATCCTAATTTGAGGGGCCAAGAAGGCATTTGTACAACATCTAAAATCATTAGTGTTCTTTTATATTTCATTCTTTTCTATTCTTTTCTTTTTATGATTTTTTTGTTATTGTTTTCATTATTCAATTTCGCTATTAATTTGATTATTTTTGTGTTTTTGTTTTGATGTCTGAATGTGGATTGGGGAGCATGCTGCTTGTGTTTAAACTGAACGGAAGGTCCATGGAATGCCATGAAAGAATCTATGTTGTTTTCCAATAGAATTTAGGGTTTTATCTTTATTTTTCATTTTGGTATTCTGTGTAGTTATTTTAATTCATAGCTGTGTAATTAATTGATTTTAATTTCTGTATGTAGTATGTAATAGCCCCAGTAGTAGGAATAGTAAAAATATTTAATTTTCTTCATTTAAAATCAATTAGTAATTAGGTTCAATTTGGTAAGAATTAATTAAAATCAATAGAGGCAGTAGCTTAATTTAGGGTTTGCATGTAATTGATTTAGGTTTTTTTTAGAAAATCACTATAATGTATGTTTGATCTTTTTTTTATTTTATTTATTTTTAGATTGTGTTTTTTAATTCTTTATTTTTATTTTGGCCCCCAAGCCCACGTTTAGGTCCAACTCACTTTAAATAGGCTTAAAAATGGTTTAGGGCTTTAAATAATTAAAATCAATTTAGGCCCGTTATGTCAATTAGATTTTAGGCCCACTTAGTTAATTAAAACTTGTTTAGACTTAGCTCAGCCCACTTAATTTCATTTCTTTTAAAATAAATAGACCTAAGCCCACTTCTCATTTTAAATAAAAACTAAGTTAGATTTAGGCCTACTAATTTAACTTTCCTTTAAAATTGAATAGACTTAAGCCCATTCCTTAGATAAACTAAAATAAATAGATCTAGGCTCACTAATTAATAAAAAATGTAGGCTCACCTTTCTCATTTGTAAATAAAATGTAAATGTAGCTAACTTTTTAATAAAATTAACATAGTTTATACTTAGTGACAACGCAATCTTGAGTGCATTTTTTATGTGTAATTTTATTTACTAGATGCCTAGGGTTAGATGGATGTCAAATAGGGTTTAAATAAAATTGCATGTAATTAGAGAATGAAATAATCATTTATAAAATTATTCTAAATGAACACGAGACTAAGAGAAGTTAGTATTCTATTCCTATAATCTCATGGTTGTGGTGCTAACTTTCTTTTAGAGAATTGAGTACCACTAATCAAATTGTCCCAATTATTACCCTGGGTGGCAACTCCTCTTCTCCATACTATGAATTTTTGACATAGTAGTATGTTTCATAAGGCCCTGAGCTTAAATAATGTTGAGGTTACTAAAATCTTGGATGCACACTAAACCCCACCGTCTATAGTGGTGACTCCACTGGGGATAAGAGATACCAATTCTACTTGTGTTCTTTATAATTCTTTTATCTATTATTATTTCATTCTTGCATTCATTCTACATGTCCCTATTAAATCGATGGCGTTGGTTTATGATTCCATGATTCCACTAGCTTTATGGAGTTATAAATTGGCTAACCATCACTCTTAGCCTTAACTCTGTTCAAGAAAGATTACTGGGCTCATCTGACCAGAGTCTATAACCCAAGTCCTTAAAGGGGGTAATCTTCTCTCGAGTTGGTAAAGGATGCTGGGCCCCTCTGACCTTGGCTTGTAACTCAAAGTCCATAATGGAGAGCATCTTGCTAAGGGAACCTTAACTTTTCATTGGACCATAATCACATATAATGGCCTAGTTACTTCCCCTAGGATTTTTACCCAAACTGTTTGTTTTTTTTTGAATTTCCATGAGGTATTTCTATTTATAAAAGCCCAGGCCTATACTTTGAAGCTCATTCGTGCTAATAAGGATTAGGCTAGACCTTTATATTTAGAAATGTTGTTTCTGTGCTTTTTGTTTTAAAGAGAGATTTGGCATGCATGTCAGCTCTTAACATCCCCTGTTGATATGAAGGCCAAGACCAAAAATCTTAGGAAAAGAAACTTACCATTAAACACGTGTGTGGAAGAAATAAGGTTGGAAGGTTTACCTGTATGATGGCTTGTTGATTGCTTCTTGATACTTGCTACGTGCTAAGTGCTTGCTTGCTATTTGTTGCATGCATCATGCATATATGTATACATACAGTCCACGCATCATACTAACACCTTATTTTGTAGCCATTATAGATTCATATGGGTTTTCTCGTGTTTAGGGGTGAAAAGGTGGTAGATTAATTAGAACAAATCTATGCCTTAAGTCAATAGCTGAAGAGATCCTTTAAGAACTAAATAAGAGTCCAATCAACCCACTGTACCTAGAAGCTGAACCAACTTAGATTGAACAGATTCAAATGGAACAATAACTAGAGATGTAGACCTTAGAGGACATTAAGGGAGCTTTTATGGATGACATGAGAGCTATGATGTAAGATGAACTGAGACAGGCTTTGGTCAGACTAGTGCAACTTGTTGTTGAATAACCACCTGCTACTACTATTGAACATCCACTTGCTATAGGAGCTCCACCTGTTGCTAACAATGTTGGGGGGCAATCTGCTGTTAGAAATGTGCCTGCTATTGATGTGAGATTGGAAGACGTTGAAAACTACATGGTAGAAAAGGTGAAAAGAGAGTCACTTGAATTGGTCCATGATCATGAGTCCAAGTAGATGCAAGCACTGACTCAAAAAATGTCCAAGATGGAAGAGTTTATTAGAGAACAAGGAATGGTATATTCTTTTGACTTTGATGACATGCTGAAAATGGAGGGAGATAAGCTGCCTAAAAAATTCAAAATGCCTCAACTATAGAAATATGATGGGAGAGGAGACCCTAGAATTCAATTGAGCCAATACACAATAACCATGAGCATTACTAAAGCACCATTAGTAGTAGTTGTTAGGCTATTTGTATTGTCATTAGAGGGAATGGTTGTAAACTGGTACCACGGGTTAGAAAAGTTTATTAGGGTTGACTGTAAAGAACTATGTACTGCATTCTTTAAACAATATGATTATAACACTCGATTGGAAGTGTCTATTAGGGATTTGAAGTTGACTAAGAAAAAACCTAATGAATCCTTTTCTGATTTACTCACCAAATTCATGAATAACGTAGAACTAATGAAAAATTAATTGGCTTAAAAGGATCAAGTTAGGATGATTGTTCATGATGTATCACCTAATTTGGTTGAAAGACTGTAAATGATGAGCCCAAAGACCTTCATAGATCTATATGATGATGGTCTACAAGCTGAAGAGATAGAGAATGAGAAAAAGAAGAATTCTAGAGGCTTAGCAACCAAAAACTACTCAAATAGGGGCACACAACAAGGAAGTACTAGCCGAGCTATGGAGGTGCATGGAGTTCAGCAACCTCAAAGGTTTGCCAACTTTAACCAACCACTCTCTAAAGTCCTACAGAGACTAATCCAAAAAGGCCTACTCCAAACCTTAACCTTTTCTAAGCCACCAAACCCAAATGTCCCTAGTTTTGACCCTAACAGTTACTGTAAATTCCACCAAGCTGTTGGCCATCCCATAAACAATTGTATCTGCTTAAAACATGAGATCCAAAACCTAATAGACTTTGGAAAATTCATTGACCCTGAAAAATCCACCTCTAACCCAAACACCAAAAATAACCCTTTCCTAGAGTACCAAAATGTTCCACCACCAGCCACCATGATGATCAACTCAGGGGTTAGCAAAGAAGAAGTTCTAAGCTCCTTCGAGGACCTTAACCCTAGACCCAATGGAGAATCTTTCGAACAACCACAGGGAGGAGTGGAAGATTTACTAGGCCAGCCCTCAGGCAAGTTTAATTACGGAGTATTCTACTCGAAACCACCCTTTGCTGATATCCCTATTGAATCAATTAAGCCCTCAGGTAGGGGATATGAGTTTAATAATAAGCCAGTAAAAGAAAAGCCTAAAATTCTGAGCAACCACCAAGAGGAGTTGAAGATCTGTTGGGACAACCTTCAGGCAAGTTCGATTATAGAGTATTCTAATTTAAGCCCAATTCCACTAACATCCCTATTGAATTGATTGTGCCTATAAGGTGGGGTGATGAATTTGAGGATGAACCTTTAGCTCTTAAACAGTCTCAAGAAGGAGTTGAACATTTGCTAAATCAACACTTAGGCAAGCTCAATATGGAAGATCTGAAAGGGAAGGAAACATGCACAATGAAAGTGAGGAAAGATGGGAAAAGAAACTGAATCATTGGAGTTATTGACATCTGGTATGACTCTGATGAGGAAAGCCTAAGAGGTTTTGATGTCTGGAGTGATGATCCTAAAGTGAATCATGTCACTAGAAGGGGGAAGAATTATAAAGCAGTAGAAAAGAAAACAAAAAGAGTAACAGAAATAGAAGAAACAGAAGATGCAGAGATAGAAGAACAGTAAGAGGATCTAATTTTGGAACAGCAGAAGAAGGCTAAGGTAATGTCAACATTTGGGAATTACTAATGCATTCAAGTAGCCATAGAAGGGCTCTTGTCAAAGCTCTATTGAACATGAATATTGAAACAACCACTACTCCAGAGGCTATGGTAGCAAAGATTATAAAAAAGAAACATAGGCTGATAACGTTATCAGATGATGACTTGCCTTTAGAAGGAAGAAAACATAATAAGGCATTATTTATCCGAGCTGAGGTGAGGGGAAAGAGAACTAATTTTGCTATGGTCAATGATGGTTTTGCTATTAATGTATGTCCTTTGAAAATCCTACCTAACTTAGGTTTGAAAGCCAAATACTTAATAGATTCAAACCTCATAATTAGAGCTTATGATGACAGCACTAGGAATGTGGAGGGGACATTCCAAGCTCTGGTTAAAACAGGACCTGTGGAATCAACCATTGAGTTTACTATGCTGGACATTCCAGTCACTTATGCCTTGTTATTAGGATGGCCATGGTTCCATGCCTTGGGAGGGGTACCCTCAACTGTGCATCAAAAGATAAAATTGCCTTATGAAGGAGAAGTTGTGACCATAAAAGCTGGGACTAATGCTGTTGTGGCATCCATATTGGATAAACAGAAACAAGTGTGTACACCCCCTAGTTTCTAAATTATTGGGATATTTGATGGGACTAAAATGGATCCGAGAGTAGCAAAAATGATGGAGAGAATGAATTGCTGGCTTGGATAAAGACTGGGGAAGAATGAACAAGGAAGTCCATAATTCCCAAGATTAAAAAATCAAGATGACACAATAGGATTGGGTTTTATAGGGGAGGCAAAGCCAAAAGGTAGAAGGGCAAGGAAGAGATTCAATGCAGAAAAGAGGAAGCTTTATGAAAAAGTTGCTCCTTTGAGTCAGAACTTCATCAAGCCAGGTGAAGACAAATACTATCTAGGAGCCAAGGAATTGGTCAGTGTTGCTGGAGCAGATGTCCCTGGGTTTGAGATCTTCAAGAAGCATATTATGGAGAATCTGGTGAATGACAACAAAGAGGAAGTGATGAAGCTGGCAATTAAGAGGATGGGCAGTGCTGCTGTTGAAGAGCTACTGTGTCTGCCACTTGAAGAGGAGCGAGCCACCCCATGATTTAGCTACTATCATTAGTTATAGTTTTTTTGATGTCTTTTATGATGAAACTGATGTAATAACTTCTGGTTTATTTGAGGATGAAAATTCTATTTTTTCTATAGTCAATGATATGAATGCTAGTTTCGCTTACTTATGTGCTATGCATCCTGATAGTTCTGTGCATTATAATTTACATCATTCATGCATGTTTGACATTAATTCAATTCAATTTGATTCATTTAACATGGGTACAAATGATAATCTAAAGAACATTTATATATCACGTGAGGTAACTCCTAAAGAGAGGGAAAATTTTAAGAGAATATTAACAAAAAGAAAGGTAGTATTCTCTTGGACTTATGAGGATATGCCAAGGTTAGATAGGAAATTGCAAAGCATCACATTCCCACTTATCCAGAAATTAAACCTATTAAGCAGAAACTATGCAGCCTAAGACTGGAGTGGACTGAAAAGATAAGAGAGGAAATTGATAAACATATTTAGGCTAATTTTCTAGAAGTTGTTGATTATCCTTAATGGTTAGCAAACATAGTGCCGGTGGTAAAGTGCGTATGTGTGTTGACTTCAGGGATTTAAACAAAGCATGCCCTAAGGATGACTTCCCTTTACCTCACATCGATGTAATAGTGGACAGTGCGACGTCAAGTGCAATGTACTCCTTCATGGATGGGTTCTCTGGTTATAATCAAATAATGATGGCAGTCATGGACAAGATTAAGACAACTTTCATTATAGAATAGGGGATATGCTGTTATAAAGTAATGCCTTTTAGATTAAAAAATGTAGGTGCAACTTATCAAAGGGCAACTACCTCTCTTTTCCATGACATGATGCACAAGGAGGTCGAGGTGTATGTGGATGACATGATGGTTAAATCAGAAACAAGAGAAGGACATTTCAAAGTTCTAGACAAGTTCTTAGCTTGAATTGAGAGGTATAGTCTGAGGCTTAATCCAAAGAAATGCATTTTTAGAGTTACTTTAAGAAAGCTTCTAGGGCACATAGTTAGCAGTGGAGGAATTAAAGTAGATCCAAAAAAAGTGAAAGCTATTTGGGAAATGCCGGCACTGAAGATAGAGAAAGAAGTGAGAGGTTTCCTTGGTAGGTTACAATATATTAGTATGTTCATTGCAAAGCTTACTAATATTTATGACCCTATCTTTAAACTCCTGAGGAAAAATCAGCCTATGAAGTGGAATGATGATTATCAAAAGGCATTTGAAACAATTAAAGAGTATCTTGCCAATCCGCTTGTATTGAAATCACCGAGGTAAGGTAAACCATTAATCTTATATTTAGCCCTGGAAGAAAATGCAATGGGGGCATTGCTAGCATAAAAAGGACCAGAAGGGATAGAGCATGCAGTCTTTTATCATAGCAAAAAGTTCCTGCCATATGAAGAAAAGTACGACTTAGTAGAAAAGACGTGTCTAATAATGATTTGGACAATGAGGAAATTGAGGCATTATTTTCAGTCCTATCAGGTCTAAGCAATCTTAAAGATTGATCCTCTAAGGTATTTATTTCAAGCACCTACTTTGACTGGAAGGATGTCTCGATGGCTGGTACTCCTAACTGAGTTTGATATAGAGTACATCACCATGAAGGTCATCAAGGGAAAGGCAGTAGCAGAATTCCTCACTCAGAATGCAGTCGAGGGCGATGAACAATGGAATTTAGAGTTTCCATATAAGAATTTGGCAGTGTTCGAGCCTCATGAGTGGAAACTCTACTTTGATGGAGCTGTAAACAATAGAGGAGTGGGGTTAGGAGTAATTTTGGTTATGCTAAAAGGAGAGACCATACCAATGGCCAAGAAATTAGACTTTAAGGTGACTAATAATATGGTTGAGTATGAAGCATGAACCTATGGAGTTGAACAACTTTAGCAGCTAGAGAAAAGGAACTGTTAGTTTACAGGGATTCTATGCTAGTGATTAGCCAGGAAAATGAAGAATGGGAAGTGAAAGATGAAAAGTTACATATACTATTTGAAAGCTTTAGTGAAAAACTTCAATATGTGTCTCTTCATCCATTTGTCAAGAGATGACATCAAATTGCAGATGCATTAGCAATACTCTCTTCGATGTGGGATAGTGTAACGGGATCAACTATAAAACCTTTGGTAATCATGAGATCAAAAGCTCCGTGTTATGGGGGTAAACAGATTATAAGTGTTTGAATAGGGCCTAAAGAGAAACTATGGTTTTATAATGTTCAGAGGTTTATAGAAGAAGGAAAGTATCCAGATAAAGTGACTTTAAAATAGAAACATGCCCTTTGTGTTCTTGTACATAACTATATGAGTCATGATGGGGTATTATACAAAAGAATGCTAAATGGGATGCAGCTTAGGTGCCTAAAAAAGGATGAAGCTAAAGAGGTGAAGCAAGAGATTCATGCAGGGGCTTGTGGTTCTCATATTAACGGGATGATTCTAGCTAAGAAGATACTCAGACAAGGGTATTACTGGATGAGCATGGAAAATGATTGTATTAAAATGGTGAGACAGTGCCATCAGTGTCAGGCCTATGGAAATCTTAACCATCTTCCTCCTACAGTATTGAATAGTTTATCATCACCTTGGCCCTTTACAACCTGGGGAATTGACATCATAAGAGAAATAAGGCTGACAACATCAAATGGGCATAAGTGAATAGTTATGGCAATAGATTACTTTCCCAGATGGGTAGATGCTGAGTCCTTCAATGCAATGAAAGCAAAACAGATGGCACGATTTATTGAGAAGAGCATCATTTGCAGATATAGGGTTCCACACCACATTGTGATAGATAATGGTGTCCAGCTTCAGGAAAAAACATCAGAATTATTGTAGAAATATGGGATTAGGCATCATAAGTCTTCACCATATCACCCTTAAGCTAATGGAGCAGTAGAGGCAACTAACAAAAATGTTAAGAAAATTCTCTATAAAATGGTCAAGACCTATAAAGATTGGTATGATTTTCTTTCTTTCTCTTTATGGGGATACAGAACTACAGCTAGAATAGTTATAGGGCAAACTCTGTTCTCCTTAGTATATGGTTGTGAAGCTGTTTTTCCTATAGAAACAGAGATCAAATTATTACGAGTAGTCATGGAAGCTAAAACTCCTGAGAGTGAATGGGCACATAAGAGGTATGATCATCTTGTATCTTTAGATGAGAAGAGGATGAATGCTTTGTTTCATACTCAAATATACTAGAGGAGGATAGCAAGATCATTCAATAAAAAGATGAAGCCTGGAAAGATAAAAGTCAGGGACATGGTGTTAAAATGGTCCAGAGCAGTGGTATTTGATCCAAGAGGGAAGTTCATACCAAACTGCGAAGGGCTATATTTAGTCAAATCGATTTTGCCTAAGGGAGTTGTAAAGATATCAAAGTTAGAAGGAAATGAATTCATGGAGCCTATTAACCTGGATCACCTTAAGAAATACTACCTGTAAAAATAAAATAAAAGTAGTATAAAGAAAATAAAGTCTGCTGATTAGAGAACCTGAAAAGGCTAGTCAGGAAAAAGTTAGGACATTCCTGCTTCTCAGAAAACCTGTAAAGGGTTGGCAAGCAAAAATTAGGGAATAAAAATAAAAGAGATGGTCCCGCTGGCTAGAAAACCCATAAAGGGCTAGTTAGGCAAAAATTATGAAAAATAAATTAGTGAGAGCAAAATGTTCAGCTAGAAAATTTAAAAGAACTAGCTAATAACAGGAGTTATATCATATGATGTACTCATTTTGGCCCTAATTAATGAATGATATTGAAATTGAATTTTTGTTCTAGCATTGCATGTTTTATCTTATTCAAAATGCATAAGTACTATAAAGGAAAATAGAACATGAAAGCTTAAAATCAGTAATATGAGACCAATTCTTAATGATGTCTTTGCTTATTCTTTTATGACTCTTCATGTAAAGCCTGAGTCCTCTTGTATCTAGAAAATCCTGGTGGTTTGGTAGCTTGTACTACAACCTAAGTCTTGTAATTGTCATGAGTAGCTCTATCAGCATCTAAGTGTATGTTTCGCTTAAGAATCCTGTGAGGCCATAAACTTTTGACCCTGTCTAGGAAATCTTGTCTGAGAGGAAAGCTTTCAAAGTCAGTCAAAATAGTGACTATGAATTGTGGATGGCCATATTGATGAAAAAGTCGGGAAGGAGAAAAGAAATTTGAGAAGTGTAGGCCTAGGATAGGAACACAGTGATCATACAAGTTATAGGTCATAAACTTCAGCTTCCACCAAGGGCAAGTCCATGTAATCTCAATATTTGTAACGCCTTATAACCAATTCACCCTTTAGTCCATAGTGTGTCTATCCTTCACCTTCAATGGACGAGATTGTAGTTGATGAAGCTGATAAGATAAAGGATTAGCAGGAACAACAAGTAAGCTTAGCTTCTCTTATAACAAGATCTGAAAAATATAGAAAAATAAAATGAAAGCTCGCTACATTAAAAACCTAAAAGGATGACTTAGGCAAAAGTTAGGGCAAGCCTGCTAAGTTGAAAACCTAAAAGGGTGACTTAGGTAAAAGTAAGGCCAAGCCTGCTAAGTTGAAAATCTAAAAGGACAACTTAGGCAAAAGTTAAGGCAAAAAAAAAAAGATTTGGTTGCACACCTGAAGGAGAAGTAAACTACCAGAAAGATGATGATGGGCCTGGAAGTTGTCTAACCCAATAATGGTCTTAGTAAGAATAATTGGTATAGGGTCAAACCCAGCTTCCACTTGCTCCAGAATACTCACAATCCTAGTTTTGGCATCTCCGTGTGAGAGACCAAAAGGAATTGAGCATAAAAGCAGAAAGCAACCATTCTAATCCAAGTAGTACTATTCTTGCCTTTAGTCTCACATGTAGTAATTAAAGAAGACAGATTGATAGTCTCAGAATTATGGGTAAGAAGATGAATACTAGCTAGGGGCATATCAAAGAAAGCAACAAGCCAATCCAGGAATTGCATACCTAAATCAGGCAGGGCAATAATAGCAGTAAAGTCTAATGAGCACCCCAGGATAACAGCAAACTCCTTAATCACAAGACATAACTCCTAGCTATTAAACTTAAAGACATGATCTTTTAAGCTCTAGAACATTGCAGTAACATGCAAGAAATTGTCATTTATCTTTAGATGTTGAAAAGCTCTTAAGTTGTAGGTGAAGCATCTCAATCTCGTGCTCTAGACTGCTTGAGTAGCTCTGTACACATAGAAAACACATCATGTGCATTTCATGCATAGCATGCATACATTTGCATCTTTATTGTACATATACTTACCCTCCAACTATCTGTAACCTACATAGTGAATAACCTCTGAGATAAGGCAAGTCCATGTAAATACTCCGCATATGTCCAAGGGACCTATTTTGTAAATTTATTAACATTAGTGTCGAGTGTATAGATTATGCAGGAAATAAGTAAAAAAACTCATATGAGAGGCATCTGTGGGAGAAAAAATAGAAAGCTGAGCATCACTAAAACATATCTGCTACTCGACTAGAGTCTGAACAGTAGGAGCGCAATAGAATATGGACCTATCTAGAAGCCAGATATCACCAAGGGTAATGCTCGCAAAAGCGCCATCGCGACTAGTCCCAACATGCTGAGTATAATGAACAGGACTAGGTCTGGGCTCAGGACTCTCAATATCAAGAAGAACCTCAGTTTATGGAGCAATCTCAGTCTCCTCATTCATATCAATAGAAGAGCGAACCTTCTCAAACTGTAAAGAGAAGGAGTGATTCATAGGTTCTAGAAGTAGAAGCTAAAATAATGAGAAATTACCTCATCATCATCAATGGGAACATGCTCCAAGAGGCTCTCATGGATAAATTGCTGATAATGTTAAGAACGCTCAAGAAAATCAGAGGCAGCATATCCCTGTAGTGCATCCCTTAGCTTTGAACTGGTAAGATGTAAGTTATGGAGCATAGAGGAAGGGACATCAAATGGAATGTGACGTTGAGAAGGAATAGAAGACCAGCAATACACTCGCTCCCTTAAATACCACATCAAATAGCCCTAACCAAAGCGCAGGATCCTTATAGGCTCAAGGAAAACTATAACTACCATGAAATCATATCGCTGGATGTCCTCAACACCTTCTAACCAATCAGAGTTTATCTACAATTTTTGTAAATTAAGTCTAATTTCTATTAAACTATAACATACTAATGATTTTATTTTTTCTTAGCAGGTGCCACTCGGTAGTATTCAACTGATCACAATACTTCTGTAAAGTATTTCTATTGCTAGCAAGGCAGGAAAAACCCCATCTCATCATCAGAGGAAAGGTCTTATTAGAATTGATAGTGTCAAAGCCTCAAATCAGCCCAATCTCTATGCTCCAGATTTGCAAGAAAGAGAACATATTAGAAAAAGGCAAAGAAAAGCAAGACTATATAGATCAAAGGAAGGAGAACATACATGCAAGACATGCCAAAAGCCACACATTGTGACAACACTTTTACAGACAGTGTCCAATCTATAGTAAATATAAGTGAGTGCAACAGATCCCCAATCTAGTGTGGCAACTCGATCCAAGTCATGAAGAGGACCAAACAGAGCAATACTGACCTCATGACCAGTCTCACAAAAGTGGGTCGTGCCTAATAATATCAAAAGGAAACACCTTGCCTTATGGAAAATCTAATGAGGAGTAGAAATAGGAAGGCGTTTGAATCCCTCAACTAAGGATGAAAGAAGAACATTCTTTCGATTCTTCCACGCTAGACTGAACCTAATCAAAACTCACATGTACTGACTCCATGCATAATCGATGTCAAATGGAACTAGGGATCCTCCAAAGGCAATCCCGGTGATAGTAGAGAAACTCATTGGTGAAACGGTCAGCTCACCCACACGAGTATGAAAAGTGTGGGTAGTATCCATCCATCGCTTGATTAAACCAAACAAAGAGTAACAGTCAGACAAGCCTTGAACAGTCATAAGTGCAGCAATGAAATTCCTGAATCCGGAGGCCCAAGTTAGATGTGTCACCTGCTTTGGCAGTCCATGAAATAATTCCCAAGCTAGATTGAAATAGCCCATGAACTTCATCAGATGCTAATTCAATTTCAAAATAATAATTAATTAATTGAAAGATTAATTAATTAATCAAAGAACTTAAATTAAAAGATTTGATTAGTTAATTAATTAATTGACCCTAAAATTTTTTTTTGAAAAACTGATCGACAATCTAGAATGCCGATCGACATTCCAGATTGCCAATCAGCATTCTACTATGCCAATCGGCATTAGTTGGGCCTATCAAAAATATGGAATTCTGATCAAAATTCCAAACACCCAATCAGTCATTTGGATAACCTAGAGGCTGAATTTCATATTTTCAGAGTTTAATTTCAATTTTATCATGCATTTTCATGTTAATTTCTGACTACATGTCAATCTCTACTCTGAAACTAACTCTAATTACTAATTATACAGGTGATATTTTTTCAAAAATAAATAAAAGCAAGAAAAGTTACCTTATTACCCACATCTCTGCACCTGTGGGTATGTAAATGAGTCAAAGGAAAGATAGTTAAGTCTTCTCGAAGTCCAAGATCATTCTAAGGAAAACGAGGAGGCAGAATCCTCTGACATTTTGAAGTCTCAACTCTCTCATGTTTTTTGTGTGATTAGGAGGCCATAGGATCAGACAAATTGCAAATCAGACGTCAAATGATGAAGAAATCAAGGAAAGAAAATTAATGAAAAGAGAGAAAATGAAAGGAAAGGAAAATGAAGAAAGGAGATAATGGAATGTTACATGCAAAAAAGAAAAGTATATATAAAGTGGAAAATATCCACTTTAGTCCTTATACATGGATCCAAGTTCTTTCATTGTAATTTTGTCCATAACTGCATTATTATTCGAAACATGTTCCTAATTAAATCATGACATTTATCAAATTAATAATTCATTGAATTATTAAAACTGCATAATCAATTTGTGATTCTAAAATTTTTTTCAAGTATAGAATATAGAACAAGATTACAAAATTCATTTTTTTTCATTTTACATGCATCATTTCAATCAAAGGATTCATATGCTGCACAATAGCTCTGATATGAATTTCAAATGATTATGTTATGTGCTGCACAGTAGTCATAACTTTCATTATGTTATGTACTGCATAGTAGTTATGACATAAACTTTCAAATTCATCAATGCTAGATGTTCCACAGGAACTATAGCAGATTTTCAATTCAACTTCACTAGATGTCCCATAGGGAATTTAGTCTACATCGTTAGACGTCCCACAGGGAATATAACAAAATTCATCAGTGCTAGACGTTCCATAGGAACTGTAGCAGATTTTCAATTGAACTTCACTAGACATCCCATAGGAAATATAGTGTACATCGTTAGACGTCCCACAGGGAATATAACAAAATTCATTAGTGCTAGATGTTCCACAGGAACTATATCAAGTTTTCAATTTATCATCACTAGATGTCCCACATGGAATATAGTGTGCATTGTTAGACATTCCATAGGGAATATAATAAAATTCATCATTGCTAGATGTTCTATAGGAAATATAGCAAGTTTTTAATTTATCATCGCTCAATGTCCCATAAGGAATATAGCGAAACTCATTTGCACAAAGTCCATTAGACGTTCAACAGGCAATATAGTGAGACTTGTCAAACATTATGTCTTGCTCAGCAATTCGGGCATCAATCTATCATTTATGATACAATCAAGTGTCCTAATTCCTTTCTTTCGAAATTGTGTGCTTCTATTTCTTTATTGTAATTTATCAAGCAAACAGTGACAAAGGGGGGCAACTGTAAGCACCCCATTTTGGGATGCAATTGTGCACCAATTATGATGTAAGCCCCTATGATGAAATTTATTCAAAATTGAACTTGGTTGTCAATTTTCTAGACATTAGGGACTATATTGTAACATTTTTTAGGATTTGATTACAAGGAAGTCCATTTTTAAGGGTCTTTTGGTAATTAAAAGTTAAAAAAAATAAAAAGTAAAAAAATAAAAATTTTAGGGATCGGCATGAAAAATGTGGATCAGCATTTGTGTAATGCTGACCGGCATTGCACAATGCTGATGAATAAAAAGTCCCATTTTTTTTTTATTTTTCACGTATTTTTTTTCATTTTTTATTGATTTTTTCAGTGTTTTGATTTGTTGAAAATTTAATTTAATTATTATTTTTATCTGAAAAAGGTTTTAAAGCATTCAAAATGTGTAAATAACTTTTAAAATCAAAATCCTTATCAATTTGTTTTGGAAGAGATGAACCTGTTCTTGCAAACTTGGGGAGTTAGTACACAGGCAGACTCTGCCTTAAAAAGCAAAGATTCTGCATGCGTGAGGGGGCTTTAGACTCACACAGACGGAGGAACTAAGAGAGATTCACATAGAAGAAGAAACTGAGAGAGACTCACACAAACGAAGGAACAGAGAGAAACTCACACACACACATACTACGAGAAAAAAAAACCCTATCGTATAAAAGAAACCCTAAAATCAAAACATTACTGATAACACCTGCAGACCAAACTTTAATTTCTTCTATTCTTTCAAAACCCTAAGTTTTACAATTCATTTAATAAGGACGATCCAACATTTTTTTAGTTCTAGTTCAGAATCAATAGTACTTCAATTTTCAACGATGAAAATCCTAGTCTAAGGGGCCAAAAAGGGCATTTACTCAACATCTAAAATCATCAGTGTTCTTTTCTATTTCATTCTTTTCTATTCTTTTCTTTTTGTGATTTTTATTTTGTTATTGTTTTGATTATTCAATTTCGCTACCAATCTAATTATTTATGTGTTTTTGTTTTGATGACCGAATGTGGATTAGGGAGGATGTTGCTTATGTTTAAACTGAACAGAAGGTCCATGAAATGCCATGGAAGAATCTATGTTGTTTTCCAGTAGAATTTAGGGTTTTATCTTTATTTTTCATTTTTGTATTATGTGTAGTTGTTTAATTCATAGCTATGTAATTGATTGATTTTAATTTCTATATGTAGTATGTAATAGCCCCAGTAGTGGGAATAGTGAAAATATTTAATTTTCGACATTTAAAATCAATTAGTAACTAGGTTCAATTTGGTCAGAATTAATTAAAATCAATGGTGGAAGCAGCTTAATTTAGGGTTTGCATGTAATTGATTTAGGTTTTTTTTTAGAAAATCATTATATTGTATATTTGATCTTTTTCATATTTTATTTGTTTTTGGATTGTTTTTTTTATTCTTTATTTTTATTTTGGGCCCCAAGCCCACACTTAGGTCCAAATAAATTTAAAATATGCTTAAAAATGGTTTAGGGCTTTAAATAATTAAAATCAATTTAGGCCTATTAGGTTAATTAGATTTTAGGTCCACTTAATTAATTAAAACTTATTTAAACTTAGCTTAGTCCACTTAATTTCATTTTTTTAAAATAAATAGACCTAAGCCCACTTCTCATTTTAAATAAAAACAAAGTTAGACTTAAGCCCACTAATTTAACTTTCCTTTAAAATTGAATAGACTTAAGCCCATTCCTTAGACAAACTAAAATAAATAGATCTAGACTCACTAATTAATAAAAAATGTAGGCTAGCCTTTAGTCCCTTTCTCATTATAAATAAAATGTAAATCTAGCTAACTTTTTAATAAAATTAACATAGTTTAGACTTAGGGACAACACGATCTTGAGTGCATTTTTTATGTGTAATTTTATTGACTGGATGCTTAGGGTTAGATGGATGTCAAATAGGGTTTAAATAAAATTTCATGTACTTAAAGGATGAAATAATCATTTATAAAATTATTCTAAATGAACACGAGGCTAAGAGAAGTTAGTATTCTGTTCTTAGAATCTCCTGGTTGTGGTGCTAAATTTCTTTTAGAGAATCGAGTACCACCAATCAAATTGTCCCAATTATTACCCTAGGTGGCAACTCCACTTCTCCACGCTATGACTTTGTGACATAGTAGTGTGTTCCCTAAGGCCCTGAGCCTAAACAGTATCGCGGTTGCTAAAATCTTAGACGTGCGCTAAACCCCGTTTTCTATAGCAATACACAAAAAATTCTTGGTGATTTATTTGTTGTAGATTTTTGAGAAGAAAAATAACAAGTTTTGAAGGCTCAATAAAAAACAACAATGATCTTACTAGTCTGAGGAGCAATTCATTCAGTGTCCATAAAGCATTATTTTCTCTCTAATTTCTTTTATTCTTTTTTTATTAGTTTGATTTTATTGAATTTTAATTTTATTGAATTTTTATTATAATTTAATTCACTAATCATTGTTTTCTCATTTTGTGATGGTGATTATAGAGGAGATTACATGATGATCATACATGGATAACCAAATCCATATAGGTCCATGAAATGCCACGGATAGAACCTTATAACTGGATGTAGTTTCTATTTTTTTTAATTTAATTATCTTATTTTTATTTATTTCTAGGTTGATATTAATTCTTCTTCTTCTTTTTTTGTTATTCTCAATAGTTGATTGTAATAGCCCCCAATAGTAGGAATAATGAAATTTTGTGTGTGTGTGATTGGATGTTTTATTTTAATTAATTAGTTACTAAAATTAGGGTTTTAATTGGGTAATTAATTAAAACTAATGGTTATAGAAATCATTAAGTTGTTTAGTTAAAATTGGATTAGATTTAAGTGGTTAGAATTAAGGTTGTTTGTTAATTATTTATTTGTTTGTTTATGGTCACTTGAATTAAATTAAGGTTTTTAGAAAAAAGTTAAATTAATTCTTTGATCTTTTATTTGTTTATTTTGATAGTTTTTATTTTTTTTGGGCTTGTTTCCTTATATTTTTGTGTTTTGGGCCCTAGGCCCACATTAGGCTATAACCACTTTAAGTTTAGGTTTTTTAGATTTAATTAATTAAGATGTATTTTAGGCCCATAATTAATTAGATTTAGGGTAGAGATAACTTAGACCCATTTAGTTAATTAGATATAAGCCCACCTAATTTAATTTAATTAATCTAGACTTAGCCCATTTAATTTATGCCTTTTCATAATTTGTAGATTTAAGATCATTCTAGAAATAAAATATGTAGAATTAGGCCCATTAATGTAAATACTTCATAATTTGTAGAATTAGGCCTATTTTTAGAATTAAAACAAATAGACTTAGGTTCACTTAATTAAAATTAAATAGGAATTAGGCCCATTAGTCTTTAGACTCACCTATAAATAAAACATGTAAATTTAGCCCATTTAATTAAAATCAATGTAGATTAAGCTAACCTAGGGATTATGATTTAAATGAATGCATTGTTTACTTGTATATTTCATGTCTAGTTTGCCTGGAGTTGATTGTTTTGATAAGGAATTGCATGTAAATAGAGAGTAAGATAGTAGTTTATAAAGTAATTATAAAAGAACATGAGATTGAAAGAAGTTAGTATTCCATACCTAGAATCTCCTGGTTGTGGTGCTGGCTTTCTTTTTGGGAATTGAGTACCACCATTTTTCAATTTGTCCTAGTTTTTACCCTAAATGGCAACTCCTCATCTCCATGCCATGTCTTTGTAATAGTGCTTAGTGTATTCTCTAGAGCCCTGAGCTCAAACAATGTCACGATTTCTAAGATCTTGGGCACGTGCTAAACCCCACCGTCTACACCCAGTACTCCTTGCTCCCAAAAAAATAATAAAACACAAGAGAATATATTTTTGTGTACTGCCTAGGGACAAAAACAAAGTCTCTATTACAGAGAAAAAAAAGAGTTGAAAGAGTCATCAAAAGGTTTTAGTGTTATTCTTTTTATCCTCCCTCCTCCCTTGTGTGTGTGACTAAGCTAGTCTTTTATAGGAAAACCTAGCTAAAAAATGCATCCTACTGTGATTTTCTTTTCACAGAGTTTTAGTTTTAAAAGGACTTTAATTTCCTAAAAAATTTAGATAAATATTAAAAAGAAATTTTTAACCAATCAAAATTCAGAAAACATATTTTTATTTATTGTAAAAATATAAAAAATGGACAAAAAACCTATAATTCCGACTGGAATTGTGTAATTTCAATTGGAATTATAGAATTTTGATATCTTTTTTTACTTTTAATTGAAAAATGACCCCTAAGAGTATTCAAACGTTCTAAATAAGTCCTAAAAATTATTACAATTAAGTCCTTTAAAAAACCAATAAAACTCTTTTGAAAATACATTTAGACTTTTGAGGTTTCAAACTTCAAGTATTAAAGACCTATTTATTGCATTTTCATCATTGGAGTCCTCTATCGCATCAATACTTTATCATTATAAAATTAAGTGCTTACAGTTGTCCCCCTTTATCATTGTTTGCTTGACAAATACCGATAAAGCAAATAAACACTCAATTTCTTAGGAACTAAATTTTAGATACTTACTTGTGCTCCTTGAAGCTTTTGTTTGCAAGCGATTGTCAATTCACAATGAATGCTTGTGTTACTGTACAACACTAAGCATAAGCCTAAATCACCTAGGGAAACACTATACTTGGACGTACAATATTGATTGAAAGGATTCATCACACTCGGTCGTATGATGTTGACTACACTCGATTGTATAGCATAGATTAAGAAAGTAAGTTGCACTCGATCGTACAATATCGACTACACTCAATCGTATAGTCTGGATTGAAAGGACATATCACACTCGATCGTATGATGTTGACTACACTCGGTTGTATAGTTGGGATTAAAATAATACATTGTACTCAATTATACATTTTTTACTATACTCGGTCATATATTTTGGATAGGAATACACTACAATCGGTCTTGTAGCAGTAATTTCTTTTATGCTGTTAATTTAATAATTGAAAGAATTTCAAAACATATAGCTTTGCAATTTAGGACTAAATTGCAAGAAAAGCTTTGGATATGAATGCAAACCAAGTTAAGGGACTAAAGTGGATGTTTGCCACTTTAATATTAACCTTTGCCTTTTATTGATTCATTCTTCATTTCCCTTATCCCTTTCATTGCTTACTGATTATGTTGCAATCCATAATTGCTCGTGATTAGCTGTGACCATTTCATTGCTCATCGATGATGCTACAATCCATAATTGCTCGTGATTAGCTGCAACCTTTTCATTACTAACTGATGATGCTGCAATCCATAATGGCTCGCAATTAGTTGCAACCCTTTTGTTGCTCACTGTTAATGCTGTAATCCATAATTATTGGCAAATTGATTGCAATCCTTTCATTGCTCACCTTTTGATAATGCTATAGTCTATAACTACTCGCGATTAGTTACAACCCTTTCATTTCTCATTGATGATGCTATAGTCCATAACTTTTGGTTGATTTTAATCAACTATAACCCTTTTATTGCTTATTTTTGATGTTGTAAACCATAATTGCTCGCAATTAGCTTCAACCCTTACATTGCTCACCTTTAATGCTATAGTCTATAAATGCTCGCGATTAGCTACAATCCTTTCATTGCTCGCCTTTGATGATGCTGCAATCCATAATTGTTTGCAAGTTGACTGCAATCCTTTCATTGCTTGCCTTTGATAATGCTACAATCCATAACTGCTCACTATTTTCATCTTTGGTTTTTTGAGTTGAATACTTTGAATTTTTTATGTTGACTAATTAGAATTTCTTTTCTAACTAACTTTGAATTTTATTGTATTGACTGATTAGAATTTCCCTGTTGTGTTAACCATCTCTATAAGTTGGGTGCACTTCCTACTAGATTTACAATTTCTACAAAATTGTTGAAGTTAGTTTCAATTATGATGAATGTACAAAAGTACATTATAATGTTGAAAATTTATGAGACTATTCATCACTTTTTCATGAGATAGCATACACTCAATGAATCTCATTATTTTTTATTTTCATGACTATCATTTATTTGCCATTTACAAAGGTCAGAGGCATCATTAAATATCTTATATTTAGAACATATCTTTTACCAAGTCAAGAGCTTACTTCCACACCTAATTTTAAGAAGAACTTGTTAAACAAAAATTACAGAAATTGAGTACAAACTGATCAAATTCTAAGTATCAAAATGGCCTTTAAGTTATTTTATGCTTTTCTTCCTTATCTGATTATTCCCTTACCTTTATGATATTACTTAGCGTGGATACCATTGAAAAGGTCCTTTGGATATTTATACTCTTATAGAGCATTGGAGTAAATGGAGCAGCTTTTGACATGATCCTCCCTTAGTATTCCCCCACCTTTCTCATATTACTTAACATGGATACCGCCAGGTTTCATGTTGATACTCTTACTCATTTTTTAGTATTGGAGTACATTATACTTGCTTTTATTTTGATTTTCCTCTTAGTATTCCCCCACCTTTCTCGTATTACTCAACGTGGATACTGTCAAGGGATTTTGCACTTGTACTCATTTCTAAGCATTAGAGTATATTATATGCACATTTATCATTCAAAAGACTGAAAAGATACTCTAAAATTAAAGTAATTTCTACTACACGTCCATGGAATTTTTTTTATTTTCTTCACCTTGTTTGTGTGTAAAGCAAGCATTAGAAGATCATAAGCATTAGAAGACTACAACTTATTCGTCTGCATCTTCAATACATAAGATCACTATTGCTATTAATCCAACCCCATTAGTTGTAGTCTTATGTATTGAAGATGCAGACGAATAAGTGAACTGAATGCATAGAGTTCTTAAAGCTAAAACCAACTAGACTTGCTATTTAAAGAACTTTTGAGCAGAATATTTATTACTGATGCAATGATTAATGATAATTGCAAGGCAAGACTTGCAATGCAAGTTATTGAGCCACCTAAATTGTTTATGTACAAGAGGACACTACACTTACAAACAAAATCATAAAGGGGTGTAAAAGAGAAAACATATCTAAAATAGTTATCTCATATCTTTGATTTAGCTTTCATTATGTATTGTCTTTCCATTCAAATACTTATACAGTAAGACAAATATGAATGTGCAGTATTTGAACAAAAATTTCATACTCAATTTTACTCATTCAGTAGGGCATAAATGAGAAGGGCATAAATGAGAACATTCATTATATCACATGATACAACTCAATTAGTCCTTTTAGATTTTCTAATATTTTTCTCTCATTTTTACCTTGCTTTTTTTTCCTTTTTCTCTCTCTTTATTCTTTCTCTTTTTTTTTATCATTTTATTTATTTTTTTCTTAAATGTCGTATCTTCAGTAGTTATGTCATGTGATGTATGAATGTTCCTTGAATTTTTATTTATACCCCTGCTTAATGAATCTAATTGAATTGAATTTATGTCAAACATGTAGATACTACCAATATCACAATGCATAATACCATTAGGATGATAATACATAAGTAAGTATGGTTAGAATTCATATCATCAATCACTAAAAGAAAAAAAGTTCTAAAGAAACTAAAATTTTATTCAAAGAAGACAATAAGAAAATTTATTTCTTATTCTAGATGCTAAGGATATTGGGTCTCAAGGTGGTTATCCTTCAGGTGGCTGTCATAATAGTTATTCTTGTAACTTCTTGCCAATAGTCTTCATGACTTCATCTTTTTATACCTCAATTGTGCATTTTTCTTTCTTGTCTAATAGATTCTTAACATCAAACTCATCACCCTATCCTATAGGCGCATTCAACTTGAAGGGTATGTCAAAAGAAGGTGGTTTATTATAAAACACCTTATAGTCAAACTTGCTTGAAGGTTAACCCAATAAGTCTTCTACTCTTTCCATATCTTTAGGGGCATTAGGAGATTTCTCATTGGTTTTAAGGTTTAGGTCCTCAAAGGTGCTTAACACTTCTTCCTCACTAACTCCTGAGTTGATCATCATGGTAGCTGGGGATGGTACATTTTGGTAGTTTAGGAAAGGATTATTTTTGGTGCTTGGGTTTTTAAGGTCTGTGATCTTTCCAAAGTCTATAAGGTTTTAGATTACGTGTTTGAGGCGGATGTAGTTATCCATGGAGTGTTGGATGTTTTGATGGAACTTGTAGTGCTTGTTTGGGTTATAGCCTGGGGTGTTTAGGTTTGGTGGGTTTGGATTAGGTAAAGATTGAAGTAAGCCCTTTTGCATTAGGTGCTCTAGGAATTTTTACAAAGGTTGGTTAAAATTGGAGAATCTCCTTGGTTGTTGAATGACATGCACTTCCACAATCCAACTAGTGCTTCCTTGTTATATGCCCCTAGTTAAGTAGTTTCTTACTATGGTGCTTCTAGCAATCTTCTTTTTCTTACTTTTGATCTCCTCAGCTTGCAACACATCATCATAAAGGTCTACAAATGTCTTAGGGTTCATCATTTGCAACCTTTCAACTAAATTAAGTGACACATTTTGAATAATCATCCTAACCTGATCCTTTTCAGCTAACTTATTCTTCATTAATCCTACTTTATTCATGAATCTAGTTAGAAAATTTGAAAATGACTTGTTAGGCTTCTGCTTGGTCAATTCTAAGTCCTTGATAGATACCTTGAGCCTGGTGTTGTAGTCTATTGCTTTAGAAAAAGTACATAGTTCTCTCCAATCCGCTTAGATAGACTTCTCCAGCTCATGATACCAATTAATAGCCATACCCTCCAAGGATAGTACAAACAACTTGGTAACTATAGACAAATAAGCCTTAGTGGTGCTTATAGTAGTTATGTATTGATTAAGGTGGATCCTTAGGTCTCTAGTATCATTAAACTTCTGCAATTATGGCATCTTGAACTTATCAAGTAGCTTGTCCTCCTTAAATTGCATCATATCATTAAAGTCAAATGAGTACCTGATGCCTTATCTTCTCATAAAATCTTCCATCTTGGACTTTTTTTGAGTCAGTGCTTTCATTTACTTGGATTCCAACTCTTGAACTTGCTCAAGTGATTCGCTATTTGCCTTTTCAACCATGTAGCTTTCAAAATCCTCCAATTTCATTTCTACAGCAGGTATATTCCTAGCAGCATTGTCATTGGTAATGGGTGGTGTGCCCACAATAGGTGGATTAGTCACAACGGGAGGTGCAGCAGCAGCAGGTAGTGGCATTAATCTAGCCAGAGCTTATCTTAGTTTATCTTGCATCATTGCTCTCATGTCATCCATCAATGCTCCTTTGACATCCTCTGGGATCCAGTTTCCTCCTTATTGTTCTATTTCTTTTGCTTAGTTAGGCTATGCATCTTCTAGGTAGAGTGGATTATTGGGTCTCCTTTCCAGTCTACTAAGGATCTCTTTTATAATTGATTACGGGCTCGAATTGGTTCTCACTAATCTGCCAGCTTTCCGACTCCAAACACAGGAAGATCTGGATGA
Organism: Mallotus nudiflorus; assembly: GCA_947683625.1. NCBI lineage: Eukaryota > Viridiplantae > Streptophyta > Magnoliopsida > Malpighiales > Euphorbiaceae > Mallotus > Mallotus nudiflorus. The sequence goes on along the minus strand of CANTUR010000592.1, from coordinate 802,196 downwards.
ATCTATAATGGTTGAAAAACAAATGGTTAGTATAATTCATGTATACATGATGCACGTGCCATGCAAAAATTAATAACTAACAATAAGGTATACAATATCCTTCCAACCTTATTCCTCCCACACACGTATTCAATGGCAAGTCTCTTTTCCTAGGATTTTTGGTCTTAGCCTTAATATTAATAGGGGATATCAAGAACTGATGAACATGCCAAATCTCTCAAAGCATTAAAGTATAGAAATAGTATTTCTAGGTATAAAAGCATAGCCCATTCTTTATCAATCTTAATGGGCTTCTAAAGTATGTGCTTAGGCCTTTATAAATAAAAATACCTTATGATAATAAACACAAGCAATTTGGCTAATCCTAAGGGAAGTTATTAAGCCACTATATGAGCTAAGTCTGGTGAAAAAGGTCAAGGTTCCCTTAGCAAGATGGCCTCCTTTAAGACTTGAGTTATAGGCCAAGGTCAAAGAGGCTCGACATCCTTTGCAAACTTCAGAGAAGACTACCCCCCCTTTAGGACTTGGGTTACAAGTTTTAGTCAGATGAGTCAGTAATCTCTCTAGAATCGAGTTAAGGCTAAGAATGATGGTTAGCCGATCTATAATCATGGAACTATAAACTAATGCCATCGGTTAATAGGGACATGCAAAATGAATGTAAAAATAAAATAATAATTAATAAAATAATTCTAAAGAAAACAAGTAGAATCAGTATCTCTTATCCCTAGTGGAGTCGCCACTCTAGATAGCGGGGTTTAGCGTGCATCTAAGATCTTAGCAACTGCGATACTATTTGAGCTCAGGGCTCTAGAGAACACACTAACCACTATCATAAAGACATCGCATGGAGATAAGGAGTCACCACCCAGCATAATAACTAGGACAAACTAAAAAATGATAGCACTTAATTCCCTAAAAGAAAGCCAGCACCACAACCAATAGATTATGGATATGGAATACCAACTTCTTTCAGTCTTGTGTTCTTTTAGAATTAGTTTATGAATTACTATCTTACCTTATATTTACATGCAATTTCATATAAATCCTTATTTAAAATAATTAACTATAGGAAAACTAGTCATGAAAAATACATGTAAACAATGCACTCATTTAAACTCATAATCCCTAAGTCTAATCTACATTAATTTAAATTAAATTGGCTAAATCTACATGTTTTAATTTACAAGTGAGCCTAAAGACTAAAAGGCCTAATTCCTATTCTATTTTAATTAAGTGATCCTAAGTCAATTTATTTTAATTTTAAAATGGGCCTAAATCTACAAATAATCAAGTATTTAAATTAGTGGGCCTAGTTCTACATATTTTATTTCTAAAGTGATCTTAAATCTGCAGATTATGAAAAAGACTTATATTAAATGGGCTAAATCTAAGTTAATCAAATTAAACGAAATGTGGGCCTATGTCTAAATTAAATAAATGGGTCTAAATTATCTCAACCCTAAATCTAATTAGTTATGGGCCCAAAATACATTTTACTTAATTAAACCTAAAAACCTAAATTTGTTTAAATATGTTAAAGACTGATATGGGTTTAGGGCCCAAAACACATAAAAATAAATAAACAAACTCAAAAAAATAGAAAATATTAAAGAAAATAAACAAAATATCAAAAAAAAATCAATTAAAATAATTTTAAAACCCTAATTTAGTTAAAGTGACTTTAAACAAACAAATAAAATAAAATAATTAACAAGTAAACCTAATTCTATCCACTTAAATCTAATACAATTTTAATTAAACAATCTAATGATTTCTATTGCCATTAATTTTAATTAATTACCTAATTAAAACCCTAATTTTGCTAACCAATTAATTAAAATAGATAGTCACACATACATGCTTTCATTATTCACACTATCGGGGCTATTATGAGGAGCTATTGAAGATCATAAGAAAAGAAAATTAATATAATCCCAAAGATAATAAAAACCTAACAAAAAAATAAAGAACTAAATGAATAAAATCTAAAACTATATTTAGCTACAAAGCTCAATCCATGGCATTCCATGAACCTTCATGGATTTTGTTCTCTAAGTAGGATCATCATATGGTTTAATTTATAAGTGAGCCTAAAAACTAAAGGGCTTAATTCCTATTCTATTTTAATTAAGTGATCCTAAGTCTATTTATTTTAATTTTGAAATGGACCTAAATATACAAATTATGAAGTATTTAAATTAGTGGGTCTAGTTCTACATATTTTATTTCTAAAGTGATATTAAATCTATAGATTATGGAAAAGACTTAAATTAAATGGGCTAAGTCTAAGTTAATTAAATTAAACAAAAGGTGGGCCTATGTCTAAATTAAATAAATGGGTTTAAATTATCTTTACCGTAAATCTAATTAATTATGGGCCCAAAATAAATTTTACTTAATTAAACCTAAAAATCTAAATTTATTTAAATAGGTTAAAGCCTAATCTAGGCTTAGGGCCCAAAACATATAAAAATAAATAAACAAGGCCAAAACAATAGAAAATATTAAAGTAATTAAATAAAATGTCAAACAAATCAATTAAAATTATTTTAAAAACCCTAATTTAATTAAAGTGACTTTAAACAAATAAATAAAATAAAATAATTAACAAGCAAACCTAATTCTATCCACTTAAATTTAATCTAATTTTTATTGAACAATCTGATGATTTCTATTGCCATTAATTTTAATGAATTACCTAATTAAAGCCCTAATTTTGCTAACCAATTAATTAAATAGACAATCACACACACATGCTTTCATTATTCCTACTATCAGAGTTATTACAAGGAGCTATTAAAGATAATAAGAAAAGAAAATTAAAATAATCCCAAAAATAATAAAAACCTAACCAAAACAAAAATAAAGAACTAAATAAATAAAATATGAAACTATATTTAGCTACAAAGCTCAATCCATGGCATTCCATGAATCTTCAAGGATTTTGTTTTCTAAGTAGGATAATCATGTAATCCCCTCTATAGTCAGCAACACAACAGAATAAATAATGATTAGTGAATAACGAATAACATAAAAAATAAATATAATTGAAATTTAGTGAAATCAATAGTAGAAATAAAAAAATAAAAGAAAATAGGAAAGGAGAAGATGATGCTTATGGATGCAGTGTAGGTTGTTCCTCAGACTAGTAAAAAATCACCGTTACTTTAAAGTAGGTCTTAAAAAAAACTTGTTATTTCGTCTTCTTAAAAGCCTAGTACTGCTTGCTTAAAAAAACAATAAATCATAAGAGAATATATATTTTTGTGTACCACTTAAGGACAAAAACAAAGTCTCTAATACAGAGAAAAAAGAGAGCTAAGAGAGTCATCAAAAGGTTTTAGTGTCATTCTTTTTGTCCTCCCTCCTCCCATGTGTCTGTGCCTAAGCAAGTCATTTATAGGAAAACCTAGCTAAAAAAAATGTATTATGCTGTGATTTGTTTTTCAGAGTTTTAGTTTTAAAAGGATTTTAATTTCCTAAAAAATTCAGATACATATTAAAATGAAATTTTTAACTAATTAAAATTCAGGAAAGATATTTTTATTTACTGCAAAAATATAAAAAATGGACGAAAAACCTATAATTTTGACTAAATTTTTTTAATTCCGATTGAAATTATAGAATTTCGATATCTTTTTTTACTTTTAATTAAAAAAAGACCCTTAAGAGTATTCAAACTTTCCAAATGGGTCCTAAAAAAACATTACAATTAAGTCTTTAAAAAAACCAATTAAACTCTTTTGAAAATACATTTAGACTTTTGAGGTTTTAAACTTCAAGTATTAAAAGACTATTTATAGCATTTTTCATCATCGAAGTCCTTTATCACATCCACACTTCATCATTCTGAAATTGGGTGTTTACAGTCGCCAAAAAGATTTAATGATGAAATGAATCCCCAAGATGACTAGAGTCTGCTCATTCATAACACCTCTTAAGTGTGCAACCTTAAAAACCTAACCGACCCCACTAGTGTGAAAAATCGATCACCAAGCCATTAAGTTGTGCCTCAACCTTGTAAAATACAAATTACCATAACAATGAGAGGTTTTTTTTTCTAGAAAGCTCCTCTTATAATACTTAGCTTATTGGGCTGGTGTGCACTTCGTTAAACCGGGACCCAAGTCCATGAAAAAAATAGAAATTGATTTTGACAAAACAAACCTTAAAAACACATCCGGAAGGCCCAAGACCTCAGAAAGTTGTCTTGGAATGGTCAAACACAACTCGAGGATCAGCGCATATTGCTCAAAAGTGCACATAAATGTACCTAGGTGTCATGTACTAAAATCAAGGTTGAATTTGTCAAAATAAACTCTGAAAATGCATCCAGAAGGCCTAAAAACTATAGGAATCAACCCTAGAGTAGGTGTGTAAAACCCGAGAAGTGCGTATGGAAGACCAAAGTGCGTGTGGCCACTTGTAAAATCCTCAATATACACACGTGACAACACCCCTTCCACCTTATTCTACATAATTTTCCATATAAATAGAACCCTTCACACCCCATTTTAGAGAGGGAGAGTAAGTGGAAACAGACACACACACACTTAAAAAATAAGTCTGATCAAAGGCCCTAAAAACCCCTTTTTAGATAGTTTTTGCTCTCCCATAGCCTTTCTCTTAGGTTGTTAGATCCCTTTTCCACTAAACCAAGCTTCATCTTTATCAAAACATGCTTCAAAGGTATACAATCTAGCATCATTCTATTATCATTTTGAACCTCTCGATGAGGAAAGCTTAATAATCTCTTAAAGCTAAAGCTTCCAAACCCACGCAAGCTCAATCGAGTCTGAGGACCACACAATTATTTTAGCACGTTTATTTTAAAACATTGCATTTTATTTTACTATCACCAACATTTAGGAATACTGTTATGCTTGTGTGATGAGGTTGGCAATCTTACATGCTATGTGAATACTATATGCTTTATTATGCTTGTTTCATATCATCATTTCATATCCTCTTTTTTTGAAATCATGAAATCACATCGTAAATTCCAATAATGAGAAAAGTTCTTATCTCAAAATCGAGTCATCATGCTCTTAGTCTGGTGATGACCTCATCATCCTTTATATTATTGTCATACATCATCATAAATAATCACTACAAACATGCATGATCTCCCTATTATTCATGAAATCTAGCAAGTTGTGTGAATGGTTGTGTTAATCTTGCAAACCATTCATATCCAAATTAGATTTACTTTTCCATAAACTTTTCCTTTATATATATATATATATATATATATATATATATATATATATATATATATATATTATATTATTATTATTATTATTATTATTAAGAAAGTGATGTAACAATTAAATTTTTAGCTTTATTATCTTCCACTATCTAATTTATTGTGTGAATGCTATAAAAACTGTCATTACTGAAACTAGGGTGTTGCAGTAACTATACATCGAATATCATATTATGAGAAATAGTAAAAAATTACACACGATCCCCCGAACCCAGAAATCTCTACTAGGGACAATACTCATAGAGTGACTCAATGTTGTCCCTTTCTTTTCTCAATTTTCTAAAAATTGGGTGGTGACTCCACAAAATTAAAAGCATCTTGTCCCCTTGAGACCAATCATTTGTTCCTATTCAGTAAAGTTGCCATGTCTGTCGAAAATGGAAAGACCCATACAATGTCCCATAAAATTATACCGCTATCCAAAAGTAAGAGATGGTTGCTCATTATTAGTATGGTCTATTTGTAAGTGAAGAGATTTTGTAAAAATGTAATGTTATTCTTTTTCATTCTTCCTTTTTAATTGTAATGATGTGTCTCCAATCATAAGGTCATGATACTCCACCATTAAAGCTATGGCTTTGGGTTGTATTTGTATTTTTTCCATTCTATTAATGCTATAGTAGAGGGCTTCATTCCTTTTATTAACATCTCTTACAAAAAAGTTTCAAGAGTTAGAGGTCTTATTTCATGATCAAATAATTTTTTAGAGTGCATTCATTTCAAGTTTCGAGTGCATCCTTCCCATTTTAGGGTTGATCGTGTATATCACTGGGATGCTGGACCTTCTGATAAGGAATTGAGAGAGGTGTTTTAAGGATTTGATGCATTAATTTTTTTAGTATTCTCATGGTTATCATAGATACATTCAGGAGCATATGTTAGGGTAGATTCCCATTGACCCACCTAAGGTATGCTTGTCTTTTATTACTCTTTATCTTGTGACTATCTTTTGCATTCACAATTCATGGGAGTAGGTTTTTCTTTTATTGAGACTCCATGTGATGCTTCAAAATAGGCTATAGAGATGGATGTTGAGTCTAAAGAGCTTCAGCTTCCCACCCATCCTCCTAAGGTTGCATAAGATGAGATTTCTTAACAGTGTTGCCCTTTCTATTTTACTTCTTTAGATGCTTTACATGTGAATACTCTGACTACTTTCCTACACTTTTACAACACTAATTTTGAATATCAATAGTAGAGAAATTTTGTCTAGGGTCAAAGACTTTTATTATGCAGATTAAGTATATCACAATAGATGTATGCTAGTGTATGCATGATATGTATGATATGCATGATCATAATAGGTCTTTTATTTAGAAGCGAGCTATGTTGTTGATCTTAGAGTGTAAGAATGAGTTATTTCATCTACATCTTGTAGGTTTGAGCATTGAATGCTTCGCTATTGGAACTTCTGATGTTAGACTTTCTAATAGAGTTTGTTGGATAAATGACAATGCTATGCTATATTGATGAGCTATTGGCTATTGCTTGTAATTTACATCTTTTTGCTCTTAGTATTCTTTTCCTGACTCTTTAATTCTTGGATACATATTTACTGTTCAATAATTTTTCCCCCAGAGTTACGTTTTGCCCCTAGAGCTACTTTTTGCCCCTAGTTTCTGGTAGTTTTCTTTTTTCCTTCATGAGTATTAAAGATGTAATGGAATGATTGAACTGACTGAAGAGAGTTCTTAAAAATGAATTCAACTATACTTGCTCCTATTAGAAGGCATAGATTGCAACATGAGTTATTAAGCCACCTGAATTCCCTGGGTACAAAGGGATAATAGACTTACAAACATAATCATAGAGGGGTAACAAGAAGGGAAAACATAACTAAAATAGTGATCTCATAGCTTTAATTTTAGTTTTTAATATGTATTGTCTTTCTATTTAGATATTTATGCAGTATGATAAAGATGAATATATATTTGAACAATAATTTCAAATTCACTATGTTATATGTTATATAATAGCTATAACACAATTTCATTACACAGAAACTATAGCTTAAATTTTTAAACTCACGATTTGCTAGACACTACACAGTAGTTATAATATATTTTTACTAAATGTTCCATAGAAAATATAGCAAAACTTTTACCCATAGTTACTAAACGTTCCACTGGAACTATAGTACAGCTAGCTAGATACTACACAGTAGTTATAGCATATTTTCACTAAACATCCCATAGGGAATATAGTGAAAATCATAACCACTAGACGTCCCACAAGGAATATAATGAAAATCATGATAATTATATGTCCCACAAGGAATATAGTGAAAATCACATCACTAGATGTCCCATAGAGAATATAGTGAAAATCACAATAACTAGACATCCTATAGGGAATATAGTAAAAATCACAATCACTAGACATCTCATTGGGAAAATAGTGAAAATCATGATCACTAGACACCCTATAAGGAATATAATGAAATCACAATCGCTAAACATTCCATAGGGAATATAGTGTCACCTGGCAAACATCTGTAGGGAATATAGCAAAATACACTGAACGTAGTGTTAATCGTTATTCACTGAACATAATGATAGTATCATTGCTATATGTTCCACTGGAACTATACCCTATTTTCAAAATACATTGAATGCAATGTCAACTGTGATTCACTAAACATAGTGATAGCATCACTGTGATATGTTCCATCAGAACTATAGTCCATTTTCAAAATACACTGAACATAGTGTCAATCACTATTCATTAAACATAATAATAACATCACAAGCTAGAAATTCCACAGTTATTCTAGTAACCCCTAAATATTATTCATTACTGCATAGTGTTATGCATAGGCATGGCACACAGGTAACTGTTTTAACTCTTTGCTTTAAAATTTTATGCAAACATCGACAAAAGGGGGTAACTGTAAGCACCTAATTTTAAGATGCAATAATGCATATATGCGATGAGAGCTCTTACAATGAAAATGTGATCGACATTGATCTCTAGATGTTGAATTAGGATTTTTAAGACTAAAATTATGAGTTTTAAGGACTTAATTGCAACATTTTTTTGGAGTTTAATTGTAAAATTGAATTTCTTTTAGGGGCCTTTTTGTATTAAAATTTACAAAAAGGTTGATCGATTTTATAGAAAACCAATTAGAAATATATAATTTTGATTGAAATTACAAATTTTTGATTGGAAATACATAAATCTGATCAGATTTCCATAATCTCGATCGACACAGTTTTATTTTATTTTTGGTTGCTTAAAATAATAAATATAAATATAAATAAATAAATTTAATATATCATGTTATGCATGTTTTACATGTTTTATCCATGTTTATTTATCTTTTTCTTGGATTAAATTATCAAATATAATAATCTTATCAGCTAGAGAAGTGTATTTGGATTTAAAAGAATGAACACTATTGAGTTTCAAAAGGAGGATGTCTAAAAAAAAGATGCTGTTTTGAAAAGAAAAAGGCAAAAAGAAAAAGAGTTTTTTACATAAAATGAAAATAGGGTTTTGAAAAAAATACAAAGAGTTAAAAGTTTTTAAAAAGAATGTGCTTTTGGTTTTGAAGAGACAACTTTCTAATCCTAAAGCCAAAATTAGTCAGGAGATCAATTTTCAACGGTGAATTCTTCTTCTGAGGAGCAATCGACAACACTGCATCCATAAATCATCCTCTTATACCCTTTTCTTTTTTATTATTTTTTATTTGATTTTTATTTTGATTTGATTTTATTATATTTTTATTATTAATTATTTATTGATTTCTCTTTGTTGTATATTTTTTATGTTTTATGGCTATAATGGGTATTATGATTGAATTGGTGGGAATTGGAAGAAACATGGATTTAATCTTATTAAGATTTTCACGTAGATTTTAGGGTTCTTATTTTTTATTATTCTATGTTTTCTATTTTGTTTATTTGTTTTATTGGGCTATGTATTTAATTATTTTTTTATTCTCTGTATGTAGGAATTTTAATAGCCCCAATAGTAGAAGTTGTATCATTAAAATTAATTAGTAACGGGATTCATTTGGTAAAACCCTAATAAAATTAATAGTGGTTGTAGATTAATTTAGGTTGCATGTAATTGAAATTAGGGTTAAAAATCACTAAATTTATGTTTTTTATTCATTAATTGCTTTATTTTATTATTTGGGCTTGTTTGTTTATTTTTGTGTGTTTTGGGTCCTAAGCCCACGTTTAGGATTAACCCATTTAAAATATGCTTTTAATTGGATTTTAGGTTTTAATTAACTTTAAAATCAATTTAGGCCCCATTAAGATTAACTTAGACTTAAGCCCACTTTAGTTTAATTAAAGTTAACTTAGACTTTGCTCAACCCGTAAAGCATTCTTTTAAAAATAAATAGACTTAGGCTCATTTTCACTTAAATTAAAATTAACTAGAACTGGGCCCATTAATTCAAACCCAATCCAATTCATTTCCATAAAAATTAATAGATTTAGGCCCATTTCTTTAGAATTAAAAAAGTAAATTTAGTTCACTACTTTAATTAAAATGTAGGCCCACCTTTAGTTCCATTTCACTTGTAAATAAAATATAGACTTAGCTAACTTAATTAAAATTAACATAGTTTAGACTAATTTAGGGAGGTCTCATTATATGAATGCATTATTTATGTGCCTTTTCATGACTAGTTGCCTTGGAGTTAGATGAATGCTAAATTAGGGTTTATATGAGATTGCATGTAAATAGGGAGTAATTTAGTAATTAATAAGGTAATCATAAATGAACACAAGACTGAAAGAAGTTAGTATTCCATATCCAGAATCTTCTGGTTATTACTAACTCTCTTTTAGAGAATCGAGTTACCACCACCTTCGAATTGTCCCAGTTATTACCCTAGGTGGTGACTTCTCATCTCCACACTATGACTTTGTGATATAGTAGTGTCTTCTCTTGAGCTCTGAGCTCACATAGTGTCGCAGTTGCTAAAATCTTGGACGTACGCTAAACCCCATCATCGACACAATTGCCTTTAATAATAGAAGGATAACCATAAAAACACACATTAACAGCTTGATGATTGAATTTTGATCTATTATAGGAAATAGAAGAAAAACATTGACAACTAAAGACTTTAATATGATCAAGAATAAGTTTATTATAAATAACATGATAGCAAGTTTGATTTTGTAAAATTGGAGTGGGAATGCGATTAATCATATATACAACATGTAATATACAATTAATCCAAAAAATAATGGGTAAATTTGCTTGAATTTTAAGTGCTCGTGCAATGTTTAATATATGCTAATGCTTTTGTTCTGCAATGCTATTTTGTTGAAGGGTATAAAAACACATAATTTGATGACTATCCTTTAAATGCATAAAAAAATTGCATATCAAATTCCTTGCCCTTTTTTGTTGAAATACATTTTAATTTTATGTTGAACTATGTTTCAAAAAATGAACAAATAAATTTTGAATAAAAAATTGCACTTAAAATTTTAATTTTATAGGAAAAATCCACACATAGTGACTCTTATCATCAACAATTGATAAAAAAATAACTATAGCCATAAAGTGAAGCATGTGACATTAGCCCCTAAATATCAATTTGGATTAAATCTTAATAGTGATGTATTTTTTAATTGCAAATAGTAAAAGTAAGTCTTTTTTGCTTACTAAATTGACATATATCACAAATAAAATTATGGGATGTAACAAAACTATCAATTTGACTAAGTATTATTAGCCTTAGAAAGGAAAGATGGCCAAGTCTATAATGCCATAAAGTTTCAATTATCACATTACAAGAAATAGGTGTTGATTAAGGAAAAGAAAGTGATAGTGGATGAGTAAAACATCTTGATACTAAAAATCATGTAGTCCAATACATATATAAGCCATTATGTTCTTTAGTTATAATAATCATTTTCAAAGTTTTAATGTCTCATATATAGCAAAGGTTAGGCAAAAAAATGAGGAAAAAATGGAATGTTTACTATGTTTGCTCATAGAGATAAGGTTGAAGACAAAGTTAGGAGCATAGCTCATTTTGTAATATAAGGTTAGGATTAAGTTGTACTTCCCCAATATGAATAACCAAGACAGAGGCCTTATTTGGTAGCTTCATAAATATGTGATGAACAACTTTATATGAAAAACATTGATTTAATGAACTCACTATAAGATTTGTAGCCCTATGTCTCTTATCCAATTTAAGTATGCAATTATTACATTAGCAACTATAACATGAGAATGAAGCTGAAACATTATTTATTGAGGCTGAATATCCAAGTGCACTAGATTGAATCAGAGAAAGAAACTAATTGTATTTCTCCTTAGTGAAGGTTAAGTTTTATGGTTCACTAATAGAATTCATATTGTTTTCTTCCCTTTTGCATAAGCTTCAATGAACTTAGTATCATTCAAATTAGTAAACATAAAATTGATCTTAAGTTGATTAATCAATTTGATATAATTATTTTTGTTTAGTTTGTAACCAAATGGATAACCATGCTTTTTATAGCATTGATATATAAATGACCATAAAAAACACATAATGAATAAGTGGGCTTCTTTATGAAATTACCATATTTATATGGTTATGAGTGACTAAGTCTCTTTTGTTCTTCCCTTTTTAGGAAAATGAGGGACATTGCTACTTTATTGAAGGAGCATTTGTTATGTTTACAAGACATGGAAAAATGATTGGTCTTAGGGAGATGTGAGACACTTTGTATATGGAGTTGCCACTCGATTTTTAAAAAATTGAGAAAAATGTAAGGGATGGCAAGAATTTAAGAAAACATTTTTGAAAACTAAAATTTAGAAATAGAACATGTTGGAGGTGTATAGTCAATATCGAAATTCTATATTTTCATCAAAATACATAATTCTAATTGAAATTATGCATTTTCGATCAGAAATGTGCAATTCTGATTAAAATTGTATATTTCTAACTAGATGTGGGTAATTTTGGTCTAAAATACATATTTCTAATTAAGAATATTTAATTTTAATCAAAATTACATAATTATTATTCATAATTTTACCTTTTGACCCCCTTTTCCTATTTTCTTTTATTTGTAAATTTGACCCACAAAAGAAAATAAAAATGTTACAAATAAATCTTAAAAAAGGCTACAATTAAGCACTTATTTATAACATCATGTTATAACCTTTTTTAAGGTTGCAAATAAGTCTTATAAAAGCACCCAAAATCATCTCTCAAAATCCTAAAATTAGGTGCTTATAACATGATGATTTTGTGAGATGCTTTATGCAATCAGGAAGTTTTGATCTTTCTGAAGTTTTGATATGGTGATTTGCTTGAATGCTCACACAGTGATGATGTCATCTATCGACATGCTAATGCAGTGATCTACGTAGATGTGAGATGATGTCATATACTTAGATGTTGATGCAATAATCTAATTAGATGTATGATGATGTTACCTTTTTGGCTTTACTAGAGGTGCTTTTTAATTTTAATTGATGATGATCACTTTTGAATTCTTATTGGCTGATTGCAGCTTGAAGTCCTTTTTTTTTATTATAGGTGTTGCTCGATCTTATTTGATAATGATTTTTAAATTCTTATTAGCTGATCTCATCAATTTGAAAACATGATCCATAACTCATGGCCAACAATAAATTTCAATTATCAAGAGGCTTTTAAACAGGGAAGTGATAGCTGACCATACATTATTTTTTCTACAAGAATTTCCTTTCTTTAGCATCCCCTATGATGAGTGTGAAAAAAAAGGATTTCATTAAGTAGTCTTTGTGTTAGGAAAAATTCAATTTCAGTTAATTTTGTGTTTCTTTTATTCAGTTTTTATTTAGTTGAGTACTTACTACATGTCTTGTGTGTTTATTTATTTTTATGTATTAGTTGGTTTATTTTTGGTTGATTTTTATGTATTTAGGGAAGTCAAAGAATAGTATAGGAAGGTTATATGGGAGCTGTGAGCACTTGAAGCGAGCCTAAAAAGCAATGGAGGTCAATATGCAATAATGCTAAAAAAGGGATGTGCACGGCCATGCGCAAAATGCACACAACCATGCGACTTGGTGATTTGAAAAATTCAGAGTCGAATTTAATTGCTGACTCATGAGGGACAAGATGGAGATTTCACATGGCTGTAACCTTAGGGCTGGTAATTAGGGTTTTATAAGAGGGTAGCCACCAGAAACAGGAGGATTATTATTCTTTTTTTTTTATCATCACTTTTTGGAGATACAATTTTTCTTAGAGGAGTTTTGAGAAAACAAGGAATTTTTCTTGCTTATGTTAGTTTGGAGATTGGAGAATAAAAATTGAAGAACATCAAGTTTCATATTTAACAGGGGTTTATTCTATTGAATTGTTTTTGTTCATTCTTAATTTTAATTCAATGATGATGTCTATTTTCTTTTATTATTCTTCTTTATTTCTTAAAATTAACATGAGTAGCTAAATTCTTAGTTAGGGTTCTTATTGCTATTCAACTATAGGCTAATCACAATTAAACCTAAGCCATTAACCTAGATCCTTTGGTTGTTGTTGAACTTAATGTCTTCTTAGGATTGATTACCCTTTGATTGAATATACATAATAAAACTTGATCGAGAGATGGGTTGTATTGGATTTAAACAGTAACCTGTTAGATGCTTTCTTAGTTGAGAAACATTTAAACAACTAATATTGATTAAGGGTTAGTGCTTAAACTAGGTTAACCGAACACTTAGTAGGCGAGAGCTTTAAATATAAGAACGTCAATTTACTTGGTTAATCATAGGGTTGGCTTAGGAGGAAAACCTATGATTCTAGGGAAACCCTTAAATTGGATTAAGGTTAGGTATGGCTTAGCTGTAAATTGATTTTAAATAAAGGTTGAATTGGTAATAAAAACCCTAGCTCTCTAAAGTGATTGTTATTTCATTGTGATTTTTGTATTTTTGATTTGGTTTAATTTTTAGTTTAATTCAAAATACACTATTTCGTTGTTTAAACAAACAAACACAACTAGTATCACTGTAGTCAATCTTCAATCTTTATAGGATTGATATTTAATTACTACTTGTATGAATCCGTATACTTGTGAGGCGCCGTTGCCGGGGATTGCCAAATTGATATTGTTGAGAATTTTATGTTGTTTGATTTAGACATTATTTTTTACTTTTGTTTTTATTATTTTTTAGTTTTACAGGAACTCTTGTTGTTGCATGCACATAACGTGTGGCATAAGCAGACAAGTAATCCAATTAATAACAGTTGATTTAGAGATTGAGAAAACTATTCATATAGGGAGAAGATAGAATAGAGATAGGATGAATGAAGGGGAAGCACACAATGAGCAAGATGGCCAAAATGGGCATGTTGCCCACAGAACTATGAGGGACTTTGTGAGTCCCAATGTCCAAGGTGATCAAACTCTAATTTTGAGGCCAGCGGTTGTTGCAAACAACTTTGAAATCAAACCCACCATGATCCAAATGATTCAAAACTCACAGTTTAGTGGCTTACCACATGAGGATCTAATTGGTCACATGACAAGATTTTTGGAGTATTATTCGACCTTCAAGATGAATGGAGTATAGCCAGAAGCAATTAGGCTCATCCTTTTTCCATTTTCATTGATGGATAGAGCAAAAAGATGGTTCACTAGCTTGGCACCTAACTCTATAAACACATAACAGGAGCTTTATACATCATTTTTCAATAAGTACTTTCCACCAGCTAAAGTACTCAAAATAAAAAATGAAATCAACTCTTTCTATCAAAGAGATTATGAAAGTTTTTATGAGTGTTGGGATAGATTCAAGGATCTTCAGCGACAATGTCCACCACAGCTGATTCCTTCATGGGATTTGGCACAATCTTTTTACAAGGGTATGAATCCTATAGTGAGAGCAAACATAGATGCATCAGCATGAGGAACTATCATGTCTAAGACACCAGAAGATGCCTTAGAGCTTTTTGAAGAAATGGCTAATACCCAAAGCCTCTGGTCTAGTGAGAGAGCTATTCAAAAGAGAGGGGGAGCAATTGAAGTGGACAGTTTGATGATGTTAAATGCAAAGATAGATGCTTTATCTAAAAGAATGGATAAAATGAATATTAATGCCATATCTAACTTGTCTTCCTCTTATGAATTATGTTAGGGTAGTCATCCAACTATAGAGTGTCAAATGATGCAAAGCTTGTCCATGGAGAATGTAAACTTTGTGAAAAACTTTAAAGGACAACATAACCAAGTGCATGGCAACACCTATAATCCAAGTTGGATAAATCATCCTAATTTCTCTTAGAGCAACCAAGGGAATAACCAGTGGAGATCACAAGCACCACCTGGTTTTGTAGGGCATAATGTGCAACACCAATAACCAAATTACCACCAAGAAAAAAATTCATTTTCTGGGAGTTCTTTAAAGAGCAAGTTGGAGAAGTTCATGGATGTGAAGTCCATAAAAATGAATTAACAAGATGAAGTTACAAAAAGGTTAGAAGGCAGATTTGAGCAAATGTATTAAGACACTCAACTGATGTTCAAGAACCACTCTTTCTCTATTCATAATTTAGAGGTGCAAATGGGGCAGTTGGCAAATTCTTTGTCAATGAGGAATCAAGGTTCTTTGCCAAGCAATATTGAGAAGAATCTAAAAGAACAATTGAAGGCTATCACCTTGAGAAGTGGAATAGAGATACAAATCCCAAAAGCAACAATGGAATATGAGCAGGAAAAGAATAAGGAAGAGGAGAAAGAGCAAGAGGATAAATGGGTTCAAGTGCAAATAGAGGAGAAGCTACAAGGTGATAACAACAATAAGGAACGAGTAGTGGGGAAACCTACACCACCACTAGTGAAACCTTACAAACCTCAAACTCCATATCCTTAAAGACTGAAGAAACAAGAGCATGATCAATAATTTGCTAAATTTCTAGAGAGGTTTAAAGCACTTCACATCAATATGCCTCTGGTGGAATGTCTTTCGCAAATGCCTAAGTACACTAAATTTCTCAAGGAACTAATTCCCAATAAAAAGAAGTTGCAAGAATGTGAGACCATCACACTCACAAAAGAGTGTAGCACTATCATCTCAAAGAAACTTCCTTTAAAAAGGAAGCATCTAGGGAGTCTCACTATTCCTTATTTTATGGGAAATTTAGATTTTCAAAGAGCTTTATGTGATTCTGGAGCTTCAATTCATCTTATGCCTTTGTCTGTTGATAAGAAATTAGGATTAGAAGAAGCAAAACCTACAAGCATTCGATTGCAACTTGCATATAGGACAGTGAATGAACCAGAAGGGATAGTTGAGGATGTGTTAATAAGGGCTGGAAAATTTATTTTTCCAGTGGATTTCATAGTCCTTGACTTTGAAGAAGACGAGGAGGTTCCACTAATCTTTGGTATGCCATTCCTTTACACTGCTAGAGCAATAATTGACGTCTATGATGGAACTCTTATATTAAGAGTGGGGGATGAGAGCTGTAAGTTTAATATCGATGAGACTATGAAATATCCCTATGATGAAGATTTTTGCATGCGAGTTGAAGTCATTGATGAATGTGTGAATGAAGTCCAACGACAGAGGTTGGCATGGTCTGTAGAAATTAAGAATATTGAGAAGTGCTTACAGGTACAATCTTCTCAAGAAGAAGTGACTCTCAAATACCTGCACCAACCACACATACAACTACCAAACACTGAACCTACACCACCCTCAATCATAAAACCACCAAAACTAGACTTGAAGCCATTACCTCAATATTTAAGATACACTTTTCTTGGTGACGACCAAACTTTACCTGTGATTATATCTTCTAAACTTAGCAAAGAGCAAGAGGATTTATTGGTGAACATGCTGAAGAGAAAAATAAAGGCAATCGGGTGGCAAATTTCGAATATAAGAGGAATAAGTCCCTCTTATTGCATGCATAATATTTTGATGGAGGATGGACATAAGCCAACCATTGAAAGATAGAGGATGATTAACCCGAACATGCAAGAGGTTATAAAGAAATAAGTAGTCAAACTACTTGATGCAGGAATTATTTATCCAATCTCTAACAGTTCTTGGGTTAGCCCAATTCAGTGTGTGTCGAAGAAGAGGGGAATAATTATTGTGCAAAATACAGAAGGAGATTTTTTTCCAGCAAGAGTCGTGAATGGATGGAGAGTGTGCATTGATTATAGGAAACTAAACTCATCCACAAGGAAAGACCATTTCCCATTACCCTTTATTGATCAAATGTTAGAGCGGATAGCAGGACATGCTTTTTACTACTTCCTAGATGGTTATTTAGGCTTCAATCAAATTTCAATAGCTCTAAAAGATCAAGAGAAGACCACCTTTACATGTCCTTATGGAAAATTTGCATATAGGAGGATGCCATTTAGGTTATGTAATGCTCCTCCAACGTTTCAGAGATGTATGATGGCTATATTTGCAGATTTAATGGAGGAGATCATGGATGTTTTCACAGATGATTTTTATGTCTATGGAAACTCATTTGAAGGATGTCTGAGCAATTTGGAGCAAGTTTTGGCATGTTATGAGGAAAAAAATTTGGTGCTGAATTGGGAAAAGTGCCATTTCATGGTAGATGAAGGTGTTGTACTTGGACATAAGATTTTATCTCAAGGCATTCAAGTGGATAAGGCAAAGGTGGAGGCAATTGAGAAGCTGTAATACCCCACAAATGCTAAAGGAGTTAGGAGTTTTCTTGGTCATGCAGGCTTCTATAGGTGATTTATCAAGGATTTCTCAAAAATCTCAAAACCCCTTTGTAAGTTACTTGAAAAAGATTCACCTTTTAATTTTACTGATGATTGCAAATTGGCTTTTGATAGGTTGAAACAAGCACTTGTTTCTACTCCTATAGTGATGGCACCAGATTGGAGTCTACCATTCCAGTTGATGTGTGATGATAGTGATCATGCAATAAGAGTCGTTCTTAGCCAAAGAAAGGAGAATAAGTTGCATGTGATCTATTATGCGAGCTGAACATTGACATATACTCAGTTGAATTATGCTACTATAGAAAAGGAGATACTGACTGTTATATTTGCTTTTGATAAGTTCATATCATACCTCCTTGGATTTAAGGAAATTATATACACAGATCATACAACATTGAAGTATTTAATGAATAAAAAAAATTCAAAACCAAGGCTCATAAGATGGGTACTTCTTTTGCAAGAGTTTGATATTAAGATCAGAGACAAGAAAGGAGCTGAAAATGTAGTAGCTGATCATCTTTCAAGGTTGGAGTTGAAACACGAGGAAAGTGATAAGCAAGAGCCTATCAAGGAGATGTTCCCTAACGAAATTCTTTTCACTATAGGATTTATGGTTGTGTATACAATGACTCATTCATATCCTCATGGAGCCATGGAATTGAGAAACATAAGAGGAGACACATTCAAAGTGAATGGGCAAAGGTTAAAGCTATACCATAGAAGCACATTGGGGGAGTTCCATCAAGTTTCATACTTGAGGGAATTAACTAGATGATCAATTTGATGGTCTAGCTCATGGACCATTAAAAGAGCGCTTCTTGGGGGCTCAACTAAGATTATTTTTTATTTGTATTTGTATTTGTATTTGTATTTTTTGTTTTTATTATTAGTTATTTGTTTTATGTTTTTGCAAGTTTATTCTATTTTTGATGATTATTTCTGGTGCATTTCAGGGAATGAAAGAAAGGTTAGAGCTCTAAAAGAGGTCTTGTGAGTTAAATATTTGGTGGAATTTTTGTTTTGAGTGACTTGTAATTTAAATTTATAATGCATTGCTTGTCTATGTGTGTTGAATTTTTAATTCAACAAATTTCAGAAGTATGCATGTATAGGGCACACGGCCCTGCGTATTTTGCACATGGCCATGCATCTTGCGTCGCCACTTTTGAACCATTAGGTCACATGGCCGTGCGCATTTTGCACACGGTCGTGCACCTTACGATGCCAGAACTTGACACACGGCTATGTAAATTTTGCACATGGCCGTGTGACGAGACAAACCCTTTTTTTAAAAAAAAAAAGACACAAAAATTTATTTTAAGTGGATTTTTCCAGTTCCCAACACTCCACAATTCCCTAATTGAGTAATAAATATGTAAGGCTTGTCCTACCAATATGATGCAAAAAAAAAATTATGTGCTAGCAGGTAACACGACCGTGTGTATTTTGCACACGGCCGTGCATGATACCACGTCAATCAGGTAGCATGGCCATGCGTATTTTGCACACGGCCATACGACTTGATGGACAGGACAATTCGAATTCCTCAAAATTTTCCTATTATGGACATTACAATGAGGACATTGCACATTTTAAGTGTGGGGGAGGAATTAAATTTTTTTATATTCGAGCTTGTTAGTTGTGACTCCAGAGCTAAAAGTTTGTAACTTCAAATTGATGAAATCTTTCACATCCTTCCTCAAAGAAAAAGATCTAAAGCTATAAATGAAACTGCAAAGTGCATCATGGTCACACCATATATTCCCCCTCCAGTTTCAATGGAATAAAGGGAGTATATTGTTCTCTAATTTTCTTTTAGTTATTTATTTTCTTTTCATGACTGTATGCTTGTGTGTTTGTTTTACTTTAAGAGTCTACATGCTTTATTTATTTATTTATTTTTACCCTTTTATGTGTTTGTGCCTTGCTCTTACACTTGAATTTTTGCAACATATATACCTTTAGAGCCTTATTCATTAATCTTAGTTTTCTTGAAGAAATGCCTTAATCTTCCCTTAATGGATCATTTCAAATTTTTAAATTAGAAGAGCAACTTATGGTTAAGAATTTTTACATTTTAATGAACATTAATGCTTACTTTTCTATTGAACAAGTGAATCTAGATGATTAATATTGAAGAAAAGTATTTATGAGTAGGAATTTGAGGTTGCTTTAGAGTGGTTATAAATGTTAAAAAAAAAAACAATCAAGAAGTGAGATGGAGCATAAAACGCACTCATTTGGAGCTTAAAATTGAAAAGAAAAAATCTTTTAAATGCTCCTTCTACTCCAATGCTCTTTAAGAGTAAGAGTATCCAAAGGACCTTTTTTGGAGGTTTTCACATTGAGTAACATAAGAAAGGTAGGGGATGCTGAGATTGGAAAGATATTGATTGATGAACTTCTTAGCCTCTTTATTGTTGGCACGATTCCTACTTGTTTTTATTTTTCTTGAGTGTCAATCGTCTGTTTTCATATTTTCACTAGAAAAGTATGCTCTTCACACAGTAATAAATATATTCTTGACCTCAGTTGCTGTTTTAAATTTTGAGTTTTTAAACTTTTTATTAAAAGAAGATTATAATAGTTAGTCCAGTTAAGCTAGTTAATGAATATGATTCTTTAGGTAGATATGTGTTTTTAGGTTTTGCTTGAGGACAAGCAAATATTCAAGTGTGGGGGAATTTGATGAGTGTGAAAAAAAATGTACATTTCATTAAGTAGTCTTTGTGTTAGGAAAAATTCAATTTCAGCTAAGTTTGTGTTTCTTTTATTCAGTTTTTATTTAGTTGAGTACTTACTGCATGTCTTGTGTGTTTGTTTATTTTTACATATTAGTTGGTTTATTTTTTGTTGATTTTTATGTATTTAAGGAAGTTAAAGAATAGTTAAAGCGAGCTTAAAAAGCAATGGCGGTCAATATGCAATAATGCTGAAAAAGGATGTGCACAGCCGTGTGCAAAATGCACACGGCTGTGTGACCTGGTGATTGGAAAAATTCAGAGTCGAATTTAATTACTGACTCATGAGGGATAAGATGGAGATTTCGCATGGCTGTAACCCTAAGGCTGGTAATTAGGGTTTTATAAGAGGGTAGCCACCGGAAATAGGAGGATTATTATTCTTTTTTTTAATCATCACTTTTTGGAGATACAATTTTTCTTAGAGGAGTTTTGAGAAAACAAGGAATTTTTCTTACTTATGTTAGTTTGGAGATTGGAGAATAAAAATTGAAGAACATCAAGCATCCTATTTAACAGGGGGTTTATTCTATTTAATTGTTTTTGCTCGTTCTTAATTTTAATTCAATGATGATGTCTATTTTATTTTATTATTCTTCTTTATTTCTTTAAATTAAAATGAGTAGCTAAATTCTTAGTTAGGGTTCTTATTGCTATTCAACCATGGGCTAATCATAGTTAAACCTAAGCCATTAACCTAGATCCTTTAGTTGTTGTTGAACTTAATGTCTTCTTAGGATTGATCACCCTTTGATTGAATATACACAATAAAACTTGATCGAGAGATGGGTTGTATTGGATTTAAACAATAACCTGTTAGATGCTTTCTTCGTTGAGAAACATTTAAGCAACTAATATTGATAAAGGGTTGGTGCTTAAACCAGGTTAACTGAATACTTAGTAGGTGAGAGCTTTAAATCTAAGAATATCAATCTACTTGGTTAATCATAGGGTTGTCTTAGGAGGAAAGCTTATAATTCTAGGGAAACCCTCAAATTGGATTAAGGTTAGGTATGGCTTAGTAGTAAATTGATTTTAAATAAAGCTTGAATTGGTAATAAGAACCCTAGCTCTCTAATGTGATTGTTATTTCATTATGATTTTTGTATTTTTGATTTGGTTTAATTTTTAGTTTAATTCAAAATACCCTTTTTCATTGTTTAAACAAATAAACACAACTAGTATCACTGTAGTCAATCTGCAATCTCTGTGGGACCGATATTTAATTACTACTTGTACGAATCCGTATACTTGTGAAAACCCCATCAAGTTCTTAATTGTTAGTGACATGCACTAGGTCAATCATTTGATTATGTATTGAATTTCTTATTTTATTAATAAAGAGGTATTTCATTATCATTTGATTTTATGATAATTATATGAATGGTTAATTCTTACTAAGGCCATCAAGTATGTGACTTGATAGTAAAACCCTTAGATTAAAATAAGAGTTCTATTCTAATTATCCCTAGCCATTTATTCATTATATAAATATTAAAGTATTAAGGCTAGTATGATGTTGACTGATGGTTATGTTTTACTAATCATGAATATGAGATATTAAGTCAACTCATAGGTACATGATGAGAGATCATGTACTGGATTGACCCACTATGAGAATACTACATAGATTATTGTCATAACTATTTCTCATCACGATAATTTTTTTTCGGTCCTTTGACCTTGAAATCATCATAGATTTCTACATAGCTATTTTATGTTTTGACACATTCTAACATTATCTTTAACTGGATGATTAGATAGGATGTTGTTGGATATGAAATTAGTTATGTGAGGAATGTGAGTGATTTAGAAGGAATTTATCCCTCATTAATATGAGAAAGATATCCATAGGCCCCTTGATGAGATAGACTGAAGGAAAATGCATGGCTATGCTGAAATGAATTGATAAAGAGTTATTATTTTCAGTCTACTTAGAATCAAGTCAGAATATTGAACTATATAAGGATGACATTCTATGCCTTATGTTCAATTAAGATATCATGTGATAAAGGGACGATAAAATTCACTGTAATTAGGTTATGTCAGATTATTGACTTCACATGACTTGGGTAGTCATAATGTCTTGCTAGAGGCCACTTATGACTTGTAGGCCTAAATAGAGATTTAGGCTCACTGCCAATGTTATGTGAACCTACAGGGTCACACACTTAGAATAAGCCCAAAACAAATATGGGTTTAATAAGCCCAAATTAAACTCTATGGCAATAAATAATTAAAGTGTTTTATTTATTTATTTATTTGTTTATTTATTTAAGATAAATGTTATTTTAAATAAATAAATAAATAAGATATTATATCTGATTTTTTTTAAAAAAAAAATCAAAATGTAATAAATGGAAATTACCAAAAAGGTCAATGGTAGGTGAAACCCTAATTTGGAGTCTATAAATATGTTATATTCTCTAGGTTTAATACAGTTTTGTTTTCCCTACCGCCAAAAAATAGTTTTTCTCTCTTCCTAGAAAACAAACATAGAGTTTTTCTTTTGTTCTTGATTTGTAAGACAATCAAGAAGGTTACTAGCATACACTCCAATTCATTTTGTGAAGGGATGTTCGTGTGGATACCTATAGAGGACGCATCCTTTTGGAGACGTCTTGATCCGAACAACCAAAGCAAAAAACTCGAGCTAAGGTGTCACTGGTGTGAACCTCCTCTCATCCTTCTAGAAAATATTGCCTCTTCTGCATTTTGGTGAGATTCTTAAAACTCTAGTTTTAATCAAGCATTCGAATTACATGGATCCAGGTTTGGGAACGTGATAAAATTTTAATTTTTTTGCTGCGTTTGTATCAGGACACCCCAACAGATATCTTATTTATTTATTTATTTAAAATAACATTTATCTTAAATAAATAAATAAATAAATAAATAAATATCTATTGGGGTTTCGTTATAAAAACGCAGCGAAAAAATTAAAATTTTATCATGTTCCCAAACCTGGATCCATGTAATTCGACTACTTGATTAAAACTAGAGTTTTAAGAATCTCACCAAAACGCAAAAGAGGTAATATTTTCTAGAAGGATGAGAGGAGGTTCACACTGGTGACACCTTACCTTGAGCTTTTTGCTTTGGTTGTTCGGATCAAGAAGTCTCCAAAAGGATGCGTCCTCTATAGGTATCAACATGAACAACCCTTCACAAAACAAATTGGAGTGTGTGCTAGCAACCTTCTTAATTGTCTCACAAATCAAGAACAAAAGAAAAACTCTATGTTTGTTTTCTAGGAAGAGAGAAAAACTGTTTTTGGAGGTAGGGAAAATAAAAATGTATTAAACCCTAGACAATATAACATATTTATAGACTCCAAATTAGGGTTTCACCTACTAATGACCTTTTTGGTAATTTCCATACCTTTCTCATTTTACTCAGTATGGATACTACTAAATGGTATTTTAGGACACTCATACTCCACTTTTTGGAGCATTGGAGTGCTCAAATGTTTTGATTTACTTTTTTACTTTGCTTTTCCTACATTTATTCTCTTTTTTTCAAAAATGTTTCCCCTCTTAGTATACCCCACCTTTTCACTGTGAATACTATAATAGGGTACTCTTACTCATTTTCGAGCATTGGAGTAGGTAACTATGGTCTAGAGATCACAAGCTTGTTTGAAAGATGTCTTGATAATTGTAATTTATTTTGTTCATTAATGTCCTTTATAAGCTTTGTCTTGTGAGTTCTTCAACCATCCAGATGGTAGGTAAGCAATAGATTAATTAAAGTTTAGAAAGTCTTAACTTAAAGTTATTAATCATACTTTGGAAATCATGAAATAAGCATTATAAAAAGATTATAACAATTAAAATAAGGTGACTCATATATGATATATACTAATTATAACATAGATAAAGTTTTACAAAAATATGAGAAAAGAGTTGTTATTGTATGTTATAGACATGTCATTATCATTATTTTATTTTCCTTTTAATGTATGAATGCAAATGTAGATGTAGGTATTATAAAGAAGGAAGAGGACAATCCTTAATGTAAAGGTGGTGATGAAAGTGGCACTTATTTATTTATTGGTTTGACATTTTTTATTTTCTCCATTGGACTCATATATACTGACTATTGATGCTACCATTGCTATTACTGCATATTATCTACTTTGAAACTATAGCCTTTGCTATATTCCTATGGTTGTAGTCCCGATGTATGATGTAACTCTTATTGTGATGTAGCATTTACTATAGATATAACACTTATTGTGTAGCTTTATGAGTGACTTTCATATTTTATTCTTAGATTTGCTTTGTTAATTTTCACATTTGCACTTTTCGATAAAATAAACAAAAGAATTATAGTTAGTAATAGCTCTATTTTTAGACAATAATTTTAAGTCAGTGATTTCTCTTTTATTGTGCTACTTTAGTTGCTTTGAGGCTCCTTGACCTTGCTTATTCTGCTTTGTTATTGGTGTAATTGCATTTCCATGAAAAATAAATAAAATAATTTTAATTAGAATTTTTCTATCTTCAAGTAGTGATTCATAGCTAGAGTGTAATTTGACTTCCCTCTTGTCGGCTTTATAGTTTATATTAGGATGGCTTTACGCTCTTACCCTTGCTTGACAGCCTTACATTTTGCTTAAGCTTTTTGCTTGGATCAGAGGGAAATAGGCCTTTTAAGTCAACTTCTATGTCTCATCATATGTGAATTTAGTGATGGAGTTCGTTTGCTACTCATTTAGGTGCTTGCCCCCTAAGACTTCTTACACATGTTAATGGCATTTTTTAGTGGTCCTTATCTTGATACGAATGCCTTAGGACCTTTAATGGCATTTTTTAGTGGTCCTTATCTTGATACGAATGCCTTAGGACCTTTGTCGATGTGCTTTTAACTTCATTAATAATTTTGAACTTCCTTGAATGTTTGGATTTATGGCTTACTGGTGCATCACCTTTTCATTATGTCCCTACTTATGATGCATGTTTCCCATGCTTATGCATGTAATGATCATTTTCATATAGATGCTCGTGATGCTTGTTTTCCATGTTTGTGCATGTAATGCTTATGATGAATGTTTCCAATGCATGCATGCTTGTGATGCAAGTGCTCGATATAGGGGAATATCATAAGGCTGCCTAAGGGAGAGAGGTACAAAATCAAAATGAAGTTAGGATCTCTGAGATTAGGATTTTTCAATTTGAATAAAAGGGAGAAGCTCACCATTAAGGTGAAATTAAATATTTAAGGATCTAGATTTGTCTATTGGAGTAGAGGAGAAAGCCTTGCGGTAGAGTTGAAGTGTGACTTGAATGCCACATCAATAAAATGACCAGGAAGGTACTTAGACTTTAGGCTTTGATCTCAAAGCTCTTTTTACTTTCTTCGTTTGATATGAATTTCCTTTTCCTATCATAGTCACTTAGTTAAGCTATTTATTGGGTAAGGATATGAGAATGGTTTGACATATGAACCATGTATAGGATGTGGCCCATATACTACCGATGCATATGTTCAAGTGTTAACAAACAACTTTTTTGGTTATTTTCCATATTTAGGTGATTTTATTGAGGCTAGGACGTTTCAAGTTTTTTTTGTGGTATTTAAGCTAATCTTGTAGTTGTTTTTTATGCAAGGTTTATAGGTCTTTAATTTTTAGATTTCAGGGTTACTGGTTTTGTTATTAGCTTAAGGGCCATACAGGGATTATGGCTGAGACTAGCCTTTGAGAGCTAAAGGAGTTTTATGATGGAAAAGAAATGATCATTAAAGAAGTTTAGAGTTGCATGTACTCCATGCTTGACTTTTTACAGGCTATAACTCCTTTATAGTATCTTCATGGGCATCCATGGTCATTTGTCAATTCCTCAAAGGGATTATATATGTAGATGCACTCATGTATGCAATTTATAATACTGATAGTTGCATATTATTATAATGTATTCATGTATACTAATGCTAACATGATGTTGGTGATGGATAAAGTGTAATTATTTAACATTTCAAAGGTATGTGTATGGATGCATGTATATATATGATGCAAATGACTATGATGTATGATGAGACTTTTTGTGTATACATGTAGGGAATAATGATGATCATGCTATTTCATGAGGAAGATTGATCATCTTATCTTTCCATAGTATGCATGATGCATGGACTGTTCCAATGATTTTATGACATGGTATAAGGAAAAGAGTCATCCTTTGATGTTATTTAAGAGAATGCATATGCATAAGTGACTATGCAGCAAAATAAGAAAGAAGACATTCAAATGTATATGTAAGTGTACATGCATGGGTGTGCAAATGCCTTTGTGTATGCATCTTTAAAGTGTGTGTGTGTGTGCTTTTCAATGTTAACAATATGAGAAAAAACCAAAATTTGACATTTTGATGCAGAAATATATTGAAAAATGCATACCCATGCTTGTACCTCGGGGGGTGCTACATGAGCTTGGGGCATATAATACCTCTCTAGGGCGTAGATGCATGGCTATCATTTGGGATGCATGGCATGCTTCTGGGGTGCATGGCACATGCCTTTAGTGCTCATCACAGGCCTAAGGCTCATCACGAGCAGCCCTAGTAGGAACTTTTACTTATAAATAGGTGTATTAAATTTGTTTTTAAGTAGATTTTATTATTCTTACACCTTCTCTTCCATGTTCTAATTTTTTGAGCTCGATCTACTCCTATTTTCTTTGTTTCTATTGTTTTCAGACTTATTTCCTATCTTTTAAAGATTGTATTATGCTTGTAAGTGCTTCTTTTTTTTACCTTTAAGCTTTCTTTGCTTTTGTGAGTGGTTTTCTAACTTATTGTATTTTTCTACTTCTTTTAAGTGTGGATGTTTCTTCATCCTCTTTTTAATTTAAGAATGTTACAAATTTTGACAGTGCCAATATTGTTGATATTACTCTTAAAGGCATTCATCCTATGCTGCTTCCTTTTCCTTAAGCATGCATATACAGACTAAGCTAAGAGGAGGTCGATAATGGACCGGCTTGGTCACTGCTTTCTTTTCTACTTGCTGAGTGTGATTGTGTTTTTTAACCTTTCATACACTTGTGCTCTTTGGTTAATACCTCTTCTTAGAGATTTTTACTACTATCTCGTATCTATATCAAGGACTGGATGCTGCTAGTCGGGCAACTTTAAGATTATATGTCTGCCAGATGGTTATTGATATAAGTTGGATTCTTGGCATCTCTTGCTTTCTTTCTTCATGTATTTTATTATTGGTCTTGTGCTTTTATAGATTTGGGCTTATAAGCTTAGCATTTTCCATTATCCTCGTGTGAGAACTAAACTGATATAAGGCTTGGTTAGACCATTCTTGGGACTTAATTGCATGCCTTGTTGTGACTAGGGGGCTTTTGGAGAACTTATCTTTTCATTAGGTATGTTTCTATTATGATCTTTTCAAATGTTGTTTTGGTCTATGGTTTTGAATACCTATCTTCGCTTGCAAATTCATTTTTGGTGGTAGGCTCTATCTAAGGATTAGTGGTCCTATGAGATATAAGGAGCTAGCTTGTTGACTCATTTGAGAGTGTTGCTGATTGGTCCTATAGATCATTCCTCATACTTTGGGGAGTGAGTTTTTCAGTGGTGGGTAGGCCCAAGGGGGTGGAGAGTTCAAATGTCCCCTCCTAGCTCCATATATTGGGGAATGAGCTAATTGGTGATGAGCTAATATTCACAAGGGTTAGAGAGCCTATAGATGCCTATCTGAAGCCTAGGGTGTTTCTTATGCTGATGTTTTGATTCCTTACTCAGTCAATGCTACCATTATAGGCAAGTCCACTCCTCCTTCTAGGCAAGGATGGTTGTGATCTCAATGTCCTAGTGTTATCGCTTCTCAGTCTATGGTGGGCTCTTCTTTTTAGCCCTCTCATTCTCAAGCAACTTCTTATGCTTTGATATATGTTGCTACTATTTTTTATGATACTTTTGATACAACTTTATTAGTGAAAAAAAAAATGAAAGAGGTTTTAAGGTTCTTATCTATTTTGAGTATTACAAAAGTGTCACCCTCATCACAAAAGGACTAGTTCTTTATCTTATATGGTTGATAAGGAGCCTAATACATAGGGAGGTATTGGTACATCCCATGCTAGTGGTGTTATTACTGGGACCATGTTGAGCGGGCTATCATTGATCCCATTGTTCCAATGTTACAGGAATTGACCATCGCTGGTGGTTTCACATCTTATCCACTTCCAGCACCTATTGGTCCTTTACAGACTTATAACCCTCGAGAGGTGCCTCATGTGAGTTTTCTCCACTTTGTTCTTTTGTTATCTTTTTTTATAGTGAGATTTATTCGCTTTCTCCTTCTTAGGTTCCTTACTCTTAGGCAAACTCGTTATTTGTTCGTCTAGCTATTGCTTAGCGCTACTTCATTGAGCATTGTGGCTTTCAATGGGTATTAGCTTGCAAGTTATTTTTCTTGTAATAAAGTAAAGACTATGTATGTCTATATGGATGCATGATATGACTTATGTTTTATTCAATTTGTGTAAGAGCTTTTTGCTCTAGCCTACTAAGAATGGCAATCAAGAGAGGTTGCTATGAGTGCTCATATTAGAGAGCTAGAGCAAAAGCTTTCGAGTGATAAGGATGTTGCTAGAGCTTATGATGGGGATGATGATTAAGGGGATGCAATGGTTGCCCCTAAATAGTAGTTATGGCCAATGATTTTATTTTAGGAGCTAGGTGTAGGCCTTTGGTCATAAAGGCTTGCATTTTATTATTTCCCAAGATGATGGACTCCAGGTGTTATGTTGTATAACCTTTGCTCTTGTGTAGCTTATTGTATCTTTGGATGATGTTTATGTACTTATATTCTGCTAACAAATGCACTTGGATTCTGATGATGACTGTTTTGCTCATTCTTTTGATGATGATCATTTTGTCTATATGATTTTTGTACCTACATTTTTATTTTATCTTATTTTTCCATAATTTGTGGATCTTAAGGCTAAGTAAGCCTTGTCAAAATCCCTATATGAGGGAATGACATTTCACTACAACTGTAGGTGGATGGCACCATATTTAACTTTGTAGTTAAATTTTTTATATGGCTGGCCCAGTAAATCCCATATTCTGGGTTTTTTCTCATATGTGTCATTATAGTCATAGATCAGACTCAGGAATTCAGCTTCTAAGATCATCAGGAGTTCTTTCTCTTTTAGGGTTTCATGGATAATTTAGATTGACTGTTCAATGAATGTTTTTTATAGGCTGGATGAAATGGTATTAGTTGATAATGGAGGCATAGTTTAGCATTTTGGGAGTAGGTTAGTCTTGTCATTAGGCTTCTTTTTGTCAGTTTTTCTAAAGTTGATAAGGTCTCATACAACATTTTTTAGAGTTCTCTGGGTGTCTATATAGTGGCCAATCATTTGATAAAGGTGACAATAGAGGTCTTAGATCTATTTGAAGTAATGGCTTTGTAGTGGTATTTGTTATCAAGTTTATAGAAGGTTCTTCTATCAAAGTTTTTAGAATATTTTGGACAATGTGAGGTTGAGGCAAGACTATTTTTCTAGGTAGCTTGTTGATGGTACTAACAAGTGGCTAGATCTGGCTTATTACAACGGCATAGGTAAATGTGTTTTGGTTTTGGTTGTTGGCTTAAGGTTCTTTGGAATCTGTTTGTTTGAGGGAGAATTTGGAAGTCAAGGTAATTAGTAAAATTTTTTTTTTCTAAAGTGGGGGAGTTGCATGGTGTGCTAATGTGCAATCCTATTATGATGATGCAGAATGGTTGTAAAAGAACATGGGTTAGAATATGTTATTGAAATGTATGTTATATATGTTGGGTTTCATGGTGCAATACACAATGGAAAACAAATTTTTAACCATGAAAACCCTAAAACTAGGATCCATGTAATTCGAGTAGATTGATTGAAAGGGTTTCTAAACACTCACCAAGACAATCTTATGGCAAGACAGTTAAAAGGAAGAGAGGGAGTTCACTTCGATGACACCCTACCTTGAGTTTTTTTGTATCTTCTTATCAAATTAAGACGTTGCCAATAAGACCACATCCTCTACTGATATCCACACAAATAAGGTGATCCAAAGTAGTGTTAATGTGCTAGCACCTTTGCTTTTTCATAATACACTTTTTCTTTATGTATTTTCTTTTTACAAAAGAAGTAGTAGAAGAAGGAGGAGAATAAGTGGCTTAGCTAACCCTAGAGAAAGAGATACTTATATATACATCTTATCTAGGGTTTCTTTTATGAATTTTTTTTTGTAAGATTAAATTTCCTTTTCTACTTTGATTATAATTCCAAATTAGAATCATTTCCTATTTATTTAGGTAACTCTTACCTTAAATAAATTAGGAAATAAATAAATAAATACTTACATATATATATACACACTTATATATATTTAGATTAGAATTGAAGTCTCATCTATGAGTTTTAATATTAAGTCATGTACTTAATGATCTTAGTAGAATTAACAAATCAAGGATAATACTAGAATTAGTCAGTAATAATAATAATGCCTCTTTATTAATAAAATAGAAATATGACAAAGTCAAAGTATGGCTATTACATAATTGGCCTAAGGAATATCACTACCAATCTTCCACTTGCACTAGGCCCAATCAATATTGTATCTTATACCCATTTATATAGTATGACTCTCATGCTTAGCTTATGGAAGAGGCCTAGTTAGTGGATCAGCAATATTGTCATTTGTTGGTACTCTGCATATCTTCACATCTCCTTTCTCAATGATTTCTCTAATGAGATAATAACGTTTGAGTATATCTTTGGATTGTTGATGTGATCTAGGTTCCTTAGTCTATGCTATGGCTCTATTATTATCACAATACAAATCCACTAGATCTTATATACTAGGAACAACTCCTTATATAGTTATGAATTTCTTGATCCAAATAACTTCCTTGATTGCCTTTGGGGTAGCTATGTACTCAAATTCTATTGTACAATCGGAAATTGTGTCTTACTTTGAACTTCTCCAACTCACTGTACCTTTATTTAAACAAAACACATTACCTGATTGAGATTGAAAAATCATCTTTGTCATATTAGAAGTTGGCATCTATGTAACCATTTACATCTAGCTGATCTTCCTACCCACTATACAATAAAATTTCATCCTTAGTCCTTCTCAAGTACTTAAAGATATTCTTAATTGCTATCTAGTGACTTTCACCTGGGTTTGATTCGTATCTGCTAGTTATGCTCAAAGTATATAAGACATTTGGCCGAGTGTATAACATGGTATACCTGATGGATCCAATAGCAGAAGTGTATAGAATTTTAGTCATGTGGTCTCACTCATCATATGTCATTGGACACTGAGTCTTTCTAAGACTAATGCCATGGGATGTTGGCAAAAATCCTCTTTTAGAATTTTGCATATTGAACCTATTCAGTACGTTGTCAATGTAAGTACTCTATCTTAGGCCAATAAGCCTCTTAGATCTATCTCTATAGATCTTAATGCCTAAAATATAGGTAGCTTCACCTAAGTCTTTTATTAAGAAACAATTCCTTAATCATGATTTAACATTTTGTAGAGTAGGAATATCATTTTCAATGAGTAATATGTCATTAACATATAGCACTAGAAAAATTATTGCACTCCCATTAACTTTCTTATAAACACAAGATTCATCTTCATTCTTGATGAATCCAAACTCTTTAACTACTTTATTAAAATGAAGGTTTTAATTTTGAAAGCTTGCTTTAATCCATATATGGATCTTTGAAGCTTGCAAACCTTTTTAGAATTATCAGGATTGATAAAATCCTCTGGCTATGTCATAAACACATCCTCAATTAGGTTTCCATTAAGGAAAACTGTTTTGACATCCATCTTACATATCTCATAATCATAGTATGCAACTATAGCAAGGAGAATTTGAATGGATTTAAGCATAGTAACTCATAAAAAGGTTCCATCATAGTCTATACCATATGTTTGTTTGAAACCCTTTGCTACTAGCCTTTCTTTAAAGGTTTGCACATTGCCATTGATGTCAATTTTCATTTTGAAAACCCATTTGCACCCAATAGTTTTTAAACCTTCAGGTGGATCAATTAAAGTCCATACTCAATTATCATACATAAACTACATTCTGATTTCATGGCTTCTAATCATTTTTCAAACTCTGAACTATCCATGGCCTTTTTGTAGGTTATGGGCTCACTTTGATCCATAATTATCACATCATTATTATCTGTTATGAGAAATCCATATCTCTCGAGATTATAATGTGTCCTACTAGACCTTCTAGTACCTTATGGTACCTGTGTAGTTTCAACATCTACTTGTTGATCTACTTGAGGTTCCATCTGTGGTACAATGCTATTTTGTGGTTCTTGAATTTCTTCAAGTTGTACTTTACTCTTGCTAGTTCCTTTGGAAATATATTCTCTTGCCAAAAAGACACCACCCGAACAACAAACACTTTGTTCTTAGAAGCATTATAAAAGTAATATCCTTTGGTTTCTTTAGCATATCTTATAAAAAGGCATTTGCCTAATTTAGGTGCAAATTTAGTTGAAATTTAATGCTTCATATAAGCCTCACATCCCTAAATCTTAAGAAAGGACAAACTAGGAGATTTTCCATTCCATATCCCATATGGTGTCTTTTCAACTGCCTTTAATGGAACTCTAGTCAAAAGGAATATAGTAGTTTCTAGGGAATAACCCTAAAAGGAGATTGGAAGATCTAGTGACTCATCATGGATCGAACCATATCTAATAAAGTTCAATTTCTCTATTTAGATACACCATTCCATTATGTTATTCCTAGTGGAGTTAATTATGAAATTATTCCATAATCTCTAAGCTGATTAATAAAGTCTTAGCTTAATTATTCACCACCTCGTTCAGATCTTAGTGCTTTAATATTCTTACCAAGTTGATTTTGTACTTCATTTTTGAAAATTTTAAACATTTTAAAAGATTCATATTTATGTTTCATTAGATATACATAGCTATATCTACGGAAATCAGCTGTGAAAGTAATGAAGTACTGATAAACTCCTCTTACAGTGGAACTTAATAGACCACACACATGAAAATGTATAAGGCCCAATAAGTCATTAGCCCTTTCACTATGTCCAATAAAAGGTTTCTTAGTCATTTTTCCTAACTAACAAGTTTAACAAGTCTTAAATAATTCAAAATCAAATGAATTCAAAAGTCCATGTTGGTGGAGTTTTGAAATGCATTTCTCATTTATATGGCTTTAAGGACAATGCCAAAGATATGTTGTGTTTGAATCATTAGATTTAAATTTATTTGTATTAATTTATAAATGGACTTTTCATCAGTGTCTTTTATGTCTAAAACATAAAGACCATGATTTCATGAAGTATATCCATAAAAAATGTTATCATGATAAATGGAGCATTTATTATTCCTAATAATAAATTCAAAACCATTATTGTTTAAACAAGAAACAAAAAATGATATTCCTGTTCATAGTAGGTTGATGAGTGCAAAAAATGCATTAATTTGAGCACTCATTATGTTAGGATTAAGTCTCATTTCAGTTGCTTTTGTCTTTCATTTCTTAAGTTTTTTTTTAGTTTGCATAAATGTGTGCATGATTTGTGTTTATGTTAATTTTTAGTATTTTTGATTTATTTTTAGTTATTTTTGTGCATATAGGTGTCAAAGAACAGTAAAAGAAAGATTTATGGGGCTTATAAATGTTCTAGAATAGTCAAAGGAGCATGCAATAGGGCATTTAAAGCTGATTAAAACAAATTAAGGAGTAAAAGCTATTCACGGGCATACATAAAAAGCACACGGCCATACGACCTACTGTTAGCAGATTCAAAATTCGAATTTAATTGCTGATTGAAAGGGATTTGGAGGATTTGAAAGGAAACAAATTAAGGGGCTGGAGGTTAGGGTTTTATATGTGTACAACCTCCAGAAACAAACATTATGATAATCATTTCATTGTTTTTCTAAGTTTACATTGAATTTTTCTCTTTATCATTTTAAAGATAATAAAGACTAGTTTTGTTCATGTTAAGTTGGAGATTGAGCAAGAGGATTAAAGAATAATAGACCTATTGTTCTAGGGGCTTTCTCTTGAGATTTTGATATTGCTCAACTCTATTTTAATTAATGACAATATTTATTTTCTTTTATTCTTCATCTTTGTCTATTATAATTAACATGAGTGGTTAAGTTCTTTTTTAGGCTTCTTATTACAATTCAACCATGTGAATATTGCAATTAAACCTAAGTCATTAATCTAAATCCTTGGGGTTTTGTTGAACTTAATGTCTTTATAGGATTGATCACCCTTTGATTGAATTTACACAATGAAACTTGATCAACAGTTAGGCTGCATTGGATTCAAACAATAACCTATTATATGCTTTCTTAGTTGAAAGACATTAAAGAAACTAATATTGATTAAGTGTTGGTGGCTGGGTTAATCAAACACTTAGTGAGTGAGAATAATAAATCTAAACTGTTGATCTACTTGGCTAATTGTGGGGTTGTCTGAGAGGAAAGCCTATGATTCTTTAGATGCCTTCAAATTGGATTAAGTTTAGTTATGACTTAGGTACTAATTAATCTTAAGAAATAGTTGAATTGGTAATAAGAATCTTAACTCTTCAAATTGATTATAATTTAATTCAAATTTCTTTTATTTAATTTTAATTTAATTCAAAAACACCATTTTCATTGTTTAAACAGATAGAGCATAATTAGTATTACAATACTCAATTTGCAATCTTTATGGGATCAATATTTAATTATTACTTATATGATTCCATATACTTGTGGGTTTTGCATCAAGTTTTTATCATCTTTGCTAGGGATTTCCAAAATTGATATTGTTGAGAATTTTATGTTGTTTAATTTAAACTTTCTTTTAGTGATTGTTTATGTGTTTTTTTGGGGATTTGAGTAGTGATGCACATAACACATGGTGAAAGTAGATAAGGAGCCTAGTTAATACCACTTGATTTAGAGCTCGAGAGGATAGTTTGTAAAAGGAGGAGATAGAATAGTAACAAAATGAACGGAGGAGAAAAGGAAAGAGACCTACCCCTAACTAAGTGAGTAGCGCAAAATGGGTAGAATGGCTAAAGAACTGTGAGGGATTTTATGAGTCGCAATGTCCAAGGTGATCAGACTCCAATTGTAAGGCTAGCAATAGTAGCAAGCAACTTTAAAATCAAACCCACAATGATCTAAATGAATGAAAGCTCACAATTTAGTGTATTACCATATAAAGATCCAATTAGCCACATGACCTAATTTTTGGAATATTGTTTAACCTTTAAAATGAATAGAGTACAGCCTCAAGTAATTCGGTTGATCCTTTTTCCATTTTCATTGATGGATAGGCTAATAGATGGTTAACAAACTTGCCACCTAACTCCATAAACACTTAGCAAGAGCTCTGCATAACTTTCTTCAATAAGTATTTCCCACCAGCTAAAGTTCTCAAAATCAGAACTAAAATCAACTCCTTTTATGAAAGAAAGGATGAAAGCTTCTATGAGTGTTGGGAAAAATTCAAGGATCTTCAGAGATAGTGTTCACCATAGTTGATTCCTTCATAGGATTTGGTGTAATATTTCTATAAAGGAGTCAATCCAACAGTCAAAGCAAACATAGATATATCTACTGGAGGAACCATTATGTCAAATACACCTAAGGATGCTTTAGATCTTTTTGAAGAAATGGCTAATACACAAAGCCTATGGTCTAATGAGAGGGCTATTCCAAAGAGAGGGGGATCACTTAAAGTTGATAGTTTAACCATGCTGAATGCAAAGATGGATGCTCCATCTAAGAGGATGGAAAAAATGAGTATTAATGCAATTTCTAACTTGTCTTCTTCTTATAAATTGTGTTAGGGTGGTCATCCAATATTGATTACCAAATGATGAAAGGACTATCAATATAGAATGTTAACTCTATGAACAATTTTAAGGGATAGCAGAACCAAGTGCATGGAAACACCAATAATCCTAGTTGGAGAAATCATTATAATTTCTTTTAGAGGAATTAGGAAAATAACTAGTGGAGGCCACAAACACCACCAAGTTTTGGAGGTCATAATGCATATAATCACCAACCTAATTTTTAGCATGAAAAGGTTTATCTTCAGGGACTTCTTGGGAGAGCAAGTTTCAGAAGTTCATGGCTATAAAGAGGTTAGAGGGCATATTTGAGCAAATGTAGCATGACACTCAACTTATGTTGAAGAATCATTCTTTCTCTATCTATAATTTAGAGGTGCAAATAGGGCAATTAACAAACTCTTTGTTAATAAGGAATCAAGGTTCATTACCAAGCAACATTAAAAAGAATCTAAAAGAGAAAGCTATTACCTTAAAAAGTGGAATTGATATTCAAACCCCAAAAGCAATTATGGAATATAAGAAGGAAAAGAAGAAGAAAGAGGAGAAGGAATAAGAAGATGAGTGGATTGAAGTGTAAGTGGAAAAAGAACAAGAAGTTGAGAATAAAAATGAGGAGAAATCAACACCACCACTAGTGAAACCATATAAACCTCCAATCTTATATCCTCAAAGGTTGAAGAAACAAGAGCAGAACTAGTAGTTGGCAAAATTTTTAAAGAGGTTTAAAGTACTCTATATCAATATGCCTCTTATGGAATGTTTTTCTCAAATGCCAAAATATCATAAGTTTCT
Source organism: Mallotus nudiflorus (assembly GCA_947683625.1). Taxonomy (NCBI): domain Eukaryota; kingdom Viridiplantae; phylum Streptophyta; class Magnoliopsida; order Malpighiales; family Euphorbiaceae; genus Mallotus; species Mallotus nudiflorus. Next base: position 764,820 of record CANTUR010000592.1, on the reverse strand, counting down.
CAAGGAGCTAATTTCCAATAAAAAGAAGTTATTGGAGTATGAGATAGTCATAATAATGAAGAAGTGTAGTGCAATCATCTTGAATAACTTCCTTTGAAAAGCAAGCATCCATAGAGTCTTATTATTCCATGATCTATTAGAAATTTGAATTTTTAAAGAGCTTTATGTGATTTAGGAGCTTCAATTAATCCTTTGTCTATTTATAAGAAATTGGAGCTAGGAAAAGAAAAACCCACAAATATCTAATTACAACTTACAGATATGATGGTGAAGGAGTCATAAGGCATTATTGAAGGAGTCATAAGGCATTATTGAAGATGTGTTAATAAAGGTTGGAAAATTTATTTTCCCAGTTGATTTTGTATTCCTTAACTTTGAAGAGGATGAGGAGGTCCCATTAATCCTTGTTATGCCTTTTCTTTAAATTGCAAGAGCATTCATTGATGTTTATAATGGAACTCTCACATTAAGAGTAGGGAATGAAAGCTATAAGTTTAATGTTTATTAAAGCATGAAATATCCCTATAATGAAGATTTTTGCAAAAGACTTTATGTTATTGATGAATATATGAGTGAAGTCCAACAATGGAGGTTGGTAAAGTCTGTGGAAATTGAGAATATTAAGAAGTGTTTTTAGGTACAATCTTATTAAGATGAAGTACACCTCAAACACCAACCCTATATACCACATATGAAATTACCAAACACTGGACCCATACCACCCTTGATTATTAAACCACCAAAATTAGACTTGAAACCTTTATCCTAATATTTCAGGTAATATAAGCGACATTTTTTTATGTCTCTTATTTTTGGTTTCAAGATGAATTGGTTCCTTAAAGATTTTTTATTTTCGAGGGATATGGCAACTTTACTGAATAGGGACACATGATTGCTCTTGGGGGGAATGAGACATTTTTTTATTTTATGGAGTCGCCAACTAATTTTTAAAAATATTGGGAAAAGAAAGAGACAATATCAGGTTACTTAGTGAGTATTGCCCCTAGTAGAGATTTTCGGGTTCGGATGATCACATATAGTTTTTTACTATTTCTCATTAGGCGATGTTCAATGTATAGCTACTACAACACCCTAGTTTTGGTAATGACAATTTATATAGCATTCACATAATTCATCTAATAGTGGAAGATAATAAAGCTGAAGATATTACTATTACATTTCTTTCCTAATAAAATATATATAAAAGGAAAAACGAGATTACGGAAAAGTAAATCTAATTTAAATATGATAAGTTTGTAGGGTAAATACGACAATTCACATAACTTGCTCGATCATATAAATAACAAGATAAGTAATGGACACTCAATCACTTGAAAAGAGTAAGCAAAATATAGATGATCATGCTTGCTTGAGCAAAATATAGATGATCATGCTTGCTTGCATTGATTATTTATGCTATAATGATATATGATGATAATACAGGGGATGCATGATGTCATCACTAGACCAGAAACATGATAACTCTATAATGGGATATGAACTTTCAGATTATTGATATTTAAAATGTGGTTTCATGTTTCAAAACTAGAGGATGTATAATGATGATATGAAATGAGCATAATAAAGCATAGATTATTCATATAGCATGCAAAATTGCCTATCTCATCACATAAGCACAATAGTATTCCCAAATGCTAGCAACGATAAAATAAAATACAATACGAAAAAATAAATGTGCACTTTTGTGCATTATGCACTCCATTCAGGGCTTACGCGGGCTTTTTTTGAGGTTGATTCCTATGGTTTTTAGGCCTTTTAGATGCATTTTTGAAGTCCCTTTTGTTAAATTCACCCTCAATTTTAGTGCATGACACTTAGGGGTGTTTACACATACTTCTAAGCATTACACGCTAATCCTTGGGTTATTTTGAACGATTTTGGGACCACTTTTGAAGGTTTTGGAGCCTTTCGGATGTGTTTTCAAAGTCTATTTTATCTGGTTTGGCTTTGATTTTAGCACATGACACCTAGGGTGTTTATGGATTTATGCGCAATTCTAAGCGACATGCACTGATCCTCGGGTTGTTTTGGACCATTCCAGGACCACTTCTAAAGGATTTAGAGCCTTCCGGATGTGTTTCCCAACTTTGTTTTGTCAAGATGGATTTCTATTTTTTCATAAAGTTAGGTCCCAGTCTAATAATATGAACACCGATCTAACAAGCTGAGTGTTTTCAGAAGGGAATTCTCATAATAAACTTCTCATTATTATGATAATTTGTATTTCGTAAGGTCAAAGAACAACTTAATGGCTCGATGATTGATTTTGTACATTAGTGGGGTTGGTTAGGTTTTCTAAGGTTGCACACTTCAAAGGTGTTATGAACAGTCAAACTTTAGTCATCTCAGAAGTTCATTTCATCATTAGACCTTTTTAAGGATAGTCAAATTTAAGGTGTGACAGTTGCTCTCTACTTTGCATGTGTTGCATAGCCATTCAGCGCTAGTGTCAATACAAGTGAAGCAAATGCCAAGATGCAAAAAATCAATTTTCTAAAGAGAGAAGTACTTACTTGAGTGTTGCGTTACTATGATTCGATCGTTGGGATACTACCACTATAACTTTTTCATATGTCAGGTGAATAGACAAATGATGCTGCTATAAACTCCTTAAGTGTCAAGCAAGAAAAATCGTGCCACTATAACCTCCTCCGGTGTAAAGCGATCAAACATATATAGCCACAATAACCTCTTCAGATGTCAAGAGAACAAAATCATGCCACTATAACTTCTTCAAGTGGTGGCAAACAGAATCATGCCACTATACCCTCTTAAGGTGTCAGGCAAACAAAATCAAGCCACTATAACCTCTTCAACTATCAAGCGAACAAGATCATGCCACTATAACCTCTTCAAGTGTCAAGCAAATAAGATCATGCCACTATAACTTGTTCAGGTGTTAGGTCAGTAGAATCATGCTGATATAACCTCTTTAGGTGTCAGATAAGTAGAATCATGCCACTATAACCTCTTCAGGTGTCAAGCAAACAGAATCATGCCACTATAACCTCTTCAGGTGTCAAGCAAACTGAATCATGCCACTATAACCTCTTTAGGTGTCAGGAAAATAGAATCATGCCACTATAACCTCTTTAGCTGTTAAACAAACATAATCATGCCACTATAACCTCCTCTACTGTCAGGTAAAGAGAATCATGCCACTATAAAATCTTTTAGGTGTTAGGTGAACATAATCATGCCACTATAACCTTCTCTAGTGTCAGGCAAACAAAATCATGCTACTATAACCTCTTCAGGTATCAAGCAAGTACAATTATGCCATTATAACCTCTTTAAGAGTTAGATTAACAAAATCATGCTACTATAACCTCTTTAGGTGTCAGGCGAATAGAATCATGCCACTATAACCTCTTCAGGTGTCAGGAGAACATAATCATGCCACTATAACCTGTTCAGGTGTCAGATGAATAGAATCATGCCACTATATCCTCTTCAGGTGTTAGGTGAATAGGGTCATGCCACAATACCTTTTCAAGTGTCAAGTGAATAGAATCATGTCACTATAACAACTTCAAGTGTCAGGCAAGCATAATCATGCCACTATAACCTCTTTAGGTGTTTGTCGAGCAGAATCATGCCATTATAACCTCTTCAGGTGTCTGGCAAACAGAATCATGTGACTATAACCTCTTCAGGTGTCAGGCAAATAAGATCATGCCATTATAACCTCCCCTAGTGTCAGGCAAATAGAATCATGCCACTATAACCTCTTTAAGTGGCAGGCAAACATAATCATGCCATTATAACCTCTTCAAGTGTCAGGCAAATAAGATCATGCCATTATAACCTCCCCTAGTGTCAGGCAAATAGAATCATGCCACTATAACCTCTTTAAGTGGTAGGCAAACATAATCATGCCACTACAACCACTTCAAGTGTCACGTGAACATAATCATGCCACTATAACCTTTTTAGGCGTCAAACAAATAGAATCATGCCACTATAACCTCTTTAGGTGTTAGGCAAATAGAATCATACCACTATAACCTCCTTTAGTATAAAGCAAATAGAATTATGCCACTATAGCCTCTTCAGGTGTAAGGCGGATAGAATCATGCCATTACAACCTTTTCATATGTCAGGTGAATAGAATCATGCCGCTATAACCTCTTGAAGTGTCAATCAAACACAATCAAGCCACTATAGCCTCTTCAAGTGTTAGACGAATGTAATCATGCCACTATAACCTTTTCAAATGTCAGGTGATTAAGATCATGCCACTATAACCTCTTCTAGTGTCAACCAAATAGAATTATGCCACTATAACCATTTGAGGTGACATGCAAACATAATAATACCACTTTAACCTCTTCAAGAGTCAAGCGAATAGAATAATGCCACTATAATTTATTTAGGTGTCAGATAAATAGAATCATGCCACTACAACATCTTTAGGTGTCAGGAAAATAGAATTATACCACTATAACTTCCTCTAATGTCAAGTGAACATAATCATGCAAATGTAACCTCTTCAGGTGTCAAGCAAATATAATCATACCACTATAACCTCTTCATTTGTTAGGTGAATATAATCATACCGCTGTAGCCTCTTCTTGTGTCAGGAGAATAGAATCACACCACTATAATCTCTTCAGGTGTCAGGCTCACACAATCATGCCACTTTAACCTCCTTTGATGTCAGGTGAATAGAAGCACACAACTATAACCTCTTCAGGTGTCAGGTAAATGCAATCATTCCACAATAACCTCTTCAGGTGTCAGGAAAACTGAATCATTCCACTCTAACCTCTTCATGTGTTAGGAGAATAGAATCATGCCATTATAACTTGTTCAGGTGCTAGCGAACAGAATCATGCCACTATAACCTCTTTAGGTGTAAGACGAACATAATCATGCCAATATAAACTCCCTTATTGTTGGGCTAACAAAATCATGCCACTATAACCTCTTCAGGTGTCAGGCAAATAGAATCATGCCACTACAACCTTTTCATGTGTCAGGCGAATAGAATCTTACCACAATAGCCACTTTAAGTGTAAAAAGAACATAATCGAGCCACTATAACCTCTTTAGGTGTGAGACGAACAGAATCATGCCATTATGACCTTGTCAGATGTTAGTCAATTAGGATCATGCCATTATAACCTCTTATGGTGTCAAGCGAATAGAATTATGCCACCTAACCATTTGAGGTGACACGTGAACATAATAATACCACTATAACCTTTTCAAGTGTCAGGCGAACATAATTATGCCATTATAATCTGTTCAATTGTCAAACAAATATAATGATACCACTATAACATCTTCAGGAGTCAGGCAAATAGAATCATACCATAATAACCTCCTCCAGTGTAAAGAAAATTTAATCATGCAACTGTAACCTCTTCTAGTGTCAGGCGAATATAATCATTCCACTATAACCTCTTCAGTTGTCAGGCGAATATAATCATGCTACTATAGCCTCTTCTTATGTCAAGAGAACAGAATCATTCCACTATAATCTCTTTAGGCGTCAGGCTAACACAATCATGCCACTTTAACCTCCTCTGAAGTCAAGCGAATAGAATCATGCCACTATAACCTCTTTAGGTGTCAAGCGACCATAATCATTCCACTGTAACCTCTTCAGGTGTTAGGCAAACTGAATCATTCCACTTTAACCTCTTAATATGTCAGGAGAATAGAATCATGCCATTATAACCTATTCAGGTGACAGTGAATAGAATCATGCCACTATAACCTCTTTAAGTGTAAGGAAAATAGAATCATGGCACTATAACCTCCTCCGATGTTAGAAGAAAAAAATCATGCCACTATAACCTCTTCAGGAGTTAGGTGAACAAAATCATACCACTATAACCTCCTCTGGTGTTAGATGAATTGAATCATACAACTATAACCTCTTCAAGTGTTAGGCAAACAAGATCATGCCAATATAACCTGTTTAGGTGTCAGGTAAGTAGAATTATGCCACTATAACCACTCTAGCTGTCAAGTGAATAGAATCATGCCACTATAACGTCTTCGGGTGTCAAGCAAATAGAATCAAGCCACTATAACCTCTTTAGGTGTCAGGAGAATAGAATCATACCACTATAACCTCTTCAGGTGTCAGGTGAATACAATCATGCCGCTATAACCTCCTCTGATATTAGGCGAACAAAATTATGTCATTATAACCTCATTAGGTGTCAGGTGAATGGAATCATGCCACTATAACCTCCTTCAGTGTTAGGTGAATAGAATGAAGCCACTATAACTTCTTTAGGCATTAGGCAAGCAGAATCATGCCACTATAACCTTTTCAGGTGTCAGGCGAACAAAATCATACAACTATAGCCTTCTCTGGAGTAAAGCGAATAGAATAGTGCCACTATAACCTCTTTTGGAGTCAGGGTAACACAATCATGCCACTATAACCTATTCAGGTGTCAAGCAAGCAAAATCGTGCCACTAATATCTCCCCAGCTATCATGCGCATAGAATCATGCCACTGTAACCTCTTCAGGTGTCAGGATAATACAATCATTCCATTATAACCTCTTTAGGTGTCAGATGAACAAAATCTTGCCACTATAACCTCCTCTAATGTCAAGCGAATAGAATCATGCCTCTATAATCTCTTCAAGTGCCAGGTGAATAAAATCATGCCAATATAAACTCCTTCTATGTCAGGCAAATAGAATCATACCACTATAACCTTTTCAAGTGTCAAGCGAACATAATCAAGCTACAATAAACTCTTCAGGTGTTGGACGAACAAAATCATGCCACTATAACCTTTTTAGATGTTAGGCAATTAGGATCATGCCACTATAACCTCTTATGGTGTCAAGCAAATTGAATCATGCCACTATAACCATTTAAGGTGATAATCAAACGTACTAATACCACTATAACCTCTTCAAGTGTTAGGAGAATAGAATTATGCCATTATAATCTGTTTAGGTGTCTGACAAATAGAATCATGCCACTACAACATCTTCAGGTGTTAGGCAAACAGAATTATACCACTATAACCTCCTTTAGTGTCAAGCAAACATAATCATGAAACTGTAACCTCTTTAGGTGTCAGGCGAATATAATCATACCACTATAACCTCTTTAGTTATTAGGAAAACTATAACCTCTTTAGGTGTCAGGTGAATAGAATCACACCACTGTAGCCTCTTCTTGTGTCAAGAGAACAAAATCATGCCACTTTAACCTCCTTCCATATCAAGCCAATAGAATCACGCCACTATAACCTCTTCAAGTGTCAGGCAAACACAATCATTCCATTCTAACCTCTTCAAATGTTAGGAAAATTGAATCATTCCACTCTAACCTCTTCATGTGTTAGGAGAATAGAATCATGTCATTATAACCCGTTTAGATGCCAGCAAACATAATCATGCCATTATAACCTCTTCAGGTGTAAAGCGAACAGAAGCATGCCACTATAACCTCCTCTAGTGTTAGGCGAACAAAATAATGCCACTATAACCTCTTTAAGTGTCAGACAAACAGAATTACACCACTATAACCTTCTCTAGTGACAGGCGAATTGAATCACACAACTATAACCTCTTCAAGTGTCAACGAACACGATGATGCCAATATAACCTGTTTAGGTGTTAGGCAAGCAGAATTGTGCCACTATAACCTCTACATCTGTCAGGCAAACAGAATCAGGCCACTTTAACCTCTTCAAGTGTCTGGAGAATAGAATCATACCATTATAACCTCATTAGGTGTCAAGTGAACAAAATCATGCCACTATAACCTCCTCTGATGTCAAGCGAACAAAATCATACTACCATAACCTCGTTAGGTGTTAGGCGAATAAAATCATGCCTATAACCTCCTCTGTTGTCAAGCAAACAGAATCAAGCCACTATAACCTCTTTAGGTGTTAGGCAAGTAGAATTATGCTACTATAACCTCTTCAGGTGTTAAGCTAATAGAATCATACAACTATAGCCTTCTCTAGTGTAAAGCGAATAGAATCATGCCATTATAACCTCTTCAGGTATTAGGCTAATACCATCAAGCCACTATAACCTATTCAAGTGTCAGGCAAGCAGAATCGTGCCACTATAACCTCCCTAACTATCAAGTGAACAAAATCATGCCTCTATAACCTCCTTCGGTGATAGGCAAATAGAACCATGCCACTATAACCTTTTCAAGTGACAGGTGAAGAGGATCATGCCACCATAACCTCTTCAAGTGTTAGCCGAATATAATCATGCCACTATAACCTCTTCAGTTGTCATGTGAACATAATCTTTCCATTATAACCTCTTTAGGTGTTAGGCAAGTAGAATCATGCCACTATAAACTACTCCGGTGTCATGTGAAAAAAATGATGCTACTATAACCTCCTTCGATGTCAAGTAAACAAAATCATGCCACTATAACCTCTTCAAGTGTTGGGCGAATAGGATCATGCCACTATAACCTCTTTAAGGGTTATGTGAATAGAATCATGCCACAATAACCTCTTCTCGTATTAGGCTAATACCATCAAGCCACTATAACCTATTCAAGTGTCAAGCAAGTAGAATCGTGCCACTATAACCTCCCCAACTATCAAGTGAACAAAATCATGCCTCTATAACCTCCTCCGGTGATAGGCAAATAGAACCATGCCATTATAACCTTTTCAAGTGACAGGTGAAGAGGATCATGCCACCATAACCTCTTCAAGTGTTAGCCGAATATAATCATGCCACTATAACCTCTTCAGTTGTCATGTGAACATAATCTTGCCATTATAACCTCTTTAGGTGTTAGGCAAATAGAATCATGCCACTATAAACTCCTCCGATGTCATGCGAAAAAAATCATGCTACTATAACCTCCTTCGATGTCAAGTAAACAAAATCATGCCACTATAACCTCTTCAAGTGTCGGGCGAATAAGATCATGCCACTATAACCTCTTTAAGGGTTAGGCGAATAGAATCATGCGACTATAACCACTTTAGGCGTCAGGTCAGAAAAATCATGCCACTATAACCTATTCAAGTGTTAAGTAAACAGAATCTTTCCACTATAACCTCTTCATGTGTCTAGCGAGCAAAATCTTGACACTATAACCTCTTCAGGTGTCAGGCGAATATAATCATGCCACTATAACCTCTTCAGGTGTTAGGTAAACAGAATCATGCCACTGTAACCTCTTTAGGTGTCAGGCAAACATAATATTTCCACTCTACCTCTGCAAGTGTCAACCAAACAAAATCATGCCATTATAACCTCTTCAGCTATCAGGCGAATAGAATCGTGCCACCATAACCTCCTCAAGTGTTAGCGAATAAAATTATGCCAATATAACCTCCTCTAGTGTCAAGCGAATAGAATCATGCCACTATAACCACTTATGGTGTCAACTAAATAGAATTATATTGCTACAACCTTCTCCAGTGTCACAAGAAAAGAATCATTCTACTATATCTTGTTCAGGTGTCAAGCAAGTTGAATCGTGCCACTATAACCTCCTTAACTATCAAGTGAAGATAATCATGCCACTATGAACTTTTCAATTGTCAAGCAAATAGAATTAAGTCATTATAACCTCTTCAGGTGTCAAGAGAACATAATCGTGCCACTATAACCTCTTTAAGTGTCAGGTGAATAGAATTGTGCCATTATAACCTCCTATGATGTTAGGCAAATAGAATCATTCCACTAAAACCTATTTAAGTGTCAAGCGAACAGAATCATGCCACTATAACATCCTCAGGTGTTAGTCAAACAGAATCATGCCACTATAACCTCTTCAGGTGTTAAACAAGTAGAATCATCCCACTATAACCTCTTCAGGTGTTAAGCGAACAGAATTATGCCACTATAACCTCCTCAGGTGCTAGACAAACACAATCATGCCACTATAACCTCCTCTGGGGTTAGGGGAATAGAATCACACTATTGTCACCTTGTCAAGTGTCAGGTGAACAAAATCATGCCACTATAACCTCTTTAGGTGTTAGGCCAATAGAATCATACCACTATAACTACTTCAGGTGTCAGGCGACTGGAATCATGCCACTATAACTTGTTTAAGTGTCAAGCGAGCAAAATCATGCCACTATAACCTATTCACTTGTTAGGAGAGAAGAATCATGCCACTATAACCTATTGAGGTGTCAAGTGAATAAAGTCATGCTACTAGAACCTCCTCTCATGTCAGGCAAACATAATGATGCCACTATAACCTCTTTATATGCCAAGAGAATAGAATCAAACCACTATAACCTCTCCCTATGTTATTGAAGTAAAATCAAGCCACTATAACCTCTTCAGGTGTTAGGCGAATAGAATCATACAACTATAGCGTTCTCTAGTGTTAGGCGAATAGAATCATGCCATTATAACCTCTTCAGGTGTTAGGCAAACCTAGTCATGCCACTATAACATATTTAGGTGTTAGGCAAGTAGAATCGTGCCACTATAACCTCTCTAGCTATCAAGTAAATAGATTTATGTCACTATAACCTCTTCAGGTGCTAAGTAAATAGAATCATGCCACTTTAACCTCTTCAGGTGATACGACAGCATAATCATGCCATGATAACCTCTTCAGGTGTCAAGTGAATAGAATTATGCCACTATAACCTTCTCCAATCTTAGGCGAATAGAATCATGCCACTATAACATCTTCATGTGTCAAGCGAACATAATCATACCACTATAAACTCCTCTGGTATCAGGCGAATAGAATGATACCACTGTAACCTCTTCAAGTGTTAAGCAAGCATAATCATGCCATTATAACATCTTTAGGTGTTATGCAAATTGAATCATGCCACTCTAACCTCTTCAGGAGTCAGGCGAACATAATCATGCCACTATAACCTATTTAGGTATTAGGCAAGTAGAATCTTGCCACTATAAGCTCTTTTGGTGTCAAGCGAATAGAATCATGCCACTACAACCTCTTCAGGTGTCAAGCGAACTGATTCAGGGCACTAAATCCTCTTCAGGTGTCAGTAGAACATAATCATGCCACTATAACCTCTTAAGGTATTAGGAAAATAGAATTAGGTCACTATAACCTGTTCAACTATCAAGCAAAAAGAATCATGCCATTATAACATCTTAGGTGTCAACCGAATATAATCATGCCACTATAACCTCTTCAGGTGTCAATAAAAGAGAATAATGCCATTATAACCTCTTCAGGTGCCAGTGAATAGAATCATGCCACTGTAACCTCTTCAGGTGTTATGGAAACATAATCATGCCACTATAACCTCCTCTGGTGTCAAGTGAACAGAATCACGATACTACAACCGCTTCAGGTGTTAGGTGAACAAAATCATGCCACTATAACCTCCTATGATGCTAGGAAAAAAAAGTAATTCCTCTATAACCTCTTAAGGTGTCAGGTAAACATAATCAAGCCACTATAACCACCTCCTATGTCAAGTGAATAGAATTATACTACTATAACCTCTTCATGTGTTAGGTAAGTAGAATCATGCCACCACAACCATTACAGGTGTTAGGCGAATAGAATATGCCACTATAACCTCTTCAGGTTCAGGCAAAGACAATCATGCCATCATAACCTTTTTAGGTGTTAAGCGAATAAGATCGTACCATAATAACCTCTTTAGGTGTTAGGTGAATAGAATCAGGCCACCATAAACACTTTAGGTGTTAGTTGAGCAAAATCATGCCACTATAACTAGTTTAAGTGTCAAGATAGCAGAATTATGCTACTATTTCCTCTTCATGTGTCTGTCGAGTAGAATCATGCTACTATAACCTCATCAGGTGTCAGGTGAATAGAATCATATAACTATAGCCTCTTGAGGTGTCAGGCAAATAGAATCATGCCACTATAACCTCTTCAGTTGTCAGGCCAGTAGAATATGCCACTATAACCTCTTTAGGTTCATGCAAACACAATCATGACACTATAACATTTTGAGGAGTTAGGAGAATAGGAATATACCACTATAACCTCTTTAGGTGTCAGGCAAATAGAATCATACCACAATAAATGCTTTAAGTGTCAGGCATACAAAATCATGCCACTAGAACATGTTCAAGTGTCAAGATAGTATAAGCATGCCACTATAGCCTCATCATGTGTCTACTGAGCAGAATCATGCCACTATAACCTCATAAGGTGTCAAACGAATAGAATCATATGACTATAAGCTCTTGAGGTGTTAGCTGAATATAATAATTCCACTATAACCCCTTCATGTGTTTGTCAAGCAAAATCATGCCAGTATAACTACTTTCGGTGTTAGGTGATTATAATCTCTTGAGGTGTCAAATCAATAGAATTAGGCCATTATAACCTCCTCTGATGTCAAGCAAACATAATCATGCCACTATAACCTCTTCAAGTGTTAGGCAAGCAGAATCATGCCACTATAACCTGTTAAGGTGGCAGGTGAACAGAATCATGCCACTATAACCTCTTTAGGTGTCAAGCAAATATAATCATGCCACTATAACCTCTTCAGGTGTTAGCCGAAAAAAATCATGCCATTATAACCTCTTCAAGTGTTAGGTGAAAAGAATCATGATACTATAACCTCCTCCAATGTTAGGAGAATAGAATCGTTCCACTATAACCTTCTTCGGCATCAGCTAACAAAATCATGCTACAATAACCTCTTAAGGTGTCAAGTGAGTAAATTCATGCCATTATAACTTCTTTAGGTGTCAAGAAAATAGAATAATGCCACTATAACCTCTTCAAATGTTAGGGGAACTGAATCAAGTCACTATAAACTCTTTAGGTATCAAGTAAACACAATCATGCCATTATAAACTCTTCAAGTGTGAGGCAAATATGATCATACCATTATAACCTCTTTAGGTGTCAGGTGAATACAATCAAGCCACTATAACCACATCAGGTGTCAAGCAAACAAAATAATGCCACCACAACCTGTTCGAGTGTTAACCGAGTAGAATCATGCCACTATAACCTCTTTCAATGTCTACTAAGAATAAGCATGCCATTATAACCTTTTCAGGTGTTAAGTAAATAGAGTCATATGACTATAACCTCTTCAGGTATCAAGCGAACAAAATCATGCCACTACAACCTCTTGAGGTATCATACAAATAGAATCATGCCACTATAACCCCTTTAGGTGTCAGATGAATAGAATCATGCCACTATAACATCTTCAAGTGTTAGGCAATTAGAATCTTGCCATTATAAACACTTTAGGTCTTAGGCAATTAGAATGATGCCATTATAACCACTTCAGGTGTTATACGGCCATAATCTTACCACTATAACCTACTCATGTGTCAAGCGAGCAGAATCATACCTTTGTCACTTGGTTTGTGAGATATATCATAGTGAACATATGAGTATAATCAAACATATTGAATATGTTAAATACTTGCAAAGCATAATAGGTTAATTTTGATTCAAAGACCGTTTGCTATAAACTTTAAAAATTGAAATGTTACCACATGAATTTTAATTAATGGTTAATGAATATATTTGGTTTAATTTATATAATTAAGAGCTTGAGTGAAACAATGGCAATCCTATAATTTAATATTAGCAGCAATCACACTCTCATTAAATAAGGTAATTCTAGGATGGTTAATATGCAACATTGGGATCACATTTTTTAAACCATTTGCGCATAGTATGCATGAGTTCTAATTTTATGTTCAAACATGCACAAATGTGCACAAATTGTGCATTTAATTATGTTCATTATATTCATGATTCTAAACATGCTAGAATATGTACTTACAGTTGTAAATATGTCATTGGAACATTGGATAACATCATTAAAACCATTTGTGCATTTAATTTGGACGAGTTCACATTTTGCGTTCAAACATGCACAAATGTGCGCAAATTGTGCATTCAAATAAATCAATTTGATTTATGAGTTTGGAATGATGGAATATGATTTTAGGATGGGTAACACACAATTGTAACATTGGGATCACATTTTCAAAACCATTCGTGCACAATTTGCACGAGTTCTATTTTTATGTTCAAACATGCACAAACGTGCATAAATTCTGCATTTAATTATGTCAATTATATTCATTATTTTAACAGGCAAGAATATGTACATAGTGTTGTAAATATGCAATTAGAACATTGGATAACATCTTTAAAACCATTTGTGCACAAATTTGGACAAGTTCACATTTTACATTCAAACATGCGCAAATTTGCACACATTGTGCATTCAATTAAATCAGTTTGATTTATGAGTTTAGAATAATGGAATATGATTTTAGGATGATAAATACCTTCTACCCAGTCCAATTCTGAGCAGGTATTACATTTTTTTAAGTAGGCAATAATGTTATTGGTCTTAATTGGAATACTAACAACCTTACCATTGAGTAGGAATTTGATCTTTTAGTGCACTGTTGAAGGTATGCCCCCTAGTGGATGGAACTAAGGTCTTCTTAATGATAAGGGAAAGGTTAGGGGTATGTCCAAAATAGTGAATTATGTTACTGATTCAATGTTTACCCAATGACCATTGCTTTAAAAGTCCCAACGACTGGCTTCTTAAAGTCATCATAAGCTTAGATTATTATATTAGATTCCTCTAGGTATTCAACATTCATCCTGAATTTGTGCAGCAATCGTAACTAGTAGACATTGATGGTAGACCAATCATCCACCATAACACATGAGGTTTTTTTAGACTTGATAATTGCTTGTATGAATAAAGGGCAGTTATAGACCCTCCCCTTGAGACGCAGATCTTCATAAAAAAAATAATAGCATTGAAGTGAGCTTTCATCAGAGAAGCTATCATCTCACAGGGGGAGGCATTGTAAGCACCCAATTTCAGGATGCAATTGTGCACAATTGCAACGTAAGCCCCCAGGATGAAATTTAATAAAAAATTGAATTCGGTTGTTGGCTTTCTGGACTTTAAGTACTAAATTGAACATTTTTACGATTTAATTGCAAAAAATCAAGTTTTCAGCTGTTTTCTGGTAATTAAAAGTTAAAAAAAATAATTTTTGAAGATCAACATCATTAATGTCGGCCGACATTGCACAATGCCAATCCGTGAAAAATCCTATTTGTTAGTTTTTTTGTCAATTTTTTAATTAGCAAATCATATGGTCAAAACATGTATATTTTTTTGACAATTAAACAGATAGAGTCTATTTCCTAGAATTAACGAAAGTCAACTATAAGTCTCTACTTTTAAAAGGCAGAGATCGCGTGAGTGAGGGAGAGGGGGGTGTGAAAAAAACCTTATGCGCAAAAACCCTAGAATTGTGAAAAAGCTAGAGACACTATTGAGAAGAAAACCTACACAACATTTCTTTTGTTTCTCAAAACCTTAGTTTCTTAAGACTATTCTTCAAAGGATTTGAAAAGAACAATTTTTGTCTTTCAATGCATTCAATCCTTTTCTAGAATCAAACAATGAGTTTAAAAATGGTGACAATCCTAATCTGAGGGGCCATCCAAGAGCATATGCACAACATCTTATTTCCATTCCTATCATTTGATTCTGCTCCGAAAAGAGAACCTCTATAGGTGTTAACCGAACAAAATCATGCCAATATAACCTCTTCACATGTTAGGCAAAAAGAATCATGCCACTCTAACCTCCTCTGATGTCAGGTGAACAAAATCATACGACTATAACCATCTCCAGTGTTAGCCAAAAAAAAATCATTATACTATAACCTCTTCAGGTGTTATGTGAGTAGAGACATGCCACTATAATTTCTTTAGGTGTCAGGCAAATAGAATAATGCTGCTATAACCTCTTCAGGTGTTAGGGGAACTGAATCAAGCCATTATAAACTCTTTAGGTATCAAGTGAACACAATCATGCCACTATAACCTCTTCAGGTGTTAGGCAAATAGGATCACGCCATTATAACCTCTTCAGGTGTCAGGAAAATATAATCATGCCATTATAACCACTTCAGGCATCAGGGAAATATAATCATGCCATTATAACCACTTCAGGAGTCAAGCGAGTAGAATAATGCCACTATAACTTGTTCGAGCGTCAACCAAGTAGAATCATGTGACTATAACCTTTTTTAGTGTTTGCCAAGCAAAATCATGCCATTATAACCTCTTCAAGTGTAAGGCAAACAAAATCATACAACTACAACCTTTTAAGTATTAAGCGAACAAAATCATGCCACTATGACCTGTTGAGGTGACATATAAATAGAATCATGCCACTATAACCTCTTCAGGTGTCAGACGAACAGAATCATGCCAGTATATCCTCCTTAAGTATCAGGCGAATCAGATCATGCCACTATAACATCTTCAGGTGTTAGGTAATTAGAATCATGCCACTATAACTACTTCATGTGTCAGGTGACCATAATCTTGCCACTATAACTTGTTTAAGTGTTTAGCGAGTAGAATCATTTCGCTATAACCTTTTCAAGTGTTTAGCAAGTAGAATCAAGGCATTATAACCTCTTCTGGTGTCAGGAAAGCAGAATCTTACCGCTATACACAAAATTAGGCCACTATAACGTTCTTAAGTGTGAAGAGAATAAAATGATGCCACTATAACATCTTCAAGTTTCAGGCAAACAGAATAATGCCACTATAACCTCTTTAGGTGTTAGGCAAGCAGAATCATGCCACTATAACCTCTTCATGTGTCAGGCAAAAAGAATCATGCCACTATAAACTATTTAGTTTCAGGCGAACACAATCATAACAATATTACCTCTTCAGGTGTTAGCCGAACTGAATCATGCCATTATAACCTCTTCAGGTGTTAGGTGAATAGAATCATGCCACTACAACCTCCTTCAATGTCAGGCTAACATAATCATGCCACTATAACCTTCTCTGATGTTAAGTGAACAAAATCATGCTACTATAACCTCTTCAAGTGTTAAGTGAGTAGAATCATGTCACTATAATCTCTTTAGGTGTCAGGCAAATAGAATAGTGCCATTATAACCTCTTCATGTGTTAGGGGAACATAATCAAGACACTATAACCTCTTCAAGTAATAGGTGAACACAATCATGCCACTATAACTTCTTTAATTATCAGGCAAATAGGATCATGCCACTATAACCTTTTCAGGTGTTAAGTGGAATAGAATCATGCATCTATAACCACTTCAAGTGTTAGGTGAGCAAAATAATGCCACTACAACTTGTTCAAGCATCAAGTGGGCAAATCATGCCACTATAACCTCTTCAAGTGTCTACCAAGCAAAATCATGCCACTATAACCTCTTCAGGTGTCAGGCAAATAGAATCATATGACTATAACCTCTTCAGGTATGAAGAGAATAAAATCATGCCATTAAAACCTCTTGATGCATCATACGAACAGAATCATACCACTATAACCTCTTCAGGTGTCAAACAAACATAATCATGCTGCTATAACCTCTTCAGGTGTCAGATGAATAGAATCATGCCACTCTAACCTCTTTAAGTGTTAGGTGAATAGGATCATGCCACTATAACCTCTTTAGGTGTTAAGTAAATAGAATCATTTCACTATAACCACTTTAAGTGTTAGGTGAGTATAATCATGCCACTATAACATGTACAAGTGTCAAGTGAGCATAATCATGCCATTGTAAACTCTTCAAGTGTCTAGTGAGTAGAATCATACCACTACACCCTCTTCTAATGTCAGGCGAATAGAATCTTGTCGCTATGACCTCTTCAAGTGTCAAGTGAACAAACTTAGGCCACTATAACCTCTTCATGTGTTAGGAGAACAAAATCATGCCACTATAACCTATTCAGGTATCAGGCAAATCAAATCATACCACTATAACCTCTTAGGCATCAAGTGACCAGAATCATGCCCCTATAACAACTTCAGGTGTCAGGAGTCATGCCACTATAAACTCTTCAGGTGTCAAGCGAACAAAATTAGGCCACTAGAACCTCTTCATGTGTCAGGAGAACAAAATAATGCCACTATACCCTATTTTTTTATCAGGCAAATAGAATCATGCCATTATAATTTGTTCAACTACTAGCGAATAGAATCATGTCACTATAACTTCTTAGGCATCAATCAACAAGAATTATGCCCCTATAACAACTTCAAGTGTTAGGAAAATAGAGTCATGCCACTATAAACTCTTCAGGTAGTGAACAAATTTAGGCCACTATAACCTCTTCATGTATCAGGAGAACAAGATCATGCCACTATACCCTATCCAGGTGTTAGGCAAACAGAATCATGCCATTATAACCAATTCAGCTGTCAGGCGAATAAAATCATGCCACTATAACCATTGTAAGTGTCAAGTGAATAGAATCATGCCACTGTAACCTCTTTAGGTGTCAGGCGAAAAGAATCATGCCACTATAACCCCTTCAGGTGTTAGGAAAATAGAATCATGCCACTATAGATGCTTTAGGTGTCAGTGAGCATAACCATGCCACTATAACCTCTTCAGGTGTGAAGCGAATAGGATGAAACCACTATAACCTCTTCAGGTGTCAGGCAAGCATAATCATGCCACTTTAACCTATTGAAGTGTTAAGAAAGTAGAATCATGCCACTATAACCTCTTCAAGTGTCTGCTGAGAATAATTATACCACTACAACCTCTTTAGGTGTCAAGCGAACATAATCATATGACTATAACATGTTCAGATGTCAAGCAAATAGAATCACGCCACTATAACCTCTTCAGGTGTGAGGTGAGCATAATCTTGCCACTATAACCTCTTCTGGTACCAAGCGAATAGAATCATGCCACTATAATCTCTTTAAGGGTTAAGCGAACACAATCATGCCATTATAGCCTGTTCAAGTGTCAGCGAGTAGAATCATGCCACTATAACCTCTTCAGGTGTCAGACGAATAGAATCATGCCACTATAACCTCTTTATTTTTCAACCAAACATGATCATGCCATTATAACTGAAGTGTCAAGCGAACACAATCATGCCACAATAACCTCTTCAAGATTCTGGCAAATAGGATCATACCACTATAACCTCTTTAGTTGTTAAGGAATCGAACCATGCCACTATAACCACTTCAGGTATCAAGCAAGCAGAATAATGCATGTATAACCCGTTGAGGTATGAAGCGTGCAAAATTATGCCACTACAACCTCTTCAAGTGTCTGCTGAATAGAATCACACAACTATAACCTCTTATGGTGTATGTAACTATAACCTTTTAAGGTGTCAAGCAAAGAGAATCGTGCCACTACAGCCTCTATAGGTGTAAGGCAAGTAGAAGCATGGCACTATAACCTCTACATGTGTTAGCAAAATAGAATCATGGCACTATAACCTCTTTAAGTGTCAAGCAAAGACAATCTTGCCACTATAACCTATTCAGGTGTGAAGCAAGTAGAATCATACCATTATAACCTCTTCAGGTGTAAGGAAAATAGAATCATGCCACTATAACCTCTTCAGGCATCAAGCGAACAGAATCATGCCATTATAACCTCTTCAGGTGTTAGGAGAAGAGAATTAAGCCACTATAACCTCTTCAGGTGTTAAGCAATTAGAATTATGCCACTATAACCTATTCAGCTCTCAAGGGAACAAAATCATGCCATTATAACCTATTTAGCTCTTAGGTTAATAGAATCATTCCACTATAACCTCTTCACGTATTAGGAGAATATAATTATAGACACTCAATTTTGGGATGATGAGTTATGGATGTGAGAAAGGACTCCAATTATGAAAATGTCATGAATAGGTCTTCAATACTTAAACTTTGAAACTTCAGAGGTCTGATTGTATTTTTTAAAGAAAGGATTTAATGTTTTCAAGGACTAAATTTCAATATTTTTTAAAGCCCTAATTACAAAACCTAAATTCTTTTAAGGGCCTTTTTATAATTAAAAAAGAGGTTGAAATTCTATAATTCCGGTTGGAATTACATAGTTTCAATTGGAATTATGTAATTCCGGTTGGAATTGCACTAATTTCGACTGGAATTATGTAATTTCGATTGGAATTATGCTAATTCTAACAATCAAAATTACACTAATTCTGACCAAAATTATGTAATTTCGTTCGAAATTACACTAATTATAACTTGAATTATGTAATTTCGATCATAAATACACAATTTTGGTCAGAATTAGACCTTTTCACCTGGTTTTCAAATTTTCCATAAAATAAATGTCTTTTTCTTGAGTCCTAATTAGTCTAAAATTCTTTTAAAATTATTTTTGATATTTACCTAATGTTTCAGAGGAAATAGAAGTCTTTTAGGAATCAAATTTTGCGTAGGGGTTTGAGGGATGTTTCACTATAAAAAGAGGTGTTTTGGCTCCTGAAAGGAAATAAAGGGACAAAAAAAGAGCATTTGCATTCTCTATAAAAAATTCTTTTTTCTTAATTGATTAATTAAAGATCTTTGGAGGATTTTTGAAGAACAAGATTCAAAGACCTATCAAGAAAGGTGATTTTACAAAATCTGAGGAGCACTCTATTAAATTCATCCATAAGCATCATCTTCTCCTTATTCTATTTTATTTAATTGATTTATTTCTTTTTTTTATTGATTTTTAATTTTATTCACTAATCATAATGTTTGTTCTTTTTTTATGGTGATTATGGAGGAAAATACATGATGATCATGTTTGGAGGACTAAACTCATAAGAAGTCCATGGAATGCCATGGATAAGACCTTATAGCTAGATTTAGCTTTTTAGCTTTTTGTTGTTATTTTTAATTGTTTTATTTATTTTTTGGGGTTGTATTAATTATTTTTATTATTATTTTTAATAGATTATTGTAATAGCCCAAATAGTGGGAATAGTGGAATTATGTGTGTGATTGTATGTTTATGTCGATTAATTTGGTTAGTAAAATTAGGATTTCAATTGGGTAATTAATTAAAATCAATGGTGGAAGTAGATTAATTTAGGTTGCATGTTAATTAAAATTAGGGTTTTAGAAGGAATTAATTTAATTAGTTGTTTAATCTTTAATTTAATTGTTTTGATATGTTTTATTTTTTTTAGGCTTGTTTATTTATTTTTATGTGTTTTGGGCTTTAAGCCCATATTAGATTCTAATCAACTTAAATAAATTTAGATTTTTTAGGTTTAATTAATTAAAATGCATTTTAGGCCCATAATTAATTAGATTTTTAGGTTAAAGATAACTTAGGCCCATTTAGTAAATTAGATATTGACCCACCTAATTTAATTTAATTAATTAGACTTAGCCCATTAAATTTAAGCCTTTTTCATAATTTGTAGATTTAAGATCACCTTAGAATTAAAACATGTAGAACTGGGCCCATTAATTTAAATACTCCATAATTTATAGATTTAGGCCCATTTTTAGAATTAAAATAAAGAGACTTAGGTTCATTTAATTAAAATTAAAAGGAATTAGGTCCATTAGTCTTTAGCTCACTACTAAATTAAAACATATAGATTTAGCTCAATTAATTGAAATTAATGTTGATTAGGCTAACTTAGGGATTATATGTTTGAATAAATGCATTATTTACTTGTATTTTCATGACTGCTTTGCCTTGGAGTTAATTGCAAGAATAAGGATTTATATGAAATTGCATGTAAATAGAGGATAATATAGTAATTTATAAAGTAATTCTAAATGAACATGAGACTAAAAGAAGTTGGTATTCTGTACCCAGAATCTCCTGGTTGTGGTGCTAGCTTTCTTTTAGGAAATTGAGTACCACCTTTTTTATTTATCCCAGTTATTACCTTAGGTGGTGACTCCTCTTCTCCATGCCATGTCTTTATAATAGTGGTTAGTGTGTTCTCTAGAGTTCTGAGCTCAAACAGTGTCATGATTGCTAAAATCTTGGATGCACACTAAACCTAGCTGTCTACAAGAATCATGCCAGTATAACCTCTTAAGGAGTCAAGCAAACATAATCATGCCACGATAACCTCTTTAGGTGTCAAGCAAATAGAATCACAATAGTATAACCTTTTCAAGTGTCAAGCAAATAGAATCATGCCACTATAACCTCGTCTGGTGTCATGCCAAAAAAATCATGCTACTATAACCTCCTTTGGTGTCAGCTAAACAAAATCATGCCACTATAACTTCTTCAAGTGTCCGGCAAATAGGATCATGCCACTATAAGCTCGTTAAGGGTTAGGCAAATAGAACCATGCCACTATAACCACTTTAGGTCTTAGGCAAGAAAAATCATACCACTATAAGCTATTTAAGTGTTAAGTAAGCAGAATCTTGCCACTATAACCTCTTCATGTGTCTAGCGAGCAAAATCTTGCCATTATAACCTCTTTAGGTGTTAGGTGAATAGAATCATTCCACTATAACCTCTTCAGGTGTCAGGCGAACAGAATCATGCGATTGTAACCTCTTTAGGTGTCAACCAAACATAATATTTTAAATCTAACCTCTTCAAGTGTCAAGTAAACAAAATCATGCCATTATAACCACTTCAGTTGTCAAGCGAATAGAATCATGCTACTATAACCTCCTCATGTGTTAGCAAATAGAATCATGCTAATATAACCTCCTCTAGTGTCAAGCAGATAGAATCATGCCACTATAACCACTTATGGTGTTAACTGAATAGAACTATACTGCTACACCCTTCTCCGGTGTCACGGGAATATAATCATGCTACTATATCTTGTTCAGGTGTTAAGTAAGCTAAATCGTACTATAACCTCCCTAACTATCAGGTGAAGATAATCATGCCACTATTACCTTTTCAATTGTCAAACATACAAAATTAAGTCATTGTAACCTCTTCAGGTGTCAGGAGAACAGAATCATGCCACTATAATGTCTTTAAGTGTCAGGTGAACAGAATTGTGCCACTATAACCTCCTCTAATGTTAAGCAAATAGAATCATTCCACTAAAAACTATTTAAGTGTCAGGCAAACAAAATCATGCCACTATAACATCCTCAAGTGTCAATCAAACAGAATCATGCCACTATAACCTCTTCAGGTGTTAAACAAGCAGAATCATCCCACTATAAACTCTTTAGGTGTCAAACGAATATAATTATGCCACTATAAGCTCTTCAGGTGCTAGACGAACACAATCATGCCACTATAACCTCCTCCAGGGTTAGGGGAATTAAATCACGCTATTGTCACCTTGTCACAAGTTAGGTGAACAAAATCATGCCACTATAACCTCTTAAGGTGTCAGGCCAATAGAATCATACCACTATAACTACTTCGGGTGTCAGGCAACTAGAATCATGCCACTATAACCTGTTAAAGTGTCAAGTGAGCAAAATCATTACAGTATAACCTCTTCATGTGTTAGGAGAGTAGAATCATGCCACTATAACCTATTGAGGTGTCAAGTGAATAGAGTCATGCTACTAGAACCTCCTCTGATGTCAAGCGAACATAATCATGCCACTATAACCTCTTTAGGTGTCAAGCGAATAGAATCAAGCTACTATAACCTCTTCTTGTGTTATTCAAGCAGAATCAAGCCACTATAACCACTTTAGGTGTTAGGCGAATAGAATCATACAACTATAGCCTTCTCTAGTGTTAGGCGAATAGAATCATGCCATTATAACCTCTTCAGGTGTCAGGCAAACATAGTCATGCCACTATAACCTATTCAGGTGTTAGGCAAGTAGAATCGTGCCACTATAACCTCACCAGCTATCAAGTAAATAGAATCGTGCCACTATAACCTCTTCAGGTGCTAAGCAAATAGAATTAGGCCACTTTAACCTCTTCAGGTGGTAGGACAGCATAATCATGCCATAATAACCTCTTAGGTGTCAAGTGAATAGAATCATGCCACTATGACCTTCTCCAATGTTAGATAAATAGAATCATGTGACTATAACATCTTCATGTGTCAAGCAAACATAATCATACCACTATAAACTCCCTTGGTGTCAAATGAATAGAATGTTGCCACTGTAACCTCTTGAGGTGTTAGGCAAGCATAATCATGCCACTATAGCATCTTTAGGTGTTATGCAAATTGAATCATGCCACTCTAACCTCTTCAGGAGTCAAGCGAACATAATAACACCACTATAACCTATTTAGGTATTAGGCAAGCAGAATCTTACCACTATAAGCTCTTCAGGTGTCAAGTGAATAGAATCATGCCACTACAACCTCTTCAGGTGTCAAGCAAACTAAATCAGGGCACTAAATCTTCTTCAGGTGTCAACAGAACAGAATCATGCCACTATAATCTCTTCAGTTGTTAAGAAAACAGAATCAAGCCACTATAACTTGTTCAGCTATCAAGCGAAAAGAATTATGCCACTATAACATCTTAGGTGTCAAGCGAATATAATCATGCCACTATAACCTTTCAGGTGTCAGGAGAAGAGAATAATCCCACTATAACCTCTTTAGGTGCCAAGTGAATAGAATCATGTCACTATAACCTCTTCAGGTGTTATGGAAACATAATCATGCCACTATAACCTCCTCCAGTGTCAAGTGAACAAAATCATGATACTATAACCGCTTTAGGTGTTAGGTGAACAAAATCATGCCACTATAACCTCCTCTGATGCTAGGCGAATAGAGTAATTCCTCTATAACCTCTTAAGGTGTCGGGAAAATGTAATCAAGCCATTATAACCACCTCCAATGTTAAGTGAATAGAATTATGCTACTATAACCTCTTCAGGTGTTAGGCAAGTAGAATCATGCCACCATAATCATTACAGATGTTAGGCAAATAGAATATGCCACTATAACCTCTTCAGGTTCAGGTGAAGACAATCATGCCACTATAAACTTTCAGGTGTTAAGCGAATAGGATTATACCATAATAACCTCTTTAGGTGTCAGGCGAATAGAATTAGACCACCATAAACACTTCAGGTGTTAGTTGAGCAGAATCACGCCACTATAACTAGTTCAAGTGTCAAGATAGCATAATTATGCTACTATTTCCTCTTCATGTGTCTATCGAGTAAAATCATGCCATTATAACGTCATTAGGTGTCAGGCGAATAGAATCATATAACTATAGTCTCTTGAGATGTCAGACGAATAGAATCATGCCACTATAACCTCTTCAGTTGTCAGGCAAGTAAATATGCCACTATAACCTCTTTAGGTTCATGTGAACACAATCATGACACTATAACCTTTTAAGTTGTCAAGCGAATAAGATCATACCACTACAACCTCTTTAGGTGTCAGGCGAATAGAATCACACCATAATAAATGCTTCAAGTGTCAGGCATACAAAATCATGCCACTAGTACATGTTGAAGTGTCAAGGTAGCAGAAGCATAGCCTTATCATGTGTCTACCGAGCAGAATCATGCCATTATAACCTCATCAGGTGTTAAGTGAATAGAATCATATGACTATAAGCTCTTGAGGTTTCAGGTGAACATAATAATTCCACTATAACCCCTTCATATGTTTGTCGAGCTTAAAGTGAATTCTGTTACTGATTTAATGTTTACCCAATGACCATTGCTTTAAAAGTCCTAATGACTGGCTTCTTAAAGTCATCATAAGCTTAGATGATTATATTAGATTTCTCTAGGTCTTCAACATTCATCCCAAATTTGTGCAATAATCGTAACTGGTAGACATTGATGGTAGACCTATCATCCACCATAACATATGAGGTCTTTTTACACTTGATAATTACTTGTATGAACAAAGGGCAGTTATAAACCCTCCCCTCGAGAGGCAGATCTTCATAAGAAAAATAATAGCATTGAAGGGAGCTTTCATCAGAGAAGCTATGATCTCACAGGGCGAGGCATTGTAAGCACCCAATTTCAGGATGCAATTGTGCACAATTGCAATGTAAGCCCCTATGATGAAATTTAATAAAAAATTGAACTTAGTTGTTGGTTTTCTAGACAATAAGGACTAAATTGCAACATTTTTAGGATTTAATTGCAAAAAATCAAGTTTTCAGCAGTCTTTTAGTAATTTAAAGTTAAAAAAATAATTTTTAAAGATCGGCATCATTAATGTTGGCTGACGTTGCACAATACTAATGCATGAAAAATCCTATTTTTAAGTTTTTTTGTCAATTTTTTTTATTGGTTAAAAATTTGTTTAATTAGCAAATAATGTGGTCAAAACGCATAAAATTTTTTGATAATTAAACAGATAAAGTCTATTTCCTGGAATTGAGGAAGGTCAGTTGTAAGTCTCTACTTTTAAAAGGCAGAGACTGCATAAGTACGGGAGAGGGGAGAGTGAAAAAAACCTACTATGCAAAAACCCTAGAATTGTGAAAAAACCAAAGACGCTATTGAGAAGAAAACTTGCACAACATTTCTTTTGTTTCTCAAAACCTTAGTTTCTTGAGACTATTTTTCAAAGGCTTTGAAAAGAATGATTTGTGTCTTTGAATGAAATCAGTCCTTGTCCAAAATCAAACAACGAGTTTAAAAACGATGACAATCCTAATATAAGGGGCCATCCAAGAGCATATGTACAACATCTTATTTCCATTCCTTCTTTTGATTCTGCTCTGAAAAGAGAACCTCTACAGGTGTTAACCGAACAAAATCATGCCACTATAACCTCTTCACATGTTAGGCAAAGAGATTCATGTCACTCTAACCTCCTCTGATGTCAGGCGAATAGAATCATACGACTATAACCTTCTCCAGCAACAGGCAAAAAAAATCATGCTGCTATAACCTCTTCAGGTGTCAAGTGACTATAGTCATGCCACTTTAACCTCTTTAGGTGTTAGGCAAATAGAATAATGCTGTGATAACCTCTTCAGGTGTCAGGGGAACTGAATCAAGCCATTATAAACTCTTTGGGTATCAAGTGAACACAATCGTGCCACTATAACCTCTTCAAGTGTCAGGTGAATAGGATCATGCCACTATAACCTCATAAGGTGTTAGGCGAATATAATTATGCCACTATAACCAGTTCAGGTGTCAAGCGAGTGGAATATTGCCACTATAACCTGTTTGAGTGTTAACCAAGTAGAATCATGTGACTATAACCTTTTTTAGTGTCTGCCGAGCAAAATCATGCCACTATAACCTCTTTAAGTGTTCAGTGAGTAAAATAATGCCACTACAACCTGTTCAAACATCAAGCAGGTAGAATCATGCCACTATAACCTCTTCAAGTGCCTGCCAAGCAAAATCATGCCACTATAACCTCTTCAGGTGTCAAGAAAATAGAATCATATGACTATAACCTCTTCAGGTGTCAAGCGAACAAAATCATGCCATTGTAACCTTTTGATACATCATACAAACAAAATCATGCCACTATAACCTCTTTAGGTGTCACACAAACATAATCATTCTACTATAACCTTTTTAGGTGTCATATTAATAAAATCATGCCACTTTAACCTCTTTAAGTGTCAGGCGAACAGGATCATGCCATTATAACCTCTTTAGGTGTTAAGAGAATAGAATCATGGCACTATAACCACTTTAGATGTTAGGCAAGTATAATCATGCTACCATAACCTATACAAGTGTCAAGGAAGCATAATCATGCCATTGTAAACTCTTCAAGTGTCTGGTGAGTAGAATCATACCACTACACCCTCTTCAAGTGTCAGGCGAATAGAATCTTGTTGCTATGACCTCTTCAGGTGTCAAGCGAACAAACTTAGGCCACCATAACCTCTTCATGTGTTAGGAGAACAAAATCATGCCACAATAACCTATTCAGGTATCAGGCAAATATAATTATGCCACTATAACCTGCTCAACTGTCAGGTGAATAGAATCATGCCACTATAACCTCTTAGGCATTAATTGACCAGAATCATGCCCCTATAATAACTTCAGGTGTCAGGAAAATAGAGTCATGCCATTATAAACTCTTCAAGTAGCGAACAAATTTTGGCCACTATAACCTCTTCATGCGTCAAGAGAACAAAATCATGCCACTATACCCTATCGAGGTGTTAGGCAAATAGAATCATTCCATTATAACCAATTCAGCTATCAAGCGAATAGAATCATGCCACTATAACATCTACGGCATCAAGCGACTTGAATCATGCCACTATAACAACTTCAGGTGTCAAGCAAATAGAATCATGCCACTATAACCATTGTAAGTACAAAGTGAACAGAATCATGCCACTGTAACCTCTTTACGTGTCAGGTGAATACAATCATGCCACTCTAACCCCTTCAAGTGTTAGAAAAATAGAATCATGCCACTATAGCTGCTTCAGGTGTCAGCAAGCACAACTATGCCACTATAACCTCTTTAGGTGTCAGGCAAGCATAATCATGCCACTTTAACCAATTGAAGTGTCAAGCAAGTAGAATCATGCAACTATAACCTCTTCAAGTGTCTGCTGAGAAGAATCATACCACTAAAACCTCTTTAGTTGTCAAGCGAACATAATTATATGACTATAATATGTTCAGATGTCAAGCAAATAGAAGCACGCCACTATAACCTCTTCAGGTGTGAGGTGAGCATAATCATGCCATTATAACCTATGGTGCCATGCGAATAGAATCATGCTACTATAACCTCTTCAAGTGTCAAGTGAGCACAATCATGCCACTATAGCTTGTTCAAGTGTTAGGCAAGTAGAATCATGCCACTATAACCTCTTCAGGTGTCAGATGAATAGAATCATGCCACTATAACCTCTTTATGTGTCAGCCAAATATGATCATGCCACTATAACTGCTTTAGGTGTCAAGCAAACACAATCATGCCATAATAACCTCTTCAAGAGTCTGGCAAATAGGATCATACCACTATAACCTATTCAATTGTCAAGGAATTGAACCATGCCACTATAACCACTTTAGGTGTCAGGCAAGCAGAATCATGCCTCTATAACCTATTGAGGTATGAAGCGAGCAAAATCATGCCACTACAACCTCTTCAAGTGTCTGCCGAATAGAATCACACAACTATAACCTCTTCTTGGGTCAGGCGAATAGAATCATGTGACTATAACCTTTTAAGGCATCAAGCAAAGAGAATCGTGCCACTATAACCTCTTTAGGTGTAAGGAGAGTAGAATCATGGCACTATAACCACTTCAGGTGTTAGGAAAATAGAATCATGGCACTATAACCTCTTTAAGTGTCACGCGAAGACAATCATGCCACTATAACCTATTCAGGTGTCAAGCAAGCAGAATCATACCATTATAACCTCTTCAAGTGTGAGGCAAATAGAATCATGCCACTATAACCTCTTCAAGTGTCAAGCAAATAGAATCATGCCACTATAACATCTTCAGGTGTCAGGAGAAGAGAATTAAGCCACTATAATCTCTTCAGATGTTAAGCGAATCATGCCACTATAACCTATTCAACTCTCTAGCGAACAAAATCATGCCACTATAACCTATTTAACTCTTAGGCGAACAGAATCATTCCACTATAAGCTCTTCACGTATCATGAGAATATAATTATAGCGACCCAATTTTAGGATGATGAGTTATTGATGTGACAAAGGACTCCAATGATGAAAATGTCATGAATAGGTCTTCAATACTTGAACTTTGAAACTTCAGAGGTCTGATTGTATTTTTCAAAGAAAGTATTTAATGTTTTCAAGGACTAAATTGCAATATTTTTTAAAGACCTAATTACAAAACCTAAATTCTTTTAGGGACCTTTTATAATTAAAAAAAAGGTTAAAATTCTATAATTTCAATTGGAATTACATAATTTTGATAGAAATTATGTAATTCCGATCAGAATTGCACTAATTTCGACATGAATTATATAATTTTTATTGGAATTACACTAATTTTAACAACTGAAATTACACTAATTCGGATCGAAATTATGTAATTCCAATCAAAATTACACTAATTATAACTGGAATTATGTAATTCTTATCAAAATAAGACAATTCCAGTTGGAATTAGACTTTTTTTTGCTTGGTTTTCAAATTTTCAATAAAATAAAAGTCTTTTTCTTGAATCCTAATTGGTCTGAAATTCTCTTAAAATTATTTTTAATATTTATCTAATGTTTGAGAGGAAATAGAAGTCTTTTAGAAATCAATTTATGCATAGGGTTTGAAGGATGTTTCACTATAAAAGGAGGTGTGTTGGCTCTTGAAAGGAAAAAAAGGGACGAAAAAAGAAAGAAAAAAAAAGCATCTGCATTGTCTACAAAAACTTATTTTTCCTTAATTGATTAATTGATGATCTTTGGAGGATTTTTGAAGAACAAGATTCAAAAACCTATCAAGAACGGTGATTTTACAAAATCTGAGGAGCACTCTATTAAATTCATCCATAAGCATCATCTTCTCCTTATTCTATTTTATTTAATTGATTCATTTCCTTTTTATTTTATTGATTTTTAATTTTATTCACTAATCATAATTTTTGTTCTTTTTTTATGGTGATTATGGAGGAAAATACATGATGATCATGTTTGGAGGACTAAACTCATAAGAAGTCCATGGAATGCCATGGATAAAATGTTGTAGCTGGATTTAGCTTTTTAGCTTTTTGTTGTTTTTTTAATTGTTTTATTTATTTTTTGGGGTTGTATTAATTATTTTTATTATTATTTTCAATAGATTATTGTAATAGCCCCAATAGTGGGAATAGTGGAATTATGTGTGTGATTGTATGTTGATGCGATTAATTGGCTAGTAAAATTAGGATTTCAATTGGGTAATTAATTAAAGTCAATGGTGGAAGTAGATTAATTTAGGTTGCATATTAATTAAAATTAGGGTTTTAGAAGGAATTAATTTAATTAGTTATTTGATCTTTAATTTAATTGTTTTGATATGTTTTATTTATTTTTAGGCTTGTTTATTTATTTTTATGTGTTTTGTGCCTTAAGCCCATATTAGACTCTAATCAACTTAAATAAATTTAGGTTTTTTAGGTTTAATTAATTAAAATGCATTTTAGGCCCATAATTAATTAGATTTTTAGGTTAGAGATAACTTAGGCCCATTTAGTAAATGCCACTATAACCTCTTCAGGTGTTAGGCGAGCAGAATCATGCCACTATAACCTCTTTAGGTAGGCGAACATAATCATTCCACTATAACCTCTTCAAATGTCAGGAAAATAGAATCATGCCATTATAGCCTCGTAAGTTGTTAGCCAAAAAGAATCATGCTATTATAACCTATATAGGTTATAGGCGAATAGAATCATGCCACTATAACCTCCTCCGATGTCAGGCGAACAAAATCATGCCACCATAACCTTGTATGATGTCAGGCAAACAAAATCATGCTACTATAAACTCTTCAGGTGTCAAGCTAGTAAATTCATATCACTATAACCTCTTTAGGTGTCAGGCAAACAGAATAGTGCCACTATAACCTCTTCAAGAGTTAGAGGAATAGAATTAAGCCACTACAACCTCTTCAGGTATCAGGTGAACATAATCATGCCACTATAACCTCATCAGGTGTCAGGCGAATAGGATCATGCCACTATAACCTCCTCAGATGTTAGGCGAATAGAATCATACGGCTATAACCTCTTCAGGTTTGAAATAAACAGAATCATGCCATTATATCCACTTCAAGTGTAAAGCGAATAGGATCATGCCACTATAACCTCTTTAGGTGTTAGGCGATTAAAATCATACCACTATAATGACTTTAGGTGTCAGGCAAGCATAATCATGCCAATGTAACCTGCTCAAGTGCCTGGTGAGTAGAATTATGCCACTATAACCTCTACAGGTGTCAAGCAAATATAATCTCACCACTATAACCTCTTTGAGTGTCAAGCGAACAAAATTAGGCCACTATAACCTCTTTAGGTGTTAGGAGAACAAAATCATGCCACTATAACCTCTTTAGGTGTCAGGCAAATAAAATCATGCCACTATAACCTATTCAGCTGTCAGGTGAATAGAATCATGCCACTATAAACTCTTAGGCATCAAGCAAATAGAATCATGCCACTATAAACTCTTAGGCATCAAGCAAATAGAATCATGCCTCTATAACCACTTTAGGTGTCAGGAGAATAGAATCATGCCATTATAAACTCTTCCGTTGGTAGGCGAATAGAATCATGCCACTACAATCTCTTCAGGTGTTAGACCAATATAATCATGCCACTATAACATCCCTCGGTATCAAGCGAACATAATCATGCCACTATAACCTCCTAAAGTGTTAAGTAAGTAGAAAAATGGCACTATAAGCCTTTTAGGTGTCAGGCGAATAGAATCATTACACTATAACCTCTTCAGGTGTCAGGAAAATAGAATCATGGCACTATAACCGCTTCAAGTGTCAAAAAAATAGAATCATGCCACTGTAACATCTTCAGGTGTCAGGCAAATAGAATCAAGCCATAATAACTGCTTCAATTGTCAAGCAAAAAGAATCATGCCTCTATAACCTCTTCAGGTGTTAGGCAAACAGAATCATGCCACTATAACCTCTTCAGGTGTCAGGTAAATAGAATCATGCCACTATAATCGCATCAAGTGTCAGGTGAGCACAACCGTGCCACTATAACGTCTTTAGGTATTTGGCGAATAGGATCACACCACTATAACCTCTTTAATAGTCAAGGAACAAAATAATGCCACTATAACCACTTCAAGTGTCAAGTGAGCAAAATTATACCTCTATAACTTGTTGAAGTGTTAAGCAAGTAAAATCATGCCACTATAACCTCTTCAAGTGTGTGCTGAGTAGAATCATGCCACTATAACCTCTTCAGGTGTCAGGCGAATAGAATTGTGTGACTATAACCTTTTAAGGCATCAAGCGAATAGAATCATGCCACTATAACCTCGGCGAGCAGAATCTTGGTACTATAACATCTTCAGGTGTTAGGCGAATAAAATCATGCCACTATAACATCTTCAAGTGTCAGGTGAACGTAATCATCCCACTATAACCTGTTCAGGTGTCAAGCAAGTAGAATCATGCCACTATATCCTCTTCAAGTGTTAGGTAAGCGGAATCATGGCACTATAACCTCTGTAGGTGCTAGGCGAACATAATCATGCCTTTATAACCTCTTCATATTTCAGGTAAACAGAATCATGCCATTATAACCTCTTAAGGTGTTAGCCAAAAAGAATCTTGCCACTATAACCTTTGTAGGTTTTAGGTGAACGAAATCATGCCACTATAACCTCCTTTGATGTCAGGCAAATAGAATCATGCCACTATAACCTTCTTCGGTGTCGTGCAAAAAAAATCATGCTACTATAAACTCTTCAAGTGTCAAGCGAGTAGAGTCATGCCATTATAACCTCTACAGGTGTCAGGTGAATAGAATCTCGCCACTATAACCTCTTCAGGTATTAAGCAAACAAAATTAGGCCACTATAACATCTTTAGGTGTTAGGAGAACAAAATCATGCCACTATAACCTCTTCAGGTGTCATGCAAATAAAATCATGCCATTATAACATGTTCAGCTATCAAGCGAACAAAATCATGCCACTATAACCCCTTAGGGGTGAAGCAAATATAATCATGCCTCTATAACCACTTTAAGTGTTAGGAGAATAGAATCATGCCTCTATAAACTCTTCAGGTAGTAGGCGAACAGATTCATGCCACTATAACCTCTTTAGGTGTCAAACCAATATAATCATGCCACTATAACATCCTTTAATATCAAGGGAATAGAATCATGCTATTATAACTTCTTTAGGTATTAGGCAAGCAGAATCATGGCACTATATGCTCTTTAGGTTTAAGAAGAACAAAATCATTGCATTACAACCTCGTTAGGTGTCAAGTAAATAGAATCATGCCACTGTAACCTCTTTAGGTGTCAGGCAAATAGAATCAAGCCACTATAATCTCATGTGTCAGGCGAATAGAATCATGCCATTATAACCTCTTCAGGTGTCAGGCTAATAAAATATGCCACTATAGCCTCTTCAAGTGCCAGGCAAATAGAATTATGCCACTATAATCGCTTCAGGCGTTAGGTGAGCACAACTGTACCACTATAACCTCTTTTGGTATGGGGTAAATAGGATCACACCACTATAACCTCTTTAGGTGTTAGATGAGCACAATCATGCCACTATAACCTATTAAAGTGTAAAGCAAGCAGAATCATGCCATAATAACCTCTTCAAATGTCTGCTGAGAAGAATCATACTACTATAACCTCTTCAGGTGTCAGGGAATAAAATAATGCCACTATAACCACTTCACGTGTCAGGCGAGTAGAATCATACCTCTATAACTTGTTGAAGTGTTAAGCAAGCAGAATCATGCCACTATAACCTCTATAAGTGATTGCCGAGTAGAATCATGCCACTATAACCTCTTCAAGTGACTACCGAGTAGAATCATGCCACTATAACCTCTTCAGGTGTCAGACGAATAGAATCATGTGACTATAACCTTTTCAGGCATCAAGCGAATTGAATCATGCCACTATAACCACTTCAGGTGTCGGGCGAGCAGAATCATGGTACTATAACCTCTATAGGTGGCAGGTGAATAAAATCATGCCACTATAACATCTTCAAGTGTCACGTGAACACAATCATGCCACTATAACATGTTTAGCTATTAGGCAAGCAGAATCATGCCACCATATCCTCTTCAGGTGTTAGGCGAGCAGAATCATGCCACTATAACCTCTTTAGGTGCCAAAAGAACATAATCATGCCACTATAACCTCTTCAGATGTTAGCAAACAAAATCATGCCATTATAACCTCTTTAGGTGTTAGCCAAAAAGAATCATGCCACTATAACCTCTATAGTTTTAGGTGAACAGAATCATGCCACTATAACCTTTATAGTTTTAGGTGAACAGAATCATGCCACTATAACCTCCTCCGATGTCAGGTAAACTGAATCATGCCACTATAACCTTCTCCAGTATTAGGCAAATAAAATCATGCTACTATCAACTATTAAGGTGTCAAGCGAGTAGAGTCATGCCACTATAAACTTTTCAGGTGTCTGGCAAATAGAATAGTGCCACTATAACCTTTCAGGAGTCAGGGGAATATAATCAAGCCGCTACAACCTCTTCAGGTATCAGGCGAACACAATCATGCCACTATAACCTCTTCAGGTGTCAGGCAAATAGGATCATGCCACTATATCCTCTTCA
The DNA here is from genome assembly GCA_947683625.1 of Mallotus nudiflorus. NCBI lineage: Eukaryota > Viridiplantae > Streptophyta > Magnoliopsida > Malpighiales > Euphorbiaceae > Mallotus > Mallotus nudiflorus. Next base: position 729,883 of record CANTUR010000592.1, on the reverse strand, counting down.
AATGTCAAGCGAACAAAATCATATGATCAAGTGAACAAATTCATGCCATTATAACCTCTTAAGGTGTAATATGAACATAATCATGCCACGATAACCTCTTCAAGAGTGAGACGAACAAAATCATGCCACTATATCCTCTTTAAGTGTAAAGCAAAAAAGATCATGCCACTATAACCTCTTCAGGTGTTAGGCGATTAGAATCATGCCACTATAACGATTTCAAGTGTCAGGCGAGCATAATCATGCCACTATAACTTGCTCAAGTGCCAAGCATGCAAAATCATGCCACTATAAAAATTTTAGGTGTCAGGCGAGCATAATCATGCCACTATAACTTGCTTAAGTGCCAAGCATGCAGAATCATGCCACGATAACCTCTTCAAGTTTTTGGTGGTAGAATTATGCCACTATAACCTCTATATATGTTAGGCGAATATAATCTCGCCACTATATCGTCTTCAAGTGTTAAGCAAACAAAATTAGGCCACTATAACCTCTTCAAGTGTTAAGAGAACAAAATCATAACACTATAACCTCATCAAGTGTCCGACAAATAGAATCATGCCACTATAACCTATTCAACTGTCAGGTGAATAGAATCATGCCACTATAACCTCTTAGGATCAAGCGAATAGAATCATGCCTATGTAACCACTTAAGGTGTCAGGAGAAGAGAATCACACCACTATAAACTCTTCAGGTGGTAAGTGAATAGAATCATGCCACTATAACCTCTTCAAGTGTCAGATTAATATAATCACACTACTATAACATCCTCTGGTGTCAAGCGAACAGAATCATGCCACTATAAACTCTTTAGGTGTTAGGCAAGCAGAATCATGGCACTATAAGCTCTTCAGGTGTCAGGTAAACAGAATCATTATGCTATAACCTCTTTAGGTGTCTAGCAAATAGATTCATGCCACTATAACCACTTCAAGTATCAAGCTAATAGAATCATGCCATTGTAACCTCTTAAGGTGTCAGGCAAATAGAAACAAGCCACTATAACCACTTCAATTGTCGAGCAAATAGAAGCATGCCACTATAACCTCTTCACGTGTCAAGCAAATAGAATCATGCCACTATAACCTCTTCATATGCCAGGCAAATAGAATCATGCCACTATAATCGCTTCAGGTGTCAGGTGAGCACAACCGTGCCACTATAACCTCTTCAGGTATTAGGCGAATAGGATAACACCGCTATAACATCTTTAGATGTTAGTTGAGTAGAATCATGCCACTATAACCTGTTAAAGTGTCAATCAAGTGGAATCATGCCATAATAACTTCTTTAAGTGTCTGCTAAGAAGAATCATACCACTATAACCTCTTCAAGTGTTAAGGAATAAAATAATGCCACTATAACCACTTAAGGTGTCACACGAGTAGAATCATACCTCTATAACTTATTTAAGTGTTAAGCGAGCATAATCATGCCACTATAACCTCTTTAAGTTTCTACCGAGTAGAATCATGCCACTATAACCTCTTCAGATGTTAGTTGAATAGAATCATGTGATTATAACCTTTTCAGGCATCAAGTAAATAAAATCATGCCATTATAACTTCTTCAGGTGTGAGGCGAGCACAATCATGGCACTTTAACCTCTTCAAATGTCAGGTAAATAAAATCATGACACTATAATCTCTTCAAGTGTTAGGTGAACACAATGATGCCACTATAACTTATTCAAGTGTCAAGAAAGCAAAATCAAGCCACTATGAACTCTTCAGATGTTAGGTGAATAGAATCATACCACTATAACCTCTTCAGGTGTCAAGCGAATAGAATCATACCACTATAACCTCTTCAAGTGTCAGGAGGACAGAATTGAGCCACTATAGCCTATTCAAGTGTTAAGCGATTAGAATCATGCCACTGTAACCTATTCAGCTCTTAGGTGAACAAAATCATGCCACTATAATCTCTTTAGCTCTTAGGCAAACATATTCATGCCACTATAGCTTCTTCATGTATGAGGAGAATAAAATCATTCCAGTATAACTACTTCATTTTTTAGGCAAATAGAATCATGCCACTATAACCTCTTTAGGTGTCAAGCTAAAAGAATCCTGACAGTCTTAACCTATTTAGGCATTAGGTGAACACAATCATGCTACAATAAACTCTTCAGGTGTCAAGCAAACAAAACCATGCTACCATAAACTCTTTAGGTGTTAGATGAGCAGAATCATGCCACTATAACCTCTTCAGGTGTCAGGCAAACATAATCATGCCACAATAAACTCTTCAGGTGTCAAGCAAACACAATCATGCTATTATAAACTCTTTAGGTGTCAGATGAACAGAATCATGCCACTATGACCTCTTCATATGTCAGGCAAATAAGATAATGCCACTATAATCTCTTCAGGTGTTAGGATAATAGAATCATGCCACTATAGCCTCTTTAATTGCCAGAAAAATATAATTATGCCACTATAACCTCCTCTGGTGTCAAGCAAATAGGATCATGCCAATATAACCTCTCTAGGTGTTAGGCTAATAGAATCATGCCAATATAACATCTTCAAGGGTCAAGTAAACAAACCCATCCCACTATGACCTCTTTAGGTGTCAAGTAAACAAAATTAAGCCACTATAACCTTTTCAATTGTCAGGCAAATAGAACCAAGCCACTATAACCTGCTCCAGCGTCAGACAAATAGAATGATGCCAATATAACTTGTTTAGGTGTTAGGTAAACATAATCATACCATTATAACCTTCTCCACGGTCAGATGAATAAAATCACGCCACTATAACCTCTTCAGGTGTCAGGCGAGTAGAATGATGCCACTATAACCTCTATAGGTGTCAGACAAATAAAATTATGCCATTATAACCTCTTCAAAAGTTAAGTGAATAGAATCATGCCACTATAGCCTATTCAAGTGTCAGGCAAGCAGAATCATGACACTATAACCTCTTCAAGTGTCAAATGATTTCAATCATGCAACTATAATCTCTTCAAGTGTTAGGCAAATATAATCATATGACTATCTTTAGTTGTTATGGGAATAGAATCATGCCACTATAACCTGCTCTAGTGTTAGGCAAGTAGAATTATGCCACTATAACCTGCTATAGTGTTAGGCAAGCAGAATCATGCCACTATAACCTCTTCAAATGTCATGCGAATAGAATTATGCCAGTATAACCTCTTAAGGTGTCAAGCAAACATAATAATGCAACTATAACTTGTTCAAGTGTCAGGCAGGCAGAATCATGCCATTATAAGATCTTTAGGTATCAGGCGAATAGAATCATGCAACTATAACCTCTTCAGGTGTCAAGTGAATGGAATCCTACTGCTATAACCTCTTCAGGTGCCAAGAGAACATAATCATGCCACTACAACATTGTTAGGACTCAGTGAATAGAATCATGCTACTATAACCTCTTTAGATGTTAGGTAAACACAATCATGCCACTATAACCTATTCAGGGTTCAAGCTAGCAGAATCATACAACCATAACCTCTTCAGGTGTCAGGTGAATAGAATCATACCACTATAACCTCTTCATATTTCGAACGAAAAAAATGATGCCACTATAACCTCATTAGGTGTCAAGAGAACATAATCATGCCACTATAACCTCTTGAAGTGTCAAGCGAACAAAATCATGCCACTATAACCTATGAAGTTCTCAGGCAAATAGAATCTTTATAACCTCTTACTTGTAAAGCGAATATAATCATGCCACTATAACTTCTTCAGGTGTCAAGAGAATAGAATCATGCCACTATAACCTATTCAAGTGCTAGGCGCACAAAATCTTGCCACTATAACCTTTTTAGGCGTCAAACGAATAGAATCATGCTAATATAACCTATTCAAGTGTCAAACAAACATAATCATGGCACTAAAAACTCTTTAGGTGTTAGGCAAATACAATCATACTGCTATAACCTATTGAGGTGTCATACAAATAGAATAATGCCACTATAACCTCTTCAGGTGTTAGTTCAACAAAATCATGCCACTACAACCTCTTTAGGTGTCAGGCGAATATAATCATACCACTATAACCTCCTCCAATGTCAAGCAAACAGAATCATGCGACTATAACCTCCTCAGGTGTTAGGCAAACACAATCATGCCACTATAACCTCCTCCGATGTCAAGTGAATAGAATCATGCTACTATAACTTCTTCAGGTGTCAAGCGAATACAATCATGTGACTATAACCTCTTCAGGTGCCAAGTGAGTAGAATCATGGCACTATAACCTCTTTAGGTGTTAGGCAAATAGAATCATGCCATGAGAACCTCTTCATCTATCAGGTAAAAGAAATCATGCTGCTATTACCTTTTTATCTATTATGTGAATTCAATCATACCATTATAACCTCTTCAAGTGTCAAGAAAATAGGATTGTACTACTATAATCTTTTCAGGTGTTAGGGGAATATAATCATGTCACTATAACCATTTCAGGTGTTAAGCGTGCAAAATCATGTCGCTATAAACTATATAAGTGTCAAGCGAGTAAAATCATACTATAATAAACTCTTTAAGTGTTAGGTGAGCAAAATCATGCCACTATAACCTCTTTAAGTGTCAGGCAAATAGGATCATGCCAATATAACCTTTTAAGTGCTAGGTGAACACAATCATGCCATTATAACCTGCCTACGTGTTAGCGAGCAGAATCAATCCACTATGATATCTTAAGGTGTGAAGTAAACAAAATCATGCCACTATAACCTCTTTAGGTGTCAAGCGAACAAAATTATTCCACTATAACTTCTTTAGGTGTTAGGAGAATAGAATCATGCCACTATAACCTCTTCAGTTATTAAGCAAGCAAAGTCATGCCACTATAACCTATTCAGATCTCAAGCAAATAGAATCATGCCATTGTAAACTCTTAGGTGTCAACCAAAAATAATCATGCCACTGCAACCTCTTTAGGTGTCAACTAAATAGAATCATGCCACTACAACTTCTTCAGGTGTCAGGTAAATAGAATCATGCAACTATAATCTCCTCTAGTGTCAGGTAAACAGAATCATGCAACTATAATAATCTTTTCAAGTGTCAAGCAAATATAATCATACAAGTGTAACCTCTTCAAGTGTTAGGCAAATAGAATCATCGCACCATAACCTCTTTAGGTGTCAGGCGAACACAATCATGCCATTACAACATCATCTAGTGCCAGGTGAAAAGAATTATGCTGCTATAACCTCTTCAAGTGTCAACGAAAAAAATCATGCCACTATAACCTCTTTATGTATCAGGCGAATAGAAACATGCCACTATAAACTCTTCAACTGTCAGGCGAACATAATCATGCCTCTATAACCTCCTCCAATGTTAGGTGAATAGAATGATGCCACTTTAACCTCTTCATGTGTTAAGCAAACAGAATCATACCGCTATAACCTTCTTTTGTGTCAGAAAAATAGAATCATGATACTATAACCTCTACAAGTGTCAGGTGAGTAAAATTATGCCACTATAACCTCTTTAGGTGTCAGGTAAAGAGAATCATACCACTATAGCCTCTTAAGAAGTCAGGCAAATAGAATCATGCAACTATAGCCTATTCCAGCATCAGGCAAGCTGAATCATGCCACTATAACTTCTTCAAGTGTCAAATGATTTAAATCATTACCCTGTTACCTTTTCAAGTGTTAGGTGAATATAATCATTCAACTATAACCTCTTTAGTTGTCAAGCAAATAGATTCATGTCATTATAGCCTGCCCTAGTGTTAGGCGAGTAGAATCATGTCACTATAACCTCTTCAGGCATCAAGCGAGAAGAATCGTGCCACTATAACTTCTTCAGGTGTCAATTGAACACAATCATGCCACCATAACCTATTTAGGTGTCAAGCTGGCAGAATCATGCCACTATAACCTCTTAAGGCATCAAGCGAATAGAATCATGTTGCTATAACCTCTTCAGGTGTCAGAAGAATAGAATCATGTTACTACAACTTCTTTAGGTGTTAGGGGAATAGAATCATGACACTATAACCTTTTTGGGCATCAGGAGAACATAATCATGCCACTGTAACCTGTTTAGGTGTCAAGCAAGCAAAATCACACCACTATAACTAAAAGCACCCAATTTCAGGATGATAAAGTGTGCATGTGAGAGAGGACTCCAATGATGAAAATATAATAAATAGGTCTTCAATGCTTGAAGTTTGAAACCTCAAAAATCTGAATACATTTTTCAAGTTTAATGTTTTTAAGGACTAAATTGTAATACTTTTTAAGGACCTAATTCAAAAATTTAAATTTTTTCAATGGTCTTTTTATAATTAAATGTTAAAAAAAATTATTATAGATCGTAAATCTATAATTTTGATCGAAATTGTAGAATTCTGATCAGGACTAGCACTATTTTTTTTTAATTTTTTAATTTTTGAAAATATTTTTCCTGAATTTTGATTGGCTAAAAATTTTCTAAAATTTAATTTTTTTAGATTTTAAAGAAATAAAGTCCTTTTAAAACTAGAACTCTTAAGTATGTAGGATTAGGGTTTTTGTCTTTTTTCCTATAAAAGAATAGTTTAAACTCTTGAAAAAGGGGGCCTCTCTTTTTACTTAAAAAAATGTTCTCTCCATATTTTTCTTTAGATTTTCTTTGTTTTTAGAGCAATAGCAAATAGACTTTTGAAAAGGAGGACATTAAGTATTAAAGATCCATTAAAAGCAACGGTGATTGATAACACTCTAAAGAGCTAATCAATACTACATCCATTCAATCATCCCTTCTTCTACCCTTTTCTTTTATTTTTATTTGATTATTTAGTTTGATTTTAATTTTATTTAATTTTAATTTTTTATTTTATTTAAGCTCTAATTATTATTTAGTTTGATTTTTTGTTCATAAGGTGGGAGTAACCTAAGTTGTGGAGTAGCATGCGATTGAACAAGAACAAAACTCATAAAGATCCATGGAATGCCATGGATTAAATTTTGTATTTAAATGTAGTTTTTTAAAGTTTTATGTATTTATTTGCTATCATTTTGTTGGTTATTTTATCTTGTGTTTTTTGGGTTGTATTAGTTTTTATTCCTATTTGTAGTAGATCATTATAATAGCCCTAATATTAGAAATAATGGAATTTAGTGTGTGTGTTTGTGTGTATGTGTTTTTTTTTTTTAATTTAATTGGTTAGCAAACTTAGGGTTTTCATTAGGTAATTAATTGAAATTAATGATTATAGAAATCATTATATTTTTAAAATTAAATTAGAGTTAAGTTGGTAAAATTGGTTTTCCTTGATTGATTATTTTATTGTTTATGGTCACTTTAATTAAACTAATGTTTTAGCATATGTTAAATTAATTATTTGATCTTTTTATTTGTTTAGCTTGATATTTATTATTGTTTTTGGGCTTATTTATTTGTGTTTATGTGTTTTGGGCTTTAGGCCCACATTAGACTTTAACCCATTTAAATTTAGGTTTATTTTTAGGTTTAATTAATTTAAATGCATTTTATGCCCATAATTAATTAAATTTAGGATAGAGATAACTTAGGCCAATTTAATTAATTAGTCATAGGCCCACCTAATTTAATTTAATTAATTTAGACTTATCCCACTTAATTTAAGCCTTTTTCATAATTTGTAGATTTAAGACCATTCCATTATTAAAACATGTAGAATTAAGCCCATTAATTTAAATACTCCATAATTTGTAGATTTAGGCCCATTTTTACAATTAAAATAAATAGACTTAGGTTCACTCAGTTAAAATTAAATATGAATTAGGCCTATTAGCCTTTAGCTCACTTGTAAATTAAAACATGTAGATTTAGCCCATTTAGATTAGACTAACTTAGGGATTGTATTGAATGCACTATTTACTTGTATTTTTCATTACTAGTTTGCCTTAGAGTTAATTGCTAGAATAAGGGTTTATATGAAATTGCATATAAATAGAGAATAAGATAGTAATTCATAAAGTAATTCTAAAAGAACACGAGATTGAAAGAAGTTGGTATTATGTATCCAGAATCTCCTGGTTATGGTGCTGGCTTTCTTTATGGGAATTGAGTACCACCTTTTCGATTTGTCCCAGTTATTACCCTGGCTAGCGACTCCTCATCTCCACGCCATGTCTTTGTGACAATGGTTAGTGTGTTCTCTAGAGCCCTGAGCTAAAAGAGTGTTGCGGTTGCTAAAATCTTGGATGCATGCTAAACCCCACCGTCTACAATAACATCTTTAGCTGTCAAGCGAACATAATCATGCCACTATAACCTCTTTAGGTTTCATGCGAATAGAATCATGCAACTATAACCTTATCATGTGTCACACAAATAGAATCATGCCATTATAACCTCTTCAGGTATTAAGAGAATAGAATCTTGCTACTATAACCACTTCAGGTGTGATCTGAATCGAATCACTCCACCATAAACTCTTCAAGTGTCAGGTGAACAAAATCATGCCACTATAACGTAGTCAGTTGTCAGGTAAATAGAATCATGCTAGTATAACCTCTTCAGGTTTCAAGTGAACACAATGATGCCATTATAAACTCTTCAGGTGTCAAATGAACAAAATCATGCTGCTATAACCTCTTCAGGTGTCAAGCGAATAGGATAATGCCACTGTAACCTCTTTAGGTATCAGGTGAACAGAATCATGCCACTATAGCCTCTTCAAGTGTCAGGCAAATAGAATCATGCCACTATAAGTACCTCATGTGTTAGGCGAATATAATCATTCCACCATAACCATTTTAGGTGTCAGGTGAATAAAATCGTGCCACCATAACCTCTTAAGGTGTTAGACGAATAGAATCATGCCACTATAACCTCTTTAGGTGTTAGGCAAACACAATCATGCCACTATAACATGTTTAGGTGTCGGGCAAATAGAATCATCCCACTATAACATCCCCCGATGTCAGGCTAACAAAATCATGCCACTATAACCAATTCAGGCGTTAGTAAATAGAATCATGTCGTTATAACCTTCTCTGGTGTTAACCAAATAGAATCATGCCATTATAACCAATTCAAGTGTCAAGTGACTAGAACCATACCACTATAACCTTTTCTGATGTTAGACAAATAGAATCATGCCACTATAACCTTTTTAGGTGTCAGGCGAGTAGAGTCATGCCACTATAACCTCTTCAGGTGTCATAAGAGCAGAATCATGCCACTATAACCACTTCAGGTGTTAGGTGAACAGAATTATGCTACTATAACAATTTTAGTTGTTATCAAATAGAATCATGCCACTATAACCTCTTTAGGTGACAAGCAAACACAATCATGCCACTATAAACTCTTCAATTGTTAGACGAACAAAATCATGACACTATAACCTCTTTTGGTGTCAAGTGAATAAGATAATGCCACTATAACCTCTTCAGGTGCCAGGTGAATAGAATCATGCCACCATAACCTGTTCAGGTGTTAGGCAAGTAGAATCATGGGACTATAACCTCTTAAAATGTCTAGCAAACATAATCATGCCACTATAAATGCTTCAGGTGTCACGTGAATGGAATCATGCCACTATAATCTCTTCAGATGTCAGAGAATGGAATCATGCTACTATAACCTCTTTAGTTGTCATGCAAACAAAAATAACCCACTATAACATCATCAGGTGTCACATGAACAAAATCATGCCACTATAACCTGTTCAAGTGTCAGGAGAATAGAATCATGCCACTACAACCTCCTTTGGTCTCAAGGGAACAGAATCATGCCACTATAAATTCTTCAAGTGTCATGCAAATAGAATCATGCCACTATAACCTATTCAGGTGTCGGGAAAGCAGAATCATGCCACTATCATCTCTTCAAGTGTCAAGCGAATAGAATCATGCCATTATAATCTCTTTAGGTGTCATGCAAACACAATCAAGCCACTATAACCTCTACAGGTGACAAGCAAACACAATCATGCCACTATAGCCTCTTCAAGTGTCATCTAAATAGAATTATGCCACTATAACCTCTTCAGGTATCAAACAAATAGGATCACACCACTATAACATCTTCAAGTGTCAGGTGAATAGAATCAAGCCGTTATAATAATTTATGGTGTCAAGCAAGTAGAATCATGCCACTATAACTTGTTTAAGTGTCATGCAAACAAAAACATGCCACTGTATCCTCTTCAGGTTTCAAGCGAACATAATTATGCCATTTTAACCTCTTCAGGTGTTAGGACAACATAATCATGGCACTATAACCTCTTCAAATCCAACACGAACATAATCATGCCACTATAACCTATTCAGTTGACAAGTAGATACAATTATGCCACTATAATCTCTTAGGTGTTAGGTGAACAAAACCTTGCAACTATAACTTCTTCAGGTGTCAAGAGAATAAAATCATGCCACCATAACCTCTTTAGGTGTCAAGCGAACACAATCATGCCACTATAAACTCTTCAGGTCTTAGAAGAATAGAATCATGCCACTTTAACCTCTTTAAGTGTCAGGCAAATATGATAATGCCACTATAACCTCTTCAAGTGTTAGGTGAATAGAATCATGCCACCATAGCCTCTTTGGGTGTCAGGCAAATAGAATCATGCCACTATAACCTTTTCAGGTGTCAGGAAAATATAATCATACCACTATAACCTCTTCAGGTGTAAAGCAAACAGAATCATGCCACTATAAACTGTTAAGGTCTCAGATGAATAGAATCATGCCACTTCAACCTCTTTAGGTGTCATGAGAATAGAATTATACTACTATAACCTTTTCAAGTGTCATGCGAATAGAATCATGCCACTATAACCTCTTTACATATCAGGCGAACAAAATCATGCCACCATAACCTCTTCAAGTGTCAAGTGAACAGAATCATGCCACTATAGCCTTTTCAGATGTCAAGATAAAATAATCATACCATTATGACCTCTTCAGGGATTAGGCAAATAGAAATATGCCACTATAACCTTATTAGGTGTCATACAAATAGAATCATACCACTATAACCTCTTCAGGTGTTAGGGGAACAAAATCATGCCATTGTAATCTCTTTAGGTGCTTAGCAAACAAAATATACTACTATAACCTCTTCATGTGTCAGGCGAATAGAATCATGCTGCTATAACCTCTTCAGTTGTCAAGCGAACATAATCATGCCATTATAACCCATTTAGATGTTAGGCAAACATAATATGCCACTATAACCTATTCAGATGTCAGACAAACAAAATCATGCCACTATAACCTCTTTAAGTTTCAAGCGAACAGATTCATGCCAACACAACCTCTTCAGGAGTCAGGCAAACACAATCATGTGACTATAAACTCTTCAAGCATCAGCAAACACAATCATGCCACTATAAACTCTACAAGTATCAAATGAATAAAATCATGCCACTATAACCTCTTTAGCTATCATGGCAATAGGATAATACCACTATAACCTCTTCAGGTATCAGGTGAATAAAAGTATGCCACTACAGCTTCTTTAGGTATCAGGAAAATAAGATATTGTTGCTGTAACCTCCTCAAGTGTCAGCGAGTAGAATCATGCCAATATAACCTCTTCAAATGTTATGCAAACATAAATAAGCCACTATAACCTCATCAGGTGCCATGCAAATAAAATCATGCCACTATAACCTCTTTAGGTGTTAGGAGAATAGAATCATGCCACTACAACCTCCTTAGGTCTCAAGGGAATAGAACCATGCCACTATAACCTTTTTAGGTGTCAAGCAAACAAAATCATGCCACTCTAACCTCCTTAGGTGTCAGGAAAATATAATTATGCCATTATAACCTTTGTAGGTGTCAGGCAAACATAATCATGCCACGATAACCTCCTCCAATGTCAGGTGAACAAAATCACACCACTATAACCTCTTCAAGTGTCAGGTGAACAAAATCATGCCATTATAACCTCTTCAATTGTCAGGTGAACAAAATCATGCCACTATAACCTCCCCAAGTATTAGGCAAATAGAATCATGCCATTATATACTCTTCAGGTGTCATGCCAATAGAATCACACCACTATAACTTTCTCTAGTGTCAGATGAATAGAATTATGCCACTATAACCTCTTTAGGTGTCAGACGGGTAGAATCATGCCACTATAACTTCTTTAGGTATTAGGAGAACATAATCATGCTGTTATAATGTATTTAGTTGTCACGCGAATAGAATCATGCCACTATAAACTCTTCAGTTTCAGGCAAAAACAATGATGCTATTATAACCTTTTCAAGTGTTAAGTGAATAAAATCATGCCACTATAACCTCTTCAGGTGACAGGCGAACATAATCATGCCACTATAAACTCTTCATGCGTCAAACAAATAGAATCATAAAACTATAGCCTATTCAGGTGTTAAGCGAATAGGATTATGCCACTATAACCTCTTTAGGTATTAGGTGGATAGAATCATGCCACTATAACAACTTTAAATGTGAAGCAAGCAGAATCATGCCACTATAAACTGCTTACAAGTTAGGCAAGCAGAATTGTCCCATTATAACCTATTCAGGTGTGAGGCAACTAGAATGATGGCACTATAACCTCTTTAGATGTTTAGCAAACATAATCATGCTACTATAACCTCTTTAAGTGTCAAGCGAATAGAAACATTCCACTGTAACCTCTTTAAATGTTAGGAAAACATAATTATGCCACTATAACCTCTTCAGGTGTCAGGCAAATAGATATATTCCACCATAATCTCATCGAGTGTGATGCGAACAGAATCATGCCACTATAACCTCTTTAGGAGTTAGGAGAATGGAATCATGCCAGCATAACCTCTTCAGGTCTCAAAAGAACAGATTCATGCCACTATAACCTCTTTAGGTGTCAAGTAAATATAATTATGCCACTATAACCTCTTCAGGTGTTAGGTGAATAGAATCATGCCATTATAGCCTCTTTAGGTGTCAACCGAACAGAATCATGCCACTATAACCTCTTCAAGTGTTAGGTGAATAGCATCATGCCACTATAACCTCTTCAGGTGTCAGGCGAGTAGAATTAAGCTACTATAACCACTTCAGGTGTTAGGCGAGCATAATCTTGCCACTATAACCTGTTCAAGTATCAAGTGAACAAAATTATGCCACTATAACGTCTTCAGGTTTCAAGTAAAAAAAATCATGCCACTATAACGTCTTTAGGAGTCAGGATAACATAATCATGCCACCATAACCTTTACAAGTGTCAGATGAATAAAATCATACCACTATAACCTATTCAGTTCCCAGGTGAACAGAATCGTGCCACTATAAACTCTTAGGTGTCAAGTGAACAAAATAATGCCACTATAGCTTCTTCAGGTGTCACAAGAACAAAATCATGCCACTACAACCTCTTCAGGTGTCAAGCGAATAAAATCATGCTAGTATAACCCCTTCAAGTGTTAGGCGGACACAATCATGCCACTATAAACTCTTCCGGTGTTAGGCGAATACAATCATGCCACTATAAACTCTTCAGGTGCTAGATTAATAGAATCATGCCACTTTAACCTCTTCAAGTGTTAAGAGAATCAGATAATGCCACTATAAACTCTTCTGGTATCAGGCGAACAAAATCATGAAATATAGCCTCTTCAGGTGTTAAGCAAACAGAATGATGCCATTATAACATTCTCTACTGTCAGGCAAATAGAATCATGCCACTATAGCCTCTTCAGGTGTTAGGCAAACAGAATCATTCTACTATAACCTCCTTTGATGTCAGGCAAACAGAATCATGCTATAACAGCCTTTTCATGTATCTAGTGAATACAATCATACCACTATAACCTCTTCATGTGTTAGGCGAACAAAATCATGTAACCATAACCTTTTTAAGTGTTATTCGAACATAATCTTGCCACCACAACCTCTTCAGGTGTCAAGCGAACACAATCATGCCACTATATCCTCCTCTGGTGTAGGGTGAATAGAATCACACTACTATAACCTCTTCAAGTGTCAGGCGAACAAAATAATGCCACTATAACCTCCTTTGGTGTCAGGCGAATAGAATCATGCCACTATTACCTCTTCAGGAATCAAGCGAATAGAATCATGCCATTATTACCTCTTTAGGCATCAAGCGAATAGAATCATACCACTATAGCGTTCTCCAGTGTCATACGAGCAGAATCATGCCATTATAATCTCTTTAGGTGCCAGGCAGGTAGAATCATGCCATTATAACCTCTTTAGGTATCAGGAGAATAGAATAATGCAACTATAACTTATTCAGGTGTCACATGAACAGAATCATGCCACTATAACCTCTTCAGTTGTTAGGCAAACATAATCATGCCACTATAACCTCATCAAGTGTCAAGCGAACAGAACCATACTAGTATAACCTCTTTAGATGTTAAAAGAACATAATCATGCCACTGTAACCTCTTTAGGTGTCAAGCAAACAAAAATATGCCATTATAACCTTATCAGGTGTCATGCAGATAGAAACATGCCACAATAACATGTTCAGGTGTTAAAGGAATAAAGTCATGCAACTGCAACCTCTTCAAGTCTCAAAGGAATAAAATCTAGCCACTAGAACCTCTTCAGGTGTTAGGAAAATAAAATTAATCCTTTATTATGACTTCAGGTGTCAGGCGAGTAGAATTATGCCACTATAACCTATTCAAGTGTCAGGTGAATAGAATCATACCACTATAACCTTTGTAGGTGTTAGGACAACATAATCATGCCATTATAACCTTTTTAAGTGTTAGACGAAAAGAATCATGTCACTATAACCCCTTAGGTGTCAAGTGAACATAATCATGCAACTATAACATCCTTAGGTGTCAAGAGAATAGAATCAATCCACTATACCCTCTTTAGGTATCAGGCGAACAAAATCATGCTTGTATAATCTTTTCAAGTGTCAAGCGAACATAATCATGCCATTATAAACGCTTCAGGCATCAAGCAAACATAAACATGCCACTGTCAAATCTTTAGGTGTTGGATGAACATAATCATGCCAGTATAACTATCATAACCCAAACTAGGAGTCATGACCAGCGCTAGGGAATGAAAATTCTTTCGAATCCAGAACCTGTAGCAAGCCTTAGAAAAATGAAATCATGCAATAAATAATTAAAAAGTATGACAGAATAAAATTTTTTTGAATCAATATATAAAATCAATACTCCAAATCCTTTCATAAATGAATACATATTTGTACAGTTTCAAATACAATTTCTCAGAGTATTTAATATCAAAATAAAATACTACTCTTCCAATACAATAAAATTACTACTGCAGTTTCTAGAATACAAATCAGAGTTCAAATTATACATTTGCATAAAATAGCCGGGACTGAAGAACACCGACGAGGAACTCTACAACTAAGGTCTGACGATATGGGATCTCCTGAAAAAAAATAATTGAGGGGGGTCAGACCTCACTGAGTGAATTATTATACTATATATACATGCAATCTAAAACATATCCACTCATGCATTCACACACACACACACACACACACACACACACACACACATATATATACATATATATATATATATATATATATATATATATATATATATATATATATATATATATATTCACGCATTCCACACATATGTTGATTTTGCTTATATAAATATACTAAATGCAAAAAACATTTAATTTAATTCATGAAGGATTCATAGAACCCTAATAATACCAACCTTAATCAATCCCAACATCACTCTAGCCATACAGGCTCACTTGATTCCAAATAGAACACTTATTCCAATTTGGACAATAGGCTAATCCTGAGACACTAAGTCGACTGAGCTCCAGCAGTCATGCTATCAATGTGATTGGCCCCGAGACACTTGGTCAACAGAGCTCTAGCAATCACACTATCTATCACCTCACATCTCAATCAACCCAATAGACCATTCATTCCACTATGGACAGTAGACTGGCCCCGAGACACTAAGTCGATCGAGCTCCAACAGTTTGACTATTAGTGTGATTGGCCCCGCAATCACACTATCTAACATACCATTAATCTTAGTCAAATCAATAAAATCAATTATAATCACCAAAATTAATTCTCACTCAACCCTTATCTATCGCACCGGTACGTACACGGTCCTAGTGCTGCCCACTAGGAAGCACGTTCTATTGATATCCTTCATTTACATAAATCATTCATTCTGAAAATAATTAATGTAAAACAATATTCATAATAGTAAAATCAACCGTATATATATATATATATATATCAAAAATATACCTGAAATATACCTAGTATATTTCGGGTATATATATATGCCAAATAAAGTATGAAATATACTAAAGGTAAATCATTAATATAGTTAAAACAATTAAGTGTGTATCAATAATACAATATGCATTTACTTAAAAATGTACCTAAATATACAAAGAATATATCCTAAGTACACAAATTACTTAATAAAACAATTATGTATAATTATTCATTTAAATATGTGTTTAGGTTTAACATATACTCATAAATAGACTAAAAATAAACCTAATTATCTAGCATGCATATATAAAAAATAAACCTTAAATATACCACTAATGTTTTAGGTTTAAATTAATAATAAAACATGTATTTATTTGGAAATATATCTAAAATACACCAAAAATAAACTTAAAAACAATTTAAGTGTAGGTTTATAATATAGCATGCAATTATTTAAGAATAAACCTAAAATATACCAAAACTATACCTAAAGTATACTAATCATTTAATAAAATAATTGTGACTAAGTGTACATTTTAAAACATGTGTATAATACTCAAATGTATTAAACCTAAACCTAATTGTTTAATGTGCATATATCAAACTAACATGCATAATTATTTAATATGCATATATATAAAAATACAACCCTAGATATAGCAAAAATATTATAATTTAAATCACTTGGAAAACATATAATGAAAATAAGAAACCCTAAGTGATGCATCCTATATGCAATACATATATATACAGTTTACTAACTCACATGTTAGCGCTCCATGAGACAACCTCAGCGGGCCTGATCCATTAGGCCTCGATCTCGGTGCAGCTAGAAAAATAAAATAATAATAACCGTCAGAATAAACTTCTAACTCTATACTTCTAAGATTACTATAGACAGATTAAATCAAGAATTTGGAATTTGACTCGGACCGGTTGTCATGTTTTATGAGAAATCTACCAAAATTTTGACAGAGTCTCCTCTATAAAATGGACATCTCTCTACTCAAAGAGTAGAGCCGGTCCTCCAAAGAAAATACACTACAAAAAAACACAATTCACAATCCCTCGATCGGACTCCAAACTAAAATTTCATCGATTGAGGTCCACAATTCACAGAATACTACAGAACACATGAAAATTTCAAAAATACCCTTCAATACTCAAACTATAACAATTTAGATATTCAAATGCTAAAAATATTTATTTAATCGATAAATACTCAAAAACCCGAATTTTTAATAAAATATTATTAAAAGTCGGTAATTCTCAATAAATTCATAAATATTAACCAAAATACATTTTATAAATCCAAATTACATAATTAACCCTAAAACACATTAAAAATCGATAAAAACTCATTCATTTAGAAAAATCGTATATTATATTATATATAATTTGAAAATAATTTACGAAAAATAGTTTTAATTAGTTAAAAATACTAAATAATTTATAGAAATCATTTTTCTACCTCAAATAACTATTAAAACCAATTTAATTATATTTTTAACCAATTTATTATCAAATTACCAAAATACCCCTAGTTATATAAATTCCCTAAAATTAATCAAAAATTCACCAAAAATAGTATAATTACTCAAAAATAAATTTCTCATCATATAATTCAATAATATCAAAAAATATACTCAATTAACCAATTAATTTCAATAAAATACATAATTAACTTAATTTTTCCAAAATTACATAAACTAAATAAATTCGAAATAATTATATAAAAATCAAAAAAATAACAAATAAATTTCTAAAATTCATTTTAACACCTATAAACACCACAAAACACAATTTCATAATTTAATTAATTAAATTTCGAAAATCAAAAAATATTAATAAAATAATAAAAAATTTCACAAAAATCAAAATAATTCCCAAAAATTCTATAAAAATTACAACATGTAGATTGAGCTACTAGGATTAATCTTTGTGAAGGAAGTTAGCTTGAATCATCAAAATTGAAGCTCAAAAAAATTCAACAACTCAAGTTGACCGAAATTGAAAATTCAAAACCTAGGGAAATCTAAACCAAATCAAGTGAAACAAAGCTTGGAAATGCACTCACCGGAGCTCAAGGAGAAGATAGAGACTAGTGGCACTTCAAACAGTGGCCGGAATGGTTGTGATCAGAGTTAATGGCAACTTTCGATTTCTTTGAGAAAAAACCGGCCAAAACTCGCCGAAAATGGAAGGAAAGGGCACCGGAGGGAGCTGGGGATGGTGGTGGTTGGCTGAGAGGCACTTTGCTGGTGAAGAAACGGAGTCACAGACGTCGGAACGGGGAAAGGGGTGATCGGGAATGAAGATGGTGATGTTGATGGCACAATCGTAAATATGGCTAACTTTTTGATTTAGTAAATATAATATGTATATGTATGTATATATATCTATATTTTATATTATTATAATATATAAATATTGTACCCAATTTAATATACACCACACACTTAAATAATAATATATATATATATATATATATATATATATATATATATATATATATACATATACATATATATACACATTTAATTATTATTAAAACTATATAATATAATACAATTTAATTAAAATAAACCTTAATTTTAATTTAAATGTGCATAAATGCATGTATACGTATATATTTTATTTGACACTTAAAAATAATGCATGGACTCATGCAAATTCGCAAAACCATCTAAATAATTAATATTTATTTATTTACGTTTTAATTTCCTTAAAAATAAAACTGTTGGGAAAATTTTGCGTAAAAGACTTAAAAATAATTAAAAATGCCTTTAACAAATAATAAACTAATTAAATAATCATAAATATATATTAAAATTTTTAACACTGCATATCCCCATACAATTTAAAATTATTTAAAAACTTGGGATATTATAATAACCTCTTAAGGTGTCAAACGAATAGGATAATGCCACTATAACCTCTTCAGGTATCATCCGAACAGAATCATGCCATTATAGCCTCTTTAGGTGTTAAGAAAATAGAATCATGCTGCTATAACCACCTCTAGTGTTAGGCAAACAAAATCATGCCACTATAACCTTTTCAAGTGCAAGCAAATAGAATCATGACACTATAACCTCTTCAGGTGTCAGGGGAATAAAATCATGCCATTGTAACCACTTGAGCGGTTAGATGAACAGAATCCTGCCACCATAACCTCTTTTAGTGTCAAGCGAATAGAATCATGCCACAATAATCTCTCTAGATGTCAGATGAATAGAATTATGCCCCTATAACCTATTCAGGTGTCAAGCAAACATAATCATGACACTGTAACCTCTTTAGGTGTCAGGTGAATAAAATAATGCCAGTATAACCTTGTCAGTTGTCACAATCATGCCACTATAAACTCTTTAAGTGTTATATGAATAGAATTATGCCACTATAAACTCCTCAGGTGTCAAGCGAACATAATCATGCCGCTATAACCTCTTTAGGTCTCAGGCGAATAGAATGATGCCGCTCTAACCTTTTTAAGTGTCAGGCGAATAGAATCATGCCCTTATAGCCTATTCAAGTGTTAGGTGAACAAAATCATGCCACTATAACCTCTTCAGGTGTCAAGTAAATAGAATCATGCCATTATAGCCTCTTCAGGTATCAGGCAAATAGATTCATGCTAGAATCATTCCACTATAACCTTTTCAGGTGTTAGGCGAATAGAATCATGCCAGTATAACCTCTTTAGGTGTTAGGCAAAGACAATTATGCTGCTATAAATTCTTTAGATGTCAGGCGAACAAAATCATGCCACTATAAACTCTTCAAGTGTTAAATAAATAGAATCATGCCATTATAACCTCTTCAAATGTTAGGTGAATAGGATAATGGTACTATAACCTCTTCATGTTTCAGGCGAACAGAATCATGCCACTATATCCTCTTCAATTGTCTAGCAAATAGAATAATGTCGCTATAACCTCTTCCAGTGTTAAGCAAATATAATAATGCCACTATAACCTCTTTAGGTGTCAAGCAAACTGAATCATGCCACTATAACTTCTTTTTATGTTAGGCAAATAGAATCATGCCACTATAACCTGTTAAGGTGTCAAACAAACATAATTATGCCACTGTAGCCTCCTTCAGGGTTAGGGGAATAAAATCATGATACTGTCACCATGTCAGGTGTCAGGCAAACAAAATCATGTCACTATAACCTCTTTAGGTGTTAGGTAAATAGAATCATGCCACTATAACCTCCCCCAGTGTCAGGCGAACAAATCATGCCACTATAACCTCTGTAAGTGTCAGCAAATAGAATCATGTAACTAAAACATCCTCTTGTGTTAAGCGAATGGAATTATGCCACTATAACCTCTTCAGGTGTTAGGCGAATAAATTCAAACCACTATAACCTTCTTTGGTTGTAGATGAACAAAATCATGCCACTATAACCTCTTTAGGAGTTAGGCAGGTACAATCATATCACTATAACCTCTTTCGGTGTTAGGAGAACATAATCATGCTACACTAACCTATTCAGGTGTCATGCAAATATAATCATGCCACTATAACCTCTCCAGTTGCCAAGCGAACAAAATCATGCTACTATAACCTTTTTCGATGTTAGGCGAATATAATCATACCATAATAACCTGTTCAGGTCATAGAAGGATAGAATCATAACACTGTAACCTCTTTAGGTGTCAATCTAATAAGGTAATGCTACTATAACCTCTTCAAGTGTCAAGTGGATACAATCACGCCACTATAACTACTTCAAGTGTTAGGTGAGCAGAATCATGCAACTATAAACTGCTCAGGTGTCACGTGAGCAAAATTATGCCATTATAACCTGTTTCGGTGTCAAGCAAGTACAATGATGGCACTATCAACTCTTAAGGTTTCAACTGAATAAGATAATGCCATTATAACCTCATCAGATGTTAGGTGGATAGAAACTACTTAAAGTGCCAGGCAAGTGGAATCATGCTACTATAAACTGCTCAAGTGTTAGGCGAGTAGAATCATGGCACTATAACCTATTAAGATGTCTGGTAAGCACAATCATGCCACTATTACCCCTTCAGGTGTCAAGCGAACATAATCATGCCATTATGACCTCTTCAGATGTCAATAGAACATAATCATGCCACAATAACCTCTTTAAATATCAAGCAAATAGAAATATGCCACTATAACCTCATCAGGTGTCACGCGAACAGAATCATGCCACTATAATGTCTTCAGGAGTCAAGAGAACAAAATCATGCCACTACAACCTCTTCAAGTCTCAAGGGAACAAAATCATGCCACTAGAACCTCTTCAGGTGTTAAGAAAATAGAATCATACCACTATAACCTCCTTCATTGTCAGTAAAGAGAATCATGCCACTATCACCTCTTCAGGTGTTAGGTAAATAGAATCATGCCACTATCACCTCTTCAGGTGTTAGGTAAATAGAATCATGCCACTATAACATGTTTAGCTATTAAGAGAACATAATCATGCCACTGTAACCTCTTTAGGTGTCAAGTGAACACAATTATGCAACTATAGCCTCTTCAGGTGTCAACCGAATAGAATCATGCCACTATAATCTATTCAGGCGTCAGTGAATAAGATTATGCCACTATAACCTCTTCAAGTGTCAGGCGAATAGAATCAAGCTGCTATAACCACTTCAGGTGTTAGGCGAGTAGAATCATGCCACTATAACTTATTCAGTTTTCAAGCTAATACAATTATGCCACTACAAGCTCTTCAGGTGTAAGGATAACATAATCATGCCACTATAACCTCTTCAAGATTCAGAAAAATAGAATCTTGCCATTATGACCTATTCAGCTCTTAGGGGAATAGAATCATGCCACTATAAACTCTTGGGTGTCAAACGAATAGAATCATGCCACTATAGCTTCTTTAGGTGCTAAGAGAAGAGAATCATGCCACTACAACCTCTTCATGTGTCAAGCAATTAGAATTATAGTAGTATAACATCTTAAGGTGTCAAGCAAACATAATAATGTAACTATAAACTCTTCTGGTGTCAGGTGAACATAATCATGCCACTACAAACTCTTCCAGTGTTAGGTAAACACAATCATGCCACTATAACCTCTTCAGCTGTCAAGACAATATAATCATGCCACTATAACCTCTTCAGGATTCAAATGAATAGAATCTTGCCACTATGACCTATTTAGCTCTTAGGGGAATAGAATCATGCCACTATAAACTCTTGGGTGTCAAGCAAATAGAATCATGCCACTATAACTTCTTCAGGTGCTAAAAGAATAGAATCATGCCATTACAACCTCTTCAGGTGTCAGGCAATTAGAATCACACTAGTATAACCTCTTCAAGTGTTATCCGAACATAATAATGCCACTATAAACTATTCTAGTGTCAGGCGAACACAATCCTGACACTATAAACTCTTTAAGTGTTAGATTAATAGAATTATACCACTATAACCATTTCAAATGTCAGGCGAATAGGATAATGCCACTATAACCACTTTAAGTATCAGGTAAATAGAATCATGCCATTATAGTATCTTTAGGTGTTAGGAAAATAGAATCATGTGGTGTTAGGCGAATAGAATCATGCTACTGTAACCTCTTTAGGTGTTAGGTGAATACAATCATACCACTATAACATCTTTAGGTGTATAGCAAACAGAATCATGTCACTATAAACTTTTTAAGTGTTAGATGGACATAATCATGCTACTATAACATCTTTAGGTGTCAGGCGAACACAATCATGCCACTATAACCTCCTCCGGTGTTAGGTGAATAGAATCACGCTACTATAACCTCTTCAGGTTTCAGGCAAAAAAAATCATGCCAATATAACCTCTTAAGGTATCAGGCGAACATAATCATGGCACTATAACCTACCCTAGTGTTAGGCAAACAAAATTATACCACTATAAATTCATCAAGTGTCAGTGAACATAATCATGCCATTATAACCGCCTCTAGTCTCATGCGAATAAAATCATGCTACTATAACCTCTTTATGTGTCAGGCGAACATAATCATACTGCTATAACCTTCTTCAGTGTCATACAAATAGAATCATGCCACTATAACCTCTTTAGGTGTCAGGAGAATAGAATCATGCTACTGTAACCTATTCAGGTGTCACTCGAGCATAATCATGCCACTATAACCTCTTCAAGTGTAAGGTGAACATAATCATGCCATAACAAACTCTTAAGGTGTCGAGCAAACATAATCATACCAGGATAGCTTCTTCAAGTGTTAAGAGAATAGAATCATGCCACTATACCCTCTTAAGGTGTCAGGCAAACAAAAATATGCCACTATAGCATTATAAGGTGTCACGTGAATAGAATCATGCCACTATAACCTTTACAGGTGTCATGGGAATAGAATCATGCCACTATAACCCCTTGAGGTCTCAGGGGAACAAAATCATGCCACTATAACCTCTTCAAGTGTCATGTGAATAGAATCACACCCCTATTACCTCTTCAGGTGTCATATGAATAGAATCATGCCACTATAACCTCTTCAGGTGTTAGACGAATATAATCATGCCACTATAACCTCTTCAGGTGTCAAGCAAAGACAATCATGTAATTATGGCCTCTTTAGGTGTTAGCCAAACAGAATTTATGTAGAATTTATGCACATTTGTGCATGTTTGAACATAAAAATAGAACTTGTGCAAATTGCTCATTAATGGTTTTGAAAATGTGATCCCAATGTTACAATTATGTGTTGACCATCCTAAAATCATATTCCATCATTCCAAACTCATAAATCAAAATGATTTATTTGAATGCACAATTTGCACACATTTGTGAATGTTTGAATGCAAAATATGAACTCGTTCAAATTAAATGCACAAATGGTTTTAATGATGTTATCCAATGTTCCATTAACATATTTACAACTATAAGTACATATTCTAGCATGTTAGAATCATGAATATAATTAACATAATTAAATGCATAATTTGTGCACGTTTGTGCATGTTTGAGCATAAAAATAAAACTCGTGCATATTGCGCATAAATGGTTTTGAAAATGTGATCCCAATGTTACAATTGCGTATTGACCATCCTAGAATTACCTTATTTAATGAGAGTGTGATTGTTGCTACTATTAAATTATAGGATTGCCATTGTTTCACTTAAGCTCTTAGTTATATAAATTAAACCAAATATATTCATTAACCATTAATTAAAAATTCATGTGGTAACATTTCAATTTTTTAAAGTTTACAGCAAACGATCTTCAAATCAAAATTAACCTATTATGCTTTGTAAGTATTTTACATATTCAATATGTTCGATTAGACTCATATGTTCACTATGATATAACTCACTAATCAAGTGACACAAGTATGATTCTGCTCGCTTAAACAGGTTATAGTGGTATGATCCTATTCGCTTGACACTTGAAGAGGATAGAGTGGCATGATTATATTCATCTAACACTTGAAGGGGTTATAATGGCATGATTCTGTTTGTATGATACCTTAAGAGGTTGTAGTGGCATGATTTTGTTCATTTGATACCTAAAGAGGTTATAGTGATATAACTCTATTTGCTTGACACCTGAAGATGTTATAGTGGCATGATTATGCTTGGTAGACACTAAAAGAGGTTATAGTGGCATGATTCTCTTCGGTTGACACTCGAACAGGTTGTAGCGGCATTATTATGTTAACTTGACACCTGATGTGGTTATATTGGCTTGATTATATTCACCTGACACTTAAAGAGGTTATAATGGCATGATCCTATTTGCCTCACACCTTAAGAGGTTATAATGGCATGATTGTGTTCACCTGATACCTAAAGAGTTTATAGTGACTTGATTCAGTTCCCCTAACATCTGAAGAGGTTATAGTGGCATTATTTTATTTACTTGACACCTAAAGAAGTTATTGTGGCATGAATTTACTCACTTGACACCTTAAGAGGTTATTGTAGCATGATTTTGTTTGCTGATGCCAAAGAAAGTTGTAGTGGAACAATTTTGTTCACCTAACATTGAAGGAGGTTATAGTGGCATGATTCTTTTTGCCTAACACTTGAAGAGGTTATAGTGGCATGATTTTGTTCAGCTAACACCTAAAGAGGTTATAGTGGCGTGATTATATTTTCTTGACACCTAAAGAGGTTATAGTGGCATGATTTTGTTCACCTGCCACCTCAATAGGTTATAGTTGCATGATTCTGCTTGCCTAACACTTGAAGAGGTTATAGTGGCATGATTCTGTTTGCTTGACATCAGAGGAGGTTATAATGGCATAATTCTGTTCATTGGACACCTCAAGAGGTTATAATCGTCTGACACCGAAAGTAGTTATACTGGCATGATTCTACTTGACAAACACATGAAGGGGTTATAGTGGAATTATTATGTTCACCTGACACCTCATGAGCTTATAGTCATATGATTCTATTCACTTAACACCTAATGAGGTTATAATGGCATGATTCTGCTCGGTAGACACATGATGAGGCTATAGTGGCATGCTTCTGCTATTTTGACACTTGAACATGTTCTAGTGGCATGATTTTGTATGCCTAACACTTGAAGCATTTTATTATGGTGTGATTCTATTCGCCTGACACCTAAAGATGTTATAGTGGTATGATCTTATTCGCTTGATAACTCAAAAGGTTACAGTGTCATGATTGTGTTCACATGAACCTAAAGAGGTTATAGTGGCATATTTTACTTGCCTAACAACTGAAGAGGTTATAATGGCATGATTCTATTCGTCTGACACCTCAAGAGACTATAGTTATATGATTCTATTAGCCTGACACCTGATGAGGTTATATGGCATGATTCTACTCGGTAGACACATGAAGAGGAAATAGTAGCATAATTCTATTATCTTGACACTTGAACTGGTTATAGTGGCGTGATTCTGCTTAACTAACACTTGAAGTGTTTATGGTGGTCTAATTTTATTCGTCTGACACCTAAAGAGGTTATTATGGTATAATCCTATTCGCTTGACACCTAAAAAGGTTATAGTGGCATGATTGTCTTCACTTGAACCTGAAGAGGTTATAGTGGCATATTCTATTTGCCTAACATCTGTAATGATTATGGTGGCATGATTCTGCTTGCCTAACACCTGAATAGGTTATAGTAGCATAATTCTATTCACTTAACGTTGGAGGTGGTTATAATGGCTTGATTATGTTTGCCTGACACCTTAAGAGGTCATAGAGGAATTACTCTATTCACCTCGCATTAGAGGAGGTTATAGTGGCATGATTTTATTCACCTAACACCTGAAGTGGTTGTAGTATCATGATTTTGTTCACTTGACACTGGAGGAGGTTATAGTGGCATGATTATGTTTCCATAACACCTGAAGAGGTTATAATGGCATGATTCTATTCATCTGGCACCTGAAGAGGTTATAGTGGGATTATTCTCTTCTCCTGACACCTGCAAGGTTATAGTGGCATGATTATATTCGCTTGACACCTAAGATGTTATAGTGGTATAATTCTTTTCGCTTGATAGCCGAACAAGTTATAGTGGCCTGATTCTATTTTCTTAACAACTGAAGAGGTTATAATGGCATGATTCTATTTTGTTGACACCTGAAGAAGATTTAGTGCCCTGATTCAGTTTGCTTGACACCTGAAGAGGTTGTAATGGCATGATTCTAATCGCTTGACACCTGAAGAGCTTATAGTGGTAAGATTCTGCTTGCCTAATACCTAAATAGGTTATAGTGGCGTTATTATGTTCGCCTGACTCCTGAAGAGGTTAGAGTGGCATGATTCAATTCGCATAACACCTAAAGATGTTATAGTGGCATGATTATGCTTGCCTAACACCTAAAGAGGTTACAGTGGCAACATTCTATTCGTTTGACACCAAGGGAGTTTATAGTGGTATGATTATGTTCGCTTGACACATGAAGATGTTATAGTTGCATGATTCTATTCGCCTAACATTAGAGAAGGTCATAGTGGCATGATTCTATTCACTTGACACTTGAACAAGTTATTGTGGCATGATTCTACTGTCCTACGACCTAAAGAGGTTAAAGTGGCTTGATTCTATTTGCTTAGCACCTGAAGAGGTTATAGTGGCATGATTCTATTTACTTGATAGTCGGTGAGGTTATAGTGGCATGATTCTACTTGCCTAACACCTAAATATGTTATAGTGGCATGACTATATTTGCCTGACACCTGAAGAGGTTATAATGGCATGATTCTATTCATCTAACACTAAAGAAGGCTATAGTTGTATGATTCTATTCGCCTAACACCTAAAGAGGTTATAGCGGCTTGATTCTACTTGAATAACATAAGAAGAGGTTATAGTGGCTTGATTCTATTCGCTTGACACCTAAAGAGGTTATAGTGGCATGATTATGTTCACTTGACATCAGAGGAGGTTCTAGTAGCATGACTCTATTCACTTGACACCTTAATAGGTTATATTGGCATGATTATACTCTCTTAACACATAAAGAGGTTATAGTGGCATGATTTTGCTCACTTGACACTTTAACAAGTTATAGTGGCATGATTCTAGTTGCCTGACACCCGAAGTAGTTATAGTGGTATGATTCTATTGGCCTGACACCTTAAGAGGTTATAGTGGCACGATTTTGTTCACTTGACTCTTGACAAGGTGACAATAGAGTGATTTAATTCCCCTAACCCTGGAGGAGGTTATAGTGGCATGATTATGTTCGTCTAGCACCTGAAGGCGTTATAGTGGCATAATTCTATTCGCCTGACACCTAAAGAGTTTATAGTGGGATGATTCTGCTTGTCTAACACCTGAAGAGGGTTATAGTGGCATGATTATGTTTGACTGACACTTGAGGATGTTATAGTGGCATGATTATATTCACCTAACACTTAAATAGTTTTTAGTGGAATGATTCTATTCGCTTAACATTAGAGGAGGTTATAGTAGCACAATTCTATTCACCTGACACTTAAAGACGTTATAGTGGCATGATTCTATTCTCCTGACACCTGAAGAGGTTATAGTGACTTAATTTTGTATGTTTGACAATTGAAAAGGTCATAGTAGCATGATTATCTTCACTTGATAGTTGGGGAGGTTATAGTATGATTTAGCTTACTTGACACCTGAACAAGATATAGTAGCATGATTCTATTCCCTTGACACCGGAGAAGGGTGTAGTAGTATAATTCTATTCAGTTAACACCATAAGTGGTTATAGTGGCATGATTCTATCTGCTTGACACTAGAGGAGGTTATATTAGCATGATTCTATTTGCTAACACATGAGGAGGTTATGGTAGTATGATTTTATTCACCTGACAACTAAAGTGGTTATAATGGCATGATTTTGTTTGCTTAACACTTGAAGATGTTAGATTGGAAATTTTCTGTTTAGCTGACACCTAAAGAGGTTACAATCACATGATTTTGTTTGCCTGACACGTGAAGAGGTTATAGTGGAATGATTCTATTCGCCTAACACCTAAAGAGGTTATAATGGCAAGATTTTGCTCGCTAGACACATGAAGATGTTATAATGGCAAGATTCTGCTTACTTAACACTTAAATAGGTTATAGTGGTATGATTTTTCTTGCCTAACACCTAAAGTGGTTATAGTGGCATGGTTCTATTTGCCTAACCCTTAACGAGGTTATAGTGGCATGATCCTATTTGCCCGACACTTGAAGAGGTTATAGTGGCATGATTTTGTTTAGCTAACACCAAAGGAGGTTATAGTAGCATGATTTTTTTTGCATGACATCAGAGGAGGTTATAGTGGCATGATTCTATTTTCCCGACACTTGAAAAGGTTATACTATCGTGATTCTATTTGCCTGACACCTAAAGAGGTTATCGTGGCATGATTATGTTTGCTTGACTCCTTAAGAGGTTATATTGGCATGATTCTTGTAGACGGCTAGGTTTAGTGTGCATCCAAGATTTTAGCAATCATGACACTGTTTGAGCTCAAAACTCTAGAGAACACACTAACCACTATTATAAAGACATGGCGTGGAGAAGAGGAGTCACCACCTAGGGTAATAACTGGGACAAATAAAAAAGGTGGTACTCAATTTCCTAAAAGAAAGCTAGCACCACAACCAGGAGATTATGGGTACAGAATACCAACTTTTTTCAGTCTCATGTTCATTTAGAATTACTTTATGAATTACTATATTATCCTCTATTTACATGCAATTTCATATAAACCCTTATTCTAGCAATTAACTCCAAGGTAAAGCAATCATGAAAATACAAGTAAATAATGCATTTATTCAAACATATAATCCTTAAGTTCGTCTAATCAACATTAATTTCAATTAAATGAGCTAAATCTATATGTTTTAATTTAGTAGTGAGCTAAAGATTAATGGGCCTAATTCCTTTTAATTTTAATTAAATGAACATAAGTCTATTTATTTTAATTCTAAAAATGGGCCTAAATCTACAAATTATGGAGTATTTAAATTAATGGGCCCAGTTCTACATGTTTTAATTCTAAGGTGATCTTAAATCTACAAATTATGAACAAGGCTTAAATTTAATGGGCTAAGTCTAATTAATTAAATTAAATTAGGTGGGTCAATATCTAATTTACTAAATGGGCCTAAGTTATCTCTAACCTAAAAATCTAATTAATTATGGGCCTAAAATGCATTTTAATTAATTAAACCTAAAAAACCTAATTTTATTTAAGTTAATTAGAATCTAATATGGGCTTAAAGCGCAAAACACATAAAAATAAATAAACAAGCCTAAAAATAAATAAAACATATCAAACAATTAAATTAAAGATCAAACAACTAATTAAATTAATTCCTTCTAAAACCCTAATTTTAATTAACATGCAACCTAAATTAATCTACTTCCACCATTGATTTTAATTAATTACCCAATTGAAATCCTAATTTTACTAACCAAATTAATTGACATAAACATGCAATCACACACATAATTCCACTATTCCCACTATTTGGGCTATTACAATAATTTATTAAAAATAATAATAAAAATAATTAATACAACCCAAAAAATAAATAAAACAATTAAAAAAAACAACAAAAAGCTAAAAAGCAAAATCTAGCTATAAGGTCTTATCCATGGCATTCCATGGACTTC
This sequence comes from Mallotus nudiflorus, assembly GCA_947683625.1. NCBI lineage: Eukaryota > Viridiplantae > Streptophyta > Magnoliopsida > Malpighiales > Euphorbiaceae > Mallotus > Mallotus nudiflorus. Next base: position 699,629 of record CANTUR010000592.1, on the reverse strand, counting down.
TTATGAGTTTAGTCCTCCAAACATGATCATCATGTATTTTCCTCCATAATCACCATAAAAAAAGAACAAAAATTATGATTAGTGAATAAAATTAAAAATCAATAAAATAAAAAAGAAATAAATCAATTAAATAAAATAGAATAAAGAGAAGATGATGCTTATGGATGAATTTAATAGAGTGCTCCTCAAATTTTATAAAATCACCGTTCTTGATAGGTCTTCGAATCTTGTTCTTCAAAAATCCTCCAAAGATCTTTAATTAATCAATTAAGCAAAAAGAATTTTTTGTAGAGAATGCAAATGCTCTTTTTTTTTTTCTTTTTTCATCCTTTTTTTTCCTTTCAGGAGCCAAAACACCTCCTTTTATAATGAAACATCCTTCAAACCCCTATGCAAAATTTGATTCCTAAAATACTTATATTTCCTCTAAAACATTAGATAAATATCAAAAATAATTTTAAGAGAATTTTAGACTAATTAGGACTCAAGAAAAAGACTTTTATTTTATGGAAAATTTGAAAACCGGGTGAAAAGATCTAATTCTGACTGAAATTATATATTTCTAATCGGAATTACATAATTCCAGTTATAATTAGTGTAATTCCGAATGGAATTACATAATTTTGATCAGAATTAGTGTAATTTCGATCGTTAGAATTAGAGTAATTCCAATTGAAATTACATAATTCTAGTCAAAATTAGTGCAATTCCGACCATAATTATATAATTCCGATTGAAATTATGTAATTCCAATCAGAATTATAGAATTTTAACCTCTTTTTTAATTAAAAAAAGGTCCCTAAAAGAACTTAGGTTTTGTAATTAGGGATTTAAAAAATATTGCAATTTAGTCCTTGAAAACATTAAATCCTTTCATTGAAAAATACAATCAGACCTCTGAAGTTTCAAAGTTTAAGTATTGAAGACCTATTCATGACATTTTCATAATTGGAGTCCTTTCTCACATCCATAACTCATCATCCCAAAATTGAGTGTCTATAATTATATTCTCCTAATACGTGAAGAGATTATAGTGGAATGATTCTGTTCACCTAAGAGCTAAATAGGTTATAGTGGCATGATTTTGTTCCCTTGAGAGCTGAATAGGTTATAGTGGCATGATTCTGATCGCTTAACACCTGAAGAGGTTATAGTGGTTTAATTCTCTTCTCCTAACACCTAAAGAGGATATAGTGGCATGATTCTGTTCGCTTGATGCCTGAAGAGGTTATAGTGGCATGATTCTATTTGCCTTAGACCTGCAGAGGTTATAATGGTATGATTCTACTTGCTTGACACCTGAATAGGTTATAGTGGCAGGATTGTCTTTGCCTGACACTTAAAGAGGTTATAGTGCCATAATTCTATTTTCCTAACACCTGTAGAGGTTATAGTTCCATGATTCTACTTACCTTACACCTATAGAGGTTGTAGTGGCACGATTCTCTTTACTTGACACCTTAAAAGGTTATAGTTACATGATTCTATTCGCCTGACACCATAAGAGGTTATAGTTGCGTGATTCTATTCAGCAGACACTTGAAGAGGTTGTAGTGGCATAATTTTTCTCACTTCATACCTCAACAGGTTATAGAGACATGATTCTGCTTGCTTGATACCTGAAGTGGTTATAGTGGCATGGTTCGATTCCTTGACAACTGAAGAGGTTATAGTGGTATGATCCTATTTGCTAGACTTTTGAAGAGGTTATTGTGGCATGATTGTGTTCGCTTGACACTTGAAGCAGTTATAATGGCATGATCATGTTTGGTTGATAAATAAAGAGGTTATAGTGGCATGATTCTATTCGTCTGACACCTGAAGAGGTTATAGTGGCATGATTTTACTCGCCTGACACTTGAACAAGCTATAATGGCATGATTGTGGTCGCTTAACCCTTAAAGAGATTATAGTGGCATGATTTTATTCGCTTGGCACCAGAAGAGGTTATAGTGGCAAGATTATGCTCACCTCACACCTGAAGAGGTTATAGTGGCGTGATTCTATTTGCTTGACATCTGAACATGTTATAGTCATATGATTATGTTCGCTTGACACCTAAAGAGGTTGTAGTGGTATGATTCTTCTTAGCAGACACTTGAAGAGGTTATAGTGGCATGATTCTACTTTCTTGACACTTCAATAGGTTAAAGTGGCATGATTATGCTTGCCTAACACCTGAAGAGGTTATAGTGGTTTCATCCTATTCGCTTCACATCTGAAGAGGTTATAGTGGCATGGTTATGCTCACTGACACCTGAAGCATCTATAGTGGCATGATTCTATTTTCCTAACACCTGAAGGGGTTATAGTGGCATGATTCTTTTTGGCTGACACCTAAAGAGGTTACAGTGGCATGATTCTATTCACTTGACACTTACAATGGTTATAGTGGCATGATTCTATTTGCTTGACACCTGAAGTTGTTATAGTGGCATGATTCTGGTCATTTGATGCCTAAGAGGTTATAGTGGCATGATTTTATTCACCTGATAGCTGAATTGGTTATAATGGCATGATTCTATTTGCCTAATACCTGGATAGGGTATAGTGGCATGATCTTGTTCTCCTAATACATGAAGAGGTTATAGTGGCCTAAATTTGTTCACTACCTGAAGAGTTTATAGTGGCATGACTCTATTTTCTTGACACTTGAAGTTGTTATAGGGGCATAATTCTTGTTGATTGATGCCTAAGAGGTTATAGTGACATGATTCTATTCGCTAGTAGCTGAACAAATTATAATGGCATGATTCTATTTTCCTGACAACAAAATAGGGTACAGTGGCATTATTTTGTTCTCCTGACACATTAAGAGGTTCTAGTGGCCTAATTTTGTTCGCTTGACACCTGAAGAGTTTATAGTGGCATGACTCCTGACACCTGAAGTTGTTATAGGGGCATGATTCTGGTCACTTGATGCCTAAGAGGTTATAGTGGTATGATTTGATTTGCCTGATACCTAAATAGGTTATAGTGGCATGATTTTGTTCTCCTAACACATTAAGAGGTTATAGTGGCCTATGTTTGTTCGCTTAACACTTGAAGAGGTCATAGCGACAAGATTCTATTCGCCTGACATTAGAAGAGGGTGTAGTGGTATGATTCTACTCACCAGACAATTGAAGAGTTTACAATGGCATGATTATGCTCGCTTGACACTTGTACAGGCTATAGTGGCATGATTATACTCACCTAACACTTGAAGTGGTTATAGTGAAATGATTCTATTCACTTAACACCTAAAGAGGTTATAGTGGCATGATCCTATTCACCTGACACTTAAAGAGGTTAGAGTGGCATGATTCTATTCATCTGACACCTGAAGAGGTTATAGCAGCATGATTATGTTCGTCTGACACCTAAAGAGGTTATAGTGGCATGATTCTATTCGAATGATGCATCAAGAGATTTTAATGGCATGATTTTATTCGCTTCATACCTGAAGAGGTTATAGTGCCATGATTTTGCTTGGCAAACACTTGAAGAGGTTATAGTGGCATGATTTGCCCGCTTGATGCTTGAACAGGTTGTAGTGGCATTATTTTGCTCGCCTAACACTTAAAATGGTTATAGATGCATGATTCTATTCACTTAACACCTGAAAAGGTTATAGTGCAATGATCCTATTTGCCTGATAATTAAAGAAGTTATAGTGGCATGATCCTATTTGCTTGATAATTAAAGAAGTTATAGTGGCATGATTGTGTTCACCTAATACCTGAAGAGGTTATAGTGTCTTGATTATGTTCCCCTAACACATGAAGAGGCTATAATGGCACTATTCTATTTGCCTGACACCTAAAGAGATTATAGTGACATGATTCTACTCACTTAACACTTGAAGAGGTTATAGTAGCATGATTTTGTTCGCTTAACATCGGAGAAGGTTATAGTGGCATGATTATGTTTACCTAACATTGAAGGAGGTTGTAGTGGCATGATTCTGTGCACCTAACACCTGAAGAGGTTATAATGGCATGATTCAGTTCAGCTAACACCTGAAGAGGTAATGTTGTGATGATTGTGTTCGCCTGAAACTAAATAGGTTATAATGGCATGATTCTTTTTGCCTGACACATGAAGAGGTTATAGTGGCATGATTCTGCTTGCCTAACACCTAAAGAGGTTATAGTGGCATTATTCTATTTGCCTGAAACTTGAAGATGTTATAGTGGCATCATTTTATTCTCTTCACACTTAAGAACATTATAGTGGCCTAATTTTGTGTATAGCGGTAAGATTCTGCTTGCCTAACACCAGAAGAGGTTATAATGCCTTGATTCTACTTGCTAGACACTTGAAAATGTTATAGCAAAATGATTCTACTCGCTTAACACTTAAACAAGTTATAGTGGCAAGATTATGGTCACCTGACACATAAAGTAGTTATAGTGGCATGATTCTAATTACCTAACACCTGAAGATGTTATAGTGGCATGATCTGATTCGCCTGATACTTAAGGAGGATATAGTGGCATGATTCTATTCATCTGACACCTGAAGAGGTTATAGTGGCATGATTCTATTTATATGTCACCTCAACAGGTCCTAGTGGCATGATTTTGTTCACTTAATACTTAAAAGGTTGTAGTTGTATGATTTTGTTTGCCTTACACTTGAAGAGGTTATAATGGCATGATTTTGCTCGGTAGACACTAAAAAAGGTTATAGTCATATGATTCTACTTGGTTGACACTCGAATAGGTTATAGTGGCATTATTCTACTCGCTTGACGCCTGAAGTGGTTATAATGGCATGATTATATTTGCTTGACACCTGAAGTGGTTATAATGGCATGATTATATTTGCCTGACACCTGAAGAGGTTATAGTGGCATGATCCTATTCACCTAACACCTGAAGAGGTTATAGTGGCATGATTGTGTTCACTTGATACCTGAAGAGTTTATAATGGGTTGATTTAGTTCCCCTGACACCTGAAGAGATTATAGCAGCATTATTCTATTTGCCTCACACCTAAAGAAATTATAGTGGCATGTCTCTACTCACATGACACCTGAAGAGGTTATAGTACAATGATTTTTTTTGGCTAATGCTGGAGAAGGTTATAGTTGTATGAATTTTTTCACCTGACATTAGAGGAGGTTAGAGTGGCATGATTCTTTTTGCCTAACATGTGAAGAGGTTATAGTGGCATGATTTTGTTTGGTTAACACCTATGGAGGTTCTCTTTTCGGAGCAAAATCAAATGATAGGAATGGAAATAAGATGTTGTGCATATGCTCTTGGATGGCCCCTCAGATTAGGATTGTCACCATTTTTAAACTCGTTGTTTGATTCTGGAAAAGGATTGATTGCATTGAAAGACAAAAATCGTTCTTTTCAAATCCTTTAAAGAATAGTCTTAAGAAACTAAGGTTTTGAGAAACAAAAGAAATGTTGTGTAGGTTTTCTTCTCAATAGTGTCTCTAGTTTTTTTCACAATTCTAGGGTTTTTGCATAGTAGGTTTTTTTCACACCCCCCTCTCCCTCACTCACGCAGTCTCTGCCTTTTAAAAGTAGAGACTTACAGCTGACTTTCATTAATTCCAGGAAATAGACTCTATCTGTTTAATTGTCAAAAAATTTTACACGTTTTGACCATATGATTTGCTAATTAAATAAATTTTTAACCAATAAAAAAATTGACAAAAAAGCTGAAAAATAGGATTTTTCATGCATTGTCATTATGCAATGTCGGCCAACATTAATGATGTCGATCTTCAAAAATTATTTTTTTTAACTTTTAATTACCAGAAAATAGCTGAAAACTTGATTTTTTGCAATTAAATCATAAAAATGTTCAATTTAGTCCTTAAAGTCTAAAAAACCAACAACCGAGTTCAATTTTTGATTAAATTTCATCATGGGGGCTTACGTTGTAATTGTGCACAATTGCATCCTAAAATTGGGTGCTTACAATGCCTCCCCCTGTGAGATGATAGCTTCTTTGATGAAAGCTCACTTTAATGCTATTATTTTTTTTTATGAAGATCTGCCTCTCAAGGGGAGGGTCTATAACTGCCCTTTATTCATACAAGTAATTATCAAGTCTAAAAAGACCTCATATGTTATGGTGGATGATGGGTCTACCATCAATGTCTACTAGTTACGATTGCTGCACAAATTCAGGATGAATGTTGAAGACCTAGAGGAATCTAAGATAATAATCTAAGCTTATGATGACTTTAAGAAGCCAGTCGTTGGGACTTTTAAAGCAATGGTCATTGGGTAAACATTGAATCAGTAACATAATTCACTATTTTGGACATACCACTAACCTTTCCCTTATCGTTAAGAAGGCCCTAGTTCCATCCACTAGGGGGCATACCTTTAACAGTGCACTAAAAGATCAAATTCCTACTCAATGGTAAGGTTGTTAGTATTCCAATTAAGACCAATAACATTATTGCCTACTTAAAAAATGTAATACCTGCTCAGAATTGGACTGGGCAGAAGGTATTTATCATCCTAAAATCATATTCCATTATTCTAAACTCATAAATCAAACTGATTTAATTGAATGCACAATTTGTGCAAATTTGCGCATATTTGAATGTAAAATGTGAACTTGTCCAAATTTGTGCACAAATGGTTTTAAAGATGTTATCCAATGTTCTAATAATATATTTACAAAACTATGTACATATTCTTGCCTGTTAAAATAATGAATATAATTGACATAATTAAATGCAGAATTTGTGCACGTTTGTGCATGTTTGAACATAAAAATAGAACTCATGCAAATTGTGCGCGAATGGTTTGGAAAATGTGATCCCAATGTTATAATTGTGTGTTGACCATCCTAAAATCATATTCCATCATTCCAAACTCATAAATCAAATTGATTTATTTGAATGCACAATTTGCACACATTTGTGCATGTTTGAACGCAAAATGTGAACTCATCCAAATTAAATGCACAAATGGTTTTAATGATGTTATCCAATGTTCCAATGACATATTTATAACTGTAAGTACATTTTCTAGCATGTTAGAATCATGAATATAATTAATATAATTAAATGCACAATTTGTGCATGTTTGAACATAAAAATAGAACTCGTGCATACTATACGCAAATGGTTTTAAAAATGTGATCCCAATGTTACAATTGCGTATTAACCATCCTAGAATTACCTTATTTAATGAGAGTGTGATTGCTGCTAATATTAAATTATAGGATTGCCATTGTTTCACTCAAGCTCTTAATTATATAAATTAAACCAAATATATTCATTAACCATTAATTAAAATTTCATGTGGTAACATTTCAATTTTTAAAGTTTACAGCAAACGGTCTTCGAATCAAAATTAACCTATTATGCTTTGCAAGTATTTAACATACTCAATATGTTCGATTATACTCATATATTCACTATGATATAACTCACAAACCAAGTGACAAAGGTATGATTCTGCTTGCTTGACACTTGAACAAGTTATAGTGGTAAGATTATGGCCGTATAACACCTGAAGTGGTTATAATGGCATCATTCTAATTGCCTAACACCTAAAGTGGTTATAATGGCAAGATTCTAATTGCCTAACACCTGAAGATGTTATAGTGGCATGATCCTATTTTCTTGACACTTGAAGAGGATATAGTGGCATGATTCTATTCATCTGACACCTGAAGGGGTTATAGTGGCATGATTCTGTTTGTATGATACCTCAAGAGGTTGTAGTGGCATGATTTTGTTCGCTTGATACCTGAAGAGGTTATAGTCATATGACTCTATTTGCTTGACACCTGAAAAGGTTATAGTGGCATGATTATATTTGCTTGACACCTAAAGAGGTTATAGTGGCATGATTCTGTTCACCTGCCACCTTAACAAGTTATAGTGGCATGATTTTGCTTGCCTAACACCTGAAGAGGTTATAGTGGCATGATTCTATTTTCTTGACACTAGAAGAGGTTATAATGGCCTAATTCTATTCATTTGACACCTCAAAAGATTATAATCACCTAACACCAAAAGTAGTTATACTGGCATGATTCTGCTTAGCAAACACATGAAGGGGTTATAGTGGAATTATTATGTTCACCTGACACCTCAAAAGCTTATAGTCGTATGATTCTATTCGCTTAACACCTTATGAGGTTATAGTGGCATGATTCTACTCAGTAGACACATGATGAGGCTATAGTGGCATGCTTCTACTATCTTGACACTTGAACATGTTCTAGTGGCATGATTTTGTATGCCTGACACTTGAAGCATTTATTGTGGTGTGATTCTATTTGCCTGACACTTAAAGAGGTTATATTCATATATTCCTATTCTCCTGACTCCTCCAAAGGTTATAGTGTCATTATTGTGTTTGCATGAACCTAAAGAGGTTATAGTGGCATATTCTACTCGCCTGACAACTGAAGAGGTTATAGTGGCATGATTCTATTTGCCTGACACCTCAAGAGGCTATAGTTATATGATTCTATTTGCCTGACACCTGATGAGGTTATAGTAGCATGATTCTACTCGGCAAACACATGAAGAGGAAATAGTAGCATAATTATGCTATCTTGACACTTAAACTAGTTATAGTGGCATGATTTTACTCAACTAACACCTAAAGTGTTTATGGTGGCCTGATTCTATTCGCCTGACACCTAAAGAGGTTATTATGGTACGATCCTATTCGCTTGACACCTAAAAAGGTTATAGTGGCATGATTGTCTTCGCCTGAACCTGAAGAGGTTATAGTGGCATATTCTTTTCGCCTAACACCTGTAACGGTTAATGTGGCATGATTCTGCTTACCTAACACCTAAAGAGGTTATAGTAGCATAATTCTATTCACTTGACACTGGAGGTGGTTATAGTGGCTTGATTATGTTTACCTGACACCTTAAGAGGTTATAGAGGAATTACTCTATTTTCCTGGCATTATAGGAGGTTATAGTGGCATGATTTTTTTCACCTAACACCTGAAGCAGTTGTAGTATTGTGATTCTGTTCACTTGACACCAGAGGAGGTTATAGTGGCATGATTATGTTTCCATAACACCTGAAGAGGTTATAGTGGCATGATTCTATTCACTGGCACCTGAAGAGGTTATAGTGGCATTATTCTCTTTTATTGACACCTGAAGAGGTTATAGTGGCATGATTATATTTGGTTGACACCTAAGATGTTATAGTGGCATGATTCTTTTTGCTTGATAGCTGAACAGGTTATAGTGACCTGATTCTATTTTCCTAATACCTTAAGAGGTTATAGTGGCATGATTCTGTTCTACTGACAACTGAAGAGGATTTAGTGCCCTGAATCAATTTGCTTGACACCTGAAGAGGTTGTAGTGGCATGATTCTATTCGCTTGACACCTAAAGAGCTTATAGTGGCAAGATTCTACCTGCCTAATACCTAAATAGGTTATAATCGCGTGATTATGTTCGGTTGACTCCTGAAGAGGTTAGAGTGGCATGATTCAATTTTCATAACACCTAAAGATGTTATAGTGGCATGATTATGCTTGCTTAACACTTGAAGAGGTTATAGTGGCATCATTCTGTTCTCCTAATACCAGAGGAGTTTATAGTGGTATGATTATGTTCACTTGACACATGAAGATGTTATAGTGGCATGATTCTACTCACCTAAAATTGGAGAAGGTTATAGTGGCATGATTTTATTCACTTGACACCTGAAGAGGTTATCATTGCATGATTCTACTATTGTATCACCTAAAGAGGTTAAAGTGGCTTGATTCTATTCGCTTAGCACCTGAAGAGGTTATAGTTGCATAATTCTATTTACTTGATAGCTAGAGAGGTTATAGTGGCACGATTCTACTTGCCTAACACCTGAATATGTTATAGTGGCATGACTATATTTGCTTGACACCTGAAGAGGTTATAATGGCATGATTCTATTCGCCTAACACTAGAGAACACTATAATTGTATGATTCCATTCGCCTAACACCTAAAGAGGTTATAATGGCTTGATTTTACTTGAATAACATAGGGAGAGGTTATAGTGGCTTGATTCTAATCTCTTGGCACCTAAAGAGGTTATAGTGGCATGATTATGTTTTGCCTGACATTAGAGGAGGTTCTAGTGGCATGATTCTATTCACTTGACACCTCAATAGGTTATAGTGGCATGATTCTTCTCTCCTAACACATGAATAGGTTATAGTGGCATGATTTTGCTCGCTTGACACTTGAACAGGTTATAGTGGCATGATTCTAGTCGCCTGACACCCGAAGTAGTTATAGTGGTATGATTCTATTGGCCTAACACCTGAAGAGGTTATAGTGGCATGATTTTGTTCACCTGACACCTAATAAGGTGACAATAGCATGATTCTATTCCCCTAAGCTTAGAGGAGGTTATAGTGGCATGATTGTGTTTGTCTAGCACTTGAAGAGGTTATAGTGGGATGATTCTGCTCGTTTAACACCTGAAGAGGTTATAGTGGCATGATTCTGTTTGACTAACACCTGAGGATGTTATAGTGGCATGATTCTGTTCGCTTGACACTTAAATAGGTTTTAGTGGAATGATTCTATTTGCCTAACATCAGAGGAGGTTATAGTGGCACAATTATATTCACCTAACACTTAAAGAGGTTATAGTGGCATGATTATCTTCTTTTGACACCTGAAGAGGTTATAATGACTTAATTTTGTTTGCTTGACAATTGAAAAGTTCATAGTGGCATGATTATCTTCACCTGATAGTTGGGGAGGTTATAGTGGCACGATTCAACTTGCTTGAGACCTGAACAAGATATAGTAGCATGATTCTTTTCCCGTGACACCGGAGAAGGTTGTAGCAACATAATTCTATTCAGTTGACACCATAAGTGGTTATAGTGGCATGATTCTATTCGCTTGACACTAGAGGAGGTTATATTGGCATAATTCTATTCGCTAACACTTGAGGAGGTTATGGTGGCATGATTCTATTCGCTTGATAGCTGAAGAGGTTATAATGGCATCATTTTGTTTGCTTGACACTTGAAGAGGTTAGAGTGGAAATATTATGTTTGCCTGACACCTAAAGAGGTTACAGTGGCATGATTTTGTTTACCTACCACCTGAAGAGGTTATAGTGGCATGATTCTATTCGCTTGACACCTGAAGAGGTTATAGTGGCAAGATTTTGCTTGCTAGACACATGAAGAGGTTATAGTGGCAAGATTCTGCTTACTTAACACTTGAATAGGTTATAGTGGCATGATTTTTTTGACCTGATGGCTAAAGTGGTTATAGTGGCATGATTCTATTTGCCTAACCCTTAAAGAGGTTATAGTGGCATGATCCTATTCGCCCGACACTTGAAGAGGTTATAGTGGCATGATTTAGTTTACTTGACATCGAAGGAGGTTATAGTAGCATGTTTTTTTTTTTGCATGACACCGGAGGAGTTTATAGTGGCATGATTCTATTTGCCTAACACCTAAAGAGGTTATAATGGCAAGATTATGTTCACATGACAATTGAAGAGGTTATAGTGGCATGATTCTATTCGGCTAACACTTGAAGAGGTTATGGTGGCATGATCCTCTTCACCTGTCACTTGAAAAGGTTATAATGGCATGGTTCTATTCACCAATCACCGGAGGAGGTTATAGAGGCATGATTTTGTTCTCTTGATAGTTGGGGCGGTTATAGTGGCACGATTCTACTTGCCTGACACTTGAATAGGTTATAGTGGCTTGATGGTATTAGCCTAATACTAGAATAGGTTATAGTGGCATGATTCTATTCGCTTTACACTAGAGAAGGCTATAGTTGTATGATTCTATTAGCCTAACACCTGAAAAGGTTATAGTAGCATAATTCTACTTGCCTAACACCTAAAGAGGTTATAGTGGCTTGATTCTGTTCACTTGACAACGGAGGAGGTTATAGGCATGATTTTATTCACCTAACACCTAATGAGGTTATGGTAGTATGATTTTGTTCGCTTGACATCAGAGGAGGTTATAGTGGCATGATTTTGTTCACTTGACACCTAACGAGGTTATAATGGTATGATTCTATTCTCCAGACACTTGAAGAGGTTAAAGTGGCCTGATTTTGTTCACTTCACACTTGAAGAGATTATAGTGGCATGATTCTGTTCGCCTGATAGATGTAGAGGTTATAGTGGCACAATTATGCTTGCCTAACACCTAAACAGGTTATATTGGCATCATCATGTTCATTGACACTTGAAGAGGTTATAGTTGCGTGATTCAATTCTCCTGACACTAGAGAAGGTTATAGTGGTGTAATTCTGTTTATCTGACACCTGAAGAGGTTATAGTGGCATTATTTTGTTCGCCTAACACTGGAGGAGGTGATAGTGGCATGCTTTTGTTCGCTTTACACCTGAAGAGGTTATAATGGCATGATTATGTTTGCTAGCACCTGAACGGCTTATAATGACATGATTCTATTCTCCTAACATATGAAGAGGTTAGAGTGGAATGATTCAGTTTTCCTAACATTTGAAGAGGTTAGAATGGAATGATTGTGTTTGCCTAACACTTGAAGAGGTTATAGTGGCGTGATTCTATTCGCCTGATATCGAAGGAGGTTAAAGTGGCATGAATTTGTTCTCTTGACATAAGAAGAGGCTACAGCAGTGTGATTCTATTCACCTGACACCTAAAGAGGTTATAGTTTTCCTAACAACTGAAGAGGTTATAGTGGTATGATTATATTCGCCTAACACCTAAAGAGGTTACAGTTTCATGATTATGTTTGCTTGATACTAGAGGAGGTTATAGTGGTATAATTATGTTTGCCTAACACCTGAAGATGTTGTAGTGGCATGATTCTATTTGTTAGACACCTGAACAGATTATAGTGGCATAATTTTATTCTCCTAACACTTGAAGAGGTTATCGTGGTATTATTATGTTCGCCTATCACCTTAAATGGTTATAGTGGCATGATTCAATTTGCTTGACACCAGAAGAGGTTATAGTGGCATGATCCTAATTGCCTGACATCTAAAAAGGTTATAGTGGCATGATTCTATTCATCCAACACCTGAAGAGTTTATAGTGGCTTGATTATGTTCGCCTGACACTTGAAAAGGTTATAGTGGTATGATTCTATTTGCCTAACACCGAAGGAGGTTATATTGGCATGATTTTATTCACCTGGCACTTGAAGAGGTTATAGAGGCATGATTCTATTCGCTTGACATTAGAGGAGGTTATAGTGGCAAGATTTTGTTCATCTGACACCTGAAGAGGTTATAATGGAATGATTGTATTATCCTGACACCTAAAGAGGTTACAGTGGCATGATTCTATGTGCATGATAGCTGGGGAGATAATAGTGGCACGATTCTGCTTGCTTGACACCTAAATAGGTTATAGTGGCATGATTGTGTTACCCTGACTCCAGAAGAGGTTATAGTGGCACTATTCTATTCGCTTTACTCTAGAGAAGGCTATAGTTGTATGATTTTGTTCGCCTGACACCTGAAGAGGTTTTAGTGGCATGATTCTGCTTGCCTAATGCCTAAAGAGGTTATAGTGGCTTTATTCTATTCACCTGACACCGAAGGAGGTTATAGTGGCATGATTCCATTCACCTGACACCTAATGAGGTTATAGTGACATAATTTTATTCGCTTAACATCAGAGGAGGTTATAGTGGCATGATTGTATTCACCTCACACCTGAAGAGGTTATAGTGGTATGATTCTGTTCTCCTGACACCTAAAGAGGTTATAGTGGCTTGATTCTATTTGCTTGACACTTGAAGAGGTTATAGTGGCATGATTCTATTCGCTTGACAGCTAGAGTGGTTATAGTGGCATAATTCTACTTACCTAACACCTAAACAGGTTATATTGGCATGATCTTGTTTGCCTAACACTTAAAGAGGTTATAGTTGTATGATTCAATTCATCTGACACCAGAGGAGGTTATAGTGGTATGATTTTGTTCACCTAACTCCTGAAGAGGTTATAGTGGCATGATTTTATTCTTCTAACATCAGAGGAGGTTATAGTGCCATGATTAGAGGTTATAGTGGCATGATTCTATTTGCTTGACTTCGGAGGAGGTTAAAGTGGCATGATTGTGTTAGCCTGACGCCTAAAGAGATTATAGTGGAATGATTCTGTTCTCTTGACATAAGAAGAGGCTATAGTAGCATGATTCTATTCGCCTGACAACTGAAGAGGTTATAGTGGAATGATTATATTCGCCTGACACCAGAAGAGGTTACAATTGCATGATTATATTCACTTTACACTAGAGGAGGTTATTATGGTATGATTCTATTTGCCTGACTCCTGAAGATGTTCTAGTGGTATGATTATATTTGTCTGACACTTGAACAGATTATAATGGCATAATTATGTTCTCCTGATACTTGAAAAGGTTATAGTGGTATTATTATGTTCATGTGTCACCTTAAATGGTTAGAGTGGCATGATTTTATTCGCTTGACACCATAAGAGGTTATAATGGCATGATCCTAATTGCCTAACATCTGACAAGGTCATAGTGGCATGATTCTATTCGTCTGACACCTAAAGAGGTTATAGTGGCTCGATTATGTACTCTTTACACTTGAAGTGGCTATTGTGGCAAGATTCTATTCGCCTGACACATGAAAAGGTTGTAGTGGCATGATTCTGTTTGCTTGACACCTGAAGAGGTTATAGTGGCATGATTTTGTTAGACTAACAATAGAGGAGTTTATATTGGCATGATTCTGTTCATCTTACACCTAAAGAGGCTATAGTGGCATGATTCTGTTCGCTAGCACATGAACAGGTTATAATGGCATGATTCTATTCTCCTAACACATGAAGAGGTTGGAGTGGAATGATTCAGTTTTCCTGACACTTGAAGAGGTTATTGTTGAATGATTGCATTTACCTGACACCTGAAGAGGTTATAGTTGTGTGCTTCTATTCACCTGACATCGGAGGAGGTTAAAGTGGCATGATTGTGTGAGCCTGACACCTGAAGAGATTATATTGGCATGATTCTATTCTCCTGACACAAGAAGAGGCTACAGCGGTATGATTCTATTCACCTGACAAATGAAGAGGTTATAGTGGTATGATTATATTTTCTTGACACCTGAAGAGGTTACATTTGCATGATTATGTTCACTTGACATTAGAGGAAGTTATAGTGGTATAATTCTATTTGCCTGACACCTGAAGATGTTGTCGTGGCATGATTCTATTTATCTGACACCTAAATAAATTATCGTGGCATAATTCTATTCGCTTGACACTTAAAGAGGTTAAAGTGGTATTATTATGTTTTCCTGTCACCTCAAATGGTTATAGTGGCATAATTCTATTTAGTTGACACTAAAAGAGGTTATAGTGGCATGATCTTAATCACCTGACATTTGAAAAGGTAATAGTGGCATGATTACATTCGTCTAACACCTGAAGAGGCTATAGTGGCTTGATTGTGTTTGATTGACACTTCAAGAGGTTATAGTGGCATGATTCTATTCACCTGACAGATGAAAAGGTTGTAGTGGCATGATTTTATCCGCCTTACACCTGAAGAGGCTATAGTGGCATAATTCTATTTGCTTTATACTAGAGGAGGTTATAGTGGTATGATTATATTTGCTTGACACCTAAAGAGGTTATAGTGGCATGATTCTATTTGTTTAACGCCTAAAAAGGTTATAGTGGCATGATTCTGTTCACGTGACACTTGAAGTGGTTGTAGTGGCATGATTATGTTTGCCTGCCACTTAAAGAGGTTATAGTGGCATGATTCTATTTGCCTGACACTAGGGGAGGTTATAATGGCATGATCTTATTTGCCTGACACTTAAAGAGGTTGTAATGGCATGATTATGTTTGTGTGACACCTGAAGAGGTTATAGTCACATGATTCTGTTTGCCAGACACCTGAAGAGGTTATAATGGCATGATTCTGCTCACCAAACACCTGAAGAGGTTATAATGGCATAATTCTGCTCACTTAAAGCCTGAATAAGTTATAATGGCATGATTCTGCTTGACTGACACTTGAAGTTGTTATAGTGACATGATTCTATTCACTTGACACTTGAAAAGGTATTATGGCATGACCCTATTCACCTGACACCTGAAGAGGATATAGTGGCATGATTCTACTCATCTGACACGTGAATAGGTTATAGTGGCATGATTATGTTCGCTTGACACCTGAAAAGGTTATAGTGGCATGATTCTATTTGCCTGACACCTAAAGAGGTTATAGTGGCATGATTTTGTTTGTCTAACTCCTAAAGAGGTTATAGTGGCATGATTGTACTTGCTTGATACCTGAAGAGGTTATAGTAGCATGATTTTTTTTCCTGACACTAGAGAAGGTTATAGTGGCATGATTATGTTCACCTAACACCTGAAAGAGGTTATAGTGACATGATTCTCTTTGCCTTACAGTAGAGGAGGTTATAGTGGCATGATTCTGTTCGCTTGATAGCTAAATGGGTTATAGTGGTATGATTCTATTTGTCTGACACCTGAAGAGGTTATAGTGGCATGATTTGGTTTACCTGACACCTGAAGAGGTTATAATGGCATGATTCTGTTTGCTTGACACCTGAAGAGGTTATAGTGGCATGATTCTACTTATCTGAAACCTAAAGAGGTTATATCAGCATGATTCTGCTGACCTAACACCTGAACAGGTTATAGTGGCATGATCTTGTTTGCTTAACACTTGAAGAGGTTATAGTGGCATGATCTTGTTTGCTTGATAGTTAAAGAGGTTATAGTGGCTTGATTTTGTTCGCCTGACACCTTAAGAGGGTATAGTGGCATGATTCTATTCGCCTACACTTGAAGAAGTTATAGTGGCATGATTTTGTTCTCTTGACATATAAAGAGGTTATTGTGGCTATATCTGTTTGTTCGCTTGACATCGGAGGAGGTTATAGTGGCATGATTTTGCTTACCTGACACTCTTGCCTGACACTTAAGGAGTTTATAGCAGCATCATTTGTCTATTCACCTAACACATGAAAAAGTGATAGTGGCAGTATCCCAACGATCGAATCATAGTAACGCAACACTCAAGTAAGTACTTCTCTCTTTAGAAAATTGATTTTTTGCATCTTGGCATTTGCTTCACTTGTATTGACACTAGCGCTGAATGGCTATGCAACATATGCAAAGTAGAGAGCAACTATCACACCCTAAATTTGACTATCCTTAAAAAGGTCTAATGATGAAATAAACCTCTGAGATGACTAAAGTTTGACTGTTCATAACACCTTTGAAGTGTGCAACCTTAGAAAACCTAACCAACCCCACTAATGTGCAAAATCAATCACCGAGCCATTAAGTTGTGCTTTGACCTTACGAAATACAAATTATCAGAACAATGAGAAGTTTATTATGAGAATTCCCTTCTGAAAACACTCAGCTTGTTAGACCGGTGTTCATATTGTTAGACTAGGACCTAACTTTGTGAAAAAATAGAAATCCATCTTGACAAAACAAAGTTAGGAAACACATCCGGAAGGCTCTAAATCCTTTAGAAGTGGTCCTGGAATGGGCCAACACAACTCGAGGATCAGTGCGTGTCACTTAGAATTGCACATAAATCCATAAACACCCTAGGTGTCATATGCTAAAATTGAAGCCAAACCAGATAAAATAGACTTTGAAAACACATCCGAAAGGCTCCAAAACCTTCAAAAGTGGTCCCAAAATAGTCCAAAACAACCCAAGGATTAGCGTGTAATGCTTAGAAGTACGTGTAAACACCCCTAGGTGTCATGCACTAAAATTGAGGATGAACTTAACAAAAGGGACTTCAAAAATGCATCTAAAAGGCCTAAAAACCATAGGAATCAACCTCAAAAAAAGCCCGCGTAAGCCCTGAATGGAGTGCATAATGCACAAAAGTGCGTGTAACTGTGTGCTAGCATGTGACCACATGCCAAGCGTGCAGTCAAACACACTTCGTATGGTCATGTACTTCATCCTAGGATGTGCGCATAACCATGCCTATACACCCACATTCCACACATTTTTCATTATAAATAAGCACCTCCACACCCCATTTTAAGGGGGGGAGCAAGTGGAAACACACACACTCAAGAAATCTATCTGATCAAAGGCATTGGAAACCCCTTTCTAAATAGTTTTTTCTCTCCCACTATCTTTTTCTTAGGAGATTAGACCTCTTTTCCACCAAACCAAGCCTCATTTTTATCAAAGCACGCTTTAAAGGTATATAAACTAGCATCATTCTGTTATCATTTTGAACCTCTCAATAGGAAAGCATGATAATCCCTCAAAGCTAAAGCTTTAAAACACATACAAGTTTAGTTGAGTCTGAGGACCACACAATCATTTTAGCACATTTATTTTTCGTATTGTAATTTATTTTATCGTTGCTAGCATTTGGGAATACTATTGTGCTTATGTGATGAGATAGGCAATTTTGCATGCTATATGAATAATCTATGATTTATTATGCTCATTTCATATCATCATTATACATCCTCTAATTTTGAAACATGAAACCACATTTTAAATATCAATAATGTGAAAGTTCATATCCCATTATAGAGTTATCATGTTTCTGGTCTAGTGATGACATCATGCATCCCCTGTATTATCATCATATATCATTATAGCATAAATAATCAATGCAAGCAAGCATGATCATCTATATTTTGCTTAAGCAAGCATGATCATCTATATTTTGCTTACTCTTTTCAAGTGATTGAGTGTCCATTGCTTATCTTGTTATTTATATGATCGAGCAAGTTGTGTGAATTTTCGTATTTACCCTGCAAACTTATCATATTTAAATTAGATTTACTTTTCCGTAATCTCGTTTTTCCTTTTATATATATTTTATTAGGAAAGCAATGTAATAGTAATATCTTCAGCTTTATTATCTTCCACTATTAGATGAATTATGTGAATGCTATATAAATTGTCATTACCAAAACTAGGGTGTTGTAGTAGCTATACATTGAACATCGCCTAATGAGAAATAGTAAAAAACTATATGTGATCCTCCGAACCCGGAAATCTCTACTAGGGGCAATACTCACTGAGTAACCTGATATTGTCTCTTTCTTTTCCCAATATTTTTAAAAATTAGTTGGCGACTCCATAAAATAAAAAAATGTCTCATTCCCCCCAAGAGCAATCATGTGTCCCTATTCAATAAAGTTGCCATATCCCTCGAAAATAAAAAATCTTTAAGGAACCAATTCATCTTGAAACCAAAAATAAGAGACATAAAAAAATGTCGCTTATATTACCTGAAATATTAGGATAAAGGTTTCAAGTCTAATTTTGGTGGTTTAATAGTCAAGGGTGGTATGGGTCCAGTGTTTGGTAATTTTATATGTGGTATATAGGGTTGGTGTTTGAGGTGTACTTCATCTTAATAAGATTGTACCTAAAAACACTTCTTAATATTCTCAATTTCCACAGACTTTACCAACCTCCATTGTTGGAATTCACTCATATATTCATCAATAACATCAACTCTTTTGCAAAAATCTTCATTATAGGGATATTTCATGCTTTAATAAACATTAAACTTATAGCTTTCATTCCCCACTCTTAATGTGAGAGTTCCATTATAAACATCAATGAATGCTCTTGCAATGTAAAGAAAAGGCATAACAAGGATTAATGGGACCTCCTCATCCTCTTCAAAGTTAAGGAATACAAAATCAACTGGGAAAATAAATTTTCCAACCTTTATTAACACATCTTCAATAATGCCTTATGACTCCTTCACCATCATATCTGCAAGTTGTAATTAGATATTTGTGGGTTTTTCTTTTCCTAGCTCCAATTTCCTATAAATAGACAAAGGATTAATTGAAGCTCCTAAATCACATAAAGCTCTTTAAAAATTCAAATTTCTAATAGATCATGGAATAATAAGACTCTATGGATGCTTGCTTTTCAAAGGAAGTTATTCAAGATGATTGCACTACACTTCTTTATTATTGTAACTATCTCATACTCCAATAACTTCTTTTTATTGGAAATTAGCTCCTTGAGAAACTTATGATATTTTGGCATTTGAGAAAAACATTCCATAAGAGGCATATTGATATGGAGTACTTTAAACCTCTTTAAAAATTTTGCCAACTATTAGTTCTGCTCTTGTTTCTTCAACCTCTGAGGATATAAGATTGGAGGTTTATATGGTTTCACTAGTGGTGGTGTTGATTTCTCCTCATTTTTATTCTCAACTTCTTGTTCTTTTTCCACTTACACTTCAATCCACTCATCTTCTTATTCCTTCTCCTTTTTCTTCTTCTTTTCCTTCTTATATTCCATAATTGCTTTTGGGGTTTGAATATCAATTCCACTTTTTAAGGTAATAGCTTTCTCTTTTAGATTCTTTTTAATGTTGCTTGGTAATGAACCTTGATTCCTTATTAATAAAGAGTTTGCTAATTGCCCTATTTTCACCTCTAAATTATAGATAGATAAAGAATGATTCTTCAACATGAGTTGAGTGTCATGCTACATTTGCTCAAATATGCTCTCTAACCTCTTTATAGTTATGAACTTCTGAAACTTGCTCTCCCAAGAAGTCCCCGAAGATGAACCTTTTCATGCTAAAAATTAGGTTGGTGATTATATGCATTATGCCCTCCAAATCTTGGTGGTGTTTATGGCCTCCACTAGTTATTTTCCCTAATTCCTCTAAGAGAAATTATAATGATTTCTCCAACTAGGATTATTGGTGTTTCCATGCACTTGGTTCTGCTATGCCTTAAAATTGTTCATACAGTTAACATTCTATATTGATAGTCCTTTCATCATTTGGTAATCAATATTGGATGACCACCCTAACACAATTTATAACAAGAAGACAAGTTAGAAATTGCATTAATATTCATTTTGTCCATCCTCTTAGATGGAGCATCCATCTTTGCATTCAGCATGGTTAAACTATCAACTTTAAGTGATCCCCCTCTCTTTGGAATAGCCCTCTCATTAGACCATAGGCTTTGTGTATTAGCCATTTCTTCAAAAAGATCCAAAGCATTCTTAGGTGTATTGGACATAATGGTTCCTCCAGTAGATATATCTATGTTTGCTTTGACTGTTGGATTGACTCCTTTATAGAAATATTACACCAAATATTATGAAGGAATCAACTATAGTGAACACTGTCTCTGAAGATCCTTAAATTTTTCCCAACACTCATAGAAGCTTTCATCCTTTGTTTCATAAAAGGAGTTGATTTTAGTTCTGATTTTAAGAACTTTAGCTTGTGGGAAATACTTGTGCAATAATTAAATGCAGAATTTATGCACGTTTATGGTGGGAAATAATGCCAGTATGTATATATATCTATATTTTATATTATTTTAATATATAAATATTGTACCCAATTTAATATACACCACACACTTAAATAAAAATATATATATATATACAAATACATATATATACACATTTAATTATTATTAAAACTATATAATATAATACAATTTAATTAAAATAAACCCTAATTTTAATTTAAATATGCATATATGCATGTATACGTATATATTTTATTTGACACTTAAAAATCATGCATGAACTCATGCAAATTCGCAAAACCATCTAAAATAATTAATATTTATTTATTTACGTTTTAATTTTCCTGAAAATAAAACTGTCGGGAAAATTTTGCGTAAAAGACTTAAAAATAATTAAAAATAATTAAAAATGCCTTTAATAAATAATAAACTAATTAAATAATCATAATATATATTAAAATTTTTAACACTGCATATCTCGATGCAATTTAAAATTATTTAAAAAACTCGGGATATTATAATAACCTCTTAAGGTGTTAAACGAATAGGATAATGCCACTATAACCTCTTCAGGTATTAGGCAAATAGAATCATGCCATTATAGCCTTTTTAGGTGTTAGGAAAATATAATCATGCTGCTATAACCTCCTCCAGTGTTAGGCAAACAAAATCATGCCACTATAACCTCTTCAAGTGCAAGCAAATAGAATCATGCCAATATAACCTCTTCAGGTGTCAGGGGAATAAAATCATGCCATTGTAACCACTTGAGCGGTTAGATGAACATAATCCTACCACCATAACCTCTTTTAGTGTCAAGCAAATAGAATCATGCCGCAATATTCTCTCTAGATGTCAGATGAATAGAATCATGCCCCTATAACCTATTCAGGTGTCAGGCAAACATAATGTAACCTCTTTAGGTGTCAGGTGAATAGAATAATGCCAATATAACCTCATCAGTTGTCACAATCATGCCACTATAAACTCTTTAAGTGTTATATGAATAGAATTATGCCACTATAACCTCTTCAGGTGTCAGGTGTCAGGCGAACATAATCATGCCACTATAACCTCTTTAGGTCTCAGGCGAATAGAATGATGCCACTCTAACCTTTTTAAGTGTCAGGCGAATAGAATCATGCCCCTATAGCCTGTTCAGGTGTTAGGTGAACAGAATCATGCCACTATAACCTCTTCAGGTGTCAAGCAAATAGAATCATGCCATTATAACCTCTTCATGTCTCAAGCAAATAGATTCATGCCCGTCTAACCTAGTCAAGTATCTAGTAAATAGAATCATTCCACTATAACCTTTTCAGGTGTTAGGCGAATAGAATCATGCTAGTATAACCTCTTTAGGTGTTAGGCGAAGACAATTATGCCGCTATAAATTCTTTAGGCGTCAGGCGAACAAAATCATGCCACTATGAACTCTTCAAGTGTTAAATAAATAGAATCATGCCATTATAACCTCTTCAAATGTCAGGCGAATAGGATAATGCCACTATAACCTCTTCATGTTTCAGGCGAACAGAATCATGCCACTATATCCTCTTCAATTGTCTAGAAAATAGAATAATGTCGCTATAACCTTTTCCAGTGTCAAGCAAATAGAATAATGCCACTATAACCTCTTTAGGTGTCAAGCAAACTGAATCATGCCACTATAACTTCTTTTGATCTTAGGCACATAGAATCATGCCACTATAACCTGTTAAGGTGTCAGACAAACATAATTATGCCACTATAGCCTCCTTCAGGGTTAGGGGAATAAAATCATGATACTGTCACCTTGTCAGGTGTCAGGCAAACAAAATCATGTCATTATAACCTCTTCAGGTGTTAGGCAAACAGAATCATGCCACTATAACCTCCCCTAGTGTCAAGCAAACAAATCATGCCACTATAACCTCTGTAAGTGTCAGCGAATAGAATCATGTAACTATAACCTCCTTTGGTGTTAGGAGGACAGAATCATGCTACACTAACCTATTCAGGTGTCATGAAAACAAAATCATGCCACTATAACCTCTCCAGTTGTCAAGCGAACAAAATCATGCTACTATAACCTTTTTCGATGTTAGGCGAATATAATCATACCATAATAACCTGTTCAGGTCATGGAAGAATAGAATCATAACACTATAACCTCTTTAGGTGTCAAGCTAATAAGGTAATGCTGCTATAACCTCTTCGAGTGTCAAGTGGATACAATCATGCCACTATAACTACTTCAAGTGTTAGGTGAGCGGAATCATGCAACTATGAAACTGCTCAGGTGTCACGTGAGAAAAATTATGCCATTATAACCTATTTCGGTGTCAAGCAAGTACAATGATGGCACTATCAACTCTTAAGATTTCAATTGAATAAGATAATGCCATTATAACCTCATCAGATGTCAGGTGGATAGAAACTACTTCAGGTGTCAGGCAAGTGGAATCATGCAACTATAAACTGCTCAGGTGTCAGGCGAGTAGAATCATGGCACTATAACCTATTAAGATGTCTGGCGAGCACAATCATGCCACTATTACCCCTTCAGGTGTCAAGTGAACATAATCATGCCACTATAACATCTTCAGGAGTCAGGAGAACAAAATCATGCCACTACAACCTGTTCAAGTCTCAGGGGAACAAAATCATGCCACTAGAACCTCTTCAGGTGTTAAGCAAATATAATCATGCCACTATAACCTCCTCCATTGTCAGTAAAGAGAATCATGCCACTATCACCTCTTTAGGTGTTAGGTAAATAGAATCATGCCACTATAACATGCTTAGCTATTAGGAGAACATAATCATGCCACTGTAACGTCTTTAGGTGTCAAGTGAACACAATTATGCAACTATAGCCTCTTCAGGTGTCAGCCAAATAGAATCATGCCACTATAATCTATTCAGGCATCATTGAATAAGATTATGCCACTATAACCTCTTCAAGTGTCAGGTGAATTGAATCAAGCTGCTATAACCACTTCAGGTGTTAGGCGAGTAGAATCATGCCACTATAACTTGTTCAGTTTTCAAGCTAATACAATTATGCCACTATAACCTCTTCAGGTGTAAGGACAACATAATCATGCCACTATAACCTCTTCAAGATTCAGATAAATAGAATCTTGCCATTATGACCTATTCAGCTCTTAGGGGAATAGAATCATGCCATTATAAACTCTTGGGTGTCAAATGAATAGAATCATGCCACTATAGCTTCTTTAGGTGCTAAGAGAATAGAATCATGCCACTACAACCTCTTCAGGTGTCAAGCAAACATAATAATGTAACTATAAACTCTTCGAGTGTCAGGCGAACATAATCATGCCAGTACAAACTCTTCCAATGTTAGGTAAACACAATCATGCCACTATAACCTCTTTAGCTGTCAAGACAATATAATCATGCCACTATAACCTCTTCAGGATTCAAATGAATAGAATCTTGCTACTATGACCTATTCATCTCTTAGGGGAATAGAATCATGCCACTATAAACTCTTGGGTGTCAAGCAAATAGAATCATGCCACTATAACTTCTTCAGGTGCTAAGAGAATAGAATCATGCCACTACAACCTCTTTAGGTGTCAGGCAATTAGAATCACACTAGTATAACCTCTTCAAGTGTCAGGCGAACATAATAATGCCACTATAAACTCTTATAGTGTCAGGAAAACACAATCGTGACACTATAAACTCTTTAGGTGTTAGATTAATGGAATCATGCCACTATGACCGCTTCAAATGTCAGGTGAATAGGATAATGCCACTATAACCACTTTAAGTATCAGGCAAATAGAATCATGCCATTATAGCCTCTTTAGGTGTCAGGCAAATAGAATCATGTGGTGTTAGGCGAATAGAATCATGCTACTATAACCTCTTTAGGTGTTAGGTGAATACAATCATACCACTATAACCTCTTTAGGTGTCTAGCAAACATAATCATGTCACTATAACCTTTTTAGGTGTTAGACGAATAGAATCATGCTACTATAACATCTTTAGGTGTCAGGTGAACACAATCATGCCACTATAACCTCCTCCGGTGTTAGGTGAATAGAATCATGCTACTATAATGTCTTTAGGTTTCAGGCAAAAAAAATCATGCCACTATAACCTCTTAAGGTATCAAGCGAACATAATCATGGCACTATAACCTCCCCTAGTGTCAGGCGGACAAAATTATACCACTATAAATTCATCAAGTGTCAGTGAACATAATCATGCCATTATAACCGCCTCTAGTCTCATGCGAATAAAATCATGCCACTATAACCTCTTTATGTGTCAGGCGAACATAATCATACTACTATAACCTTCTTCAATGTCATACAAATAGAATCATGCCACTATAACCTCTTTAGGTGTTAGGATAATAGAATCATGCTACTATAATCTATTCAGGTTTCACTCGAGCATAATCATGCCACTATAACCTCTTCAAGTGTAAGGTGAACATAATCATGCCACAACAACCTCTTCAGGTGTCGAGCGAATAGAATCATACCAGGATAGCCTCTTCAAGTGTTAAAAGAATATAATCATGCCACTATACCCTCTTCAGGTGTTAGGCAAACAAAAATATGCCACTATAGCGTTATAAGGTGTCATGCGAATAGAATCATGCCACTATAACCTTTACAAGTGTCATGGGAATAGAATCATGCCACTATAACCCCTTCAAGTCTCAGGGGAACAAAATCATGCCACTATAACCTCTTCAGGTGTCAAGTGAATAGAATCACGACACTATAACCTCTTCAGGTGTCATGTGAATAGAATCATGCCACTATAACCTCTTCAAGTGTTAGGTGAATATAATCATGCCACTATAACCTCTTCAGGTGTCAAGCAAAGACAATCATGCAATTATGGCCTCTTTAGGTGTTAGCCAAACAGAATCATGCCACTATAACCTCTTCAAGTGTTAGGTGAATAGGATCATGCCACTATAACCTCTTGAGGCATCTAGTGAATAGAATCAAACAACTATAACCATTTCAAGTGTCAGCCGAGCAGAATCTTGCCACTATAGCCTGTTCATGTCTCAATGAACAAAATCATGCCACTATAACCTCTTCAGGTTTCAAGAAAATAGAATCATGCCACTATAACCTCTTCAAGTGTCAAGACAACATAATCATTCTGCTATAAACTCTTTAGGTGTCAGATGAACAAAATCATGCAACTATAACCTATTTAGCTTTGAGGAGAATAGAATCATGCCACTATAATCTTTTGGGTGTCAATTGAATAGAATTATGGCACTATAACTTCTTCAGGTGTCAATAGAATAAAATCATACGACTATAACCTTTTCAGGTGTCAGGCGAATAGAATCATGCCAGTATAACCTCTTCAGATGTCAAGCGAACACAATCATGCCATTATAAACTCTTTAGGTGTCAGGTGAACAAAATTGTGGCGCTATAAACTCTTCAAGTGTCTGGTGAGCATAATCATGCCACTATAACCTCTTCAGGTCTCAGGCAAATAGGATAATGCCACTTTAACCTCTTCAAGTATAGGCAAATAGAATAATGCCACCATAGCCTCTTAAGGTATCAAGAAAAATAAATCATGCCACCTTAAGTTCCTCTAGTGTCAAGCAAACAGAATCATGCCACTATAGCCTATTCAGGTGCTAGGTGAATATAATCATACCACTATAACCTCTTCAGGTGCCAGGTGAATAAAATCATGCCACTATAACATTTTTAGGAGTTAGGCGAATAGAATCATGCCACTATAACATTTTTAGGAGTTAGGCGAATAGAATCATGCCATTATAACCTCTTCAGGTGTCAACCGAACACAATAATGTGACGATAGCCTCCTTTTGTGTCA
The DNA here is from genome assembly GCA_947683625.1 of Mallotus nudiflorus. Taxonomy (NCBI): domain Eukaryota; kingdom Viridiplantae; phylum Streptophyta; class Magnoliopsida; order Malpighiales; family Euphorbiaceae; genus Mallotus; species Mallotus nudiflorus. The sequence continues at coordinate 672,538 of CANTUR010000592.1, read as the reverse complement.
TATGAACAAAATCACACTACTATAACCACTTCAGGTGTCAAATGAACTGAATCATTCCACTATAACCCCCTCCATTACCAAGCTAATAGAATCATGCCACTATAACCTCTTTAGATGTTAGGCGAATAGAATTATAACACTATAACCTTCTCAGGTGTTAGACGAATAGAATCCTGCCACTATAACCTCTTTAGATGTCAGGCAGGTAGAATCATGCCATTATAATCTCTTCAGGCGTCATGAGTATATAATCATACTACTATAACCTATTTAAGTGTCATGCGAATAGAATCATGCCAGCATAACATTTTCAGGTGTTAGGCAAATAGAATCATGACATTATAACTTCTTCAAGTGTTATGTGAATAGAATCATGCCATTATAACCTCATCAGATATCATGAAAAAAGAATGAAGCCAGTATAACCTATTCAAGTCTCAAGCAAATAGAAATATGCCTCTATAACCATATCTGGTGTCACGCGAACAAAATTATATGATTATAACCACTTTAGATGTCAAGAGAATAGAATCATGCCACTACAACCTCTTCAGGTCTCTAGGGAACATAATCATGCAACTATATCCTCTTCAAGTGTCATGGGAATAGAATCATGCTACTATCACCTCTTTAGGTGTCAGGCGAATAGAATCATGCCACTATAACCTCTTTAAGTGTTAGGAAAACACAATCATGCCACTAAAAGCTCTTCAGGCATTAGGCAAACACATTTATGCCACTATAGCCTCTTAAGGTGTTAGTCAAATAGAATCATGCCACTATTACCTCTTCAAGTGTCAGGCGAATAGGATCATGAAACTATAACCTCTTTAGGCGTCAGGAAAATAGAATTAAGCCACTAAAATAGCTTCAAGTGTCAGACGAGCGGAATCATGCCACTATAACTTGTTCAAGTGTCAAGTGTGTAGAATCTTGCCACTATAACATCCTCAAGTGTCTGGTGAGTAGAATCATGCCACTATAACCTCTTCAGTCGCCAATTGAATAGAATCATGCCACTATAACCTCTTCAGTCATCAACTGAATAGAATCATGCCACTATAACCTCCTCAGGTTTCAGGCAAATAGAATCATGCCACTATAACTTGCTTAGGTCGTAGGCAAGCAGAATCATGCCACTGTAACCTCTTTAAATGTCAAGCAAATAAAATCATGCCATTATAACCTCTTCAAGTGTCAGGCAAGCAGAATCATGCCACTATAACCTGCTCAGGTGTGAATGAAGTAGAATCATGCCACTATAACCTACTGAGGTGTTAGCAAAGTAGAATCATGCCACTATAACCTGCTCAGGTGTGAGCAAAGTAGAATCATGCCACTATAACCTGTTCAGGTGATAGACAAGTAGAATGATGGCATTATAACCTCTTTAGAAGTCTAGTGAGCATAATCATGCCACCATAACCTCATTAGGTGTCAAGCGAATGGAATCATGCCATTATAACCTCATTAGATGTCAGGTGAGTAAAATAATGCCACTATAACCTGTTTAAGCATCAGGCAAATAAAAATATGCCACTATAACCTCATCAGGTGTCACTCAAACAAAATCATGCCACTATAACCTCTTCAGGTGTTAAGAGAACAAAATTATGCCAATACAACCTCTTTAGGTGTCAGGTAAATGGAATCATGCCACTATAACATCTTCAGGTGTTAGGCAAATAGAATCATGCCATAATAACCTCTTCAGTATCAAGTAAATAGAAATATGCCACTATAACCTCATCATGTGTCACACGAAAAAAAATGCCACTATAACCTCTTCAGGTGTCAGGAGAACAAAATCATGCCACCACAACTTCTTTTAGTGTTAAACAAATAGAATCATGCCACTATAACCTCTTCATGTCTCAAAAGAATAGAATCATGTCACTATAACCTCTTCAGGTGTCACGCAAATAGAATCATGCCATTATAACCTTTCGAGGTATCAAGTGAATAGAATCATGCCACTATCACCTCTTCAGGTTTCAGGAAAAAAGAATCATGCAACAATAGCTGCTTCAAATGTTAGGCGAACACAATCATGCAACTATAACCTCTTCAAGTGTCAGTGAACATAATCATGCCACTATAGCCTCTTCAGGTGTCAGCTGAACAAAATAATTCCACTATAACCTCTTTATGTGTTGGGCAAATTGGATTATGCTGCTATAACCTCTTCAGGTCTCAGGCGAATAGAATTAAGATGCTATAACCAGTTCAGGTGTTAGATGAGCAAAATCATGCGACCATAACCTGTTCAAGTGTTAGGCAAACAGAATCATGCCCCTATAACCTTTTCAAGTTTCAAGAGAATAAAATCATGTCATTATAACCTCTTCAGGTGTCAGGACAACATAATCATTCCACTATAACCTCTTTAGGGATTAAACAAACAGAATCATGCCACTACAACGTATTTAGCTGTTTGGTAGAATCATGCCACTAGAACCCCTTAGGTGTCAAATGAATAGAATCATGCTACTACAATTTCTTTAGGTGCCAGGAGAATAGAATCATGCCACTATAACCTCTTCAAGTGTCTGGTGAACAAAATCATATTAGTATAACCTCTTCAGGTGTCAGGCAAACACAATCATGCCACTATAAACTCTGTAGGCGTCAAGCAAACACAATCATACTATAATAAACTCTTTAGTTGTCAGATGAATAAAATCATGCCACTATAACATCTCCAGGTGTCAATTGAATAGGATAATGCCACTATAACCTCTTTAAGTATTAAGCGAACAAAATCATGCCACTTTAACCTCTTCAGGTGTCAAGCAAATAGAATCATGCCCCTATAACCTCTTCAGGTGTGAGGTGAATATAATCATATGACTATAACCTCTTTAGGCATCAGGCGAACAAAATCATTCCACTATAACCTCTTTAGGTGTTAGGTGAGCAAAATCATGCCACTATAACCTCTTTAGGCATCAGGCGAACACAATCATGCCTCTATAACCTCCTCTGGTGTCAAGTGAAAAGAATCACACTACTATAACCTCTTTAGGTGCTACGAGAACAAAATCATGCTACTATAACCTCTTCAAGTGCTAGGCGAATAGAATCATGCCAATATAACCTCCTATGGTGTCAGGTGAATAGAATGATGCCACTATAACCTCTTCAGGTGTTAGCAAATAGAGTCATAGCACTATAACCTCCTTCGGTGTTAGGCGAATAGAATAATGCCACTATAATCTCTTCAGGTGTCAACAAATAGAGTCATGGCACTATAACCTCCTATAGTGTTAGGCGAACAAAATAATGCCATAACAACCTCTTCAGGTGTCAGGCAAATATAATCATATCACTATAACGTCCTCCGGTGTCAGATAAACAGAATCATGCCACTATAACCTCTTTAGGTGTCAGGGGAGTAGAATCATGCCTTTATAACCTCTTCAGGTGTCAAGCGAACAAAATCATACCACTATGACCTTCTCCGGTGTCAGATAAACAAAATTATGCCACTATAACCTCTTTATGTGCCAGGTGGGTAGAATCATGCCACTATAACCTCTTCAGGTGTCAAGAGAATAGAATCATGTTGCTATAACCTATTTAGTTATCACAAGCACATAATCATGCCACCATAACCTCTTTAAGTGTCAGGTGAATAGAATCATGCTACTATAACATTTTCATGTGTCAAGGTAATAGAATCATGCCACCATAAACTCTTTAGGTGGCAAGCGAACACAATCATGCCACCATAAACTCTTCCGGTGGCAAGTGAACACAATCATGCCACCATAAACTCTTCAGGTGTTAAGCGAACACAATCATGCCACCATAAACTCTTCAGGTGTCAGACGAACATAAACATGACACTATAACCTCTTCAAGTGTTAAGCGAAAAGGATAATGCAACTATAAACTCTTTAGGTGTCAGGTGAATAGAATCATGCCATTCAAACTACTTCAGGTGTCAGGCAAGCAGAATAATGCCAATATATTTGCTTATCCTGTGTGACACGAATATAATCAAGCAACTATAACCTCTTCAGGTGTCACAGGAACATAATCGTGCCACTGTAACCTCTTTAGGTCTCAGGGGAATAAAATCATGCCACTATAATCTCTTCAGGTGTCTAACGAATGGAATCATGCCCTTATAACCTCTTCAGGTGTCAGGCAAAAAGAATCATGCCACTATAAACAATTTAGCTCCTAGGTAAATAGAATTATGCCACTATAACCTCTTAGGTGTCAAGTGAACCGAATCATGCCACTATAGCTTCTTTTGGTGTCAAGAGAATATAATCATGCCACTATAACCTCTTTAGGTGTCAGGTGAACAGAATCATGCTAGTATAACCTTTTTAAGTGTCAGGAAAATAGAATCATGCCATATAACCTCTTACCTGTCAAGTGAACAGAATCATGCCACTATAACTTCTTCACGTGTCAAGAGAATAGAATCATGCCACTATAACCTCTTTAGGTGTCAGGCAAATAGAATCATGCTAGTATAACCTCTTCAGGTGTCAAATGGATATAATCATGCCATTATAAACTCTTCAAGTGTCAGGCAAACACAATCATGCCACATAAAACTCTTCAGGTGTCAGATGAATAGAATCATGCCACTATAACCTATTCAGTTGTCAAGCAAATAGGATAATGCCGCTTTAACCTCTTTAAGTATTAGGCAAATAGAATCATGCCACTTTAGCCTCTTTAGGTATCAGATAAATAGAATCGTGCCATTATAACCTTCCTAAATATCAGGTGAACAGAATCATGCCACTATAACATCTTCAGGTGTCAGGTGAATATAATCATACCACTGTAACCTCTTCATGCTTCAAGGAAATAGAATTGTGCTAATATAACCTCTTTAGGTGTTAGGTGAGTATAATGATGCCATTATAACCTTTTTTGGTGTTAGGTGAGCACAATCATGCCGCTATAACCACCTTCGATGCTAGGTGAATAGAATCATGCTACTATAACCTCTTAAGTGTCAGGTGAACAAAATCATGCCACTATAACCTCTTTTGGTGTTAGGCAAATAGAATTATGCCACTATAACCTCCCCTGGTGTCAGGCAAATAGAATCATGCCATTATAACCACTTAAGGTGTCAGCGAATAGAATCATGCCATTATAACCTCCTCAAGTGTCAGTCGAATAGAATCATTCCATAATAACCTCTCTAGGTATCAAATGAATAGAATCATATGACTATAAACTTCTCTAGTGTTAGATAAGAAGAATCATAGAAGTATAACCTCTTTAGTTGTCAGGCAAGTAGAATTATGCCACTAAAACCTCAAAAAGGTGTCAGCATAATACAATTATGCTACTATAACCTATTCAGGTGTCATGCAAATAGAATCATGCCACTATAACTTCTTTAAGTGTCAGGCAAACAAAATCATCCTACTATAACCTTTTTAGGTGTCATGCGAATAAAATCATGCCACTATAACCTCTTCAGGTGTTAGGTGAATTGAATCATGCTATAATAACCTTTTAAGGTGTTAGGCAAGTAGAATCTTGTAGCTATAATGTCTTTAAGTCATAGGCAAACATAATCATGCCACAATAAACTCTTCAAGTATTAGATGAACAGAATTATGACGCTATAACCTCTTTAGGTGTCAAGCGAAAAAGATAATAACACTATAACCTCTTCGGGTGCAGCTAAATAGAATCATGCCATTGTATACACTTTAGGTGTTAGGTGAGCAGAATCATGCCGCTATAACATGCTCTATTGTCAGGCGAACAAAATCATGCCACTATAACCACTTCAGGTGTCAGCGACAAGAATCATGCCACTATAACTTGCTCAGTTGTTAGACAAATATAATCATGCCACTATAACCTATGCAGGTCTTAGGCAAATAAAATCATGCCACTATAACCTCTTAGGTGTCAAGTGAATAGAATCACGCCACTATAACTTCTTTAGTTCTCAAGAGAATAGAATCATGCCATTATAACCTCTTCAGATGTCAGGTGAATGGAATTAAGCTAGTATAACCTCTTTAGGTGTCAGCGAACATAATTGTGCCATTATTAACTCATAAGGTGTTAAACAAACATAATCATGCCACAATAAACTCTTCATATGCCAGATGAACAGAATCATGCCACTATAACGTCTTTAGGTGTCAGGAAAATAAGATATTGCCACTATAACCTCTTTAGGTATTAGGCGAACCACTATAGCCCCTTGAGGTGCGAGGAAAACATAATCATGCCACTATAACCTCCTTCGGTGTCAACAAATAGAATAATGCCATCATAAACTCTTCAGGTGTAAGGCAAATATAATCATACCACTATAACCTCTTTAGGCATCAGGCAAACATAATCATGTTACTATAACCTCTTAACATGTCAGGCAAGGAGAATCATGCCACTATAACCTCTTCAGGTGTCAGGTCAACAACATCTTGCCATTATAACCTCCTTCGGTGTCAAGTCAATAGAATCACGATGCTATAGCTTGATCAGGTGTCAGGCAAATAAAATCATGCCACTATAACCTCTTCAGGTGTTATGCGAACAAAATCTTGCCATTATAACCTCCCTCGATGTCAAGTAGACAAAATCATGCCACTATAACCTCTTTAGGTGTCAGACGAGCAGAATCATACCACTATAACATTCTCCAATGTTAGATAAATAGAATCATACCACTATAACCTTTTTAGGTGTCAGATGAATAGAATCATGCCACTATAACCTCTTCAAGTGTGAAGACAATAGAATCATTCTACTATGACCTATTCAAGTGTCACACAAATAGAATCTTATTGCTATAACCTCTTTAAGTTTCAGGCGATCAAAATCATAATACTATAACCTTTTTAAGTGTCAATCAAATAGAATCATGCCACTATAACCTCTTCAAGTGATAGGCGAACACAATCATGCCACTATAAACTATTAAGGTGTCAGACAAATAGAATCATGACATTATAACCGCTTCAAGTGTCAAGCGAATAGGATAATGCTACTATAGTCTCTTTAGGTGTCAGGTGAATAGAATCATGCCACTATAACAACTACCGTTGTCAGGCAAGCAGAACCATGCCACTATAACCTATTCAGGTGTGAGGTTAGCAGAATTATGCTACTATAAACTATTTAGGTGTCAGGCAAGTAGAATCATGACACCATAACCTCTTTAGATGTATAGCGAACATAATCATGCTAATACAACCTCTTCAGGTGTCAACTGAATAGAAGCATGCTACTATCACCTTTTCAGATGTCAGGAGAATAGAATCATTCCACTATAACCTCTTCAGGTGTCAAGTGCATAAAATCATGCCACTATAACCTCCTTCGGTGTCAGGCAAATAGAATTATGCCACTATAACCTCTTAAGTTGTCAGGCGAATATAATCATACCACTATAACATCTTCATGTGTCAGGTGAATAGAATTATGCCACTTTAACCTCTTTAGGTGTTAGGCATGTAGAATCATGCCACTATAACCTCCTCTAATGTCAGGTGAATAGAATCATGCTACTATAACCTCTTTAGGTGTCAAGCGAACAAAATCATGCCGCTATAACCTCTTCAGGTGTTAGGCGAATAGAATCATGCCATTATAACCTCCCCCCGATGTCAGTGAACAGAATCATGCCACTATAACCTCTTCAGGTATTAGGCAAATAGAATCATGCCATAATGACATCTTTAGTTGTCATGCAAATAGAATCATAACACTAGAAACTTCTTCGATGCCAGACAAATAGAATCTTGCCACTATAACCTCTTTAGGTGTCAGGCGTGTAGAATCATGCTACTATAACCTTAAAAAGGTGTTAGAAGAACATAATCATGTTGCTATAACCTATTCAGGTGTCATGCGAATAGAAGCATACCACTATAACCTCTTCAGGTGTTAGGGGAACAAAATCATGCTACAATAACCTTTTCAAGTGTTAGGCAAATAGAATCATGCCACTATAACCTCTGTAGGTGACAGGCGAACATAGTCATGCCATAATAAACTCTTTAAAAGTCAAAAAAATAAAATCATGATACTATAACCTCTTTAGGTGTCAAGAAAATATGATAATGCCACTATAACCTCTTCAGGTGTCAACTGAATAGAATTATGCCACTGTAACAACTTCAGGTGTCAGGCAAGCAAAATCATGCCATTATAACCTCAAGAAGTGTCAGTTGAATAGAATCATGACACTATAACCACTTTAAGAGTCAAGCCAACAGAATCATGCCACTATAACCTTCTATGGTATCAAATGAATAGAATCATGCCATTGTAACATATTTAGCTCTCAGGCTAATAGAACCATGCCATTATCACCTCTTAAGTGTCAAGTGAATAGAATCATGCCATTATAACTTATTTAGGTGTTAAGAGAATAGGATCATGCCACTATAACCTCTTCAGGTGTTAGGCAAATAGAATCATGCCATTATAACCTCTTGAGGTGTCAGGTGAACATAATCATGCCATTACAAATTGTTCAGGTGTTAGGCAATCACAATCATGGCACAATAAACTTTTAATGTGTCAGATGAATAGAATCATGCCACTATAACCTCTTTCAGAGTCAAGTGAATAGGATATTGCCACAATAACCTCTTTAAATATTAGGCAAATAGAATCATGCCACTATAGCCTCTTTTGGTGTTAGGCAAACTGAATCATGCCACTATAACCTCCTCCAGTGTCAAGAAAATAGAATTATGCCACTATAACCTCTTCAGGTGTTAGGCAAATATAATCATACCACTACAACCTCTTCAGGCAGCAGGTGAACAGAATCATGCCACTATAACCTCTTCAAGTGTCAAGAGAGCATAATTATGCTACTATAACCTCTTCAGGTGTCAGGCAAACACTATCCTGCCACTATAACCTCCTCCAATGTCAGGTGAACAGAATCACTCTAGTATAACCTCTTCAAGTGTCAGGCAAAGAAAATCATGCCACTATACCCGCCCAATCCACCATATGGAGCCGACGTCGTTGGATGTAGCTGTCGCGCGGTATAGCTTATAGTGGGCCATCACCCCCACGTCTACCCTTACTCGACGTACGTCTTGAAATGGTAGTTTTTATCTACCTCTTCAAGTGTTAGGATAACATAATCATGCCAGTATAACCTCATTAGGTGTCAAATGAAAAGAATCATGTTATTGTAACCTCATCAGGTGTCACACGAATAGAATCATGCCACTATAACCTCATTTGTTGTTAGATAAACAAAATCATACTACTATAACCTCATTAGGTGCCAGGAAAATAGAATCATGCCACTCTAACCTCTTCAATTGTCAGGCCATCAGAATCATGCCACTATAACTTCTTCAAGTGTTAGGTGAACATAATCATGCCACTATAAAATCTTCAAGTGTTAGGCAAACACAATCATGTCACAATAAACTCTTTAGGTGTCAGATGAATAGAATCATGCCACTATAACCTTTTTATGTGCAAAGCAAATAGGATACTACCACTATAACCTCTTCATTTATCAAGCGAATAGAATCATGCCACTATAGCCTCTTCAGGTTTCTTGCCAATAGAATTATGCCATGATAACCTCCTTCAGTGTCAGGCAAACAGAATCATGCCACTATAACCTCTTCAGGGGCCAGGTGAATATAATGATACCACTATAACCCTTTTAGGCATCGGGCGAATAGAATCATGCCACTATAACCTCTTTAAGTGTTAAGCAAGCATAATCATACGACTATAACCTCTTCAGGCATCAGGCGAACATAATCATGCCACTATAACCTCCTTCGGTGTCAGATGAACATAATCACGCTACTATAACCTCTTAAGGTGTTAGGCGAACAAAATTGTGCAACTATAACCTCCTTAGTCATTAGGCAAACAGAATCATGGCACTATAATCTCCTCCGGTGTTAGGCGAACATAATCATGCCACTGTAACCTCTTCAGGTGTTAGGCGAGTAAAATCATACCACTATAACATTCTCTAGTGTTAGACAAATAGAATCATGCCAACATAACATCTTTTAGTGTCATATGAGTATAATCATGCCACTATAACCTCTTAAGGTGTTAGGAGAATAGAGCAATGCTGCTATGACCTATTTAATTCTCACACAAACAGAATTATACTACTATAACCTTTTCATGTTTTAGGCGAATAAAATCATGCTACTATAACCTTTTCATGTGTCAAGAGAATAGAATCATGCCACTATACCCTATTCAAGTGACTATGAACACAATCATGCCACTATAAACTCTTCAGTGTCAAACGAATAGCATAATGCCACTATAATCTCTTCAGGTGTCAAGTGAATAAAATCATGCAACTATAACAACTACAGGTGTCAGGCAAGCAAAATAATGCCACTATAACCTGCTCAAGAGTCAAGTGAGTGGAATTGTGCCATTATAACCTGTTCAGGTGTCAGGTAAGTAGAATCATGGCACTATAACCTCTTCAAATGTCTAACAAATAGAATCGTGCCACTACAACATCTTCAGGTGTCAACCGAATAGAATCATGCCACTATCGCCTCTTTAGATGTCAGGATAGTATAATCATGCCGTTATAACCTCTTTAAGTGTTAGGTAAACAGAATCATGCCACTATAACCTCCTTAGTTGTCAGGTGAATATAATCATACTACTATAACATCTTCAGGTATTAAGCAAACAAAATCATGCCACTATAACCTCTTTAGGTGTTAGGCAAGCAAAATCATGCCATTATAACCTATTTATGTGTCACTACAACATCCTCCGATGTCAAGTGAATAAAATCATGCTACCATAACCTCTTTGGGTGTCAGGCAAATGAAATCATGCCACTATAACCTCTTTAGGTGTTAGGTGAATAGAATCATGCTACTATAACCTCCCCCGGTGTTAGGCGAACATAATCATGCCACTATAACCTCTTCATCTATCAGGCAAACATAATCATTCCACTATAACCTCTTTAGGTAGCAGGGAAACAAAATGATACCACTATAACCTTCTCCAGTGTCAGACGAACAGAATCATGCCACTATAACCTCTTTAGGTGTCAGGTGTGTAGAATCATGCCACTATAACCTGAAAAAGGTGTCAAGAGAATAGAATCATGCTGCTATAACCTATTCAAGTGACATTCGAATAGAATCATGCCACTATAATCTCTCTAGGTGTCAGGCGAACAAAAGCATGCTACTATAACCTTTTCAAGTGTCATGCAAATAGAATCATGCCACTATAACCTATTCGGGAGGCAGGTGAACACAATCATGCCATTATAAACTCTTCAAGAGTCATACTAACAAAATCATGATACTATAACCTCTTAAGGTGTCAAGCAAATAGGATAATGCCACTATAACCTCTTCAGGTATCAACTGAATAAAATCATGCCATTATAACTACTTCAAGTGTTAGGTGGGTAGAATCATGCCACTATAACCTGCTTAAGTGTCAGGCGAACAGAATCATGACATTATAACCACTTCAGGTGTCAAACGAGTAGAATCATGCAACTATAACATGCTCAGGTGTCAGAATAATAGAATCATGCCATTGTAACATAATCAGCTCTCAAGCAAATAGAATCATACCACTATAACCTCTTAAGTGTGAAGAGAACAGAATCATGCCATGATAACTTCTTCAGGTGTTAAGAGAATAGAATCATGCCACTATAACCTCCTCAGGTGTCTAGCAAACAGAATCATACTAGTATAACCTCTTGAGGTGTCATTTGAATATAATCATGCCACTATAAACTCTTCAAGTTTTAGGCAAACACAATCATGGTATAATAAACTCTTCAGGTGTTATATGAACAGGATCATGCCACTATAACCTCTTCAGGTGTCAGGCGAATAGGATATTGCCACTATAACCTCTTCAGGTATCAAGCAAATAGAATCATTCCAATATAGCCTCTTCATGTCTTAGGCAAATAGAATCATGCCACTATAAACTCCTCTGGTATCAAGTGAATAGAATCATGCCATTATAACCTCTTTAGGTGTTAGGTGAATATAATCATACCACTATAACCTCATCAGGCATCAAGTGAAGGGAATCAAGCCACTATAACCTATTGAGGTGTCAAGTGGGCCAAATCATGCCACTATAACCTCTTCAAGTGTTAAGAGAACACAATTCTCCCACTGTAAACTCCTCTGGTGTCAGGTGAACAGAATCACACTACTTTAACCTCTTCAGGTGTTAGATGAATAAAATCATGCCACTATAACCTCTTCAGGTGTTAGGCCAATAGAATCATGCCACTATAAACTCTTCAGGTGCCAGAAAAATAGAATCATTACACTATAATGTCTTCAGGTGTCAAGCGAATATGATAATACCACTATAACCTCTTTAGGTGTCAGGTGAATAGAATTATGCCACTATAACTGCTTCAGGTGGTAGCCAAGCAGAATCTTGCCACTATAACCTACTCATGTGTCAGGTGAGCAAAATCATGCCACTATAACTTGTTCAGGTGTCAACCAAATATAATCATGGCACCATAACCTCTTCAGATGTGTAGCAAACTAAATCATGCCACTACAAGAACTTCAGGTATCAAGCGAATAAAATCATGCCACCATAACCTCTTAAGATGTTAGGAGAATAGAACCATGCCACTATAACCTCTTCAAGTGTTAGGCGACTAGAAATATGCCACTATATTTGCTTATCAGGTGTCATGTAAACAAAATTAAGCCACTATAACCACTTTAGGTTTTAGGGGAACATAATCATTCCACTACAACCTCTTTATGTATCATGGGAGGCCACTATAACCTCTTCAGGTGTCTAGTGAATGGAATCATGCCACTATGACCTCTTTAGGTGTCATGTGAATATAATCAAGCCGTTATAACCACTTTAGGTGTCAGGTGAGCAGAATGATGCCACAATAACCTGTTCATGTGTCAGGCGAATAGAATCATGCCACTATAACATCTTTATGTTTCAAGCGAATAGAATCATGCCACTATAACCTCTTCTGGTGTCAGGAAAACATAATCTTGCCATTATAACCTCTTTAGGTGTGAAACGAATAGAATCATGCCACTATAACCTCATTAGTTGTTAGGTGAACAAAATCATGACACTGTAACCTCTTCAGGGGTTAGGCAAATAGAATCATGCTAGTACAACTTGTTCAGTCGTTAGGCAAATACAATTATGCCAAAATAAACTCTTTAGGTGTCAGATGAATAGAATTATGCCACTATAATCTTTTTAGGTATCATGCAAATAGAGTCGCGCCACTCTAGCCTATTTATGTGTTAGGCCAACAGACTCACGCCATAATAACCTCCTCCGATGTCATCCAAACATAATCATGCCACTATAACCTCTTCAGGTGCCAAGCAAATATAATCATATCACTATAATCCCTTCAAGCGTTAGGTGAATAAAATCATGCCTTTATAACCTCTTTAGGTGTCAAGCGAGCAAAATCATGCCACTAGAACCTCTTCAGGCATCAGGTGAACATAAGCATGCCACCATAACCTCCTCTGGAGTCAGATGAATAGAATCACGCTACTATAACCTCTTTAGGTGATAAGCGAATAAAATCATGCCGTTATAACCTCCCTTAATGTCAGGCAAACAGAATCATGCTACTATAACCTATTCAGGTGTTAGGTGAACAGAATCATGCCACTATAACCTCCCCCGATGTTGAGCAAACAGAATCATGCCACTATCACCTCTTATGAAGTTAGTGCAAAAATTATATCACTATAACCTCCTCTGGTGTCAAGAAAATCGAATCATGCCATTGTAACCTCATTAGGTGTCAGGCGAATAGAATCATATCACTGTAACCTCCTTTACTATCATAGAAATAGAATCATGCCCCTATAACCTCTTTAGGTGTTAGGTGAGAAGAATCTTGCCACTATAACCTCTTCAGGTGCCAAGAGAATAGAATCATACTCCTATGACCTATTCAAGTGTCACGTAAATAGAGCCATGCAACTATAACCTCTTCAAGTGTCAGGCGAATAGAATCATGCTACTATAACCTTTTCAGGTGTTAGGCGAATAGAACCATACCACTATAACATCTTTAAGTGGTAGACGAACACAATCATGCCATTATAAACTCTTCAGGTGTTAGACGAATAGAATCATGACACTATAACCTCTTTAGGTGTCAAGCGAATAAGATAATGTCACTATAACCTCTTCAGGTGTTAGGTAAATAGAATCATGCCATTATAACGTCTTCAGGTGTTAGACGAGCATAATCATGCCACTTTATCCTATTCAGGTGTCAAGCAAGTAGAATCGTGGCACTATAATCTCTTCATATGTCTAGTGAAGAGAATCATGCTGCTACAACCTCTTAAAATGTCAAGGGAATATAATCATGCCACTATAACCTCTTTAGGTGTCAGGAAAAGAGAAATATGCCACTATATTTGATTATCAGGTGTCACGCGAACATAATCATACCACTATATTTGCTTATCAGATATCATATGAATAGAATAGTGCCACTATAGCCTCTTCAAGTGTCAGGGGAACAGAATCGTGCCTCTACAACCTCTTCAGGTCTTAAGGGAATAGAATCGTGCCACTATAACCTCTTCAGGTGTTTGGAGAATGGAATCATTCCACGTTAACCTCTTCAGGTGTTTGGAGAATGGAATCATTCCACGTTAACCTCTTCAGGTGTCAGACGAATATAATCATGCCACTATAACCACTTCAGGTGTCAAGCAAGCAGAATTGAGCCACTATAACCTATTCATGTCTCGGGTAAACAAAATCATGCCATTATAACCTCTTCAGGTTTCAAGCGAGTAGAACCATACCCTTATAAAATTTTCAAGCATCAGGACAACATAATCATGCTGTTATAACCTCTTTAGGTGTCAAACAAAAAGAAACATGCCACTATAACCTCATCAGCTGTCACAAGAATAGAATCATGCCACTATAACCTAATTAGGTGTCGAGAGAACAAAATCATGCCACTATAACCTCTTTAGGTGTCGGGTGAGTAGAATCATGCCATTATAACCTCTTCATGTGTCAGGCGAACAAAATCAAGCCAATATAGCCTCTTCAGGTGTCAAGTAAACATAATCGTGCCATTATAAAGTCTTTGGGTGTCAGATGAACATAATCATGCCACCATAACCTCTTCTAGTTTGTGGTGAATAGAATCATGCTAATATGAGCTCATCACATGACAGGCAAATAAAATCATGCCATAGTAAACTATTTAGGTTTCAGATGAACAAAATCATGTCACTATAACCTCTTTAGGTGTTAAGCAAATAGAATCATACCACTATAACCTTCTCTAGTGTTAGATGAACAAGATCATGCCACTCTATAACCTCTTTAAATGTCAGATGAATATAATCATGCCAATATAACCACCTCCGCAATCAGGTGAATAGAATCACGCTGCTATAACCACTTCAGGTGTCAACCGAACAAAATCATGCCACTATAACCTCTTCAGGTGTTAGGCAGATAGAATTACACCACTATAACCTCCCACAATGTTATGAGAACAAAATCATGCCACTATAACCTCCTCAAGTGTCGGCAAATAGAATCATGCCACTATAACATCCTTTAGTGTCAGTGAATAGAATCATGCCACTATAACGTCTTCAGGTGTCAGGAGAACAGAGTCATACCATTATAACCTTCTTTGATGTTAGACAAACATAATTATGCCACTATAACCTCTTTAGGTGTCAGGTGAGTTAAATCATGCCACTACAACCTCTTCAAGTGTTAAGATAACATAGTAAAGCTGCTATAACCTATTCAAGTGTCATGCAAATAGAATCATGCCACTGTAAATGTTGGGTTTCATGATACAAATGTAGCGGAAAAATTAAAATTTTATCACGTACCCAAGCCTGGATCCATGTAATTCGACTACTTGATTAAATCTAGGGTTTCAAGAATCTTACCAAAATGTAGAAGAGGCAACATTTTCTGGAAGGATGAGAGGAGATTCACACTGGTGACACCTTACCTCGAGCTTTTTGGCTTAGTTATTTGGATCAAGACGTCTCCAAAAGGATGTGTCCTCTATAGGTGTCCACACGAACAGCCCTTGATAAAACGAATTGGAGTGAGTGTGCTAGCAACCTCCTTGATTGTCTCACAAATCAAGAACAAAAGAAAAACTCTGTCTTTGTTTTCTAAGAAGAAAGAAAATGAATTTGGAAGCAGGAAAAACTAGTGTGTGAAACCCTAGAGAATATAACATATTTATAGACTCCAAATTAGGGTTTCACCTACCAATGACCTTTTGGTAATTTTCCATTTAATATATTCTGATTTTGTTTTAAAACAAATCAAAAATAATATCTTATTTATTTATTTAAAATAACATTTATCTTCAATAAATAAATAAAACAATTTAATTATTTATTTCCATAGAGTTTATTTTGGACTTGTTCTAAGTGTGTGACCCTATAGGTTCATATAACATTGGTAGTGGGCCTAAATCTCTATTTAGGCCTACAAGTCATAAGTGGCCTCTAGCAAGACATTATGACTACCCAAGTCATGTGACGTCAATAATCCAACATAACTTAATTACAATGAATTTTATCGTCCCTTTATCACATGATATCTTAATTGAACATAAGGCATAGAATTTCATCCTTATATAGTTCAATATTATGACTTGATTACAAGTAGACTGAAAATGATAACTCTTTATCAATTCATTTCAGCATGGCCATGCAATTTTCTTCAGTCTATCTCATTAAGGGGCCCATAGATATCTTTCTCATATTAATGAGGGATAAATTCCTTCTGAATCACTCACATTCCTCATATAACTAATTTTATATCCAACAACATTCCAATTTAATCGTCTGGTTAAAGACAATGTTAGAATGTGTCAAAATATAAAAAAGCTATGTAGAAATCCATTATGATTTCAAGGTCAAAGGACCGAAATATAATTACTGTGATGAGAAATACTTATGACAATAATCTATGTAGTATTCTTATAGCAGGTCAATCCAATACATGATCTCTCATCATTTACCTATGACTTGATTTAATATCTCATATTCATAATTAATAAAACATAACCATCAGTCAACATTATACTAGCCTTAATACTTTAATGAATAAATGGCTAGGGATAATTAGAATAGAACTCTTATTTTAATCTAAGGGTTTTACTATCAATTCACATACTTGATGGCCTTAGTAAGAATTAACCATTCATATAATTATCATAAAAACAATTGATAATGAAATACCTCTTTATTAATAAAATAAGAAAGTCAATGCATAACCAAATGATTGACCTAGTGCATATCACTAATAGTAACCTCTTCGGGTATTAGACGACTAGAATCATACTACTTAAACCTTCTCAGGTGTCAGGCGAAGAGAATCATGCCACTGTAACCTCCTCAAGTGACAAGCGAACACAATCATGCCACTATATACTCTTTAGGTGTCAAGTGAATAAGATAATGCCACTACAACCTCTTCAGGTGTCAGGTGAATATAATAATCACACTATAGCCACTTCAGGTGTCAAGCAAGTAGAATCATGCCACTATAACCTGCTCAGACGTCAGGCGAACAGAATCGTGCCACTATAAACTATTCAGGTGTCAAGCAAATGGAATCATGGCATTTTAACCTCTTTAGATGTCTAACGAATAGAATTATGCCACTATAACCTCCTTAGGTGTTAAGAGAATAGAATCATGCCACTATACCTCTTCAGACGTCAAGAGAACATAATCATACCACCATAACTTGTTTAGGAGTCAGGCAAATAGAAATATGCACTATATTTGCTTATTAGGTGTCACACGAATAGAATCATGCCATTATAACCTCTTTAGGTGTCAGCAGAACAAAATCATGCCACTACAACCTCTTCAAGTTTCAGGGGAATAGAATCATGCCACTATAACCTCTTCAGGTGTTAGGCGAATATAATCATTTCACTAACACCTCTTTAGGTGTCAGGCAAATAGAATCATTCCACTAACACCTCTTCAGGTGTAAAGCAAACACAATCAAGCCACTATTACCTCTTTAGTTGTTAGGTGAAGACAATCATGCCACTATAGCCTCTTTCAGTGTTAACCAAACAAAATCATGCCACTATAAACTTTTCAAGTATTAGGTGAATAGGATCATGCCACTACAACATCTTTAGGTGTCAAGTGAATAGAATCAAGCCGCCATAACCACTTCAAGTGTTAGGCGAGTAAAATCATGCCACTATAATCTATTTAAGTGTCAAGCATGCAAAATCATGCCACTATAATATCTTCAAGTGTCTAGCAAGCATATTCATGCCACTATAACCTCTTCAAGCATTAGCTGAACAAAATGGTGCCACTACAACCTCCTCATGTCACAAGAAAATAGAATCATGCCACTATAACCTGCTCAGCTGTTAAGCAAGCAAAATCATGCCACTATAACCTCTTAAGGTGTCAGGTGAGTAGAATCATGCCACTATAACCTCTTCAGGTGGCAAGCGAACATGATCATGCCACTATAACTTGTTCAGGTGTCAGCAAAGCAGAATCATGCCACTATAACATGTTCAGGTTTCTGGTGAATGGAATCATGCCACTACAACCTCTTCAGGTGTCAGGTGAACAGAATCATTCCACTATCACCTCTTCAGGCATCAGGCAAACAAAGTCATGCCACTATAACCTCTTTAGGTGTTAGCGAACTCAATCATGCCACTATAACCTCTTCAAGTGTCAGGTGAAGACAATCATGCCACTATAGCCTCTTTAAGTGTTAGTCGAACATAATGATGCCATCATAACCTCTTTAAGTGTTAGGCGAGTAGGATCATATCATTATAACCTCTTTAAGTGTTAAGTGAATAAAATCAAGCTGCCATAACCACTTCAGGTGTCAGGCAAGTAAAATCACGCCACTCTAACCTGTTTAAGTGTCAAGCATATAGAATCATGCCACTATAACATCATTAGGTATCTTATGAGAAGAATCATGCCACTATAACCTTTATAGGCGTCAGGTGAATAGAATCATGCCACTATAACCTCCTCAGGTCTCAATAAACTCTTCAAGTATTAGATGAACAGAATTATGACGCTATAACCTCTTTAGGTGTCAAGCGAAAAAGATAATAACACTATAACCTCTTCGGGTGCAGCTAAATAGAATCATGCCATTGTATACACTTTAGGTGTTAGGTGAGCAGAATCATGCCGCTATAACATGCTCTGTTGTCAGGCGAACAAAATCATGCCACTATAACCACTTCAGGTGTCAGCGACAAGAATCATGCCACTATAACTTGCTCAGTTGTTAGACAAATATAATCATGCCACTATAACCTATGCAGGTCTTAGGCAAATAAAATCATGCCACTATAACCTCTTAGGTGTCAAGTGAATAGAATCACGCCACTATAACTTCTTTAGTTCTCAAGAGAATAGAATCATGCCATTATAACCTCTTCAGATGTCAGGTGAATGGAATTAAGCTAGTATAACCTCTTTAGGTGTCAGCGAACATAATTGTGCCACTATTAACTCATAAGGTGTTAAACAAACATAATCATGCCACAATAAACTCTTCATATGCCAGATGAACAGAATCATGCCACTATAACGTCTTTAGGTGTCAGGAAAATAAGATATTGCCACTATAACCTCTTTAGGTATTAGGCGAACCACTATAGCCCCTTGAGGTGCGAGGAAAACATAATCATGCCACTATAACCTCCTTCGGTGTCAACAAATAGAATAATGCCATCATAAACTCTTCAGGTGTAAGGCAAATATAATCATACCACTATAACCTCTTTAGGCATCAGGCAAACATAATCATGTTACTATAACCTCTTAACATGTCAGGCAAGGAGAATCATGCCACTATAACCTCTTCAGGTGTCAGGTCAACAACATCTTGCCATTATAACCTCCTTCGGTGTCAAGTCAATAGAATCACGATGCTATAGCTTGATCAGGTGTCAGGCAAATAAAATCATGCCACTATAACCTCTTCAGGTGTTATGCGAACAAAATCTTGCCATTATAACCTCCCTCGATGTCAAGTAGACAAAATCATGCCACTATAACCTCTTTAGGTGTCAGACGAGCAGAATCATACCACTATAACATTCTCCAATGTTAGATAAATAGAATCATACCACTATAACCTTTTTAGGTGTCAGATGAATAGAATCATGCCACTATAACCTCTTCAAGTGTGAAGACAATAGAATCATTCTACTATGACCTATTCAAGTGTCACACAAATAGAATCTTATTGCTATAACCTCTTTAAGTTTCAGGCGATCAAAATCATAATACTATAACCTTTTTAAGTGTCAATCAAATAGAATCATGCCACTATAACCTCTTCAAGTGATAGGCGAACACAATCATGCCACTATAAACTATTAAGGTGTCAGACAAATAGAATCATGACATTATAACCGCTTCAAGTGTCAAGCGAATAGGATAATGCTACTATAGTCTCTTTAGGTGTCAGGTGAATAGAATCATGCCACTATAACAACTACCGTTGTCAGGCAAGCAGAACCATGCCACTATAACCTATTCAGGTGTGAGGTTAGCAGAATTATGCTACTATAAACTATTTAGGTGTCAGGCAAGTAGAATCATGACACCATAACCTCTTTAGATGTATAGCGAACATAATCATGCTAATACAACCTCTTCAGGTGTCAACTGAATAGAAGCATGCTACTATCACCTTTTCAGATGTCAGGAGAATAGAATCATTCCACTATAACCTCTTCAGGTGTCAAGTGCATAAAATCATGCCACTATAACCTCCTTCGGTGTCAGGCAAATAGAATTATGCCACTATAACCTCTTAAGTTGTCAGGCGAATATAATCATACCACTATAACATCTTCATGTGTCAGGTGAATAGAATTATGCCACTTTAACCTCTTTAGGTGTTAGGCATGTAGAATCATGCCACTATAACCTCCTCTAATGTCAGGTGAATAGAATCATGCTACTATAACCTCTTTAGGTGTCAAGCGAACAAAATCATGCCGCTATAACCTCTTCAGGTGTTAGGCGAATAGAATCATGCCATTATAACCTCCCCCCGATGTCAGTGAACAGAATCATGCCACTATAACCTCTTCAGGTATTAGGCAAATAGAATCATGCCATAATGACATCTTTAGTTGTCATGCAAATAGAATCATAACACTAGAAACTTCTTCGATGCCAGACAAATAGAATCTTGCCACTATAACCTCTTTAGGTGTCAGGCGTGTAGAATCATGCTACTATAACCTTAAAAAGGTGTTAGAAGAACATAATCATGTTGCTATAACCTATTCAGGTGTCATGCGAATAGAAGCATACCACTATAACCTCTTCAGGTGTTAGGGGAACAAAATCATGCTACAATAACCTTTTCAAGTGTTAGGCAAATAGAATCATGCCACTATAACCTCTGTAGGTGACAGGCGAACATAGTCATGCCATAATAAACTCTTTAAAAGTCAAAAAAATAAAATCATGATACTATAACCTCTTTAGGTGTCAAGAAAATATGATAATGCCACTATAACCTCTTCAGGTGTCAACTGAATAGAATTATGCCACTGTAACAACTTCAGGTGTCAGGCAAGCAGAATCATGCCATTATAACCTCAAGAAGTGTCAGTTGAATAGAATCATGACACTATAACCACTTTAAGAGTCAAGCCAACAGAATCATGCCACTATAACCTTCTATGGTATCAAATGAATAGAATCATGCCATTGTAACATATTTAGCTCTCAGGCTAATAGAACCATGCCATTATCACCTCTTAAGTGTCAAGTGAATAGAATCATGCCATTATAACTTATTTAGGTGTTAAGAGAATAGGATCATGCCACTATAACCTCTTCAGGTGTTAGGCAAATAGAATCATGCCATTATAACCTCTTGAGGTGTCAGGTGAACATAATCATGCCATTACAAATTGTTCAGGTGTTAGGCAATCACAATCATGGCACAATAAACTTTTAATGTGTCAGATGAATAGAATCATGCCACTATAACCTCTTTCAGAGTCAAGTGAATAGGATATTGCCACAATAACCTCTTTAAATATTAGGCAAATAGAATCATGCCACTATAGCCTCTTTTGGTGTTAGGCAAACTGAATCATGCCACTATAACCTCCTCCAGTGTCAAGAAAATAGAATTATGCCACTATAACCTCTTCAGGTGTTAGGCAAATATAATCATACCACTACAACCTCTTCAGGCAGCAGGTGAACAGAATCATGCCACTATAACCTCTTCAAGTGTCAAGAGAGCATAATTATGCTACTATAACCTCTTCAGGTGTCAGGCAAACACTATCCTGCCACTATAACCTCCTCCAATGTCAGGTGAACAGAATCACTCTAGTATAACCTCTTCAAGTGTCAGGCAAAGAAAATCATGCCACTATACCCGCCCAATCCACCATATGGAGCCGACGTCGTTGGATGTAGCTGTCGCGCGGTATAGCTTATAGTGGGCCATCACCCCCACGTCTACCCTTACTCGACGTACGTCTTGAAACGGTAGTTTTTATCTACCTCTTCAAGTGTTAGGATAACATAATCATGCCAGTATAACCTCATTAGGTGTCAAATGAAAAGAATCATGTTGTTGTAACCTCATCAGGTGTCACACGAATAGAATCATGCCACTATAACCTCATTTGTTGTTAGATAAACAAAATCATACTACTATAACCTCATTAGGTGCCAGGAAAATAGAATCATGCCACTCTAACCTCTTCAATTGTCAGGCCATCAGAATCATGCCACTATAACTTCTTCAAGTGTTAGGTGAACATAATCATGCCACTATAAAATCTTCAAGTGTTAGGCAAACACAATCATGCCACAATAAACTCTTTAGGTGTCAGATGAATAGAATCATGCCACTATAACCTTTTTATGTGCAAAGCAAATAGGATACTACCACTATAACCTCTTCATTTATCAAGCGAATAGAATCATGCCACTATAGCCTCTTCAGGTTTCTTGCCAATAGAATTATGCCATGATAACCTCCTTCAGTGTCAGGCAAACAGAATCATGCCACTATAACCTCTTCAGGGGCCAGGTGAATATAATGATACCACTATAACCCTTTTAGGCATCGGGCGAATAGAATCATGCCACTATAACCTCTTTAAGTGTTAAGCAAGCATAATCATACGACTATAACCTCTTCAGGCATCAGGCGAACATAATCATGCCACTATAACCTCCTTCGGTGTCAGATGAACATAATCACGCTACTATAACCTCTTAAGGTGTTAGGCGAACAAAATTGTGCAACTATAACCTCCTTAGTCATTAGGCAAACAGAATCATGGCACTATAATCTCCTCCGGTGTTAGGCGAACATAATCATGCCACTGTAACCTCTTCAGGTGTTAGGCGAGTAAAATCATACCACTATAACATTCTCTAGTGTTAGACAAATAGAATCATGCCAACATAACATCTTTTAGTGTCATATGAGTATAATCATGCCACTATAACCTCTTAAGGTGTTAGGAGAATAGAGCAATGCTGCTATGACCTATTTAATTCTCACACAAACAGAATTATACTACTATAACCTTTTCATGTTTTAGGCGAATAAAATCATGCTACTATAACCTTTTCATGTGTCAAGAGAATAGAATCATGCCACTATACCCTATTCAAGTGACTATGAACACAATCATGCCACTATAAACTCTTCAGTGTCAAACGAATAGCATAATGCCACTATAATCTCTTCAGGTGTCAAGTGAATAAAATCATGCAACTATAACAACTACAGGTGTCAGGCAAGCAAAATAATGCCACTATAACCTGCTCAAGAGTCAAGTGAGTGGAATTGTGCCATTATAACCTGTTCAGGTGTCAGGTAAGTAGAATCATCACTATAACCTCTTCAAATGTCTAACAAATAGAATCGTGCCACTACAACATCTTCAGGTGTCAACCGAATAGAATCATGCCACTATCGCCTCTTTAGATGTCAGGATAGTATAATCATGCCGTTATAACCTCTTTAAGTGTTAGGTAAACAGAATCATGCCACTATAACCTCCTTAGTTGTCAGGTGAATATAATCATACTACTATAACATCTTCAGGTATTAAGCAAACAAAATCATGCCACTATAACCTCTTTAGGTGTTAGGCAAGCAAAATCA
Source organism: Mallotus nudiflorus (assembly GCA_947683625.1). NCBI lineage: Eukaryota > Viridiplantae > Streptophyta > Magnoliopsida > Malpighiales > Euphorbiaceae > Mallotus > Mallotus nudiflorus. Next base: position 648,346 of record CANTUR010000592.1, on the reverse strand, counting down.
TGCCATTATAACCTATTTATGTGTCACTACAACATCCTCCGATGTCAAGTGAATAAAATCATGCTACCATAACCTCTTTGGGTGTCAGGCAAATGAAATCATGCCACTATAACCTCTTTAGGTGTTAGGTGAATAGAATCATGCTACTATAACCTCCCCCGGTGTTAGGCGAACATAATCATGCCACTATAACCTCTTCATCTATCAGGCAAACATAATCATTCCACTATAACCTCTTTAGGTAGCAGGGAAACAAAATGATACCACTATAACCTTCTCCAGTGTCAGACGAACAGAATCATGCCACTATAACCTCTTTAGGTGTCAGGTGTGTAGAATCATGCCACTATAACCTGAAAAAGGTGTCAAGAGAACAGAATCATGCTGCTATAACCTATTCAAGTGACATTCGAATAGAATCATGCCACTATAATCTCTTTAGGTGTCAGGCGAACAAAAGCATGCTACTATAACCTTTTCAAGTGTCATGCAAATAGAATCATGCCACTATAACCTATTCGGGAGGCAGGTGAACACAATCATGCCATTATAAACTCTTCAAGAGTCATACTAACAAAATCATGATACTATAACCTCTTAAGGTGTCAAGCAAATAGGATAATGCCACTATAACCTCTTCAGGTATCAACTGAATAAAATCATGCCATTATAACTACTTCAAGTGTTAGGTGGGTAGAATCATGCCACTATAACCTGCTTAAGTGTCAGGCGAACAGAATCATGACATTATAACCACTTCAGGTGTCAAACGAGTAGAATCATGCAACTATAACATGCTCAGGTGTCAGAATAATAGAATCATGCCATTGTAACATAATCAGCTCTCAAGCAAATAGAATCATACCACTATAACCTCTTAAGTGTGAAGAGAACAGAATCATGCCATGATAACTTCTTCAGGTGTTAAGAGAATAGAATCATGCCACTATAACCTCCTCAGGTGTCTAGCAAACAGAATCATACTAGTATAACCTCTTGAGGTGTCATTTGAATATAATCATGCCACTATAAACTCTTCAAGTTTTAGGCAAACACAATCATGGTATAATAAACTCTTCAGGTGTTATATGAACAGGATCATGCCACTATAACCTCTTCAGGTGTCAGGCGAATAGGATATTGCCACTATAACCTCTTCAGGTATCAAGCAAATAGAATCATTCCAATATAGCCTCTTCATGTCTTAGGCAAATAGAATCATGCCACTATAAACTCCTCTGGTATCAAGTGAATAGAATCATGCCATTATAACCTCTTTAGGTGTTAGGTGAATATAATCATACCACTATAACCTCATCAGGCATCAAGTGAAGGGAATCAAGCCACTATAACCTATTGAGGTGTCAAGTGGGCCAAATCATGCCACTATAACCTCTTCAAGTGTTAAGAGAACACAATTCTCCCACTGTAAACTCCTCTGGTGTCAGGTGAACAGAATCACACTACTTTAACCTCTTCAGGTGTTAGATGAATAAAATCATGCCACTATAACCTCTTCAGGTGTTAGGCCAATAGAATCATGCCACTATAAACTCTTCAGGTGCCAGAAAAATAGAATCATTACACTATAATGTCTTCAGGTGTCAAGCGAATATGATAATACCACTATAACCTCTTTAGGTGTCAGGTGAATAGAATTATGCCACTATAACTGCTTCAGGTGGTAGCCAAGCAGAATCTTGCCACTATAACCTACTCATGTGTCAGGTGAGCAAAATCATGCCACTATAACTTGTTCAGGTGTCAACCAAATATAATCATGGCACCATAACCTCTTCAGATGTGTAGCAAACTAAATCATGCCACTACAAGAACTTCAGGTATCAAGCGAATAAAATCATGCCACCATAACCTCTTAAGATGTTAGGAGAATAGAACCATGCCACTATAACCTCTTCAAGTGTTAGGCGACTAGAAATATGCCACTATATTTGCTTATCAGGTGTCATGTAAACAAAATTAAGCCACTATAACCACTTTAGGTTTTAGGGGAACATAATCATTCCACTACAACCTCTTTATGTATCATGGGAGGCCACTATAACCTCTTCAGGTGTCTAGTGAATGGAATCATGCCACTATGACCTCTTTAGGTGTCATGTGAATATAATCAAGCCGTTATAACCACTTTAGGTGTCAGGTGAGCAGAATGATGCCACAATAACCTGTTCATGTGTCAGGCGAATAGAATCATGCCACTATAACATCTTTATGTTTCAAGCGAATAGAATCATGCCACTATAACCTCTTCTGGTGTCAGGAAAACATAATCTTGCCATTATAACCTCTTTAGGTGTGAAACGAATAGAATCATGCCACTATAACCTCATTAGTTGTTAGGTGAACAAAATCATGACACTGTAACCTCTTCAGGGGTTAGGCAAATAGAATCATGCTAGTACAACTTGTTCAGTTGTTAGGCAAATACAATTATGCCAGAATAAACTCTTTAGGTGTCAGATGAATAGAATTATGCCACTATAATCTTTTTAGGTATCAGGCAAATAGAGTCGCGCCACTCTAGCCTATTTATGTGTTAGGCCAACAGACTCACGCCATAATAACCTCCTCCGATGTCATCCAAACATAATCATGCCACTATAACCTCTTCAGGTGCCAAGCAAATATAATCATATCACTATAATCCCTTCAAGCGTTAGGTGAATAAAATCATGCCTTTATAACCTCTTTAGGTGTCAAGCGAGCAAAATCATGCCACTAGAACCTCTTCAGGCATCAGGTGAACATAAGCATGCCACCATAACCTCCTCTGGAGTCAGATGAATAGAATCACGCTACTATAACCTCTTTAGGTGATAAGCGAATAAAATCATGCCGTTATAACCTCCCTTAATGTCAGGCAAACAGAATCATGCTACTATAACCTATTCAGGTGTTAGGTGAACAGAATCATGCCACTATAACCTCCCCCGATGTTAAGCAAACAGAATCATGCCACTATCACCTCTTATGAAGTTAGTGCAAAAATTATATCACTATAACCTCCTCTGGTGTCAAGCAAATCGAATCATGCCATTGTAACCTCATTAGGTGTCAGGCGAATAGAATCATATCACTGTAACCTCCTTTACTATCATAGAAATAGAATCATGCCCCTATAACCTCTTTAGGTGTTAGGTGAGAAGAATCTTGCCACTATAACCTCTTCAGGTGCCAAGAGAATAGAATCATACTCCTATGACCTATTCAAGTGTCACGTAAATAGAGCCATGCAACTATAACCTCTTCAAGTGTCAGGCGAATAGAATCATGCTACTATAACCTTTTCAGGTGTTAGGCGAATAGAACCATACCACTATAACATCTTTAAGTGGTAGACGAACACAATCATGCCATTATAAACTCTTCAGGTGTTAGACGAATAGAATCATGACACTATAACCTCTTTAGGTGTCAAGCGAATAAGATAATGTCACTATAACCTCTTCAGGTGTTAGGTAAATAGAATCATGCCATTATAACGTCTTCAGGTGTTAGACGAGCATAATCATGCCACTTTATCCTATTCAGGTGTCAAGCAAGTAGAATCGTGGCACTATAATCTCTTCATATGTCTAGTGAAGAGAATCATGCTGCTACAACCTCTTAAAATGTCAAGGGAATATAATCATGCCACTATAACCTCTTTAGGTGTCAGGAAAAGAGAAATATGCCACTATATTTGATTATCAGGTGTCACGCGAACATAATCATACCACTATATTTGCTTATCAGATATCATATGAATAGAATAGTGCCACTATAGCCTCTTCAAGTGTCAGGGGAACAGAATCGTGCCTCTACAACCTCTTCAGGTCTTAAGGGAATAGAATCGTGCCACTATAACCTCTTCAGGTGTTTGGAGAATGGAATCATTCCACGTTAACCTCTTCAGGTGTTTGGAGAATGGAATCATTCCACGTTAACCTCTTCAGGTGTCAGACGAATATAATCATGCCACTATAACCACTTCAGGTGTCAAGCAAGCAGAATTGAGCCACTATAACCTATTCATGTCTCGGGTAAACAAAATCATGCCATTATAACCTCTTCAGGTTTCAAGCGAGTAGAACCATACCCTTATAAAATTTTCAAGCATCAGGACAACATAATCATGCTGTTATAACCTCTTTAGGTGTCAAACAAAAAGAAACATGCCACTATAACCTCATCAGCTGTCACAAGAATAGAATCATGCCACTATAACCTAATTAGGTGTCGAGAGAACAAAATCATGCCACTATAACCTCTTTAGGTGTCGGGTGAGTAGAATCATGCCATTATAACCTCTTCATGTGTCAGGCGAACAAAATCAAGCCAATATAGCCTCTTCAGGTGTCAAGTACACATAATCGTGCCATTATAAAGTCTTTGGGTGTCAGATGAACATAATCATGCCACCATAACCTCTTCTAGTTTGTGGTGAATAGAATCATGCTAATATGAGCTCATCACATGACAGGCAAATAAAATCATGCCATAGTAAACTATTTAGGTTTCAGATGAACAAAATCATGTCACTATAACCTCTTTAGGTGTTAAGCAAATAGAATCATACCACTATAACCTTCTCTAGTGTTAGATGAACAAGATCATGCCACTCTATAACCTCTTTAAATGTCAGATGAATATAATCATGCCAATATAACCACCTCCGCAATCAGGTGAATAGAATCACGCTGCTATAACTACTTCAGGTGTCAACCGAACAAAATCATGCCACTATAACCTCTTCAGGTGTTAGGCAGATAGAATTACACCACTATAACCTCCCACAATGTTATGAGAACAAAATCATGCCACTATAACCTCCTCAAGTGTCGGCAAATAGAATCATGCCACTATAACATCCTTTAGTGTCAGTGAATAGAATCATGCCACTATAACGTCTTCAGGTGTCAGGAGAACAGAGTCATACCATTATAACCTTCTTTGATGTTAGACAAACATAATTATGCCACTATAACCTCTTTAGGTGTCAGGTGAGTTAAATCATGCCACTACAACCTCTTCAAGTGTTAAGATAACATAGTAAAGCTGCTATAACCTATTCAAGTGTCATGCAAATAGAATCATGCCACTGTAAATGTTGGGTTTCATGATACAAATGTAGTGGAAAAATTAAAATTTTATCACGTACCCAAGCCTGGATCCATGTAATTCGACTACTTGATTAAATCTAGGGTTTCAAGAATCTTACCAAAATGTAGAAGAGGCAACATTTTCTGGAAGGATGAGAGGAGATTCACACTGGTGACACCTTACCTCGAGCTTTTTGGCTTAGTTATTTGGATCAAGACGTCTCCAAAAGGATGTGTCCTCTATAGGTGTCCACACGAACAGCCCTTGATAAAACGAATTGGAGTGAGTGTGCTAGCAACCTCCTTGATTGTCTCACAAATCAAGAACAAAAGAAAAACTCTGTCTTTGTTTTCTAAGAAGAAAGAAAATGAATTTGGAAGCAGGAAAAACTAGTGTGTGAAACCCTAGAGAATATAACATATTTATAGACTCCAAATTAGGGTTTCACCTACCAATGACCTTTTGGTAATTTTCCATTTAATATATTCTGATTTTGTTTTAAAACAAATCAAAAATAATATCTTATTTATTTATTTAAAATAACATTTATCTTCAATAAATAAATAAAACAATTTAATTATTTATTTCCATAGAGTTTATTTTGGACTTGTTCTAAGTGTGTGACCCTATAGGTTCATATAACATTGGTAGTGGGCCTAAATCTCTATTTAGGCCTACAAGTCATAAGTGGCCTCTAGCAAGACATTATGACTACCCAAGTCATGTGACGTCAATAATCCAACATAACTTAATTACAATGAATTTTATCGTCCCTTTATCACATGATATCTTAATTGAACATAAGGCATAGAATTTCATCCTTATATAGTTCAATATTATGACTTGATTACAAGTAGACTGAAAATGATAACTCTTTATCAATTCATTTCAGCATGGCCATGCAATTTTCTTCAGTCTATCTCATTAAGGGGCCCATAGATATCTTTCTCATATTAATGAGGGATAAATTCCTTCTGAATCACTCACATTCCTCATATAACTAATTTTATATCCAACAACATTCCAATTTAATCGTCTGGTTAAAGACAATGTTAGAATGTGTCAAAATATAAAAAAGCTATGTAGAAATCCATTATGATTTCAAGGTCAAAGGACCGAAATATAATTACTGTGATGAGAAATACTTATGACAATAATCTATGTAGTATTCTTATAGCAGGTCAATCCAATACATGATCTCTCATCATTTACCTATGACTTGATTTAATATCTCATATTCATAATTAATAAAACATAACCATCAGTCAACATTATACTAGCCTTAATACTTTAATGAATAAATGGCTAGGGATAATTAGAATAGAACTCTTATTTTAATCTAAGGGTTTTACTATCAATTCACATACTTGATGGCCTTAGTAAGAATTAACCATTCATATAATTATCATAAAAACAATTGATAATGAAATACCTCTTTATTAATAAAATAAGAAAGTCAATGCATAACCAAATGATTGACCTAGTGCATATCACTAATAGTAACCTCTTCGGGTATTAGACGACTAGAATCATACTACTTAAACCTTCTCAGGTGTCAGGCGAAGAGAATCATGCCACTGTAACCTCCTCAAGTGACAAGCGAACACAATCATGCCACTATATACTCTTTAGGTGTCAAGTGAATAAGATAATGCCACTACAACCTCTTCAGGTGTCAGGTGAATATAATAATCACACTATAGCCACTTCAGGTGTCAAGCAAGTAGAATCATGCCACTATAACCTGCTCAGACGTCAGGCGAACAGAATCGTGCCACTATAAACTATTCAGGTGTCAAGCAAATGGAATCATGGCATTTTAACCTCTTTAGATGTCTAACGAATAGAATTATGCCACTATAACCTCCTTAGGTGTTAAGAGAATAGAATCATGCCACTATACCTCTTCAGACGTCAAGAGAACATAATCATACCACCATAACTTGTTTAGGAGTCAGGCAAATAGAAATATGCACTATATTTGCTTATTAGGTGTCACACGAATAGAATCATGCCATTATAACCTCTTTAGGTGTCAGCAGAACAAAATCATGCCACTACAACCTCTTCAAGTTTCAGGGGAATAGAATCATGCCACTATAACCTCTTCAGGTGTTAGGCGAATATAATCATTTCACTAACACCTCTTTAGGTGTCAGGCAAATAGAATCATTCCACTAACACCTCTTCAGGTGTAAAGCAAACACAATCAAGCCACTATTACCTCTTTAGTTGTTAGGTGAAGACAATCATGCCACTATAGCCTCTTTCAGTGTTAACCAAACAAAATCATGCCACTATAAACTTTTCAAGTATTAGGTGAATAGGATCATGCCACTACAACATCTTTAGGTGTCAAGTGAATAGAATCAAGCCGCCATAACCACTTCAAGTGTTAGGCGAGTAAAATCATGCCACTATAATCTATTTAAGTGTCAAGCATGCAAAATCATGCCACTATAATATCTTCAAGTGTCTAGCAAGCATATTCATGCCACTATAACCTCTTCAAGCATTAGCTGAACAAAATGGTGCCACTACAACCTCCTCATGTCACAAGAAAATAGAATCATGCCACTATAACCTGCTCAGCTGTTAAGCAAGCAAAATCATGCCACTATAACCTCTTAAGGTGTCAGGTGAGTAGAATCATGCCACTATAACCTCTTCAGGTGGCAAGCGAACATGATCATGCCACTATAACTTGTTCAGGTGTCAGCAAAGCAGAATCATGCCACTATAACATGTTCAGGTTTCTGGTGAATGGAATCATGCCACTACAACCTCTTCAGGTGTCAGGTGAACAGAATCATTCCACTATCACCTCTTCAGGCATCAGGCAAACAAAGTCATGCCACTATAACCTCTTTAGGTGTTAGCGAACTCAATCATGCCACTATAACCTCTTCAAGTGTCAGGTGAAGACAATCATGCCACTATAGCCTCTTTAAGTGTTAGTCGAACATAATGATGCCATCATAACCTCTTTAAGTGTTAGGCGAGTAGGATCATATCATTATAACCTCTTTAAGTGTTAAGTGAATAAAATCAAGCTGCCATAACCACTTCAGGTGTCAGGCAAGTAAAATCACGCCACTCTAACCTGTTTAAGTGTCAAGCATATAGAATCATGCCACTATAACATCATTAGGTATCTTATGAGAAGAATCATGCCACTATAACCTTTATAGGCGTCAGGTGAATAGAATCATGCCACTATAACCTCCTCAGGTCTCAAGCAAATAGAATCATGCCACTATAACCTCCTCAGGTCTCAAGCAAATAGAATCATCCCACTATAACCTGCTCAGGTGTTAGGCGAGTAGAATCATGCCACTATAACCTCTTCAGGTGTCAGATAAGTAGATTCATGCCACTATAACCTCTTTAAGCGTCAATCAAACACAATCATGCTACTATAATATATTCAAGTGTTAGACGAATGGAATCATGCCACTATAACCACTTCAGGTGTCAGGCGAATAAATTCATGCTACTATAACCTCTTCAGGTTTCCAATGAATAGAATCATGTCACTATAACCTCTTCAGGTGTTAGGAGAATGGAATCGTGCCACTATAAGTTCTTTAGTTGTCAGGCAAATAGAATCATGCCACTATAACCTGTTCAAGTGTGAGGCAAAGAGAATAATGACACTATAACCTTTTAGGTGCCAAGCGAATAGAACCAAGCCACTATAACCTCTTCAGGTCTTAAGGCAATAGAATCATGCTGTTTTAACCTTTTCAAGTGTCAAGCGAATAAAATCATGCCACTATAACAACATTAGGTGTTAGGCAAACAGAATTATGCCACAATAACCTCTTCAAGTGTCAGGAGAATAAAATCATGCCTCTATAAACTCTTTAGGATTCAGGCAAATAGAATCGTGTCATTGTAAGCTCTTAAGGTGTCAGGAAAATAGAATAATACTACTTTTTCCTTTTTAGGTGTTAGGCGAATAAAATCATCCCACTATAATCTCTTCAGGTGTCAGCCAAAAACAAACATGCCAGTGCAACATCTTCAAGTGTTAGGCAAATAGAATCACACCACTCTATCCCCTTTAGGTGTCAGGCGAATAGAATCATGCCACTAGAACCTCTTCAGATGTCAAGCAAACATAATCATGCCACTATAACCTTTACCTGTGTCAGGCGCAGAGAAACTTGCCACTACAACCTCTTCAGGTGTCAGGCAAACAGAGTCATGCCACTATAACCTCTTCAAGAGTCAGGCAAAGAGAATCATGCCACTATAACCTCTTTAGGGCTCTTGAGAATAGAATTATGCCACTATAACTTCTTTAGGTGTCAAGCGGATAAAATCATGCCACTATAACATCTTCAAGTGTCAGGTGAAGAGAATCATGCCACTATATCCTTTTTAGTTGTCAGGCGAATAGAATCATGCCACTATAACCTCTTTAGGTGCCAAGTGAATAGAATCATGCCGCTATAACATGTCAAGTGTAAATTGAATGAAATCATGCCATTATAACCTCTTCAAGTGTCAGCCAAACGGAATCACGCCACTATAACCTCTTTAGGTGTCTAGCAAATAAAATCAAGCCACTATAACCTTTTTAGGTTTCAGGCGAACAAAATCATGCCACCATAACCTCTTCAAGTGTCAGGCGAACACAATCATGCCACTATAACTTCTTCAGTTGTTAGTAGAATAGGATAATGCTACTATAACCTCTTTAGGCATTCAACAAATAAAATCACGCTACTATAACCACTTTAGGTGTCAAGCGAGTGAAATCATGCCACTATAACCTCTTTTGGTGTCAAGTGAATAGAATCATGCCACTATAACCTGTTTAGGTGTCAGGAAAATAAAATCATGCACCATAACCTCTTCAAGTGTCAGGCGAACATAATAATGCCACTGTAACCTCTTTAGTTGTCAGGAGCATAGGATAATGCCACTATAACATGTTCAGTCGTTAGGCAAGCATAATCATGCCACTATAACCTCTTCAAAAGTGAAGTGAATAGAATTATGCCATTATAATCTGTTCAGGTGACAACCAAGTAGAATCATGCCACTATTACCTCTTTAGGTGTGAAGCGAATAGATTCATGTCACTATAACCTCTTTAGGTGTCAGGCAAATACAATTATGCCAATATAACATTTTCAGTTGTCTGGTGAACACAATCATGCCACTATAACTTGTTTAGTTGTCAAGGAAGCATAATTATGCCACTATAACCTCTTCAAGTGTCAAGCGAATTGAATCATGCTATTATAACCTCTTTACATGTTAGGTGAATAGAATTATGCCACTATAACATCTTCAGTTGTCTGGTGAACACAATCATGCCACTATAACCTGTTCAATTGTTAGGCAAATAGAATCATGCCAATATAACCACTTCAGGTGTTAGGCGAACTGAATCATTCTACTATTACCTCTTCATGTGTCAAGCAAATAGAATCATGCCACTATAGCCTCTTTAGGTGTCTGGAGAATAGAATCATGCCATTATAACCTCTTTAGGTGTCAGGCAAATAGAATGACGCCACTATAACCTCTTCAGGTGTCAATGAACAAAATCATGCCACTATAGCCTATTTAGGTGTCAAGCATACAGAATCGTGCCACAATAACCTCTTAGGTTTCAAGCGAAAAGAATCATGCCACTATAACCCCTTTAGGTGTCATATTAATAGAATCATACTGCTATTAGCTATTCAGGTGTCACATGAATAAAATCATGCAACTATAACCTTTTTAGGTGACAAGCGAATAGAATCATGCCACTATAACCTCTTTAAGTGTCAAGCAAATAGGATAAGGCCACTATAAGCTCTTCTGGTGTCAAACGAATAGAATCATCCCACTATAACCACTTCATTTATGAGGCAAGAAGAATCATGCCACTATAACCTAATTAGGTGTCAAGCGAGCTGAATCATGCCATTATAACCTCTTTAGGTGTCAAGTGAATAAAATCATGCTGCCATAACCACTTCAAATCTCAGGAGAATAGGGTAATGCTACTATAACTACTATATGTGTCAAGTGAATAATGTTATGCCAGTAAAACTACTTCAAGTGTCATTTGAGGGAAATTATGGCATTATAACCTACCTAGGTGTCAGTGAGTAGAATCATGCCACTATAACTTGTGTAGGTGTCAAGCAAGCAAAATCATGCCACTATAACCTTTTTAGGTATCAAGCGATTAGAATCATGCCACTATAACTGCTTCTGCTGCCGTACAAGGAGAATCATGCCATTATAACTTCTTCAAGTGTTAGGAAAACTAAATCATGCCACTATAACCTGTTCAGGTGTCAGGTGAACAGAATCATGCCTTTATAACCACTTACATGTTGAGTGAAAAGAATCATGCCACTATAACCTCTTTATGTGTTAAGAGAACATAGTCATCCACTATAACCTCTTTAAGTATAAGGCGAATGGAATCGTACCACTATAAACTTTTCAAGTGTCAAGCAAATATAATCATGCCATTATAATCTCTTTAGGTGTCAGGCGAATAGAATCATGCCACTATAACCTCTTCAGGTGTCAGTGAACACAATCATTCAACTATAAACTCTTCAGGTGTCAAAGGAATAGAATCTTGCCACTATAACCTCTTTAGGTGTTAGGCGAATAGGCTAATACCACTATAACCTCTTCAGGTGTCTGGCAAATAAAGTCATGCCACAATAACCACTTCAGGTGTTAGGTGAACAAAGTCATGCCACTATATCCAATTTAGGTATCAGGCAACCAGAATCATGCCACCATAACCTGTTCAGGTGTCAAGCAAGCCTAATCATGCCACTATAACCTTTTTAGATGTTAGGTGAATAAAATCGTGCCACTATAACCTCTTCAAGAGTCAAGCAAACAAAATCATGCCACTATAACCTCTTCAAGAATCAAGTGAAAAGAATTATGCCATTATGACCTCTTCAGGTGTCAAAGGAACAAAATCATGCTAATAGAACATGTTCAGGTGTTCAGCAAACAAAATTATGCCACTATAACCTATTAGGTGTCAAGCAAACAAAATCATGCCATTATAATCTCTTGAAGTGTTAGGAGAACAAAATCATGCCGCTATAACCTATTCAGGTGTCAGGTGAACAGAATCATGCCCCTATAACCTCTTTAGGCGTTAGGCGAGCATAATAATGCCCCTATAACCTTTTCAAGTGTCAAGTAAATAAAATCATGCCACTATAACCTCTTCAGGTGTCAAATGGATGCAATCATGCCATTATAAACTCTTCAGGTGTCGGACAAATAGAATCCTGACACTATAACCTTTTTAGGTGCCAGGAAAATAGGCTAATGCCACTATAACCTCTTTGAGCATCAAGTGAATAGGGTAATGCCACTATAACCACTTCAAGTGCAAGCAAGCACAATCATGCCACTATAACCTGCTCAGATGTTCGGAGATCAAAATCATTCCACTGTAACCTATTTAGGTGTTAGGGAAGCTAAATCATTGCATTATAACCTCTTTAGGTGTCAAGCGAATAAAATCTTGCATCTTCAGGTGTAAAGCAAATAAAATCATGCCATTATAACCTCTTCAGATGTTAGGAGAATAGAATCATGCCATTATAACCTCTTCAGATGTTAGGAGAATAGAATCACGCCATTATAACCTCTTCAGGTCTCAAGCAAACAACATCATGCCACTATAACCTCTTTAGGTGTCAAGCGAACAAAATCATGCCACTACAACCTCTTCAGGCGTCATATGAACAAAATTGTGGCACTATATCCACTTCAGGTATCAGGTTAGAAGAATAATGTTACTATAACCTCTTCAGGTGTTAAGCGAACACAATTATGCCATTAAAACCACTTCAAGGGTCAGGCTAGAAGAATCATGCTACTATAACCTCTTTAGGTGTCATGCAAACAGAATCATACCAATATAACCTCTTCAGGTGTTAAGCAAACAAAATCATGCCACTATAACCTCTTCACCAGTTAGTGAACAAAATCATGCCACTATAACCTTTTCAGCTGTAAAGTGAGCAGGATTATGCCACTATAACCTCTATAGGTGTCAGGGCAGTAGAATCATGCCACTATAACCACTTTAAGTGTTAGGCAAGCAGAATTATGCCACTATAACCTCTTTAAGTATAAAGTGAATAGAATCATGCCACTATAACAACTTTAGGCATGGGGCGAGCAAAATCATGCAACTATAACATGTTTAGGTGTCAAGCGAGAAGAATCATATGATTATAGCCTCTTCAACTATTTGGCGAGCAGAATCAGGCTACTATAACCTCTTCAACTGTAAGAAAAATAGAAATGTGCCACTATAAACTCATTAAGTGTTAGGCGAACAGAATGTTGCCACTATAACCTCTTTAGGAGTCAGACGAATGAGATCGTGCCACTATACCCTCTTTAGGTATCACGTAAGTAGATTCATGCCGATATAACCACTTCAAGTCTCAGGCAAATAGGGTAATGCCATTATAACTGCTACACATTTCAAGCGAATAGAATCACGCCAATAAAAGAACTTTAGGTGTTAGGCGAGTAGAATCATGCCACTATAACCTGCCTAAGTGTCAGGTGAGCAGAATCATGCCACTATAACATGTTCATGAGTCAACCGAGTAGAATCATGCCACTATAACCTCCTCAAGTGTCAGGCGAACAATTCATTCCACTATAACCTCTTTAGGTGTTAGGAAAACAAAAGCATACCACTATAATATGTTCAAGTGTTAGTCAATCAAAATAATGCCTCCATAACCACTTAGGTGTCAATCGAATAGAATCCTATGACTATAACCACTTTAGGTGTTAAAACAATATAATCATGCCACTATAACCTCTTCAAGTGTTAGGTGAGTAGAATCATGCCACTATAACCTTCTCAGGTGTTAAGCGAATATAATAATGCCACTACAACCTCCTCAAGTGTTAGACGAATAAAATCATTTCACTATAACATCTTCTGGTGTCAAGCGAACACAATCATGCCACTTTAACGTATTCGGGTGTTAGGGGAGTAGAATCATGCCACTATAACCACTTCAGGTATTAGGTGAGCTGAATCATGTCGCTATAACCTCTTCATGTGTCAATCAAATAGAATCATGCCACTATAGCCACTTCAGGTGTCGAGCGAGCATAATTATGCAGCTATAACCTGTTTAGGTCTTAGGTGACAAGAATGATGCCACTATAGCCTCTTTAAGTGTCTGGCGAGCAGAATCAAGCCACTATGACCTCTTCAGGTGTCAGGCGAACAGAAACATGCCACTATAACCTTCTCAAGTGTCAGGCAGAATCATTCCACTTATAACTTCTTCAGGACTCAGGCAAATAGGATCATGCCACTATAACCACTTTAGGTGTCAAGTGAACAAAATCATGCCGCTATAACCACTTTAAGTTTCATGTGAATAAGATAATGCCATTATAACCGCTACATGTGTCAAGTGAATAAAATCATGCCAGTAAAAACACATCAGGTGTCAGGTGAGCGGAATCATGACTAGGTGTCAGGGGAGCAGAATCATGCCACTATAACCTGTTTAGGTGTTAGGGGAGCATAACCATGCCACTATAACCTATTTAGGTGTTAGACGAGCAGAATCATGCCACTATAACTTGTTTAGGTGTCAAGCGAGAAAAATTACGCCACTATAACCACTTTAGGTGTCAGGCAAACAGAATTATGCCACTAGAACTGCTTTAGGTGTCATATGAACAAAATCATGCCTCTATAACCTCTTTAGGTGTTGGACAAAGACAATCATGTCACTATAACCTGCTCAAGTGTTAGGCATGAGCAAAATCATGCCAATATAACATGTTCAAGTGTTAAGCGAATAGAATCATACCATTATGACCACTTAGGTGTCAAGCTAATAGAATCATGCCACTATAACCTCTTTAGGTGTTAGGAGAACAAAATCATGCCACTATAACCTCTTCAAGTGTCAGGCAAATAGAATTATATCACTATAACCTTTTCAGGTGTTAGGCGAGTATAATCATGCCACCATAACCTTTTTAGTTGTCAAGAAAATAGAACCATGCCACTATAACCTCTTTAAGTGTCAAGTAAACACAATAATGCAATTATAAACTCTGCAGGAGTCAAATGAATAGAATCTCTCCACTATAACCTCTTCAGGTGTTAGGCAAATAGGATAATTACATTATAACCTCTTCAAGTGTCATGCAAATATAATCATGCCACTACAACCACCTTAGGTATCAAGCGAGCAAAGTCATGGCATGATAACCTATTACAGTATCAAATGAGCAGAATCATGCCACCATAACCTATTCAGGTGTCAAGCAAGCTGAATCATGCCACTATAACCTTTTTTAGTGTCAGCCGAATAGAGTCTTCCCAGTATGACCTCTTTAGGTGTCAAGTGAACAAAATCATGCCACTATAACCTGTTCAGGTGTCATTCTAGCTAAATGATGGCATTATAATTACTTAAGTGTCAAGTGAATAGAATCATGTGACTATAATCTCTTCAAGGGTTAGGACAATAGAATCATGACACTATAACCTCTTTCGGTGTCAAGTGAGTATAATCACACCACTATAACCTTCTCAGGTGTTAGGCGAATATAATCATGCCACTATAACCTCCTCAGGTGTTAAATGAACAAAATCATGCCACTATAACATCTTTAGGTGTCAGGTGAACACAATCATGCCACTATAGCATCTTCAGGTGTTAAGGGAGTAGAATCATGCCATTATAACCACTTCAAGTATTAGGCGAGCTGAATTATATTGCTATAACCTCTTTAGTTGTCAAGCAAATAAAATCAAACCACTATAATCACTTCATGTGTCGAGCGAGCAGAATTATACAACTATAACCTGCTTAGGTCTTAGACGAGAAGAATCATGCCACTATAGCCTCTTCAAGTGTCTGGCGAGCAGAATCAAGCCACTATAACCTCTTCAGGTGTCAAGCGAATAGAAACATGCCACTATAACCTTCTTAAGTGTCAGGTAGAATCATTCCACTTATAACTTCTTCAAGACTCAGGCGAATAGGATTATGCCACTATAACCACTTTAGGTGTTAGGTGAACAAAATCATGCCACTATAACCACTTTAAGTTTTAGGTGAATAAGATAATGCCAATATAACCACTACATGTGTCAAGCGAATAAAATCATGCTAGTAAAAGCACATCAGGTGTTAGGGGAGCAGAATTATGCCTAGGTGTTAGGGGAGCAGAATCATGCCACTATAACTTGTTTAGGTGTTAGGCAAGCATAATCATGCCACTACAACCCCTTTAGGTGTTAGGTGAACGAAATTATGCCACTATAAAAGCTTCAAGTGTCATACAAATAGAGTCATGCCACTATAATCTCTTCAGGTGTTAGGCGAACAAAATCATGCCACTATAACATGTTCAATAGTTACTCATGATCAGAATCATGCTACTATAACCTATTCAAGTGTTAGGCGAACAGAATCATGCCATTATGACTACTTAGGTGTCAAGCTAATAGAATCATGCCACTATAACCTTTTCAAGTGTTAGGAGAAAAAAATCATGCCACTATAACCTCTTTAGGTGTCAGGCGAATAAAATCATACCACTATAAACTTTTTAGGTGTTAGGCAAATATAATCATGCCACTATAACCTCTTTAGGTGTTAGGTGAACAAAATCATGCCACTATAACCTTTTCAGGTGTTAGGCAAACACAATAATGCAAATATAAACTCTTTAGGAGTCAAACGAATAGAATCTTGCCACTATAACCTCTTCAGATGATAGGCGAATAGGATAATTGCACTATAACCTCTTTAAGTGTCTGGCGAATAGAATCATGCCAATACAACCACTTCAGGTTTCAGGCGAGCAGAGTCATGCCATTATAACCTATTCAAGTATTAGAATATTAGAATCATGCCACTATAACCTGTTCAGGTGTCAAGCAAGCCGAATCATGCCACTATAACCTTTTCAAGTGTTAGGCGAATAGAGTCTTCCTAATATAACCCCTTTAGGAGTCAAGCAAACAGAATCATGCCGCTATAACCACTTTAAGTTTTAGGTGAATAAGATAATGCCAATATAACCACTACATGTGTCAAGAGAATAAAATCATGCTAGTAAAAGCACATCAGGTGTTAGGGGAGCATAATCATGCCACTATAACTTGTTTAGGTGTTAGGCAAGCATAATCATGCCACTACAACCCCTTTAGGTGTTAGGTGAACAAAATTATGCCACTATAAAAGCTTCAAGTGTCGTACAAATAGAATCATGCCACTATAATCTCTTCAGGTGTTAGGCGAACAAAATCATGCCACTATAACCTGTTCAATAGTTACTCATGATCAGAATCATGCTACTATAACCTATTCAAGTGTTAGGCGAACAGAATCATGCCATTATGACTACTTAGGTGTCAAGCTAACAGAATCATGCCACTATAACCTCTTCAGGTGTTAGGAGAAAAAAATCATGCCACTATAACCTCTTTAGGTGTCAGGCGAATAAAATCATACCACTATAAACTTTTTAGGTGTTAGGCAAATATAATCATGCCACTATAACCTCTTTAGGTGTTAGGTGAATAGAATCATGCCACTATAACCTTTTCAGGTGTTAGGCAAACACAATAATGCAAATATAAACTCTTTAGGAGTCAAACGAATAGAATCTTGTCACTATAACCTCTTCAGATGATAGGCGAATAGGATAATTGCACTATAACCTCTTTAAGTGTCTGGCGAATAGAATCATGCCACTACAACCACTTCAGGTTTCAGGCGAGCAGAGTCATGCCACTATAACCTATTTAAGTATTAGATGATTAGAATTATGCCACTATAACCTATTCAGGTGTCAAGCAAGCCGAATCATGCCACTATAACCTTTTCAAGTGTTAGGCGAATAGAGTCTTCCTAATATAACCTCTTTATGAGTCAAGCAAACAGAATCATGCCACTATAACATCTTCTACTATCAAGCGAATAGAATAATGCCACTCTAACCTTTTTCAAGTGTCAGGCGAATATAATCATACCACTATAAACTCTTTAGGTGTCAGCCAAACAGAATCATGCTACTATAACCTCTTTAAGTGTTAGGCAAAGAGAATCCTGCCACTATAACCTCTTCATATGTCAGGCAAATAGGATCATGCCACTATAACCTCTTTAGGTGTTAGGGGAGTAGAATCATGCCACTATAACCTATTCAGGTATTAGGCAAGCCAAATCATTCCACCATAACCTATTTAGATGTCAACCAAGCAATGTTATGCCACTATAACCTTTTTAGGTGTCAGGCGAATAGAATAATGCCACTATAACCTCTTCAAGAGTCAAGCGAACAAAATCACGCCACTATAGCCTCTTCAGGCATCAGGCAAACATAATCATACCATTATAACCTCTTTGGGTGTCAGGAGAACAGAATCATCTAACTGTAACTTATTTAGGTGTCAGGCTAACAATTATAACCTCTTCAAGAGTCAAGCAAATAGAATCATGCCATTATAATATCTTTAGGAGTCAAGCAAACATAATCCTACCACTATAACCTCTTCATATGTCAGGCAAATAGGATCATGCCACTATAACCTCTTTAGGTGTCAGGGGAGTAGAATCATGCCATTATAACCTATTCAGGTATTAGGCAAGCCAAATCATTCCACCATAACCTCTTTAGATGTCAACCAAGCCATGTTATGCCACTATAACCTTTTTAGGTGTTAGGCGAATAGAATAATGCCACTATAACCTCTTCAAGAGTCAAGCGAACAAAATCATGCCACTATAGCCTCTTCAGGCATCAGGCAAACATAATCATACCAATATAACCTCTTTGGGTGTCAGGAGAGCAGAATCATCTAACTGTAACTTATTTAGGTGTCAGGCTAACAACTATAACCTCTTCAGGAGTCAAGTGAATAGAATCATGCCACTATAATCTCTTTAGGAGTCAAGCGAACATAATCATGCCACTATAACCTCTTTAGGTGTCAGGGGAGTAGAATCATGCCACTATAACCTATTCAGGTATTAGGCAAGCCAAATCATTCCACCATAACCTATTTAGATGTCAAGCAAGCCATATCATTCCACTATAACCTTTTTAGGTGTCAGGCAAATAGAATAATGCCACTATAACCTCTTCAAGAGTCAAGCGAATAGAATCATGCCACTATAGCCTTTTCAGGCATCAGGCGAACATAATCATGCCATTATAACCTCTTTAGGTGTCAGGAAAACAGAATCATGTAAATATAACTTATTTAGGTGTTAGGCTAACAACTATAACCTCTTCAGGAGTCAAGTGAATAGAATCATGCCACTACAATCTCTTCAGGAGTCAAGCGAACATAATCATGCCACTATAACCTCTTCAAGCATTAGGCAAACAGAATCATGCCATTATAACCTTTTCAAGTGTCAGGCAAATAGAATGATGCCACTATAACCTCATCAAGTATTGGGCGAACACAATCATGATGTTATAAACTCTTTAACGGTTAGACAAATAGAATCATGCCACTATAACCTTTTTAGGTGCTAAGCAAATAGGCTAATGGCACAATAACCTCTTCAGGTATCAGGTGACTAGAATGATGCCACTATAAGGTTATGCAAGCAGAAGCATGCCACTATAACTTGCTTATGTGCCAGTCGATCAAAAAATTGTGCACTATAACCAATTAAGGTGTTAGGCAAGCAATATCATGTCAAGTAAGTAGAATCATGGCACTATAACCTTTTTAGGCGTCAGGCTAATAGAATCATGCAACTATAAACTCTTCAAGTGTCATGCAAATAAAATAATGCCATTATAACCTCTTCAGATGTCAGAAGAATAGAATCATGCCACTATAAACTCTTTAGATGTCAAGCAGACAGAATTGTGACACTATAATCTTGTCAAATGTCAAGCTAGCACAATCATGCCACTATAACCTCTTCAGGAGTTAGGTGAATAAGATCATGCCACTATAATCACTTCAGGTGTTAGGTGAATAGAATCATGCCACTGTAACTACTTTAAGTTTAAGGCAAATAGGATAATGCCACTATAACTACTACACATTTTAAGCGAATAAAATCACACCACTATAGCCTGCCTAAGTATCAAGTGAGCATAATCATGCCACTATAACCTGTTCAAGTGTCAGGTGAGCATAACCATGCCACTATAACCTCTTCAAGTGTCAGGCGAATAGAATGATGCCACTATAACCTCTTCAGGTGTTAGGCAAATAGAATCATGACACTATAACCTCTTCAGGTGTCGTACGAATAGAATCATGCCACTATAACCTCTTTAGGTGTTAGGTAAATAGAATCATGCCACTATAATTAGTTCAAGTGTTAGGAGAACAGAATCATGCCACTATAACCTCTTTAGGTGTTAGGCGAATAGAATCATCCCACTGTAACCATTTGAGGTGTCAAGTGAATATAATCATGCCACTATAACCTCTTTAGGTGTCAGGGAAACACAATAATGCCACTGTATACTCTTTAGGTTTCAAATGAATAGAATCTTCCCATTATAACCTCTTCAAGTGTCAAGCGAATAGGATACTTGCACTATAACCTCTTTAGGTGTATGGCGAATAGAATCATGCCACTACAACCACTTTAGGCGTTAGGCGGGTAGAGTCATGGCACTATAACCTATTCAGGTATCAGGCGAGCAGAATCATGCCACCATAACCTATTCTGGTGTCAAGCTAGCCGAATCATGTCATTATAACCTTTTTAGGTGTCAGGCAAATAAATTATTGCTAATATAACCTCTTTAGGAGTCAAGGGAACCAAATCATGCCACTATAATCTTGTTAAGTGTCAGGTGAACATAGTCATGCCACTATAACCTCTTCAAGAGTTAGGTGAATAGGATCATGCCACTATAATCTCTTTAAGTGTGAAGTGAACAGAATCATGTCGCTATAACCACTTCAAGTGTGAGGTGAATAGGATAATGCTACTATAACCATAACACATGTCAAGCGAATAAAATCATGCCAGTAAAACCACTTCAAATTTTAGGAGAGTGGAATCATGCCACTATAGCCTGCACAAGTGCTAGGTGAGCAGAATAATGCCACTATAAACTGTTTTGGTGTCAAGTGAGCATAATCATGCCACTATAACTTCTTTACGTGTCAAGAGAATAAAATCATGCCACTATAACCGCTTTAGGTGTCAGGAGAAAGAAATCATGCCACTATAACCTCTTCAGGTGTCAGGAGAATGGAATCATGCCACTATAACCTCTTCAAGTATCAAGCGAATAGAATCATACCACTATAACCTTTGGTGTCAGGCAAATAGAATCATGCCACTATAACCTCTTTAGGTGTCTGGCAAATAGAATGATGCCATTATAACCTCTTTAGGTGTCTGGTGAATAGAATCAGGCCAGTATAACCTCTTCAACTATTAAGCAAACAGAATCATGCCACTATAACCTCTTCAGGTGTCAGGCGAACGAAATTACGCCACTATAAACTCCTCAAGTGTCAGAAAAATAGAATCATGCCACTATAACCTCTTCAGGTGTTAGGCAAATTAGATAATGAAAATATAACCTCTTAAGGTTTAGGTGAAGAGAATCATGCCACTATAACCACTTTAGGTGTCAAGCAAGCAGAACCATGGAACTATATTCTATTTAGGTGTTAGGCAAGAAGAATCATGCCACTACATCCTCTTTAAGTATTTTGAGAGCAGAATCATGCCACTATAACCTCTTGATATGTCGGGTGAATAGAATCGTCCAACTATAACCTCTTCAGGTGTCAAGCGAATAGAATCATGCCATGTTGACCTCTTCAAGTTTTAGGTGACTAGAATCATGCCGCTATAACCTCTTCAAGTGTCCGGTGAGCAGAATCATGCTACTATAACCTCTTCAGGTGTGTGGTGAATAAAATCATGCCACTATAACCTCTTCAAGTATCAGGCTATCAAAATCATGCCACTACAACCTCTTCAGGTGTTAGGCAATTATAATCATGCCACTATAACCTCTTAAGTAGTCAAGTGAACATAATCATGCCACTATAACCTCTTCAGCTGTCAAGCAAGCAAGATCCTACCACTATAACCTTTTCAAGTGTCAAGGCAGTAGAATCATGCCACTATAACCTCTTAAGGTGTTAGGAGAATAGAACCATGCCACTATAACCTCTTCAGGTGTTGGGCGAGTAGAATCTACCAACTACAACCTGTTTAGGTGTCAAATGAGAAGAATCATGCTGCTACAGCCTCTTCAAATGTCTGGCGAGCAGAATCATCCTACTATAAGCTCTTCAAGTGCCAGGAGAATAATATCATGCCACTATAACCTCTTCAGTTGTTAGGCAAGCAAAATCATGCCAGCATAACCTCTTATGGTGCCAGGCCAACAGAATCATGCCACTATAACCTCTTCAGGTTTCAAGTGAATAGAATCGTGACACTATAACCTTTTCATGTGTTAGTTGAACATAATCATTGCACTATAACCACTTCATGTGTTAGGATATCATAATCATGCTACTATAACCTCTTTAGGTGTTAGGTAAATAGAATCATGCCACTATAACCTCATCAGGAGTTAGGTGAATAGAATCATGCCACAATAATCTCTTCAACTATCAGGTGAATAGGATCATGCTACTATAATCTCTTTGGGTGTCAAGGGTGTATAATCATGTGACTATAACCATTTTAGGTGTCAGGCAACCAGAATCATGCTACTATAACCTCTTCAAGTGTTAGGCAAACAAAATCATGCCACTATAATTACTTTAGGTGTTGGGTGAGTAGAATCAAGCAACTATAACCCGTTTAGGTGTCAGGAAAAAAGAATCATTCCACTATAACCTCTTTAAGTGTCTAGCAACCAAAATCACACCACTATAACCTCTTCAGGTGTTAGGAGAGCAAAATCTTGCCATTATAACCTCTTAAGGTGTCAAGCAAAATATAATCATGCCACTATATCCTCTTTAGGTGACAGGTGAATAGAATCATGCCACTATAACATTTTCAGGTGTCAGGTAAATATATTCACGCCACGATAACCTTTTTAGGTGTCAAGCAAATTGAATGATGCTACTATAACCTCTTCAGGTGTTAAGAGAACAAAATCATGCCACTATAACCTCTTCAGGTGTCAGGAGAATAGAATAATACCACTATAACCTCTTCAAGTATCAAATAAATAGAATCATGCCATTATAACCTTTTCAGGTTCAGGCAAATAGAATCATGCCACTATAACCTCTTTAGGTCTTTAGCAAACAGAATCATGCTAGTATAACCTCTTTAACTGTCATGAGAACATAATCATGCCACTATAACCTTTTCAGGTGTCAGGCGAACATAATTTTATGATTATAAAATCTTCAGGTGTCAGATAAATAGAATCATTCCACTATAACCTCTTTATGTGTTAGGTGAATTGGATAATGCCACTATAACCTCTTCAGGTGTTAGGCAAAGAGAATCATGCCACCATAACCACTTCAGTTGTCAAGCGAGCTTAATTATAGAACTACAACCTGTTTAGGTGCTAGGCGAGAACAATCATGGCACTATATCCTCTTCAAGTGTCTGGCAAGCAGAGTCATGGCACAATAACCTCTTGATATGTCAAGCAAATAGAATCATCCGACTATAACCTCCTAAGGTGTTAAGCAAACAAAATCATGCTAAAATAACCTCTCCAGGTTTCGAGCGAGTCAAATCATGCCACAATAAACTCTTCAAGTGTTAGGCAACCAGAATTATGCTACTATAACCTCTTTAGGTGTCAGGAAAATAGAATCATGCCACCATAACCTCTTATGGTATCAGGCTATCAGAATCATGCCACTATAACATCTTTAGGTGTTAAGCAATCAGAATCATGAACTATTACCTATTCAGGTGTTACGCGAAAAGAATCAGGCCACTATAACCTTTTTAGTTATTAATCATAACGCTATAGCGTCTTCAGTCATCAAGTAAATAGGATCTTGCCGCTATAACCTCTTTGGGTGTCAAAGGAGTAGAATCATGCCATTATAACAACTTTAGGTGTTAGGCTACCAGAATCAAGCCACTATAACTGCTTCAGGTGTCAGGTGAAAAAAATCATGCCACTATAGCCACTTTAGGTGTCGAGTAAGCACAATCATGCAACTATAACTTGTTTAGTTATCAGGCGAGAAGAATCATGCCATTATAACCTCTTCAAGTGTCTAGCAACTAAAATCATGCCACTATAACCTCTTTAGGCATCAGGAGAACAGAATCATGTCACTATAAGCTCTTCAGGTGTTAGGAGAGCAAAATCTTAGTATTATAACCTCTTAAGGTGTCAGGCGAACAGAATCATGCTAGTATATCCTCTTTAGGTATTTGGCCAATAGAATCATGCCACTATAACCTTTTCAGGAGTTAGGCGAATAGATTTATGCCACGATAACCTTTTTAAGTGTCAAGTCAATTGAATTATGCCACTATAACCTCTTCATGTGTCAGGAGAACAGAATTATGCACTATAACCTCTTTAGGTGTTAAAAGAATAGAATCAGGCCACTATAGCCTTATCAAGTATCAGGCAGAAAAAATCATGCCATTATAGCCTTTTCAGCTGTCAGGCAAATAGAATCATGCCACTATAACTTCTTCAATTGTTAAGTGAATAGAATCATGCCACTATAACCTCTTCAGGTGTCAAGTTATTATAATCATGCCACTATAACCTCTTCAAGTGTTAGGAAAATAGAATCATGCCACTATAAGCTCTTCAGGTGTCAGGAGAACATAATCAAGCCACTATAACCTCTTCTGGTGTTAGCGAATAAAATCATGGCACTATAAACTCTTCAGATGTCAGGCGAATAGAATCATGCCACTATAACCTCTTCAGTAGTTAGGTAAATATAATCATGCCACTATAACCTTTTCAAGTGTCAAGAGAATAGATTTATCCTAAGATAACATTGTCAGGGGTCAAGTGAATATAATCATATCACTATAACCTCTTTAAGTTTCAGAAGAATAGAATCGTACCATTGTAACCTCCTCAATTTTCTGGAGAATGTAATCATGCCATTCTAACCTCTTTAGGTGTTAGGAGAATAGAATCAAGCCAGTATAACCTCTTCTAGTGTCAAGTGAATAGAATCATGCTACTAAAACCTCTTAAGCTATCAGTCGAATAGAATCTTGCCACCATAACCATTTTCAGGTGTCAAGTGAATAGATTCATGTTGCTATAACCTCTTCAGGTGTTAGGCGAACACAATTATGCCACTATAAACTCTTTAGGTGTCATAAGAGTAGAATCATGCCACTATAACCTCTTCAGGTGTTAGGGGAATAGGATAATGCCACTATAACCTCTTAAGGTGTTAGATGAATAAAATCATGCCAATATAAGCACTTTAGGTGTTAAGCATGCAAAATCATGAAACTATAACCTGTTTAGGTATTAGGCGAGAAGAATCATGCCACTATAACCTC
Organism: Mallotus nudiflorus; assembly: GCA_947683625.1. Classification (NCBI taxonomy): domain Eukaryota; kingdom Viridiplantae; phylum Streptophyta; class Magnoliopsida; order Malpighiales; family Euphorbiaceae; genus Mallotus; species Mallotus nudiflorus. Next base: position 622,745 of record CANTUR010000592.1, on the reverse strand, counting down.
TTCATATGTCTAGTGAGCAGAATCATGCCACTATAACCTCTTCAAGTGTCAGGTGAACAAAATCATGCTACTATAACCTCTTTAGGTGTCAGGAGAACATAATCTTACCACTGTAACCTCCTTAAATGCTAGGAGAATAGAATCATGCCACCCTAACGTCTTCAGGTGTTAGGAGAATAGAATCATGCCTCTATAACCTCTTCAGGTGTATGGCAAACAGAATCGTGCCACAATAACCACTTTAGGTGTCAAGCGAATAGAATCATGCCACTAAAACCTCTTTAGCTATTAGGTGAGTAGAATCTGGCCATTGTAACCATTTTAAATGTCAGGCGAATAGATTCATACCACTATAACCTCTTTAGGTGTCAGGCAAACACAATTATGCCACCATAAACTCTTTAGATGTGAGACAAACATAATTGTGCCACTATAACCTCTTCAAGTGTTAGGTGAATAAGATAATGCCACTATAAACTCTTTAGGTGTTAGGTGAATAGAATCATGCCACTATATCCACTTTAGGTGTCAAGTGTGCAAAATTATGAAACTGTAACTTGTTTAGGTATTAAGCAAGAAGAATAATGCCACTATAACCTCTACAAGTGTTTAACGATAGACTCATTGCATTATAACCTCTTTAAAAGTCAGGTGAATAGAATCATATGACTATAACCTAGTCAGGTGTCAAGCAAATATAATCATGCCACAATAACCTCTTCAAGTATTAGGCAAGCAGAATCGTGCCACTATAACCTCTTTTGGTGTCAGGCTAGTAGAATCATGCCACTGTAACCTCTTTAAGTGTCAGGCGAATAGAATCGTGCCACTATAACCACTTTAGGTGTCATGCAAATAGAATCATACCACTACAACCTCTTCAGCTATCAGGTGAACAGAATATTGTCACTATAACCATTTCAGGTGTTAGGTGAACCGAATCTTGCCACTTTAACCATTTCAGGTGTTAGGCAAATAGATTCATGCCTCTATAACCTCTTCAGGTGTCAGGTGAACATAATTATACCACTATAATTGCTTGTGTCAAGTGAATAGAATCATGCAACTTTAACCACTTTAGGTATCGAGCAAGCATAATCATGCAATTGTAACCCATTTAGGTGCTAGGCGAGAAGCATCATGCCACTATAACCTCTTCAAGTGTCTAGCAACTATAATCATGCCACTATAACATCTTTAGGTGTCAAGAGAATAGAATCATGTCACTATAAGCTCTTCAGGTGTTAGGCAAGCATAATCTTACCACTATAACCTCTTAAGGTGTCAGGTGAATAGAATCATGCTAGTATATCCTCTTTAGCTATTTGTCCAATAGATTCATGCCACTATAACATTTTCAAGTATCAGGTGAATAGATTCATGTCACCATTTTTAGGTGTCAAGCAAATTAAATCATGCCACTATAACCTCTTCATGTGTTAGGAGAACAAAATCATGCACTATAACCTCTTCAGGTGTCAAGAGAATAGAATCATGCCACTATAACCTTTTTAAGTATTAGGCAAAAAAATCATGCCATTATAACCTTTTCAGGTGTCAGGCAAATAGAATCATGCCATTATAACCTTTTCAGGTGTCAGGCAAATAGAATCATGCCACTATAACCTCCTTAGGTGTCAAGCGAACAGAATCATGCCACTATAACCTCTTCAACAGTTAAGCGAACAGAATCAGGCCATTATAACCTCTTCAGTTCTCAGGTTATCAGAATCATGCCACTATAACCTCTTCAAGTGTTAGGAAAAGAGAATCATGCCACTATAAGCTCTTTAGGTGTCAGGAGAATATAATCAAGCCACCATAACATCTTCAGGTGTCAAGCACAAAGAATCATGCCACTATAACCTCTTTAGGTGTTAGGCGAATAAAATCATGGCACTATAAACTCTTTGGGTATCAAGCACATAGAATCAAGCCACTATAACCTCTTCAGGTGTTAGGGATAAAGAATTATGCCACTATAACCTCTTCAGGTGTTAGGCGAATAAAATCATGGCACTATAAACTCTTCAGTGTCAAGCGAATAGAATTATGCCACTATAACCTCTTCAGCAATCAGGTGAATATAATTATCCCACTATAACCTTTTCAAGTGTCAAGAGAATAGATTCATGCCGCCGATAACATTGTCAAGTGTAAAGCGAATACAATCATGTCACTATAACCTCTTTAAGTGTCAGGAGAATAAAATCATACCACTGTAACCTCCTTAAGTGTTAGGAGAATGGAATCATGCCACTCTAACCTCTTTAGGTGTTAGGAGAATAGAATTAAGCTACTATAACCTCTTCTAGTGTTAGGCAAACATAATCGTGCCACTATAACTTCTTTAGGTGTCAAGCAAACACAATCATGCCACAATAACCTCTTCAGGTATTAGGCGAGCAGAATCATGCCACTATAACCTCTTTAAGTGTCAGGCAAACAGAATCGTGCCACTATAACCACTTTAGGTGTCATGCAAATAGATTCATACCACTATAACCTCTTCAGCTATCGGGTGAATAGAATATTGTCACTATAACCATTTAAGGTGTTAGGTGAATAGAATCTTGCCACTATAACCATTTTAGGTGTCAGGCGAATAGATTCATGCCTCTATAACCTCTTCAGGTGTCAGGCAAACATAATTATGCCACTATAATTGATTTAGGTGTCAAGTGAATAGAATAATGTCACAATAACCACTTTAGTTATCGAGCAAGCAGAATTATGCAACTATAACCCATTTAGGTGCCAGGCGAGAAGTATCATGCCACTATAACCTCTTCAAGTGTCTAGAAACTAGAATCATGCCACTATAACCACTTTAGGTGTCAAGAGAATAGAATCATGTCACTTTAAGCTCTTCAAGTGTTAGGCAAGCAGAATCTTACCACTATAACCCCTTAAGGTGTCAAGCGAATACAATCATGCTAGTATATCCTCTTTAGTTGTTTGGCCAATAGATTCATGCCATTATAACCTTTTCAAGTGTCAAGCGAATAGATTCATGTCACCATAACCTTGTTAGGTGTCAAATTAAATCATGCCACTATAACCTCTCCATGTGTCAGGAGAACAAAATCATGCACTAGAACCTCTTCAAGTGTCAAAAGAATATAATCATGCCACTATAACCTTTTCAAGTATCAGGTGAACAAAATCATGCCATTATAACCTTTTCAAGTGTCAAGCAAATAAAATGATGCCACTATAACCTCCTTAGGTGTCAAGCGAACATAATCATGCCACTATAACCTCTTCAACTATTAAGTGAACAGAATTAGGCCACTATAACCTCTTCAGGTCTCAGGCTATCAGAATCATGCCATTATAACCTCTTCAAGTGTTAAGGAAAATAAAATCATGCCACTATAAGCTCTTTAGGTGTCAAGAGAATAGAATCAAGCCACTATAACATCTTCAGGTGTCAAGCATAAAGAATCATGCCACTATAACCTCTTTAGGTGTTAGGCGAATAAAATCATGCCACTATAAACTCTTCAGGTGTCAAGCACATAGAATCAAGCCACTATAACCTCTTCTGGTGTCAGGTACAAAGAATCATGCCACTACAACCTCTTCTGGTGATGGGCGAATAAAATCGTGGCACTATAAACTCTTCAGGTGTCAGGCGAATAGAATCATGCCACTATAACCTCTTCAACAGTTAGGTGAATATTATCATGCCACTATAACCTTTTCAAGTGTCAAGAGAATATATTCATGCCATGATAACATTTTCAGGTGTAAAGTAAATACAATCATGTCACTATAACCTCTTCAAGTTTCATGAGAACAGAATCATACCACTGTAACCTCCTCAAGTGTTAGGAGAATAGAATCATGCTACTATAACCACTTCATGTGTCAAGCATGCAAAAATATGAAACTGTAACCTGTTTAGGTGTCGAGCAAGAAGAATCATGCCACTATAACCTCTTCAGAAGTTAAGTGAATAGAATCATGTGACTATAACCTAGTCAGGTATCAAGCAAACAAAATCATGCCACAATAACCTCTTCAAGTATTAGGCGAGCATAATTATGCCACTCTAACCTCTTCTAGTGTCAGGCTAGTAGAATCATGCCATTATAACCTCTTCAGGTGGTAGACAACCAAAATCATGCAACTATAACCACTTTAGGAGTCATGCAAACAGAATCATGCCATTACAACCTCTTCAGTTGTCAGGTGAATGAAATGTTGCCACTATAACCATTTCTGGTGTCAGGTGAATAAAATCTTGCCACTATAAGCATTTCATGTGTTAGGCGAATAGATTCATGCCCCTATAACGTCTTTAAGTGACCTTCGAACATAATTATGCCACTATAAACTCTTCAGGTGTCAGAAGAACAAAATCATGCCATTATAACCTTTTAAACTATTAGGCGAATAGGATAATGCCATTATGACATTTTCAGGTGTCAAGCGAATGGAATCATGTGACTATAAGGACTTGAGGTGTCGAGAGTGCAAAATCATAAAGCTAGAACCTGTTTAGGTGTCAGGCAAATAGGATAATACCACTATAACCTCTTCAAGTGTCAGGAAAATAGAATTATGCCATAATAACCTCTTTAAGTGTCTAGCGAGTAGAATTATAACACCATAACCTCTTTAGATGTTAGGTGAATAGAATTATATGACTATAACCTTGCCAAATGTCAAGCGAATAAAATCATGCCATAATAACCTCTTCAGGTGTTAGGCGAGTAATAAAATCATGCTACCATAACCTCTTCAAGTGTCAGGCTAGTAGAATTATGCCACTATAACCTCTTCAGGTGTCAAGAAAATAGAATCATAACACTATGACGTCTTCAACTATCAAGCGAATAAAATCATGCCATTGTAACCACTTCAGGTGTTGGGCGAGCAGAATCATGCAACTATAACCTGTTTAGGTTTTAGGTGAGAAGAATCATGCCACTATAGCCTTTTTAAGTGTTTGGCGAGCAGAATCACACCGCTATAACCTCTTTAGGTGCTAGGAAAATAGTATCATGCCACTATAACCTCTTTAACTGTTAGGTGACTAGAATCATGCCACTATAACTTGTTAAGGTGTCAAATGAAAAGAATCATTCCACTATAACCTCTTCAAGTGTAAGGCAAACAGAATCATGCTACTACAACCTTTTTCAGGTGTTAGACGAACAGCTTCATGCCATGATAACCTTTTTAGGTGTCAGGAGAACAAAATCATGCCATTATAAACTCTTCAAGTGTCAACATAATAGAATCATGCCACTGTAACCTCTTCAGGTGTCAATAGAAGAGAATCACACCATTATAACCTCTTCGTGTCTCAAAAGACTAGAATCAAGCCATTATTACCTGTTTCGGTGTCAAGTAAATAGAATCATGCCACTATAACCTCTTCAGGTGTGAGGCAAACAGAATAATGTCACCCTAACCTCTTCAAGTGTTAGGCGAATAGAATCATGCCACTATAACCTCTTTACCTGTTAGGCGAATAGAATCATGCCACTATAACATCTTTAGCTATCAAGTGTATAGGATCATGCCGCTATAACCTCTTCAAGGATCAGGGGAGTAGAATCATGCCACTATAACCACTTTAGGTATCAAATGGGTAAAATCATGCCACTATAACCTCTTTGTGTGTCAGGAGAATAAAATCATGCCACTATAACCTTTTCAGGTGTTTGGCAAATAGATTCATGCCATGATAACCTTTTCAAGTGTCAAATGAATAGAATCAGGCCACTATAACCTCTTCAACTATCAGAAGAAAAAAAATCATACGACTATAACCACTTCATGTGTCAACAGAATATAATCATGCCACCATAACCTCTTCAAGTGTCAGGAGAAGAGAATCATGGCACTATAACCTCTTCATGTCTTAAGAGAATAAAATCAAGTCACTATAACCTATTTAGGTGTCTGCCAAATAGAATCATGCTATTATAACCTCTTTTAGTGTTAGGAGAATTGAATCATGTCACTATAACCTCTTGAGGTGTCAGGCAAATAGAATCATGCCACTATAACCTCTTTACCTGTTAGGTAAATAGAATCATGCCATTATAACCTCTTTAGTTGTCAGGCATATAGGATCATGCTGCTATAACCTCTTCAAGGTCAAGGGAGTATAATCATGCCACTATAACCACTTCAAGTGTCAGATGGGAGAATCATGCCACTATAACCTCTTCACGTGTCAAGAGAACATAATCATACCACTATAACCTCTTTAGGTGTCAGGTGAACAAAATCATAGCACTATAACCTCCTAAGGTGTCAGGCGAACATAGTCATACCACTATAAGCTCTTTAGGTGTCAGGCAAAAAGAATCATGCCACTATAAGCTTTTCAGGTGTTAAGCGATTAGAATCATTCCACTATAACCTCTTCAGGTGTTAGGCGAATAGAATCATGCCATTATAACCTCCTTAATTATCAAGCGAACAGAATCATGCCACTATAACCATTTTAGGTATCAGGCAAATAAATTCATGCCATTATAACCTCTTTAGGTGTTAAGCAAACTTTATTATGCCACTATAAACTCTTTAGGTGTCAGACGAATAAAATCATGCTGGTATAACCTCTTATGGTGTTAGGCCAATCTGATAATGCCATTATAACCTCTTTAGGTGTCAAGTGAAGAGAATCATGCCACTATAAGCACTTCAAGTGTCAAGCAAGTAAAATTATGGAACTATAACATGTTTAGGTCTCAGGCGAGAAGAATCCTGCCACTATATCCTCTTTAAATGTTCGGCGAGTTGAATCATGCTACTATAACCTCTTTATGTGTCAAACAAATAGAATCATCAGACTATAACCTCTTCAAGTGTCAAGCAAATAGAATCATGCCACAATAACCTCTTTAGGTGTCATCCCACTATAACCTCGTCAGGCATCAGGCAAGCAGAATCATGCCACTATAACCCCTTCAGCTATCAAGCGAATAGGATTATGCCACTATAACCTCTATAGCTGTCAGGCTAGCAAAATCACACCACTATAACCTCTTTAGGTGTCAGGAAAATAGAATCATGCCACTATAACCTCTTCAGTTGTCCGGCATATAGGATCATGCCACTATAACTCTTCAGGTGTAAATGGAGTATAATAAATCCACTATAACCACTTTAGGTGTCAGGCGAACAGAATCATGCCATAATAACCTCTTCAGGTGTTAGGTGAGTAGAATTATGCCACTAGAACCTCTTCAAGTGTTAGGTGAGCAAAATGATGCCTCTCTAGCCTCTTCAGGTGTCTTTTGAGTAGAATAATGCAGTTATAAACTCTTCAGGTGTTAGACGAGCATAATCATGTCACTACAACCTCTTCAGGTGTTAGCTAGTAGAATCAAGCCGCTATAACCTCTTTATGTGTCAGACACATAGAATCATGTCATTATAACCTCTTCAGTTGTTAGGTGAACAAAATCATGCCACTACAACCTCTTCAGGTGGTAGTAAATAGAATCATGCCACTATAACCTCTTCAGCTGTCAAGCAAATAGGATCATGCCACTATAACCTCTTCAGGTGTTAGCAAATAGAATCATGCCACTATAACCTCTTCAGTTGTCAAGCAAATAGGATCATACCACTAAAACCTCTTAAGGTGTCAGGGGAGTAGAATCATGCCACTATAACCACTCCCAGTGTTAGGCAAGTAGAATCATGCCACTATAACCCCTTTAGGTGTCAAGCGAGTAGAATCATGCCACTATAACCTCTTCAGGTGTTAGGCGAGCAAAATTATGCCGTTATGACCCCTTAAGGTCTTTGAAAAATAAAATCATGGCACTATAACCTCTTCAGGTGTCAGCAAATAGAATCATGCCACTATAATCTCCTCAGCTCTCATGTAAATAGGATTGTGATGCTATAACCTCTTCAGTTCTCAAGGGAGTGGAATCATGTCACTATAACCACTCCAAGTGTTAAGCGAGTAGAATCATGCCACTATAACCTTTTTAGGTGTCAAGCAAACAGATTTAGGTGACAATAACCCTTCTAGGTGTTAAGCGAATAGAATCATGCCACCATAACCTCTTCAAGACTTAGGAGAACAAAATCATGCCATTATAACTTCCTTAAGTGTCAAGAGAACAAAATCATGCCATTGTAATCTCTTCATGTGTCAGGAGAATAAAATCATGCCACTATAACCTCTTCAGTTGTCAGGAGAATAAAATCATGCCCCTATAACCTCTTCAGGTGTTAGTTGAATAGAATCATACCACTATAACCTCTTTAAGTGCCAAGCCTTCAAAATCATGCCACTATAATCTCTTCAGGTGTTAGGCGAACATAATCATGCCACTATAACCTCTTTAATTGTCAGGCGACTAGGATCAAGCCACTATAACCATTTCAAGTGTCAAGGGAGTATAATCGTCCCCTTATAAGCAGTTCAAGCGTTAGGCAAGCAGAATCATGCCACTATAACCTCTTTAGGAGTCTGGCAAACATAATAATGCCACCATAACCTCTTAAGGTGTTAAGCAAACAAAATCATGCCACTATAACTTCTTCAGGTGTCAGGTGAATAGAATCATGCCATTACATCATTTTCAGGTATTAGGCGAGTTGAATCATGCCACGATAACCTCTTCAAGTGTCATGTGAATAGAATCATGCCATTATAATTTCTTCAGGTGTTAGGAGCATAGAATCATGCCACTATAACCTCTTCAACTATTAGGAGAACATAATCATGTCACTATAATCTCTTCAGGTGTCAAGAGAATAGAATTATGCCAATATAACCTCTTCAAGTTTCAAGAGAAAAAAATGATGCCAAGATAACCTCTTCAGGTGTCAAGTGAACATAATCATGCCATTATAACCTCTTCAGATGTCAAGAGAACTGAATTATGCCAATAAAACCTCTTTAGGTGTCAGGCAAATAGAATCATGCCATTATAACCTCTTCAGGTGTCAGGCAAAAAGAATTATGCTGCCATAACCATTTCTACTGCCAAGCAAATAAAATCATGCACTATAACTTCTTCAGGCATCAAGCGAGCACAATAATGCTATTATAAACTCTTTAGGTGTCGGATGAATAGAATCATGCCATTATAACCTCTTCAGATGTAGGATGAAAAGGATAATGCAACTATAACCTCTTAAGGTGTCAGTGAATAGAATCATGCCGTTATAACTTGTTCAAAGGTTATGTGAGCAGAATCATGCCACTATAACTTGCTTAGGTGTCACACAAATAGAATCATGCCACTATAGCCTCTTTTGGTGTCATGCAAAATAGAATCATGCCACTATAACCTCTTTAGGTGTCAAGCCAATAGAATCATGCCACTATAACCTCTTCAGATGTCAGCTATCGGGCGAATAGAATCATGCCACTATAACTACTTCAGGTGTTGGGCGAGCAAAATCATGGAACTACACCCTGTTCAGGTGTTAGGTAAGCAAAATCAAGCCACTATAACTTGTTTAGGTGTCACGCAAGTAGAATCATGCCACTATAACCTCTTTAGGTATCAGGCAAGTAGAATCATGCCACTATAATCTCTTCAGGTGTTAAGTAAACAAAATTATGCCACTATAACCTCTTCAGTTGTCAGGTGATTAGGATGGTGCCACTATAACTACTTTAGGCATCTGGCGAACAGAATCATGCCACTAGAACCTCTTCAAGTGTGAGGCGAATAGAATCACGCCACTATAACCTCTTCAGGTGTCAAGCGAAGAGAATTATGCCACTATAACCTCTTTAGGTGCCAGGCAAATAGAATCATGCCATTATAACCTCTTTAGGTGTCATGTGAATAGAGGCATGCCACTATAACCACCTCTAGTGTTAGGTGAATAGGATAATTCCACTTTAACCTCTTCAAGAATCAATCAAATAGAATCATGACTTTATAACCACTTCAGGTGTCAAGCTAATAGGATAATTCCACTACAACCTCTTTAGGTGTTAAGCAAATAAAATATTGCCACTATATCCACTTCAGGTGCTAGGTAAGCAGAATCATGCCAATATAATGTGCTCAGTTGTCAAGTGAGCAGAATCATGCCACTATAACATGTCCAGATGTTAGGCAAGCAGAATTATGCTACTATTAGTTCTTCAAGTGTCATGAGAATAGAATCATTCCACTATAACTTGCTCAGGTGTCAAGCGAATAGAGTCATGCCATTATAACTTCCTAGGTGTTAGGCGAATAGAATCATGCCACTATAACCTCTTCAGGTGTCAAGCCAACAGAATCATGCCATTATAACCTCTTCAGGTGTCGAGCCAACAAAATCATGCCACTATAACCTCTTCATGCATCAAGCAAATAGAATCATGCCACTATAACCACTTTAAGTGTCGGGCGAGCATAATCATGCAACTACAATTTGTTATGGTGTTGAATGAGCAAAATCATGCCATTATAACTTATTCAGGTGTCACGCAAGCAGAATCATGCCACTATAACGTCTTCAGCAGTCTAGCGAATAGGATCATGCCACTATAACCTCTTCAGGCATCAGGCAAATAGGATCATGCCACTATAACCTCTTTAAGTGTCAGGGAAATAGACTCATGCCACTATAACCTTCTCATGGATTAGGCAAATAAAATCATGCCACGATAACCTCTTCAGGTTTCAAGCAAATATAATCATACCACTATAACTTCTTCAAGTGTTAGGAGAAGAGAATCATGCCACTATAACTTCTTCAGGCTTTAGGTGAATAGAATCACGCCACTATAACCTCTTCAAGTATCAAGTGAACAAACTCATGCCACTAAAACCATCTCAGGTGTCACATGAATAGAATCATGCCATGATAACCTCTTCAAGTGTTAAACAAATAGAATCATGCCACTATAACCTCTTCAGGTGTTAGGAGAAGCATAATCATGCCACTATAACCTATTCAGGTGTTATGTGAACTAAATCATGCCACTATAACTTGTTCAGGTTTCACACAAGCATAACCATGCCACTATAGCCTCTTTAGGTGTCAAACGAAAAGAATCATGCCACTATTGTTAGTGATATGCACTAGGTCAATCATTTGATTATGCATTGACTTTCTTATTTTATTAATAAAGAGGTATTTCATTATCATTTGATTTTATGATAATTATATGAATGGTTAATTCTTACTAAGGCCATCAAGTATGTGACTTGATAGTAAAATCCTTAGATTAAAATAAGAGTTCTATTCTAATTATCCCTAGCCATTTATTCATTAAAGTATTAAGGCTAGTATGATGTTGATTGATGGTTATGTTTTACTAATCATGAATATGAGATATTAAGTCAACTCATAGGTACATGATGAGAGATCATGTACTGGATTGACCCACTATAAGAATACTACATAGAATATTATCATAAGTATTTCTCATCACAGTAATTTTATTTCGGTCCTTTGACCTTGAAATCATCATGGATTTCTACATAGCTATTTTATGTTTTGACACATTCTAACATTATCTTTAATCGGATGATTAAATTGGAATGTTGTTGGATATAAAATTAGTTATGTGAGGAATGTGAGTGATTCAGAAGGAATTTTTCCCTCATTAATATGAGAAAGATATCTATGGGCCCCTTGATGAGATAGACTAAAGAAAATTGCATGGCCATGCTGAAATGAATTGATAAAGAGTTATCATTTTCAGTCTACTTGGAATCAAGTCATAATATTGAACTATATAAGGATGACATTCTATGCCTTACATTCAATTAAGATATCATGTGATAAAGGGACAATAAAATTCATTGTAATTAGGTTATGTTGGATTATTGACTTCACATGACTTGGGTAGTCATAATGTCTTGCTATAGGCCACTTGTGACTTGTAGGCCTAAATAGAGATTTAGGCCCACTACCAATGTTATGTGAACCTATAGGGTCACACACTTAGAACAAACCCAAAGCGAATATGGGTTTAATAAGCCCAAAATAAACTATGTGGAAATAAATAATTAAAGTGTTTTATTTATTTATTTATTTATTTAAGATAAATGTTATTTTAAATAAATAAATAAGATATTATTTTTTATTTATTTTGAAACAAAATCAGAATATAATAAATGGAAAATTACCAAAAGTTCATTGGTAGGTGAAACCCTAATTTGGAGTCTATAAATATGTTATATTCTCTAGGGTTTCACACACTGGTTTTTCCTGCCTCCAAATTCGTTTTCTTTCTTCTTAGGAAACAAAGATAGAGTTTTTTTCTTTTGTTCTTGATTTGTGAGACAATCAAGGAGGTTGCTAGCACACACACTCCAATTCATTTTGTGAAGGGTTGTTCGTGTGGGCACCTATAGAGGACGCATCCTTTTGGAGACATCTTGATCCGAACAACCAAGCCAAAAAGCTTGAGGTAAGGTGTCACCGGTGTGAACCTCCTCTCATCCTTCTAGAAAATCTTGCCTTTTCTATGTTTTGGTAAGATTCTTGAAACCCTAGATTTAATCAAGTAGTCAAATTACATGGATCCAGACTTGGGTATGTGATAAAATTTTAATTTTTTCGCTGCATTTGTATTATGATACCCAACAACTATAACCTCTTTATGTGTAAAGCCAATAGAATTATGCTACTATAACCTCTTCAGATATTAAGCAAATAGGATCATGCCACTGTAACCTGTTCAGGCGTTAGGCAAATAGAATCATGCCATTATAACCACTTCAGGTATCGGGTGAGCATAAACATGCAACTATAACCTATTCAGGTGTTGGGTGAGCATAATCATGCCACTTGTTCAGGTGTCACACAAGCAAAGTCATGCCACTATAACCTCTTTAGGTGTCAGGTAAAAGAATCATGCCACTATAACCTCTTTAGGTGTCAGGCAAAAGAATCATGCCACTATAACTTCTTTAGGTGTCAAGCTAGCACAATCATGCCACTATAAACTCTTCAACTGTCAGGCAAATATGATCATGCCACTATAACCTCTTTAGGTGTCAGGTGAATAGAATCATGCCACTATTACCACTTCAGATGTCGAGTGAGTAGAATCATGTAGCTACAACTTGTTCACATGTTGGGTGAGCAGAATCATGCCACTATAACTTATTCAAGTGTCACACAAGTTGAATTATGCCACTATAACCTATTTAGGTGCTAAGCAAATAGAATCATGCCACTATATCCTCTTCAGGTGTCAAGCCAACAGAATCATGCCACTATAACCTCTTCAGCTTTCAAGAAAATAGGATCATGCCACCATAACCTCTTTAGGCGTTAGCTAAACATAATCTTGCCACGATAACCTCTTCAAGTGTCAAGCAAATAGACTCATGCCACTATAACCTTCTTAGGTGTTAGGCGAATAGACTCATGCCATGATAACCTCTTCATTTTGTTAAGAAAATAGAATCTTCCCACTATATCCTCTTCAGGAGTCAGTAGAAGAGAATCATGCCACTATAACCTCTTTAGGTGTCAAACGAATAAAATCATGCCATTTTAACCTCTTCAGGTGTCCTATGAATAAATTCATGCCACTATAACCATCTAGGTGTCAACAAATAAGATAATTCCACTTTAATCTATTCAACTGTCAATCGAATAGAATCATGCCACTATAACCACTTTAGGTGTCAAGCCAATAGAATCATGCCACTATAACCTCTTCAACTATCAAGCGAATAGGATCATGCTACTATAACCTCTTCAGGTGTCAATCAAATAGAATCATTCCACTATAACCTCTTCAGCTGTCAGGCGAATAGGATCATGCCGCTATAACCTCTTCAGGCATCAGGCGAATAGAATAATGCCACTATAACCTCTTCAAGTGTCAGGTGAACAGACTCATGCCACTATAACCTTCTGAAGTGTTAGGTGAATAAAATCCTTCCATGATAACCTCTTTAGGTGTCAAGTAAATAGAATCATGCTGCTATAACCTCTTCAAGTGTCAGGAGAAGAGTATCATGCAACTATAACCTCTTCAGGCATCAAACAAAGAGAATCATGCCACTATAACCACTTCGGGCATCGGGCGAGTATAATCATGCAACTACAACCTATTTAAGTGTTAGGTGAGCAGAATCATGCTACTATAACTAGTTCAGGTGTCACACAAATAGAGTCATGCTACTATAACCTCTTTAGGTGTCAGGCAATAGAATCATGCCACTATAATCTTTTTAAGTGTCAAGCTAGCAGAACCATGCCACTATAACCTCTTCTGGTTTAGGCAAATAGGATCATGCCAGTATAACCTCTTTAGGTGTCAAGAAAACAGAATCATGCCACTATTACCACTTCAGATGTCGAGTGAGTAGAATTATGCAACTATTGTTGGGGTTTCGTGATATAAACGCAGTAAAAAAATTAAAAATTTGTCACGTTTCCAAACCTGGATCCATGTAATTCTACTACTGAAGCGGGTTAGAATTGTATACCCTAGTCTCTAAGGACATAGATAGAGCAAGTAGGGTGTCGAACACTGGGAATTTACAAATTTTATATTAACCAAATAGATACTAAGATGGATAGGCGATTTATAAATAGTGAAATTTATTGGATTATTCTAACTATACTAATTAACTACTAACTATACTAAATAATCTAATTATCTAAGTATCAAATTAAATATTATTTGTTAGAACTACAATTTTGAATTAGCCAAAGAATTATAATGAATAATTAACACATGTAATGAATGGAGATTATGACCTAAAATCCTTAAGTGCAACTGTCGTTGTCAAATATGGGTATTTCTATCTAAAGTCTATAAGTGTTGTTGCATCATTATAGAGATAAATAAAAACCATGAAGTTCCTTGCCAATTCTTTAGCCCCTCAAAGTGGATTTCTTGTGTCCAGGTACTTTCCTAACCTTTAAGTGAATTCAATTATTTTTCCACCAAATTACCCCAACTGTCACTGTGAATAATTTGACTAACACATCATATATGGTGATCAAGCATATACAACTTAATTAAACACTCAATTGAAAGCAATTCATCATGCATTATAAAAATATATAATTCATTGGTTCATTCTTCCTTACAATTCTAACAAACAAAGGTTTAGCCAAGATACATGATTAAGAAAAAATAAAAGAAAATCAAATATAAAATAGAAAAAGGGAAAAGATAAGAGAAAAGATAAAACCCTTTTTACTAAGTCTTGGTGCTTGTAGTACTTTTCCTTTCTTAGCTTTGCCTTTTGTAATGATGACTAAATAACAAACTAACACTAATTTAGATAATAATAGAAAGAATTTCATTCAAGAAAGAATTTCATATATATCAATAGAAAGAAATTCCTCTTCTCTTTTCTCACTAAGACTATCTATTTATAGGCATTCACAATTGACTAGAAGGGACTAGAACTTTTGAGTTGGAATGGCTTCACTTAATGAAAAGTCATCTTCTTTTGCAGATGCTGTAACTTCAAGGGAAACTTACTCCATTAAGATGACTTTAACTCTCAAAATTTCCTTCATGAAAGTTCTATATCTTTGAGTTATCTTTCTAGAGAAACTTAAATCATCAAATTTGGGTTTCTATAGAAGAAATTATGACTGAAATACGAAAATTTCTTGAATCAGAATGTTCTAGACTTCTGCATTGTGCCGAGTCGGGACATGGGTGACAACTCGTGACAGAAGCTCTCTATTACGAGTCATGCCCATGGTGACGACTCGTGATAAGCTTCAATTGTCCAAAAATG
This sequence comes from Mallotus nudiflorus, assembly GCA_947683625.1. Taxonomy (NCBI): domain Eukaryota; kingdom Viridiplantae; phylum Streptophyta; class Magnoliopsida; order Malpighiales; family Euphorbiaceae; genus Mallotus; species Mallotus nudiflorus. The sequence continues at coordinate 607,071 of CANTUR010000592.1, read as the reverse complement.
ACTCCTTTTGCTCTCCAACTTGTTCTAATCAACTCCAAGTCTTTTCCAAGCATGAATTGAGCCTAAAACATGTATTTAACCTACATCATAAACCATAAAGATAAAAGAAATGAAAATAGTAACTTCATAGGAAAATAAGCACACTAAACATAAGAAAACTTAATGAAATTAAGACTAAACTACTATTAAATACTAAGGGTATTCGCATTATATCAACTACTTAATTAAATCTAGGATTTCAAGAATCTCACCAAAACGCAGAAGAGGCAAGACTTTCTAGAAGGATGAGAGGAGGTTCACACCGGTGACACCTTACCTTGAGATTTTTTGCTTTGGTTGTTCGGATCAACTCATCTCCAAAAGGATGCATCCTCTATAGGTATCCACACGAATAGCCCTTCACAAAATGAATTGGAGTGTGTGCTAGCAACTTTCTTGATTGTCTCACAAATCAAGAACAAAAGAAAAACTCTATGTTTGTTTTCTAGGAAGAGAGAAAACTATTTTTGGAGGCAAGGAAAAACAAAACTTTTTAAACCCTAGAGAATATAATATATTTATAGACTCCAAATTAGGGTTTCACCTACCAATGACCTTTTGGTAATTTCCTATTATATTCTAATTTTATTTTAAAAATAAATTAGAAATAATATCTTATTTATTTATTTAAAATAGCATTTACCTTAAATAAATAAAACACTTTAATTATTTATTTCCATAGAGTTTATTTTGGGCTTATTAAACCCATAATCATTTTGGGCTTGTTTTAAGTGCGTGACCCTGTAGGTTCACATAACATTGGCAGTGGGCCTAAATCTCTATTTAGGCCTACAAGTCATAAGTGGCCTCTAGCAAGACATTATGACTACCCAAGTCATGTAAATTCAATAATCTGACATAACCCAATTACAATGAATTTTATCGTCCCTTTATCACATGATATCTTAATTGAGCATAAGGCATAGAATGTCATCCTTATATAGTTCAATATTATGACTTGATTCCAAGTAGACTGAGAATAATAAATCTTTATCAATTCATTTTAGCATGGCCATGCAATTTCCTTCAATCTATCTCATCAAGGGGCCCATAGATATCTTTCTCATGTTAATGAGGGATAAATTCCTTCGAAATCACTTACATTCCTCACATAACTAATTTCATATCCAACAACATCCTATTTAATTTTCTGGTTAAAGACAATGTTAGAATGTGTCAAAACATAAAATAGCTATGTAGAAATCCATGATGATTTCAAGGTCAAAGGATCGAAATAAAATTACTGTGATGAGAAATACTTATGATAATATTCTATGCAGTATTCTCATAGTGGGTCAATCCAGTACATGATCTCTCATCATGTACCTGTGAGTTGACTTAATATCTCATATTCATGATTAGTAAAACATAACCATCAGTCAACATCATACTAGCCTTAATACTTTAACATTTATATAATTAATAAATAGCTAGGGATAATTAGAATAGAACTCTTATTTTAATCTAAGGGTTTTACTATCAAGTCACATACTTGATGGCCTTAGTAAGAATTAACCATTCATATAATTATCATAAAATCAAATGATAATGAAATACCTCTTTATTAATAAAATAAGAAAGTCAATGCATAATCAAATGATTGACCTAATGCATATCACTAACAATCTCCCACTTGCACTAGGCCCAATCAACATCGTATCGAATACATATGGACCTAGTATGACTCTCATGTTTAGGCTATGGAAGAGGCTTAGTTAGTGGATCAGCAACATTATCATTTGTAGGTACTCTGCATATCTTGACGTCTCCTCTCTCAATGATTTCTCGAATGAGATGATAACGCCTGAGTATGTGTTTGGATCTCTGATGTGATCTAGGCTCCTTAGCTTAGGCTATATCTCCATTATTGTCACAATACAAGTTCATTGGTATGATATACTAGGAACAACACCTAGTCCTGTTATGAACTTCTTGATCCAAACAGCCTCTTTAGCTGCAGCTGAGGCAGCTATGTACTCAGCTTCTGTTGTAGAATCAGCAACAGTGTCTTGCTTGGAACTCCTCCAGCTCATTGCACCTCCATTCAAACAAAACACATATCTTGATTGTGATCAAACATCATCCTTGTCAGTTTGGAAGCTGGCATTTGTGTAACCATTTACAACTAGCTCATCTTCCTAACCACCATACAGTAAAAATGCATATTTAGTTCTTCTCAAGTACTCAAGGATATTTTTAACTGTTGTCTAGTGACTTTCACTTAGGTTTGACTGGTATCTGCTCATTGTGCTTAAGGCATATGAAACATCAGGTCGAGTACACAACATTGCATACATGATAGATCCAATAGCAAAAGCATATGGAATCTTACTTATACGGTCTTGCTCATCTTGTGTCATAGGACACTGAGTCTTACTGGGACTAATGCCATATGACATTGGCAAGAATCCTCTCTTGGAATCTTGCATACTAAACATGTTCAATACCTTATCAATATAAGTGCTTTGACTTAGGCCAATAAGCCTTTTAGATCTATCTCTATAAATCTTGATGCCTAATTTATAAGCAGCTTCACCTAAGTTTTTCATTGAGAAACAATTCCCTAACCATGATTTAACATTTTATAAAATAGGGATATCATTTCCAATGAGTAGTATGTCATCCACGTACAACACTAAAAACATAATAACACTCCCATTAACTTTCTTATATACACAAGGTTCATCATCATTTTTAATGAAGCCAAATTCTTTGATTGCTTCATCAAAATGAAGATTCCGATTCTGAGATGGTTACTTCAATTCATAAATGGATCTTTGAAGCTTGCATACCTTTCCAGAATTCTCATGACTAACAAAACCCTATGGTTGTGTCATGTACACATCCTCAAGTAAGTTTCCATTAAGAAATGTTGTTTTGACATCCATTTGCTCTATTTCATAATCATAGTATACAGCTATGGCAAGGAGAATTCGAATAGATTTTAGCATAGCCACTAGTGAAAGGGTTTCATCATAGTCTATACCATGTGTTTGTTTGAAACCTTTTGCAACTAGTCCTGCCTTAAAGGTATGTACATTGCCATCCATGTCAAATTTTCTTTTTAAAAACCCATTTGCACCCAATAGTTTTTAAACCATCATTTTGGTCAATCAAGGTCCATACTTGGTTATCATACATGGATTGCATTTCTGATCTCATGGCTTCAAGCCATTTCTCAGAGTCAGGACTATTTATGGCCTCCTGATAGGATGTGGGCTCATTTTGATCCATAATTAACACATCATTATAATTGGTTATGAGAAATCCATATCTCATGGGGATTTGACGTGTCCTACCAGACTTCCTTTGGCCTTCTTGTACTTGTGCAAGCTCAACAACTACTTGTTGATTCAGTTACGATTCCATATTAGGTACAATGCTATTTTGTGGGCCTTGAATTTCTTCAAGTTGCACTGTGCTCTTACTGGTTCCTTTGGAAATAAACTCTCTTTCCAAGAATATACCATTCTGAGACAAACACTTTATTCTGAGATGCATTGTAGAAGTAATATCCTTTAGTTTCTTTAGGACATCCCATAAAAAGGCATTTGTCATATTTGGGTGCTAATTTATCTGAGATTTCATGCTTCATAAAAGCATTACATCCCCAAATCTTACGAAAAGATAAACTGGGAGTTTTTCCAGTCCATTTCTTATATGGTATCTTTTCAACTGCCTTCGATGGAACTATATTCAAAATGAATGCAACAGTTTCTAAAGCATATCCCCAAAAAGAGATTGGAGGATCAAATTGACTCATCATAGATCGAACCATATCCAATAGAGTCCGATTTCTACGTTCAAACACATCATTCCATTTTGGTGTACCTAGAGGAGTCAATTGTGAAATAATCCCACAATCTTTAAGATGATCTATAAATTCTTGGTTTAAATATTCACCACCTCGATCAGATCTTAGTTTTTTAATATTTTTACCAAGTTGATTTTATACTTCATTCTTGAAAATTTTGAAATTTTCTAAAGATTCAGATTTATGTTTCATTAGATAAAGATAACCATATCTACTGAAATCATTTGTGAAAGTTATGAAGTACTGAAAACCTCCTCTAGCAGTTGAGCTTAATGGTCCACATACATCAGAATGTATTAGGCCCAATAAGTCATTAGCCCTCTCACTCTGTCTAGTAAAAGGTGTTTTAGTCATTTTTCCAAGTAAATAAGATTCACATATATCAAATGATTCATAATCAAATGAATTTAAAAGCCCATTTTGGTGTAACTTTAAAATGCGTTTCTCATTTATATGGCCTAAATGACAATGCTAGAGATAGGTCGAGTTTAAGTCATTAGATTTAGACTTCTTTGTATCTATGTTATAGATTGGGATTTCATTAGTGTCTTCAGCATCTAAAACATAAAGTCCACTAGTGCATGGAGCATATCCATAGAAAATGTTATCCTGATAAATATTCCATTTATTATTCTTAATAATAAATTCAAACCCTTTCTTGTCCAAACAAGAAACAAAAATAATATTCCTATGCATAGTAGGTACATAATAACAATTTTCTAAAGATAAAACAAGTCCACTAGGAAAAGGTAATTCATAAGTTCCTACAGCTAAAGCTGCAACTCTTGCTCCATTGCCAACTCGTAGGTACACTTTGCCTCTTGCCAATGATCTACTCCTTTTTAGACCCTGCACATTTGTACAAATGTGAGATCCTGATCCAGTATCTAATACCCAAGAATCAGAAACATAATCAGAAGTAGATAGATTTAATTCTATAACATGAATACCTAAAGAGGTAGTCTCACCACCCTTTTTCTTCTTCAGATCATCCAAATAGAGCTTTCAATTTCTTTTCCAATGGCCTGGCTCATTACAGAAAAAGAAAATTCCTTCCTTTGTTTTGGGCTTAGCTTTGGATTTGGGCTTGGGCTTCTAAAAGCCTTTAAAGACCTTTCCCTTGCCCGTTCCAACCCTTTTCATCCCCTTTCCCTTATTGACCATGAGAACATCCTTCGTGTTACTCTTGATGTTCCTTTCAGTAGTTTTCAACATCCCATACAACTTTGAAACAGTCTTCTCCATACTATGCATATTGTAATTCATAACGAATCTATCATAAGCTTCAGGCAAATATTGGAGAATAATATCCATAGCCAGTTCTTGTTCAATCTTAAGACCAAGCTTGTCCAAGTGGTCAAGATGACCCTTTATCTTGAGAACATAAGGACTGATAGAGCTGCCAGTAGTCAGCTTGTAGGAAAGCAATGCCCTGATGGTATTGAACCTTTCAATTCTAGCTTTCTTTTGTAACATTTCCTTGAGATGGCCTATCATAATATAAGCCTTCATTTCCATCAGCTGCTTTTGTAGCTCAAACTCCATACATCCAAGCATAACACAAGTGACATCCATAGAATCATTGAGATGCTCATTATAAGCATCCCTTTGTGCTCTAGGAGCATTGGCAGCTGGTTCCTCATGGATGGGTTGATTAAGGATGTATTCCTTTCTCTTATGCCTAAGAACATTTCTTAGGTTTATGTACCAGTCAAGAAAGTTAGTCCCATTGAGCTTATCTTTCTCAAGGATCGATCATAGCGACATGGTAGATGTAGTGTTTTGAAGTCATTTTCTACAACAAACATATGCAAAGTCCATTTAGTATTTTATTAAATATGTATAAGGCATAATTAAAAACTCCCACTAAATTTACTGAAATCAATAACCCTCTAAGTTAATTTTACAAATTTTAGTGGGCCAAGATCCATATTTCACCATACTCTAAGTGAGCTTTGGCTCATCGCCTAAAATATGGTTATTTAGGTAGACAACTCTTATCAATTACATCTCATGTAACTCTTGGATGGTATGGGATTTGACATCACATGTCATGGCTTAAAATTCCATCTAATGCCCTAGGTCTAAAATCATTTTGATAACCTAGTTAAGTAAAATCATATCAAACGTTTGGATAGCACCACTATCCAACTTGCCTTCCTCGGATAAATTTATACACCCTGCTTTGGCAGGCCCATATATAATAATCTAAGGCTTGACAAGTGTTGAATTTATGGGAGGCATTATAATGACTTAATATTAAATGAGGGTTCGTCTTTATTTAATCTTGTTTAGTTATGGTTATGTTGTATTGCATGGTATTATATGGCATCACATACATAACAAATAAAATAAATGTGACATAGCATGGCCCAAATCTATGTTGATCTTCATAAGCCAATATGAAGCTCAAAGGTCAAACCTAGGTAATATTACAAATACAAATTGAGCCTCCAACTTGGATCTCTATCTTCTACCATGGATCTCCTTCTTTGGTTCCCACCTTGGATCTCCATCTTGGGCCTTCAACTTGAATTTCACCATGGGTCTTGATTTACATAAATTGTCATAATTTATTATACACTATTCTAATAAAATAAATACAATAAAACAAAAATGACTTGCAGGCCGTATTTAAAATTACAACCCATAAAAATTAAATCCAATCACATTGGTCTAAGGGCCATGCTATGCACCATGCATAAAACAAAAAAAATGTATAACATAATAATCTATTTAGTTAGCAAATCCAATTATTATGTTAAAAATAAAATAATGTGACAATTCTTTTGTGGTCGTAAGGGCAGCACCCTGGGTGGCAGTCCCGCTGGCCAGTCAGCGGGTCTAACGGTAAACACTTTACCTTAGTTCTTTGGTGAATTGCCTTTCAAATTTCTAAACATTAATGAATTTTCGTAATCAAATTACTATAAAATCAAAATTGTTGAAAAATAGACAAAATGCTCAATTAAAACAACCACCATGAAACCCTAATTCAAGGAAGCAACTAACCAATGTTCGTAATCAAATTACTGAATTAGCTGCTGCCTAAAACAACATCACTTTCTATAAACAGCTTACAGTTTGAAAAATTCTATTCAAAACATATCAAAAACAATTTTTAGTTTTTCATAAAAACATCTATGCTAGTAGCTGATTTTGATCACAATAAAAAATCACAATAAAAAGGGCAATAAACATATCAATTCGTATACTTATACAAATTCGACTTTGCCTGTGCATCAGGTCACAAGGCCGTGTGCAACATGCGTATGGCCGTGCTACCTGATTGACGTCGTATCATGCACGGCCGTGCTACCTACTAGCACAGATTATACTTAATTCATTTTTCATGAAACAGCATCCTGTATTCAAAAAATCAAACACTACTTTTAGTTTAATAACATTAAACCATTACAAACATTAATCAAATTAATGTTTAATTCCGTTTTCAAATTGATTACTAAGAATTGTCATAAAACAAATCATAAACCTTTTTTTTTATAATTTTGAAAACCCTTTTCAAAATGAATCATAAACCCTAACATATATCACATATACATAGAATCAATTAATCAAATTACAAGTGGCTCTGATACCACTGTTGGGGTTTCGTGATATAAACGCAATGGAAAAATTAAAAATTTATCACGTTCCCAAACATCGATCCATGTAATTCGACTACTTGATTAAATCTAGGATTTCAAGAATCTCACCAAAACGCAGAAGAGGCAAGATTTTCTAAAAGGATGAGAGGAGGGTCACACTGGTGACACCTTACCTCGAGCTTTTTTGCTTTGGTTGTTCAGATCAAAATGTGTCCAAAAGGATGCGTCCTCTATAGGTATCCACATGAACAACCCTTCACAAAACGAATTGGAGTGTGTATTAGCAACTTTCTTGATTGTCTCACAAATCAAGAACAAATGAAAAACTCTATGTTTGTTTTCTCAGAAGAGAGAAAACCGTTTTTGGAGGCAAGGAAAAATAAAACTTTTTAAACCCTAGAGAATATAACATATTTATAGACTCCAAATTAGGGTTTCACCTACCAATGACCTTTTGGTAATTTCCTATTATATTCTGATTTTGTTTTAAAAACAAATCAGAACTAATATCTTATTTATTTATTTTTTTAAAATAACATTTATCTTAAATAAATAAACAAATAAATAAATAAATAAATAAAACACTTTAATTATTTATTTCCATAGATTTTATTTTGGGCTTATTAAACCCATAATCGTTTTGGGCTTATTCTAAGTATGTGACCCTGTAGGTTCACATAACATTGGTAGTGGGCCTAAATCTTTATTTAGGCCTACATAGTGATAAGTGGCCTCTAGTAAGAAATTATGACTACCCAAGTCATGTGAAGTCAATGATCTGACATAACCTAATTATAGTAAATTTTATCATCGCTTTATCACATGATATCTTAATTGAACATAAGGCATACAATGTCATCCTTATATAGTTCAATATTATGACTTCATTCCAAGTAGACTGAGAATGATAAATCTTTATCAATTCATTTTAGCATGGCTATGTAATTTCATTCAGTCTATCTCATCAAGGGGCCCATAGATATCTTTCTCATATTAATGAGGGATAAATTTCTTCTAAATCACTCACATTCCTCACATAACTAATTTCATATCCAACAACATCCTATTTAATTTTCTGGTTAAAGACAATGCTAGAATGTGTCAAAACATAAAATAGCTATGTAGAAATCCATGATGATTTCAAGATCAAAGGATCGAAATAAAATTACTGTGATGAGAAATACTTATGATAATATTCTATGCAGTATTCTTATAGTGGGTCAATCCAGTACATGATCTCTCATCATGTACCTATGAGTTGACTTAATATCTCATATTCATGATTAGTAAAACATAACCATCAGTCAACATCATACTAGCCTTAATACTTTAACATTTATATAATTAATAAATGGCTAGAGATAATTAGAATAGAACTCTTATTTTAATATAAGGGTTTTACTATCAAGTCACATACTTGATGGCCTTAGTAAGAATTAACCATTCATATAATTATCATAAAATCAAATGATAATGAAATACCTCTTTATTAATAAAAAATGAAAGTCAATGCATAACCAAATGATTGACCTAGTGCATATCACTAACAACTACAACCTGTTCAGGTGTTAGGTGAGCAAAATCATGCCACTATAACTTGTTCAGGTGTTACATAAGCAGAATCATGCCACTATAACCTCTTTAGGTGTCAGCCAAATAGAATTATGCCACTATATCCTCTTCAAGTGTCAAGCCAACATAATCATGCCACTATAACCTCTTCAGCTATCAGGCAAATAGGATCATGCCACTATAACATGTTCAGACGTTAGACAAACATAATCTTGCCACTATAACCTCTTCAAGTGTCAGGCGAATAGACTCATGTCACTATAACCTTCTTAGGTGTTAAGCGAATAGACTCATGCCACGATAACCTCTTCATTTGTCAAGAAAATAGAATCTTCCCACTATATCATCTTTAGGTGTCAGGAGAAGAGAATCATGCCACTATAAGTTCTTCAGGTGTTCAGAAAATAGAATCATGCCACTATAACCTCCTTAGGTGTCAGGCAAGGAGAATTATGCCACTATAACCTCTTTAGGTGTCATGCGAATAGAATCATGCCAATATAACCTCTTCAAATGTCCTACGAATAGTGTCATGCCAGTATAACCACCTTAGGTGTTAGTGAATAGGATAATTCCACTTTAACCTCTTCAAGTTTCAATCGAATAGAATAATGCCACTATAACCACTTTAGGTGTCAAACCAATAGTTTCATGCCACTATAACCTCTTTAGCTGTCAGCTGAATAGGATCATGCCACTATAACCTCTTCAGCTGTCAATCAAATAGAATCATGCCACTATAACCTCTTTAGTTGTTAAGTGAATAGGATCCTGCCACTATAACCTCTTCAGGCGTTAGGCGAATAGAATCATGCCATTATAACCTCTTCAAGTGTTAGGTGAACAGACTCATGCCACTATAACCTTCTAAAGTGTCAGGCGAATAAAATCCTACTATGATAACCTCTTCAGGTGTCAAGCAAATAGAATCATGTTGTTATAACCTCTTCAGCTGTCAGGTGCCACTATTACATCTTTAGGCATCAAGCAAACAAAATCGTGCTACTTCTTTGTCTTTAAGTATTAGCGAATAGACTTATGCCACTATAACCTTCTCAGGTGTCAGGGGAATAGAATTATGTTGTGAGAACCTCTTCAGATGTCAAGCAAATAGAATGATGCCACTATAACCTCTTCAGGTGTTAGGAGAAGTAGAATCATGCCACTATAACCTGTTCAGGTGTTATGGGAGTAGAATCATGCCACTATAACTTGTTCAGGTGTCACACAAGCAGAATCATGCCACTATGACCTCTTCAGTAGTTAGACAAAAAGAATCATGCCACTATAACCACTTTAGGTGTCGAGCAAGCATAATCATGCAACTATAACCTGTTTAGGTATTGGGTGAGTAGAATCATGCCACTATAACTTGTTCAGGTCTCACACAAGTAGAATCGTGCCACTATAACCTCTGTAGGTGTTAGGCAAATAGAATCATGCCACTATGACCTCTTCCGGTGTCAAGCCAATAGAATACAACTATAACCTCTTCAACTGTTAAGAAAATAGGATCTTCCTACTATAACCTTTTCACGCATTAGGCGAATATAATCATGCCACTATAACCACTTCATGTGTCAGGCGAGCAGAATCAAGCAGCTACAACCTGTTTAGGTGCTAGGTGAGTAGAATCATGCCACTATAACTTGTTCAGGTGTCAAGCAAGAAAAATCATGCCACTATAACCTCTTTAGGTGTCAGGTGAATAGAATCATGCCACTATAACCTCTTTAGGTGTCAGGTGAATAGAATCATGCCACTATAACCTCTTGAAGTGTCAAGCCAATAGAATCATACCACTATAACATCTTTAGCAGTCAAGTGAATAGAATCATGCCACTATGACCTCTTCAGGCATCAAGTGAACAAAATCATGCCACTATAACCTCTTCAAGTGTCAGGTGAACAAACTCATGCCATTATAACCTTCTAAAGTGTCAGGCAAATAGAATCAAGTCGTGATAACCTCTTTACGTGTCAAGTAAATAAAATCATGCCACTATAACCTCTTCAGGTGTCAAGAGAACAAAATCATGTCACTATAACCTCTTCAAGTGTTAGGAGAATAGAATCATGCCACTATAACCTCTTCAGTTGTAAGGAAAACAGAATCATGCCATTATAACCTCTTCAAGTGTCATGTAAATAAAGTCATGCCACTATAACCACCTCAAGTGTCAAGCGTATTGGATAATTCCACTTTAACCTCTTCAGGTGTCAATCGAATGGAATCATGCCACTATAACCCCTTCAGGAGTCAGGCGAATAGGATAATTCTATTACAACCTCTTCAGGTGCCAAGAGAATTAAATAGGGCCACTATGTCCACTTCATGTGTCAAGCAAGTTGAATCATGCCACTATAACCTAGTCAGGTGTCAAGTGAGCATAATAAACCTGTTCATGTGTCAAGCAACTAGAATCATGCCACTATTACCTCTTCAGGTATCATGCAAATAGAATCATGCCGCTGTAACTTGTTTAGGTGTCAAGCGAATAGAATCATGCCCCTATAACCTCTTAGGTGTCAAGCGAATAAAATCATGCCGCTATAACCTCTTAAGGTGTCAAGAGAACAGAATCATGCCAATATAACCATTTCAAGTGTCAGTTGAACAAAATCTTGCCACTATAACCTCTTCAATTGATAATCGAATAGAATCATGCCACTATAACCATTTCAGGCGTCAGGGGAATATAATTATGCCACTATAACCTCTTGAGGAGTCAAGCGAACATTATTGTGCCACTATAAATTCTTCAGGTGTTAGACAAATAGAATCATGCTGCTATAACTTCTTCAGGTACTAGGCCAATTGAATAATGCCATTATAACCTCTTTAAGTGTCAATCAAGCAAAATCATGGAACTATAACCTGTTTAGGTGTCAAACGAGAAGAATCATGCCACTATATCTTTCTCAAGTGTCTATTGAGTATAATCATGCCACTATAACCTCTTCATATGTTAGGTGAATAGAATCATCATACTATAACCTCTTCAAGTCTCAAGCGACTAGAATCATGCCACAATAACCTCTTTAGGTGTCAGCAGGCAAAATTATGCCACTATAACCTCTTCAAGTGTAAGGCGAGTAAAATCATGCCACTATAACCTCTTTAGCTGCCAGGTGAATAGGATCATGCCACTATAACCTCTTTAAGTGTCAGGATAGTAGAATCATGATTCTATAACATCTTTAGGTGTGAAGCAAATAGAATCATGCCACTATAACCTCTTCAACTATCAAGCGAATAGGATCATGCCACTATAACCTCTTCAGGTGTCAATGGAGTAGAATTAATTCACTATAACCACTTTAAGTGTCAGGCAAATAGAAGCATGCCATAATAACCTCTTATGGTGTCAGTGAGCATAATCATGCCACTAAAACCTCTTCATGTATTAAGCGAGAAGAAACATGCCACTATAATCTCTTTAGGTGTCAGGCAAGCAGAATTATGCCACTACAACCTCTTCAGGTGTTAGGCTAGCAGAATCATGCCAATATAATCTCTTCAGGTGTCAAGTAAGAAAAATCATATCATTATAACCTCTTTAATTGTTAGGCAACTAGAATCATGCCATTATAACCTCTTCAACAGTTAGCAAACAAAATCATGCCACTATAACTTCTTCTACTATCAAGCGAATAGGATCATGCCACTATAACCTCTTCAAGTGTCAGGGGAGTAAAATCATTCCACTATAACCACTTCAAGTGTCAGGTGAGCAGAATCATGCCATTATAACCTCTTTAAGTGTCAGGTGAACATAATCATTCTACTATAACCACTTCAGGTGTCGGGCGAGCAGAATCATACAATAATAACCTATTTAGGCGTCAGGTGAGAAAAATCATGCCACTATAAACTCTTCAAGAGACTAGCAAGCATAATCATGCCATTATAACCTCTTCAGGTGTCAGGCGAGTAGAATCATGTCACTATGACCTCTTAAGGTCTCTAGCAAAAAAAATCATGCCACTATAACCTCTTTAGATGTTAGGGGAATAGAATCATGCCATTATAACCTTTTCAGGTGTCAAGGAAATAAATTCATGCCAAGATAACCCTTTCAAGTGTTAAGCGAATAGAATGATGCCACTATAACCTCTTTAGGTGTGAGGAGAATAGAATCATGCCATTGTAATCTCTTTAAGTGTTAAGAGAATATAATCATGCCACACTATAACCTTTTTTGGTGTCAAGAGAACATAATCATGCCACTATAACCTCTTTAGGCATTAGGCGAACAAAATCATACCACTATAAACTCTTCAAGTGTCAAGCTATTAGAATCATGCCGCTATAACCTCTTCAGGAGTTAGGCAAATAGAATCATGCCACCATAACCTCTTCAAGTGTCAGGCGAACAGAATCATGCCACTGTAACCTCTTCAATCATAAGGCGAATAGGATCAAGCCACTATAACCTCTTTAGGTGTCAAGGGAGTAGAATTATGACACTATAAGCACTTCAAGCATCAGGCGAGTAGAATCATGCCACTATAACCTCTTCAGGTGTCAGGTGAACAAAATAATGCCACCATAACCTCTTAAGGAGTCAGGCAAATAGAATCATGCCACTATAACCTCTTTAGATGTCAGGTGAATAGAATCATGCCACTATAACCTTTTCAGGTGTTAGGCGAACAGAATCATGGCATTATAAGCTCTTCAGGTGTCATGCGAATAGAATCATGCCACTACAATCTCTTCAGGTGTTAGGAGAATAGAATCATGCCACTATAACCTCTTAAGTTGTTAAGAGAACAAGATCATGCCACTAGAACCTCTTTAAGTGTCATGAGAATAGGATCATGCCAGTATAACCTTTTCAAGTTTCAAGAGAACAGAATCATACCAAGATAACCTCTTTAAGTGTCAAGCAAACAGAATAGAATCATGTTAATATAACCTCTTCAGGTGTCAGGACAATAGAATTATGCCAATAAAACCTCTTTAGGTGTTAGGTGAATAGAGTCATGCCACTACAACCTCTTCAGGTGTTAGGCAAAAAGAATCATGCCACTATAACCATTTCATATGTCAAGTAAATAGAATCATTCCACTATAACTTCTTTAGCTATCAAGTAAACATAGTCATGCCATTATAAACTCTTCAGGTGTCAGATGAACACAATCTTGCCATTATAACCTCTTAAGGGGTCAGGCGAATAAGATAATGCCACTATAACCACTTAAGGTGTTAGCGAATAAATTCATGCTACTATAACCACTTCAGGTGTCAAGCAATCAAAATCATGCCATTATAACCTATTTAGGTGTCATATGAGCAGAATCATGCCATGATAACTTGTTCAGGTGTCACGTAAGCAAAATCATGCCACTATAACCTCCTTAGGCATCAGGTGAATAGAATCATGCCACTATAACCTCTTCAGCTATCAAGTGAACAAGATCATGCCACTATAACCTCTTCAGGCATCAGGCAAATATAATCATGCCACTATAACCACTTCAGGTGTCAGGAGAGCAAAATCATGCAAGTACAAACTGTTCAGGTGTTGGGTGAGCAGAATCATGCCACTATAACTTGTTCAGGTGTCATACAAGTAGAATTATGCCACTATAACCTCTTTAGGTGTTAGGTAAATAGAATCATGCCACTATAACCTCTTTAGGTGTCAAGCTAATAGAATCACGCCACTATAACCTCTTTAATTGTCAAGCAAAAAGGATCATGCCACTGTAACCTCTTTAGGCATCAAGCGAACAGAATCATGCCACTATAACCTCTTCAAGTGTCAGCGAACAGACTCATGCCACTATAACCTTCTCAGGTGTCAGGCGAAATGAATCATACCATGATAACCTCTTTAGGTGTCAAGTAAATAGAATCATGCCATTATAACCTCTTCAAGTGTCAAGAGAAGAGAGTTTTGCCACTATAACCTCTTCAGGTGTCAGGCAAAGAGAATAATGCCACTATAACCTCTTTAGGTGTCAGGCAAAGAGAACAATGCCACTATAACCCCTTCAGGTGTTAACAAATAGAGTCATGCTATTATAACCTCTTCAGGTGTCATACGAATAGAATCATGCCACTATAACTAACTCAGGTGTCAATCAAATAGGATAATTCCACTTTAACCTCTTCATATGTCAATCGAATAGAATCATGCCACTATAACAACTTCAAGTGTCAAGCTAATAGAATCATGCCACTATAACCTCTTCCACTATTAGGCAAATAAAATATTTCCACTATATCCACTTCAGGTGTCAAGCAAGCAGAATCATGGCACTATAATGTGCTCAAGCACCAAGCGAGCATAATCATGCCATTATAACCTATTTAGGTGTCAGGTAAGCATAATCATGCCACTATTACCTCTTCAGGTGTCATGCGAACAAAATAATGCCACTATAACTTGTTCAAGTGTTAGGCGAATAAAATCATGCAGCTATAACCTCTTAGGTGTCAGGCGAACAGAATCATGCCACTATAACCTCTTTAGGTGTCAAGAGAATAGAATGATGCCGCTATAACCTCTTTAGGTATCAAGCAAACAGAATTAGGCCACTATAAACTCTTTAGGTGTCAAAGGAAAAAATTCATGCCACTATAACCTCATTAGGTGTCATGCAAACAAAATCATGCTGTTATAACCTCTTCAGGTATCAGGTGAATAGAATCATGCCACTATAACCTGTTCAGGTGTCCGGCGAACTAAATCATGCCACTGTAACCTCCTCAAGTGTTAAGAGAACATAATCATGCTACTATAACTTCTTTAAGTGTCAGGCGAATAGAACCATACCACTATAACCTCTTTAGGTGTCAGGCAAATAGAATAATGCCACTATAACCATTTCATATCTCAAATGAATAGAATCACACCACTATAACTTCTTTTGGTATCAGGTGAACACAGTCATGCCATTATAAACTCTTCAGGTGTCAGACGAATAAAATCATGCCACTATAACCTCTTCAAGTGCCAGGCGAAAAGGATAACACCACTATAACCTCTTCAGGTGTTAGGTGAACAAAATAATGCCACTATAACCACTTTAGGTGTCTAACAAGCATAACCTGTTTTAGCATCAAGCAAGAAGAATCGTGCCATTATAACCTCTTTATGTATTTGGCAAGCAGAATCATGCCACTATAACCTCTTTAGGTGTCAGGAGAATATAATCATGCCATTATAACCTCTTAAGGTGTCAGGCGAGCGAAATCATGCTAGTATAACCCCCTAAGGTGTCAGGCAAATAGAATCATGCCACTATAACCACTTTAGGTGTCAGGCGAACATAATCATGCCACTATGACATTTTCAGGTCTCAAGCGAATAGATTCATGCCATGATAACCTTTTAAGGTGTCAAGTGAATAAAATCATGCCATTAAAACCTTTTCAGGTGGCAGGAGAACACAATCATGCCATTATAACCTCTTTTTGTGTCAGGAGAACTGAATCCTACTGCTGTAACCTCTTCAAGTGTCAGGACAATAGAATCATGGCACTGTGGCCTCTTTAGGTGTCAAAAGAATAGAATCATGCCACTATAACCTCTTCAGGTATCAAGTAAGCATAATCATGCCACTATAACCTCTTCAAGTGTCATGCAAACAAAATTATGCCACTATAACCTCTTCAACTGTCAGTCAAACAAAGTCATGCCACTATAATCATTTTAGGTGTCAAGTGAGGAGAATCATGCCACTATAACCTCTTCAGGTGTCAGGTGAACACAATTATGCCACTATAAACTCTTTAGGTGTCAGATGGATATAATCATGCTATAATCTCTTCAGGTGTCAGACAAATAGGATAATACTACTATAACCTCTTTAGGTATCATGCAAATACAATCATGCCACTATAACCACTTCAGGTGTCAAGCAAGCAGAATCATGAAACTATAACTTGTTTAGGTGTCAGGCGAGAAGAATCATGCCACTACAATCTCTTCAAGTGTCTAGCGAGCAAAATCATGCCACTATAACCTCTTTAGATGTCAGGCGAATAGAAGTATGCCACTATAACCTCTTTACATGCCAAGCAAACAAAATAATGTGTTGATAACCTCTTCAGGTGTCAGGCGAGCAGAATCATGCCACTATAACCTCTTCAGGTCTCAACAAGTAGAATAATGCCACTATAACCTCTTCAGGTGTCAAACGAATAAAATTATGCCACTATAACCTCTTTAGGTGTCAGGCTAGCAAAATCATGCCACTATAACCTCTTCAAGTGTCAAGGAAATATAATCATGCCACTATAACCTCTTCAAGTGTCAGGAAAAAAAATCATGCCACTATAACCTCTTTAGCTCTTAAGCAAACAGAATCATGCCACTATAACCTTTTAGTTGTCAAGTAAATAGGATCATGCCACTATAACCTCTTTAGGTGTTAAGGAAGTATAATCATGCCACTATAACTATAAACACCCAATTTCAGGATAATAAAAAATGGATGTGACAAAAGACTCCAATGATGAAAATGTTATAAGTAGGTCTTCAACACCTGGAGTTAGAAACCTTAAAGTCTCAATGCATTTTCAAAAACGAGTTTAATGGTTTTTTAAGGGCTTTATTGTAATATTTTTAAGACCTAGTTAAAAAATTTGAATTCTTTCAAGAGTTTTTTTGTAATTAAAAGTTAAAAAAATTTGACATTATAGAATTTCGATTAGAATTATACCTTTTTGTCCCTTTTTTGTATTTTTATAAAAAATAAAAAACTTTTCCTGAATTTTGATTAGCTAAAATTTTTCTAAAATTTATTTTTAGGATTTATCTAAATTTTTAGGAAATAAAGTCCTCTTAAAATTGAAAATCTTCAGTACGTAGGACCTAGGGTTTTTGGCTTTTTCTTATAAAAATAGAGTTTAAGCTTCTAGAAGGGGAACTCGAAGGGAACATTGGACTCTCAACTCTGAACCCTCACTTTGTTTTTGCAAATTTTTTTTACATCTTTTCTTCTTGAAGCTCTCTAAACTTTTCTTTAAGCAGTACACAAAAAATTCTTTGTGATTTATTCATTTGGTAAGCAAGGAGCAGGAGATTTTTTAGAAGAAGAATAACAAGTTTTTAAAGGCTTACTAAAAGACAACAACGGTGATCTTACTAGTCTGAGGCACAAATTATTATGCATCCATAAACATTATCTTCTTCCTCCCTTCTTTTATTTTTCTTTTTTTATTATTTTGATTTTATTGAATTTTAATTTTATTCAATTTTTTTATTATAATTTTATTCACTAATCATTGTTTTACGCTTTTTTGATGGTGATTATGGAGGGGATTATATGATGATCTTACTTACAGAACAAAATCTATGGAGGTCCACAGAATGCCATGGATTTGAACCTTGTAGCTAAATATAGCTTCTAGGTTTTTTTTAATTGTTTATTATTGTTTTATTTTTATTTATTTTTAGGATTGTATTAATTTTTTTCTTATTATTTTTTAGTAGATCATTGAAATAGCCCCAATAATGGGATTAATAAAATTTGGTATGTGTGCTTATATGTTTTATTTTAATTAATCAGTTAGTAAGATTAGAGTTTTAATTAGGTAATTGATTAAAATTAATGGCTATAGAAATTATTATGTTTTTTAATTAAAATTGAATTAGATTTAAGTGGATAGAATTAAGGTTGCTTGCTTTATTTCATTTTTGTTTAAAGTCACTTTAATTAAATTAGGGTTTTTAAAATAAGTTTGATTAATTGTTTGATCTTTTATTTGATTATTTTGATATATTATTTTTGGGTCCTGGGCCCACCCATTTAAATAAATGTAGGCTTTTTTGGGTTTAATTAATGAAAATGCCTCTTTAGGCCCATAATTAATCAGATTTAGGTTAGAGACAACTTAGGCCCACTTATGTTAATTTAGACATAGGCCCACCTAATTTAATTAATTTAGACTTAGCCAATTTAATTTAAACCTTTTTCATAATTTGTAGATTTAAGATCACTTTATAAATATGTAGAACTAGGCTCACTAATTTAAATATTTCATAATTTATAGATTTAGGCCCATTTTAGAATTAAAATAAAAGACTTAGGTTCACTTAATTAAAATTGAATAAGAATTAGGCCCATTAGTATTTAGGCTCACTTGTAAATTAAAACATATAGATTTAGCCCTTTTAATTAAAATCAATGTAGATTAGACTAACTTAGGGAATATGAATTTAAATAAGTGCATTATTTACATGTATTTTTCATGACTAGTTTGCTTGGAGTTGATTGTTTTAATAAGAGTTTATATAAAATTGCATGTAAATAGAGGATAATATAGTAATTCATAAAGTAATTCTAAATGAACATAAGATTGAAAGAAGTTAGTATTCCATATCTAGAATCTCCTAGTTGTGGTGATGGCTTTCCTTTAGAGAATCAAGTACCACCATTTTTTGATTTGTCCTAATTATTACCCTGGGTGGCGACTCCTCATCTCTATGCCATGTTTTTATGACAATGGTTAGTGTGTTCTCTAGAGCCCTAAGCTTAAACAGTCTCACGGTTGCTAAAATTTTAGGCGCATGCTAAAGCCCGCCGTCTATAGTGGCGACTCCACTGGGATAAGAGATACTGATTCTACTTATGCTCTTTGGAGTTATTTTATTAATTATTATTTTATTCTTGCATTCATTCAGCATGTCCCTATTAACTGATGGTGTCAGTTTATGGTTCCATGATTCCATTAGCTTCATGGGATTATAAATTGGCTAACCATCACTCTTAGCCTTAACTCAATTCAAGAGAGATTACTAGGCTCATCTGACCAGAGTCTGTAACCCAAGTCCTAAAGGGGGGTAGTCTTCTCTCAAGTTTGTAAGGCCCCTCTGACCTTGGCCTATAACTCAAGTCTTAAGGAGGGCATCTTGCTAAGGGAACCTTGACCTTTTTACCAGACTCAGCTCTTGTAGTCACCTAGCAACTTCCTCTAGGATTACCCAAATTGTTTATGAATGTTGCCATGAGGTATTTTTATTTATAAAGGCCCAAGCCCATACTTTAGAAGCCCATTTAGGTTAATAAAGATTAGGCTAATCTTTTATACCTAGAAATTTTATTTTTACACTTTACTATTTTAAAAGATTTGGCATGCATGTTGGTTCTTATATCCCCTATTAATATTAAGGCCAAGACTAAAAATCCTAGGAAAAGAGACTCGCCATTAAATATGTGTGTGGGAGTAACAAGGTTAGAAGGATGTATATACCCGTGATTTGTTACTTAACTTGGTACTTATTGTATAGCATGTGCATCATGCATACATGTATTACACGCATCATGCTAACACTTTCTTTAACAGCCATCATAGATTCATCCGGTTCTTCCTGTGTTTGTAGTTAGAAAGGTGGTAGACTAGTGAGAATTGATTTAAGCTAGCACTTAATTGTAAAAGGGATCCTTATTAAAATTGAAAGGAGTCCTATCAAACCACTCTAACTAGAAGCCACACGGCCTAAACAAACCAAAGAAATGGAACAACAAGAGGGAGGAAACTGGACTTTAAAGGATGTCAAAGGAGCATTGATGGATGACATGAGAGTGATTATGCAATATGAATTAAGGCAAGCTCTAGTTAGATTAATGCCTCCATCTACTGCTGCTGCACCTCCTATTACGACCAATCCACCTGTTATAGGTGCACCACCCTCTAATAATGACAATGCTGCTAGGAACATACTTGTTATGGAAATGAAGTTGAAGGATGTTGAGTGTTACATGGTTGAAAAGGAAAAAAGGGAATCACTTAAGCAAGTTCAAGAGCTAAAATCTAAATAGATGAAAGCACTTACTCATAAGATGTCCAAAATGGAGGAATTAATGAGAGGACAAGCCATGATACTCATTTGAATTTCATGATGTAATGCAATTTGAGGAAGACAAGCTACCTGAAAAGTTCAAGATGTCATAATTACAGAAATTTGATGGTACTAGAGACTCGAGGATCCACCTTAGTCAATACACAACTATTATGAGCATCATTAAGGCTCCTTTGTGTGTGGTTACTAAGTTATTTATGCTATCCTTAGAGGGTATGGCTGTTAATTGGTATCATGGGTTGGAGAAGTCTATCCAAGCATGCCAAAGGGAACTGTGTACCACTTTTTTGAAGCAACATGACTATAATACTAGGCTTGAAGTGTCCATCAGGGATCTAGAATTGACCAACCAGAAGACTAATGAATCATTCTTAGATTTTTCGACCAAGTCATGAATAAGGCGGGATTAATAAAGAATAAGCTGACTAAAAAGGATTAGGTTAGGATGATAGCCTAAAATGTGTCACCCAATCTAGTTGAGAGGTTGTAGATCATGAACCCTAAAACATTTATAGATAATCTAGTTGAGGCTACAATATGCTGGAAAAAAGGATTAGACCATTAGGGTTATAGACATCTAGTATAACTCTGATGAAGAACGCACTAAAGGCTATAATGTGTGGGTTGATAATCCAAAAGTCAGTCATGTTACTAAAAGTGGTAAAGGTTAAAAACCAATAGAGAAAACCATAGAGAAAGAAGAAGTTTATGAAAAAGAAGACTCGAATGAACATGATGATGACTTGATCCTTAAACAACTTAAGAAGGCAAAAACAAATGTGAGAATTTAGGAGCTCTTGATGCACTCAAGTAGCCATAGGAAGGCTCTAGTTAAGGCTCTAGCTAAGATGAATATTGACACCATTGCAACCCTTGAAGTAATGGTGGTCAAGGTTAGTGAAAAGAAGCATGGTGTTATCACCTTTTCTTATAAGGATTTACCTGTGGAAGGGAGGAATCATAATAAAGCCTTATTCATCCAAACTAAAGTTAAAGGAAAGAAGACCAACTATATGATGATGGATGATGGGTTTGCAATTGATGTTTACCTGCTACAAATCCTGCCTAATCTAGGAGTGAAGGTAGAGGATTTAACAAAATTAGACCTCATAATTAGAGCTTATGATGATAGCACAAGGAACATAAAGGGAACATTTACGGCTCTTATAAAAATTGAATCTATAAAAGAAATGGTGGAATTCACAATGATAGATATTCATGTCACTTATGCCTTACTTTTGGGTAGGCCTTGGTACCATGTCTTGAGAGGGGTGCCTTCAACACTGCATCAAAAGGTGAAATTCTTATTAGATGGAGAAGTTGTGACTTTAGATGCTAGTATCGACAAGACTGTGTCTTTAGTTATGGATAATCAGAAGATGGTAATTATCCCTCTTGGGTTCTAAATAGCCATGATTTCTTAAGGAATTAAGATGGATCCAAGGGTTATGAGCATGATTAAGAAGATGAATTATCGACCTGGACAAGGACTGGGAAAGAATGAGCAAGGAAGCCTAGAGTTCCTGAATTTCAAAGGATAAAATGATACTAGAGGATTGGGCTATACAGGAGTTAGGCTTGGTAGTAAAGGAGCTAGAAGAAGGTTTTTTTATAAGAATAACTTCTCAAAGATTGTGGGTCTAGTGCAAGACAACAAAGACGAGGTGATGAAGGAAGTTGCTCAGAAGATAGGGACAAAGGCCATTGAAGAGTTGTTCTTTCTGCCACCTAACAAAGAATCACCATAGGATTTAGCTAGCATTATTAATAATAGTTTTAATATTTTTTTTATAAAGAAACTAATGTAATAACATCCAGTGTATTTGAGGATAAAAACTCTATTTTTTCTATGATCAATGATATGAACTCTGGTTTTGCTTACTTGAGTGATGTTGATTCTGATGGTCTTATGCATTTTAATAATGATCATTCCTGAATGTTTGACATTAATTCTATTCAATTAGATTCATTAAACATGGGCACAAATGAACAACCAAAGCACATTTCTATATTACATGATTTAACTCCTAAATAGAGGGAAAAATTAAAGAGAATATTAACAAAAAGAAAGGTAGTATTTTCTTGGTCCTATGAGGATATGCTAGTCTAAATAGAGAAATTATAGAGCATCACATTTTGATATATCCATAGGCTAAACCTATTAAGCAAAAATTCATAAGTTAAGGCCAGAGTGGGCAGAAAAGATAAGGGAAGAAATTGCTAAGCAAATTCAAGCTAATTTCCTATGAGTGGTAGAATATCCCCAATGGTTGGCAAACATTATACCAATTCCCAAGAAAGATGGAAAATTTTGAATGTGTGTAGATTTTAGAAATCTGAATAAAGCATGCCCAAAGGATGACTTTCCTTTACCCCATATTGATGTGATCATTGATAGTGTAAACTCTTTCATGCATGGGTTCTCAGGTTATAATCAGATAATGATGGCAGTCATGGATAAGATTGATACTACTTTTATCATGAAATGGGGGACATATTACAACAAAGTGATGCCATTCGGGTTGAAGAATGTAATAGAAACCTATCAAAGGGTAGCAATTGCTCTATTTCATGATATAATGCACAAAGAAGTGAAAGTGTACATCAATGATATGATAGTCAGAAATGAGGGAAGGACATTTTGAGGCTTTAGATAAGTTTCTAGCAAGAATAGAAAGATACAACCTAAAGCTTAATCTAAAGAAATGCGGTCACTTTTGGAAAGTTATTAGGGCACATAGTCAGCAATAGGGGAATAGAAGTTAATCTAGACAAGATTAAAGCCATTCAAGAAATTCCAACACCAAGAACAAAGAAAGAAGTACGAGGGTTTATTAGGAAGCTATAGTACATTAGGTGATTTATTGTGAAACTCACCATGGTTTATGATCCAATCTTCAAGCTCTTAAGGAAGAATTAGCCTATGGAATGGAACAAAGAATGCTAAAAAGCCTTTGATAAAATTAAAGAATACCTTACTATTCCACTTGTGTTAAGGCCACCAAGACAAGGTAAACCCCTAATCTTATATTTGGCTTTAGAGGAAAAGGCAATGGGAGCAATGCTAGCACATGAAGGGCCAAAAGGGGTGGAGTACGCAGTGTATTAACTTAGTAAGAAGTTCCTGCCATATGAATAGAAGTATGATCTTATGGAGAAGACATGCTTTATTATGATATAGGCTACAAGGAAGCTGAGGCATTATTTCCAATCCTATAAAGTACAAGTCATTTCAAAGATAGCTCCTTTAAGGTACTTATTTCAAGCACCAGCTTTAACTAGAAAGATGTCACGATGGTTGGTACTTTTAACTGAGTTTGATATTGAGCACATCACTATGAAGGTTATTAAAGGAAGAGCAGTAGCAGAATTCCTGGCACAGAATGCAGTTGAAGGAAATGAGCAGTGGAATTTAGAGTTTCCAAATGAGAAATTAGTAATAATAAAATTATGCGAATGAAAGCTTTATTTTGATGGAGCTGTGAATAATAGAGGATTAGGGCTAGGAGTGATTCTTATCACACTAGGAGGAGAAACCATCCCCATGGCTAAGAAATTAGACTTCAAAGTTACAAGCAACATGGTTGCATATAAGGCATGCATCTATGGGCTATAAGCAGTAGTAGCAGTTAGAGCTAAAGATCTACTAGTTTACAGAGATGGGGTTGGGGTTGTTGATGAAGCCTTTGGTGATAATGAAAATGAAAGCTCCATGTTATGGTGAAGAATCAGTTATGAGTATTCAGATAGGGCCAGAAGAAAGGCCATGGTTTTATGACATTTAGAGATTCATCAAAGAAAGGAAATAGCCAGATGAGATAACTTTTACAGAAAGACGTGTCTTTTGCGTTCTTGTACACCATTATGCAAGTCATGATGGGGTATTACATAGAAGAATGTCGGATGGAATATAGCTAAGATGTCTCAAGAAGGATGAAATGGAACAAGCAATGAGAGAGATTCATGCAGAGGTTTGTGGATCTCATATGAATGGGATGGTTCTGATAAAGAAAATAATTTGACAGGGGTACTATTGGATAAGCATGGAAAGAGACTGTACCAAGATAGTGAGACAGTGTCATTAATGCCAAATACATGGGAACCTCAACCATCTTTCCCCTACAGTGCTAAACAATTTAACATCTTCATGGCCCTTTACAATATAGGGGATAGATATAATAAGGGAGATAAGACCAACTGCCTCGAATGGGCATAAATATATAATGGTGGCAATAAACTATTTCTCCAAATGGATAGAAGTAGAATCCTTTAGTACCTTAAAGGCTAGATAAATGGCCAAATTCATCGAGAAGAATCTCATTTATAGGTACGGGATCCCATATCATGTTGTGATAGACAATGTTGTTCAGTTTTAGGTAGAGATAGCTAAATTGTTGTAAAGATACAAGATCAAGAATTATAAATCATCACCTTATCGACCTCATGCTAATGATGCAGTTGAAGTGACTAATAAGAATATAAAGAGAATCCTCTCTAAGATGGTGAAAATGAACAAAGATTGGTCTGAATATCTTCTTTTTGCCTTATGGGGATATAGAACTACAACACGTACTACTATAAGACAGATGTCATTCTTATTAGTATATGGTTGTGAAGCAGTTTTGCCTATAAAGACAGAGCTTAAATCTTTGAGGGTTGTTATTGAAGTAAAAAACCCTTGAGAGTGAATGGATGCAAAAGAGATATGACCACCTTGTGTCTCTATATGAGAAAAGGATGGAAGCTTTCTTTCATACTCAAATTTACTAGAGAAGAATAGTGAGGGCCTTTAACAAGAAGGTTAAACCTAAAAAGATAAAGGCTGGAGATATGGTGCTAAAGCAGTCAAGGGCGATGGTATTTGATCCAAGAGGAAAATTCATACCAAATTGGGAAAGGTTGTATTTAGTTAAAACAATCCTACCTAAGGGAGCTGCAAAGATATCGGATCTATAAGGGAATGAGTTCATTAAGCCAATCAACCTATATCGCCTCAAGAAATACTACCTTCAAAAAAAAGTCCACTAGCTAGAAAACTTGAAAAGGCTAGTCAGATAAAAATTAGGACATTCCTGCTATTTCGAAAATCCATAAAGGGCAGACATGCAAAAATTAGGGAATAAGATAAAAGAGGTGATCCCACTTATTAGAAAACTCGCAAAGAGCTAGTTAGGTAGAAATTAAGGAAATAAAAGTGAGAGAAAAATGTTCAGTTAGAAAATCTAAAAGGACTAACTAATAACAGGAGTTATGTCATGTAATGTAATAAATATACTCATTTTGGCCCTAATTAATAAATCAAATTGAAATAGAATTTTTGTTTGAATATGGCATATTCTATCTTTATTATAAAGCATAAAGACTTAAAGAAAAAACAAAACATGAGAATATAAAAAACTAGAATTATGAGATCACTATTTTTGTTTTTGTTTCTTCTTTTGTGACTAATCTATAAATACTTAAGTCCTTTTGTACTTAGCAAATCCTGGTCGTTCTATAGCTTGCATGGTAACCCAAGTGTTGTAGTTGTCATCAGTGGTAATATCAACACCCAAATGCATGTTTCACTCTAATTCTACTAATGACAAAGGCATGAAAGGGAAAGGTGTTGGGTATCATAAAACAAATGCAGTGGAAAAATTAAAATTTTATCACATACCCAAGCCTGGATCCATGTAATTTGACTACTTGATTAAATCAAGGGTTTCAAGAATCTTACCCAAACATAGAAGAGGCAAGATTTTCTGGAAGGATGAGAGGAGGTTCACACCGGTGACACCTTACCTCGAGCTTTTTGACTTGGTTGTTCGGATCAAGACGTCTCCAAAAGGATGCGTCCTCTACAGGTGTCCACACGAACAACCCTTCACAAAAAGAATTGGAGTGTGTGTGCTAGCAACCTCCTTAATTGTCTCACAAATCAAGAACAAAAGAAAAAAAAACTCTGTCTTTGTTTCCTAAAAAGAAAGAAAATGAATTTGGAGGCAGGAAAAACCAGTGTGTGAAACCCTAGAGAATATAACATATTTATAGACTCCAAATTAGGGTTTCACCTACCAATGACCTTTTGGTAATTTTCCATTTATTATATTCTGATTTTGTTTCAAAACAAATCAAAAATAATATCTTATTTATTTATTTAAAATAACATTTATCTTAAATAAATAATTAAATAAATAAAACACTTTAATTATTTATTTCCACAGAGTTTATTTTGGGCTTATTAAACCCATATTCATTTTGGGCTTGTTCTAAGTGTGTGACCCTATAGGTTCACATAACATTAGTAGTGGGCCTAAATCTCTATTTAGGCCTACAAGTCATAAGTGGCCTCTGGCAAGACATTATGACTACCCAAGTCATGTGAAGTCAATAATCCAACATAACCTAATTACAATGAATTTTATCGTCCCTTTATCACATGATATCTTAATTGAACATAAGGCATAGAATATCCTCCTTATATAGTTTAACATTATGACTCGATTCCAAGTAGACTGAAAATGATAACTCTTTATCAATTCATTTCAGCATGGCCATGCAATTTTCTTCAATCTATCTCATCAAGGGGCCCATAGATATCTTTCTCATATTAATAAGGGATAAATTCCTTCTGAATCACTCACATTCCTCATATAACTAATTTTATATCCAACAACATTCCAATTTAATAATCTGGTTAAAGACAATGTTAGAATGTGTTGAAACATAAAATAGCTATGTAGAAATCCATGATGATTTCAACGTCAAAGGACCGAAATAAAATTACTGTGATGAGAAATACTTATGACAATAATCTATGTAGTATTCTCATAGTGGGTCAATCCAATACATGATCTCTCATAATGTACCTATGAGTTGACTTAATATATCATATTCATGATTAGTAAAACATAACCATAAGTCAACATCATACTAGCCTTAATACTTTAATGAATAAATGGCTAGGGATAATTAGAATAGAACTCTTATTTTAATCTAAGGGTTTTACTATCAAGTCACATACTTGATGGCCTTAGTAAGAATTAACCATTCATATAATTATCATAAAATCAAATGATAATGAAATACCTCTTTATTAATAAAATAAGAAAGTCAATGCATAATAAAATGATTGACCTAGTGCATATCACTAACAATCACCTACTTGCACTAGGCCCAATCAATATCATATCGAATACCCATAGACCTAGTATGACTCTCATGTTTAGGTTGTGGAAGAGGCTTAGTTAGTGGATCAGCAACATTATCATTTGTAGGTACTCTGTATATCTTGACGTCTCCTCTCTCAATGATTTCTCGAATGAGATGATAGCGCCTGAGTATGTGTTTGGATCTCTTATGTGATCTGGGCACCTTAGCTTGGGCTATAGCTCCATTATTGTCATAATACAAGTTCACTAGATCTGATATACTAGGAACAACACCTAGTATAGTTATGAACTTTTTAATCCAAACAGCTTCCTTAGCTGCTTCGGAGGCAACTATGTACTCAGCTTCTGTTGTAGAATCAGCAACAGTGTCTTACTTGGAACTCCTCCAGCTCACTACACCTCCATTCAAACAAAACACATATCCTGACTGTGACAAAAAATCATCCTTGTCAATTTAAAAGTTGGCATCTATGTAACCATTTACAACTAGCTCATCTTCCTGACCACCATATAGTAAAAATGCATCCTTAGTTCTTCTCAAGTACTTAAGGACATTTTTAACTGCTATCCAGTGACTTTCACCTGGGTCTGATTGGTATCTACTCATTGTGCTTAAGGCATATGAAACATCAGGTCGAGTACACAACATTGCATACATGATAGATCCAATAGCAGAAGCATATGGAATCTTACTCATGCAGTCTCGCTCATCTTGTGTCATAGGACACTGAGTCTTGCTGAGACTAATGCCATGCGACATTAGCAAGAATCCTCTCTTGGAATCTTGCATATTAAACTTGTTCAATACCTTATCAATATAAGTGCTTTGACTGAGGCTAATAAGCCTTTTTGATCTATCTCTATAGATCTTGATGCCTAATATATAAGCAGTTTCACCTAAGTCTTTCATTGAGAAACAATTCCCTAACCATGATTTAACATTTTATAAAATAGGGATATCATTTCTAATGAGTAGTATGTCATCCACATACAACACTAAAAACATAATAGGACTCCCACTAACTTTCTTGTATACACAAGGTTCATCTTCATTTTTAATAAATCCAAATTCTTTGACTGCTTCATCAAAACAAAGATTCCAACTCCGAGATGCTTGCTTCAATCCATAAATGGACCTTTAAAGCTTGCATACCTTTCTAGAATTCTCAGGACTAACAAAACCCTCTGGTTGTGTCATGTACACATCCTTAAGTAAGTTTCCATTGAGAAATGTTATTTTGACATCCATTTTCCATATTTCATAGTCATAGTATGCAACTATGGCAAGGAGAATTCGAATAGATTTTAGCATAGCCACTGGTGAAAAAGTTTCATCATAGTCTATACCATGTGCTTTTTTGAAACCTTTTGCAACCAATTTTGCCTTAAAGGTATGCACATTACCATCCATGTTAGTTTTCTTTTTGAAAACCCATTTGCACCCAATAGTTTTTAAACCATCATTTAGGTCAATCAAGGTCCATACTTGATTATCATACATGGATTGCATTTTTGATCTCATGGCTTTAAGCCATTTCTCAGAGTCATGACTATTTATGGCCTCCTAATAGGATGTGGGCTCATTTTGATCCATAATTAACACATCATTATCATCGGTTATGAGAAATCCATATCTCATAGGGATTTGACGTGTCCTACCAGACCTCCTTGGGCCTTCTGGTATTTGTGCAGGCTCAATAACTTCTTGTTGATTCAGCTGCGGTTCCATATTAGGTACAACGCTATTTTGTGGGCCTTGAATTTCTTCAAGTTGCACTGTGCTCCCACTGGTTCCTTTGGAAATAAACTCTCTTTCCAAAAATACACCATTCTGAGACACAAACACTTTGTTCTCAAACGCATTGTAGAAGTAATATCCTTTAGTTTCTTTAGGATATCCCATAAAAAGGCATTTGTCAGATTTGGGTGCTAGTTTATCTGAGATTTGATGCTTGACAAAAGCATCACATCCCCAAATCTTTAGAAAAGACAAACTAGGAGTTTTTCCAGTCCATATTTCATATGGTGTCTTTTCAACTGCCTTCGATGGAACTCTATTCAAAATGAATGCAGCTGTTTCTAAAGCATATACCCAAAAAGAGATTGGAAGATCAGATTGACTCATCATAGATCGAACCATATCCAATAGAGTCTGATTTCTACATTCAGACACACCATTCCATTGTGGTGTACTTGGAGGAGTCAATTGTGAAACAATCCCACAATCTCTAAGATGATCTATAAATTCTTGGTTTAAATATTTACCACCTCGATCAGATCTTAGTGTTTTAATATTTTTACCAAGTTGATTTTGTACTTCATTCTTGAAAATTTTGAAATTTTCAAAAGATTCAGATTTATGTTTCATTAGACAGAGATAACCATATCTACTAAAATCATCTATGAAATTTATGAAGTACTGAAAACCTCCTCTAGCAGTTGAGCTTAATGGTCCACATACATCAGAATGTATTAAGCCCAATAAGTCATTAGTCCTCTCACTTTGTCCAGTAAAAGGTGTTTTAGTCATTTTTCCAAGTAAATAAGATTCACATGTATCAAATGATTCATAATCAAATGAATTTAAAAGCCCATTTTAGTGTAGCTTTGAAATGCGTTTCTCATTTATATGGCCTAAACGACAATGCCAGAGATAGGTTGATTTTAAATCATTAGATTTAGACTTCTTTGTATCTATGTTATAGATTGGAATTTCATTAGTGTCTTCATCTTCTAAAACATAAAGTCCACTAGTGCATGGAGCATATCCATAGAGAATGTTATCCTGATAAATACTGCATTTATTATTCTTAATAATAAATTCAAACCCTTTCTTGTCTAAACAAGAAACAAAAATAATATTCCTACGCATAGTAGGTACATAATAACAATTTTCTAAAGATAAAACAAGTCCACTAGGCAAAGGTAACTCATAAGTTCCTACAACTAAAGCAGTAACTCTTGCTCCATTACGAACTTGTAAGTACACTTTGCCTCTTGCTAATGATCTACTCATTTTAGACCCTGCACATTTGTACAAATGTGAGATCCTGATCTAGTATCTAATACCCAAGAATTAGAATTAGAAGAAGATAAATTTAATTCTATAACATGAATACCTGAAGAGGTAATCTCACCACCCTTTTTCTTCTTCAGATCATCCAA
The DNA here is from genome assembly GCA_947683625.1 of Mallotus nudiflorus. Classification (NCBI taxonomy): domain Eukaryota; kingdom Viridiplantae; phylum Streptophyta; class Magnoliopsida; order Malpighiales; family Euphorbiaceae; genus Mallotus; species Mallotus nudiflorus. The sequence continues at coordinate 575,896 of CANTUR010000592.1, read as the reverse complement.
ATAGAACTTGCAATTTCTTTTCCAATGGCCTAGCTCATTACAGAAAAAGCAAATTCCTTCCTTTGCTTTGGGTTCAGCTTTGGATTTGGGCTTAGGCTTTGGCTTGGGCTTCTGAAAGCCTTTAAGAACCTTTCCCTTGCCCTTTCCAACCCTTTTCATCCCCTTTCCCTTATTGACCATAAGAACATCCTTGGTGTTAATCTTGATGTTCTTTTTAGTAGTTTTCAGCATCCCATGCAATTTTGAAATAGTCTTTTCCATACTGTGCATACTGAAATTCATAACGAAGCTATCATAAGCTTCAGGCAAAGATTGGAGAACAATATCCACAGCCAGTTCTTGTTCAATCTTGAGACCAAGATTGTCCAAGTGATCAAGATGACCCTTCATCTTAAGAACATGAGGACTGACAAAGCCTCCAGTAGTCAGCTTACAAGAAAGCAATGCCCTGATGGTATTGAACCTTTCAATTCTAGCTTTCTCTTGGAACATTTCCTTGAGATGGCCTATCATAGTATAGGCCTCCATTTTCATCAGCTGCTTTTATAGCTCAGAGTCCATACATCCAAGCATAATACAAGTGACATCACTAGAATCATTGAGATGCTTGGTATAAGCATCCCTTTGTGCTCTAGGAGCATTGGTAGCTGGTTCCTCAGGGATGGGTTGATCAAGGATGTATTCCTTTCTCTCATGCCTAAGAACAATTCTTAAGTTACTGTACCAATCAAGAAATTTAGTCCCATTGAGCTTATCCTTCTCAAGGATCGATCGCAGTGACATGGTAGGTGTAGTGTTTAAAGTCATTATCTATAACAAATATATGCAAAGTCCATTCAGTATTTTATTAAATATGTATGAGGCATAATAAAAACTCCCACTAAATTTACTCAAATCAATAACCCTCTAAGTTAATTTTACAAATTTTAGTGGGCCAAGATCCATATTTCACCATACTCTAAGTGAGCTTTGGCTCATCGCCTAAAAAATGGTTATTTAGGTAGACAACTCTTATCAATTACATCTCATGTAACTCTTGGATGGTATGGGATTTGACATCACATGTCATGACTAAAAATCCCATCTAATGCCCTAGGTCCAAAACCATTTTGATAACCTAGTTAAGTTAAACCATATCAAACATTTGGGTAGCACCATTATCCAACTTGCCTTCCCCAGATAAATTTATACACCCTGCTTTGGCAAGCTTATGTATAATAATCTAAGGCTTGACAAGTGTTGAACTTTATGGAAGGCATTATAATGACTTAATATTAAATGAGGGTTCATCTTTATTTAATCATATTTAGTTATTGTTATGTTGTATTGCATGGCATCATATGGCATCACATACATGGAATCACATGGCATCACATACATAACAACTAAAATAAATGTGACATAGCATGGCCCAAATCTAAGTTGATCTTCATAAGTCAATATGAAGATCAAAGGTCAAACCTAGGTAATATTACAATTACAAATTGAGCCTCCAACTTGGATCTCCATCTTCTACCATGGATCTCTTTCTTTGGTTCCCACCTTGGATCTCCATCCTGGGCCTCCAACTTGAATTGCACCATGGGTCTTGATTTACAAAAATTATTGTAATTTATTCTACACTATGCTAATAAAATAATACAACAAAACAAAAATGACTCGCGGACCGTATTTAAAATTACAACCCATAAAAATAAAATCCAATCACATTGGTCTAAGGGCCATGCTATGCACCATGCATAAAACAACAAACATGTATAACATAATAATCTATTTAGTTATTAAATCCAATTATTATGTTAAAAATAAAATAATGTGACAATTCTTTCGGGGTCAAGGGGCAGCGCCCCTTACGGGGTCCTAGGGGCAGCACCCCTAGTGGGGTTCCAAGGGGCATCGCCCTTTGGTGGGGTCCAAGGGGCAGCGCCCCTGGCGGGGTCCAGGGGTAGCGCCCCAGGTGGCGGTCCCGCTGACTGGCTCTTCGGTGAATTGCCTTTCAAATTTCTAAACATTAACGAATTTTCATAATCAAATTACTATAAAATCAATTTGTTCAAAAATAGACAAAAATGCTCAATTAAAACAGCCACCTCAAAACCTTAATTTGTGTCAAGGAAGCAACCAACCAATTTTTGTAATCATATTACTGAATCAGCTGTTGCCTAAAAAAATCACTTTCTGTAAACATTTTACAGTTTGAAAAATCCGTTCAAAACATATCAAAAATAATAATTTTTTTAAAACAGACGCATCCATTAAGAAAACCCTAATTTTTATAATCAAAATTACAGCTTGAACGAATCTGTATAAAACATATCCATTCTGCATAATCTGTTTAACATTTAAACAGATTGCCCTTAACACATAATCGTATAATCATAAAATTTCTGTTTCAGATTTAATCAAAAATGATTTTCCTGATTAAAATAGAAAATTATTTTCCTAATTAAAATAGGAAACAAATATGTTGTTTCAATTAATCATATTAATCAAAGCAGAATACATATACTTAATTCATTAAATCATATTAATAAAACATTATACTTAATTCGTTTTTCATAAAAACATCATACAAAATTCGTTTTCATGAAACAACATTCTTAATTCATAAAATCAAAAATTGCTTTTAGTTTAATCACATTAAACAATTACAAACATTAATCAAATTAATGTTTAATTCCGTTTTCAAATAGATTACTAAGAATTGTCATAAAACAAATAAAAACCCCTTTTGATAATTTTGAAAACCCTTTTCAAAACGAATCATAAACCCTAACATATATCACATATACACATAATCAATTAACCGAATTACAAGTGGCTCTGATACCACTGTTGGGTATCATAAAACAAACGCAGCGAAAAAATTAAAATTTTATCACGTACCCAAGGCTGGATCCATGTAATTCGACTACTTGATTAAATCTGGAGTTTTAAGAATCTTACCAAAATGTAGAAGAGGCAAGATTTTCAGGAAGGATGAGAGGAGGTCCACACTGGTGACACCTTACCTCAAGCTTTTTGGCTTGGTTGTTCAGATCAAGACGTCTCCAAAAGGATGCATCCTCTATAGGTGTCCACATGAACAACCCTTCACAAAACGAATTGGAGTGTGAGTGCTAGCAACCTCCTTGATTGTCTCATAAATCAAGAACAAAAGAAAAAAAACTCTGTCTTTGTTTCCTAAGAAGAAAGAAAATGAATTTGGAGGCAGGAAAAACCAGTGTGTGAAACCCTAGAGAATATAACATATTTATAGACTCCAAATTAAGGTTTCACCTACCAATGACCTTTTGGTAATTTTCCATTTATTATATTTTGATTTTGTTTCAAAAAAAATCAAAAATAATATCTTATTTATTTATTTAAAATAACATTTATCTTAAATAAATAAATAAAACACTTTAATTATTTATTTCCACAGAGTTTATTTTGGGCTTATTAAACCCATATTCATTTTGGGCTTGTTCTAAGTGTGTGGCCCTATAAGTTCACATAACATTGGTAGTGGGCCTAAATCTCTATTTAGGCCTACAAGTCATAAGTGTCCTCTAACAAGACATTATGATTACCCAAGTCATGTGAAGTCAATAATCCAACATAACCTAATTATAATGAATTTTATCATCCCTTTATCACATGATATATTAATTGAACATAAGGCATAGAATGTCATCCTTATATAGTTCAATATTATGACTTGATTCCAAGTAGACTGAAAATGATAACTCTTTATTAATTCATTTCAGCATAGCCATGCAATTTTCTTCAGTCTATCTCATCAAGGGGCCCATAGATATCTTTCTCATATTAATGAGGGATAAATTCCTTCTGAATCACTCACATTCCTCATATAACTAATTTTATATCCAAGAACATTCTAATTTAATCGTCCGGTTAAAGACAATGTTAGAATGTGTCAAAACATAAAATAGCTATGTAAAAATCCATGATGATTTCTAGGTCAAAGGACCGAAATAAAATTATTGTGATGAGAAATACTTATGACAATAATATTCTCATAGTGGGTTAATCCAGTACATGATCTCTCATAAAGTACCTATGAGTTGACTTAATATATCATATTCATGATTAGTAAAACATAACCATTAGTCAACATCATACTAGACTTAATACTTTAATGAATAAATGGCTAGGGATAATTAGAATAAAACTCTTATTTTAATCTAAGGGTTTTACTATCAAGTCATATACTTGATGGCCTTAGTAAGAATTAACCATTCATATAATTATCATAAAATCAAATGATAATGAAATACCTCTTTATTAATAAAATAAGAAAGTCAATGCATAATCAAATGATTGACCTAGTGCATATCACTAACAAAAGGAAGGTCAAAAAGTGCAACCCAAGAATAGGAACACAGTGGTCATACAGGTTGATGGTTACAAACTTCAACTTCTACCAAGGATAAATCCATGTAATCTCAGTGTCAACAATGCCTTTCGTCCATTCAATCCATTCATCTATGGTACATTTATCCTTTATCTTCAATAGACGAGATTGTAGATGATGAGGTTGATAAATCAAGGCATTGGTAGGAGGATTAAGTAGACTTAATTTCTCTTATAGCCAAATCTAAAAAAAAAAAAGCTAAATTGAAAACTTGAAAGGGTAGCTTAAGAAAAAAAAGGCTACATACCTTAAGGAGAAGCAAATTACCTAAGGATCAATATTAAACCTTGAAATTATCACACCCAATGATAGTTTTCACAAGTATGACAGGCACTAGGTTAGCTCCAACTTCTACTTATTCTGGGACACTGACAATTCTTGTGTCAACATCTCTATAAGAAGCCATTAGCAGAAACTGGGCATATAAGTAAAAAGAGACAGTTCTAATCTAGGTCGTATTATTCTTGTCCTTAGTCCCATAAGAAGTAATCAAGGAAGAAAGACTGATAGTACTAGGGTTATGTACATACATGTAGATGTCAATTGGGGGCATGTCAAAGAATGCCACTAGTCTATCGAGAAACTACATCTCAAGATCAAAAAGAGCAATCACAATAGTTGAGTCTAAAAAATAGCCAAGGATAGTAGCAAACTCCTCAATTAATGGACACAAATCTTGTCTATTGAATCTAAATATATGGTCCTTGATGTCCCAGAAGGTGGCAGTAGCATGCAAGAAATTATAATCTATTTTTAGATGTTGAAAGGATTTTAAAGATTTGACATGATAGGATAGTAGTCTATTTCAATTGTCTCCATTAAAGCTCTTAAGAAACTTCTTCATCAAATAAAGGGTGGCTTGTATCATGATGAAAGCCAATAAAAAGAAGGATAGGAGACAATCCTTTTGGTAGGCCATTTATATAAGGCATAAAGGATAATCTAGGTGGAATTAGGATTTTATGTGTACATATCAAACTCAAATAAGAAATCAGAATGTAAAAGGAGCGAAGAGCTGAAGCTGAATTTTTGATAAAAATTTAAAAATCCTAATTGAAAATTTAGAATACCGATCGAAATTCTAGAAATTTGATCAAAATTCTAGAATTTCGGTTGAAATTCCAAAAATCCTATTGGAAATCTATAATCCTGATCAGATTTCTAAGATTTCTGATAAAAAAAATTAATGAAAGTCTATGGTTTGATCTAAAACAAAAGTCCATAATCCATTCAGAAAAGGGGGAGCAGTTCATATGGAAAAAAGGAAGATTAAATACAGTCATAAAAGCATAAGTCTTAAAGATAAAAGATCAGTCATCCTGAGCTCCAGTATCTGCCGAAGGACTCTACCCTCTAGCTAGATCGTCGCTTTGATCTGGGGGTATAGAAGTTCTAGTGTCATGATCGTCGAAACCAAGACTAGCAAGTTGTCGGTGAAGCCTCTTATTCTCACGCTCCAGATCTCCAACATAGCTCTGTTGCATTAAGAATAGTTAAAATCATGCATAGCATACATAGATTTGTGTACTTGTTGTAAATACTAACCCTCTAACTATTTGTGACACGCATGGTAAATAATCTCTAGGATGAAGTGAGTCCAAAAAAATACTCTGCCTGTGTCCGAGGGATCTGTAAAATGACATATACTAATTCAGCAACAAGTGTTAGTTTATGCAGGATTAGAAATGCAAAATGCACTTACATATGAAGCATTAGGAGGAGAAAAGCTAGGAACCCAAGTTGCATTAAAATACATGTGCTGCTTAATGGGAGTCTGTACTGTATGAGCCTAATATTACATAGACCTATCAAGCAGGGGAACATCACCCAAAATGGTACTTAAGGAAGTATCACCTCGAGCCACTCCACTATGCTGAGTATGCTCAACCTCTTACTCAGTCCTCATAATGTCACCCTCAGTCTCCTCCTCTATAGCAACATTAATAGCTTCTTCAACCTACACAAAAAATAAATGTCATCCATAGTGATGAAAGAGAATGAAGTAAGATGGTAATAAGGAGGAATGGTGACAGAAAGCATACCTCAGCTGGGTTTATGGGAACCTGCTCTTGGAGATTCTCTCGAATATACTCCTAATAGTGGTAAGAATGCTTGATGAGAGTTGAAGTATAATATCCCTCAAGAGCTATTCTGAACTTAAGACTATTCATGTTATAACTTCTCAACCTAAAAAAGGGAATAGAAGAAGGAACATGATCAAAAATCCAAAAATTCTAATGTAGAATTCAGATTTTCGATCGAAAATCTAGAAATCTGATTAAATATGTTAGTCCTTTGATATGCTAAAACCAATTTTGTAAAATTTTGCTTTAAAATTAACAATTTCATGTAATTTTATCTAATTTGTATAAGAGATATTCTATAGTTGCATGCATGAATATGTTAATATATTGAAAAGAATATATTTTTTTGAAGAATCAAAGATAGAAGAAAAATTTACCTCATCTCCAGCTTGTGAGCTTCTGTGGAGGTGCAAGCAAGTCAAAGGGAGCACCTCTTCCCTTTCATAGAGCTCCAAATTGTTTTGAGGGAAATGTAGTTGAGATATGACTGAATCTGATTGTCTGGAGCTGCTTCCATATAGTCTGCATTGTGGGTGAGCCATAGGATCAGACAAATCTCAAATTGGAGGTCAGACAAAAGAATAATTGAAGAAATAAGATTTAAAAATCAAGAGAAAGGAAAAGAAAAACAAAGAAAATGGAAGGGATAGGAAATGAAGAAATGGATTGGCAAAATGCAAAGCTTATATTAAATTGGAAAACATCCACTTTAGTCCCTTAACTTCATTTGCATTTAAGTCCAACACATCTCTTGCAATTTAGTCCTAAATTGCAATGCTATATGATTTGATAATTCATTGAATTATTAAATTTTTGACATAAAAGAAATTAAACTATACGACCAAGTATGTCGATATTGTATGATCGAGTACAATATGTCATTTCAATTAAGACTATACAACTGAGTGTAGTTGACATTGTACAACCAAGTACAATATGTCATTTCAATTAAGACTATACGACAGAGTGTAGTCGATATTGTACGACTAAGTATAATGTGTCATTTCAATTCAGACTATATAACCAAATGTAGTTGACATGGTATGATTGAGTACAATGTGTCATTTTAATCAAGACTATTTGACCGAGTATAGTCAACATTGTACGACCGAGTATAATGTATCTCTTTCAAACTATACTATATGACCGAGTATAGTCAACATTGTACGACTGAGTATGAAGTACCTCTTTCAACCCAGACTATACAATCGAGTATAGTCAACATTGTATGATTAAGTACAATGCATCCTTCCAATTTAGACTATACGACCGAGTATAGTCAAAATCATACGACCAAGTGTGATGTATCCTTTCAAACCAATACTATACATTCAAGTATAGTGTTTCCTCAAATGTTTTAAGTTTATACCTAGTGCTGTACAAAAACATAAGCATTCATCACGAACTGATGACCACTTATAGACAAAAGTCACAAGGAACACAGGTAAATACCAAAACTTTATTCTAAAGAAATTATGTGCTTATTTGATTTGCCATAATTTGTTAAGGAAACAGCGACAAATGGGGGTAACTGTAAATAGCCAATTTTGGGATAATAAAATATGGATGTGATAAAGGACTCCAATGATGAAAATATTATAAGTAGGTCTTCAACACTTGAAGTTTGAAACCTCAAAAGTCTCAATGCATTTTTAAAAAAGAGTTTAATGGTTTTTTAAGGACTTATTTGTAATAGTTTTTAAGACCTAACTGAAAATTTTGAATTCTTTCAGGAGTCCTTTTGTAATTAAAAGTTAAAAAAAATCAAAATTATAGAATTTCAATTGAAATTATGTAATTCTGATCAGAATTATAGAATTTTGATCAGAATTATACAATTCCGATCGGAATTACACCTTTTCCTTACTTTTTTTCTATTTTTATAGAAAATAAAAAAAGATTTTTCTTGAATTTTGATTAGCTAAAAATTTTCTTAAATTTATTTTTGGGATTCATCTAAATTTTTAGTATATAGGACCTTAGGTTTTTGGCTTTTTCCTATAAAAAGAGAATTTAAGCTCCTGGAAGAGGAACTTGGAGGGAGCATTAGACTCTCAACTCTAAACCCTCAGTTTTTTTTTGCAAAATTTTTTTTTACCTCTTTTCTTCTTGAAGCTCTCTAGACTTTTCTTTAGGTAGTACACAATAAATTCTTTGTGATTTATTCATTTGGTAAGCAAGGAGTAGGATATTTTTAAGAAGAAAAATAATAAGTTTTTGAAGGTCTACTAAAAGAAAACAATAGTGATCTCATTAGTCTGAGGGGTAATTTATTATGCATCCACAAACATTATATTCTTCCTACCTTCTTTTATTTTTATTTTTTTATTTTGATTTTATTGAATTTCAATTTTATTCAATTTTTTATTGTAATTTTATTCACTAATGATTGTTTTACCCTTTTGTGAAAGTGATTATGGAGGGGATTACATGATGATTTTACGTGGAGAATAAAATCTACGGAGGTCCATGGAATGCCATAGATTTGAACCTTGCAGTTAAATATAGTTTCTAGGTTTTTTTATTTAATTATTTATTGTTATTTTATTTTTTATTTATTTTTGGGATTGTATTAATTTTTTTCTTATTATTTTTTAGTAGATCATTGTAATAGCCCCAATAGTGGAAATAATGAAATTTGGTGTGTATGCTTATGTGTTTTATTTTAATTAATCGGTTAGTAAAATTAGGCAATCGATTAAAATTAATAACTATAGAAATCATTAGGTTGTTTAATTAAAATTGAATTAGATTTAAGTGGATAGAATTAGGGTTGCTTGTTTTATTTTATTTTTGTTTAACATCACTTTAATTCAATTACAATTTTTAGAATAAGTTTGATTAATTATTTGATTTTTTATTTACTTGTTTTGATATATTGCTTTTGGGCTTGTTTGTTTATTTTTATGTGTTTTGGGCCCTAGGCCCACATTAAACTTTAATCCATTTAAATAAATTTAGGTTTTTTAAAGGTTTAATTAATAAAAATGCCTCTTTAGGCCCATAATTAATTAGATTTAGGGTAAAGACAACTTAGGCCCACTTATGTTAATTTAGACATAGGCCCACATAATTTAATTAATTTAGACTTAGCCCATTTAATTTAAGCCTTTTTCATAATTTGTAGATTTAAGATCACTTTATAAATATGTAAAACTAGGCTCACTAATTTGAACATTTCATAATTTATTGATTTAGGCCCATTTTAGAATTAAAATAAAAAACTTAGGTTCACTTAATTAAAATTGAATAGGAATTAGGCCCATTAGTATTTAGGCTCACTTATAAATTAAAATATGTAGATTTAGCCCTTTAATTAAAATCAATGTAGATTAGACTAACTTAGGGATTATGAATTTAAATGAGTGCATTATTTACATGTATTTTGCATGACTAGTTTGCTTGGAGTTGATTAGTTTAATAAGGGTTTATATGAAATGGCATGTAAATAGAGGATAAGATAGTAATTCATAAAGTAATTCTAAATGAACACAAGACTGAAAGAAGTTGGTATTCTATACCCAGAATCTCTTAATTATGATGTTGGCTTTCCTTTAGAGAATCAAGTACCACCATTTTTCTATTTTCCCCAATTATTACGCTAGGTGGCAACTCCTCATCTCCATGACATGTCTTTGTAACAGTAGTTAGTGTGTTCTCGAAAGCCCTAACCTCAAATAGTGTCACGGTTGCTAAAATTTTGGGCGTCTGCTAAAGCCCGCCGTCTACAGTGGTGACTCCACTAAGATAAGAGATACTGATTCTACTTATGCTCTTTGGAGTTATTTTATTAATTATTATTTTATTCTTTCATTCATTCAGCATGTCTCTATTAACCGATGGCATCGATTTATGGTTCCATGATACCACTAGCATCACGAGATTGTAAATTAGCTAGCCATCACTCTTAGCCTTAACTCAATTCAAGAGGGATTACTGGGCTCATCTGACCAAAGTTTGTAACCCAAGTCCTAAAGGGGGGTAGTCTTCTCTCAAGTTTGCAAAGGATACCAGGCCCCTCTGACCTTGACATGTAACTCAAGTCTTAAACGAGGGCATCTTGCTAAAGGAACCTTGACCTTTTTACCAGACTCAGCTCATATAATGGCCTAATAACTTTCCCTAGGATTACCCAAATTGCATGTGAATGTTGCCATGAGGTAGTTTTATTTATAAAGGCCCAAACCCATACTTTAGAAGCTCATTTGGGTTAATAAAGATTGGGCTAATCTTTTATACCTAGAAATACTATTTCTATGCTTTACTACTTTGAGAGATTCAGTATGCACATTGGTTCTTAATATCCCCTGTTGATATTAAGGCGAAGACCAAAAATCCTAGGAAAAGAGACTCGCCATTGAATACATGTGTGGGAGTAATAAGGTTGGAAGGATGTATATACCCTTGATTTGTTACTTGACTTGCTACTTATTGCATAGCATGTGCATCATGCATACATGCATTACACGCATCATGCTAACACTTTCTTTGACTACCATCATAGATTCTTCTGGTTCTTTTTATGTTTGGAGTCGGAAAGGTGGCAGACTAGTGAGAACTGATTCAAGCCAACAATCAATTGCAAAAGAGATCCTTAGCAAACTGGAAAGGAGTCATATAAATCCACTCTACCTAGAAGTTAGACAACCTAAACAAGTTGAAGAAATGGAACAACAAGAGGGAGGAAATTGGATTCTACATAATTTCAAAGGAGCATTGATGGATGACATGAGAGAGATGATGCAAGATGAATTAAGACAAGCTCTGGCTAGATTGATGCCATCACTTATTATTGTTGCACCTCCCATTGTGACCAATCCACCTGTTGTAGGTGCACCACCCACTAATAATGACAATGCTACTAGGAACATACCTATTATGGAAATTAAGTTAGAGGATGTTGAGAGTTACATGGTTGAAAAGGCAAAAAGGGAATCACTTGAGCAAGTTTAAGAGCTGGAATCCAAACAGATAAAAGCACTTACTCAGAAGATGTCTAAAATGGAGGAATTAATGAGAGGACAAGGCATCGGGTACTCATTTGACTTTCATGATATGATGCAATTTGAGGAAGACAAGCTGCCTAACAAGTTTAAAATGCCATAAATGCAAAAGTTTGATGGTACTAGAGACCCAAGGATCCACCTTAGTCAATACACAACTACTAGGAGCACCACTAAGGCTCCTTTGTCTGTGGTTATCAAGTTGTTCATGTTATCCTTAGAGGGTATGGCTATTAATTATTATCATGGGTTAAAGAAGTCTATATGAGCATACTAGTGGGAAATGTGTACCACTTTTTTGAAGCAATATGAATACAATACTAAGCTTAAAGTGTCCATTAAGGATCTAGAATTGACCAAGCAAAAGCCTAATGAATCATTCACAGATTTTCTTACCAGGTTCATGAATAAAGTGGGATTAATAAAGAATAAGCTGACTGAAAAGGATCATGCTAGGATAATAGTTCAAAATATGTCACCCAATTTGGTTAAGAGGTTGTAGATGATGAAGCCCTAAGATATTTTTAGAGCTTTTATGATGATGGGTTGCAAGCTGAAAACATAAAAAAAACAAAAAGAAGAATCTTGCTAAAAACACCATAGTAAGAAATTGCCCAATTGGGGGCACACAACAAAGAAATGCTAGTCAAGTTGTGGGAGTCCATACTATTCAACAACCTAAGAGATTCTCAAATTTCAAGCAACCTTTAACCAAAGTCCTAGACCAATTGATCCAAAAAGGCCTCCTTAGACCCTTAACCCCCTCTAGACCACCAAACCTAAATCTCCTTGGCATTGACACAAATAATTTTTATAAATTTCACTAAGTTGCTAGCCATTTCACAGACTCTTGCATGTGCCTTAAACATGAAATTCAAAACCTCATAGACTCTGGAAAAATCATAGACCCTGAGAAATCCAATCTAAACCTAAACACCAAAAATAACCCTTTCCTAAATTACTAAAACATGCCACCCTTAACTACAATAATGATCAACTCGAGAGTAAGTAAGGAAGAAGTATTTAACTCCTTTGAGGACCTAGGCCTTAAAACCAATGAGAAATCTCCTAATGCCCCCAAAGAAGAGGAAAGATTTAAAGACCTGTTGGGATAACTTTTAGGAAAATTTGACTACAAGGTGTGCTATTCCAAACCACCTTCTTTCGATATTTCCATTGAGTCAATCATGCCTATAGGATGGAGTGATGAATTTGATAAGAAAGAGAAATGCATGGTTGAGGTGTGGAAAGATGGAAAAAGGGATTGGACCATTTGGGTTATAGACATCTAGTTCAACTCTAATGAAGAAGGCACTAAAGGCTATAATGTGTGGGTTGATAATCCAAAAGTCAGTCATGTTACTAGAAGTGGTAAGGGTTACAAACCAATAGAGAAAACCATAGATAGAGAAGAAGTTATTGAAAGAGAAGACTCATATGAACATGATGATATCTTAATCCTTAAATAGCTTGAGAAGGCAAAAGCAAATGTGAGCATTTGGGAGCTCTTGATGCACTTAAGTAGCCACAAGAAGGCTCTAGTTAAGGCTCTAGCAAAAATGAACATTTACACCACTTCAACCCCTAAAGTAATGGTGGCCAAGGTTACTGAGAAGGAGCATGGTATTATCACCTTTTCTAATGAGGATTTATTTATGGAAAGGAGGAATCATAATAAAGCACTATTCATCCCAGCCAAAGTTAGAGGAAAGAAGACCAATTATGTAATGGTGGATGATGAGTTTGTAATTAATGTTTGCCCGCTATAGATCTTCCCTAATCTTAGAGTGAAGGTGGAGGATTTAACAAAATCAGACCTCATAATTAAAGCTTATGATGACAACAAAAGGAATGTAAAGGGAACATTTATGGCTCCTATAAAGACCAAACCTATAGAAGCAATAGTGTAATTAACTGTGATAGATATCCCTATCACTTATGCCTTACTTTTGGGTAGGCCTTGGTACCATATCTTGGGAGGAGTGCCTTCAATAGTGCATCAAAAGGTGAAATTCCTATTGGATGGAGAAGTTGTGACTTTAGATGCTAGTATCGACAAGACTATGTCTATAATTATAAATAGTTAGAAGTAGGTAGTTACCCCTCCTAGGTTCCAAATAGCCATGATTTCTAATGGAATTGAGATGGATCCAAGGGTTATGAGCATGATTAAAAAGATGAATTATCAACCCAGATAAGGATTAGGAAAGAATGAGCAAGGAAGCCCAAAGTTCATGGATTTAAAATTATAAAATGACATTAGAGGATTGGACTATACATGAGTTGGGCTTGGTAATAAAAGAGCTAGAAGAAGTTTTTTCATCGAGAATAACTTCTTAAAGAATGTGGGACCACTAAAGGATAGTTTTGTTAAAGAAAGGAAAGAGAAGCTCTACCTAGGTGAGAAAGATCCTGTCCAAGTAGCTATAATAAATATTCCTAGGTTTGAGATCCTCAAGAAGCAAATAGTTAAGGGTCTGGTGCAAGAAAATAAAGACGAGGTGATGAAGGAAGTTGCTAAAAAGATAGGGACTAAGGCCATTAAAGAGCTGCTCTGTTTGCCACTTTACAAAGAATCACCACAAGATTTAGCTAACATTATTAATAATAGTTTTAATGATGTTTTTTATGAGAAAACTAATGTAATAACATCTAATCTATTTAAGGACAAAAACTTTATTTTTTCTATGATTAATGATATGAACTCTAGTTTTGCTTACTTGTGTGATATTGATTTTGATGGTCTTATGCATTTTAATAATGATCATTCATGCTTGTTTGACATTAATTCTATTCAATTAGATTCATTAAATATGGGCACAAATGAACAACCAAAGCACATTTCTATAATATATGATTTAACACTTGAAGATAGGGAAAAATTGGAGTGAATATTAACAAAAAGAAAGGTAGTATTTGGTTGGTCCTATAAGGACATGCCAGGTCTAGACAAAGAAATTACAAAGCATCACATTATAATATATCCAAAGGCTAAGCCTATTAAGCAAAAAATTTATAGGTTAAGGCCAGAGTGGGTAGAAAAGATAAGGGAAGAAATTGCTAAGCAAATCTAAGCTAATTTCCTAAAAGTAGTAGAATATCCCTAATGGTTAGCAAACATAGTACCAGTTCCCAAGAAAGATGGAAAATTTTGAATGTGTGTAGATTTTAGAGACCTGAAAAAAGCATGCCCAAAGGATGACTTTCCTTTACCCCATATTAATGTGATCATTAATAGTGCAGCATCTAGTGCAATGTACTCTTTCATCGATGGGTTCTTAGGTTATAATCAAATAATGATGGTAGTCATGGACAAGATCAATACTATTTTTATCATGGAATAGGGGACATATTGCTACAAAGTGATGCTATTCGGGTTAAAGAATGCAGGAGCAACCTATTAAAGGGCAGCAACCACTCTATTTCATGATATGATGTATAAAGAAGTGGAATTGTACGTCAATGATATGATGGTCAAGTTAGAAATGAAGGAAGGACATTTTGAGGCTTTAGATAAGTTTCTAGCAAGAATAAAAAGATACAACCTAAGGCTTAATCCAAAGAAATATGTCTTTAGGGTCACTTCTGGAATGTTATTAGGGCACATAGTCAGCAATAGGGGAACAGAAGTCGATCCAAACAAGACTAAAGCCATTCAAGAGATGTTAGCACTAACAATAGAGAAAGAAGTATGAGGGTTTATTAGGAAGCTATAGTACATTAGCAAGTTTATTGCAAAACTCACCATGGTTTGTGATCTAATCTTTAAGCTCTTAAGGAAGAATCAACACATGGAATGGAACAAAGAATGCCAAAAAGCCTTTAATAAGATTAAAGAATACCTTACTAATCTGCCTATGTTAAGGCCACCAAGACAAGGTAAACCCTTAATCTTATATTTGGCTTCAGAGGAAAAGGCAATAAGGGCAATGCTAGCATAAGAAGGACCAGAACGAGTGGAGTACACAGTGTATTATCTTAGTAAGAGTTCCTGCCATATGAAGAGAAGTATGATCTTGTGGAGAAGACATGTTTAATTATGGTATGGGCTATAAGGAAGCTAAGGCATTATTTCCATTCCCATAAAGTACAAGTTGTTTTAATGATAGATCCTTTAAGGTACTTGTTTTAAGCATCAGCTTTAACTAGAAAGATGTTATGATGGTTGGTACTTTTGACTAAGTTTGATATTGACTACATCACTACCAAGGGTATTAAAGGAAAAGCAATAGCAGAATGCATAGCAAAGAATGCAGTCGAAGGAAATGAGTATTGGAATTTAGAGTTTCTAGATGAGAACTTAGTAGTAATAGAACAGCACGAATGGAAGCTTTATTTTGATGGAGTTATGAATAATAGAGGAGCAAGGCTAGGAGTGATTCTTATCACACTAGGTGGAGAAACCATCCCCATGGCTAAGAAATTAGACTTCAAAGTTACAAACAATATGGTTGAGTATGAGGCATGCATTTATAGGTTAGAAGCAGCACTAGTAGTTAGAGGTAAAGACTTACTAGTTTACAGAGATTCCATGTTAGTCATTAGCCATGCTAACAAGGAATAAGAAGTGAAAAAAGAGAGGTTGAAACCTTACATCTGTTATTTGAAGAAGCTAATGAGAAATTTCACTAAGTGTCTCTTTATACATTTATGAAGAGATAAGAATCAAATGGTTGATGCCTTGGTAATGCTTTCTTCAATGTGGGATAAACTAACAGGGTTGATGATGAAGCCTTTGGTGATAATGAAAATGAAAGCTCCATGTTATGGTAAAGAATCAGTTATGAGTATTCAAATAAGTCCAAAAGAAAAACCATTGTTTTATGACATTCAAATATTCATTGAGGAAAGGAAATACCCAAATGAGGTGAGTTCTAAAGAGAGATATGCCCTTTGCATTCTTGGATGACATTATGCAAGTCATGATGGGGTATTATACATTTAGATGCTGGATGGAATACAGTTAGATGTCTTAAGAAGGATGAAGCAGAATGGCAATGAGAGAGATTCATGCAGGAGTTTATGGATCTCATATGAATGGGATGGTTTTGATGAAGAAAATAATTTGACAGGGTTACTATTGGATGAGCATGGAAAGAGACTGCATCCAGATAATAAAACAGTGTCATTAATGCCAGACACATGGGAACCTCAACCATCTTCCCCCTACAGTGCTAAATAGTTTAACATCTCCATGGCCCTTTACTGCATAGGGGATAGATATAATAAGGGAGATATGACCAACTACCTCGAACGGGCATAAATACATAATGGTGGCAATCAACTATTTCTCCAAATGGATAGAAGCATAATCCTTTGGTACCTTAAAGGCTAGACAGATGCTAAGATTCAACAAGAAGAATCTTATTTATAGGTATAGGATCCCATATCATGTTATGATAGAGAATGGTGTTTAGTTCAAGCAAAGACAACTGAATTATTATAGAGATAAAAGATTGAGGATCATAAATCGTCACCTTATCGACCTCAGGCTAATAGTGCAATTGAAGCGGCTAATGAGAATATAAAGAGAATCCTCTATGAGATGGTGAAAATGCACAAAGATTGGTTTGAATATCTTCCTTTTGCCTTATGGGGAGATATAGAACTACAACAAATACTGCTACAGGACAAACATCATTCTCATTAGTATACTATTGTGAAGTAGTTTTTCCTATATAAATGGAAATTCTATCTTTGAGGGTGGTTGTTATGGAAGTAAAAAACCCTTGAGAGTGAATGGATGCAAAAGAGATATGACCACCTCGTGTCTCTAAATGAGAAAATGATGGAGGCTTTATTTTACACTCAGATTTACTAGAGAAGAATAGTGAGGGCCTTTAATAAGAAGGTTAAAACTGGAAAGATAAAGGCTAGAGATATGGTGCTAAAGCAGCCAAGGGCAGTGGTATTTGATCCAAGAGGAAAATTCAGACTAAATTAGGAAAGGCCATATTTAGTCAAGATAATCTTACCTAAGGGAGCTACAAAGATATTAGATCCAGAAGGGAATGAGTTCACTAAGCCAATCAACCTAGATCGCCTCAAGAAATACTACCTTTAAAAAAAAGTTCGCTGGCTAGAAAACCTGAAAAGTCTAGTCAGACAAAAATTAGGACATTCCCACTATTCAAAAAACCCACAAAGGGCTGACAGGCAAAAATTAGGGAATAAGGTAAAAGAGGTGATCCCGCTAATTAGAAATCTTGTAAAGAGCTGGTCAGGCAGAAATTAGGGAAATAAAAGTGAGAAAAATGTTCAGTTAAAAAATCTGAAAAGACTAACTGATAACAAGAGTTATGTCATGTGATGTGATAAATGTACTCATTTTGGCCCTAATTAATGAATTGAATTGAAATAGAATTTTTTTTTGAATATTGCATATTATATCTTTATTATAAAGTATAAAGACTTAAAGAAAAAACATGAGAATCTAAAAAACCAAACTTATGAGATCACTATTTTTGTTTTTATTTCTTCTTTTGTGACTCATCTAGCAATACTTTAGTCCTTTTGTACTTAGCAAATCTTTGTGGTTCTATAGTTTGCATGGTACGCTAAGTCTTGTAGTTTTCATCAGTGGTCATATCAGTATCCAAATGCATGTTTTGCTCTAATGCTCTATGAGGCCATAGGTTCTTCACTTTGTTTAAGAAATCTTATCTCAGAGGGAAACCTTCAAATTTAGATATAATAGTCACAATAAATTATGGACAACATACTGACGGTAAAGGCATGAAGGGGAAAAGAAGGTCAAAAAGTGCAATGTAGGAATAGGAACACAATGATCATACAAGTTAATGGTTATAAACTTCAACTTCCACCAAAGATAGATCCATGCAATCTCAGTGTCAACAATGCCTTTCATCCAATCAATTCATTGATCTATGGTACACTTGTTCTTCATCTTCAATGGACGAGACTGTAAATGAAGTGGTTGATAAATCAAGGCATTGGTGGGAGGATTAAGTAGACTCAATTTCTCTTATAGCCAAATCTATAAAAAAAAAAGGCTAAGTTGAAAACCTAAAAGGGCAACTTAGGCAAAAAAAAAAAGGACCTGAAGGAGAAGCAAACTACATGAGGATAGATTTTGAACCTTAAATTTATCTAGGCCAATGATAGTTTCAATAAGTATGAAAAGCACAAGGTTAGCTCTAACTTCTACTTGTTCTAGGATACTAACAATTCTTATGTCAGCATCTCCATGAGAAGCCACTAGCAGAAACTAGGAATACAAGCAAAAAGAGGCAGTCCTCCAGGCCGTATTATTCTTATTCCTAGTGCCACAAGAAGTAATCAGGGAAGAAAGACTAATAGTCCCAGGGTTATATGCATACATGTAGATGTCACTTGGGTGCATATTAAAGAATGCCACTAGTCTACCAGAAAACTGCATCTCAAGATCAGGAAGTGTAATCACAGCAGTCAAGTCTAAAAAATAGCCAAGGAACTCCTCGATTAATGGATATAGCACTTGTCCATTGAATCTAAATACATGGTCCTTGATGTCCCAAAAGGTGGCAATAGCATGTAAGAAAGTATGGTCTATTTTTAGATGCTAAAAGTATTTCAAAGATTTGACATGATAGCACATCAGTCTATTTCAATCGTCTCCATTAAGGCTCTTGAGAAAGTTCATCAAATTGAGGGTGGCTTATGTCATGATGAAAGCTAATAAAAAGAAGGGTATAAGACAATCCTTTTGGCATGCCTTTTACATAAGGCATAAAGGATAATCTGGGTGGAATTGGGATTTTATGTGTACAGATCAAACTCAAATAAAAAATCAAAATGGAAAAGGAGTGAAGAGCTGAATTTGAATTTCCAATCAAAAATTTAAAATTCCAATAAAAATTCTAGAAATCTGATTGAAAATCTAGAATTTTGATCAGAATTCCAAAAATCTTATCGGATATCTATAATCTTGATCGAATTTCTAAGATTTCCAACAAAAAAAAATTAAAGTCTAGGGTTTGATCCAAAAAAAAAAGTCCATAATCCATTCAAAAAAAGGGGAACATTTCATAGGGAAAAAGGAAGATAAAATACACTCATGAAAGCGTAAGCCCTAAAGATATAAGATCAATCATCCTGAGCTCCTATGTTTGGCCAAGGACTCCACCCTCTAGCTGGATCGTCACTCTAATCTAGGGGCATAGAAGTTCTAGTGTCATGATTATCGAAACCAAAACTAGCAAGCTATCAGTGAAGCCTCTCATTTTCATGCTCCAAATCTCCAGGATAGATCTATTGCATTAAGGATAGTTAAAATCATGCATAGCATACATAGATTTGCATACTTCTTGTAAATACTAACCCTCCAACTATCTATGATCTACATAGTAAATAATCTCTGGGATTAGGCAAGTCCATATAGATATTTTGCCTGTCTCCAAGGGAACTATAAATTGACATATACTAATTCAGTAACAAATGTCAGTTTGTATAGGATTGGAAATGCAAAATGCACTTACATGTGAAGCATCAGGAGGAGAAAAGCTAGAAATTCAAGCTGTATCAAAATACATGTGTTGCTTAATAGGAGTCTACATCATGGGAGTCCGACATCGCCCAGAATGGTACTCGAGGAAGTATTACCTTGAGTCATTTCACTATGCTAAGTATGCTCAACCTCTTGCTCAATCTTCTCAATGTCACCCTCAGACTCCTCCTTAATAACAACATTAGTAATTTCTTTAACCTAAACAAAAAAAAAAATTTCATCCATAGTGACAAAAGAGAATGAAGTAAAATGGTAATAGTGAGGAATGGTGATGGAAAGCATACCTCAGCTGGGTCTGTTAGAACCTACTCTAGGAGATTCTCTTGAATATACTCATGATAGTGGTAAGAACGCTTGAGCAAAGTCGAAGCGTCATACCCTTCAAGAGCTGCTTTGAGCTCAAGACCAATCATATTGTAATTCCTCAACACGGAAGATGGAATAGAAGAAGGAACACAAGGTCTTGTATGCCAATGATAAACATGCTCACCAAGATACCACATATAGCAACCATAACCAGGAAGCAAAATCCTTATAGTCTCAAGCCTCACAGTAGTAGTCATGGAACTGTATCACTAGATGTCTTTAGTACCAACTAGCCAATTTGATCTGACCTGTATATTCATTCAAATAAATTTTATTTAAATTTTACAACTTATCAAATACTAATAATTAAATTTATCTTACCAAGTCCCACTCTAAAGAGTTCAACTAGTCCTGATAGGTATGTAAGTCATACTTGACACTAGCAAGACGAGAAGAAGCCCATCTCTGCATCAATGGAAGACTCCTATCAGAGCTAATGGTGCTAAAGCCTCAGATCACCCTGATCTTAATGCCTAAAATCTGTAAAGAAAAGATAGTCGAAATGAAAAAGGGTAGTAAAAGAGCAAAATTAAAAAGGGGTAAGACATAAAGAAGACATACATACAAAATGTGCTAGAAGCTACACATCATCACAGTACCTCTATAGATAGTGTCCAGCCTATAGTAGAGATAGGCAAGAGCTATCGATCCCCAATCGAAAGTAGTGATTCTAACAAGATCCTAGAAGGGACTAAGAAGCACAATGCTAACCTTGTGACCAGTCTCATAGAAAAGGGCAGTGCCTAATAGTATCAATAAGAAGCATCTCGCCTTCTGAAGGATCTAACGAGGTGTGATGGAGGGTAATCTCCTGAAACTCTGAATAAGAGAAGAAAGAAGCACATTCTTTTGATTCTTCAATGTTAGAACAAACCCATGCAAGTCGCAAACATAGCAACTCCTAGCATCCTCTAGAAGAGTGCAGTAGTGGATATCAAAAAGAATCAAGGTACCCCTAAAGGTAATCCCAGTGATAGTAGAGAAGTTCATAGGAGAAATAGTCAGCTTACCCACTCGCATGTCAAAGGTGTGAGTAGTATCCATCAACGATTAGAGCAAAAGGTGAATCATGATATAACCTACCTCGAGCAGTTGGTAAAGCAGTAATGAAGTGTCAGAAGCCAGATGCCTAAATATGTTGTACTACCTCTCCCGATAAATCATGAAAGAGTTCTTGAGCCAAGTGAAAGCAACCCAAGAATTTCAGTGGTTTTTGAATAAAATTTAGAAAATGACAGGATTACATTCCTTTATAAACTTCTTTTTTGTCTATTCTCATTTTTATCTTTAGGTCAAAAAAAAGAAATCGGAAGACTGGATTTCTGATAAAAAAATCCAAAATTTCGATCAAATTTCTGGATTCCTGATCGAAAATCTAGATTTTCGATCGGTATTTCTAGATTCTTAATCGAAAATCCATAAATTTTGATCCAGAATTTAGATCTTTGTTCAGAAATCTAGAAATTTGACTAAATTCTATTAGTCCTCTGACATACTAAAACCAATTTCATAAAATTTTGCTTCAAAATTGACAATTTCATGTAATATTATCTAATATTTATAAGAGATATTCTATAATTGCAAGCATGAATATGTTAATATATTAACATGAATATATTTTTTTATAGAATCAAAGACAAAAGAGAAATTTACCTCATCTCCAATATGTGAGCATCTGTGGAGGTGCAAACAAGTCAAAGGGAGCACCTCTTCCCTTTTATGGAGCCCCAAATTGTTTTGAGGAAAATGTAGTTGAGATATGATCAGATATGATCATCTAGAGCTGCTTCCACATAGTCTGCATTGTGGATGAGCTAGAGGATCAGAAAAATCTCAAATTGGAGGTTAGATGAAAGAATAATTGAAGAAACAAGATTTGAAAATCAAGAGAAAGGAAAAGAAAAACAAAGAAAATTAAAGGGATAGGTGTAGACGATGGAGTTTAGCATGCGTCCAAGATTTTAGCAACCGCGACACTATTTGAGCTCAGGGCTCTAGAGAATATACTAACCACTATCATAAAGACATGGTGTGGAGATGAGGAGTCACCACCTAGGGTAATAACTGGGACAAATCGAAAAGGTGGTACTCGATTCCCTAAAAGAAAGCTAGCACCACAACCTGGAGATTTTGGATATGGAATACCAACTTTTTTCAGTCTCATATTCATTTAGAATTACTTTTTACTAAATTATCCTCTTTTTACATGCAATTTCATATAAACCCTTATTCTAGCAATTAACTCCAATGCAAACAAGTCATGAAAATACAAGTAAATAATACATTCATTCAAACATATAATCCCTACGTTAGTCTAATATACATGGATTTTAATTAAATAACTAAATTTATATGTTTTGATTTACAAGTGATCTAAAGACTAATTCCTTTTAATTTTAATTAAATGAACCTAAGTCTATTTATTTTAATTCTAAAAATGGGCTTAAATCTACAAATTATGGAGGTATTTAAATTAATGGGCCTAATTCTACATGTTTTAATGCTAAGGTGATCTTAAATCTACAAATTATGAAAAAGCTTTAATTAATTGAGCTAAGTCTAAATTAATTAAATTAAATTAAGTGGGTCTATGTCTAATTTAACTAGATGAGCTTAAGTTATGTCTAACCTAAAAATCTAATTAATTACGGGCCTAAAATGCATTTTAATTAATTACACCTAAAAAACCTAAATTTATTTAAGTGGATTAAAATCTAATATGGGCTTAAGGCCCAAAACATATAAGAATAAACAAGCACAAAACACATAAAAATAAATAAACAAGCCCAAAAAAAATAAATAAACAAGTCTAAAAATAAATAAAACATATTAAAACAATTAAATTAAAGATCAAACAACTAATTAAATTATTTCCTTCTAAACCCTAACTTTCATTAATATGCAACCTAAATTAATCTACTTCCTCCATTAATTTTAATTAATTATCCAATTAAAACCCTAATTTTACTAACCAATTAATCAAAATAAACAAGTAATCACACTGAATTCCACTATTCCTACTATTGAGGCTATTACAATAATCTATAGAAAATAATAATAAAATAATTAATACAACCCCAAAAATAAATTAAAAAAATAAAGCAATAAAATAAAATAATAATAAAAAAGTCCTAGAAACTATATATCTACAAGGTCTTAACCATGGCATTCCATGGACCTCTTATGGATTTGATTGTTCAAGTATGATTATCATGTGTTTTCCTCCATAATCACCATAAAAAAGAATAAAAATTATGATTAGTGAAAAAACTATAAAAATAAAAAAAATTAAAAATTAATAAAATAATAAAATAATTAAAATAAAATAAGAAGATGATGATGATGCTTATGAATGATTTTAAGGGAGTGCTCCTCAGATTTTGTAGAATCACCATACTTGATAGGTCTTCAAATATCGTTCTTCAAAAATTCCCCAAAGATCTTTATTTAAGCAAAAGAATTTGTAGAGAATTAGATTTTTTTTTCCTTTTTTTTCCTCTTTCTTTTTCTCTCTTTTTTCTTCTCATTTTTTCTCTTTTTTTTCCTCTTCCTTTTTCTATTTTTCTGCCTTTTTCTTCATTTTTTCTTTTTTTGCCTTTCCTTATTTTCAGAGCCAAAACACTTCTTATATAGGGATACATCTTGAAACCCTAGTTATAAATTGATTCCTAAAAGACTTTTATTTCCTTAAAAACATTATCAAAATAATTTTAGGAGAATTTCATACCAATTAGGACTCAATTTATCTGGGGGCGGAAGAGGTCTAATTCTGATCGGAATTGTGTAATTTGGATCGGAATTATACAATTCCGATCGAAATTAGTATAATTTCAACCACTTTTTTTACTTTTAATTACAAAAAGGTCCTTGAAAGAATTTAAGTTTTGAAATTAGATCCCTAAAAAATATTGCAATTTAGTCCATGAAAACATTAAATCTTTTCTTTAAAAAAGTGCAATTAGATCCTTGAAGTTTCAAAGTTCAAATATTGAAGACCTATTCAAGAAATTTTCATCATTGGAGTCCTTTGTCGCATCCATAACTCATCATCCCGAAATTGAGTGTCAATAATAGGAACTAAAGAAATGGATTGGCAAAATGCAAAACTTATATTAAAGTGGCAAATGTCCACTTTAGTCCCTTAATTTCATTTACATTTAAGTCTAACACTTCTCTTGCAATTTAGTCCTAAATTGCAATGTTATATGATTTAATAATATTAAATTGTCGACATAAGAGAAATTAAACTATATGATAGAGTATAGTCAACATTGTACAACCAAGTACAATGTGTCATTTCAATTCAGACTATATGACTGAGTATAGTCAACATTGTACGACCAAGTACAATGTGTCATTTCAATTCAGACTATATGACCAAGTGTAGTTGATATTGTACGACTGAGTATAATTTGTAATTTCAATCAAGACTATACGACTAAGTACGGTCAACATTGTACGACTGAGTACAATGTATCATTTCAATTCAAACTATACAACCAAGTGTAGTTGACATTGTACGACTGAGTACAATGTTTCATTTTAATTTAGACTATACGACTGCGTATAGTTGACATTGTATGACCAAGTATAATGTGTCATTTCAATTTATATTATATGACCGAGTATACTCAAAACTATACGACCGAGTACAATGTATCTCTTTCAACTTAGACTATATGACCGAGTATAGTCGACATTGTACGATCGAGTATAATGTACCTTTTTTAACCTAAAATATACGACTGAGTATAGTCAACATTGTATGACAAAGTACAATGCATCCTTCCAATTCAAACTATATGACCGAGTATAGTCAACATCAAACGACCGAGTGTGATGTATCCTTTTAAACCAAAATTATATGTCCGAGTATAGTGTTTCCTTAGATGTTTTAAGTTTATGCCTAGTGGGGTGCGGTAACACAAGCATTCATTATGAATTGACAATTACTTAAAGAAAAAAGCCTCGAGTACAAGTAAGTACCTAAACTTTGTTCTTAAGAAATTATGCTCTTATTTGCTTTGCTGCAATTTGTCAAGCAAACAGCGATAAAGGAGGGAAACTGTAAACACCCAATTTCGGGATAATAAAATATGGATGTGACAAAGGACTCCAATGATGAAAATATTATAAGTAGGTCTTCAACACTTGAAGCTTAAAACCTCAAAAGTCTCAATGCATCTTCAAAAAAGAGTTTAATGGTTTTTTAAGGACTTAATTGTAATAATTTTTAAGACCTAATTGAAAATTTTGAATTCTTTCAGGAGTCTTTTTGTAATTAAAAGTTAAAAAAATAAAATTATAGAATTCCAATCGAAATTACACAATTCTAGTTGGAATTATACCTTTTCAGTCCTTTTTTTTGTATTTGTATAGAAAATAAAAAATATTTTTCCTGAATTTTGATTGGCTAGAAATTTTCTTAAATTTATTTTTGGGATTTATATAAATTTTCAAGAAATAAAGTCCTTTTAAAATTGAAACTCTTCAGTACATAGGACCTGGGTTTTTGGCTTTTTCCTATAAAAAGACAGTTTAAGCTCTTGGAAGGGGAGCTCAGAGGGAACGTTGGACTCTCAACTCCGAACCCTTAGTTTTTTTTTGTAAATTTTTTTTTTACCTTTTCTCTTCCTAAAGCTTTATAGACTTTTCTTTAGGCAGTACATAAAAAATTCTTTGTGATTTATTCATTTGGTAAGCAAGGAGCAGGAGATTCTTTAGAAGAAAAATAACAAATTTTTGAAGGTCTACTAAAAGAAAACAATGGTGATCTCACTAGTCTGAGGGGCAAATTATTCTGCATCCATAAACATTATCTTCTTCTTACCTTCTTTTATTTTTATTTTTATTTTTTTATTATTTTGATTTTATTGAATTTTTTATTGTAATTTTTATTTACTAATCATTGTTTTACCCTTTTTTTTATGGTGATTATGGAGGGGATTACATGATGATCTTACTTGGAGAACAAAATCTATAGAGGTCCATTGAATGCCATGGACTTGAACCTTATAGCTAAATACAGTTTCTAGGTTTTTTATATAATTGTTTATTATTTTTTTATTTTTTATTTATTTTTGGGATTACATTAATTTTTTTCTTATTATTTTTTGTAGATCATTGCACTTGCTCCAATAATGCAAATAATGAAATTTGGTGTGTGTGCTTGTGTGTTTTATTTTAATTAATTGGTTAATAAAATTAGGGTTTTAATTTGGTAATTGATTAAAATTAATGGCTATAAAAATCATGAGGTTGTTTAATTAAAATTGAATTAGATTTAAGTGGATGGAATTAGGGTTGCTTGTTTTATTTTATTTTATTTTATTTTTTATTTAAAGTCACTTTAATTAAATTAGGATTTTTAGAATAAGTTTGATTAATTGTTTGATCTTTTATTTGATTGTTTTGATGTATTATTTTTGGGCTTGTTTATTTATTTTTATGTGTTTTAGACCTTGGCCCACATTAGGCTTTAACCCATTTAAATAAATTTAGTTTTTTTTTTATGTTTAATTAATAAGAATGCCTCTTTAGGCCCATAATTAATTAGATTTAGGGTAGAGACAACTTAGGCCCATTTACGCTAATTTAGACATAGGCCCACCTAATTTAATTAATTTAGACTTAGCCTGTTTAATTTATGCTTTTTTCATAATTTGTATATTTAAGATCACTTTATAAATATGTAGAACTAGAATCACTAATCTGAATATTTTATAATTTATAGATTTAGGCCCATTTTAGAATTAAAATAAAATACTTAGGCTCACTTAATTAAAATTAAATAGGAATTGGGCCCATTAGTATTTAAGCTCACTTGTAAATTAAAATATGTAGATTTAGCCCATTTAATTAAAATCAATGTAGATTAGACTAACTTAGGGATTATGAATTTAAATGAGTGCATTATTTACATATATTTGTCATGACTAGTTTACCTGAAGTTGATTGTTTTAATAAGGGTTTATATGAAATTGCATGTAAATAAAGTATAAGATAGTAATTCATTAAATAATTCTAAATGAACATAAGATTGAAAAAATTTAGTATTCCTGAATCTCCTGGTTATGACACTATCTTTCCTTTAGAGAATCAAGTACCACTATTTTTCGATTTGTCCTAGTTATTACCCTTGGTGGCAACTCCTCATCTCCATGTCATGTCTTTATGAAGTGGTTAGTGTGTTCTCTAGAACCTTATGCTCAAACAACATCACGGTTGCTAAAATCTTAGGCGCGTGCTAAACCCCACAGTCTACAATAACCACTTTAGGTGTCAGGCGAGCATAGTCATGCCACTATAACCTTTTTAGGTGTCGGTGAATAGAATCATGCCATTATAACCTCTTCAGGTGTCAAGTGAACAGAATCATGCCACTATAACCTTTTCACATGTCAAAAGAATCAAATGATGCCACGATAACCTTTTCAATTGTCATGTGAATAGAATCATGCCACTATAATCTCCTCTTTAGGAAAGCAAAATCATGCCACTATAAGC
This sequence comes from Mallotus nudiflorus, assembly GCA_947683625.1. Taxonomy (NCBI): domain Eukaryota; kingdom Viridiplantae; phylum Streptophyta; class Magnoliopsida; order Malpighiales; family Euphorbiaceae; genus Mallotus; species Mallotus nudiflorus. Next base: position 548,014 of record CANTUR010000592.1, on the reverse strand, counting down.
TCTTTAGGTGTCAGGAGAACAAAATAAAGCTAATATAACCTCCTCAGGTGTCAGGTGAACAAAATCATGCCACTATAACCTCTTCAAGTGTCAGGCAAAAAGAATCATGCCATTATAACCATTTCAGGTGTCAAGAAAATAAAATCATGCCACTATAACCTCTTTAGGTGTCAAACAAACACAATCATGCCATTATAAACTTTTTCGGTGTCAGACAAATAGAATCATGCCACTATAACCTCTTTAAGTGTCAAGCAAATATGATAATGCCACTATAACCTCTTTAAGTATCAGGCGAATAAAATCATGTCACTATAACCACTTCATGCATCAAGCGAGCAGAATCATGCCACTATAACTTGTTCAGGTGTCAAGTGAGCAGAATCATGCCACTATAACTTGTTCAAGTTTCACGTAAGCAGAATCATGCCACTATAACCTCTTTAAGTGTCAGGTGAATAGAATCATGCCATTATAACCTCTTTAGGTGTCAATCGAACAAAATCATACTACTATAACCTCCTCAGGAGTCAGGCGAATAGTACCATGCCACTATAACCTCTTCAGGTGTCAGGCAAATAAAATCATGCCACTATAACCACTTATAGTGTCAGGTGAGCAGAATCATGCCACTATAACCTGCCTAGGTGTCAAGCGAGGAAAATCATGCCACTATAACCTACTTAGGTTTCAGGCGAGCAGAATCATGCCACTATAACTTCTTTAGGTGTCAAGTGAATAGAATCATGGCACTATAACCTCTTCAGGTGTTAGGAGAATAAAATCATGCCACTATAACCTTTTTAGGTGTTAGGAAAATAGAATCATTCTACTATAACCTCTTCAGGTGTTAGGTAAATAGAATCATTACACTATAACCATTTCAAGTGTCAAGTGAATAGAATCATACCACTATAACCTCTTCTAATGTCAAGCAAACACAATCATGCCACTATAAACTCTTCAAGTGTCAGACGAATAGAATCAAGGCACCATAACCTCTTCAAGTGTCAAGCAAATAGATAATGCCACTATAACCTCTTCAGGTGTCAGGTGAATAAAATCATGCCGCTATAACTGGTTCAGGTGTCAGGCTAGTAGAATCATGCAACTATAACTTATTTAGGTTTCAGGTGAGAAGAATCATGTCACTATAACCTCTTCAAGTGTTTGGCGAGCAAAATCACACCACTATAACCTCTTCAGGTGTCAAGAGAATAGAATGATGTCACTATAATGGCTTCAAGTTTTAGGCAAGAAGAATCATGCCACTATAACCTCTTAAGGTGCCACGTGAACAGAATCATGCCACTATAACCTCTTCAGCTATAAAGCAAATAGAATTATACCACTATAGCATTTTCAAGTGTTAGCAGAATAGATTCACATCTTGGTAACCTTTTTAGGTGTTAAGCAAACAGAATCATGTCACTATAACCTCTTTAGGTTTCATAAGAAAAAATCCATGCTACTATAACCTCTTTAGATGTTAGGAGAATAGAATCATGCCACTATAACCTCTTTAGGTATCATTAGAATATAATCATGCCACTATAAACTCTTCAAGCGCTATGAGAACAAAATAATGCCATTATAACCTCTTTAGGTGTCAGGCGAATAAAATCATGCCACTATAACCTCTTCAGGTGTCAAGTGAACAAAATTGTGCTATTATAACCTCTTCAGCAATCAAGTGAATAGAATCATGGAACTATAACCATTTTACGTGTCAGGCAAATAGAATCGTGCCACTATAACCTCTTCAGGTGTCAGGAGAACACAATTACGACACTATAAAGTCTGCAGGTGTCAAAAAAATAGAATCATGCCCCTATAAACTCTTTAATTTTCAACTGAATAAGATAATGCCACTATAACCTCTTCAGGTGTCAAGCAAATAGAATCATGCCACTACAACCACTTGAGGTGTCATTTGAGTAGAATCATAACACTATAACCTGTTTACATGTTAAGCAAGAAGAATCATCCCACAATAACCTCTTCAGGTGTTAGGCAAGCATAATCATGCCATTATAACATCTTCAACTGTTAGGCAAGCAAAAATATGCCACTATGACATCTTCTGGTGTCAGACGAAGAGAATCATGCCACTATAACCTCTTCAGGTGTTAAGCTAGCAGAATCATGCCACTATAACCTCTTCAGCTATGAGACGAACAGAATCACTCCACTATAACCTCTTTAGCTATCAGGCGAATAGGATCATGCCACTATAACCTATTCAGGCATTAGGGGAGTAGAATCATACCATTATAACTGCTTTAGGTTTTAGGCGAGTAGAATCATGCCACTATAACCTCTTCAGGTGTTAGGCAAATAGCCTCATGCCATTATAACCTCTTCAGGTGTTAGGCAAACAGAATCAAGCCACTATAACCTTTTCAGGTGTCAAGGAAATAGAATCATGCAACTATAACCTCTTCAAGTGTCAGGCAAAAAAAATCATACCACTATAACCTTTTCAGGTGTCAGGTGAATCAAATGATGCCACAATAACCTTTTCAATTGTCAAGTGAACATAATCATGCCACTATAACTTCTTCAGCTGTAAAGAGAATACAATCATGCCACTAAAACCTCTTTCGATGTTAGGAGAATAGAATTATGCCAATATAACCTCTCAGGTCTCAAGCAAACAGAATCATGCCACTATATCCTCTTCAAGTGTCAGGTGAAAAGAATCATGCCACTATAACCATTTCAGATGTCAGGCCAATAAAATCATGCCACTATAACCTCTTTAAGTGTCAGCGAACACAATCATGCCATTATAAGCTCTTCAGGTGTCAAACGAACATAATCATGCCACTATAACCTCTTCAGGTGCTAGGCGAATAGGATAATGCCATTATAACTACATCAGGTGGCAGGTAAAGAAAATCATGCCACTATAACCACTTTAGGTGTTAGGCTAGCATAATCATGCCATTATAACCTCTTGAGGTGTCAAGAAAATAGAATCATGCCACTATAACCTCTTTAGCTTTGAGGAAAATAGAATTTTGCCACTATAATCCCATCAGTTGTGAAGTAAATATGATCATGCCATTATAACCTGTTCAGGTGTTAGGGGAGTAGAATCATACCACTATAACCACTACATGAGTTAGGCGAGTAGAATTATGCCACCATAACCTCTTTAAATGTTAGGCACTCATGACACTATATCCTCTTCAGGTGTCAGGCGAACAAAATCATGCCATTATAACATTTTCTGGTGTCAAGTGAATAGAATCATGCCGCTATAACCTCTTTAAATGTTAGGTGAATAGAATCATGTTACTGTAACCTTTTTAGGTCTCAACCGAATCGGATGATGCCACGATAACCTTATAAGTTGTCAAGCAAATAGAATCATGCCACTATAACCTCTTCAAGAGTAAGGAGAATAGAATCATGCCACTATAACATCTTCAGGTGTCAGGAGAATAGAATTATGCCAATATAACCCATTCAGGTGTCATACGACCAGAATCATGCTACTATAACCTCTTCAGGTGCCAGGCGAAAAGAATCATGCCACCACAAATATTTTAGGTGTCAGGTAAATAGAATCATGCCACTATAACCTCTTCAAGTGTCAGGAAAATAAAATCATGCCATTATAAACTCTTTAGGTGTCATACGAACAGAAGCATGCCACTATAACATCCTTAAGTGTCAGGCGAATAGGATAATGCCACTATAACTTCTTCAAGTGTCATGCAAATAAAATCATGCCACTATAACCTCTTTAGGTGTTAGGTAATCAGAATCATGCCACTATAACCATTTCAGGTGTCTGGTGAATAAGATAATGCCAATATAACCTCTTCAGGTGTTAGATAAATAAAATCTCGCCACTATAACCTCTTCAGGTGTCAGGCAAATAGGATAGTGCAATTATAACCTCTTCAGCTATGAGGTGAATAAAATCATGCCCCTATAACCACTTTAGGTGTCAAGCAAGCAAAATCATGCAACTATACCCTATTTAGGTGTCAAGCGAGCAGAATCATGCCCCTATAACCTGTTCAGGTGTTAGGCTAGCAGAATCATGCCACTATAACTTGTTCAGGCATTAATAAGGTATAATCATACCACTATAAACTGTTTAGGTTTCAGGCAAATAGAATCATGCCACTATAACCTTTTTAAGTGTCAGATGAATAGATTCATGCCACGATAACATTTTCAAGTGTCAAGCGAATAGAATCTTGTCACTATAACCTGTTATGGTGTCAAAGGAACAAAATAATGCTACTATTACTTCTTCAAGTGTTAGGAGATCAGAATAATGCCACTATAACCTCTTTTGGTGTTAGGAGAATAGAGTCATGCCACTATAACCTCTTCAGGTGTCAGGAGAACATAATCATGCCAATATAATCCCTTCAAGTGTCAGGCAAAATAGAATCATGCCACTATAACCTCTTCATGTGTCAGGCAAATAAAATCATGCCACTATAACCTCTTCAACTATCAGGCGAACGAAATCATGCCACTATAACCTTTTTAGGTGTTAGCAAATAGAATCATGCCACTATAACCTCTTCAGGCATTAGGCAAACACAATTATTCCAATATAAACTCTTCAAGTGTCAAACGAACATAATCAAGCCACTATAACCTCTTCAGGTGTTAGGTGAATAGGATAATGCCACTATAACCTCTTCGGATGTTAGGCGAATAGAATCATGCCATTATAACCACTTTAGGTATCAAGCGAGCAAAATCATAAAACTATAACCTATTTAAGTGTCAGGTAAGAAACATCATGCCACTATAACCTCTTCAAGTGTCTAGCGAGCGAAATCATGTCATTATAGCGAATAGAATTATATGACTATAACCTCTTCAGATGTCAAGTGAACATAATCATGCCACTATAACTTATTCAGGTGTTAGGCGAGCAGAATCATGCCACTATAGCATCTTCGGGTTCAAGCGAACAAAATCATGCCATTATAACCTCTTCAGCTGTCAAGCTAGCAAAATCATGCCACTAGAACTTCTTTACATGTCAAGCAAATAGAATCATGCCACTATAACCTCTACAGGTGTCAAGTCAATAGAATCATGCCATTATAACCTCTTCAACTGTTAGACAAATAGAATCATGCCACTATAACCACTTCAGCTGTCAAACGAATATGGATCATGCCACTATAACCTCTTCAGGTGTCAGGGGAGAAGAATCATGCCATTATAACCACTTCAGGTGTTAAGTGAGCAGAATCATGCCACTATAACTTGTTCTGGTGTCAAGCGAGTAGAATCAAGCCACTATAACCTCTTCAAATGTCTAGTGAGTAGAATCATGCCAATATGACCTCTTCAAGGGTTAGCCGAATAAAATCACACAACTATAACTCCTTTAGGTGTTAAGCAAAGAGAATCATGCCACTGTAACCTCTTTAGGTGTTAGGCGAGCAAAATCTTGGCACTATAACCTCTTTAACTGTCAGATGAACAAAATCATGCCATGATAACCTCTTCAAGTGTCAAGCAAACAGAATCATGCCACTAGAACTTGTTTAGGTGTCAAGCCAACAAAATCATGCCACTATAACCTCTTCAGTTGTAAGGGGAACAAAATCATGCCACTATAACCTCTTCAAGTGTCAAGCTAATAGAATCTTACCATTATAACCTCTTCAGGTGTCAGGAGAACAGAATCCTGACACTATAACCTCTTCAAGTGCCAATGAAAAGAATCATGCCACCATAACCACTTTAAGTGTCAAGTGAATAGATTCATGCCACTATAACCTTCTCAAGTGTCAAGCAAATAGAATCATAGAATCATGCCATGATGACCTTTTCAGGTGTCAAGCAAATAGAATCAAGCTACTATAACATCTTTAGGTGTCAGGAGAACAAAATCATGCCACTATAATTTCTTTAGGTGTCAAGATAACAGATTTATGCCACTATAACCTCTTCAGGTGTCAGGCAACTATAATCATGCCACTATAACCATTTTAAGTGTTAGGCGAATGGAATCATGTCACTATAACCATTTCAGGTATTAGGCGAATAGAATCATGCCATGATAACCTTCTTACATCAAGCAAATAGAGTCATTCCATGATAACCTTCTTACATCAAGCGAATAGAGTCATGCCACTATAACCTCTTTAGGTGTTAAGTGAAAAAAAATCATGCCACTATAACCTGTTTAGGTGCCTGGCCAACAGAATCATACCACTATAACCTTATCAGGTGTGAAGCAAATAGAGTCATTCCACTATAACGTCTTTAGGTATCATGCAAACATAATCATGCCATTATAACCTTTTCAGGTGTTAGGTGAATATAATGATGCCACGATAACCTCTTCAAGTGTCAAGCAATTAGAATCATGCCTCTATAATAACACTTAGTGTCAGGAGAACAAAATCATGCCCCTATATCCTCTTCAGGTATCAAGCGAATAGAATCACACTACTATAACCTCTTCAGTTATTAAGAGAAGAGAATCATGCCACTATAATATCTTCAGGTGTTAGGAGAACAGAATCATGCCACTATAACCTCTTCAGGTGTTAGGCAAATAGAATTATGCCACTATAACCTCTTCAAGTGCCAAGCGAGCATAATCATTTTACTATAACTTCTTCAAGTATCAGGCAAACAGAATAATGCCACTATAACCATTTCAGGTATCAAGTGAATAGAATCATGCCACTATAACCATTTCATGTATCAGGTGAATAGAATCATGCCATAATAAACATTTCAGGTGTCAAGTGAATAGAATCATGCTACTATAATCTCTTTAGGTTTCAGGAGAACAAAATCATGCCTCTACAAACTCTTCAGGTGTAAAGAGAGTAGAATTATGCTACGATAACCTCTGCAATTGTCAGGAGAATAGAATTATGCCACTATAACCTCTTTAGGTGTTAGGAGAATAGAATCATGTAGCAATAACCTTTCAAGTGTCAGGCAAATAGAATCATGCCACTATAACCTTTTCAAGTGTCAGGCGAGTAAAATCATACCACTATTACCTGTTTAGGAGTCAAGCAAGTAGAATCATGCCATTCTAACCTCTCCAAGTGTCAGGCCAACAAAATCATGCCACTATTACTAGTTTAGGTGTCAAGCAAGAAGAATCATGCCACTATAACCCCATCAGGTGTCAAGTGAGCATATTCTTGCTACTATAACCTCTTCAAGTGTCACGTGAACATAATCCTTCCACAATAACCTCTACAGGTGTTAGGCGAGCAGAATCATACCACTATAGCCTCATTAGGTGTCAAACATATAAAATCATGCCATGATAACCTCTTCAGGTGTCAAACAAATAAAATCATGCCACGATAACCTCTTCAGCTGTCAAGCAAATAAAATCATGCCACTATAACCTGTTTAGGTGTCAGGCTAGTAGAATCATACCATTATAACCTCTTCAGGTGTGAAGCAAATAGAATTATGCCACTATAACCTCTTTAGGTGTTAAGAGAGCATAATCATGCCACTATAACCTCTTCAGGTGTCAAGCGAACAAAATCATGCCACTATAACCTCTTCAAGTGCCAGGAAACTAGATTCATGTCAATATAACCTTCTCAGGTGTTAGGTAAATAGAATCGCAACATGATAACCTTTTCAGGTGTCAAGCGAATAGAATCATGCCACTATAACCTCTTCAAGTGTTATGAGCATTGAATCGTGTCTCTATAACCTCTTCAGATGTTAGGTAAATATAATCATTCCATTATAACCTTTTTAGATGTCAGGCGAACAGAAATATGCCACTATAAACTGTTCATGTATTAGGCGAATAGAACCATGCCACTATAAGATTATCAGGTGTTAGGCAAATAGAATAATGCCATGGTAACCTTTTTAGGTGTCCAGCGAATAGAATTATGCCACTATGACCTTTGCAGGTCTCATGAGAACTAGAATCATGCCACTATAACCTCTTTAGGTGTCAGGAGAACAAAATCATGCCACTATAACCTCTTTAAGTGTTAAGTGAACTAAATCATGCCACTATAACCTCTTCAGTTGTTAGGCAAAAAGAATCATGCCACTATAACAATTTCAAGTGTCAAGCAAACAAAATCATGCCAGCATAAACTCTTCAAGTGTTAGATAAATAGAATCATGCCACTATAACCTTCTCTGGTGTCAAGTGATGCGAATGATGCCATGATAACATTTTCAGTTGTCAAGCAAATTGAATCATGCCACCATAACCTCTTCAGGTGTTATAAGAATAGAATCATGCTACTATAACCTCTTCATGTATCAAGCGAATAGAATAATGTAACTATAGCCTTTTCAGGTGTCAAACTAATAGAGTGATGCCATAATAACCTTTTAAGTAGTCAAGCAAATAGAATTATGCCACTATAGAATATTCTGGTGTCAGGAGAATAAAATCATGCCTCTATAACCTCTTTACGTATTATGAGAATAGAATCCTGCCACTATAACCACTATAGCTGTCAGGCGAATAGAATCATGCCACTATAACCTCTTCAGGTGTTAGGCAAACATAATCACACCACTATAACCTCTTCAGTTGTCAAGCGAATAGAATCATGCCACTATAACCTTTTAAGGTGTCAAGGGAAGAAAATTATGCCACTATAACCACTTCAAGTGTCAGGCGAACAAAATCATGTCACTATAACCTTTTTAGGTGTCAGGCGAATCGAATGATGTCACAATCACCTTTTCAGGTGTCAAGCAAATAGAATCATGGCACTATAACCTCTTCAGGTGTTAGGAGAACAGAATCATGCCACTATAACCTCTTCAAGTGTCAAGCAAACAGACTCATGCCACTATAAACTTCTCAGGTGTTAGGTAAATAGAATCTTGACATAATAACCTTTTCAGGTATCAAGCGATTAAAATCATGCCACTATAACCTCTTCAGGTGTCAAGAGAAGAGAATCATGCCACTATAGCCTCTTCAGGTATCAATAGAACATAATCATTCCACTATAACCTCTTTAGGTTTCAAGCAAATAGAATTATGCCACTATAACATGTTTATTTGTCAAGCTAAAAGAATCATGCCGCTATAACCTCTTCGAATATCAACTGAATAGAATCATGCCACTATAATCATTTAAAGTATCAGGCTAATAGAATCCTACCATTACAACCATTTCAGGTATCAAGCAAATAGAATGATGCCAAGATAAACTTTTCAAGTGTCAAGCAAATATAATCATGACACTATAACCTCTTTAGGTGCCACGAGAACCAAATATGCACCTAAAACCTCTTCAGGTGTTAAGATAATAGAATCAAGCTACTATAACCTCTTCAATTGTCACGAGAATAGAATCATGTCATTATAATCTCCTCAAGTCTTAGGAGAACTGAATCATGCCACTACAACCTCTTCAGGTGTCAGATGAATAGAATCATGCCACTATAACCTCTTCATGTGTCAGGCAAGTAAAATCATACCACTATTACTTGTTTAGGTGTCAAGCAAGTAGAATCATGCTGCTATAACCTCTTTAAGTGTTAGGTAACTAGAAACATGCCACTATTGCCTGTTTAGGTGTCAAGCAAGCAGAATCATACCACTATAACTTCTTCAGGTGTCAGGCAAATAGAATCATTCCACTATAACCTCATTAAGTGTTAGGCAAACAAAATCATGCCACTATAACTTCTTCAGGTGTCATGCAAACAAAATCTTACCACTATAACCTCTATAGGTGTTAAGTGAGCAGAATCATGACACTATAACCTCATTATGTGTCAGACGAATAGAATTATACCACGATAACCTCTTCAGGTGTCAAGCAAATAGAATCATACCACTATAACCTATTCAAGTGTCAAGTCAGTAGAATCATACCACTATAACCACTTTAAGTGTGAAGCGAACAGAATCATCCTACTATAACCTCTTTAGGTGTCAGTAGAATAAAATCATGCGACTATAAGCTCTTCACGTGTTAGGTAAACAGAATCATGCCATTATAACCTCTTCAACTACCAGGCGACCAAACTCATGCCACTATATCCTTCTCAGGTGTCAGGCTAATAGAATCATGCCACAATAACCTTTTTATGTATCAAGCGAATAAAATCTTGGTACTATAACCTCTTAGGTGTCAAGAGAATAGATTCATGCCACTATAACCTCTTCATGTGTCAGGAGAACTGAATCATGCCACTATAACCACTTCAGGTGTTAGGCGAATAGAATTATGCCACTATAACCACTTCAAGTGTCAGGTGAACAAAATCATGCCACTATAACCTTTTCAGATGTCCGATGAATAAAATTATGCCACTATAACCTCTACATGTATTAGGCGAACAGAATCATGCCATTATAACATTTTTAAGTGTCAGGTGAATAGAATGATGCCATGATAACCTTTTCAAGTGTCAATAGAATCATGCCACTATAACCTCTTCAAGTGACAGGAGAACTCGAATCATGCCACTATAACCTCTTCATGCGTTAGGAGAATAGAATGATGCTACTATAGCCTCCTCAAGTGTCAGGCGAATTGAATCATGCCACTATAACCTCTTTTGGTGTTAGGTAAATATAATCACGCCACTATAACCTTTTAAGGTGTCAATAAAATAAAATCATGCCAGTATAACCTATTCAAGTGTTAGACAAACATAATCATGCCACTATGACCTTTTTAAGTGCCATGCGAATCGAATGATGCCACGATAACCTTTTCAGGAATCAAGCGAATAGAATCATGCCACTATAACCTCTTTAGGTGTCAAGAGAATTGAATCATGTCACTATAACCTCTTCAAGTGTCAGGCAAATAGAATCATGCCACTATATCATTCTCAGTTGTTGGGCGTATAGAATCATGCGATGATAACCTTTTTAAGTGTCAAGTGAATAGAATCATGCCACTATAACCTCTTAAGGTGTCAGGAGAAGGGAATCATGCCATTATAACCTCTTCAGGTGTCAAGAGAACATAATCATTCCACTATAACCTCTTCAGGTGTGAGACGAATAAAACCATGCCGCTATACCCTCTTCTAGTATCAGGCAAACTAAATCATGCCATGATAACCATTTTAAGCGTCAGGCGTATTGAATTATGCCACTATAACCATTTTAAGTATCACGCAAATGGAATCATGCCATAATAAGCTTTTCAGGTGTCAAGCAAATATAATCATGACACTATAACCTCTTTAAGTGTCAGGAGAACTAAATCATGCCCCTGTAACCTCATCAGGTGTTAGGATAATATAATCATGCTACTATAACCTCTCTAATTGTTAAGGGAATAGAATCTTGCCACTATAATCTCTTCAGGTGTTAGGAGAACACAATCATACTGCTATGACCTATTCAGGTGCCAAGCGAACAGAATCATGCCCATATAACCTCTTCAAGTGTCAAGTGAGCAGAATTATGCTACTATTACCTATTTAGGTGTCAAATAAGTAGAATCATGCCACTATAACCTCTTCAGGTGTCAAGCAAATCGAATGATGCCATGATAACCTCTTCAGGTGTCAAGCGAATAAAATCACGCCACTATAACCTCTTTTAGTGTCAAGCAAACAAAATTATGCCACTATAACCTTCTCAGGTGTCAAGAGAACAGACTCATGCTACTATAACCTTCTTAAGTGTCAGGTGAATAGAATCTTGCCATGATAATGTTTTCAAGTGTCAAAGGAATAAAATCATGCCACTATAACCTCTACATGTGTAAGGAGAATTGAATCATGCTGCTATAACCTCTTCAATTGTTAAGTGAAGCGAATCATGCCACTATAACCTCCTCAGGTGTCAGGCGAGCAAAATCATGATGCCATTACCTGTTTAGGTGCTAAGCAAGCAAATCATGCCACTATAACCTCTTCAGGTGCCAGGTGAACAGAATTATACCACCGTAACCTCATCAAGTGTCAGGCAAACAGATTCTTAACACTATAACCTCTTCAAGTGTCACACAAATAGAATCATGGCACTATAACCTCTACAAGTGTTAGGCAAGCAGAATCATGCAACTATAACCTCTTTACCTGTCAGACGAACAAAATCATGCCACGATAACATCATCAGGTGTTAGGCAAATAGAATCATGCCACTATAACCAATTCAGGTGTCAGGCCAGCAGAATCATGCCACTATAATCTCCTCAGGTGTCAAGAGAACAAAATCATGCCAATATAACCTCTTCAGGTGCCAAGCAAATAGAATCATGCCAACATAACCTCCTCAAGTGTCAGCGGACTAAAATTATGCCACTATAACCTTCTCAGGTGTCCAGCAAATACAATCATGCCACGATAACCTTTTAAAGTGTCTGGAGAACTGACTCATGCAACTATAACCTTCTTAGATGTCAAGCAAATAGATTCGTGCCATGATAACCTATTCAGGTGTCAAGAAAATAAAATCATGCCACTATAACCTCCTTAGGTGTCACAAGAACATAATCATGCCACTATACCCTCTTCAAGTGTCAGGCAAGCAAAATTGGGCTACTATTACCTATTTAGGTGTCAAGCAAGCAGAATCATGCCACTATCACCTCTTCAAGTGTTAGGCAAACATAATCATGCCAGTATAACCTCATCAGGTGTCAAACAAATAGAATTATATCACTATAACATCTCCAGGTGCCACGTGAATAGAATCATGGCAATATAACCTCTACAGGTGTTAGGTGAATAGAATCATGCCAGTATAACCTCTTCAAGTGTCAATTGACTAGACTCATGCCACTATAACCTTCTCAAGTGTCAGGCGAATAGAATCATGCCATGATTACCTATATAGGTGTCAACTAAAGATAATCATGCACTGTAACCTCTTCCGATGTCAGAAGAATATAATCATGCCACTATAACCTCTTCAGGTGTCAGGAGAATAGAATCATGACACTATAACCTCTTCAAGTCTCAATGAACAGAATTATGCCACTATAACCTCTTCAGGTGTCATGCGAACAGAATCATGCCACTATAACCTTTTCAGATGTTAGGCAAATAAAATCATGCACCTATAATCTCTTTAAGTATTAGGCAAACAGAATCATGCCATTATAACCTTTTCATGTATCAAGTGAATAGAATGATGCCATAGTAACCTTTTCAGGTGTCAAGCAATTAAAATCATGCCACTATAAACTCTTCAAGTTTCTGGAGAATAGAATCATGCTGCTATAGCATTTTCAAGTTTCAGGGGAATATAATGATGCCATGATAACCTGTTCAGGTGCCAGGCCAGCAGAATCATGCCACTATAACCTCTTCAGATGTTAGGAGAATAGAATTATGCCACTATTACCTCTTCAAGCGTAAGGAGAATAGAATCTTGCCACTACAACTTCTTCAGGTTTCAGGCAAATAGAATCATGCTACTATAACCTCATTAGGTGTTAGGCGAATAGAATCATGACACTATAGCCTTCTCAAGTGTCAAGCAAATAGAATAATGGACTATAACCTCTTCAAGTGTCATACGAATAATCTCATTCCACTATAACCTTTTTAGGTGTCAAGTGAATCAAATGATGCCATGATAACCTTTTCAAGTGTCAAGCAAAAAGAATCATGCCACTATAACCTCTTCAAGTGTCTGGTGAACATAATCATACCACTATAACTTGTTCAGGTGTCAGCAAATAAAATGATGCCATGATAACCTTGTCAGGTGTCAAGTGAATAAAATCATGCTACTATAACCTCTTCAAGTGTCAGGAGAACAAAATCATGCAACTATAACCTCTTTAGGTGTTAGGAGAATAAAATTATGCCACTATAACCTCCTCAGGTGTCAGGCCAACAAAATTATGCCACTATAACCTCTTCAGGTGTCAGGCGAACAAAATCATGCCACTATAACCATTACAAATGTTAGGTAAACAAAATCTTGCCACCATAACCTCTTTAAGTATTAAGCTAACAGAATAATGCCACTATAACCTTTTCAAGTGTCAAGTGAAAAAAATGATGCCATAATAACCTTTTCACATGTCAAGCAAATAGAAGCATGCCACTATAACCTTGTTAAGAGTCAGGATAACAAAATCATGCCCCTATAACCTCTTCAGGTGTTAAGAAAATAGAATCATGCTACTATAACCTCTTTAGTTGTTAGGAGAATAAAACCATGCCATTATAACATCTTCAAGTGTCAAGAGACTAGAATCATGCCACTATAACCTCTTTTGGTGTCAGGCGATCAAAATCATTCCACTATAACCTCTTCAGGTGTCAGGCGAGCAGAATCATGTCAATATAATATATTTAGGTGTCAAGCAAGCAAAATCATATGACTATAAACTCTTTAGGTGTCACGCGAATTGAATCATGGCACTATAACCTCTTCAGGTGTTAGGAGATGGGAATCATACCACTATAACCTCTTTAAGTGTGAGGAGAATAGAAACATGCCACTATAACCTCTTCAGGTGTTAGATGAACAGAATTATGCCACTGTAACCTCTTGAGCAGTTAGGCCAACATAATCATGCCACTATAACATCTTCAAGTATCAGGCAAATAGAATTATGCCACTATAATCATTTTAGGTATCAAGCGAATAGAATTATGCCACGATAATAGTTTCAGGCATCAAGTGAATAGAATCATGCCACCATAACCTATTTAGGTGTCATGGGAATAAAATCATGCCCCTATAACTTCGTTAAGCATCAGGCGAATAGAATCATGGGACTATAACCTCTTCAGGTGTCACATGAATTGAATCATCCACTATAACCTCTACACCTATTAGGTGAGCAGAATTATGCCACTATAACCTGTTTAAGTGTCAAGCAAGCATAATCAAGCAACTATAACCTCTTCAGGTGTCAGGTGAACATAATCATGCCACTATAACCTCATTAGGTGTCAAATGAATAGAATCATGCCACTATAACCTTGTCAGGTGAATAGAATCAAGTGACTATAACCTCTTCAGGTGTCACGCGAACAAAATCATACCACTATAACCTCTATAGTTGTTAAGTGAGTAGAATCATGAGACTATAACCTCTTCAAGTGTCAGGAGAACAGAATCATGCCACTATAACCTCATCAAGTGTCAGATGAATAGAATCATGCCACAATAACCTCGTCAGGTGTTAGGCAAATAGAATCAAGCGACTATAACCTCTTCAGGTGTCATGTGAACAGAATCATGCCATTATAACCTCTTCAGGTGTCAGGAGAATAGAATCATGCCACTATAACCTCTTCAGGTGTCAGGAGAATAGAATCATGCCACTATAACCTCTTTAAGTGTCAGGCAAACAGAATAATGCCACTATAACCTTTTGAGGTGTTAGGCGAACATAATCATGACACTATAACCTCTTCAAGTATCGAGCAAACAAAATCATACCACTATAACCATTTCAGGTGTCAGGCAAATAAAATCATGCTCCTATAACCATTTTAGGTATCAAGCAAATAGAATTATACCATAATAAACTTTTCAGGTGTCAAGCGAATAGAATTATGCCACTATAACCTCTTTAGGTGTCAGGGGAACAAAATCATGCCCTTATAACTTTGTCAAGTGTCAGGCAAAGAGAATTATGTGACTATAACTTCTTTAGGTGTCACATGAATAAAATTATGCCACTATAACCTCTACAGCTATTAGGTGAGCATAATCATTCCACTATAACTTCCTTAGCTATCAAATGAAAGTAATCATGTAATGATAACATATTCAGGTGTCAAGTGAACCGAATCATGCCATTATAACCTTTTTAGGTGTCAGGCCAATAGAATCATGCCACTATAACCTCTTCAAGTGTAAGGGGAACAGAATTATGCCACTATAACCTCTTCAGGTGTGAAGCAAACAAAATCGTACCACTTTAACCTCTTCAAACGTCAAGAGAACAAAATCATGCCACCATAACCTCTTCAGGTGTCAGGCTAATAGAATCACGCCACTATAACCTCTTCAAGTGTCAGTCTACCAGACTCATGCCACTATAACCTTCTTAGGTGTCAGGCAAATAGAATCATACTATGATAACATTTCAGGTATCAAGTGAATAGCATTATGCCATTATAAGCTTTTCAGGTGTCAAGGGAATAAAATCATGTAACTATAACCTCTTCAAGTTTTTGATGAATAAAATCATTCCATTAGAACCTCTTTAGGTGTCAAGCAAACGGAATCATGCTGCTATAAATTTTTTAGGTGTCAAGCGAATAGAATGATGCCATGATAACCTTTTCAGGTGTCAATCAAATAGAATCATGCCACTATAACCTCTTCAGGTATCAAGAGAATAGAATTATTCCACTTTAAACTCTTTAGGTGTCAGGAGTGTAGAATCATGACACCATAACCACTTTAAGAGGTGACGTGAACAGAATAATGTCACTATGACCTCCTCAGGTGTCAGGCAAATAGAATCATGCAACTATAACTTTTTTAGGTGTCAACCTAACATAATCATGCCACTATAACCTCTTCAAGTGTCAGGCAAATAGAATTATGCCACTATAACCTTTTTAGGCATCACCTAAATTGAATGATGCCATGGTAACCTTTTTTAGGAGTCAGGTGAATAGAATTATGCCACTATAACCTCTTCAGGTGTCAAGCGAACATAATCATGCCATCATAAACTTTTTAGGTGTCATGCGAGTAGAATAATGCCATGATAACCTTTTCAAGTGTCAATCGAATAGAATCATGCCACTATCACCTCTTTAGGTGTCAATAGAACATAATCATGCCACTATAATGTTTTCATGTGTCAGGAGAGCAAAATCATGCCACTGTAACTTCTTCAGGTGTCACATAAACAAATTCATGTCACTATAACCTCTTCAGGTGTTAGGCGAATAGAATAATGCAACTATAACCTTTTCAGGTGTCAAGTGAACATAATCATGCCACTATACCCTCTTCAAGTGTCAAGAAAATAGAATCATGCCACTATAACCTCTTTAGGTATCAGGGGAATTGAATGATGCCACAATAACCTTTTTAGGTGTCAAGCAAAAAGAATCGTGCCACTATAACCACTTCATATGTCAAGAGAACAGAATTATGCCACTATAACATCTTCAGGTGTCAAGAGAATGAAATTATGCCACTGTAACATCTTTATGTGTTAGGCGAACAGAATCATGCCACTATAACCTCTTCAGGTGTCAAACAAAAAGAATCATGCCACTATAACCATTTCAAGTGTCCAACAAATAGAATCATGCCACAATAACCTATTTGGGTGTCATGCAAACATAATCATGCCATTGTAAACTCTTCAGGTGTCATACGAATAGAGTCATGCTACTATAACCTTTTTAGGTGTTAAGCAAATAGGATAATGCCATTATAAACTCTTCAGGTATCAGGCAAAAAAAATCATGCCACAATAACCACTTTAGGTGTCACGTGAGTAGAATCATGCCATTATAACCTATTCAGGTGTTAGGAAAACATAATCATGTGACTATAAATCTTTTAGATGTTAGGCGAACAAAATCATGGCAGTATAACCTCTTCAAGTATCAGGTGAACAGAATCATGCCACTATCAACCGTTCAGGTGTTAGGCAAATATAATGATGCCATAAAAACCTTTTAAGGTGTCAAATGAGTAGAATCATACCATTAAAACCTCTTCAGGTGTTAAGAGAATAGAATCATGCCACTATAACCTCTTCAGGTGTCAAGAGAGTAGAATCATGCCACTATAACCTTTTTAGTTATCAGGCGAATAAAATCGTGCCACTATAACCCCTTCAGGTGTCAAGTAAATGGAATCATGCCACTATAACCTTTTCAGGTGTCAAGCAAACAAAATCATGCCACTATCACCTCTTCAAGTGTCAGGCAAATAGAATCATGCCACTATAACCATTTTAAGTATTAGGCGAATCGAATGATCCCATGATAACCTTTTCAAGTGTCAAGCAAATAGAATCATGCCACTATAACCTCTTCAGGTGTTATGAGAACAGAATCACACCATTATAACCTCTTCAGGTGTCAGGAGAAAAGAATTATACCACTATAACATCTTTAATTGTCAGGTGAATAGAATCACACCACTATAACCTATTTAGTGTCGAGCAAATAAAATAATGCCACTATAACCTCTTTAAGTGTGAGGCAAACACAATCATGCCATTATAAACTCTTCATGTGTCAGACAAACATAATCATCTCACTATAACCTCTTTAGGTGTTAGGCGAATAGACTAATGCCACTATAACCTCTTCAGGTGTCAGCGAATAAAATCATGCCACTATAACCACTTCAGGTGTCAGGTGAGTTGAATCATGTCACTATAACCTATTCAGGTGTCAAGTGAGCATAATCAAGCCATTACAACATGTTCAAGTGTCTGACGAGTAGAATCATGCCACTATAACTTCTCTAGGTGTCAGGCAAATAGAATCATGCCACTATAACCTATCCAGGTCTTAGGGAAGCAGAATCATGCAATTATAACCTTTTTAAGTGTCAGGCGAGCAGAATTATGGCATTATAACCATTTCAGGTGTCAGGCGGATATAATCATACTGCAATAACCTTTTTAGGTGTCAAGTGAATAGAATCATGCCATTATAATCTCTTAAAGAGAAAAGAACAAAATCATGCCACTATGACCTCTTAAGGTGTCAGTCAAACACAATCATGCCACTATAACTTGTTCAGGTCTTAGGCAAGCAGAATCGTGCCATTATAACCTATTCAAGTGTCAGATGAATAGAATCAAGTCCTGATAACCTTTTCAGGTGTCAAGCAAATAGAACCATGCGACTATAATCTCTTTAGGAGAGGAGAATAAAATCATGCCACTATAACCTCTTCAGGTGTCAAGAGAACATAATCATCCTACTATAACCACTTCAGGTGTTAGGAGAATAGAATCATGCTACTATAACCTCTTCAGGTGTCAGGAGAATTGAATCATGTCACTATAACCTCTTCAGGTTTCTAGAGAATAAAATCATGCCACTATAACCTCTTAAAGGGTTAGGCAAACACAGTTATGCCACTATAAACTCTTCAGGTGTCAGGCTAACAAAAACATGCTAGTATAACCTCTTCAAGTGTCAGGCGAATAGAATAATGCCATTATAACCACTCCAGGTGTCACATGAGTATAATTATGCAACTATAACCTGTTTAGGTGTCAAGCGAGAAGAATCAAGCCATTATAACCACTTCAGGTGTCTAGTGAGCAGAATGATGCCACTATAACATCTTCAAGTGTTAGGTGAAGAGTATCATGCGACTATAACCTCTTCTGGTGTCAAACAAAAAGAATCATGCAACTATAACCTCTTCAGTTGTCTGGCGAGTAGAATCATTCCACTATAACCTCTTCAGGTGTCAGGAAAACAAAATCATGCCACTATGATCTTTTCAGGTGTTAGGAGAATATAATCATTCCACTATAACCCCTTCGGCTATCAGGCAAATAGAATCATGTCACTATAACCTCTACAAGTGTGAAGCGAACAGAATCATGGTACTATAACCCCTTCAGGTATCAGGCAAATAGGATCACACCACTATAACCTCTTCAAGTATTAGGCCAGTAGAATAATACTACTATAAACAGTTCAAGTGCCAAGCAAGTAGAATCATGCCACTATAACCTATTCAGGTGTCAAGTGAGCATAATCAAGCCATTACAACCTATTCAAGTGTCTAACGAGTAGAATCATGCCACTATTACCTCCTCAGGTGTCACACAAATAGAATCATGCAGCAATAACCTCTTCAAGTGTCAAGCAAATATAATCATGCCACTATAACTTCTTAAGGTGTCGGACAAATAGAATCATGCTCTACTATAACCTCTTTAGGCATCAGGTGAACAAAATCATGGCACTAAATTTTAATAATGGTAATTGATACAATGTTTTATTTTATGATCATTTTAGTAAGTATTGATGGATTTATTTTCTCTCTTATAAATATGAAGTCTTAAGTACCTTTTTTCACTTTAGCAATAATCAATCTTAATTTTGATCTTAACAAACTTAATTTTGAGCATTTAATATATTTTTTTAAGTGTGTACAAGTTAAGACTCCATTGGAAGTTAAAATGAAGTATAATTATCTTAAGCTGATTCAACCTCTAAGATTCAAGAAGGCTTTTCACACCCTTAGAGCATTATAATGAGAAAGTTATCTTCTTTATATTTGAAGTAGACATCTTGAACTTTATGAATTGGGCTTGCTTGTCAAAATCTGAGTTCATTTGGGTATGCAAATATTAATTCAAAATCAGCATATGCAACTGCCTTTTTAGACATATGCACAACTCATAGTATTTTAGACATATCTTGAGCTACAGAAGTCCAATTAAGGTGATTCAAAATGATATGGAAAGCTAATTCAAATATATACAACTTATATGAAGAAAGTGGACAAAATCAAACATCTCCAATAGAAAATCATGACTTCAACTTGTTCATAGCTATCTAACAGTAGTCTCCATTTTAGATTGCACATCTTTTAGTATTTTGGATATATCTTGAGCTACAAAAGTCTAATTAAAGTGATTAAAAATTATATAAAAATATAATTCAAATATCTATAACTTTCATGAAGAAAGTATGGGCAAATTAAAATGTCTTTAATAGAAATTCATGGCTTCAACTTGTGCATAACTATCTGATAATAGTTTGCATTTTAGATTGTATAGTTCTTAGTATTTTGGACATATATTGAGTTACTGAAGTCTAATTGAGGTGATTCAAATTGATATGGAAATCTAAGTCAAATATCTACAACTTTTTATGAAGAAATTATGAGCAAATTTGAACGTTTTTAGTAGCCAATCACGGTTTCAATCCATGCATAACTGTTTGAAAACATCACTTTTAATAATTCAAAATTATAAACATTGGATTCAAAATATAGATGTTGGACACATTATTTGCACCTCTAATAGCTATATTTTTTATTTTTTATCTATATAAACACCTCTAGAGTTGAATGAAAGTTAAGAGACTTGTTTATCATTCATTCTTTCTTAAGCTTTCAATTAAGCTCTTAAATTCTCTTAAATAATTCTTTGTTTATGTAACTCTTGTAAGAGTTGGTTGTGTGTTAGAAATAGAATTTCTCTTCATCTTAAATCTTGGGATAGATTAGAAGGGAAGTGAAATTTGTTTCTAAAGGAATTGGTTTAAGTATTGTCCATTGAAACACTTGGGATTTGGTTTATGAGTAAGCCTTCAAAACTCAAGTTGTAAAGTTGTAAGAGTGAGCCATAAAACTCTTGTGTAATCTCAGTCTTATGAATAATATTATGGGTGATTGAAAATCCTAACTTATGGATAAGTTAGGTGGAGACGTAGGATTGTTATTGAATTTGAACTCCTTAAATCTTTGTGTTCTTCATTCTTCCTTCTCAACTTCCATTCAATTCTTGCAAAGAATTCTTTTAATTTCTCATTTTTATTTGATAGTCTTATTCACCTGCCCTCTAGGACTCTTTTCAATTGGTATCAGAGCTAGTTGTCCCTTACCATTAATTAGGGCAGAGCACCAATAAGAACTCTCACTTGGACTGTGTCACCAAAGTAGGGCTTTCCACTCATTGGTGTTGGTGCATCAGTGGAGACAATGGTCGACTAGTCTGATACGTACCATTAAAAGGTGATATAGGTCGGGTATGACCTATAAACAATTTTCAATTAGTATCAGAGCTTGAATTCTAAGTACTTTATTGCTAGAATACAAGATAATGGGGAGTGAATCATAAAACATCTATTCTCTTAGACCATTCTTTGATGGTAGTTACTATCCACATTGGAAATTCAAAATAGAATGATATCTTAATTATAATTCCATCAAACTTTGGGACATTATCATAAGAGGTTAGGAACCACCTACAACTATCATTTAATTGATAACAAAGACATAAAATGCTTAGTGTCTATCTCCCATGACATATGGACATGGCATAGAAGGTTAGGACATGCAAATTTTAAGCTTTTGAATAATCTTCATAAACATGAACTTGTGATTGGTTTACCTAAGCTTTAATTCAATAAGGATAAACCTTGTGATGGTTGCCAAAAGGGAAAATAATCCAAGTCCTCATTTAAGCTAAAAGATATAGTGTCCACCTCTAGACCACCTGAACTTATATATATGGATTTATTTAGACTAACTAGAGTTACTAGTCTCGATGGAATGCACTATGCATATGTATTAATTGATGATTACTTTAAATTTACTTGATTATGTTTTCTTACTTATAAGAATGATGCTTTTAAAGTTTTTGGAAATTATGTTAAAAGAGTTCAAAAAGAAAAAGAGTTTTGTATTTCATCTATTATAAGTAGTCATGGAACCAAATTTGAAAATATTTTTTTCAAAAACTATTGTAATGAAAATGGTATTTCTCATACATTTTCATCTTTTAGAACTCCTCAAGAAAATGGGGTAGCTAAAAGGAAAAATAGAACTTTTGTGGAAATGGCTAGAATAATGCTTCATGAGTATAATTTGCCTCTATACTTTGGGGCATAAATCATTAACACATCTTGTTATATTTCAAATTGAGTTTTCAAAAGACAAATTTTAAATAAAACATCTTATGAGCTATGGAATAATAGAAAACCTAAAATCTTATATCTAAGAGTATTTGGATACAAGTGCTTTATATTGAACACCAACGACAATCTTGGAAAATTTGATTCTAAAGCCGAAGAAGGAATTTTCCTAAGCTATTCTATTTCTAGAAAAGCATATAGGGTCTTTAATAAGAGAACTCTAGTAGTTGAAACGTCAATGCATATGGTATTTGATGAATTAAACTCACATGATCCTTGAAAGGATATTTGTAGTGTTGATGATCTTGTAGGTGACAATAAGATTATGGAAACGCAAGAAGAAAATGCTAGTAAGCCTTTGAAACTTGAAGGTCCAAGCAAAGAGGGAAATGAGAAGACATCTCAACCTACCTTGAAGAATAAACTTCCAAAAGATTGGCAATTCAAGAAAGCTCACCCTCAAGACCTCATTATAGGTGACACTATAAAAGGGGTAACTACTAGATATAAACTTAAGTCTATTATTAATTTAGCTTTCATTTCTCAAATCTATACAAGAAAAGTTAAATCAATTTGAGAGAAACAAGGTTTGAACCTTAGTTCCTAGACCTAAACATCATCCTATTATAAGCACCAAATGGGTGTTTAGAAATAAAATTAATGAACCAGGTGTCATAACTAGGAATAAAGGTAGACTAGTAGCTAAAGGTTATAATCAAGAGGAAGGCATTAATTATGATGAAACCTTTACCCCCCTTGCAAGGTTAGAAGCTATTAGGATGCTACTTGCATTTGCATCATACATGGATTTTAAACTTTATCAAATGGATATTAAAAGTGCATTTTTAAATGGTTTTATTGAAGAGGAGGTATATGTTGAACAACCTCCGGGTTTTGAAAATTTTGACTCTCCAAATCATATGTTTAAACTTACAAAAGCATTATGTGGATTAAAACAAGCTCTAAGTGCTTGGCATGAAAGATTGAGTAACTTTTTACTAGAGAAAGGTTTCACTAAAGGAAAGGTTGACACAACTCTTTTTATAAAGAAATCTAAACATGATTTATTAATTATTCAAATATATGTTGATGACATTATATTCAATGCTACTAACCATTGCTTGTATGAGGAATTCTTTAATTTAATGTAAAGACAATTTGAGATAAGTATGATGGGTGAACTCAAATTCTTTCTTAGACTACAAATCAAGCAATGCAAAAATGGGATTTTCATCAATCAAACCAAGTATGCAAGAGACGTTCTTAAGAAGTTTGGCATGGATGGAGCTAAGATAATTAAAACTCCAATCAGCACTACAACCAAACTTAACAAAGATCAGAATAGCAAATCGGTTGATGAAAAGTGATTTAGTGGTATGATTGGATCCCTTCTTTATTTAACTACTAATAGACCTGATATTATATTTGCTACTTGCTTATGTGCTAGATTTCAATCTAGTCCTAAAGAGTCTCATTTGAATGCTATTAAAATAATATTTAAATATCTTTATGGTACAATGCATTTAGGACTTAGGTATCCTAGGAGTTCATCATTTGACTTGATTAGTTATTCTGATGCAAACTTTGCCGATAGTTTACTAGATTAAAAAAGCACTTCTGGAACTTGTCAATTTTTAGGACAATGTTTACTTTCTTAGTTAGTAAGAAACAAGTTTCAGTTGTCTTGTCCACTATTGAAGCTGAATATATTGTAGCAAGTCTTTGTTGTTCACAAGTTTTATGGAAAAAATAACAGTTATTAGACTATGGTGTAAAACTTGATCACATTCCCATAAAACGTGACAATACAAGTGCTATCAACCTTAGCAAAAATCTCATTTATCATTCTAGAACTAAGCATATAGACATTAGACATCATTTCTTGCATGATCATATTCAAATTGGTGATATCTCACTTTAATTTATTGATATAAATAATCAACTTGCAGATATCTTCACCAAAACTCTTAATGAAGTGAGATTAAATTTCATTCAGCATGAACTTGCCATGATTGATGGTTCTAGTTTATCTTGATTTTATGTTTTGGTTTAACTGTTTTCATGTGAAATCATATTATGCTTATTGATTACTTTGATTGATAAATATTTTGATTTTGATCTTAAAATTTTTTTTTATATAGTTGTTAATTTATATTTGTTTATCTTTTTAAATTTCCTTTTGCATTTTATCAAAAGAGGAGAAATAATTTTAGTTTGCATGTGTACCTAGTTATTTTTGTAATATGTGTGCTTTTTTTAATTTTAAAACTCCCTTAAAAAAATGTGTTTATGTTAGTAATATATTATATATTTGTTTGATATGGGGGGAGAAATTTTGTTTAAATTTTTGCATGCATATTAACATTGTAAGTATGGCTAATTTTGTCGTACATCATATGTGACAAAAGGCCTTGTTTTGCTTACTTTGTTTATGTATGATATAAATTTTATAAAGATTTTATGTATTTTTGTTTTTTTTTCCTTTTATATCTCTCTCTGTTCTTTTTTCTTTTGACAAAGGGGGATAAATATATTTGAGTTTATTATTTGTTACTATACATGTGTATAATATTTTATTATTGTGTTTATACATGCATAATTTATGTATAAAATCTTCTTAGGAATTGTTTTGATCTTTGATAAGGCATGAATATTTTCTTAGGAATTGTTTTGATCTTTGATAAGGCATGAATATCTTCTTAGGAATTGTTTTGATCTTTGATAAGGCATGAATATTTTTACAAAGATTTGGTGTATCTTTGCTTTGTTCCTATAGGAATTTTGGTCCCTTTAGATTCATTTCCCCTTATATCTCTCTCTTTTCCTTTTGCCTTTGTACAAATAGAGGAAAATATGTTATGAATAATTTGTGTTTATTTTTTTTCATATGCTAAGTGAGATATGATTGATTAGCTAACTAAGGTCTTTATGATCATATGATAATTAAACATGTCTAGCATCAACATTATTATTATATGTACTATTTTTGTAATGCATTTTAGCAGCACTATATGCATATATGTTTGAAATTACGTCCTCACATTGTCTAACATTTATTAAAATGATCATGTTATCATATAATACATTTGTCATAAGAATGCCATGTTTTTATCCCTTTTGCTATATTTTATATTGTTTTTATTAATTTTTTTTTTGTCAAGGGGAATAATTTATAAATTTCTATCTCTTATCATGTCCATATTCATAAGGGGAAAAATAAAGAAATATATTTTATTTCATTTGGTATCACTATCATCACACACTTTATTTTGTATTATTTTTTATTGAACTTAAAATAAGTTTGTCAAAATCAAAAAGGGGAAGATTGTTGACCTTAACAATAATTAATCTTAATTTTGATCTTAACAAACTTAATTTTGAGTATTTAATTTGTTTGTTTAAGTGTGTATAAGTTAGGACTCCATTGGAAGTTAAAATGAAGTACAATTATCTTGGGCTGATTCGACCTCTAAGATACAATGAGGCTTTTAACATTCTTAGAACTTTATAATGAGAAAGCTATCTTCTTCATATTCAAAGTAGACATCTTGAGCTTTCTGAATTGGGCTTGCTTGTCAAAATCTAAGTTTATTTGAGTATGCAAATATTAAGTCAAAATCAACATATGCAACTGTCATTTTAGATTGCACAACTCGTAGTATTTTAGATATATCTTAAGCTACAGAAGTCCAATTGAGGTGATTCAAAATGATATGGAAATTTAAGTCAAATATCTAAAACTTTCATGAAGAAATTGGGCAAATTCAAATGTCTCTAATAGAAAATCACGGATTCAACTTGTGCATAGTAGTCTGATATTAGTCTCCATTTTAGATTGCATAGTTCTTAGTATTTTGGACATATATTGAGCAACAAAAGTCCAATTAAAGTGATTCAAAATGATATAAAAATATAAGTTAAATATCTAAAACTTTCATGGGGAAAGTATAGGAAAGTTCAAATGTATCTAATAGAAAATCATGGCTTCAACTTGTGTATAGCTATTTGATAGTAGTCTGCATTTTAGATTGCATAGCTTTTATTATTTTGGACATATCTTGAACTACATAAGTTCAATTGAGGTGATTTAAATTGATATGGATATTTGAGTCAAATATATACAATGTTTATGAAGAAAGTGTGGGCAATTTCGAACGTCTTCAATAGCCAATCATGGTTTCAATCCATGTATAGTTGTCTAATAACATCACTTTTAACAATTCAAAATTATAAACATTGGATTCAAAATATAGACATTAGACACATTATTTACACCTTCCAATAGCTATATTTTTTAGTGTTTGTCTATATAAACACCTCTAAAGCTGAATGGAAGTTAAGAAAATTGTTTATCATTCATTCTTTCTTAAGCTCTCAAATTCTCTTAAACAAATCTTTGTTTGTATAACTCTTGTGAGAGTTAGTTGTGTGTTAAAAATAGAATTTCTCTTCATCTTAAATCTTAAGATAGATTAAAAGGGAAGTGAGATTTATTTCTAAAGGATTTGGTTTAAGTGTTATCCATTGAAACACTTGGGATTTGGTTTATGAGTGAGTCTCGAAAACTCAAGTTGTAAGGTTATAAGACTGAGCCATAAAACTCTTGTGTAATCTCAATCTTCTGAATAAGATTGTGGGTGACTGAGAATCCTAACTTGGGGATAAGTTAGGGGGAGACATAGGATTATTATTGAATATGAACTCCTTAAATCTTTATGTTCTTTATTCTTCCTTCTCAACTTCCATTCAATTCTTGTAAAGAATTCTTTTAATTTCTCATTTTTATTTGATAGTCATATTCACTCCCCCTCTAAGACTCTTTTAAACCTTTATTAAATTTTGTCATCTTGTTGAAAAATTCTTTAATCATTCCATCAAAGTTTTTTAATCTAATTGGGGGTGGTGAGTTTCAAGCATTAACCAAATATTTAACAGACAATGGCATTAGTTAACAAATAGCATGCCTAAAAACACTTGAACAAAATGGATGTGTTGAACATAAATATAGATGTAATTAGTTTATCTTTATTTCATCATTCTCATGTTCCAATAAAAATATTGGACTTATGATTTTGAAACAACAGTTTATGTCGTTGATAGATTACCCACACCATTGTTGTCCAATATTTCACCTATTCGAAATTACTTGCTTGATCACCCTCCTACACTAATTTTAAGGTATTTAGATGTTTATGTTATCCTTGGATAAAACCATACATATTATATATTCTAGTTTGTAATTCAAAATTCAAATTTATATTATAAAGATTACATTAACTGATGTTTGTTACTTCTGTACTCAGTATATGAATAATAATCAGAGTTGTTCTTTCCTAATTACTCTTAACTTTTACATAGTTGGTAATAAATTGTTAAACCATAAGTTTATATTTGATTTCAATGTATACATTCATATTATAAGACTTTTACTACCCTTGTGATCTTACTCATATGGAATTAGATTTTTTAGAGTTTTGTGAACTTTAGTTATTAGTGATTTAGATTTAAAAAAAATACAACAAATTGATGAGTTTAGTTTATAAAAGAAGTAAGGATTAATTTGCCCCTTGAAGTTTTTATCTACGATCAAATAAGCCACTTTGGACCTTTTAGGGTCAATTTAGCCACTAAATGTTTCAATAGAAGTCAAATTGCGCTTAAGGGTGTAACCAAGCCAAGCGACTTGTGATTCACTTAGATCTTAGCTCAAAAAAAGGTCGTTTGAGTTTGTTAGTTAAACTAAACAAGCCAAGCATAAGCTTAATTTTGAGGTTCATAAGCTAAATGAGTTGAGTCCAAGCTTCTTTAAATTTGGCTCATTTAATTTTGCGAATAGGCTCATTCAAACGCTCATGAACAAGTTTGTGAACAGGCTCATTTACTAGCTTGTTAATTTAAATATTAGTATTATATGGCGGTATTAAAGAGAAATTAAATATTCATAATAATAATTATATAGTTTTAATGTAAAGCAACATTTATATAAAGTATAACATTAAGTAAATATTATATAACACAATTAAAGTTTTTAATTCTAGTAAAAAAATTTTATATTTGTAATAAAATTACTAAATTTTATAATACAAATTACATACTAATAATGAAATTATACAATTTTTGTACAAATTAATATTAATACTATAAATATAATTTAAATGATTAAGCATTAATATTAATTAAATAAACATATTACATATAATTTTAATTTCAAGATAAATTTTGTAGTTTTAAAGTAAATTATTATTTGTATTAAGTAACTATAAGTAAATATAATGAAATAGTAATGAAGCATTAAGAAAATAAATATTATTAAATATAATAAAAATTACATATTTATAATTTAAATTAATATTAGCATCAATGACAATATTAACTAAATGCAATAGATTAATATGCAAAAAATTTAAAAATTAATTTAAACATGAAAATAGTAAAAATTAAAAAGGTTAAACACCATTGATTTATATATATTTTCTCTCTAAGTGAAACATTGTAAAAACTAAAATCTTACACAACTTTTTGAGATGCTACAATGTAAGTACTAGTTCAGAAAATATAAAATTTATTATTATAAATTGTGGAAACTAAAATTCAATCATAATTAGTTATTTAATTTTTAGTTTATGAAAATAAATATGTTGGGTAAAAAATGTATTAGAAAATATGTGGTTATAGTGTATAATACTTAGATTTAGAATCCCACATTGAATAGGAAATAAAGAAAAAGTTGCAAGGAGAACATAAATTTTTATGGTGTATAGTTTTAGAGTTTAAAATCCCACATTGAAAATGAGACAAATAAAACATAAATGAATAGTCCATAAAATGTCATTATCTAGCACATGTGCAAACTCTAGTTAAAAGGCAAGCCAAGCTAAGTAGTTGGTGGGTCAAGCTATTTAGCTACATAGTGCATTGAGTTTTCCTAGCTCATGAGCTCGGCTCATCAAACATGAGCTTGAGCTAGAGTTTTGAAATTTTTAATGAGCTTGAGTTTGTTAATTATTAGACAAACCGAGCCCAAACTTTTAAAATTTAACTCGGTTTGACTAGGTTACACGCCTAATTACTTCTAAATAATATAATTATCTCCTTATTTTTTTGACAGATAGACAAAAAAAAAAAAAGCTTGTAAATACGTCCATAATGTTTTAATTAGTTGACAAATAAGTCCTTGTTTTAGAAATATAATGTTATATTAAAAATTTTAATTTTAGAACTATATTTAATTCATCTGTGACTTGTAAAATTTATAAAATTAAATAATACATCATATAAATATAAATTTAGTATTCACTAATAGTTTTTAGTAGTGTAGAAATATAAAACTTTTATTCATATGTAAATTGATTTATTACTTTATATTACAAATATAATATATTATTAGCTTTAAAATTAAAATTAAGGGAATACACTAAAGTAATTAATTTTTTACTTTTAATAATATATTGTAAAATTAAAGTGATAAAAAATAATAATTCTAAAAATAAAATAAAATAAAATTGTCAATTATAAAATTAATAAAATTTGTTATTATTATTATTATTATTACTGCTGCTACTACTGTTATTGTTATTGTTGTTGTTGTTGTTGTTATTGTTGTTAGACCATTAGGGGGGGTGAATGGACCTAATTAAGGTTTAGAGAATAGTTCAAAAATTAATAGAAAAATCAAATGTAATTTAGAGAAGATTAAAGAGTATAAGTAAGAACAATATGGGAAAGTGATATTAAAAACACAATCAAATTTAGTGATTTCAGATTCTCAACAAATCCTCCATATCCCACCTAAATTATATCATGTTAGGATTTTTAAGTCACCCACTCTAATCTTATTTCTAACATTGATTACAAAAGAGTTTCAAGGCTTAACTAAAATATTTACAAGAGTTTTTCAAGGCTCAACTCAAACTTTTACACAAATGAGTTTTTCTTAGATTAACTCAAACCACAACAAAATATTCAAGTGTTATCAATGGATAACACTTAAACCAAAAACACTATATTTGATTCTCACTTCCCCTTACTTAACCAAATAAAGAGATGAAATAAAATTTTAACTCTATTCAATGAGATTTATTAATTAGTATTTATAGTTGGAGATGAAACCTAGTTATTAGGAAGTCATTCCACCATTTCTATGTCTCTTTTTTTTCATTAAATGCTTCCTCTTTTTTTTTTTAGGAAAATTTTGACTACTCGCTATTATGACTACCCCCATCATAATCCTGACCTATGATAAAACAAGTCATTGAGATTTGATTTTGATCATTTGGAGACTTTCACTTAGATTATGAGCACCCTCATGATCATGAAGGCCACTGCCCTCTCTTGGCTTCACACTTCCTTTTCATCATGCTTATGATGCCTTACTCACAACCATAATTATAGCCCTCATAATTATGACCCTAATTATGAGCATCTCAGTCTTCCTTGGCTCTTCTAGTCAACTTCCTCTCATGACCATGATCATCCTTGATCACAAATGTGACTTGCTCCTTACAATCATGAACCAGATTGTAAGGGTCTCGACTTTGGCTCTTTTATTGCTCATAATTATGAGTAGGCTCTCTCATGGGTAGCCTCACAGTCATGATTGAAACCATGAAGATATTGATCT
Source organism: Mallotus nudiflorus (assembly GCA_947683625.1). Lineage (NCBI taxonomy): Eukaryota > Viridiplantae > Streptophyta > Magnoliopsida > Malpighiales > Euphorbiaceae > Mallotus > Mallotus nudiflorus. The sequence goes on along the minus strand of CANTUR010000592.1, from coordinate 516,885 downwards.
CCTACTTTACTTGAGTGAATTTGAAGGAGTTTATTCAATGGATGCTCACAGTTGTGACCCAACTCGTGAGCATCTGTATTTTCTTCCATAACTTGATATTTTAAATTTCAAATGAGCAGTACATTTAACCTAACTTAAACACACTTAAATCATATATATTAGCAAATTAAAATTGATTATTAAAGTCAAAACTAAGGGTAATTAGAGATTAATCATTCAAATATCAACAACATCCCTTTTTTTAAAATGAACAAATTTAAATAATAATACGAAATAACTAAGTCTGTATGTGTGCATTTGTTCATGATTACTCCCCCTTAATCATATACCAAAGGGTTTAAAATTTGCTCCCTCTCAATATATGTAATGGTGAATTAAATTTTCATGGGGATAATCATAGTTGTAACCCAACTAATGAGCATCTTTGCCTTCTTTTATAATTTGATATTTTAATATTCAAATAAGCATTATATGAATGTTACTTAACACACTTAAATCACACATATTAATTAAGTAAAATTAATTGTTAAAGTCAAAACCAAAAGTAATTAGACATTGATTAAGCAAAGGTTAACAATTTTTCCCTTTTTAACTTTAACAATCAATTTTTGAATGATAATAATGTGTATGCATTTGTTTACTATTACTCCTCCCTAATCATATCCCAAAGTATTTGAAATTGTCTCACACTCAATATATGTAAGGGTGAGTTAAACACATCAAATATCATTCAAACATATCAAATATATAGTTTTTCTCCTTTTTGACATGCTAGTTATGATCATTATCATTCAAAATGCCAATTTTCTCCCCTTTGTCAAAATGAAAAAGGAAGAAAATTAAAAAGAAAAAAATACCAAACAAATGTGAAAAGGTAGACAAATAGATACCAATTACAAATTATGCAAACCAATTAAAGAATATCAAATGAAAAGTCAATCATGAAAAGTGAAGCATATGTCAAACACATATTAAGGAATTGACAATAGCAAACATAATTCTCAATATATACTCCAAAGAGAGGTTTTAAAGAGTAAGACATACCAAGTGAAAAATGATGCCAAATGAGAATACCAAATGCAAATTATTGAAAAACAATATGAAAATAGCATGTCACAATTATGCAATTTTAAGAAGTATTTTAATCATACAAAGGGTCAAATTCTTTTTTTAACATCTTAATGTTTGCATAACTATTAAAAACTATATAAATTGATTATATTAATTCATCAATAATGAGCAAAAAATAGCAAAACAATCATTAAATGACCTTTTGAACACCCCTTAAGTGTTTTAGGTTGGTTAGTTTTAAAATAATCTATAGGCAGTAGTTGCATATGTAATTATTTATAATAGCATACATTGCTAGTATGCCCAATAATCATTCAATTGAAACATCGCACATTTGCAAACCTATTGGATCTACAGGCATATAAGTACTTCATATTTAAGTATTATACATATTTTCTATTAGGGATATTGGTTCTAGATTGTGCATGTGAATATTGTACATATCTTCTAAAAGGCTATTGAGTCCTAAAAGGCACATTTGCAAACCTATTAGATCTAAAAGCATATAACTATTTCACATTTAAATATTGCACATATTTTCTATTAGGGATATTAGTTCTACATTATGCATGTGAATATTATATATATCTTCTAAAAGGCTTTTGAGTCATACAGGGCACATAAGACATACATTCATAAGAGCGCAGACAATTTTATGAAGTGGCATGCTTAGATGTATGTCTCTTTGTGTGCATGAAAGCATGCCTAGATTGAGATCTTTGACTTGAGCCTTAAACCTTTAAGTCATAGGGAGATGAGCCTTATGAGGCTTGGTATTAGCTCTTGATAGTTGGAACCTCTTAACTTTAAAAGCTTTATTTTTATCACCTTCACTAAAAGATAGAGGTAAGGAGGATGACGATGCCCCTGATATGATCCTAGAGCCCAAATATACAAATGGGTCAACATTTTAATCTTTGGGCTTTTAGCTTTTTAGGGTAGTCTGCACACATCTCAGCATTTAACCCATATCTCATTCCATAGGACTCCAAATTTAATGAATTAAGATTCTTTACAAAGTTAACATCTGGAGCTATGACTCATACATTTTGTGCAGGAGAAAATATGACCATTATAATGGTGCAAAATGGCTCATAATTTATTGTAATAGCAAATAGGAATTTAAGCATAGTTATGTTTCTTAATTTATTTAGGATATTAATTAGCATTTGATATGAGTTGTTATAAAGCCTATTTAAGGCATTGTATTTTGCACTTTTAAGAGGAGGAAAGCCATGAATGATTAATAGAAATTAGAGAGTGTTTTCTATTTGATTATTGACTATGTGTTCTTATCAAATCTTGCATTTGTGGCGAATAAACATATGACTTATCACTCTATATTCAAACAACAGATTATGGCATTATTTCTTTTATCTAATTTGGAACTTGATTTGAACTTCCTAGTGAGCATGAGTTTAGGTTTATATGGATTTAGAGCAAGTCATCTAGCAGGTTCATATCATTTGGTGTCAAAGTTTGGCTCAAATCAAGTTTTATTTAATTCAATTCTACATATCCTTTATTTATTTTTCAGTTATTACGGTTTTGGAATTTTTGTTTTTTTGGGTAAAAAATATCAGTTTTGATTTTTTTTTTTTTTTTAATTATAATTTGTTTGGTGTTAGATTGAGTTAATTGAATGATTTGTAACAAAGGGTCTTAGGTTTAATATATCTAAGGTTTAAGTTGATCATATCAATTAAATTTTATACCTTAAGTTTGATTTGATTAATTTGTAATAAAAGGTCCTAGGTTTAATATACCTAAGGTTTGAGTTGGTTTATACAAAAAGAGTTTAAAATTATTTATCTTTTACCCCTTTTTTTTTGTTATTGATATTTAGTAAAAAAAAAGTTTTTTTTTTAGTTCTTTTGTAATGTTTTTTCTCTTTTTGAAAATTGATCTAAAACATTTTCTTTAAGTCTAGTTTATATTTTCTTCAATTTTTTTTCACGTGTTTTATATGTTGTTATATTGCTTAAAAAAATAAAATTAAATAAGAGTACAAATATGGGAGAAGATTTTCATTTGCTGAGAAACATGTGACGGAGCATTTTAAGATTTTATTTTAAAATTTTCTATTTAGGTCTCAAATATGGCTTCAAGATTTGAGGACAAATCTTCTTAAAGAAAGGGAGAATGATATGATCCTATAGCCCAAATAAACAAATGAACCAACATTTTGAGCTTTGGGATTTTAGCTTCCTCAGGCAGTCTGTGCATATCTCAGTATTTGGTCAATATCTCATTCAATATAACTTCAAATTTTATGATTTGAGATTCCTTTCAAAGGTAACGTTTGGAGCTATAACTAACATGTTTTGTTCAATAGAAAATACGACCATTATAATAGTGCAAAAAGTCTCACAATTTGATGTAACAACAAATAAGAATTTAAACATAGTTATGTTTATGAATTTATTTAGTTACTTTATTAGTGATAAGACCCGCTGAGCAAATTATATAAACTCTCAAAGAATGAAAAATTTTAGGGAACCATCCTTACCAGTTAAATATATAATGATCTTCGAAACTTAAATAAGAAAGAAACATCCTTCTATTTCTATGAGAGAAATTTTAGAAAATCATTAAGTTGATGAAAAATTCCAAATCAATAAAGTTTCGTTTATACAAAGTAATTAATAGAAAAAAAAAATCTAAATTGCAACCAAAAAGAAAAACCTAAACAGCTACTTTGAAGAAACGAAACTAACCCTTTTTTCTTTATCTCAATTCAATTTTTAGTTGGTTGATACGTAAAGAAAAAAAAAATGCTTTCACTCTTTTTGTGCTTTTTTCCTTTCAATATATACTAGCTAATCCATCAAATTAATCTATGGCTAACCCCTAAACTCAAAACACAGTTTAAACTTTAATTAATTTCATAATAGTCATTAGTCAATGACTGCTTTAGATCAAAATTATGAACTGAAAAACATTTGAATATAGTGGAAGATATTTACCAGTTGATTGACGTTTGATTGAGATAATTATGAGAGAATGATGAAGATTTGTAGCAAAAACTGAAAATAGATACTCTTTCAAGTTTAGTACTCTTTTTGGTTCAATTGATAACATAAAGTTCTGTTAATAACTTGAATTGTTAGTACAAAAGGCAATGACCTCAAGTTTTTTTTTTTTTTTTAAATTTCGATTTCAAGTATTATATTTTAAAAAGAAATAACAAAAGTAAATCCACATATTGATCAATAATCAAAATAAAAAGCACTAAAGTTTATAAAATAATTAAATTTTAACATTAAACGTGTTGAAAAAGTGTTGTAAAATATTTCAAATAAAAAAATTTATTAAAGTTATAACAAATTATTATGTTATCATTTTATCAAGTTTGTAAAATTAGTTTATTATATAAATAGACATGTTGAAAGAGTCTTATATATATAATTGTTCAAATAGACAATCTATTAAGATGGTAATAAATTATTATATTATAATTCTATCAAATTTGTAAAATTATATTGTTATGTAAATAAAAAAAAATGCATTTATTATTTTCAAAATTTTATTTAAATTAAATTTAGTTAGAAAAATTAAATTATAATAATTAAAATTTTTATTTGTATAAAAATGAACTACAATCATAATTCAAAAAATACTGAATATAATTTTTGAAAGTAATATCTAATTTTATATAGTTAAAATAGTAATTTTATTATTTTATTATTAATATTTAATAAAAAAATAATTAAAATGAAGTATTTGTAAATGGATTTCTCCTTTTCAGAAAAATTTTAAAATGAAACTAAGTTATCGGCATTGTGCCTATCGTAGCACGCAGTTGAAGTACATACCTTCTTCGTAAGTTCCATCTATATGCATGGTTTTTTTTTATCCCTACAATGTGTGTCAACAGATATAACGAAAAAGCAAAATATATATATATATATATATGAGAGAAAAGATTATTATGGTTCACATGGTATGTTGCAATAACTCAATGAACTCTCAGTTTTTGTGTCTTATTAGCATTTTACTACTCTTCTTAGTTAAGTGACAAATGTGGAAAGCAATAGATTTTTGGTCAATAGGTTGTTCACCATTCAGCACCAACAAAAAGTTCACATGTCCAATAAAATACAAGAATGATGAGTGTGGTAATTGAATTTTTGAAACATCAATTCCTATTCTTTTATTTTGTTATTTCTATGTACAAAGACACAATAAATAAGTTAGTTACATCATGTTCCAATCTAATATTTTACTGATCTAAGGTTGAAAACTAAAATGTGGCTTATTTACAGCATGTAAATGATTCATATTTCACTTCAGCCACTCGCAACTTTCATATTAGAATCGGACTTGCAGTTGACTTATAACGCTGTTAACCGTGAGTCCACCTGAAAAACGAAAAATTAATTCAAATAATTTATTAGTTTTTACAATAATGAAGATGTTGAATATGGATTATGCCAAAGAAAAGGATATGTAGGGGGAAAAAATAAATTTTAAATATGAATCTTTAAATAATCCAAGTACATTTTCAACATACCAAAAAAATATATATAAAATTAAATTTTAAAATTCTATAAATATATTATGCAAAGATATTTACTGAATAATAGTAACTACATCAGATATCAAATAGAGCAGAATAATACCAAATATCAAGATATTTGCTAGGTCCAGTTTTTACTGACTGTGCAATTGCTCAATAATTAAGCACATCCATGAGCATGTTTATGAATTTAGACCAAGTCCAAGCACGGTTGAGAGGTTGGTGCAGCACGTCTGAGATACTGGGAACATGAAGAAACCGTTAGCTACAAAGTAGCAGCCGTGGGGTAGTAATAGGGAAGCTTGTAAATGAAAGTGTGGAAATGGCAGAAAATTTTGGAGATAATGGTACTGAAGCTAAGTTATAAATTTCAAGATCAAAGAATGAAGAAGGGGAGAACAGTTCCATCCCAAAAAAAAAAAATCACAAATCCAACTGAATATCATTTTCCTTAACATTTCAATTTACATAAGTAGTTGGGTAATTGAGGATGAATGAAACTTGGTACTTGTTGCATGTAAATATCTTCCTCGATTGTGCCATGAAGGAAGGCATTTGACGCATCCAATTGTTTGATTTCCCAATTGCTTCCAAGAGCCAAAGAGAGAATTAGCTGAATTGTGCATGGCTTAGCCAATGGACTATATGTATGATTGAAATCCACACCAGGTCTTTGATGGTATCCCTTGGCTATAAGTTATGCCTTATACCGATCAATCTTGCCTTCTAGAGTTTGTTTTATTCTGTAGACCCACTTGCATCCTATAACATTGAGTTTTGGAACTAGCAGGACAAGTTTCCATGTTTGATTTATCATAAGAGCTTTGTATTCTTCTTCCATTGCCTATTGCCATTGAAGAGATTTTGAGGCTTTTTTGTAAATGGTAGGTTCGGGAAGAGTGGTGATGGTGTTGAATGCCTTTGGTTTAAGGTGACCAGTTTGTGATCTGGTTACCATGTGATGTTATCGAGTTGGGTGGGTGGAATGGTTACTTTTTAGAGTTGGTTGGATGATAAGTCGATGATCAAAGGTAGGCCTGGACTGTTGGATTGTGACAAGGGTTGTGTGGTGTTATTTGGTGTCAACATGGGGTCAAAATTGGATGTGCTGGCATCATTAGTAGGTGGCGGATATATATCAGGTGTAGAAGTTGGTGGACATGGGATAGGGTGTGTGTTTGTTGTGTTAGAAGATTGATGTTGGTTGGGTAATAAGGGAAGAGGTAGTGTTGGAAGTAAAGTGGTAACAGGTGGTGAGGTTTGTTGGATTAGAACAAATACTGTGTGTGGAGAAGTCCCAGTGGAATTTGAACTTTAAAAGGGCATTTGGTTTAAGGTTCAAAATGCGAATGAATATTTATATTTGTTGTTTAGTTTACTATGAATTCAGAATCGGAATTAAAATTTAATTCTCATTGAAATTGTTTGTTAAAAGTAATGGAATCAGAATACTTTTATTTTTTTCATAATATTTTATATTTTTTAAAAAATATTGAAATAAAAAATAATTAATAAAAATTATTTCTTAAATTAATTTGAATTATTGATTTTTTTCAACAAGTTTATAATTATTAAAAATTTATAAGTGACTTTTTTTAAACAATGTATAACTATTATTATAGTATTGTATACACAATATTTAAACAAACTACCTAAAAATTAATGTTTCAAAAAAAACTAAAAATTAATGTTCATACCATAATATAAAATTAAAATACATGCTAATATCAGTTTTTTCTAAATAATAATATAGTCATTTTAAATATAATTCAAATCACTATAGAATAAGATCCTCCAGGAACAACATAAAGAAGACTAAAAACATATTATCTTCTAAGGTTGGGAGGGGCTTGATAAAAAAAACTCAATTTATTTGGTTTAGCTGTAAGGATATCTACAACTTACAAAGCTTGAGAACTAGTTAAACCCTCAATTTCAAGTAACTCACCCAAAACTTTGTTACTTTTATCAACTAATTCTTATTCATGTTCCTCTGCATAAGACCAAGCATTTGCCATAGTAGCAAGATGTATATTCATATTTTCCATGAATTTATTGAAGTTAGTAGGCACATCAAGAAATGCAGCCTTTTGTAGATCTTCATTCTCCTTCAGTTCCTTAGCCATTTCCCTGCTCCTTTTTCTTGCTCTTTTAGATTCAAAATGAGTAATAGATTGAGTTACAAATACGGCATCATCATCTTCATTATCATCATTAGTAGAATTTCTCTTATTTGTCATTTCTCTTTATATATTTTGTATGGCATCATCAAATGATTCCACTTCTTTGCCAACAGCCCGATCTTTACCAATTAACTCTCCAATTACATCAAAGAAAGGAAAAGATACATTCCATAGACCCTTTACATCATTATGATTATGCCAATATAATAAAAGAGGTTCGAAATAAATAACTCCATGACTTGTAACCTATAACTGATGATACTCCAAGCTAAAAACAAGACATTAAAGAGCAAGCAGTAAGTGACAATAACTCAAAGCAAGATTACTTAAAAGATGACCATGAATTTGAATTTAATATAATAGTTAAAATACAATAAGAACATGCTCTTGTTTAAATTTCTAGAAAACCTTGTCTTTGAATTTAATCAACTATGAACACATAAACTACCAATCAGTAAAAGATGCATGACTAAGGTCTAAAATTAATTGGAAAAGGTACACAACTATGGACGAAATATAAGAAAATACACAAAGCAGCATGCACAGACTATAAGCACCTTGAATTCTAATGCCATATAAACTTGCATAATGTTAGAGATAAGATTATGCATTCGTCACCTAAATAATAGAGATTTAACTAATACCAAAGTAGAATCTAGAGGACCACAAGAATGTATCTGAACCATAGCAAACAAACCCCAAACATCTCATACAGGTAAAGACATAAAGCAAAAAAAAAAAAAGAATACTTTATCCAAGTGATATGAGATAGACATCCACATAATGATAAAACAGTAGACAATAATTGTAAAACTTGTGAAGAACTTCCAAACAAACTGTTAAGAGAATAAAAGCTTAGATGAACACATTACTAATAACTAGTTAGATGATGCACTAAGATTCACACAACTTAAATGATATAAATAGGCTAAATAGGAAATTATAATAGACAGATACACATATATAAATAATAGACAAAGCAAGAAAACATGCACCTTGCAATATTCTGTATAAACACTTTTCTCATATTGTACCATTTTTCTTATGCCATCCTAACCAAATCCATATTTACTTAACATTTCAGCAATAGCATAGTTTTTTCCTTTCAATGTTTTCCACCTAAAATCAATATATGGGTCAGCTTTTATACCACTCAAAGGAAGCTTTTGATTAATCAATTCCTCAACCCAAATTAAATATCCATTCTTCCAAGTACTATCTTGCTTATATTTTAGATCTGTAGCAATTTCTTACAAGCACTCTATTAATGCACGATCCTCATCCATTGTCACGACCCAAAACAGGGGCCATGACCGGCGCTAGGGAACGGGAATTCTTTCGAATCCGGAACCCGTAGCAAGCCTAAAAAAAAAATAAATATGCAATAATAACCATAAAAATATAATATGCAGCGGAACATAAAATCATAAATATTACAATATCATCCATAACAACTGGATATAATTCAAAACTCATCACATCGCATATATAATCTCATAAATGTATAATCTTTATACAAATCCAGTTTTAACATAATACATCTCTTTAAAACAAATACATAAAATCCAATACTTTAATTTACAACTACTGCAGTGTCTAGATAAAATAAATAAGACTCAAGTAGACAATTTACATAAAGAAGCCGGGGCGGAAGAAATCCGGCGTATCGACCTGCTACTGAGGTCTGAGGAAGTTGACTCTCCTGAAAAATAGTCAACGGAGGGGAGTCAGACCTCACTGAGTGAATTACTATAGTATATATACATACACTCTAAGTGATAATGCATACAGTCAACAGTATATGAGTAATATGTATATATACAGGCAAGTTCATACAGATGCAGAAAAATCATTTTATATATTTTTTTCTGAAAATCAACTTTTATGAAGGATCACATAGAACCCTAGAATATCGCAACCTCAGAAAAATAGTGTTAAACAACACTCTAGCCATACAGGCTCACTTATTCCAAATATATCCACTTAATCCATATGGACAGTAGACTGGCCCCGAGACACTAAGTCAACCGAGCTCCAGCAGTCTGACTGCCAGTGTGATTGGCCCCGAGACACTTGGTCAACCGAGCTCCAGCAATCACACCCACACCACATCTCACACATCAATAATCATAATCAAATCGATATCCACAAATAAGTTAGTATATAGCCTAAAACTATAGGCGTACCGGTACGTACTCGGTCCTAGTGCTGCCCACTAGGTAGCACGTTCTATTGATATCCTTCAGTAATAAATAATAAAACATTCATTCACAAATACATGATGCATGAATTTAAATAAATCAACAATATAAACCATATATATACCGAAAATATACCAAACATAAACCAGGTATATTTTGAGTATATATACGTCAAATAAATCCAATCAAATCATGAATTAAACTAAAAATATATTTAAAAACATTTTAAATATATTTTATTAATAAAACATGTATATAATTTATTATATACGAAAAATATACCAAAAATATACTTGAATATAAATCATGTTATTTATGCATATTTAGTCAAAATAAAACATGCATTTTCTAAATCATGCATCCTAAGCATATATATATAATATAGTAACTCACCTAATGCGCTCCACGAGACAGGTCCGACGGGCCTGGTCCACTAACCCTCGGTCTCGGCACAACTAAACAAGAAATAATTACTCGACATCAGAATAACCCTAACAGAAATCCTAGAATTCAATCTAGAGTATTCAACACAGAATCGAAAATTAGGGTTCGACTGGATATCACGTTTTACGAGAATTCTACCGGAAATCCGGCAGAACCTCCCCTGTAAAACGGACATCTCTCTACTCAAAAGAGTAGAGCCGACCCTGCAAAGAAAATACACTTCGAAAATAACACCATAAACAATCACAACCCCTCGGTCGGACTCCAGACTACAATCTGTCGACCGGGGTCCACAAACACAGAATATATATTCCAATATACCAAAAATATCCTTAAATCATAAAAATACATTTTATAAATAAAAATTACATAATTGACCTTGAAACACTATAAAAATCGATTAAAACTCATTTTATTTGAAAAACCGTATATTATATATATAATTGAAAATAATTCACGAAAAATAGTTTTAATTAGTTAAAAATACCAAATATTTTGTAGAAATCATTTTTATACCTTAAATAAATATTAAAACCAATTAAATTACATTTTTAGACAATTTAGGGTAAAATTACCAAAATACCCCTATATATATATATATACCTAAATTACTTCAAAAATTCACTAAAAATCATACAATTATCCAAAATTAATTTTCTCAACATATTTATCAATAACATAAATATTTAACTCAATTTACCAATTAAATTCAAATAAAAACACAATTAACTTAATTTTACAAAATCACATAAACTTCAATAATTAAAAATAAATACTTAGAAATTCATAAAAATTCCAAATAAATTCCTATAATTCATTTCAACACCTAATTCAACCATAAACTCCAATTTCATAATTTAAATAATTAATTTCCGAAAATTCGAAAATAATATTAAAATATTCAAAAATACCCAAAAATCCAAACAATCTCCAAAAATTCTACAAAAATTCATACATGAAGATTAAGCTACCAGGAACAACATTTGTGAAGGAAGTTTCCATGAATCATCCAAATTGAAGCTCAAAAAAATCGAAAACCAAAAGTGGCCGAAATATTCAACTCAAAACCTAAGCAATTCTAGACCATTTTAGCTCAAACAAAAGCTAGAATAACACTCACCGGAGCTCAAGGAGAAGATAGAGACCGGCGGTGTCGAAAACGGTGGCCGGAGGAGGGAGAAACCACGGTGACAAAATGTAGTGGTCCGGCGGCACCCACGGGAGAAGAAAGAAGAAGAAGAAGAAAAAGAAAAAGAAAGAAAAGGAAAGAGAAAAGAAAAGAAAAAGAAAGAAAAAGGAAAAGAAAAAGAAAAAAAAAAGAAAAAAGAAAAAAAATAATAAATTTTAATAATTTAATAATAAATAAAATAATCAAATAATAATAAATAAATAATAAAATATTAGGGTAATAATAAACCCTAATTAAATATACACACACAGGCTTTATTTAATAATTTAAAAATATGTATGAGTTCATGCAAGTCCGTAAATACATTTAAAATAATTAATAATACATTGTTTACGTGGAAATTTCCCCGAAAATGAAAGTCCCGGGAAAATTTTACGTAAAATACTGAAAATAATAGACAGTAATTAAAATAGGTTTAAAATACATATTAACTCATAAAAATATCATATAAAATACAAAAATCACTGACACTGCATATCCCGGTACAGTGTAAAAATATTTTTAAAATTACGGGATATTACAGTCTTCCCCCCTTACAAGAATTCGTCCCCGAATTCTAAAAATAAGATTACAGAATCAGGAAGGAAAGAGATACGGGTAAGAAGCTCGCATCTCAGCTTCAGTCTCCCACGTATGCTCTTCAACTCTGTCGCTACGCCACAAAACCTTGACCATCGGAATCTGCTTCGATCGCAACTGTCGAACTTGAAAATCAACGATCGCCACAGGTTCTTCCACAAACGTCAAATCTTCACTCACTTCCACACTGTCAGGTTGCAACACATGTGAAGGATCTGAGATATACTTCCTCAACATCGAGATATGAAATACTGGATGCACCTGCGACATACTCGGAGGCAAATCCAACCGATATGCAACAGTGCCAATTCTCTCCAGAATCTCAAACGGTCCAATATATCTCGGTGCTAACTTACCCTTCTTACCAAATCTCATCACACCCTTCATCGGAGATACTTTCAAAAAAATGAATTCTCCAACCTGAAACTCCACATCTCTGTGCCTAGGATCCGCATAACTCTTCTGTCTGCTAACTGCGGTCTCTAATCTGCGCTTGATCACGGCGACTTTCTCTGCAGCATCTTGAACCATCTCTGGTCCAGTCAAAGCTCTCTCACCAATCTCATCCCAACTCAACGGGGATCTACACTTCCTTCCATACAACGCCTCATATGGTGCCATGCCAATACTGCTATGGTAGCTGTTATTATATGCAAACTCAACAAGCGACAAATGATCATCCCAGCTACCTCCCAAATCCAAGACACACATCCTCAACATATCTTCCAGTGTCTGGATCGTCCTCTCAGACTGACCATCTGTCTGAGGATGAAAAGCAGTACTGAAATCCAACCTAGTGCCCATCGCTTCCTGCAACTTCTGCCAAAAACGAGAAGTAAACACTGAACCTCTGTCTGACACAATGGACACAGGTACTCCATGAAGGCACACAATATGCTTCACATACAACTTCGCCAATCTAGCAACTGAATATGTGGCTTTCACAGGCAAGAAATGTGCAGACTTCGTCAATCTGTCTACAATCACCCAGATGGAATCGTATCCATCCTTCGAACGAGGTAAACCGACTACAAAATCCATAGCTATCCTTTCCCACTTCCACTCGGGAATAGGAAGAGGCTGAAGCTTCCCAGAAGGCTTCTGATGTTCGGCTTTCACTTGCTGACACGTCAAGCACTTAGCAACATAATCAGCAACATCCTTCTTCAATCCATCCCACCAGTATAAATCTCTGATACTGTGGTACATCTTAGTAACACCTGGATGAACGCTGTAGGCTGTAGAATGTGCTTCCTCTAAGATCTCTTCTCTCAAATCATCCACATCAGGAACACACAATCTACCACTGATCCACAACACACCATCATCATCGAGTGTGAAATCAGTGAACTTCCCTGCTCTGACATTCTCTGCAAGCTCTTCCAGAATAGGATCTCGGCTCTGAGTTGCTTTAATCCTATCCCTTAGTACAGATCGTACTTTAAACTGAGCTAACAGTCCACCTGATCTACTGATCTTCATCATCAGACCTTGATCCACCAACAAATGCAATTCCTGGATCAATGGTCTCCTCTCAACACCGATGTGAGCAAGACTACCTGAGGACTTCCTACTCAAGGCATCTGCTACCACATTAGCCTTACCCGGATGGTAAAGAATCTCACAATCATAATCCTTCAACAGTTCCAACCATCTTCTCTGCCTCAAATTCAAATCTCGCTGCTGGAAAATGTACTTAAGGCTCTTGTGATCAGTAAATATCTCACAAGTCACCCCGTACAAATAATGTCTCCAAATCTTCAAAGCAAAGATCACTGCAGCCATCTCCAGATCATGTGTGGGATAGTTCTGCTCATGCTTCTTCAACTGCCTCGAAGCATAGGCTATCACCCTTCCATTCTGCATCAACACACAACCAAGACCAATTCTAGAGGCATCACAGTAAACTGTGAACTTATCCACACTATTAGGCAAAGCTAATACTGGCGCTGTGGTCAACTTCTCCTTCAACAACTGAAAACTATTCTCACAAGCTTCTGACCACTCGAATCTAACATTCTTCTGAGTCAAGCGAGTCATAGGGGCTGCAATCCTGGAAAAATCCTGCACAAACCGCCTATAATACCCGGCTAAACCCAGAAAACTCCGAATCTCAGTAACTGAAGTAGGTCTAGGCCACTCAGATACTGCTTCAACCTTCTGTGGATCAACCTGAATACCTTCTTTAGACACTACGTGTCCAAGAAAAGAAACACTCTCCATCCAAAAATCACACTTCGAGAATTTAGCATAAAGCTGATGATCTCTCAGTGTCTGTAGTACAATCCTCAAGTGATATACGTGCTCTTCCATACTCCTTGAATATACCAGTATATCATCAATGAAGACTACTACAAACTGATCCACATACGGTCGGAATACTCTGTTCATCAGGTCCATAAAAGCTGCTGGTGCATTAGTCAAACCAAAAGACATCACCAGAAATTCATAATGACCATATCGAGTGCGGAATGCTGTCTTAGGAATATCAGCTTCACTGATCCGCAGCTGATGATAACCCGACCTCAAGTCAACCTTAGAAAAGAATTGTGCACCCTGGAGCTGATCAAACAAATCATCTATCCTCGGGAGAGGATACTTGTTCTTCACTGTCACCTTATTCAGCTCTCTGTAGTCAATGCACAGTCTCAGGGTACCATCCTTCTTCTTCACAAACAAGACTGGTGCACCCCAAGGAGAAACACTAGGTCTGATAAAACCCTTATCCAATAACTCTTGCAACTGCTCCTTCAACTCTCTCAACTCTGCAGGAGCCATACGATAAGGTGGCATAGATATAGGAGTAATACCTGGAACCACATCAATACAGAACTCAATCTCTCTATGAGGTGGTAAACCTGGCAACTCCTCGGGAAAAACATCAGGAAACTCACAAGCAACAGGAACATCTGTGAGTGACAACTTCTCCACTGACGTATCCCTAACCAATGCCAAAAACCCCTGACAACCTTTCCTCAACAACTTCCTAGCTGAAATAACAGAAATAAGATTCTGAGGTGCTGAACTCCTATCACCCACAAACTTAAATTCTACTTCACCAGGAATTCTGAAAATCACCTCCTTATTCCTGCAATCAACCACGGCATAGTACTGAGACAACCAATCCATTCCCAAAATAACATCGAACTCCATCACATCCAACAAAATCAAATCAGCGGGTAATTCTCTATCTCCCACGAGAACTGGACAACCAGAAAGAACAATATCGGTGTCCAAAGAATCACTCAGAGGAGTGGCAACAGACAAAGGAAAAGCCATCCTCGAAGCTTGCCAACAAGATTTAGAAGCAAAAATAGGAGAAACAAACGAATGCGTGGCACCCGGATCAAACAAAACCAAAGCATCCAGGTAACAAACAGAAAGAATACCTGCCACGACTGCATTAGATGCTTGAGCATCCTGCTGAGTCAGATGAAAAACTCTGGCTTGGCCTCGACCTCCCTGCTGACTGGTAGAAGCCTGGCCAACACCTCTGGCACCTCCTCTAGTACCTCTACCACGACTCTGCTGTGGAACAAACTGAGTAGAACTCTGATGCTGAGCTGGTGGTAACTGAAATGGCACGGGTGCTGCACTAGCAATCGACTGCTGTGGGAATCGCGAAATCTGCTGCTGCTGATATCCGGAATAAGGACACGATCTGGCAAAATGTCCTGTCTGCCCGCATCTGAAGCATGTCAACGGTGTCAGATAACACGGTCCCTGATGGACTCTACCACAAGTCTGACAAACACTGGCCGCTGATCCAGAACTACGACCACTGCTGCTGCTCGAAGCACCTGACCCAAATCTGAATGATCTACGCTGACCTCCACGGCCATGTCTACTGCTCCGATGCACTCGCTGCTGCTGTCTCTGACTCTGCTGAGTCGAACCTCGCTGCTGACTACTCGAACCAACATGAAAACTCGAATACGGAGTAGCCTGCAATCCACTCGACTGAACTCCCAACTGGTAATAATCAGGCATCGCTCCCTGCCTAACTAATCTCAGCTCAATCTCCTTAGCTAGCTCAATCACCGACTCGAGAGTAAGACCTGCTGTAGGCATACCAGCAAAAGCTGAACCCAAACCAGTAACATAGGTAGTAACAGCAAAATACTGATCTCGCATCAGATCCTCAGCATATCTACCCAGACGAAGGAACTCTCGGGTATACTCCTCTACTGATCGATCTCCACGAGAAATGCTGGTCAATCGAAGACGATAGCTCAAACGAAGAGGCTCTGGACAAAATCTCCTCATGAATCGCTCTCGAAACTGAGCCCATGTCATCGTCATCATATAGGGCTGGATCATCTGAATAAACCAATCCAAGGCTGGTCCCTCGACAAACAACTCAACGATCATGATCCTCTGGTACTCGGTATGAGCAGTCCGAGTCCTAGTCTCAATCGCATGCAGAAAATCTAAAGGATCAGAAGTCCCATCAAAAGCAATCCTGCCAACTCTGGCATAGAACAAAGCTGCCTCAGGGTCAGACATACCCTGCTGATAGGCAGGCTGAACAGGCTGAACAACTGGAGGAACAGGAACATCAAACTCAGGCTCAACAGGCTCCTCGTCCTGTAACTCTCTCTGCCTACGGCGACCTGCCGCTCCTCGAGGTCTACCCCTGCCACGACCTCTACGTCTAACTGGCTGCTCAGGAGGTAAAACCTCGTCCTGAAAAGACTCATCATCCTCGGCCTCAACGACCGGTGGAGCGACACGCGCTCGCCTCCTCATTCTGAAAAGACAAACGGAAAGATTCAGACAAAACAGACAACGGAGGAATAACGCTGAAAACTACAGCAAGGAATACTCATCAAGACATACTCGAACCTAATACACTGCAGTAGTCCAACAGAAAACACAACTCAAAAACTAGGGCCACAACTCACAAAACTAAGCCCTGACACAGAACTCCACTCTGAAACGAACTTCGCTCTGATACCAACTTTGTCACGACCCAAAACAGGGGCCATGACCGGCGCTAGGGAACGGGAATTCTTTCGAATCCGGAACCCGTAGCAAGCCTAAAAAAAAAATAAATATGCAATAATAACCATAAAAATATAATATGCAGCGGAACATAAAATCATAAATATTACAATATCATCCATAACAACTGGATATAATTCAAAACTCATCACATCGCATATATAATCTCATAAATGTATAATCTTTATACAAATCCAGTTTTAACATAATACATCTCTTTAAAACAAATACATAAAATCCAATACTTTAATTTACAACTACTGCAGTGTCTAGATAAAATAAATAAGACTCAAGTAGACAATTTACATAAAGAAGCCGGGGCGGAAGAAATCCGGCGTATCGACCTGCTACTGAGGTCTGAGGAAGTTGACTCTCCTGAAAAATAGTCAACGGAGGGGAGTCAGACCTCACTGAGTGAATTACTATAGTATATATACATACACTCTAAGTGATAATGCATACAGTCAACAGTATATGAGTAATATGTATATATACAGGCAAGTTCATACAGATGCAGAAAAATCATTTTATATATTTTTTTCTGAAAATCAACTTTTATGAAGGATCACATAGAACCCTAGAATATCGCAACCTCAGAAAAATAGTGTTAAACAACACTCTAGCCATACAGGCTCACTTATTCCAAATATATCCACTTAATCCATATGGACAGTAGACTGGCCCCGAGACACTAAGTCAACCGAGCTCCAGCAGTCTGACTGCCAGTGTGATTGGCCCCGAGACACTTGGTCAACCGAGCTCCAGCAATCACACCCACACCACATCTCACACATCAATAATCATAATCAAATCGATATCCACAAATAAGTTAGTATATAGCCTAAAACTATAGGCGTACCGGTACGTACTCGGTCCTAGTGCTGCCCACTAGGTAGCACGTTCTATTGATATCCTTCAGTAATAAATAATAAAACATTCATTCACAAATACATGATGCATGAATTTAAATAAATCAACAATATAAACCATATATATACCGAAAATATACCAAACATAAACCAGGTATATTTTGAGTATATATACGTCAAATAAATCCAATCAAATCATGAATTAAACTAAAAATATATTTAAAAACATTTTAAATATATTTTATTAATAAAACATGTATATAATTTATTATATACGAAAAATATACCAAAAATATACTTGAATATAAATCATGTTATTTATGCATATTTAGTCAAAATAAAACATGCATTTTCTAAATCATGCATCCTAAGCATATATATATAATATAGTAACTCACCTAATGCGCTCCACGAGACAGGTCCGACGGGCCTGGTCCACTAACCCTCGGTCTCGGCGCAACTAAACAAGAAATAATTACTCGACATCAGAATAACCCTAACAGAAATCCTAGAATTCAATCTAGAGTATTCAACACAGAATCGAAAATTAGGGTTCGACTGGATATCACGTTTTACGAGAATTCTACCGGAAATCCGGCAGAACCTCCCCTGTAAAACGGACATCTCTCTACTCAAAAGAGTAGAGCCGACCCTGCAAAGAAAATACACTTCGAAAATAACACCATAAACAATCACAACCCCTCGGTCGGACTCCAGACTACAATCTGTCGACCGGGGTCCACAAACACAGAATATATATTCCAATATACCAAAAATATCCTTAAATCATAAAAATACATTTTATAAATAAAAATTACATAATTGACCTTGAAACACTATAAAAATCGATTAAAACTCATTTTATTTGAAAAACCGTATATTATATATATAATTGAAAATAATTCACGAAAAATAGTTTTAATTAGTTAAAAATACCAAATATTTTGTAGAAATCATTTTTATACCTTAAATAAATATTAAAACCAATTAAATTACATTTTTAGACAATTTAGGGTAAAATTACCAAAATACCCCTATATATATATATATACCTAAATTACTTCAAAAATTCACTAAAAATCATACAATTATCCAAAATTAATTTTCTCAACATATTTATCAATAACATAAATATTTAACTCAATTTACCAATTAAATTCAAATAAAAACACAATTAACTTAATTTTACAAAATCACATAAACTTCAATAATTAAAAATAAATACTTAGAAATTCATAAAAATTCCAAATAAATTCCTATAATTCATTTCAACACCTAATTCAACCATAAACTCCAATTTCATAATTTAAATAATTAATTTCCGAAAATTCGAAAATAATATTAAAATATTCAAAAATACCCAAAAATCCAAACAATCTCCAAAAATTCTACAAAAATTCATACATGAAGATTAAGCTACCAGGAACAACATTTGTGAAGGAAGTTTCCATGAATCATCCAAATTGAAGCTCAAAAAAATCGAAAACCAAAAGTGGCCGAAATATTCAACTCAAAACCTAAGCAATTCTAGACCATTTTAGCTCAAACAAAAGCTAGAATAACACTCACCGGAGCTCAAGGAGAAGATAGAGACCGGCGGTGTCGAAAACGGTGGCCGGAGGAGGGAGAAACCACGGTGACAAAATGTAGTGGTCCGGCGGCACCCACGGGAGAAGAAAGAAGAAGAAGAAGAAAAAGAAAAAGAAAGAAAAGGAAAGAGAAAAGAAAAGAAAAAGAAAGAAAAAGGAAAAGAAAAAGAAAAAAAAAAGAAAAAAGAAAAAAAATAATAAATTTTAATAATTTAATAATAAATAAAATAATCAAATAATAATAAATAAATAATAAAATATTAGGGTAATAATAAACCCTAATTAAATATACACACACAGGCTTTATTTAATAATTTAAAAATATGTATGAGTTCATGCAAGTCCGTAAATACATTTAAAATAATTAATAATACATTGTTTACGTGGAAATTTCCCCGAAAATGAAAGTCCCGGGAAAATTTTACGTAAAATACTGAAAATAATAGACAGTAATTAAAATAGGTTTAAAATACATATTAACTCATAAAAATATCATATAAAATACAAAAATCACTGACACTGCATATCCCGGTACAGTGTAAAAATATTTTTAAAATTACGGGATATTACAGTCTTCCCCCCTTACAAGAATTCGTCCCCGAATTCTAAAAATAAGATTACAGAATCAGGAAGGAAAGAGATACGGGTAAGAAGCTCGCATCTCAGCTTCAGTCTCCCACGTATGCTCTTCAACTCTGTCGCTACGCCACAAAACCTTGACCATCGGAATCTGCTTCGATCGCAACTGTCGAACTTGAAAATCAACGATCGCCACAGGTTCTTCCACAAACGTCAAATCTTCACTCACTTCCACACTGTCAGGTTGCAACACATGTGAAGGATCTGAGATATACTTCCTCAACATCGAGATATGAAATACTGGATGCACCTGCGACATACTCGGAGGCAAATCCAACCGATATGCAACAGTGCCAATTCTCTCCAGAATCTCAAACGGTCCAATATATCTCGGTGCTAACTTACCCTTCTTACCAAATCTCATCACACCCTTCATCGGAGATACTTTCAAAAAAATGAATTCTCCAACCTGAAACTCCACATCTCTGTGCCTAGGATCCGCATAACTCTTCTGTCTGCTAACTGCGGTCTCTAATCTGCGCTTGATCACGGCGACTTTCTCTGCAGCATCTTGAACCATCTCTGGTCCAGTCAAAGCTCTCTCACCAATCTCATCCCAACTCAACGGGGATCTACACTTCCTTCCATACAACGCCTCATATGGTGCCATGCCAATACTGCTATGGTAGCTGTTATTATATGCAAACTCAACAAGCGACAAATGATCATCCCAGCTACCTCCCAAATCCAAGACACACATCCTCAACATATCTTCCAGTGTCTGGATCGTCCTCTCAGACTGACCATCTGTCTGAGGATGAAAAGCAGTACTGAAATCCAACCTAGTGCCCATCGCTTCCTGCAACTTCTGCCAAAAACGAGAAGTAAACACTGAACCTCTGTCTGACACAATGGACACAGGTACTCCATGAAGGCACACAATATGCTTCACATACAACTTCGCCAATCTAGCAACTGAATATGTGGCTTTCACAGGCAAGAAATGTGCAGACTTCGTCAATCTGTCTACAATCACCCAGATGGAATCGTATCCATCCTTCGAACGAGGTAAACCGACTACAAAATCCATAGCTATCCTTTCCCACTTCCACTCGGGAATAGGAAGAGGCTGAAGCTTCCCAGAAGGCTTCTGATGTTCGGCTTTCACTTGCTGACACGTCAAGCACTTAGCAACATAATCAGCAACATCCTTCTTCAATCCATCCCACCAGTATAAATCTCTGATACTGTGGTACATCTTAGTAACACCTGGATGAACGCTGTAGGCTGTAGAATGTGCTTCCTCTAAGATCTCTTCTCTCAAATCATCCACATCAGGAACACACAATCTACCACTGATCCACAACACACCATCATCATCGAGTGTGAAATCAGTGAACTTCCCTGCTCTGACATTCTCTGCAAGCTCTTCCAGAATAGGATCTCGGCTCTGAGTTGCTTTAATCCTATCCCTTAGTACAGATCGTACTTTAAACTGAGCTAACAGTCCACCTGATCTACTGATCTTCATCATCAGACCTTGATCCACCAACAAATGCAATTCCTGGATCAATGGTCTCCTCTCAACACCGATGTGAGCAAGACTACCTGAGGACTTCCTACTCAAGGCATCTGCTACCACATTAGCCTTACCCGGATGGTAAAGAATCTCACAATCATAATCCTTCAACAGTTCCAACCATCTTCTCTGCCTCAAATTCAAATCTCGCTGCTGGAAAATGTACTTAAGGCTCTTGTGATCAGTAAATATCTCACAAGTCACCCCGTACAAATAATGTCTCCAAATCTTCAAAGCAAAGATCACTGCAGCCATCTCCAGATCATGTGTGGGATAGTTCTGCTCATGCTTCTTCAACTGCCTCGAAGCATAGGCTATCACCCTTCCATTCTGCATCAACACACAACCAAGACCAATTCTAGAGGCATCACAGTAAACTGTGAACTTATCCACACTATTAGGCAAAGCTAATACTGGCGCTGTGGTCAACTTCTCCTTCAACAACTGAAAACTATTCTCACAAGCTTCTGACCACTCGAATCTAACATTCTTCTGAGTCAAGCGAGTCATAGGGGCTGCAATCCTGGAAAAATCCTGCACAAACCGCCTATAATACCCGGCTAAACCCAGAAAACTCCGAATCTCAGTAACTGAAGTAGGTCTAGGCCACTCAGATACTGCTTCAACCTTCTGTGGATCAACCTGAATACCTTCTTTAGACACTACGTGTCCAAGAAAAGAAACACTCTCCATCCAAAAATCACACTTCGAGAATTTAGCATAAAGCTGATGATCTCTCAGTGTCTGTAGTACAATCCTCAAGTGATATACGTGCTCTTCCATACTCCTTGAATATACCAGTATATCATCAATGAAGACTACTACAAACTGATCCACATACGGTCGGAATACTCTGTTCATCAGGTCCATAAAAGCTGCTGGTGCATTAGTCAAACCAAAAGACATCACCAGAAATTCATAATGACCATATCGAGTGCGGAATGCTGTCTTAGGAATATCAGCTTCACTGATCCGCAGCTGATGATAACCCGACCTCAAGTCAACCTTAGAAAAGAATTGTGCACCCTGGAGCTGATCAAACAAATCATCTATCCTCGGGAGAGGATACTTGTTCTTCACTGTCACCTTATTCAGCTCTCTGTAGTCAATGCACAGTCTCAGGGTACCATCCTTCTTCTTCACAAACAAGACTGGTGCACCCCAAGGAGAAACACTAGGTCTGATAAAACCCTTATCCAATAACTCTTGCAACTGCTCCTTCAACTCTCTCAACTCTGCAGGAGCCATACGATAAGGTGGCATAGATATAGGAGTAATACCTGGAACCACATCAATACAGAACTCAATCTCTCTATGAGGTGGTAAACCTGGCAACTCCTCGGGAAAAACATCAGGAAACTCACAAGCAACAGGAACATCTGTGAGTGACAACTTCTCCACTGACGTATCCCTAACCAATGCCAAAAACCCCTGACAACCTTTCCTCAACAACTTCCTAGCTGAAATAACAGAAATAAGATTCTGAGGTGCTGAACTCCTATCACCCACAAACTTAAATTCTACTTCACCAGGAATTCTGAAAATCACCTCCTTATTCCTGCAATCAACCACGGCATAGTACTGAGACAACCAATCCATTCCCAAAATAACATCGAACTCCATCACATCCAACAAAATCAAATCAGCGGGTAATTCTCTATCTCCCACGAGAACTGGACAACCAGAAAGAACAATATCGGTGTCCAAAGAATCACTCAGAGGAGTGGCAACAGACAAAGGAAAAGCCATCCTCGAAGCTTGCCAACAAGATTTAGAAGCAAAAATAGGAGAAACAAACGAATGCGTGGCACCCGGATCAAACAAAACCAAAGCATCCAGGTAACAAACAGAAAGAATACCTGCCACGACTGCATTAGATGCTTGAGCATCCTGCTGAGTCAGATGAAAAACTCTGGCTTGGCCTCGACCTCCCTGCTGACTGGTAGAAGCCTGGCCAACACCTCTGGCACCTCCTCTAGTACCTCTACCACGACTCTGCTGTGGAACAAACTGAGTAGAACTCTGATGCTGAGCTGGTGGTAACTGAAATGGCACGGGTGCTGCACTAGCAATCGACTGCTGTGGGAATCGCGAAATCTGCTGCTGCTGATATCCGGAATAAGGACACGATCTGGCAAAATGTCCTGTCTGCCCGCATCTGAAGCATGTCAACGGTGTCAGATAACACGGTCCCTGATGGACTCTACCACAAGTCTGACAAACACTGGCCGCTGATCCAGAACTACGACCACTGCTGCTGCTCGAAGCACCTGACCCAAATCTGAATGATCTACGCTGACCTCCACGGCCATGTCTACTGCTCCGATGCACTCGCTGCTGCTGTCTCTGACTCTGCTGAGTCGAACCTCGCTGCTGACTACTCGAACCAACATGAAAACTCGAATACGGAGTAGCCTGCAATCCACTCGACTGAACTCCCAACTGGTAATAATCAGGCATCGCTCCCTGCCTAACTAATCTCAGCTCAATCTCCTTAGCTAGCTCAATCACCGACTCGAGAGTAAGACCTGCTGTAGGCATACCAGCAAAAGCTGAACCCAAACCAGTAACATAGGTAGTAACAGCAAAATACTGATCTCGCATCAGATCCTCAGCATATCTACCCAGACGAAGGAACTCTCGGGTATACTCCTCTACTGATCGATCTCCACGAGAAATGCTGGTCAATCGAAGACGATAGCTCAAACGAAGAGGCTCTGGACAAAATCTCCTCATGAATCGCTCTCGAAACTGAGCCCATGTCATCGTCATCATATAGGGCTGGATCATCTGAATAAACCAATCCAAGGCTGGTCCCTCGACAAACAACTCAACGATCATGATCCTCTGGTACTCGGTATGAGCAGTCCGAGTCCTAGTCTCAATCGCATGCAGAAAATCTAAAGGATCAGAAGTCCCATCAAAAGCAATCCTGCCAACTCTGGCATAGAACAAAGCTGCCTCAGGGTCAGACATACCCTGCTGATAGGCAGGCTGAACAGGCTGAACAACTGGAGGAACAGGAACATCAAACTCAGGCTCAACAGGCTCCTCGTCCTGTAACTCTCTCTGCCTACGGCGACCTGCCGCTCCTCGAGGTCTACCCCTGCCACGACCTCTACGTCTAACTGGCTGCTCAGGAGGTAAAACCTCGTCCTGAAAAGACTCATCATCCTCGGCCTCAACGACCGGTGGAGCGACACGCGCTCGCCTCCTCATTCTGAAAAGACAAACGGAAAGATTCAGACAAAACAGACAACGGAGGAATAACGCTGAAAACTACAGCAAGGAATACTCATCAAGACATACTCGAACCTAATACACTGCAGTAGTCCAACAGAAAACACAACTCAAAAACTAGGGCCACAACTCACAAAACTAAGCCCTGACACAGAACTCCACTCTGAAACGAACTTCGCTCTGATACCAACTTTGTCACGACCCAAAACAGGGGCCATGACCGGCGCTAGGGAACGGGAATTCTTTCGAATCCGGAACCCGTAGCAAGCCTAAAAAAAAAATAAATATGCAATAATAACCATAAAAATATAATATGCAGCGGAACATAAAATCATAAATATTACAATATCATCCATAACAACTGGATATAATTCAAAACTCATCACATCGCATATATAATCTCATAAATGTATAATCTTTATACAAATCCAGTTTTAACATAATACATCTCTTTAAAACAAATACATAAAATCCAATACTTTAATTTACAACTACTGCAGTGTCTAGATAAAATAAATAAGACTCAAGTAGACAATTTACATAAAGAAGCCGGGGCGGAAGAAATCCGGCGTATCGACCTGCTACTGAGGTCTGAGGAAGTTGACTCTCCTGAAAAATAGTCAACGGAGGGGAGTCAGACCTCACTGAGTGAATTACTATAGTATATATACATACACTCTAAGTGATAATGCATACAGTCAACAGTATATGAGTAATATGTATATATACAGGCAAGTTCATACAGATGCAGAAAAATCATTTTATATATTTTTTTCTGAAAATCAACTTTTATGAAGGATCACATAGAACCCTAGAATATCGCAACCTCAGAAAAATAGTGTTAAACAACACTCTAGCCATACAGGCTCACTTATTCCAAATATATCCACTTAATCCATATGGACAGTAGACTGGCCCCGAGACACTAAGTCAACCGAGCTCCAGCAGTCTGACTGCCAGTGTGATTGGCCCCGAGACACTTGGTCAACCGAGCTCCAGCAATCACACCCACACCACATCTCACACATCAATAATCATAATCAAATCGATATCCACAAATAAGTTAGTATATAGCCTAAAACTATAGGCGTACCGGTACGTACTCGGTCCTAGTGCTGCCCACTAGGTAGCACGTTCTATTGATATCCTTCAGTAATAAATAATAAAACATTCATTCACAAATACATGATGCATGAATTTAAATAAATCAACAATATAAACCATATATATACCGAAAATATACCAAACATAAACCAGGTATATTTTGAGTATATATACGTCAAATAAATCCAATCAAATCATGAATTAAACTAAAAATATATTTAAAAACATTTTAAATATATTTTATTAATAAAACATGTATATAATTTATTATATACGAAAAATATACCAAAAATATACTTGAATATAAATCATGTTATTTATGCATATTTAGTCAAAATAAAACATGCATTTTCTAAATCATGCATCCTAAGCATATATATATAATATAGTAACTCACCTAATGCGCTCCACGAGACAGGTCCGACGGGCCTGGTCCACTAACCCTCGGTCTCGGCGCAACTAAACAAGAAATAATTACTCGACATCAGAATAACCCTAACAGAAATCCTAGAATTCAATCTAGAGTATTCAACACAGAATCGAAAATTAGGGTTCGACTGGATATCACGTTTTACGAGAATTCTACCGGAAATCCGGCAGAACCTCCCCTGTAAAACGGACATCTCTCTACTCAAAAGAGTAGAGCCGACCCTGCAAAGAAAATACACTTCGAAAATAACACCATAAACAATCACAACCCCTCGGTCGGACTCCAGACTACAATCTGTCGACCGGGGTCCACAAACACAGAATATATATTCCAATATACCAAAAATATCCTTAAATCATAAAAATACATTTTATAAATAAAAATTACATAATTGACCTTGAAACACTATAAAAATCGATTAAAACTCATTTTATTTGAAAAACCGTATATTATATATATAATTGAAAATAATTCACGAAAAATAGTTTTAATTAGTTAAAAATACCAAATATTTTGTAGAAATCATTTTTATACCTTAAATAAATATTAAAACCAATTAAATTACATTTTTAGACAATTTAGGGTAAAATTACCAAAATACCCCTATATATATATATATACCTAAATTACTTCAAAAATTCACTAAAAATCATACAATTATCCAAAATTAATTTTCTCAACATATTTATCAATAACATAAATATTTAACTCAATTTACCAATTAAATTCAAATAAAAACACAATTAACTTAATTTTACAAAATCACATAAACTTCAATAATTAAAAATAAATACTTAGAAATTCATAAAAATTCCAAATAAATTCCTATAATTCATTTCAACACCTAATTCAACCATAAACTCCAATTTCATAATTTAAATAATTAATTTCCGAAAATTCGAAAATAATATTAAAATATTCAAAAATACCCAAAAATCCAAACAATCTCCAAAAATTCTACAAAAATTCATACATGAAGATTAAGCTACCAGGAACAACATTTGTGAAGGAAGTTTCCATGAATCATCCAAATTGAAGCTCAAAAAAATCGAAAACCAAAAGTGGCCGAAATATTCAACTCAAAACCTAAGCAATTCTAGACCATTTTAGCTCAAACAAAAGCTAGAATAACACTCACCGGAGCTCAAGGAGAAGATAGAGACCGGCGGTGTCGAAAACGGTGGCCGGAGGAGGGAGAAACCACGGTGACAAAATGTAGTGGTCCGGCGGCACCCACGGGAGAAGAAAGAAGAAGAAGAAGAAAAAGAAAAAGAAAGAAAAGGAAAGAGAAAAGAAAAGAAAAAGAAAGAAAAAGGAAAAGAAAAAGAAAAAAAAAGAAAAAAGAAAAAAAAAAATAAATTTTAATAATTTAATAATAAATAAAATAATCAAATAATAATAAATAAATAATAAAATATTAGGGTAATAATAAACCCTAATTAAATATACACACACAGGCTTTATTTAATAATTTAAAAATATGTATGAGTTCATGCAAGTCCGTAAATACATTTAAAATAATTAATAATACATTGTTTACGTGGAAATTTCCCCGAAAATGAAAGTCCCGGGAAAATTTTACGTAAAATACTGAAAATAATAGACAGTAATTAAAATAGGTTTAAAATACATATTAACTCATAAAAATATCATATAAAATACAAAAATCACTGACACTGCATATCCCGGTACAGTGTAAAAATATTTTTAAAATTACGGGATATTACATCCATGGTCCATACTTTTTTATTTTTACCACCACCACAAAAAACTTGATTACTTTCCAAAGAATCCATCCTAATATGAAAATCAAGTACATAAATAATGTCAAAAAATCAAGCATATATAAATCAAGTATAGATAAACCAAGTACATAAAAAAATCTCATAAATTTAATATAAATTTCATATATAAATCAAATACGTAAATTGTGTCAAAAAAAATAAGAACATAAAAGAGATCTCATCAATTCCTAGAACATTGAACTCTCTAACTATTGAACATTTATTGGACAAGATGATTTCTAAAATTGGTCCAATTATCATATGTTTGAACTGTTGTGATATATTCTATTTCATTTAGACCTTCACTTTCAACTTCTTCATCCTCTTATTCTTCATCGTCATCATCATTTTTATCCTTCTCTTTTTTATAAAATTACTCTATCATGTTATTAGCTAGCATAGATTTTCTTATCAAGTTATGCAATAGACAATATTCCATAATGATACTTCCTTGATTTTTTATTGGATAGAAGGAACAACTTCTAAGAATTGACCATCGTCCTTTAAGTAACACAAAACATCTCTCTATCGAATTTCTAGCTTTAGAGTGTTTCGTGTTAAAATACTCCTCTGTAGATTGTGGCTCCACTCATTGAGGTGATAACGTTGCCCTCTATAAGGGGTAAGAAATCCCTCACCATTAGTGTAGTCCACATCAACCAAATAATACCAACATTCATATATAAAAAATTAAACAAAATATTTTTGTATTATATGATGCAAGAACTTTTCTAAACTTTAAAATTTTGTATTACAAACTAATAGTACCTTAAGGAACTTTTAAGCCATTAAGTCTAGAAATGGCATTTTGAAGGACACGACCATTGTGTGCTAACCCTTCCCAACCAAGTAAAACATAAATAAAATGCATGTCGGGTAAGCAAACACTTTAAACATTCATTGCAATATTACCTTTTCTTGTTCTATATTTTGCTTTATCCTCATTTGGCACCAACACACTTATATAAGTAGCATCTAATGCTCCTAAACTATTCTATAAAAGAAAATTTAAAGAATGATAAGAATTATTCATTTGATAAAATTTATCAATTAAATTAGTAAGATTTATGTTATGTACCTTAAAACATTTCCATTTATTACTTGAACAATCATCCGCTATAAGCATAGGCTTTTTAAGCAACTGATTACGCAACTTAAGAATGGCCTTTAAACAGAGGTTAAAATATCTACTAATAGTCTCTCTACTTCTAATAAAATAAGTGTCAATACTTCTATTTTTCTTGTGGTAAGATAATACATACAAAAATATTGCAATAATTTCCTTAATAGACATATTTCTAGATCCTTTTAAACTTTCAATATCACTAACCATCTCGTAAAGCATATAAAATGTATGTTTATTCATGTGAAGTTCATTCTTATACTTAACATTGCTTTCTTTTATTAGCCATTCCAAACTAGCTATTCTCAATCTTTTCTTGTTCAATTTCTTGTCTTTCAATTGTCGCCCATTAAAAATGGTTGACCTCATCAAATACCATTTCACATGCATAATAAAAACTATAACACTAATAATTCTAACAAATTAAGCTTGTTGCAAACTTTTTTTCTTCTCATTAAGAGGCCAAAATCATTCATGTTCCTACATTCTTATAAAGTATCTATTAAAACACATAATAAAACAGTGAATACTATAATTCTTTGCTAAGTTTCATAATCTTGTAAGCTACATAAAAAATTTTAAGAAAACAAAGTAACAATACTAACTAAAGTTATTCTCTTTTTATTGGATTTTGACAAGTCCAAACAAATTAATCAATTATAAACATATATTATAAAAAATGGGAATTAAATACATATAATATATATTTTATATGAAGCCATCATTGTTCATACACTTTGAATTAAGCATTCTATCAAAGTAATGCACATGCAAGACATGACCCACCATTATTTGAAGTATGTTTATTGGCATATATATTATACAACTACAACTATCCATGCTAAATTCACCATCATTAGCCATTATAATTAATGAAAAAAAGTCATAAACAATATAAGTTTAATATTTATATGATAAAATATTAATAAGTACATACTTTGAGTATAGTTCACCATCATTAGCCATTATAATTAATGAAAATCCATTCGACAATAAAAAATAATAATCGAATGTATAGTTCATAGTAATATGTACATATATGCATGAAATATTTGACATATTAATGCATACAATAAGCACAAAAGTTAATTAGGATTAATTTAGCAGATTAAGCCTTTAAAAGGATGTATAGATCAAGGGTTGATTAAGATGTAATATGCTCATATTTGATCAACTCAGTTTTGTACGTGAAACCAATGCAAAGTTGTAGACACATGCATGTTTCATATATACATAATCTTGACTTCACTAGGAATAATTTAATGAGAATAAAACTCTACTAATGTTATTGACTCAAACCTATATATTCTTAGATAAGACTAGGCTGAACTGTATTTGCTTAACTAGCCCTTTTAAATGTATGCCAATACATGTTAACTAGTGTTTATTAAAAAAATTTTGAGATGAGATATAGGACCATGTAACTTTGGCCTGCTCTTATTGAACTAATATTGGTATAAAAAAAAGAACATGTAAGGTAGATGGTAAACTAGTAATTCAAATTAAGCAAAGTGGACCTGAGGACTATGATTTATGTAGCTGACCCTAACTAGTTCAGGGTCACTAACTGCTTTGCCTTAGGTGAAAAAGCAACTCTTTTGAAAGTATTGCCTGAATGGTATTTCTTTAATGTATTTTAAATACTTTGTACAGTGCCTAATAAGTTATTGGGTGTTCTTTTAATGGTTTTAGTACCTGTAGGATTATTAACAATACCCTTTTTAAAGAATGTTAATAAATTCCAAAATCATTTCATCGTCCAGTTATAACAACAGTCTTTTTTATTAGGATTGCAATAGCCCTTTGGTTAGGTATTGGAGCAACATTGCCTATTGATAAGTCCCTAACTTTAGGTCTTTTTTTAAATTAATTCAATAGTAAAAAAACCATTATGACGTGTATGTATATCTAAGGAATAGTTGCTTCAAAGTGAATTCTCCCTAGGTAACATATTTCGAATTTCTATTTTATTCTTTGGTAAATTTGGTAAAAAAGTAAAATTGCAAAATTTTTTTCTATTTCTAGAACATCCAATATATGTTTTACATCGTCTATGTGAAAATATTCAATTTTTATAAGATCCTCTTGACTCTTATTCAAAAGGTCTGATAATGTATGTATATTATATCTTTTGAGGCAATTATAGATCTTTGGGGTTAATTCTGATTGGTTAATAAAAATGTATTTCAATGCTATTTCATTTTGATTTTTTCTTAATTTTGTCAATCTATCATAAAAGTAAAAAGGGGTAAAATAGCCTTGTGTTGATTTTTTTCTAAATGGAAGTTTTCTTCTTTTACGTGTAGAAAAGGAATAAATCAATCAATCAAATTCCAGGAGGCTTCATGAAATGCTTCTTTAGGAGTTAAACTTCCATTTGTCTATATTTCTAGAAAAAGTATCTCTTGCTTTTCATTCTCATTTCCATAAGAATGAACGTTATGATTTGCATTTTGAACAAGCATAAATATAGCATTTATAGCAAAAATTCCCTCTTGAAAGTTATTTATCGAGTTTATATAATAGCCGCGATTTCTCTCAATTTATAATCCAATACACAAATGATTTAGTTCTGGTAGGCTAGCAATATGTTTTGTATTATCAATAATTTCTACAAAGGGTGGTAAAATGATGTCTTGATCAGTTACATATCCAAGACCCTTGACACAAATAGATGCATCACAAGTTCCATACAAATTGCTTCTCAATATAATTTCTTTCAAATTCATTAAAATTTCATGTATTGATTCTTGAATACCTGCTATAGTAGAAAATTTGTGTGGTATTTTCTCAAAGTTTGCACATGTGATATATGTTCCTTTGATTTCTCTAAGCAGAGCTCTTCGCGCCGCAATGCCTATTATATTGTCTTGGCCTTTCATAAGTGGTGACAAAATAAAGCATCCATAAAAAAGACATTTATTGTTAGTTCTTAATTGAACACATTTCCACTGCAGTGTCCAAGTAGATATTGTGACTTTCTCTCGAACCATAATAATATGGAAATTATTGAATGATTTATTTATCTAAAAATTTGTTCAATATTTATATTTTTTTTACACACGCCTTTTTTTAGGAGGCCTGCAACCATTATATGGCATAAGGGTTATATCTCAAACGAAGCTTAATAGTATACCACTTCTTCGAATAGCGTTCGAGATCAAGACCTTTTATTATGACTTATGCTCGTTGCATACCTTGATCTGCTACCATTTGTATAGCATTTCCTATTGCGGTTTGAGCTGCAAATGGCATTCCTCTTCTTTTGCCTCAAAATCCATAAGCGCTAACGGAGGACCAAAAAATTACTCGACCTCGTACATTTGTAATGGTTATAATAGTATTGTCAAAACTTGCTTGAACATGAATAATTCCTTTTGGTATTTTATATGCATTCTTATGCAAACCAATACATCCATTTCTGCATAAACCAATTTTTGGTAAAGGTTTTGCCATAGTTTATTACTTCATAAATATAAGCCAGAGGTCTATGGATATATCCATTTCATGTCAAAATATATCCTTTTGTTATTTGTACATCAAATCCTTTAGAGTGTTTTCACTTAGAAAGATTATCCTTGTCTTTGTTTATGTCTTAGGTTAAACCAAATTATTATAATTCGTCCCTATCGACATA
Organism: Mallotus nudiflorus; assembly: GCA_947683625.1. Taxonomy (NCBI): domain Eukaryota; kingdom Viridiplantae; phylum Streptophyta; class Magnoliopsida; order Malpighiales; family Euphorbiaceae; genus Mallotus; species Mallotus nudiflorus. The sequence goes on along the minus strand of CANTUR010000592.1, from coordinate 483,761 downwards.
TCAATCGACTTTTTTTGCAAATTTTATTAACTGAAGATCTTATTTTCATATTTTTCATCCTTTAGATTTTGAATATACATAATTTTTTTAGAAAATAAGTTTCTTTAAACTTTGAAATCTTGAATTTTATCTCTATGAAACTAAAAGAAATTTGAAAGTTGAAAAAAAAATTGACTAATTATTCAAATCTTTGTTTGTTACAGAGTCTCTAAATTAGAAGTGTTCTAGCCAAATAATAAGTATTTAATACTATTTTTATAAGTACTTAACACTATTTATTATAAGTATTTAACATTATTTCTTGGTAGTACAGGTATAAAAAACTATATTAGTACTAACTCTATTACTCTACCTGCCTAAACTTATTCTCTTGCTCCCACTTCTCAACTTATTCTAACTAATCTTTTTATGCTTAAAAGGAGATATCAAAGCCTATAGATGGTCATACAAGTGGGTTTTGTTGACTTAGAAATTGAACTATCTTAAACACTTAATTTTATGTCCTTTTTAGGCTATGCAACAAAGGGCAAACACTCAAATTTCACTTTAATGATGTACATTTGCTAATGAGAAGAGGAAAAATGTTTATGTAAATCTATTATTTCTGATTGAAAATGCTATGAAATTTGGTACAATTACGATGAGATAACAAAATTCTCTTCCAAAAATTCAAACGAATTCAAATTCAATAAAAAATAATTTGTGCATTTAAAAGTTAACTTTTCAGTACTAGTCATGAAAATTGAATTTTGAATAATACCCAATAACAAACCCAACAACAGCTACAAATTAAAATAACAAAACTAGCAAGCATCAAATATTAGCAAGCAAAAATAAAAATCACTTGAGGAAGAGAAGCTACTAGTAGAATTATTACCTAAAATTTCTTCAAATCAAGTGAGAAAATTCAATGAGAATAGAGAAAATTGTAAAGAACAAAGAGTGTGTGTTGATTAAGAGCAGAGTAGAGAGTGTGTGTTGATCGAGAGCAAAACAGAGAGCATATGTTGATCAATAGTAAAGTAGAGAGCATGTGTTGATCGAGAGCAAAAGAGATTGCACTTAATAATTGAGTATTAATGTGTGAGTGTTAAGGTTTTTATGAAGAAGAAGAAGAAGACAGAGGCACAGAGTAATGTGTTTTTTTTAAATAATAGGAATTAAATTTGATTACCTATGGTTTGAGGGGGATGGATTCCCATTCCCGATGGATTTTTCTCAAACAAACAATAATAATAGGACTAGGTCATTCTTGATTTTAGCCTAAACAAACAAGCTCTAAATGCTTTCATCTTTGAATGGGAACATATGTTCATAAAAAATAACATGTCATGAGATAATTACTTTTTAAGTAATAAAATCAAGACAAAAATAGCCCTTGTGTAATTTTCTATAACAAAAAAAATGCATTTGGAAAATAAAGGAGCTAATTTATGTTTAGAATGTGGGCATAGCCATGGATAACACAAACATCCAAAGGTTCTTAAGGAATGATAATCTGGTAGAGTGTGAAATAATTTATGGTATAGTTAGTATTATGTAGAGTTGGGGTTGACAAACGGTTGATGACATAGGTAGCAATTTTGAAGGCGAAGGTCTAATATTTTAATAAAACTAAAGAGTGAGTGAGAAAAGAACATCCAGTTTTGACGATATGCTGATGTTTGTGCTCAGCTCAACCATTTTATTCGAGTGTATAAGGGCAAGAGCTGCGTTGAGTATTCCATGTTCAAATAAATATTGAGTTAGGTTTTAATACTCCCCACCCCAGTCAGCTTAGAAATTTTTAATGGACTGATTAAAAAATTTCTCAACATCATATCTAAATTAGATAAATACACTTAAACTTTAGACTTATAAGTGAGAAAATATATCCAAGAATATTTGTTGTAATGGTCATAGAATAAAACGTAGTATCTCTTTCCATTATGAGAAGGAATAGGTGATGGACCTTATAAGTCATAACAAATGATTTCTAAGGGGTGAGATGTTGTATATGATGAAGATGAAAAAGGCAATCGATGACTTTTACTAAGCAAACAAGCATGACATAAAGAGAAATCTTTATTGAATGATTTTATTTGAGATTTTGACAAAATTTGTCGAGCAATTTTCAATGAAGCATTTGCAAGGCGAGCATGCCATATTGAAAGAGAACAAAAAAAAGAGCTTGTTTCGATTATGATGAAGGCCCAGGTGTCATGTCTAGTTAGTAGAGTCCATGTTTAATCAGGCATATAAGCAATAAATTCCTCATAGGGATATCCTTGATTTCAAAATGAGAGGGAAAGAATTTAATAGAAACTTTATTAGTATTTGTAAATGAAGAAATTAAAAGTAAATTATTAAAAATACTTGGTACATGAAGAATATTATCAAAAGAAAAATAAGAATTCTATGTGTGAAAAGAAGAAGAGAAAGTGTGTAAAATTTAAAGGGTTTTATCATTCCCAATTGTGATATCATCATGACCTTGATAATCCTTTTTATTTCTCAAATTTTCAATGTCTAGTGTTAGGTGATAAGTAGCTCCAGTGTCCATAATCCATTATTCTAATGAAGGAGATGTGAAAGGGGCTAAGTTAGTGGAAGGGAATCAGGTGGAGGTGTGTTTAGTTTGGGTGAAGAGCAATTTTTAACAAAATGGCTAATGCCTTTACAATTTGGCATCGAAGAGATGTAAGGGATGCAGTTGATGATCCAAAAGAATTAGGGTTATAGAAAAAAGCTAGTGATTTTGATGAAAACTCGTGATTTGAGTTATATAGAGGACCTCAACCACATCTTCTGTAGGGTCGGTTATAGCAACCACTAGGGACAGGAGAAGCATAGAAAGCAAATGGTGTAAGCAAGATAGGCTCTCGACACTTTGCTTCTGCTTACAAGCTTGTTTCTTTACTAAGTAAAAGACTATAGAGGTCATCAAAAGTGATGAAATCAAATAATTTTTAAGGGAATGAATAAACGGATAATAATTAGTGCCAAGTCTATTGGTGATTACATAGATCAAGTCGTCATCACTAACCGAATTTTATAATACACTCAACTAATCCACCATTGTCTTAGATCATTGTAGATAGGTGAAGATTGATTCGGTGGGTTCTTTTTATAATTAAAAAAATGCAGACTTGATGGTTCAGATTTGAGCCTTTGAGCCAAAAGTGTTAGTGCGTGCTAACCTATCCCATGCGTCTTTAGCATTGACTGCGCTAACAATTTATGGAATGAAACTTTTAGTAATTGAGTCAATGATCCAGCTCAAGACGAATTGGTCTTGTCGAAACCATGCTTCAAATTGAGGATTAATTTGATCAATTTCTATTCTTTATGGGGGAGCTTGAGAGTGACTGTCAACGTTCTTTGCAAGGTCATAGCTGTGGAGCAAGGGCATGATTTATGCCTGCCATAACAAGTAGTTTGTTGAATTTAACTTAATTGGTAGATGAGTAAAGATGTTTGGTAAAGAAGAAACTTGTGGAGTAGATGATGTAGAGTTAGCTGGAATAATTGAAGAACTGGTTGAGGTCTCAGTAGCCATTGAAAAGAAAATGGAAATTAGGTTTTGAAACCAATATGGAGCTCTGATACCATGAAACAGCTCTTACTATTTCATTAATGTAACATATCATTATGTAGAAGTAGATAATGATAGTATAACAACATATATTAGTAGAAGTATGTCAAGTTGTTATGTGTGTGAACCAACTGTTAGTTTTAGTTCCTTATCATGAAAGCCTAGCTAATTTGTGTTTAAAATGATCATATAGTTTATACGCATCTTAATGAGTTGGTATGGTAAGGCAATAAGTGTAGACCTAATCCTACTAGGGCTCATAATGGGGTAAACTTAGAGAATTTTCTATATAAATAGGTTAAGGTCCTATCTCTATCCTAAGAATCCAATTTTCTGATTGTCCTATTGATAATCACCTACAAGTGAATAATAGGAAAGGAAGATCTAGTCTTCTATTTTTCTAATACTAATTTCTATTATTTTGTATTATAGTAAGGAGTTAACCAAGAAATCTCTGCATAGAATATGAAACAGGTACATAATTGCTTCCGCTAATAAATTAAATATTATTATATTTGGTGTTTTAAATTTATGTACTATATCCTATAATTTATATACAACCGTACAAGTTACCAATATGAAATATTATTGTCTAAAAGTATTTTTGGTGTAATTTCTTATGTTATTTGTGTTGTTTTTAGCTTCTTATTTCAAAATTAATGTTGTTTTAGATATATATTGTGCTAAATAGTATTTAAATATATATTAGAGTGAGATATTTATGTTAAAATTACTTTATTGTCATATATTTTTATGGGTAGTTTATTTATGTGGGAGTTTTAAGATTATTTTTTAAAGCAAATTTTAAATATTTCATTTGTTTTAAAATTAATATATATTTAAGAGTCTTTTTTATTAGTAGTATTGAATTAATTTGAAATATTTATTAATTATTATTCATTTATTTATCTTTAACTTTTTTAAATTTTATTTTTCAATTGATATGGGTAAGATTTTAGTACTTATAGCCCTTAATTCTTTTCTTTTAAAAAAAAAAATTATTTTGCATATGACACAAATATTCTTGCAAATAGGGTGAGAATTGGAACATTTTATATTATTTGCTAAATTTTTGCAAGAGTGTAAATGAATTTTAATTAATTAATTTTGAGTACTATTTTATGGTTAATAGTTAATCATACTTTTAAGATTAAATAAGTATAATGTGTAATTGAGTTTTCTAGAAGCAAAAATATTATGATTGTTTTTTGAAGAGCTTTCTAATGATGGTTCTTTAAAGAGCTTTCTAATGCTTTCAAGTTTTGAGTTGATAGAACATTTTTCTATTTATTAGTATTTTATACTTAATATTTTAATGTGTATTAATTTCTCTCCATTACACGTTTATTTTGTGAAAATAAATTTTATGCTAATATTATTGGAGTGTTTATTTTATCTTCCTGTTTTTATGAATAATAAGGTGGTAGTTGTTAATGAATTGTTTGTTGTGAATTAATGGTAAGGAAAAAGGTAGTAGTTCTCATAATTAGAAAGGAAACTACTTACTAGCAATTTTTGTTTATTTGCTTTGTGAGTTTATAAGTTAAATGTTAAATGGAGGTGTTTAATTTCTTAGTATTAATGGTTTAGAGAAATTACCCCTTGTTTGATTCAATTTCCATTAAGAACTTCATTTCATTTTCAAATGAATTTTAAATAGAATTCATTTGCAAATGAATTCCAAATTCATTTGAACCAAATACACTTCATTAATAAAAATGACTTTAGTGTTAAGAAGTTCTGCAAATTAAATTAAGAAGTTAAAATAAAAATGGATTTTACAAAGTTTTCATTTAAACTAAACACATTCGCTTAGATTTGCAAATAAATTCTATAAAATTGTATAAAATTCAAAACAAACACACTCTTAATTTTATTTATTTTGAATATTTGAGTTTTGTTAATGTTAAACTCAATATTTGGGTATCTTTTACAATGTTCACGCTTAATAAAGTCAACTTAAAAAAATATTGACAAATAGTTATGAGAATTGTTAATATTGAGTTAAATAAATCTATACATTAAATCATTTAAAGCACACATATGGAGGTTTAAGAAATTATTTTTATTTTATGTGGGAGTATCAAATAGATGTGTGTTAAAGATAATAATATATGTGGATTAAATGTGCCACTTGTGACTAGTTGTAGGGTTATTGTCACGACCCAAAACAGGGGTCATGACCGGCGCTAGGGAATGAGAATTCTTTCGAATCTGGAACCCGTAGCAAGCCTAAAAATAAAATAAACATGCAATAATAATAACAATATATAATGCAGCGGAAATAAAATCATAAATATAATATTAACATATGCAGCAACTGGATTTAAATCAAATCCTCATCATCACATATATACAAACTCTTTTAATACAAATCCAGTTCAAATATATATATACAACATCTCTTTAAATATTTAATGACTACTGCAGTGTCTAGATAAAATAAATCCAAGACTCAAAGAAGCAGTTTACATAAAGAAGCCTGGGCGGAAGAAATCAGGCGTACAGGCCTGCTATTGAGGTCTGAAGACGATGACTCTCCTGAAAAATTAGTCAACGGAGGGGAGTCAGACCTCACTGAGTGAATTACTATAATATATATACATGCATACTACATGACAATGCATACAGTCAACAATATATATCTAATATGTATATATACAGGCAAATACATACAGATGCAATAAAATCATTTTATATATATTTTACTGAAAATCATCATTTATGAAGGATCATATAGAACCCTAGAATATCGCAACATCGAAAACAGTGTTAGACAACACTCTAGCCATACAGGCTCATTTATTCCAAATATATCCACTTAATCCATTTAGACAGTAGACTGGTCAACCGAGCTCCAGCAGTCTGACTGTTAGTGTGATTGGCCCCGAGACACTTGGTCAACCGAGCTCCAGCAATCACACCTCCAAACCATATCTCACACATTAATTTATCATATTCAATCAATCTCCACAAGTAAGTTAGTAATATAGCTTAAATACTATAGGCGTACCGGTACGTACTCGGCCCTAGTGCTGCCCACTAGGTAGCACGTTCTATTGATATCCTTCATTAATAAATATAAAACATTCATTCACAAATAAATGATGCATGAATTCAAATAAATTAACAATATAAACCATATATATACCGGAAATATAGGTATATTTCGAGTATATATACATCAAATGAATCCAATCAAATTACAAATTAAGCTAGAAATATATTTAAAAATATTTTAAATATAATTTTATTAACAAAACATGCATATAATTTGATATATACCAAAAATAAACCAAAATAAACTAAATATCAACGTAAGTAATAATGAAATTATTTATGCATATTTAATCAAAATAAAACATGCATTTCTAAATCATGCATCCTAAGCATATATATATAAAATAGCAACTCACACTTAGTGCGCTCCTCGAGATGGGTCCGACGGGCCTGGTCCACTAGGCCTCGGTCTCGGCGCAACTAAACAAACAATAATGACAGAAATCAGAATAAACCTAACAGGAAATCCTAGAACTCGATATAGAATATTAAACACAGAAACAAGATTAGGGTTCGACTGGACATCACGTTTTACGAGAATTCTACCAAAAATTCGACAGAACCTCCCCTGTAAAACGGACATCTCTCTACTCAAAGAGTAGAGCCGACCCTGCAAAGAAATACACTTCGAAAAATAGGCACAACAACTCATCCACAACCCCTCGGTCAGACTCCAAACTACAGTCTACCGACCTGGGTCCATAATCACAGGACAATTTCAAAAATACCAATAATACCCTTATAACCTAGAAATACATTTTATACATAGAAATTACATAATTAACCTTTAAACACATTAAAAACCGATAAAAACTCATTTTATTAGAAAAATCGTATATTATATATATAATTGAAAATAATTTATGAAAAATAGTTTTAATTAGTTAAAAATACTAAATAATTTGTAGAAATCATTTTTATACCTTAAATAACTATTAAAACCAATTAAATTACAATTTTAGCCAATTTTGTGTAAAATTACCAAAATACCCCTATATATATAAATATACTATAATTACTTCAAAAATTCACCAAAAATAGTATAATTATCCAAAATTAATTTTATCAACATATTTGTCAATAATTAAACTCAATTAACCAATTAATTTCAATTAAAAATACAATTAACCTAATTTTCCAAAAATTACATAAACCTAAATAATTCAAAATAAATACATAGAAATTCATAAAAATTCCAAATAAATTCCTATAATTCATTTCAACACCTATAATTACCATAAAACACAATTTCATAATTTAATTAATTAATTTCCGAAAATTAGAAAATAATATTAAAATATTCAAAAATACCCAAAAATCAAAATAATCTCCAAAAATTCCAAAAAAAATCATAAATGTAGATTAAGCTACTAGAATCAACATTTGTGAAGGGAGTTTTCATGAATCAAGCAATTCAAAGCTCAAAAAAATCAAAAACCCTAATATGGCCGAAATCAAAAATTCGAAACCTAAGCAAATCAAGACCAATTCAGCTCAAACCAAAGCTAGAATCACACTCACCGGAGCTCAAGGAGAAGAAAGAGACCGGCGGTGTCAAAAACGGTGGCCGTAATCGCGAGGTGTGAAGAAATTGCAAACTCTAGGCTTTCGGCCAAAAATCGACCTCGAGACACCGGAAACGGCTACTACAGGCGGCGAGGAAGGCTGGGGAAGGTAGTGGCACACAGGACGGCACACCAACGGTGAGAAATCGACAGTTGCAGGCGTCGGACGGCGGTGAGGGTGAAGATCGGGGAAGAAGATGCTTCGAGGGCAAAATGGTAATTTTTCCAAAAGTTTGATTTTTGATATATTATATGTATATATATATACTTTATACTATATATTAAAATAATATTAAATTACACATATTAAATATACACCACACACTTAATATTTAATATTTTAAAATTTAATATTAATTAAAAATAATTAAATAACAATAAAATAAATAAACAATTAATAAAATATTAGGATAATATTAATTAAACCCTAATTAAATAAATAAGTACACATAGGCTTTATTTAGTATTTTAAAAATACGTATGAGTTCATGCAAGTCCGAAAATATATTTAAAATAATTAATAATAAATTATTTACGTGAAAATTTCCCCGAAAATGAAAGTCTCGGGAAAATTTTACGTAAAGCACTTAAAATAATACAAAATAATTAAAATAGGTTTTAAATACATATCAACTCGTAAAAATATCATAATATATATACAAAAATTATTAACACTGCATATCCCGATACAATGTAAAAATATTTAAAAATACGGGATATTACAGTTATAAAGGACTTTATTTAAAAATTTTATATATTGTATTTTACTTGTGGGCATATTTGGTGTAATTTCCGTTTGAAAGAACAAAAAATATTTTTGAGTATATGGTATTTAAATGTCTCTTACAAAATTATTGTGAAGAATTCAATTAGTGATGAGATTATAAGATTAAATTGCATAATAGTAATAATTGTCGATTCATAAATCAAATAATATAAATACATGACATATATTCTTGTTAGATATATGAATATTATATGAAATTTTAATTCACTTAATTAGTGGGAGTTTGTTGTTTATGGCTGAATGTTTGCATATGCATTGATTAGTAGGAGTTTATTTTTTTATAAATTTCCATATACAATGATTATTATCATATATAAATAGTTAAAAGTTCCCACTCTATTTTAAGAATATGATTTTATGGTTTGTCCCATTGCCTACTGATAAGCATAGTAAAGAAAAATTTAGTTTTTTTATTTCTTTAATACTAATAATACTATTTTGTATTATAGTGATGAGTTAGTAAGAAATCTCTGTATAGAACATAAAATAGGTACCTAAATTATGATTTTTTTAATAATAACAAAGTTTCATTCATAGAAAAGGAGATATAAGAGATATACGATAATATATCAATGAACATCAATAGAAATTCACTCATATCATCTAAAGATAAAATACAAACAAGAAAACACAAAACTCAATATTACAAACTAGATGTGGTACATTTATAAATCTTAGATGTGCTAAGTTTCATAAGGGAACATGCTCAGTTTCATAAGGAACATACAATTCAACTCCAATAGGTATCTAAATTAACTATTATTATATTTGGTATTTTAAATTTATGCAGTAGATTCTATAATTTGCTTACATAGAAGTCATAAAACAATTTTTTGAAGGTTGGGATTTGATGTGTTGCCAAGCATATCTGCAACAGTAAACTCCCATCGCCACTTGGACATGAAAGTATGTGTCCTTTCCCTTCCGCAGGATTTGAAGCTCTCATGGATATCGGCTTCCCCCACCCAAAATCATGTGATTCAAAAAATGGAATTCGTGTCCAACTTATAATCTTGAGATTTGGGCTTTTGCTAGTTTTCACTCTTGTGAGATCATCAATTTCCTCCATGTAATCAATAGCTGACCTCAAGTATTCATCATCCATCACCTTCAGTGTCTTGTGAATTCTTTCAACTGTGTCTGTCATTGGCTCTGATAGGAGGTCCCCAGATAAAGCTATTGGTGTTGCAAAGAAGATTACATTGCCAAAATACCCAGATGGAAGTGGAGGATTAAATTTATTCCGACCATCAACTGATAGATATAGTTTAGTTTCTTGATCATCTGCCAAGCCTCGAGCACTGCTTGCGCATCGCCATATGTGTGCAGTTAGGATTTCAAAGATGGTATAATTAGTTTTGCTATCATTGCCTTTTATCTTGGCTTTCAAGGCATCTAACTGCTCGGGTTTTATCTCAAAAATTTCAAGATAATTAGCATCAGAATCTGTTTGATTTTGTATGCCTTCTGGGGAAGTATAGTTTAATGTAGGCGGCTCATCATATTCAATGTGGGGAAATTTAGGGGTAGGAGGACTTCGACAGCGGAGGATGGTACGATCTATGGATGGTGGTGTACTAATGCGTAGGCCACGGGCAATGCTGGACCATGACATTGAGAAATGCATTGTTGACAAACCATCTCCTAGTAGGTGATGCCACCCAAATCCAAGAGAGACTCCTCCGCACCTGAATTTTGTCACCTGTGGCGATAGAATTGCTTCATTCAAATGAAAATAGCAGTGTATAGGTTTTCTTTCCTTCTTTAGAAGAAGTGTTGCATTGAATTTAGCAGTGTTAGTATGGCACCAGGACAAGATAGCATGGGGAGGACAAGTAGTTCCAGGGGATTGCGACTCACATTTAAGGACGTTTCAAAAAGTTCTTTTTTATATCTTTGTAAATACAACACTTCTAATAGAACTACAATTTTCTGAAAGTGGTTGGTAGCTCTATTAGAATTGTTATATTTATGACCCTAGTAAAGAACTGATCTCCTGGATGCTTAGGGATAACCATCGGCTATCAAATTAAATATACCAACCAAAGACATCGGCTATCATTGCCTTTTACTACATTCACTCACTCAAAATTTCATGCAATAGCCAAATTAAATTATATCAAGACAAATACGTTTGTACTCTTAAAAAGAAATAGTTTTAAGAAATAGCTTATTGGTGTGTATTTTTTACCACCAAAAATTCATTTGATTTAGACTATGTTGTAAAATCATCTAGACATATAGTGGTGTAGCTTAGGAAGCATTGTCTAAAGTTCACATTTTTTTATTGTTTTGGGGCCTTGTTAACTTGGGATTCACATTTCATGCCTCAATTCCATTTTGTAACACGATTAGTTAAATATGTTAATTTCTTCGTGAGTTTAAAATAATAATAATAATAAACAAAGTATACAAGTATTTTATATTTTAAAACTTCAGTAAATTTTAATAAATTTTAATTTTTAAAATTTAATTTGATTAAATTTTATTATTTATATTAAAATAAAAATAAATAATTATTTGTAATATTAAATACAATTTATCATTCAAATTTTTGTTTTTATTTAATACTTTTTTGAATAAAAAAAAATTTGAAATCAAGTGCGCAATTTTTTATTTTATTGTCGTATTGTTTCACATGTGAATAGGATTACTATCCTCAAAATCTAAGCACACTTGTGGATGTGGGGGAAGGATTTGAAAATGGAAACAAATAGTTTGATGTATATATTTAGTTAGCTATTTTTATGATAAAGTTGCACACTTGTCATTTATATATTAAAGTTTTAACGAGTATAAAAATATTTCTAATGGTACTTTTAAAAAGAATATATTTAAAGTAATAAAGATTATTTTAAAAAAAATTAATATAAATAATAAATAATTTTATTTAAATTCAATATACTATTTATATTTTATTATTTATTTTTAAAAAATTAAATAATTAAAAAAATTATAAATAATAAATATATATATAAAAAATTATAAATTAATTAATTAATTTTTATATAAAGAGGGTAGATGAGAGGATGGCTGGCTATGGCTTTGCTTAATGCACAAGTTGGGAAAAGTGAATGTGCTGACACATCAACACATCTGTTGCTGCCCTGCCCTCTGAAAGGTTAGTGTGATTATGACATCCTCAAGTTACATCCCAATTTCCATAAATGGAAGACACCAAACCTTTCAAACACAGCACACAGATTAAATTCATAAAATTTTAACAATTTTTTAAGATATATTAACTCATATAACACAAATACACACTCCAGACGAATCTGAAAAATCTATTTTTAGTTAAGTCAAAATAATTTTTTCAATCGACTTTAACCAGCTAAAAAAAAATATATTGTTAGCATATTTGTTGTTATAAAAAAAAATTGTAATAACTAAAAACAATTCCAACAGTGGTAAGTACCTGCAAAACCAGCAGCGGAAAAGAAGATATGTCCTTAGAATAATCAACTTTTGGAACAAGAAAACTATGCACGTCATCGCGCAAGAAGTCTCCAAGCTCATCCATGGTGGAATCTGCTTCGGCTTCTGTAAATAGAACTCCTTTATTGTTGCACTGTATCTCGAGCCTGCCATTTTTATCTTTTCCCAGTCTTCCGGCGACTGGGTAGAATGGAACAAGAACTTTGCTTAGTGCTTCTTTTAGCACTTTAGTTTCAAAGAAATTTGAAGAACCATTTGGCTTGTAAAGGTATGCTAAAGGAACAACGTGTGATCTTCCATGCGAAAGGTCTAAATTTGAGAGCCATATATGCTCGAGATGTTGTGTCTCTTCCATCGGTTGCACCATTGTTGATTCCTTTATCGTAATCTTCATGGTGATCTTGCTCTTGCTACAAGACAGAAATTACAATGTTCCAAAATGAAAGTGTATGGTAGCCGTACATACTTATCTTTTGATAATGGCGAGGGACAACTTTTACTATTATGTCCCTGAAATTTTATTATAATTACATTATTAAAATAAAAAAGATCAAAAAAATTGTTTATAAACCTATGTGTTTGACGGTAATTTCAACGTATTTAAAAAAATTTAAATTTAAAAATAAATATTAATTGACATTAAGAGCAATATTTAAAAGATGATATTTTATCGTCGGCTGCTGTATAATTTTTTTTGGACTGAATTGCCTTTGCCTACATGAGGGGCAATTTTTTTTGAAGTTTAAGTTTTGGTAAATGTAGGCCCCGGGCCCCTCCTTTTTTTTAATTGGCTGGCTTTGAAGCGGGGCCGTCACCGAAACCATTTCCGTATTTGAAATTTGCTGCCAATTCTTTTTGTCTTTTGTTTTGCGTGTCAACTCTCTTTATCTTTATCCTCAAAAAAAAGAAAAAACTCTCTTTATTTTCAAGTGGGAAATGAGTGAATGCACGCGCCATGATTGAGTTAACGTGTCAATTTGATACATGCAACTTGATTGATTTAAAGAAAAATCGGATGTATTATGTCAAACGGTGAAATTTCAAATATCGTATATTTAATTAATAAAACTATGATCTGTATCTTCTGTTTTAAATTTTATTACTGATGTCTATATAGTATGATAGAATAGAATAGACTTTGTTCATATTTTAAAATTAGATGTCTTTAATTAATTTCAAATAAATAAATATTGTGCAATCCAAAATTTAATATAGAGCAATAAGTTTTTATATAAAAGATATTTTATAAATTGTAAACTTATGGTAAACACAATTATTTATAAATTTAATAATATTATAGGTAAATCTAATATTTTCATTGTTCCATCTGTACCTTTTATTTAATTTTAAGCAAATAATTATTTGTTTTAAAATTAATTAAATTGGCCAAATTTAGATAGTTCTATCAAATTTTAAAAATTGAGACGAAGTTACCAAAACTTTTATACGAATAGTTTATTTTACATTCAAAAATTTTAAAAGGATAAAACAATATTTTTTAGATGTCATAATATATATATATATAAAACTTCAACTAAACAACTATTATGCTAAAGTATAAAATATTGGTTAAGTCACGATACTTTTGTAAAAGCAAAAAATTAAATTAAAATTATAAAAGGTTATAAATTTTTTAATTTTTTATATCAATAGCCTTTTTAAAGGAATAAAAAAGCTGGCCTACTTCTAAAATATTTAAAATTTTCTAAGATCATATTAAGTAATTATTATAAAATTTAAGAGATTAAAATATTAAACAATATTGGTGACCTTCTAATCATAAGGACCTAGTAAATTCAATTTATGTTAAAATCTAGAAGATTGATATTAGTGATATACATTCATTAGTCGTTCCATCTAAACACTCACCATATTTTTATAAAATATATATATATATATGAATTTTTTCGTCCGATAAAAGGTAAGAGTATATCTAATATAAATACTAATACAATTAAGAAACATAAAAATAAATTTTTATTTGAATAATAAAATTTTTTTATTCTACTCATTAATTATGTTGATAAAACTATTTAATATATAATTAGATGATCGATTCACTACACCCATGATTCTATCCAATCACAAATCAATTTTCTAATTTTTTTGGATAAATGTGGTTGCAAATATTTCAATAAATTCTTCGCAGTAAGCCCTAGTCTTTATGACATTTTATAATATAATTTCAGATTTCACTGAAAATTTTCATGAAAAAAAAAAAAAAAAAAAACTCTCTTAATTGAAATGCATAATTTCTCTTAAATTTTTATTATTTTTGTTTAATTTTAAATTTTTTTAAAATTATTTAATCCTTACAATAAATTAATAGAATCATCATATTTTATAAATTAATATTGATATAAACATATAAAACTTTTATGAACTAAAATAATATTTAACTAAAAGAGATAATATAATTTAAAAAATTTTAACTGTTATGTTATTTCTAAATTTCATTATTAGTTTAAAATAAAATTTTAGCATCTTATACGTTAAAATCATTTAAAATTATATTTATCTCATTTCCGTATTATATAAGTTAAATAGAGTTAAAAATTACAAATTTGGAGATAAAAATTTTAAAATAAAAATTTAAAGGTTTAATAAACATAATAAATATTGAATGTGTTGAAAGTTAATTATATAAAGTTTATTCATGAAACTATGCATTTAACTAAAAATAATAATTTAGCTATCAATATTTGTTGTTTTAAGTGGGAACAAATTTGAATTTTCTTAAGTAAGTGTAGGTAGTGGGGTTCAACACCAGCAACATCAGATATAAAAGAATAAATAAATAGCTAAAGAATCATCATGGGTTTAAAAATTAATTGAGATAAATAAATAAATAAAATTTTATGAAGAACAACAATAAGAGAAGCATTAATTCTTTTAGGAATTAGTTTAGATAAAATATCATATGGTTTAAGCATTTTAATATCAAGGATTTTTTTTTTATAATTCAATCTTTGTGATTTTATATTTTCACCACTAATGTAATAATATTTACTCCAACTCGTTATTTTTCTATTTCAACATTCAAAATTAAATTTTTAATATTGAACAAGGCATCATAATAAGGAATAAGGCTAAATTGGTATATAAGGATTACAATAAAAAAGAAGACATTGATTATGATGAAACATTTACCCTTATTGCAAGGCTAGAAACTATTAGAATGTTACTTGCATTTGCATTATTTATGAATTTTAAGCTTTATCAAATGGATGTGAAAAGTACTTTCCTAAATGGTTTTATTCAAGAGGAAGTTTATGTTGAATAACCTTCGGATTTTGAAAGTTTTGAATTTCCTAATGATGTTTTTAAGCTTTCAAAAGCCTGATATGGATTGAAACTAGCTTATAGAGCTTGGTATGAAAGGTTGAGAAACTTTCTTTTAGAAAAGGGATTCTCTAAAGGCAAAGTTGATACAATATTATTCATAAAGAAATCCAAAAGTGATTTATTGATCATGAAAATATATATTGATGATATTATATGTGGTGCTACTAACCATTCTTTGTGTAAGGACTTTTCAAAGTTCATGCAAGGAGAGTTTGAGATGAACTTGATAGGAGAAATCAAGTTCTTTTTTAGTCACCAAATCAAGCAAGGAGGAGAAGGGATCTTCATCAACCAAGCAAAGTACACTAGAGACATCCTCAAGAAGTTTAGGATAGATGGAGCTATGGCTATCAAGACCCCAATGAGCACAACCACCAAACTTAGTAAGGATGAGAGTGGAAAGCTTGTTGATTAAAACTGTTTCAAAGGTATGATTGGATATCTTCTTTACCTTACTGCTAGTAGACTCGATATCATGTTTGCTACTTATTTATATGGTAGATTTTAATCTTATCTTAGTCTTAAGGAATCACACTTAAATGCAATTAAGAGAATTTTTAAGTATCTCATAGGAACCAAACACTTAGGACTTTAGTACCCTAAGAGTGATTCTTTCAACTTAGTTTGCTACTCGAATGCGGACTTTTCCAGTAGCTTAGTAGATAGAAAAAACACTTCCAAAAGTTATCAATTTTTAGGTAAAAGCTTAACTTTTTAGTTTAGCAAGAAATAAGTTTTGGTTGCCTTATCTATGGCCAAAGCCGAGTATATGGCGACTAGTTATTGTTGCTCATAAATATTATGGCAAAAACAACAACTTAAGGACTTTGACATTGAGGTTGATCACATTCTTATTAAGTATGATAGTACAAGTGTTATTAACCTTAGTAAGAACCCAATTTAACACTCTAGAACAAAGCACATAGACACTAGGCATTACTTTCAAAGAGATAATGCTTAATTATGTCACATCTCACTAGATATTATAGACACTAATCATTAATTAGTGGATATATTAATAAATCTCTCAATGAGGATGGGCACAATTTTATCTTAAATGAGCTTAACATGCTTGATGGATTTTATTTGAAATAATTTACTATATTTCTCGTTTAAATTGTTTCTTAGTTGTTTATGTTTATATGCTTAGTCATTTTTTTTAACATAATCATTAGTAATTAATAAAATTTGATTTATTAATGAAATAGCTCATTAATGTCTAAGACCATTACTAGTATTTGAATGATATGAATAATTTACAAAATTTAGCTAAAAAGTCAGCTTTTACAAACTATATTTTTTTTTATTTTTTTTTTTTTGGGAAAGGTATAATTACATAAATTTCTAAATTTTCATGTACCTAATTGCTAGTTTTTAAAAAGTTTAAGGACCAAAATGTACTTTAGTCATAAAACCATTACTTATAATGGTTCAGATCGTGACACCTCATTAAGTCTGACACAAAGGTGCTCACGATCATGATCGTGACCAAGCATATCAAGATCGTGATTGACTCGTCACGACCTGAAGCGTAGTCCTGGCAAACTTAGGAAACTAAAATTTTATTTTAATTAGGCACATTTTTTCAAATCAAGAATGGTTTTTTTAAGTCTATTATGACTTATAAAAACTCCTTTTGACTTGAATTTGCTTCTTTTTTGTCGATATATAGCTTATACACACACACACACACATCTCACTTTTCACTCTCTTTTCAATTATTTTAAATCTTTACACATTTCTCTTCCATCTCTTATTCCTTAAGCTTTATTTTTTCTTATCTCTACACATTTCACTCACCATGGCACCTAAAAAGATTATTAAATCTTCATCTTCCTCTTATGGTGACACTCACAAAAGGCAAACTAAAGAAAAGCCTAAAAATTCTCTCTTTTTTTTTCCTATTCCCATAATGACATCAATAAGAGGATTACATCATTCCAAAAGAGGAACATCATCTCTATAAGATACATGTCCTCTAACACTTTGAAAAAGATGGATTGCCTATAATATGTTAAAGAATTTCTCTTAAAGGTGGGCACTAAAGACTTTGCCTTTAATCCTCTCTCTACTTACTTATTGTAGGTGTTGGGTTTCAGTGCACACCCAAGTATTTGGCGACCACGACACTGTGTGTGTTAGGGTCCATTAGGAAATAAAAAATGGACTTAAAGCCTAAATCAGAGATAGGAGTCACCACCCGAATGAAAGTCAGGATACACTTTACAACAACCAGATCCCACGAAGGGCCCCAGCAGCTGTCCTCAGATATTGGGTTTGAAAACTGAGTATAGGCTTTTGGAATGCCCATCCAACCTTGCGGTTGGCCTTCGTTTTTATTTTGTGTTTTATTACCTTTAATTATTTAATTATTTCCTTATTAACATACAAATTTGCAATTGCCTTCAAAAAATTATTCAATTTTCAATTAAGTCCAAGTTTGCACATTAATTGAATTTCATACCAACTAAGTCCAATTCACAACATTTATCACAAATTATGCACATACATTAAAGATCAAAATAAACTAACAAAATAATAAAATAAAATAAGTGCGCACACAAAGAAAGAGGGAGGAGAAATGAATTACAACCCTTTATCATACAATTAAAATAAAGTAAAATAAAATAAGCAAATGCATACATAAAAAAGGGGACAGGAGAAAAGAATTACATCACTTTGACATGCAAATAACAATAAATTAATAAAATAAATGAAAAGTAAATAAATAATAAAAAAATCTGCTTATTTAAGGTTAATTGCTTGGTCACTCAAAATTCACTCAAAATGCATTAATCTTGAAAATTAGAATAATTAATTCCCAATAAAACCAACAAAAGAAACCACCAAGTTAATTCCATAAAATAAAAGTGAACAAATAAAAAATTACTTTATGATTGTAAAAGTAATAACAAAATAAATATTAACAATGTAGAAATGGAAAATCAAAATGTACGAATATATATAGCAAAATCAAAATAAATATGGATTTAACAACATATAAAAACAAGTCGAAAATTCTAATAAATACATACTTTACTTTTTTAAAGAAAATCATAAGACGTAGAAATAGGTTCACACATAACATTTAAGAATTAAAATGAAATTAAATAACTAACAATTTAAACAAAATGCATGAAATTAAAAATAGAATACTGCACACTCAAGTGATTACATACTGCCTTAACATGTAAAGACGATGCCTCTTTGCTAAGGTGTCACCCTTGCAAAAGGTTATAGAACATAAATGAAACTAATTCTTATCCTTCATATTAGAATCAAAACCTCTAAGCCAGCAATACTAATAATTATACACACATAAACCTATAAAAACTATAATTTAGACATGAAAGTTCAACAAAACAAGATATAAACTTATAAGTTATGAAAATTGATGCAAAACACATAAATCTTACTGTTTAAATTTATTTGATTAGTAAATTATTTGGCCCTCAGAAGTTGAATTTGATTATAGCACTATTTGAATACCAAGGTAGCCTCTTTCCTCTCAAAATTGAACTTTTTAGACCCTTCTCTCCTTAGTTTTCAAAGTCCACTTCCCTTGATCAATTCATCCTATTATTTTTTAGCCGCCACAATAAAAATCCTTTTTTTTCATTCTCTTTTCCCTCTTTTATTCTCTCCACCCATTATTATCCTTTAATACTTCCTTTTAATGCCTCATTTACTTCTTTCCTTTATCCATCCCACGAGTTTCATCTGTCATGTAACCCATTTCATTAATCCCATTAATTTTGATGATTCATATGCATTAATTATCCTTTTTTACAAAAATAGAACCGATCATTAAGGCATCACCTCTTCAACCCAACAATATTGCGATAGCACCTCTTTAG
Organism: Mallotus nudiflorus; assembly: GCA_947683625.1. Taxonomy (NCBI): domain Eukaryota; kingdom Viridiplantae; phylum Streptophyta; class Magnoliopsida; order Malpighiales; family Euphorbiaceae; genus Mallotus; species Mallotus nudiflorus. The sequence continues at coordinate 464,135 of CANTUR010000592.1, read as the reverse complement.
TGAGGCATTGCATTAGTGACTTGCACTAAAGCACTTCCTTCATTGGGCTTCATAGGTTCAATATGAGTTTGTCACTTAATCTTGGGCCTGTACTCCATTCTCAAGGGAATTATAGGCTAATCTTTTGCATTTGATGCTCATTTCAGTTCATCATTGGGCTTCTATATAGGTCGATTAAACTAAATGTCTACAATTTGCCCCCTACTTTTTAAAAATCAAAATGCATGAAATGAAATAAGCTTTATGAAAAGCATGTTGTATGATAATGAAAAAGATAAAAAAAATAGATATTTATGCACTATCGACCTCAGGATACAATAGGTACGAATTCAATCATTTTTGAAGCGATACTACAATAGGTGAAATTTTTGTAGCATTGACCTCAAGGAATGTTGACACTTTATGCAGCATCGACCTCAAGGAATAACCCAAAAGGTGAACTGTTAATACTTCGATCAACTAACTTGATTTTTTAGAAAATAATTTTCAACACACATCACAAAATATCTAAAAAGGATACAACTTTATCTTCAGGAGACAATTTGAACTTATATGCCGTCAGCTTCAGGGTATAACCTAAGAGGTTATCTTATTCAAAATTCAAACTGTCAGCCTCGAGGTACAAACTCAAGGGGTAAAAAAAATTTAAAAATAATTAAAAACTTCATGTTGTCAGCCTCAGGGTTCAAACCCAAGAGGCAACTCCTTCAAAATCCATACCATCTGTTTAAGTGTACAAAACTAAAAGCTCAGATTTTTCAATTCCAGGCCGTCATCTTCAGGGTACAAACCCGAGAGGCCATCTTCCCAAAATTCATGTTGTCAGCCTTGGGGTACAAACCTAATAAGTTAAATTTTAAATTCTAATACATTGATAAAAAAAAACTTTATCTACTACACCGTTAACCTTGAGGTACAACCAAAGAGGTGAAAAACTGATAACAATCTCATCACATGAGATAAGAGCCTTATAGAGCAAAGGTCAACTGAAATGTGTCATATAGCCTTTAGGACATCAGATAGGGTCGATTGAACAGGGCAATATAGCCTTTAGGATGTCAGGAGAACAATCAAAATAAGCCAATATAGCCTCAAAGGTGTCAAGCAAAACATAAGCCAATATAGCTTTGGGGGGGGGGGGGGTCAAATAGAACACAAGCCAATATAGCCTCAAGGCATCAAGTAGAAAAAAAACAAGTTGTATAGCCTCTAGGGCATCAAGAAAGGATAAACAACATATGCCATATAGCCTCTAGGGCATCAAGCAGAAAAAATAATGAATACCCTATAGCCTCAAGGTGTTGGGTAAGGTCAAATGAAATGCACCATATAGCCAGCCATAAGGACATCAGGCAAGGATAAATAAAACACATCATATAGCCTCTAGGGTGTCAGGCCAAATGAAATAAAGAAATATTATATAGCCTATAAGGCATCAAATAAGATCAAACAAAATAAATAGTCGTCAAACAAAGACAAATAAAAGGTAACATATAGCCTCTAGGGCGTCAAGTAGATCATAAATATAAAAAAATGCCATATAGCCTCATGGGCGTCAAGCAAAATCAAATCAAACGAGACATATAGCCTCATAGGCATTAGGCAAATTAAATTAAATAAACCATATAGCCTCACAGGTGTCAAGCAAATCATAGCAACAAAACTGCATCTCAAACACTTGAGCTCACTTTTAAAAAACATCCAAAAAGGAGTTAAAAAATGATGCATGCATGTTCGTGATCTTTAAAGACTCTTAAGTGTGATTTAACAACACACACTCTTATGGTGTGTGCAACACTTATGGAAAACATACATTATTCTAAAGCACCTAAGCATGAGGTTTGAAAATGATTTTTGCAAAATGTACACAAGTAATAGCCAAATGCCTTTTCTATTTAGAGTTGATCTTTGGGAACTATCTTTTGTTACATCAAAGAATCTAGACTAAAAGTTAAGTCTATCTAGGACTGGCATTGAGACTGGTTTATCCAAATGGAGTAAGAATTGAGACCCCCTCATGATCGAATTAGGATAATGACAATATATGCCCCCTGTTTGATCACCTTCATGGAATGAATGGTCGGTATTGAATAATTATGCTCGACCCTCAATGTGCAAGGATACTTTGTTTGCCCCCTAGTTTAAGGATTATTGAAAGACTCCATTACTCATGAAGCTCAACTTATCTTAAAAAAGTTAAGGAATTGATGGACTCTCTTTTTGCACAACAAAACATAATCATATGCTCTTTTCAGAATCAGAATGTAACTAATTTCATTTTGTATTCCCTCTTTTACCTAGGATGCTCCCCTTTATAAAAGTTTTCGAACCTAGCTAGATTTTTCATTTTTCATTTTTTTATTTTCCTTTTTTACTTAGTTCACTCCTTTTTTGGAACTTTTTAAACCTAACTATGTAGTTGTAAATTCATGAAGATGATTGACCATTGTTATGCTCGATGTCCATGTTGTCACTTTGAATATTTATCCTTTGATTCTCTAACTGTTGATTATCATATGTTGACATTATTCAGACTGTTGATTATTGCAGAACTTGTAACAAGTCCATGTCTAACTCTTCTCATGCTAACATCATGTCAGTCATGACTTTCTTCACATGATTACTCCTTTATTATAATTAGGCATGTAACATTATGTTTGTTATTGATTACTCATTTGTAGGTTTTCTGACCAACTATTTTTCAACTCTCAATCAATGTGAATTTTGTTTCAGAACAAGGACTTTTAAAGGATGACTCAGAATCGACTTTTGGATGTTGGTGGCACAACTAAAATTTTCTTTTTTTTCTTTCTTTTCCTCTTCTTTTCTTTTTCTTTCTTTTCTTTTCCTTTTCTTTCTTTTCCTCTTCTTTTCTTTTTCTTTCTTTTCTTTTCCTTTTCTTTCTTTTCCTTTCTTTTTCTTTTCTTGTTCTCTTCTTTATTTTTCTTTTCTTCTTTCAAGAAACATTGGGGCTAAAAGTGCCCAAAGGGAAAATTGAAAGTCAAGTCTACCATTTTAGTCCTCTTATTTTATGAGATTTTTTCTTTTTCAAATCTCTCTCTTATTCAAGCATAAAGTTACGTGCATAATCATAACAAGTTCATAATCATATGAATTAAACAATCAGACATTTATTAGCATAAAAAGAAAGGTTGCTATTGTAAAGCATTATTCAAAATCGACAATGATTATCCATGAATGTTCAAACTCAAATCAGCTTCAACTTGCACTCTGAAGCAATACAACTCTTTGAAGTCCCTTATGCCCATGTCCTTCAACTTGTTAGCCATAGGTGGAATGCAAGCTTCTATGGCTATTATCAACTGCTCTAATTATGCAGGTCTATGCTTTATCTAAGTTAACTTTCCTCTCCATCTGTCTAAGAAGCTTATGAAAGACTAAATGGGCCTTTGCTTTATATTTTATAGCTCATAAAGAGAAACTTCAAACTAAGAATTCAACCCATAATACTTGATGAAGACTGAACACAACTCCTTCTAGTCTTGTTGAACATGTGCATTTAGAGTGTAATAACACTTAACAGCAGCTCCTTCCAAGGACAGTGGAAACTGTTTGACAATCTAAGCTTTAGACAACCCAGTGGCCTTCATATAATTAACATATTACTTCAAGTGCAGATGAGGATCATCAATGCTAGAGTATTTCTTCATATTTGGAAATTTGTACTTTAAGGCAATGACTCTTCTTCCTCCACATTGGCAAGTCCAAATTAGTAAAGTCAGGATTAAGCCCATGCTTCTTCAGTGCAGTTTGCAGTTGATCCATTTGCCTTTACACATCCTTTATCTATGAAAACTCAATTAGTCCTACTGTGCTTTCTTTTTCAATGGCTTCTCAAGAAAAATTCTAGTTCCAAAGTCTTCTTCATTAGAGGGCATCTTTCCTATCATCTCGGCAACCATATCTCTGAACATCTGTTGCATCTCATCCTTGATTTCTTTCAAGAGTTCTCACTTGAAATATTCAACATTAAAATTGGAGGGTCTTGCCATTCTGCTCTTGTAAAATGGTCTTAATTATCTGATTAAATCCTTAATACTAGTGGCCAAATTCCATTGATATGCTTCCAAGTTTGAAGAGGCTTATGGTTATGAAAAATGCATTTTTTGAAAATGAATGAATGTTATGTATGCATGGAAAATTATTTATACTTATTCAAAAACACAAGTAGATCACATAGCGATGATCTCCACCCTTATTTCTCCCACTCACGTGCTCAATGACAAGTTTCTTGCCCTAGGATTTTTGAACTGGGTTTTAATTATCAATGGGGGATAACAAAATTGATGTATGAAAGATAACTCTCGTAAAAAAAATCAATCAAGTAGCAATTTCTCTAAATAAAACCATACTCCAGTATAATGGACCACTTATGAGCAGAAAGGCCCAACCTGAAGTAGTCCATCATTGGTGGGCTTGGGCTTTATAAATAGAATTATTGTATGGCATCAAACACATGCATTTTGGAAAAATTTAAGGAAAGTTGCTAAGGCACTACATCAATTGAGTCTTAGGTGAAAAGCATAAGTTCCTATAATGATATTGTCACGACCCAAACCGGGAATCATGACCAGCATTAGGGAACGAGAATTCTTTTGAATCCGGAACCCGTAACAAGCCTTAAGAAAAATAAAAACATAAGCAATAATAAATAAAATACACTAGAAATAAAATTTAAAATGATATAAAATAAATACTCAAATGACATTTTATAAAATAAAAATATTGATACAATATTCAGAGACAGGTCTCAAAATAAAAAACAACACACTACTAATTCAATAACATTACTACTGTAGTTTTCTAGAATACAATAGGAGTTCAAATAAATAAATTATATAGTTTAGCCGGGGTTGAAGAAGACCGACGTAAAGTACTACTAGTACGGTTTAATGAAGAAGACTCTCCTGAAAAAAATGGTTAAGAGGGGGTCACACCTCATTGAGTGAATTATTATAATATATATATATGCAACCTAAAATCATATACAATCAAGCATTAGTGTGTGTGTGTATATATATATATATATATATAAAATCCGGTTTTATATATATATATATATATATATATATATATATATATATATATATATATATATATATATATATATATATATTAAATACAGAAAACATTTATTTAAATGAAGGATCAAATAGAACCCTAAACATCCATACCCTCAATCAAAATATCTCTCTAGCCATACAGACTCACATAATTCCAAAGTAATTCTCTTATTCCATTTTGGACAATAGACTGGCCTCGAGACACTAGGTCAACAAAGCTCCCGCAATCACACTACTCAATCACATCAATTCTCAATAATCGATCAATCAAATTTCACCTTTAATGATTTCATAAATTCAATCCTAAAATCTATCGCACCGGTATGTACACTGTCCTAGTACAGTCACTAGGTAACATGTTCTATTGATATCCTTCAATAAAACCGTATATTTATGAAAAATAATAAAATATACAATTAAAATAAAATGACATCCAATGAAGAAAAATACACCGAATGTATACTAAAAATATACCAGATATATATGCCACACATATACCAAAAATAACCATGAATATACCAAAAATATACTGAAAGTATACCTAACATATACTAAATTATTTGATAAAACAATTCATGTATAAATACATATTAAAAATATGAATACTCAATATCATGCATCCTATATGCAATGCATATATAAAATAATAACTCACAAGTTTGCGCTCCCTGAGACTAACTTGACCGGCCTGGTCTAATAGGCTTCGGTCTCAACATAGCTAGAAAAATTAATAATAATAAAATTAGAATAAATTCCTAACGTATACTTGTAGGAATTCTAAAGGAAGACTCGATCTAAGAATAAATCTCAATCGAAAACCAAAAACTTAGGATAGACCCGATGTCACGTTTTATGAGAATTCTACCGAAAATTAGTAGAGTCTTCTCTATAAAACGGACATCTCTCTACTAAAAAGTAGAGTCGGTCTTACAAGAAAAATACAATTCTAAATCACATAGCTCAATACCTCGGGTTGGGATCCCAAACTACACAAATCCCCAACCAAGGTTCACAATTCGCAACAAAATAATATTAAATAATAATATATTAAATCATTAAAATCCTTAAAATTAATAAATCATAATATAATATATTTAAACATCGAAATACTAAATATAACTATTTTCACAATAATTAAATAAAAATATCAAATAATAATATAATATTAATAAAAATCCAATTTTTGAATTATTCAACATAAAATAGTAAAATTCACTTTTAATTACTCAAATAGTTTACATATATATAAAAAATAGTTAAAAAAAAAACCATTTAATCACAAAAATAGTAAATAATTTATTATTTAAATATAATTTTTAGAAATTAGTATTGATTAGTTAAAATAGTAAATAATTTGTAAAAATTATTTTAATACCCTATAAAAATCTAAAATCATTTAAAACATATCATTTAACAATAATTTCAATAAAAATGCACAATTAACCTATAAATCCAATATTCACATAATATTCAAATTATTAAAAAATTATATAAAATTATCAAAAATTATTTTATAAATACTAAAATTACTAACTTAAATTAATAACACTAACTAAATCAAATTTCCATCCAAAATAATTAATTAACATAATTATCAAAAATTCAATTTAAATTATTAAAATATTCAGAAATACCCATAATTCAAATTAATTCAAAAAAATACAAAAAATATATTTAAGTAGATTGAGCTACCCATAATCACATTATCAAAACAAAAATCTAATAATCAAACACAATTAACTAAAAAATATTGAAATCCTAATGACACATAAACTAAAACTTAACATAATTCAAAAACAATGGAGTTTAAGCTCAAACTGAGTTTAGAATTGAACTCACCGGTGTCAGAGCTTCCAATAGAGATTAGAATCAAGAGCACTCGTCGCTGGAAACTTCACCAGCAAAAATGGTGGCTCTTTCAATCTCTCTCATTTTCTAAAAAATCCAGCTGCTTCAGGTGGTGGAGGACGATGTTTAGAGGTGGCTGGAGGTGGTGGTTGTTGCTGGTGGTGCAGTGGCAGCTCCGATGGCTTCTCCGATGGCTTGGGGTGGTGCTAGGTTGCTTCAATGAGGAAGAAGAAAGCATGAAGAAAAAGGAAAAGAAATAGGAGGAAGAAAAAAAATGTTCGTTTGTCCTGATGCACTTTTTCCTTTTTTTAATATATATATATATATATATATATATATATATATATATATATATATATATATATATATATATATATATATATATATATATATATATATATATATATATATATACACAACACAATACACTAACACACTAACGTAATATGATAACAATAACAATAATTATAATACTAACATTAACCCTAGTTAAATAATAATAGCAATATAAATAATAATACTAATAACAATACCCTGTTAATAATAATACTGTTAAAAATATTAGCAATGAAAATTATTTTAATAATTTAAATAATAAAACTCACAAAACAATTATTTTAAGTAAATAAAATATATAGAAATAAATAAATGAATAATATACATAAATAATGATAATATATAAATAAAATTTAAAATTTTATTAACATTACATATTCTAAAATAATTTATATTATTTAAAATATCGGGTCATTACAATCTTCACTCATTATAAGAATTCATCCTTGAATTTGAAGAAAAGAATAGAAACAAGAATTCATCGAGGGAAGAGGTAGAGATAGGCAACTCGCATCTCAGCTTCTGTCTTCTAAGTATGCTCCTCCATGTTGTTACTCTGCCACAACACCTTGACCATCAGAATCTGCTTTAAACACAACTGATGAACTTGTTAGTCCACTATCGCGACTAGTTCCTCCTCGAACGTCAGGTCTTCATTCACTTCCACACTATTAGGCTGCAACATGTGTGAAGGGTCTAAAATATACTTCCTCAGCATCAAGATATGGAACACTGGATGCACTTGAGCCAAATTCGGAGGCAAAGCCAACCAATATGCAACCATGGCCACTCTCTCCAAAATCTCAAATGGTCCAATATATCTCGTTGCTAACTTCCCTTTCCTATTAAATCTCATCACACCTTTCATCGAAAACACTTTCAAAAACACATAGTCTCCAACCTGAAACTCCACATTTCTATATCTCGAATTTGTATAACTCTTCTGTCTATTAATTGTAGTCTCTAATCTCCTTCTGATCACAGCAACCTTCTCAGTGGCATCCTGAACCATCTTAGGTCCAGTCAATGAACTCTCTCCAATCTCATCCTAACTCAGAAAGGATCTACACTTTCTTTCATACAAAGCCTCATACGGTACCATCACAATACTGCTATGGTAGCTATTATTATATGCAAACTCTACGAGCGGTAAATGATCATCCCAACTACCTCTAAGATCCAATACACACATTCTCATAACATCTTCAAGTGTCTGTACCATCCTCTCAGACTAACCATTTGTTTGAGGGTGAAAAGCAGTACTGAAATTAAGCTTGGTGCCTATTGGTTCTTGCAACTTCTGCCAAAACTAAGGGGTAAATACGGAACCTCTATCAAATAAAATGGACACAAGTACTCCTTAAAGGCACACAATATGCTTAACATATAGCTTCTCTAACTTAGCTACATAATAGGTGGCTTTAACAAAAAAGAAATGAGTAGACTTGGTTAACTTGTCCATAATCACCCAGATGGAATCGTATCTATCCTTAGAATAAGGTAACCCAACCATAAAATCCATAACAACTCTCTCCCACTTCCACTCAAGGATAATAAGAGGCTGAAGCTTACTAAAAGGCTTATGATGCTCAGCTTTCACCTGCTGATAAGTCAAATGCTTAGAAACATAATCAGTTATATCCTTCTTCAGTCCACCCCACTAGTACAAATCTCTAATGTTGTGGTACATCTTAGTGACACGTTGTAGCCTGTAGAATGTGCTTCCTCAAGGATCTCTTCTCTCAAATTATCCACATCAGGAATGCACAACCTACCACTAATCCATAAAATACCTTCATGATCAAGTCCGAAATAAGTGCACTTCCCTGCATGAAAATTAGCTCTACTAGAATAGGATCTTAGCCTTGAGCTGCCTTAATCCTATCTCTCAACACTGAATGGACTATGAACTGAGTTAACAGTCCTCCTGATATGATAATCTTCATCATCAAACCTTGATCCACCAACTAGTGCAACTCTTGGATTAAAGGTCTCCTCTCCATACTAATGTGAGCAAGACTTCCTACTCAATGCATCTGCTACCACATTAGCCTTGCCTGGATGATAAAGAATATCACAGTCATAATCCCTTAGGAGCTCTAACAATCTCCTCTACCTTAAGTTCAAATCTCTCTATTGGAAAATGTACTTAAGGCTCTTATGATATGTGAAAATCTCACAAGTCACTCCATACAAATAATGTCTCCAAATCTTGAGAGTAAAAATCACTGTAGCAATCTCTAGGTCATGAGTAGGATAATTTTGTTCATCCTTCTTCAACTGCCTCAAAGCATAATCTATCACCCTACCATTCTGCATCAACATATATCCTAGGCTAACTCTAGAGGCATCATAATACATAGTGAATTTATCTACTCCATTAGGTAAAGCCAAAACTAGAGCCATGGTCAACTTCTCCTTTAGCAACTAGAAACTGTTCTCACAAGCATTTAACCACTCAAACTTCATATTCTTTTGAGTTAAGTGAGTCATAGGAGCTAAAATTCTAGAAAAATCCTACACAAACCTCCTATAATACCCAGCTAAACCTAGAAAACTAGGAATCTCCATGACTATCATCGGTCTGGGCCACTCATACACCGCCTCAATCTTTTATGGATCAACTTAGATATTGTCTTTAGACACTACATGTCCAAAGAATGCAATACTCTCCAACCAGAAATCACACTTTGAGAATTTAACATAAAGCTAGTATTCTCTCAGTGTCTGCTGTATAGTCCTTAAGTGTATACGTGCTCCTCCATACTCTTCGAATACACCAGTATATCATTAATGAAGACTATCACAAACTGATCCATAAACGGTCTGAATACCCTATTCATCAGGTCCATAAAAGCAACTAGTGCATTAGTTAACCCAAATGACATTACTAGAAACTCATAGTGGCCATATCGAGTGCGAAATTCCATTTTAGGAACATCGGCTTCACTGATCCACAACTGATGATAACTGACCTCAAGTCAATCTTAGAAAAGAACTATGCACCCTGAAGCTAATCAAACATATCATCTATCCTCAAAAGAGGATACTTATTCTTCACCGTCACCTTATTCAGCTCTCTGTAATCAATGCACAGTCTCAGGGTAACATCCTTCTTCTTCATAAATAGGACTAGTGCACCCTAAGGAGAAACACTGGGTCTAATAAAATTATCTAGCAAATCCTGCAACTGCTCATTCAATTCTTTCAACTTTGCATGAGTCATTCTTTAAGGTGGCATCAAAATAGGAGTGGTGTCTAGAACCTCATACATATAGAACTCAATCTCCCTATAAGGTGGTAAACCTAGAAACTCCTCAGGAAACTCATAAGCAACTGGAACATCTATGAGAGATAACTTCTCCATAAAAGTATCTCTAACAAGTTCCAAGTATCCCTGATAACCCTTCCTCAGCATCTTCCTATCCTTGATAGCGGAGATGATATTCTGAGGTACATAACTCTTATCACCCACAAACTTAAACTCTTCTTCATTTGAATTTCTGAAAATCACCTCTTTACTCCAATAATCCACAACAGCATAGTGCTGAGACAACCAATCCATACCAAGGATCACATCGATCTCCATCACATCCAACAACACCAATTTCGCTAGCAATTCTCTGCCTCCTACTAACACTAGACAACCAAAAAGAACAATGTCGGTGTCCAACAAATCGCTTAAAGGAGTGGTGATAGGCAAAGGAAAAGCCATCCTCGAAGCTTGCCAACATGACTTCAAAATAAAAAAAAAAGGACACAAAAGAGTGTGTAGCACCCTAATCAATCAAAATCCTAGCATCCAAGTAACATACTAGAATAATATTTGTAACAATGGCATTAGATGCAGAAGCATCCTGCTGAGTGAGGTGGAAAACTCTCACCTAACCTCGACCTCCTTGCTGACTAGTGGAAGCCTAGCCAAAACCTCTGGCACCCCCTTTGGTACCTCTACCACACCCCTGTTAAGCAACAATTTATGTCGTACTTGGATACTGAGCTAGCGGTAAATGAAAAGGTGCTGGTGCTGCACTAGCAATCGACTGTTGTGGGTACTACTACTAATAACTAGAGTAAGGACATGCTCTAGCAAAATGTCTCGTCTATCTGCATCTAAAGCATGCTTTAAGAGCCATGTAATACGATCCTTGATGGACTCTCCCATATATCCGATAAGCACTGGTTGTTGATCCTGTGCTGCCATAATCAGAACTCTAACCACTACTAGTGCTAGAAGCACCTGACCTAAATTTGATAAGTCTACGAGGTCCAACATGACCATGTTTGCTACTCCTATGGACTCTCTGCTGCTGCCTCTGACTCTACTATACTGAGCCTCTCTATTAACTATTGAAACCAATCTTCAAAGTCAAATATAAAGTAGTCTGGAATCGTCTTAACTGAACACCTCCCAACTAATAGTAATCAGGCATTACCCCTTGCCTAACTAGTCTCAGCTCTATCTCCTTAGCCAACTCTATCACCAAATCCAAAGTAAGGCCTGCAGTAGGCATCCTAGCAAAAGTAGAACCCAGACCTATAACGTAAGTCATAAAAGCAAAATACTAGTCTCACATCAAATCCTTTACATATCTACCTAGTCAAAGAAACTCTCTGGTGTAGTCCTCGATAGATTTGTCACCTTTGGTGATGCTGGTCAATCTGAGTCTATAAATCATTCATAGTGGCTTTGGACAGAATCTCCTCATAAAACTCTCTCGGAACTGAGCCCAAGACATCATCTTCATGTGTTGTTGAATAACCTGAATGAACCAATCAAAGGTTGGTCCCTCTACTGATAGCTCAACGATCATGATCTGTTGGTACTCGGTGTGAGCAGTCTAAGTCCTTGTCTCAATAGCGTGTAGAAAATCTAGTAGGTTAGATGTCCCATTGAAAGCTATACAGCCAACTCTGGCATAAAACAATACTGCCTCAGGGTCAGACATACCCTGCTAATAGGCAGGCTGCATCTATGGTGAAACTAGAGATATCTCAACTTCCTCATACTTTGGCTCTATAGATTCCTCATCCTGTAGCTCTCTCTATCTATGGTGACTGTCGCTCCTTGAGGTCTACCTCTGCCTCTACTTCTACACCTGATTGGCAGCTCAAGAGGTAAAATCTTATCCTGAAAGTACTCATCATCCTCAACCTTAATGATCGGTGGAGCAACACACACTCACCATCTCATTCTGAAAAGACAAAAACCAAAGAGATTAAGAAAAAATAGCCAACCTAACTATTACACAGACAACTAAATCAAGGAAAACTTATCAAAGACATAAATGAACCTAATTTACTACAATAGTTTCAAAGAAAACACAACTCTAAAAACCTAGGTCCACAACACCAATAACATGGCTCTGATACCAACTTTATCACAACCCAAACCGGCAGTCATGACCAGCGCTAAGGAATAGGAATTCTTTCGATCCAAAACCCATAGCAAGCCTTAAGAAAAATAAAAGCACAAGCAATAATAAATAAAATACACTAAAAAAATTTTAAAATGATATAAAATAAATACTCAAATGACATTTCATAAAATAAAAATATTCATACAATATTCAGAGACAGGTCTCAAAATACAAAGTAACACGCTACTGATTTAATAACATTACTACTGCAGTTTTTTAGAATACAATAGGAGTTAAGATAAATAAATTACATAGTTTAGCCAGGGCTAAAGAAGACTGGAGTAAAGCACTACTAGTACGGTCTGATGAAGAAGACTCTCCTAAAAAAATGGTTGAGATGGGGTCAAACCTCACTGAGTGAATTATTATAATATATATACATGCAACCTAAAATCATATGTAGTCAAGCATCAATATATATATATATATATATATATATATTAAATGCAGAAAATATTTATTTAAATGAAGGTTCAAATAGAACCTTAAATATCTACAACCTTAATCAAAATATCTCACTAGCCATACAGGCTCACTTAATTCCAAAGTAATTCTTTTATTCCATTTTGGACAGTAGACTGGCCCTGAGACACTAAGTTAACTGAGCTCCCAAAATCTCACTGTCAGTGTGATTGGCCCCGAGACACTAGGTCAACCGAGCTCCAGCAATCACATTACTTAATCACATCAATTCTTAATAATCGATCAATCAAATATCACCTTCAATGATTCCATAAACTCGATTTTAAAATCTATCACACTGGTACGTACACAGTCCTTGTTCAACCCACTAGGTAGCACGTTATATTGATATCCTTCAATAAAACTGTATATTTATGAAAAATAATAAAATGCACAATTAAAATAAAATGGCATCCAATGAAGAAAAATATAACGAATGTATACTAAAAATATACCATATATATACGTCACACATATACCAAAAATATACTAAAAGTATACATAACAAATACTAAATCATTTAATAAAGTAATTCATGTATAAATACATATTAAAAACATGAATACTTGATGCATCCTATATGCAATGTAGATATAAAATAATAACTTACAAGTTTGCACTCCTCGAGACTGACTCAACGGATGTGGTTCGATAGGCCTCGATTTCAGCATAGCTAGAAAAATAAATAATTATAAAATCAGAATAAATTTCTAATGTATACTTCTAGGAATTCTAAAGGAAGACTTGATCTAAGAATAAAAACTCAATAAAAAACCAAGACTCAGGATCGACCCAATGTCACATTTTACAAGAATTATACCAAAAAATCGGCAGAGTCTCCTCTATAAAATGAACATCTCTCTACTAAAAAGTAGATCCGATCCTGCAAGAAAAACACATTTCTAAATCACAGAGCTCAACACCTTGGGTTGGAACCCCAAACTACACAAATCCCCAATCGAGATTCACAATTCATAATAAAATAATATTAAATAATAATATATTAAATCATTAAAATCCTTAAAATTAATAAATCGCAATATAATATATTTAAGCATCAAAACACTAAATATAATTATTTTCACAATAATTAAATAAAAAATCTCAAATAATAATATAATATTAATAAAAATCTAAATTTTCAATTATTCAACATAAAATAGTAAAATTCACTTTTAATTACTCAAATAGTTTAAATATATAAAAAAACAGTTAAAAAACCATTTAATCACAAAAATAGTAAATAATTTATTATTTGAATATAACTTTCAAAAATTAGTATTAATTAGTTAAAATAGTAAATAATTTGTAAAAATTATTGTAATACCCTATAAAAATATAAAATCATTTAAAACGTATTATTTAACTATAATTTCAATAAAAAAAATACACAATTAACCTATAAATCCAATATTCGCATAATATTAAAATTATTCAAAAAATATATAAAATTATCAAAAATTATTTTATCAATACTAAAATTACTAACTTAAATTAATAACACTAACTAAATCAAATTTCCATCCAAAATAATTGATTAACATAATTATCAAAAATTCAATTTAAATTATTAAAATATTCAAAAATACCCATAATTCAAATTAATTCAAAAAAAATATACAAAAAAATATATTTAAGAAGATTGAGCTACCCATAATCACATTATTAAAATAAAAATCTAAGAATCAAACACAATTAGCTAAAAAAAAATGAAACCCTAATGACACATAAACTAAAACTTGACATAATTCAAAAACAAGGGAGTCTAAACTCAAATACAACTTAGAATCAAACTCATCGGTGTTAGAGCTTCCAATAGAGATCGGAATCAAAAGCTCTCGTCGTTGAAAACTTCACCGGCAAAAATGGTGGCTCTCTCGGTCTCTCCCATTTTCTGGCAACTACAGTGGCTTCAGGTGGTGGAGGACAACGTCTGGAGGTGGTGGTGGTCATTGGTGGCGCAATGGCGGCTCCGGTGGCTTAAGGTGGTGTTGGGTTGCTTCTGTGAGGAAGAAGAAAGAAAAGAAATGCATGTTTGTCCTAACATTAACCCTAGTTAAATAATAATAACAATATAAATAATAATACTAATAATAATAAAATGTTAATAATAATACTATTAAAAATATTAGCAATGAAAATGATTTTAATACTTTAAATAATAAAACCACAAAATAATTATTTTACGTAAATAATATATCTCGAAATGAATAAATGAATAATATACATAAATAATAATAATATATAAATAAAATTTAAAATTTTATTCACACTGCATATTCCATAATAATTTTATATTATTTAAAATATCGGGTCGTTACAAATATACCTCCATAATGTCTCCCCAATCAAGGGTCCATGTCACTTAGGATTAGTACGTGTCATGAGTGACAATAGCCATACACTCCACCACTAGGTTTGAGTAAAACATAGGTAGTAAACCAATGACTATCATTGGATAATTCCATATTGTGTGTGCAGTATGTGAAAATGGTGTTATGAATGCAACAGAAATAATAAAATAACTAAAAATGATAAAACTTAAAACACTAGAATTAGTTTCTCTATCCCTAGTGAAGTTGCCACTATAGGCAATTGGGTTTAGTGTGTGCCCAAACATTTCGCGACCATAACAATGTATGGGCTTAAGGTCCACTAGAAAATAGAGACACTCAAGGGTCCGTCTAATGTAGGATTAGTAAATGTTATGAGTGACAATAGCCATATACTCCACCATCAGGCTTGAGTAAAACATAGGTAGTAAAAGCAATGACTATCGTCATGTAATTTAGGACTATGTGTGCAGTATGTGAAAATAGCATTATGAATGCAACAAAAATAACAAAATAATTAAAAATAATAAAACATAGAACAATGGAATTAGTTTCTCTATCCCTAGTGAAGTCGACACTATAGGCAACTAGGTTCAGCACGTGCCCAAGTGTTTGGTGACCACAATACTGTGTGGGCTTAAAGTCCACTAGGAAATACATAATGGGCTCAAAGCCCAAATTGGAGATGGGAGTCGCCATTTAGATGAAAGTCAAGACACACTTTATAGCAATTAAATCCCATGAAGGGCCGTAGTAGCCATCCTCAGAGATTGGATTTAGAAACTGGGTAAGGGCATTTGGAATGTCCACCTAACCTTGCGGTTGGCCTCCGTTTGTGTTTTTTATTTTATTACCTTTAATTATTTCCTTATTAACAGATATATTTACAATTACCTCCAAACAATTATTCGATTTTCAATTAAGTTCAAGTTTGCACATTAATTTAATTTCATATTAATTAAGTCCAATTCATAACATTTGTCACAAATTATGCACATACATCAAAGATCAAAATAAACTAATAAAATAAAACAAGTGTGCATGCAAAGAAAGAGGGAGGATAAATAAATTATAGCCCTTTATCACATAATTAAAATAAAGTAAAATAAAATAAGCAAATGCATACACAAAGAAGGGGAAAAGGACAAAAGAATTGCATCCCTTTGACATGCAAATAACAATAAATTAATTAAATAGATGAAAAGTAAATAAATAATAATAAAAATCTCTTTAATTAAGGTTAATTGGTTGGTGACTCAAATGTCACTCAACATGCATTAATCTTGAAAATTAAAATAATTAATTCCTAATAAAACGTATAAAAGAAGCCACCAAGTTCATTCCATAAAATAAAAATTGAAAAAATAAAAAATTAGTTTATGATTATAAAAGTAATAACAAAATAAATACTAAAAATACAGAATAGGAAACACAAGATGCATGAAGATATTTAGCAAAATCAAAATCAAAATAAATATGGATTTAACAACATATAAAAACAAGCCTAAAATTCTAATAAATACATACTTTAATTTTGAAAGAAAAACACAAGACGTAGAAATGGTCTCATATTGAACAATTGAGAATCAAAATGAAATTAAATAACTAACAATTTAAACAAAATGCACAAAATTAAAAACAGAATATTGGTGATGTGGTGACACCTCTTCAATGAGGCATTGCCTTTGCACACTCAGGTGATTACATATTGCTTTAACATGTAAGGGCAATGCCTCTTCCTTGCAATAAGTTACAAAACATAAATAAAACTTATTCTTATCCTTTAAATCAAAATCAAAACCTCTAAATCGGTAATACTAATCAACTACACATATATAAACCTATAAAAAATACAATTCAAACATGAAAGCTCATTGAAACAAGATATAAACTTATGAGTTATGAAAATCAATGCAAAATAGAGAAATCTTACTATTTAAATTGATTTGATTTGTAAATTGTAACATCGTTTGAATGCAAAAGTGACCTCTTTCCTCTCAAAATTGAACTTCTAAGACCCTTCTCTCCTTAGCTTTCATCCCTTTATCAATTTGTCCTATTCTTTTTTAAATGCTAGAGTAAAAAACCCTTTTTTTCATTCTCTCTTCTCCTCTTTTATTCTCTCCACCCATTATTATCCTTCATTACTTCCTCCTAATGCCTCATTTACTCCCCACCTTTTATCCATTATGAGAGTTTCATTTGTCACATAACCCCTTTCATTACTCCTATTAATTCTAACATTTCATATGCTTGTAGGATTTTAGTGGGCTTCATGGGCTCAATCTAAGATTTTCACTTAACTTTAGGCTTGTAGTCCATTATCAATGGAATTATAGGCTAATCTTTTACATTCAGTGCTAGTTTTATTTCATCAATGAGCTTCTATATGGGTTGATCAAACTAAATTTCTACACCTATCTTTGGTTATTGAATTCCTTTCCTTTTTTTACTCTTCAAACTACCTAATTGGATAACTAAAATCCCTACTTTAGCATTAGGTTCAAACTTAGGGGGAAGGGATAAATTTATGACTGCCTTTGAGTTTGATACTCTCTTTGCCTTCACAAGGGAAGGTAATGTTCAAACCCTCTCCACTTGGCTTTTTCATTCATTTTAAGTCAAGCATTGCAAACCTTAAGCCTCCACCTTCCTAACCGGTGGCACCAAAGCCTCCTCTTTTTAATCCAAAGTGTTTTGGTACATTCATAGATTTTTAACCTAACTTTCAATGCTAGAGGCTAAAGCAATGAAGCAATATCCTTATATGTTCTCTTCATTCTTCATTGCATGAAGGAAGATGAGCAAATTGCTTCAGGAAGGAATATTCAATGGCATTTATGGCTATTAAGTGATAGTGTTTCAGGTTTTATATGTATTGGAGAGATTGCCACAAAACTTGCCACCTTCTATAACATTCAATTCACCAACCTTGATTCCATTACCCCTATTTTGCTTGATGACACTTTTGTAAAAAATTCCAAGCAATTTTTGCTTATGCAAAACAAATGGGTATGGAAATGTGATGGTCTACAAGAGGGTGTTAAAAGGGGAGATGAAATGGATGCACTCTTTAGAGAGATTAAGGAGTTTAAAGGCCAAAAAGGTGATAAAGATGCTCCTACCCAAGTCCCTTATAAAGGAGACACTTCCATTGAAATGAAAAGGGATAGAAGCAAAGTAACATCAAAGGGTGCTTAAATGGTTGAGGATGAACCTTAATGGGTTGGACAACTCCTTGATAGAATGCCCTTAATGGAGTCTAACTTCAACCTCCATTTTGATAGGGTGGATGAACATATTTCACACCTTTAACACGATGTGCATTACCTTTATAAGAGGCAAGACTATGTTGCCAATATGCCCCTTTTGCTCATCCTCTTAATCCTCCCTAAAAGGGAGATGATTCCTAGTTTTCTTTTTTTTTTTAAGTTTTATGTCTCTTATTTTTTTTTTATATTTTTAGCTTTATGTTTTAATGTTTTTCACATTTTTAAAATTTCATGTAATGTGCCTTGGACCGTATCTTTTCATTAATGAAATTTCTTAGTTCTTATATGTTTTTATCTTTTTTTTTTACTTATTCTTTGTGTTTTTTTACTTTCCTTTTTGCATTTTGATAAAAGGGGAAGAAATATGTATTTGAGAATTTAATTGGGCATACATTGTACATTTTATGCTTGTGGTGAATATGCTAAGCATATATTTGGTCATATATGGTGTTAGTTAAGTTTATAATGAGTATATATGATGATTATGTCAAATGATGAGGTTATAATGTGTACATGTTGATTTTATACTTTTGGTATATGATGTTGTTACCATCAATATATGCACTAAATGAAGGGGAACACCTCTCAAAATTGATGCATATATTGAGGGGGAGCCATACTAATACACACTTCCATAATTGATTATTTAAAATTATTATAATTATTTTTCAAAATAAAAAAATAGGAGATTGTTATCCATTTGCATGATTAAGGCTTAATTAAACCTTATTTTGATTTTAACAACACAATTTTAAAGTGCTTATAATGTTTACTTAAGTGTATATTTGTTAGACTTTGAAGAGGACTCAAAAAGATAAAAAAATTAATGAAGTAAAACTTCATCATGGTTTATTTCGTGATCGAGGCCCATTCGTGATCAAATAGAACCTTAAAGCCCTTTAAACGAGTTACATTCTAGTAGCCCTCATGATTATGATCACGATTATGATCATGCCTGTGACTAGGCGCATAACCTCATATCACAACCACGATTAAGGGCTCCTGAATTAGAAAATGATCCAATAGCCTCATGGTCTTAATCACTACCATAACCATACCATGACTACCATCACGAGGGGAGCTCACAACCATGAGTCAAGTGCCTTTCTCAAGCCAAGTGTCTAGTGGTCCTCACAAAATTGATCACAATTGTGATCATGCTTATGAGTAACCTCATGACTCTATGTCATGAGCTTAAGATTCAAGGTTAATTAAAGATCAAAGTAATATAAGTGATCAAGGTTAATGTCACGGCTATGATGGTCTAGGTGGAAGATGTACAATGATCATATGGCTACCTTAATGGCTTGTTTAATCAAGGATCACAATCGTGACTAGGTGAAATCCTACAAAAAATTGAATTCTCATTTGATGAAAATGGAGAAGGTTAGGGATGAAGTTAATGAATAATACTCACTCCCCTCTAATACCTCATCTAAACAACCGATCTAATGACAATATTGTCAGAGAGGAGCATTACCTATCAGCTAACCATATAAAGTCATAATAATCCATCATCATAATAATTCTAAATTGTAAGTGGCATAATTATTTAATATAATTACTAACTCCAAATGATTCCAATATGGCAAGTAGTATTTGATTTCATAACTTAACATACATATATGTAATAAAGTGTCTTGTCACCTAAACAATAACATCCATAATTTAAATGCGAGAGTAAGGGTTATATAAAAATGTAATACAAAAATACATCAAATAAACTTCAATAACCTCTCTCTCTTTAGCACCTCCCTCAAAGTGTGAAAAATGTGCTTCATCCTTTAGCACATCTAACATACATATACATAATAAAGTGTCCTGTCACCTAAACAATAACATCCATAATTTAAATGTGAGAGTAAAGGTTATATAAAAATTTAATATAAAAATACATCAAATAAAATTTGATAACCCTCTCTCTCTTTAGCACCTCCCTCAAAGTGTGAAAAAAGTGCTTCATCCTTTAGCACATCACTAGCCATAGCCCTTCCTAGTATTGAGTAAAATATATTCAATCATAGTCTAAGGGAGAATAAGTTTGGCCATAAGCAAAAAGATAACAAGTAGTTACAACACAATTAAAATCATATCCAAGTTAGAGAGACTTAAACTCTAATGTTAGTCTCATATAAGACTCAGATAATGGTGCCACATAATCCATATACTCCTCCCTAACAGCTAAATGCACACATTTACCCCCAATTGGTTCTATAGTAACTCTTAATGTAAACTCTGCATCAATGTCATGACATATGTCATACTTCACATGTGTCTCCATCTCAGGAATCTCATATGTCATAGTGGTCCACTGTACTGCCATCTTATTTTATACCAAAAAACTTCTAAAATACTTGTGCTAAAAAAAAGAGTATGTGTAATTTCGTAAGGAAATTACCTAGTAAGTGTACACTATTAAGAAATAACTCATGTACGAAGGAGCACTCAAGGAATTAAACATAAATTATAAATGAAGAATATCAAAATAAAACAGTTCTTAGAAAATAATCAAATATCAAGATTTAACATAGTATAAATTATCTTAGTATTTTTTGTCCAATCATAAATTTTCAAGAACAATTCCTATCTTTGGAAAATTAACTAATTTTCTATTTTCACAAATGTGTTTCTATAATATTCTTGATTTCATTGACTTCACTATTCAAAAAAAGATATTTGAGTGTTAAAGGTTGTCATCTAGTATTCATATTATATATTTTTCATATTTTATATCATTATTATGATATCATGCCTTATCACATTACACTCAGTTTTACCCAATATATATCACTGAATCTCATAAAATGTCCCTTGAAAAATCCTTAGAGGGGGGGTGAATAAGACTAATGAAGGATTTTAAAAAATTAAAAATAAATTTAAGGAACGAACTAGAATTGAAAGAGAATAGAGTAGGAAGAGAATGAACATAGAAATTTAAGGAGTTCAGTTTCTCAACAATCCTACGTCTCCACTTAGCTTATCCCCAAATTAGGATTTTTAATTCTCATAATCTTATTCACAAGATTGAAATTACACAAGAGTTTTATGGCTCACTGTTACAACCTCAAAACTTGAGTTT
Organism: Mallotus nudiflorus; assembly: GCA_947683625.1. NCBI lineage: Eukaryota > Viridiplantae > Streptophyta > Magnoliopsida > Malpighiales > Euphorbiaceae > Mallotus > Mallotus nudiflorus. The sequence continues at coordinate 442,301 of CANTUR010000592.1, read as the reverse complement.
TCAAGACACATTTAAAAAACTAAATCCCAAGTGTTTTAATGGCTAAACACTTAAAATAATTCCTTTAGAAATAAATCTCATTTCCCTTCTAATATGTCCTAAGATTTAAGATAAGGAAAAATTATATTTCTAACACACAACCAACTCTCACAAGAGTTACACAAACAAAGAATGAATATTTAAGAGTTTAAGAGCTTTAATGAATATTAAAATAAAAAATTGTAATAATCAAGTGTCTTAGCTTCAATTGAATTCAAGTAGGTGTTTATATAAATAAACACTTAAAAATAAGGTTGTTGGAGATGTCAAACATGTCTCCAACATCTCTTTTTTAAATTTAAAAATATAACAATTGGAATGTCACCATAGCAGTAGAGCTTCAGTAGCAGCCTACTGTTCACTTTGGCTTTCTGCCACCATAGCAGCTCTTACTTCAGTTGTAGCTTACTATTCATTTCAGCTTTCTATCACCATAGAAGCTTTTGCTTCAGTCACAACTTATTATTTATTTCAGCTTTTTGTCACCATGGAAGCCTTTACTTCAGTCATAACTTACTATTCATTTCAGCTTTGACTTGGCTTTCATTTGAGTCCTAACTTATACACACTTAAAATAATACATATTAAATGCTCAAAATTAGGTTTGTTAAGATCAAAATTAAGATTGATTATTGCTAAGGTCAACAATCTCCCCCTTTTTAATTTTGATAAACTTATTTTGAGTTTGAGAAGGATAATATAAAGTGAAGTGTGTGTTGTTTTGAATTCCAACAAAGTATGTGAATTGTACTCCCCCCCTAATTTATGCATATAATAAAAATAATGAATTTTAAGAATCTCCCCTTTGTGCTATTAAAATATCAATTGAACAACTCTTAAAAAAAATTTCCATAGAAAAAGATACCAATTAAAATATTTAATTTATTTCTTTATTACTCTCCTTTTTGGATATGATAAGAAATATAAATTTATAAATCATCCCCCTTAACCAAAAAAAAACATAAAATATAACATGAAGGACATGGCCTAACATGACAAATGTGTAAAAAAAAAAACATAAAAACATGATAACATGATCATTTAAATAAATGCTAGACAATATGAAGGAAATAAATTCAAACATATTAAATAAATAAATAAGTAGTAGCACTTATAATGCATGTAGTACTACTTAACATATCACAAAAATAGTACATATTTCACATGATCATATAGAGCTTAGTTCTAAAGGAAACAAAAGACCAAGAACTAAAACAATAAAAATAAAGATAGACCACATCTTAAAAAATATCCATGCCTTATCAACGATCAAAATAATTCCTAAGAAGAATTTATACACGAACAAATTAAACATGAATTATGTAAAATAAATTCAAACAACTATGCATAAAATTTTTAATTCAAACTCAAATATTTCTCCCCCTTAGTCAAAATGCAAAAAAAAAAAATTATTAAAGAAAAATAAAATTGCATAAACAAAGGATAGAGTGACAATGATATTAAAATATCAATTGTAAATAAAGAAAAACATAACAAAACATAAAACTAACAGCTCATGGCTTATATCCAGAAAATAAACTAAAACTAAACTGATACAAAATTACCATAAAAACAAATTAACATCTCAAAGCTTAGATACATAAAATATACTGAAAATAAACTGCACAAAAATTGACGAAAAACACACAAAATAAACATAAAAATCTAGTCTTATTGAGGAGGAGGTGGAATTTTAAAAAATCATAATGCATGTTTAAACATATATAAATGCATGACAATTATAAAAAATGCTAGATTTGAATAATTAATTCATTGAAATAATTAATTATTAAATGGCAAAAAAAAAAATTTAATTGTTAATATCAAAATCAAAATAATTAATAATCAAAGCAATCAATAAGCACAATATGATTTCACATGAAAACAGTCTAATCATTAATTAAGAATAAAATCATGACAAACTAAAACCATCAATGATGCCTAGTTCATGCTTAATGAAATTCAATCTCTCTTCATTGAGAGGTTTGGTGAAGATATCTACAAGTTGATTATTTGTATTAACAAATTCAAGTGAGATATCACCATTTTGCACATAATCACTCAAGAAATGATGCCTAATGTCTATATGTGTAGTTCTAGAATGCTGAATTGGATTCTTGCTAAGGTTTATAGCACTTATATTATCACATTTGATTATAATGTGATCAATTTTTATACTATAGTCCAACAATTATTGTTTTTGCCATAAGACTTGTGATCAACAAAGACTTGCTGCAATATATTCAGCTTCAGTAATGGATAAGGCAACTGAAACTTATTTCTTGCTAAACCAAGAAACTAAACGTTGTCCTAAAAATTGATAAGTTCTAGATGTGCTCTTTCTATCTAGTAAACTATCAGTAAAATCCGCATTTGAATAGCTAATCAAGTTAATAGAGAAACTCTTAGGATACTAAAGTCATAAATGCATTATTCCATAAAGATGTTTGAAATTTTTTTGATTGTATTCAAATGAGACTCTCTAGGACTTAATTGAAACCTAGCACACAAGTAAGTAGCAAACATAATGTCAAGTCTACTAACAGTTAAATAAAGAAAGGATCCGATCATACCTTTAAATCGCTTTTCATTAACCAGTTTACCATTCTTGTCTTTGTTGAGTTTAGTGGTGGTACCATAGTAGTTTTACTTGTATTAGCTCCATCCATGCCAAACTTCTTGAGAATTTCTCTTACATACTTGGTTTGACAGATGAAAATCCCATCTTTACATTACTTGATTTGTAGTCCAAGGAAGAACTTGAGTTCTCCCATCATACCCATCTTAAATTCTCCTTGCATCAACTTAGAAAATTCCTCACACAAGCAATGGTTAGTAGCACCATAAATAATTTCATCAATATAAATTTGCATAATAAGTAAATCATGCTTGGATTTCTTTATGAAAAGAGTTATGTCAACTTTTCCTTTAGAGAAACCTTTCTCTAATAGAAAGTTACGCAATCTTTCATACCAATATCTTGGAGCTTCTTTCAATCCATATAATACTTTTAAAAATTTAAAAACATGATTTGGAGAATCAAAATTTTCAAAACTAGGAGGTTTTTCAACATATACCTCCTCTTTAATGACACTATTTAAAAATACACTTTTAACATCCATTTGATAAAGTTTAAAATTCATGAATAATGCAAATGCAAGTAGCATTCTAATAGCTTATAACCTTGCAACTGGGGTAAAGGTTTCATTATAATCAATGCATTACTCTCGATTATAACCTTCAGCTACTAGTCTAACTTTATTCCTAGTTATGACACCTTGTTCATTCATCTTATTTCTAAACACCCATTTGGTGCTTATAACAGGATGATGTTTAGATCTAGGAACCAAGGTCTAAACCTTTTTCCTCTCAAATTGATTCAACTCTTCTTGCATAGCAAGGACCTAAAATTCATCACTCAAAGCATCATCAACATTTTTGGGTTCAATTTGAGATATGAAGGCTAAATTAATAATAGACTTAAGTTGAGATCTAGTAGTTACCCCTTTTGTAGTGTCACCTATAATGAGGTCTTAAGGATAAGCTTTCTTGAATTTCCAATCCTTTAGAAGATCATCCTTCAAGGTGGGTTAAGTCATCTTCTCACTTTCTTCCTTACTTGGACCTTTAAGTTTCAAAGGCTTACTAGCATTTTCTTCTTGAGTGTTCATATTCACATGCTCATCTACAAAATTATTAACACTACAAACATCCTTTCTAGGATTAAGTGAGTTTGATTCATCAAATACAACATGCATTGACTCTTCAACTACTAGAGTTCTTTTATTAAAAGACTCTATATGCTTTATTGGGAGTAGAATAGCCTAGGAAAATTCCTTCACCATCTTTAGAGTCAAGTTTTCCAAGATTATCATTGGTGTTCAATATAAAGCACTTGCATCCAAATACTCTAAGATAAAAAATTTTGGGTTTTCTATTGTTCCAAAGCTCACAAGAAGTTTTATTTAAAATTGGTCTTTTAAAAACTCCATTTGAAATATAATAAGATGTGTTAATCGCTTCTGCCCAAAATTATAAAGGTATACACTATTCCAAAAAAGAAATTTGAGTGTTAAAGCCTATCGTCTAGTAGTCACATTACGTATTTTTCATATTTTATATCATTATTATGATATCATGCCTTATCACATCACATCACAGTTTCACCCAATATATATCAATGAATCTCACAAAATAACACATTAACATCTATATACATACATATTCAACCACATAAATTTACCCCAAAGACATGAACCATATAAATTATCTTTAAAGGCATGATGAATCTATGCGCTATCCCAAAGACAATTATCAACAAGTTGGCCAACACCTTCTCCATTGCTCTCATATTCCTCTTACTCAAAACTCATATACTTTTGTATAAGCATTATATTATTATCACTTTATTATGGAATAATTCTCCATTTAGTTTCAACAAATATTTTTTTGACTTTAGTCTCTATATTGGAGACTTAAAAAATTCCACAATATGTATTTTGACCAATATTTTTGCAATTCATTAGTTTTATACAATTATAGAAATTAACAATTAATCTTATTGTAATCAGATAAGTACATAAAAAGTTATATCAAACTTTGCTTATCAGAGTTAGGTTGAGTTAAAGATTGCGCAATAAAAATTATTATTCAAAAAGGTTATTAAAATAGCATAATTAGATGTTTTTAATTTATGTTGGTTATAAAGGACACTTTAAGGTTTCTATAGAATAAAAAAATCACTTTTTTTGGAGTTGTAGAACTCAAGTTATGCCTTTTTTTAAGTTTATAGTTTCAACTAGTCTTATTGAGGCACCTCCTTAGTACTAAGGTTTTGCCTTAATATATTGAGGCACTTACCCAGAGTTAAGGCATCACCCTAGCACCCTAAAGCATCATCTAATCATTCAGGCAGTAGCCTCTACATCTTAGAAAGTTTATTTTCAAGTTTGATTTGTTGTAGAATGTTTTTAAACCAAATTTTGATCTATTTACACTTCACAACCCAAAAATTTATGTCTCAACTTAACAATGTTAAGAAATCTATTAATCATATCAAATTGCCTAATTCCACATGCAAATTTTTTTATTTATAGTTTATGTTCCAAACTTTTTAACTTACATATTTTTTTTATGAGTACAATTTTGTGTCTTTAATCTCAAAAGAAATAGATATTGAAATGTAGACTTAGAAGAATTCAATCTAGACTTAGAAGAATTCAATGTTGATTTAGAAAATGGTTTCACCAAATTAATTTGACACAAGAAGTATAAATAAAAGAAACCAAACAAGAGTCATGCTACAGCTTAAAAGAAAAGAAAGATTGAATAATAAACCACTCACCTAAATTTTAGCAATCCACTTAAATCCCCACTAACCTCTAGCTTGATTTCCTATAAAAATTAAGTCAAAACTTCATGAAAATCTACCTATAAACTAGAATTTTGATGGCTACCATTAAGATGTTTAGAGCTAAAACTTAAAGAAAATCACATGCAAAGTAAACCTTCTTAAACCTTAGCTCAATTCTACATGAATCTCAACTCCTTCCTTGTTGATCTTGTTCCTCAAGTTATGTAGAAAATTAGGAGCTAAAGCTCTCTGTTTCTATGTTCTTAAAGAATGCAACTTTTTTTTTAAAAAAAAAAATCAAAGACAGTTGTCCTTGTGCATGATCGTTTACTTGACACCTTATTAGAACAATTTCTTAAAATTCTCCATCTTCTTTCTTCTTTTCAATTCAACCCATACTAGTTTTATTTTCTTTTATTTTCACCTTATTCTTGTCGCAATTTCTTTCAATTAAATCCTTGAGTCCTTATTACTTACTAATAAATATAAATTAAGCCACTTAATTAATTATTTAATAAATTTAGGACTTAATTTAAATTAATTTCCTCTTTTCTTTTTAAATCCTAGGGCACGAATGTTACATAATGATCTCTAACAACTAGTTTTCACTCTCAATCAGTATATACAGCCTTTGGAACTTCATGTAATAAGTTTTTTAATACATTGATAAATTATTGAATGCTTTGAACTACCTTCTCTCAAAAATTCTCTTTGTAAAATTGAGTGTGGGTTGTACATTAGTTCAGCTCTTCTTCTTCTTCTTCTTCTATTTCTTGGGTTGAAAAAGGGAAGTGAGGAGTTAGTACTAAGTAATTAAAGGTTAAGTGTAAGCCTTAAACACTTGTGATTATTGTTGTAGTTAGAGCAAGCCTAAAAAAGCTAATTGTATTCAAAGGGTTAGAGTTGAGCCTAAAAACTCTTGTAAACACAATCTCAAGTTATAAGATTTGTGTGGGTGTCCAAAATCCTAATTTGTAAATAAGTTAGATGGAGACGTAAGATTGTTTTAATCCGAACTCTTTAAATACTTGTGTCCTTAAATTGCTTCTTCTTCCACTTACCTCTTAATTATTTGTTAATCACCTAAAATTTTCTAATTTCCCTATTTACCCCTCTCTCCCCCTCCCCCCCCCCCCCCCCCCCCCCCTATGGCCTTTTTATTTTCATTATATTTCAATTTAAACTAAAAATATCAAAATAAGAAACTTAATATTATATGATTTCAAATTGTATAATTTACAAATTAAATATGTGGTTGTTTTTATATTTGATAACTTATTAATTATTATTTTTAGTAAGTAATCCAATTTTTTTATATTATTCAAAATTAATGAGCTAAATAATTTATTATAATTATTCTTTTTATTGCATAATAATATATAGACAAATATTATTAAAAAAAATAAAATGATGTAGTTTTGTCCAAAATTACATCATTTTAATTAAAATAAGTAGTAATCATACAATAAAAATAAGAGAGAGAGGTCATTTTGTTAATTAAAATATATTGTTATTATCATATTTGATAACTTATTATTGTTATTAAGTAATTTAATCTTATTAATATTATTTAAAATTAATGATGTAAATATTATTATTATTATTATTATGGATAACCAAAACGATGTAAATTTACTTAACACAATGCCATTTTAATTAACGTAAGTGATCTTACAAATAACAAGAAAAAATGTTAGGAAATTTTTATTAATTAAAATATAATATAATCTTATTGTATTTAAAAACTTATTAACGTACATACGGTTGCTAAAAATATATATAATATAGGGTTAAACATACACAATAATTTTACAGAAAATATGTATTAAATATATGTTTATACAAAAATGTATAAATATACACAAACTTTTATCAGTTATTTGTTAGTAATAAATATATATTTAATTAGTAATATAAATTTATGTATAACATTAATTTTTAAATTTCCATTTTCAATTGTATCATTTCAATTTATTATGAAAGAACCAAATTTTCGTACCAAATTGTTTCAAAAATGGAATGATACCTGTATGAAAATTTTTAAATTTAATAATGACATTGAAGATTTATTTTTAAAATCTTCAAAATTTATTATGGTTCCAAATATTTTAAACTTCCAAATTTCCTCAATCCATGCACACTCTTAGTTGGGTATAATACTTTGGATCTAGGCAAAAAAATTTCTGTATGTATATATAGAAATAAAATTTAAATTTCAGGCTTACCCTTGCATGAGCTGATTGGTGGAGATATTCTTCAAGCTGGTAAAAGTTTTGATTCTGTGCAATTTTCTTTTGTACGAAGATCAGGCAATCTTGTAGCTCATTCTTTAACCAAACTAGTATTACATCAGGGTCAGGATTTTGTTCTTTGGAATGCTGTTGCAACCTCTATTGGCTCAATTGTAACTAGGGATATTTGCCTTTTATCTTCTTAATGCGAGTCTTCTGGTGTTTCAAAAAAAAAAAATATAATAATAATAATAATAATAATAATAAAAAATTTCAGTAAACCTCTCAAAAACTTACCAAATTAATCTTTATTTAAATATAACCGTTCATATATATATATATATATATATATATATATATATATATATATATATATATTATTCACCTTTCACTTTGTTATATAAAAGTAAAATAAACAAAAAATAACTATTTAATACCTATCACCTTTAAAATCTTTTAGGCTTATGAAATTTAAAAGATCACTTCACACTTTTTTACATCTTTTAAGACTATGAAATTTGAAAGGTTGTACTGAAGAAAAAATAAAATTAGTTCTTATTATTAGGGGGAAAAAAAGAAATTAAGATTTTTCGTGGGCTTTTAGGTTTGTGCCGTATTGAGCGCTTCTCTGGCTGTGAACGTGGGGCATTTATGAGATAGTGGCAGGTGTGCGTGCCTTTAAATTAATTGAATTGAAAGTTAAACTGACTCAATTCAGTTTGATTCAATTTATTCAAGTAAGATTTTTTATTTTTTGTTTTCAATCAAAAATTCAGTTAATCAAATTTTATTATTTTTATTTTTAAAAATTTCAGTTATTTCAATTGATTCGGTTTTAATTTTAAAAATTTTAATTACTTCGATTCTCTTCGGTTTGATTTTTTGAGTTGATTCGATTTGGTTCAATTTTAAATTAATTCTATTTGATTCGATTAAAAAATAACTCAAAACTTATCAAACCGACCCAATACACACCACTAAGCAGTAACTTGTGTGGTGTGGGAACCGCTATGAGTGGGACATGAAAGTTATTTTTTTATTCTTTAAAAAATTTTATTTAATTTTTTTTATTAATTATGATTTAATGATATAAATCTTGAGTTAATTGATATTTTCCAATAATATTTTCATTTACAAAATATCAATTGTATATTTTAAAATACCAAAAAATTGTAAATATGTAATTTCAAAAAAAAACATAAATATAAAAATGTTAGATAAATTAAAGAAATTTTTTTGTTAAAATATAAAAATGTCTAAAATACTTAAATCAGGCTAACATAGCATTAAAAAATGTGCTTACTTTTGAAAGGGAGTGATGCCCATATTATAGGGTTATTTATATAAACATATCAAAAATCATAAAAATTTTCAAAAATGTTGTTAATCAAAAAAATTTCAAAATTAAAATTTTAATTTTTTTCTTTTAAATATAGACCATCCCTTACCACCCTTATGTCATGGCTCAAACTCAGAAATCATAATCGGTGTTAGGAAATAGGAATTCATACTAATCTGGAACCTGTAGCAATCTTAAAACACTAGTTCACACCAAACACAAACATAGATAAACCAAAAAATTAAAACTTTTTAAAGCATAAGAAACATTTCCATATCATATTATAATAAAATATTTTTACAAATATATAAGTACAGCCACTGTTAACTCAACATAACATATTACAACAAATACATACTATTACTACAATGTCTAATAAATACAAAGGAAATAATAGTTTAAAATTTGCATAAATTGGCTAGTGAAGAAAAGGTTCGACAAAAAGGATAATTAGGGAGGTCTATAAAAAATAATCCTAAAAAAATAATTGAGAGATATCAGATTTCAATGAGCAAATTATTATTATATATATACATGCAACCTAAACACACAATCAATCAAGCACCAATATAATGTTTGTATATTTATATTTATTTAATTTATACACGTATTTGCATGCAAACGTTCAAAAGTAATTTTCATATCAATGCAATAATTGAAAAATAAATGGAGGATCAGAGCAGAATTTTAAGAATTTCATAACCTCAATTACTATACCTCACTAATGAATAGACTTTCTTGCATCCAAAAATATTTCCCTTTTCCAATTTGACAGTGGACTAGCCCCAAGACACAGAAAGGTCAACCAAGCTACTGCAGTCCCCTTGTCGATATGACTAGCCTCGAGACACTACAAGTCAACCGAGCTCCTGTAGCTACACCATTCTTTATTCACAAATCCCAATAATCATTTGTCCGTATAATCTCATATCAATCAACATATCATAACCTAGTAACTAACATACTATTGCGCAACAGTTCTAGTGTAGCCCACTAGGTAACACATTCTACAGTTATCCTTCAAAACATTATATCAAAAATAAAATGATAAAATCATCTTAAATATACACAATATCCAACAATCACAATTAACATTCACCTTTATATATATGAAAACATATATATAATAACAATAACAATTAACATTTAATGCAATATAGCATAATAAAATTCATATTTATTCAAAATATGGATGTCAATAATATTTTCTACATGTAACGCATATATATAATAATAACTCACAGGTAGGACGCGCTTCTTGATACTAATTCAATTGGCTCCGACCTGAAGGCCCAGCTCTCGATGCGGTTATAGGAAAATAATAAAAATAATTAAGATTAAAAATCCTAACCTTAAATATTCTAGATTTTTAAGGACAAACTCGATCTAAGATACGACTCTAATAAAACTCAAAACTCAACACAAACCCGATGTCACGTTTTATGAGAAATCTACCAAAAATTCGACAGAGTCTCCTCTGTAAACAGACATCTCTTTATCAAAAGTAGAGTCATTCCTGCACAAAACTGTACTTCAATACTACCCATAACTTTACATCTCGGGTTGGGCTCCTGAACTATACATTATACCCAACTGAAAACCAACATAATAACACATATAAAAGCTGTAATGACCTATATTTTAAATAATATATAAAAATTTTTTGTAATATGTAGTGTTAATTGAAAATTTTAAATTTTAATTTTATATATATATATATATATATATAAATTGTGTATATTTTCATTTATTTTATTTTAAAAGCTTTATTTACGTAAAGTAATTTATTTGGGAGTCTTCAGTTAAACCTACTTCCCTACGCCGAGTAGCTTCTTTACCGGCTAACTTATGTAGGTCTATATAGTTGTGTTTGTATTAGTATCTGTGTACCACAATAGAGAAATTGTATAACTGCATACTTTAATTTGGACATTATGTATTTGAGATTTATGCACTAAAATATTATTTTGTATAACTGATTATTACTATGTTATGAATGATGATGGTATGATTTATTTAAATTGAGAAAAAATCAGTTTGATAATGTCACGACCCGAACCCGAGGGCACGTGACCGGCACTAGGGAATGGGAAGGCATAAGGCCCCCGAAACCCGAGTAAGCCTTAAAGAAAAAAAATAAACAACCTTTTAATTTAAAACTTTAATTTAAAATAGAACACATTATCAAACTGATTTTTCTCAAATTACACAAATTCAACTGTTTAAATAATAATGTGTTTCAACATCTCATATTATAAATCGAATTTGAATCTTATACATAAGCATGGTTTACACAAATAAGTTACACAATTATATTTAAACCATACAAATCTTTAATGCATATACTACTACAGTAACATAGATTAACACACAGTACAGCTTACAATGACCTACATAAAATAGCCGGTGAAGAAGAAACCCGGCGTGGAGGTAGTCTGAGGTCAAACTCCCAAGCTCCTTAAAAAAAATAAATTGAGGGGAATCAAACCTCACTGAGTAAGTCAATAAAAAGAGTTGTACGGTTTGAAAACCTTTTTGAAAACTATATATATTTATAGTGAAAATAACTTATAATGTATAAATATAGTTTTTGAAAAATCTCGGTAGAACCCTAAACCCAAAATCTAAATGGCCAACCGGGCTCACTTATTCCAACTAGATTACCGGTCCCCGAGAGCAAAGGCATCAACCGAGGCACCAAGCCGTAGTCATCCACTTAATCCAAATAAATGGCATTGGCGGTCCCCGAGAGCTAAGGCATCAACCGAGACACCCATCCCAGTCCATTATTGACTTTCCAATCACTGGCGGTCCCCGAGAGCAAAGGCTTCCACCGAGGCACCCGTCCCAGTTTAACATTCATCAATCATACAATTATTGGATCCGTCTCTCAATCTCTACCATGTGCACATAGTCCTGGTGAAGCCCACCAGGTAGCCCGTTCTACCAAAATTTCTCAAATCGATTTTAAATAAATAAAATGCATTTAAATCGTAAATAATAGCATTAAATTAAATAAATCATATAATCAATATAATAGAAATACGAGCGCATGCATTCTTTAAATAAACACACGCACAGATCATTCTATTGACTTACAGGATGAATGTGAAGGCTGACGACCACGCGTCTGCCTCGGTCTCACAGCTTCTGCTTCGATATGCTCTAAAAGAAAAATAATGAATTGATTTTTAAAACATGACTAAGGAATCGAAATCAGAAATCAACGAAATAATGAAATTTCAGACTGACTCAAGGAAAATCGGACAAGTCTCGATAGACAGGATTTAACCTAACTAACGATAGAAATTTTATGAGTATCACGTTTTACGAGAAAATCTACCAAAATTTTTACAGAGTCTCCTCTGTAAAACAGACATCTCTCTACCAAAGGTAGAGCCAGACCTGCATAGAAAATGCACTTCTAATAGCCACAAACACCCACACTCGAGTCGGGCTTTCAAAGCTACAATTTGCCCCGATCGAGATCACAGCTCAAATAAATATCAAGAATTAATAATATTTATTTCTCAAAATATATATATATATATATATATATATATTTTACATACACATATACTAAAAATAAATAAACATATATAAAATCTTAATTATTCAAAATTAAACAATTAAATTTGTATTCCGTCACCAACAATATAAATATAATTATTATCCAAATTAAAACCTTGGTAATGTATTATATGAAAAAAAAAAAATATATATATATATATATATAGGGAATTTGATATTTAAAATTTACACTACTTAGATAGAAATATCAATTAATTTTATAGAAATTATCTAAACCCCTATAAATATTAATAAAACTAATTAATATATATATTTATCATATTTAGTGTAAAATTACATTTTACCCTCCTAAAATACTCAAATTACATAATGTGCTATTAATACTAAAATAATTCCTTAAAATTATTTTAATCATCCCAAAAATTATTTTTCTCAAAATAAATCCTCCTAATATAATTAAAACATTTAATTGACCAATAAATTTCTCCCAAAAAATATTATTTAACCTAAAAATCACATTTTACATAACCAAAAATATTTATAAAAAAAATAGTATAAAATCTCAAAATTTATAATTTGAGTTCTAAAATTTATAACATTCACTAATAACCTCATTTATCAAAATTTCATAAATTTTTTAACCATAATTTTCGAAATTAGCATAATTACCCATTAAATACCTAAAATTTACATATATCTCTAATTAACACCAAAAATTTCTAAAACCCTAAAAAAAATCAATAAACTCAAAAATACTTAACTATATTTAACCTAATCACTAATTACACTTAAGAATAGAATAAAATCAAGTAATTAAAATGACAAAAATTCAAATAAAATTCTGAAAAAATCAAAAAATTCCCAAAAATACCAAATGAGCAATTATCATCCTCATTACACCAACAACACCCTAAATTTAGATAATCAACCAAAATATTCAAGATCAAGGAAGAAAATGGAGGAATCGAGTGAGCATTACTCACTGTCCGACAAGGCAGCTTGAAGAGGAAGAAGAGGACGTGCCACCACCACCGGAAATGAGGACGACGAAGGCAGCTTGGCACCACAAGGAGATGGCACGGACAGAGGATCAAAGCTGGGCAGGATGGGAGGTTACAGAGTTGCTATGCGAGGAGAAGAAGGTGCTGCCTCGCGAGGAAGAAGGGAGGCAGCTACTGCAACACTCCAGCAAGCTCAACGCACGGTGGCGATGGAGTTCTCAGGCGAAGGGGAAGGCGGCACAGTGAAGGGAAGAGAGAGCATGGGTGGCAAACGGGAAGAGGATGCTGGTGAGGGTCCTTCTCGGGCTTCTGAAGGGTATATATATATATATATATATATATATATATATATATTGTCACGACCCAAAACAGGGGCCATGACCGGCGCTAGGGAACGGGAATTCTTTCGAATCCGGAACCCGTAGCAAGCCTAAAAATAAAATAAAATATACAATAATAATAACAATATATAATGCAGCGGAAATAAAAATCATAAATATAATAACAGCATATGCATCAACTGGATTTAAATCAAATCCTCATCATTTCATATATATAAATCTTTTAATACAAATCTAGTTCAAATATATAATACAACATCTCTTTAAATATTTAATGACTACCGCAGTGTCTAGATAAAATAAATCCAAGACTCAGAGAAGCAGTTTACATAAAGAAGTCAGGGCGGAAGAAATCCGGCGTACAAGCCTGCTACTGAGGTCTGAAGATGATGACTCTCCTGAAAAATAGTCAACGGAGGGGAGTCAGACCTCACTGAGTGAATTACTAGAATATATATACATGCACACTAAATGACAATACATACAATTAACCGTATATATCTAATATATATATATACAGGCAAATACACACAGATGCAATAAAATCATTTTATATATATTTCATTAAAATCATCGTTTATGAAGGATCAAATAGAACCCTATGATATCGAAACCTCAAACAGTGTTAGACAACACTCTAGCCACACAGGCTCACTTATTCCAAAATATATCCACTTAATCCATTTAGACAGTAGACTGGCCCCGAGACACTAAGTCAACCGAGCTCCAGCAGTCTGACTGCCAGTGTGATTGGCCCCGAGACACTTGGTCAACCGAGCTCCAGCAATCACACCTCCAAACCATATCTCACACATCAAATAAATCAATTCCAATCAATATCCACAAATGGTTAGTAATATAGCCTAAATGCTATAAGCGCACCGGTATGTACTCGGTCCTAGTGCTGCCCACTAGGTAGCAAGTTCTATCGATATCCTTCATTAATAAATATAAAACATTCATTCACAAATAAATGATGCATGAATTGAAATAAATAGTAACATAAACCATATATATACTGGAAATATACCAAATGTAAACCAGATATATTTCGAGTATATATACGTCAAATAAATCCAATCAAATTATAAATTAAGCTAGAAATATATTTAAAAACATTTAAATATAATCTATTAATAAAACATGCATATAATTTAATATATACCAAAAGTAAACCAAAAATAAACTAAGGATATACTTAAATACAAATCACATTATTTATGCATTTTAATCAAAATAAAACATATATTTCTAAAATCATGCATCCTAAGTATATATATATAAAATAGCAACTCACACTTAGTGCGCTCCTTGAGATGGGTCCGACGGGCCTGGTCCACTAGGCCTCGGTCTCGGCGCAACTAAACAAACAAGAACGACAGAAATCAGAATAACCCTAACAGAAAATCCTAGAATTCGATCTAGAATATTAAACACAATCGAAATTAGGGTTCGACCGGACATCATGTTTTACGAGAATTCTACTGAAAATTCGGCAGAACCTCCCCTGTAAAATGGACATCTCTCTACTCAAAGAGTAGAGCCGACCCTACAAAGAAACACACTTCGAAAAACAAGCTCAACCACTCATCCACAACCCCTCGGTCGGACTCCAAACTACAGTCTACCGACCGGGGTCCACAATCACAGAATAATTTCAAAAATACCAAAAATACCCTTATAACATAGAAATACATTTTATAAGTAAAAATTACATAATTAACCTTTAAACACATTAAAACCCGATAAAAACTCATTTTATTAGAAAAACCGTATATTATATATATAATTGAAAATAATTCACGAAAAATAGTTTTAATTAGTTAAAAATACCAAATAATTTGTAGAAATCATTTTTATACCTTAAATAACTATTAAAACCAATTAAATTACATTTTTAGCCAATTTTGTGTAAAATTACCAAAATACCCCTATATATATATATACTAAAATTACTTCAAAAATTCACCAAAAATAGTATAATTATCCAAAATTAATTTTATCAATATATTTATCAATAATATCAATAATTAAACTCAATTTACCAATAAATTTCAATTAAAAACACAACTAACCTAATTTTCTCAAAATTACATAAACTTAAATAATTCAAAATAAATACATAGAAATTCATAAAAATCCCAAATAAATTCCTATAATTCATTTCAACACCTATAATTACCATAAAACACAATTTCATAATTTATTTAATTAATTTCCGAAAATTAGAAAATAATATTAAAATATACAAAAATACCCAAAAATCAAATTAATCTCCAAAAATTCCACAAAAATTTACACATGTAGATTAAGCTACTAGGATCAAAATTTGTGAAGGGAGTTTTCTTGAATCAACCAATTCAAAGCTCAAAAAAATCAAAAACCCTAATATGGGCGAAATTAAAAATTCGAAACCTAAGCAAATCAAGACCATTTCAGCTCAAAACAAAGCTAGAATCACACTCACCGGAGCTCAAGGAGAATAAAGAGACCAGCGGTGTCAAAAACGGTGGCCAGAATCGCGAGGTGTGAAGAAATTGCAAACTCTCGGCTTCTGGCCAAAAATCGACCTCCAGACGCCGGAAACGGCTGCTACAGGCGGCGAAGAAGGCTGGGGAAGGTGGTGACACACCGGACGTCACACCAACGGTGAGAAATCGGCAGTTGCAGGCATCGAATGGCGGTGAGGGTGAAGATCGGGGAAGAAGGAGAAATCGGGGCAAAATGGTAATTTTTTTAAAAGTTTGATTTTTGATATATTATATGTATATATATATACTTTATACTATATATTAAAATAATATTAAATTACACACATTAAATATACACCACACACTTAATATTTAATATTTTAAAATTTAATAATAAATAAAAATAATTAAATAACAATAAAACTAATAAATAAATAATAAAATATTAGGGTAATAAATTAAACCCTAATTAAATAAATATATACACACATAGGCTTTATTTAGTAATTTAAAAATACGTATGAGTTCATGCAAGTCCGTAAATATATTTAATATAATTGGTAGTAAATTATTTACGTGAAAATTTCCCCGAAAATGTAAGTCCCGGAAAAATTTTACGTAAAGCACTTAAAATAATGATAAATAATTAAAAATCAATTTAAATTAAATAAAAGCTTATTAAATATCAATATCATATTTAAAAATTATTAACACTGCATATCCCGATGCAGTATTAAAATATTTAAAAACACGGGATATTACAGTCTTCCCCCCTTACATGAATTCGTCCCCGAATTCCAAAAATAAAAGATTACAGGATTAGGAAGGAAAGAGATATGGGTAAGAAGCTCGCATCTCAGCTTCAGTCTCCCATGTATGCTCCTCAACTCTGTCGCTACGCCACAGAACCTTGACCATCGGAATCTGCTTCGAACGCAACTGTCGAACTTGAAAATCAACGATCGCCATAGGTTCTTCCACAAACGTCAAATCTTCACTCACTTATACACTATCAGGCTGCAACACGTGTGAAGGGCCTGAGATATACTTCCTCAACATCGAGATATGAAATACTGGATACACCTGTGACATACTCGGAGGCAAATCCAACCGATATGCAACAGTGCCAACTCTCTCCAGAATCTCAAACGGTCCGATATATCTCGGTGCTAACTTACCCTTCCTGCCAAATCTCATAACACCCTTCATCGGAGATACCTTCAGAAAAATAAAATCTCCAACCTGAAACTCCACATCTCTGCGCCTAGGATCCGCATAACTCTTTTGTCTACTAACTGCAGTCTCTAATCTTCGTTTAATCACGGTGACTTTCTCCGCAGCATCCTGAACCATCTCAGGTCCAATCAAAGCTCTCTCACCAATCTCGTCCCAACTCAAAGGGGATCTACACTTCCTTCCATACAACGCCTCGTACGGTGCCATGCCAATACTGCTATGGTAGCTGTTATTATATGCAAACTCAACAAGTGACAAATGATCATCCCAGCTACCTCCCAAATCCAAGACACACATCCTCAACATATCTTCCAGTGTCTGGATTGTCCTCTCAGACTGACCATCTATCTGAGGATGAAAAGCAGTACTGAAATCCAACCTAGTGCCCATCGCTTCCTGTAACTTCTGCCAAAAATGAGAAGTAAACACCGAACCTCTATCTGACACAATGGACACAGGTACTCCATGAAGGCATACGATATGCTTCACATACAACTTCGCCAATCTGGCTACAGAATAGGTGGCTTTCACAGGTAGAAAATGTGCAGACTTCATCAACCTGTCTACAATCACCCAGATGGAATCGTATCCATCCTTCGAACGAGGTAAACTGACCACAAAATCCATAGCTATCCTTTCCCACTTCCACTAGGGAATAGGAAGAGGCTGAAGCTTCCCAGAAGGCTTCTGATGTTCGGCTTTCACTTGTTGACATGTCAGACACTTAGCAACATAATCAGTGACATCTTTCTTCAATCCATCCCACCAGTATAAATCTCTAATACTGTGGTACATCTTAGTAATGCCCGGATGAATGTTGTAGGCTGTAGAATGTGCTTCCTCTAAAATCTCCTCTCTCAAATCATCCACATCAGGAACACACAATCTACCACTAATCCACAACACACCATCATCATCGAGTGTGAAATCAGTGAACTTCCCTGTTCGAACATTCTCTGCAAGCTCTTCTAGAATAGGATCTCGGCTCTGAGCTGCTTTAATCCTATCCCTCAGTACAGATCGCACTTTAAACTGAGCTAGCAGTCCACCTGATCTACTAAGCTTCATCATCAGACCTTGATCCACCAACAGATGCAATTCCTGGATCAATGGTCTCCTCTCAACATTAATGTGAGCAAGACTGCCTGAGGACATTCTACTCAAGGCATCTACTACCAAATTAGCTTTACCCGGATGATATAAGATCTCGTAATCATAATCCTTCAACAGTTTCAACCATCTCCTCTGCCTCAGATTCAAATCTCTCTGCTGAAAAATGTACTTAAGGCTCTTGTGATCAGTAAATATCTCACAAGTCACCCCGTACAGATAATGTCTCCAAATCTTCAGAGCAAAGATCACTGTAGCCATCTCTAGGTCATGTGTAGGATAGTTCTGCTCATGCTTCTTCAACTGCCTTGAAGCATAGGCTATCACCCTTCCATTCTGCATCAACACACAATCAAGACCAATTCTAGAGGCATCACAATAAACTGTGAACTTATCCACACTATTAGGCAAAGCTAACACTGGCGCTGTGGTCAACTTCTCCTTCAACAATTGAAAACTGTTCTCACAAGCTTCTAACCACTCGAATCTAACATTCTTCTGAGTCAAGCGAGTCATAGGGGCTGCTATTCTGGAAAAATCCTGCATAAACCGCTAAACCTAGAAAACTCCGAATCTCTATAACAGAAGTAGGTCTAGGCCACTCAGAAACTGCTTCAATCTTCTGTGGATCAACCTGAATACCTTCTTTAGACACTATGTGTCCAAGAAAAGAAACACTCTTCATCCAAAAATCACACTTCGAGAATTTAGCATAAAGCTGATGATCTCTCAGTGTTTGTAGTACAATCCTCAAGTGATATACATGCTCCTCCATACTCCTCGAATATACCAGTATATCATCAATGAAAACTACCATAAACTGATCCACATACGGTCTGAATACCCTATTCATCAGGTCCATAAAAGTTGCTGGTGCATTAGTCAAACCAAAAGACATCACCAGAAACTCATAATGGCCATATCTAGTGCGGAATGTTGTCTTAGGAATATCAGATTCACTGATACGCAGCTGATGATAACCCGACCTCAAGTCAATCTTAGAAAAGAACTGTGCACCTTGTAGCTGATCAAACAAGTCATCTATCCTCGGGAGAGGATACTTGTTCTTCACTGTCACCTTATTCAGCTCTCTGTAGTCAATGCACAGTCTCAGGGTACCATCCTTCTTCTTCACAAATAGGACTGGTGCACCCCAAGGGGAAACACTGGGTCTGATGAAACCTTTATCCAATAACTCTTGCAACTGCTCCTTCAACTCTTTCAACTCTGCAGGAGCCATTTGATAGGGTGGCATAAATATAGGAGTAGTACCTGGAACCACATCTATACAGAACTCAATCTCTCTGTGAGGTGGTAAACCTGGCAACTCCTCTGGAAAAACATCAGGAAACTCACAAGCAACAGGAACATCTGTGAGTAACAACTTCTCCACTAAAGTATCCCTAACCAATGCCAAATACCCCTGACAACCTTTCCTCAACAACTTCCTAGCCGTAATAGCAGAAATAAGATTCTGAGGTGCTGAACTCCTATCACCAACAAACTTAAATTCTCCTTCATCAGGAATTCTGAAAGTCAGCTCTTTATTCCTGCAATCTACCATGATATAGTGCTGAGATAACCAATCCATTCCCAAAATAACATCAAACTCCATCACATCCAACAGAATCAAATCAGCGGGTAATTCTCTACCTCCCACGAGAACTGGAAAACCAGAAAGAACAATATCGGTGTCCAAGGAATCGCTCAGAGGAGTGGCAACAGACAAAGGAATAGCCATCCTCGAAGCTTGCCAACAAGATTTAGAAGCAAAAACAGGAGAAACAAACGAATGTGTGGCACCCGGATCAAACAAAACCCAAGCATCCAGGTAACAAACAGAAATAATACCTGTCACGACTGCATTAGATGCCTGAGCATCCTACTGAGTGAGATGAAAAACTCTGGCCTGTCCTCGACCTCCCTGCTGACTGGTAGAAGCCTAACCAATATCTCTGGCACCTCCTCTAGTACCTCTACCACGACTCTGCTGTGGAACAAGCTGAGTGGAACTCTGATGCTGGGCTGGTGGTAACTGAAACGGCACGGGTGCAGCACTAGCAATCAACTGTTGTGGGAATTACAGAATCTGCAGCTGTTGGTACTCGGAGTAAGGACACGATCTGGCAAAATGTCCTGTCTGCCCGCATCTAAAGCATGTCAGTGGTGTTAGATAACACGGTCCCTGATGGACTCTACCGTAGGTCTGGCATACACTGGCCGCTGATCCAGAATTACGACCACTGCTGCTGCTCGAAGCACCTGACCCAAATCTGAATAATCTACGCTGACCTCCACGGCCATGTCTACTGCTCCGATGCACTCACTGTTGCTGTCTCTGACTCTGCTGAGTCGGACCTCGCTGCTGACTACTCGAACCAACATGAAAACTCGAATACGGAGTAGCCTGCAATCCACTCGACTGAACTCCCAACTGGTAGTAATCAGGCATCGCTCCCTGCCTAATTAGCCTCAGCTTAATCTCCTTGGCTAACTCAATCACAGACTTCAGAGTAAGGCCTGCTGTAGGCATACTAGCAAAAGTTAAACCCAAACCAGTAACGTAGGTAGTGACTGTAAAATACTGATCTCGCATCAGATCCTCTGCATATCTACCCAGTCGAAGAAACTCTCGGGTATACTCCTCTACTGATCGATCTCCATGAGAAATACTGGTCAGTCGAAAACGATAGCTCATATGAAGCGATTCTGGACAGAATCTCCTCATAAATCGCTCTCGAAACTGAGCCCAGGTCATCATCATCATATAGGGCTGGATCATCTGGATGAACCAATCTAAGGCTGGTCCCTCGACAGACAAATCGATGATCATGATCCGCTGGTACTCGGTATGAGTAGTTTGAGTCCTCGTCTCAATCGCATGCAGAAAGTCTAACGGATTGGAAGTCCCATCGAAAGCAATCCTGCCAACTCAGGTATAGAACAAAGCTACCTCAGGGTCAGACATACCCTGCTGATAGGCAGGCTGAACAGGCTGAATAATTGGAGGTACAGGAACATCAAACTCAGGCTCAACAGGCTCCTCATCCTGTAACTCTCTCTGCCTACGACGACCTGCCACTCCTCGAGGTCTACCTCTGCCACGACCTCTACGTCTAACTGGCTGCTCAAGAGGTAAAACCTCATCCTGAAAAGACTCATCATCCTCGACTTCAATGACCCGTGGAGCGACACGCACTCGCCTCCTCATTCTGAAAAGACAAACGGAAAGATTCAGACAAAATAGACAACGGAGGAATAATACTGAAAACTAAGCAAGGAATACTTATCAAGACATACTCGAACCTAATTCACTGCAGTAGTTCAATAGAAAACATAACTTTAAAAACTAGGGCCACAACTCATACAACTAAGCCCTGACACAGAAATTCGCTCTGATACCAACTTTGTCACGACCCAAAACAGGGGCCATGATCGGCGCTAGGGAATGGGAATTCTTTCGAATCCGGAACCCGTAGCAAGCCTAAAAATAAAATAAAACATGCAATAATAATAACAATATATAATGTAGCGGAAATAAAAATCATAAATATAATAACAACATATGCATCAACTGGATTTAAATCAAATCCTCATCATTTCATATATATAAATCTTTTAATACAAATCTAGTTCAAATATATAATACAACATCTCTTTAAATATTTAATGACTACTGCAGTGTCTAGATAAAATAAATCCAAGACTCAGAGAAGCAGTTTACATAAAGAAGTCGGGGCGGAAGAAATCCGGCGTACAGGCCTGCTACTGAGGTCTGAAGATGATGACTCTCTTGAAAAATAGTCAACGGAGGGGAGTCAGACCTCACTGAGTGAATTACTAGAATATATATACATGCACACTAAATGACAATGCATACAATTAACCGTATATATCTAATATATATATACAGGCAAATACACACAGATGCAATAAAATCATTTTATATATATTTCATTAAAATCATCGTTTATGAAGGATCAAATAGAACCCTATGATATCGAAACCTCAAACAGTGTTAGACAACACTCTAGCCACATAGGCTCATTTATTCCAAAATATATCCACTTAATCCATTTAGACAGTAGACTGGCCCCGAGACACTAAGTCAACCGAGCTCCAGCAGTCTGACTGCCAGTGTGATTGGCCCCAAGACACTTGGTCAACCGAGATCCAGCAATCACACCTCCAAACCATATCTCACACATCAAATAAATCAATTCCAATCAATATCCACAAATGGTTAGTAATATAGCCTAAATGCTATAAGTGCACCGGTACGTACTCGGTCCTAGTGCTGCCCACTAGGTAGCACGTTCTATCGATATCCTTCATTAATAAATATAAAAAATTCATTCACAAATAAATGATGCATGAATTTGAAATAAATAGTAACATAAACCATATATATACTGAAAATATACCAAAAGTAAACTAGGTATATTTCGAGTATATATACGTCAAATAAATCCAATCAAATTATAAATTAAGCTAGAAATATATTTAAAAACATTTAAATATAATCTATTAATAAAACATGCATATAATTTAATATATACCAAAAGTAAACCAAAAATAAATTAAGGATATACTTAAATACAAATCACATTATTTATGCATTTTAATCAAAATAAAACATATATTTCTAAAATCATGCATCCTAAGCATATATATATATAAAATAGCAACTCACACTTAGTGCGCTCCTCGAGATGGGTCCGACGGGCCTGGTCCATTAGGCCTCGGTCTCGGCGCAACTAAAAAAACAAGAACAACAGAAATCAGAATAACCCTAATAGAAAATCCTAGAATTCAATCTAGAATATTAAACACAGAATCGAAATTAAGGTTCGACCGGACATCACGTTTTACGAGAATTCTACCAAAAATTCGGCAGAACCTCCCCTATAAAACGGACATCTCTCTACTCAAAGAGTAGAGCCGACCCTGCAAAGAAACACACTTCGAAAAACAAGCTCAACCACTCATCCACAACCCCTCGGTCGAACTCCAAACTACAGTCTACCGATCGGGGTCCACAATCACAGAATAATTTTAGAAATACCAAAAATACCCTTATAACATAGAAATACATTTTATAAGTAAAAATTACATAATTAACCGTTAAACACATTAAAAACCGATAAAAACTCATTTTATTAGAAAAATCGTATATTATATATATAATTGAAAATAATTCACGAAAAATAGTTTTAATTAGTTAAAAATACCAAATAATTTTTAGAAATCATTTTTATACCTTAAATAACTATTAAAACCAATTAAATTACATTTTTAGCCAATTTTGTGTAAAATTATCAAAATACCCCTATATATATAAATATACTAAAATTACTTCAAAAATTCACCAAAAATAGTATAATTATCCAAAATTAATTTTCTCAACATATTTATCAATAATATCAATAATTAAACTCAATTTACCAATAAATTTCAATTAAAAACACAATTAACCTAATTTTCTCAAAATTACATAAACTTAAATAATTCAAAATAAATACATAGAAATTCATAAAAATTCCAAATAAATTCCTCTAATTCATTTAAACACCTATAATTACCATAAAACACAATTTCATAATTTATTTAATTAATTTCCGAAAATTAAAAAATAATATTAAAATATACAAAAATACCCAAAAATCAAATTAATCTCCAAAAATTCCAAAAAAATTCACACATATATATTAAGCTACTAGGATTAACATTTGTGAAGGGAGTTTTCATGAATCAACCAATTAGAAGCTCAAAAAAAATCAAAAACCCTAATAGGGCCGAAATTGAAAATTCAAAACCTAAGCAAATCAAGACCATTTCCGCTCAAACCAAAGCTATAATCACACTCACCAGAGCTCAAGGAGAAGAAAGAGATGGGCGGTGTCAAAAACAGTGGTCGGAATAGCGAGGTGTGATGAAATTGCAAATGCTCAGCTTCCGGCCAAAAATCGACCTCCAGACGCTGGAAACGGCTGCTACAGGCGGCGAAGAAGGTTGGGGAAGGTGATGGCACACCGGAAGGCACACTAACGGTGAGAAATTGACAGTTGCAAGCGTCGGACGGCGGTGAGGGTGAAGATCGGGGAAGAAGGAGAAATCGGGTGCAAAATGGTAATTTTTTTAAAAGTTTGATTTTTGATATATTATATGTATATATATATATATATATATATATATATACTTTATACTATATATTAAAATAATATTAAATTACACACATTAAATATACACCACACACTTAATATTTAATATTTTAAAATTTAATAATAAATAAAAATAATTAAATAACAATAAAACTAATAAATAAATAATAAAATATTAGGGTAATAAATTAAACCCTAATTAAATAAATATATACACACATAGGCTTTATTTAGTAATTTAAAAATACGTATGAGTTCATGCAAGTCCGTAAATATATTTAATATAATTGATAGTAAATTATTTATGTGAAAATTTTCCTGAAAATGTAAGTCCTGAGAAAATTTTACGTAAAGCACTTAAAATAATGATAAACAATTAAAAATCAATTTAAATTAAATAAAAGCTTATTAAATATCAATATCATATTTAAAAATTATTAACACTGCATATCCCGATGCAGTATTAAAATATTTAAAAACACGGGATATTACATATATATATATATATACTCATTTACATACATATATAATAATTAAACCCTCCATCTTTATCTATAAATATACATATGTACATATATTTATAAATATGCATGTATACATATATCTATTTATATGCACATGTACACCCACATATAGACATTGACTTTAATATAGTTTAAAATAGCACTAATAGTAATAAAAATAATAATAATAATCACAATAATAACAATCATAAAATATAATATGATGAAAAAAAAAAGTAATTATTAATAATATGATTTGATAAAAATACCCCTTATAAGTAATATATAGGGTATTTTAGATAATGTACATCATGATTCAATTATTTTATTGTAAGGTTTTAAGTTGAAATGTTTTGCGTTTTTTTTAATGCTTTCTACAGATTTTGGTAGTTTTAAGCTTTCCCATTCCCTAGTGCCGGTCACGTGCTCTTGGGTTCGAGTTGTGAAAAAAATAATATAATTTTTTTCTCAAATTCTAGTATATCACAAAAATTTAGTTTACAACCAAATTTAATTTATTTATATAAAAAAAATATAAAAAAAATTATTTCCAAATAAATCATAAAAATTCTTGTTTATAAATAAAATATCGCTAATGGAAATCAAATTTTCATTTTCACAACCAAATTAACATTAATTATAAATAACTATTAAAATCACTCAATTATATTATAAAAAATAATAAAAGACTTATTTAAACTTGAAAATAATAAAAAAATTTATTACTCATTTATTTTCTCCAATAATTAACTAATAATTGAAAATTAATTATACAAATATTTTTTCATACCTTCATTATTTAAAAATAATCTAAAAAAGAATAAATAACAATAATTTAATTAAAATTAAATAATTTACTAATTTCTAATAATTTTTCCAAAAATACATATCTAAACATAAACTTTAAAAATTTATAACTTAAATTCTATAAAGAATTTTACAAAATTTACTCTACATAATTAATAGAATTTATTTAAAATATATAAAATTTCTGAGATCAAAACAGTAATGTAAACAATAACCGAACGTCTGAAAAATTCCAAAAATTCAGAAAAAAATAAAAATCATATTTAGTAAGATCTCAATCTCAATGTCATTTCATATAACTACAACACAGTCAAATTTAACCAAATTCAAACTCAATTTTAACAAATTAAACACAAAACCTTAAAATCAAATTACCTAAATTTGAAGTTGTTCTCAATGTTACCCGATCAAATTGACTTGATGAAAATGAAACCTAAGAGAAGAGGATCAAATGACATCGATAGCACGTCCAAGGGTGGCCGGAGCTGGCGAACTTCTTCCCAATCCGACGAAAGAGAGAAAAAGAAAAGGGGGAAAGAAAGAGAAATGTGGAGGAAGGGGAGCTAAGTGACGATGTGGGGGCTATCCAGCGGCCGCTGGTAGTGCTGACAGTGAGGGTGGTGGTGATGTGCATCGGATGGGGAAGAAAAGAATGAAAGAAGAAGAAAAATTAAAAATAAAAAATAAAAAGACACGTTTTTTTAATAAAATACATATAAAATAATAATAATAATAATAATAATAATAATAAAAACTCTTCCCAAATATATACTTTTAATAATCAATAAATTTACTCAAATATTCATTTAACAATAATTTTATAAAAATAATATTTAACACTTTAAAATACATATTTAATTTAATTATTAAAAATATGGGTCATTACATCTTATTTTGTGGGCTATCTTTTTTTTTTTTTCAACGTTTTTTTTACTGATTTTTTCAACTATTTTCTTTATACTTTTTTTTTCTTAACATTTTATTTGTTCTTTTTTCTTCCAACAATTTTTTTTGCTTAATACTATCTTCATTTATTTTTTCCCAATGTTTTTTTATTTAATAATTTTTTCTAAAATTTTTTTCTATTGTCTTTTTTTTTCCCAATTGTTTTTGCTAAATATTTTATTAATTTTTATGGTACTATTTTTATATATTTTTTTTCTCAACATTTTTCCCTCTATCTTCACCTTTTTTTCCAACTTTTTAAAAATTTTTTTTTCTATTGTCTTCTTTTTTTAAAAACATTTTTTAAATAATTATGGTACTAAATTTGTCTTTTTTTCTCAATATTTTTTTATTGTCTTCATCTTTTTTTCTCAACTTTTTTTAAATTTTTTTTAAATTTTTAAGTTACTGTCTTTATTTTATTCTCAATGTTTTCTATTTTTTTTTGCTCAATATTCTTTTCAAATGAAAAATTATCAACTAAATATCTTCAATTGTTATTAAACCAAACAGTAAATAAACTTCAAATGTTGTAACAATAAAAAATAAACAAAATTTTCTCATTTTATATTCTTAAAGAATAAGAATTTTATTTTTTTACTTTAATTTGTTTAATAAAATGTTTAACAACTTTTTTTTTTATAAAAAAATTATTTCATACTTATTGATTATTAATAAGTAACAAGTTTACAATGATATGATATATTTGTAATATTAACAAAAAAATACTGAAAAAATAAAAAAATTAACAGACTTAAACAACTAAAAGCAACAACTTAAACAACAAAACAACAAAAATTTACAATTTGTTGATTTTTGTTGATCATTGTTTCTTTTTTTATTTTTTAAATTATTTTTTATTTTTAATAATAAAATTAAGGCCATAAATAAATTTTTTTATTTTATTAGTATTAATGATAAAAATAATATTTTTTTGACAAATTTCATATTTTTTTTTTGTTATTTTTTATTTTTAACAAAAATCAACAAACATAAACAAATGGAAACAATAAAAATAATTGAAAATAACAAAAAAATCAACAAAAATCAGCTAAAATCAACAAAAACAACAAAAATTTATAGTTGTTGTTGTTTGTTGATTTTTGTTACTGTTTATTGTTTTTACAATTTTTTCATTATTAACAATAAAATTAAGATTATAAATAGAATTTTTACTTTTATCATATCAGTAGTAAAAATAATAATTTATTTGATATATTTCATAATTTTTTCTTGTTTTTATTGAAAAAGAATAATTATTGAATACTATGGGTAATTTTTAATTTAAGTAGTTTAATTTCTAATTCTAAATAACTATGGAAAAAATAATTATTGAAGACAATGGGTAATTTTTAATTTGATTAGCTTAATTTTTATATTATAAATAACAGTAAGTCTCAAAATTAAAAAAAATGTTATTTAGAATATAAAATTAAAATTATGTAAAATATATAAATTAAATAAATATATATAATCAACTTCAATTAAAAATGACTTCAAAAATGATAAATAGATAAGAAAATACTAAAATTCATTTTGGTTTAATTATTATCGATAGTGCTCTTAATTTTTTTATTGAGTTAATATCATTAATAGGCCTAGCTTAACCATTACTTTTTGTCTTTCAAAATTAATTCATCGGTGATTTCCGTGTTTTTTGCTTTAAAATTTTGGCCTTTTTTTCATTGCGGAACAGCGACAGTGGCTCCTTCTTTCTTCTCTTCTTTCTCCACTAGTGTTCCTCTGCAGATTAATCTGCTACCATTATTACTATTATTATTATCTTGAGAAGCTCAGTCTCGGAGACTTATCGTTAACTTCGAAGCTAGCGTATCCACATTGCTCTATTTTGCAGGTTTCTGGTTTTTCTGCTTTGTCTAATTAGAGATTCGTGTGTTAATATAAATTAAAATAATCACTTATTGTATGTGTTATTTTTTAATAAGTTAAATATTAAAATATTTGTAATAGTTGATATATATATATATATATATATATATATGTTAAGTGTAATATATTTTAAGAAATTTTTTTTTTTCATTTTATATTTATGTCGGTTTGGATTCATGATTTGCTTAACCTTATCACTTGCATTATATATTAACCTTATCACTTTTTTTTTCCAACTGTGCAATAGTAATTAAAAGTCCTTAATTACTTACAGACAAAGGTAACTCCATATGCATATGGTCTGGATTTCTTGGTGCTATTGCTAATAAAGACTTTTGAATTTGTTAAAAAAAAATGAAGATATTTAATTGATTAAGTAATTTGGTAACTCCGTGTCATTGTCTTCCCTCTTCAATTTTTTTCTGCTCCTCTTAAAATTTGGTTTAAAAAAGACATATTTTTATTGTTGTTTATTATCTCTCATTGTTTCTTATTTATCTATTGCTTTTTTTGTTGCTTTCTAATTTTTTCTTTTTGTTACTTCAATTTTTTTGTATTGTTGCTATTTATTGCTTATATTTTTCAGTACTTTTGTTTTTTTAGTATTGTTGCTTCTTTTTTTATATTAGAAATACACTATAAAAATTGTAAACATATTACATATTGATAATCAAATAAGTTTAAGATAATTTTTTTGAATTTTTTTTTAAAAAATATTTTAATAAACAAATTAAAGTAAATAAAATAAAATTCTTATTTTTTAAGAATATAAAATAGAAAAATTTTATTTATTATTTATTGTTACAATAGCTGAAGATATTTATTGGTTGTTTTTATAACAATTGAATATATTTAGTTAATAATCATTCATTTGGGAAAAAAAAAATTTGAAGAGAAAAAATATTGAGAAAAAAAAAAAGATGATGATAGTACCTTAAAAATAAAAAAAATGTTGAGAAAAAAATAAAATATTGAGAGTACCTTAAAAATAGAAAAAATATTGAGCATAAAAGAAATTGAGAAAAAAAAAATGAAGACAATAAAAAAAATTTAGCAGAAAAAACATTCAGGAAAAAAAATAGTAGAAAAAAATAATATTGACAAATTAAGAAAATAGTACCTCAAAAAAGTTTTGAAAAGAAAATAATATTAAGCAAAAAAATAAAATTGAGAAAAAAAATACCTTAAAAAATAGAAAAAAGTGTATAACAAAAAAGTATTGAGAAAAAAAGATGGATACCATAGAGAAAAAAATAATACCCTAAAAATAGGAGAGGAAATAAAAGTAATTTATATTTGAAAAAAAATTAGGAAAGTTAATTTTAAAAAATGAAAAATTAATTTTTAAAAATATTTAATTAATGTGACTTTTAATAATATTTTTAGTTTTTTGTTTATTTTTAAAAATTCCCTTTTTTATTCCACACTCATGATTAACACTAAAAATATTTTAAATACAAAATCTATTGATTTTTATCAATCTCAGAACATTTTATAATAAAAAATGGGAAATTTACGGATTTCACGTGACCAAAATTTTTCATGTTTATGCTTTTTTTTTTATGCCTAACCTTTTTGCTTTTTTATTTTTTCTTGTTCTTATTCTTGTTATTATTACTGTATAACCATTTTGTTTTGATGTTATTATTCATTATTTTATTTTTTATTTTTTTTGTTCTTTGTTGTTCTTTTTTATTTTTATTTTTGTTTACTTTTTTCTTAATATTTTTATTTGTACAACTTTTTTTGGTTTTTTTATTTTTTTATTTTGCTTTAACTTTATGTTTTATGAGTTTGTTTTGCATTGGTTATTTTTAATTGTTTCTATGATTTTTGTAAAACAACCATAAAAATAACTATGAAAATAACTAAAAAGAGCCAAAAAAAAATCAGTACAAAATAAGCTCATAAAATTATAAAAAAACTTTAAAAAAAAAACAACAATTAAAACAGCCAGAAAAAAATTACCAAAACAACCAAAAGAACAACTGACAAAACAACCAAAAAACCAGTACAAAACAACTTTTAAAAACTGAAAAATAAATAAACCAAAACAATAAAAAAAACAACCGTTAAAACAACCAGAAAAATAATTAAAAAAATAATAATCAAAACAACCATAAAAACAATCATGAAAATAACAAGAAAAACCACTATAAAAGAAGTTTATAAAATTGAAAAAAGCCAAAACAACCTCCAAAACAATTATAAAAATAACTAAAAAAACCACTACAAAACAACCTCAAAAAACTAAAAAATGAAACAATAACAAAAAGCACAAAAATAACCAAAACAATCAGAAAAACAAATATCAAAACAACCATAAAAATAATCATGAAAATAATAAGAAAGCCATTACAAAATAAGTTTAAAAAACTGGAAAAAAAAATCAATAAAAACAACCGTTAAAAAAAAACACATACTCATATCAATCCATATAAATCAAAACATAACGTACACACTCATATTAATCTAAATAAATTAAAACAGACATATTTCAATATTCAAATTTTAACGCCTAAAATAATTATAAAATTCAAGTCTTTAGTTATCAAATTTTTTTAAAAAAAATCATAATACAATATATATATGAAAAAAATTTCCGTATTTTATATATTTATGAAAGGATCTCTAAAAAAATAAATTTATCCAATATAACATGAACAAAATAGGACTGTAAATGCTATTGCCAGGGCCCGATTGTTTAGGCCAAAATAAACTAACGAATGGAAATTGAAATTAACTCATTTCCATTGTTAGTATTTATTATGAAATAAAGTTCCACCATGAATGAGAATTCATTATCCCATGAATGGAAATGGCCTGTTCTTACCTACCGCTTGAGTAATAAAGTTTGATTCTCTTGTAATGAAGTCAAAATCACCAAAATTAAATATTTCTGTCAAAATGTTTGAACAAAAAATATTTATTAATAAATAAATAATTTTTATAATAATTTTTTAAAAATTATAATAATATTATAATAAATAAATAAATAATTTTTAAAAATATTTTAACTATTTATTTAATTTTAATAAATAAAAAATAATTTTAATGTTATTTTTTTATATAAAAACAAATTATAAAAATATTTTAAATAATAAATGATTTTAATTTCTATATTCATTACATAATGATTTCGATTTGGGAATATGGAACAAACGTCTTTAATTTAATGAAAAATGTTGCCATCAGATAATAACGTTGACAACCCAAAGATGTTGCCATCGTAAAGTGGTGCCAAAGGATATTGAAATGACATCAAATAATATTATTATTTTGGCAGCACCATCAGTATCATTATTATTTGGAATAACCAATATATATATATATATATACACTTATTATATTATTTTATTTTTAATATTTAAAAAAATATTTATTTATTTATAATATTTATAAAATTGTATTAATATTTTATTTTTTAAAAAAATTAATAAATATTAACGATTATAAATATTAAGAATGAATAATTAATTTTTTAAATATTAAAAATAAAATAATATAATAAATCAAAATACAAAAACATACAATAATTATCCTTTATTATTTCATACCAAAATAATATAACAACAATAATTCATCTTACATACATTGCATCATTTATAACATTAAAAATTGAAATAAAAATGAATAAGTAATTCATGTTTTTAGCGTTTTAATATTAGAGACTTATAATTTTTTTCATAACACTTAGTATTTTATAGTTTCAATTTACACGAATTGCTGTTATATATTAATTAAAAATATAATTTATGAATTTGAAAAAAATATTACACTTAAAAAATTTTGAAAATAAAAAATCACGTTGAATAACTAATAACATAAATTAAGAATATATTAATTTAATCCTTTAAATTAGTATACTTCGGTCACAAATATTTAACCAGTGCATTATGAAGTATAGTGCGAGTATTTTTTATTCTTAATTTACCTATATTGAGTGAAAAAAATTATAGAATCAAATATTAAACAAGACTTTCGTTTTCTTTCATTTAACAAAGTTAAATTTGTAGTCACTATAGTACTATTAAATTTTTAAGTTTTAAACCAATTTATTATATTATTAACTTAAATATTATTTTATCTTTTATAATTTTTAACGATTTTGCATCTGTATTTCATTGTATGTATTGTTAGTTTAAATCAATAAAATTATTTTTCTTTTCAAAAAAAGAAAAAATTAGGTAAAGTTGCATTTTTGCCCCTAATATTTTTTAGTGGGACTCAGATAAGTTTTCTTTTCTCTTTTTTGAACATTTAAACACAAAATTTTCCAAAATGAACTATTTAATCCCTCATTTTAACAGGAAATCTCAAATAACCGTTACTATTGTTGATGTGGTTAACCAAAAGCACTATTATACAAACAATCTTCTTTTTTATTATTTTATTTTTGAAGAAATTGGGCCCCTTCTCCGAGTTTTTTTTTCCTCCCTAAAGCAAAGTGTGAAGGGGTGAACGCCTGATTGTAGTGTTGGTCACAGGACCATTAAAGCGAACACTTTTGGGGTTGAGGCTAATGTGTGAGGTGAGTAGATATATATAGAAACGTTAAATATTGGGCAAAATAGTTATAAAATACTAAAGATAATCATCGAACCTATGGAGTTAAGCACTAAGCAGGATATATTTAACCAATACAACTTGGAGTTTTTGTTTTAATTTATTACTTCCAATATTAGAATTCAGAAGGGACTACCCTAGTTAACAGCATAAAAAAAAAAGTGATAAATCCTAATACATATATAATTGAGGTCCATACCATTGAGTTTATGTTAATCAAATATCTTGACTTAATATTCAGTATAATTATATCTAACTAAAACAGTTTTAAACTTTCTACTAAAATATGAAAGCATTATGAATAGGAATTAATGATAAGAATCTTATAAATAAATAAATAATATAATGGAAATAATAATAAATGATACAAAATAAATAGAAAATGCATAAAAAATAGATTAAAGTTTAATACAATAAACTTACTAAAGAACTAATTTGAAGATTGAGATTTTTTTGGAACCTCTTTTGTTATTAGAATAAAGTTTAGATAGAAAACCTAGAATCGTATTATGCATTTACTAATTTTAATTTAGGAATCGACTTGACCACAACTATAGGGGATAGGCTGAGCCCATCCAATTAAATTCTTGTAGTTATAATTACATGTGAGTGGTTAAATATATAACAAGAATTTTGAATTAGGTTTTATGTATATACGTATATTTATATTTAGTGTTTTTTTCTATTATATATACATTAAAGTTTCCCTATAAATAATTTTTTATGAATGTCCATTTACTACTATTATTAATTAAATTGCTTAGCTTATATAATAAAATCGGAAACAAATTGTTATATGTTTATTATTGTCATAGTCAAAACGAATTATAATAGCAGAGTATTTAATTTATATTTTGAATTTAGTGAATAATTTTAGTGAGTATTTTTTTGAGCCCAAATTCAAAACTTTTGCTAGTCCATAAACAATTATAAATCTAGTCCACAGGTAACCTGGAAGAAAAAGGAAAGAGAAGCTTTTGGAATTTTCTAGTGCATTGAAGAAGTGGAAGTCTTTTCAGTATAATTTCCATGCTAAGGAGTCTAAGGAACTAAAGCATTAATGAAGTGGAAATCTACGGAATTTCTTAGAGAAGTAGCCTGTAAGCAACATTGTTTATAAAAGCAAGGAATAAACAAAGCAAAAAGATCATCAACAACACAACACAAACAATAACCAAACATCAACACTAATTATCAATCAATCACCAATCATTGTCGATTATTATCAACCAAAAACAATAAAATACAACTTTTAGTTTTCAGAGTTCAACTAGCTTTATTTTACTTTTCTGTCATCTTATTTTATTTTTCTTCAGCTTGTAATAAAATCTTGTTGATTTGAAATTTCATTTTACTTACTTTTGCAACACACTTTAATCAAAATTCACAAAAATCTCATTGGAATCTAAACAAATTGTGGTAAAGGCATTTGAGAATTCATAATTGTTTGAAAAGTTAGGTTTTACTTGAGGAAATATTCCTATGACATGCTTGTGTGTTAAACCTAGTTCGCAAAAAAAAAAAAAAAATACCACCAACAATCTTTTGGCATGCTCGATAGGACTAAAATTGGAGCAATAATCCTTTGGCATGCCTGGTAGGACCCATTCCAACAAGATGAACAACTTAAGAAAGTGAAAAAGAAATTTGTAAAGTTAGTTATTAGACCAACATTTCGCTTGTAAAATGGTTTATAAAAATAAATTAATGAAGGCTCAATGTCTCAAGATCACTTTTGGACTAATGCACTTCTTGGCTCTATATGCCAAACTTTAGAAATTATTAATACTAATGCTATGAGTGAAGACTTAAATGCTTAGACTATTTTTACAAAAGAGATGAAACAAATGCAAAATTCAATATCATAAATGAACAATGCTTTTCAAAGCTCTATAAAGTTGATAATCTCTCAACAGTACTGTTTAGAGAACTCTACAAGAAATCGTAAGTTCATTCGCCAAAATAAATAAATAATTCTTTAAATTAGGAAATGAGACTTCAAAATCAATAGTCCAGCATCAATGGGAACTTGAACATTCATCTACTAGACCAAAGTTTAATGGAATTCAGAATCATGATGATGACAATAGGATAAATCTAGGCTTGCAGCATGAGATTCATAATTGGAAGTTTCTCTAACAAGGAAAAAACTTAGGGGAAATATTTCTCATAAGGAACAAGTAATTCCTCAAGGTCAAACACTAATCCCCCAAGGACAAGAGCAAAGCACAAAGAGTAACATTTCACCTAAGGAAAAATCAATTTCTAAATGCTAAAGACTAGTTTCTTAGGGTTAAATGACGATTCATTAAGCCTATTTTCCTTCTTTTTAGCCCCTAAGGGTGGGAGTAAACTTGAATATATAAAAGGAGGCAATGATTGTTGAGGCGATCCCTTTTCACCAATGGCAATAATTAATTTAATTAATGTGGACATGGTCCAAAAAAAGATAATCAAGGAGAGGGAAGAGGTTTGAGACACACTTGGCCAACCCTTTAAAAAATATGACCAAAAAGAATCCATTGTTCCAACATATTAGGGAGGAAGATTTAAGGATGAAGGCACAAAGCATAATAAATTTCAACATCCTAGGTAAAGACCAAACAAATTCAAGAACTTAAAAAAAGACTATACCAAATGGCAGACACCTAGCAGAAGAGAGGAGGTTCTCAGTCCTAACTCTAAATGGTAGACACCCAACTAATGAAATAATTTAAGAAAAGATGCAAATGATTTGGTAAAATTAAAAATTTTCTAGAAAACAAGAAAATATAATGGTCCTAAGAAGCATAACTCAAAACAAGAGGAATTATGGAAATATAAGATGGAATTTGAAAAAAAATAAATGGCATATGACAAATAAGGAAGTTATGACATGCTTTCATAAGACAATGAAAATAAATTGGAGTAATTCCCCAAATTCTTAGGTAAGAGAAGCATCAAGAAAAAAGTAGGCTAAAATAAATTCACAAGCATTTAACATGGCCAAAAATGACAAATATGATGGTTGCCTAAGAAATATAGTTTGTTATAAAAGAACATATAGTTTATTATATGCTTCTAAACAGTTATAAAATAATTTCCACTGAGATTCCATTTCAATAGTTAATGTGATAAGGGGGACACAAGAACAGAAAAAAAAAACAGAACAAAAAACAAATACAATTATGGAAGAGGTCAAAATAGCCATGTTTTAGAAGAATAACTCAGGAATTAATTGACCTTTAGATATAGACAAACCCAAATAAACACAACATTAGGAAGTATTATCAACATTTGTAAAAATGATGAAAGGCTTCAAATATGCATCATTACTTGAATTTTTTTTGTTTCCCTTTCCAGTCATGATACTTTTATTAGATCTTCAAAGTTGTTGAGTGTAAATAATCTTTAAAATGGCTCATTTGATTATTATCTAAAGAACCAAGGGCAGCCAGATCAAGTAAAACTTTCTAATAATCACTTCTCTTAGGCAATTGTCAATGCCATAAGGAATAAGACAGATAGGGTAGCTTGAATCAAAGATGTTACAAGAGTGGATTTTCGTATGGTAGCAAGAGGCCCTACAATGCACAAGCAATCATGATTTAACACTACCAAAAATATATGTTCTAAAAAACTAAATGAACCATAAAATGAAAACTACAATTTTATTTTACCTAAGTACAACCTATGCTAATTACAAGCTTTATTCAAGTTTGTCTTCTAAAATATTGACCTTGCATGTTTTCCCAGGACGTAGACAGAGGTACATGGAGTCTTGAATGATCATAAGGATTTATTCTCTTATTATTCTTCAATTGCTTGCCAACAATCTACAAGTATAGCATAACATTAATATGCATTCTTGTTTAAAAGAATAAAAAGATAGTGCAATATACTTTTTAACTGATCTGGGTTCAAATGCATCTTTGCCATCTATTACTATAGAAGAAATGTGAGATATCTTTAACCACTCTTCAAATTTATTCTTCAAGCCTCTTATTTTTACTAGAGGACAAGCAATAATTAGTTTCAAAAGCAAGAGTGGTGGACTATTCCTTAGGAAGAAGGAGATAGCACGACAATATAAGTAAATGAGGTGTTTAAGAAAGAAAAGGTGTTGGAAGCCATCAAAGAGGTATTTTAAACTTAGGAGATTTTGAATGGACCAGTTTCATAAAAGAAGGTGGTATCTCAAGTAGGAAGGACACCACGTCTAGACGTCCACTTACAATATCAAATTATGCAAGATTGTTGAGTCTATCAAAACCCATTAGAATAATGGCTTATAATTTGTTATTGTAAGCGATACCATACTAGTTAAAAATAATTTTTTTTAAAAGGATAACACTCTAAAAAATAATTGTTGAAGAGATGTGATATTGTGGATGTTATCAAGAAGGCCTACCAAATTTTCACAATTTAACACCTCTAGTTTTTTCAAAGAGGTAGTGGGCGAACCTCTTAATAGGAAGGACATAAGATCATTACATTAATATATATGAATATTAAGGAGAATGGTGAGCTTGTATAGGTCTTTAGATAAATATTTAAGCTTACTATAACTAATCTTAAAAAGTTAAAGGGAAGAAGTGTTGTTAAAACTCTCAGCTATTGACTCTAACTTTGAACAATCTAAAATCTTTAGGAGTTTAAGACTAAGTGGTAACTAGCATTTGGATAATAAAGATGTAAGAGATGTACACTCTTTTATCTCAAGGAATTTAAAAGATAAAGATATTTGGCCTTTTCTAATGAAAATCAAAGAAAGACACCTTGAAATTATCAATACCTCGAGATTAAGCCCTTTTTGTTCTTCTTCACCCAACTCTACACTCTCCAAATTCTTATAAGCATTTATCTCTAGGTGTTTTAGAGATGAATAGAGTTGACCTCTTCCAATTAAGATCAAAGAAGGACACCTTGAAATTCTCAACTCTTTAAGATTAAACCTTCCTTGTTCTTCCTCACCTAGCTTATACTTTTCAAATTATTGCAAAAGTCTATCTCAAGGCTTCCTAGAGATGGAGAGAGCTAGCCTTTTCTAACTAAAATGAAAGAGTGACACCTTACAATTTCTAACACTTTAAGACAAACTGCATTAGGTAAAGGGGTTAGAGTATCACAATCTATAATTTGAATCCTTCTTAGATTGGAAGGAAATGAAACATCTTGAAAGGAAATAAGCTCTAGACTTTATGCTATACTTAGCTCTTCAAGAGTGTCAAAGATATAATCCCAATGTGGAAAGAATATACTAATTTGACAATTGATGAACTCTAAGTCTTCAACTTACACCATTACCCTCTCTTTATTCAGAAAGCAAACAGATTTCCATTGAATTTTAAACATTTTGACTTGTTTAACTGCTCCATGAGACCCTCTACAAGAAATGTGAATCCCCTAACATTTTCTAATTTCATAAAGTTCAAAGAGCCAAAGACCACAATATTTCTAAAATCCACTTCCTTCCATTTTTTGGTTATTCAAATTTGATATCATTAAGAGTCTGGGAAGAGATACCACCAATTCTTGACAATCCTTAATTGAAACCTTTTTCAAACTGGAAAGGTAGCTGGGTAATTTACTTAATAGTCGGGGACATCGTTAGATGGTAAGCCCTTGTGAAGGAGGGAATTTGAACTCACATGGTTTCCAATCTTCCCATGTACCTATATTCTTGAAGCATAGGGACTGAAGAATAGGAAAAGGTTTTGACCATCCCAATCCATAAAAGTAAATAGCAACC
Source organism: Mallotus nudiflorus (assembly GCA_947683625.1). NCBI lineage: Eukaryota > Viridiplantae > Streptophyta > Magnoliopsida > Malpighiales > Euphorbiaceae > Mallotus > Mallotus nudiflorus. The sequence continues at coordinate 403,046 of CANTUR010000592.1, read as the reverse complement.
ATTGTAACACTAGGCATCTTTTTAATATAAAGCTCTCGCAAAGATGGTAGCAACCTAAGTTTTGGTAAGGATGTGCATTTTTTGGAATCCTTAAACCTTATGACAACTAGATTAAGGTATGAAGGATCCCCCACCCAAAATGGAAAACTTGTCCCTCTATAATTTTATAACCACAATGATTCTAAATCAACATAGCCCTGTAAACCTTCAAACAACTCCCTATGAAAATTCTCATCTCTACCGTCATTATGTCCCCAATCTAAGGGTAAAAAGTTGGCCTCACTTCCATGCAAAACATTGGTTGCATTATCTAATCTTGAAATAAGAAATTCGCCTAAAAAAGAATTTAACTTCTTCATAGCTGTTAGACCCACTCTACCAAATATTCCCCACTATAAATTTGGGGAAACTTTTGAGGCTCACCAAATCCTTTACGCCTAATGGTAACTCATCTATCAAAGGAGTTTCTTTAATATCAAGATGGCATAAATTGATCAATTTTTCCATTCTTGATGGCAATGTTTTGAGCCTTCGATGGAATCTCAATAGAAGAGTCTACAGATTGCATAGTAAAGTTGGTAACTCAGGTAAACTTCTAATTTTAGTAAAGGAAGGTCAACATACCTTAAGTGCTTCAAATCACCAATTGGTTTTGGATGCTAAAAAATTATATAGCCCTTCATGCATAGCACTCTCAAACAAGGTAAATTTGGTAACAAATTAAATACATGACTTGTCAAGTGGAACACTTCATATTATGAAATTCCACTCAGTAATAGAGGCAAGAAAGTTCTCAAATTTGGTATGTTGTAATAGGGTTTCAATTTTTTCTTACTATCTTCATTAATAATACAGGAGGAATGATGAACTCTTTTTCTTACTAATTGCCCACCAGCTGGTACATCCCCCAACCTTAAACATGTCCCTTCAGCAACCATCTATGCTAGATCATGCATCATAAATTTTAGGGGAAAGTACAACTTTCTACCTTATGATTTGAGGTTTTGACATAGATGGGCCTATATTATTTTTTGTGACACTTTACTACCTTGAGTGTATATCCCGTTAACACATAAAGGAAAAAGCCAATAACACCATTAAACCTGTTGATGTGGCATGTTGATGTGGCTTCCAGTGTGCTAATATGGCTTCTAAATTATGGATTGTGTCAAAAAAAAAACTCTAATCAAATCTCATTAATCCCTAATTTATAGACATTAAATCTCATTAATCCCTAAATAACAAACTCTAATTAAATTTGACAAAAAAAAAACTCTAATCAAATTAAAATCTTCTAAGGTGGGGAGGAGGAGAGGTTTATGAGAAAATCTTCAACTAAAATGAATTTTTTTTATTCTTTTATTTTAGTTTAACTCCTTAAAACTTCATCCTCTTCTCATCCATACCCTTTTCTTCACACATTCATCTGCATACACCCAACCACCATCACTACTACAGACCAACACCACCATCAATACATTACCACAAATCAACACCAATACTATCACCACACTGCCATAAATCAACACTACTACCACCACCACTCTGCCATAAAATTTCTTTAGATTCATCAACAACAAATCAACACCAATACCATAAATCAATAATAAATTTTCTCCTATAATTTCATTCAAACTTTCGGTCTATTACAGACCCAAATTTTCTAAGTCTTTTTTATCATAAGCTTCCCATTAACATAAACAATTTGAGCATCAAGAACATTATCAATAGCCAACCTAAATTCCATTAACATATTACCATACCCAAATTTCCTCACCACCATCACCCCATGACCATAGCACTGGACCTAACCCAAGCAGACTCAGTTTAAGAATAAAAAAAGGAACATCTGAGACATAAGAAATCCCCTTATAGTAACAAATCAAAAAATTTCCTTAACATTTTATTCAAATCAATAAATCAAAATTTATTTATATTTATTCAAATTAACAAATCAATATGACTACCACCATTTGCCACCGAGAGAACACCTTGCAATTTCGTAGAGGATTCGAAATAGTAGTGATGATGGTGGTCATTGGCATCAAGGAAACTGCTTTTGTAAAGTGGTGATCAACACCACTGTCTTTGTCCTTATCTTGATCTCTATATCTATTTAGTTTCTTTGTCACGGTGGTTGAAAGTGAAGGAGTTATGGTCGTTGTCATGCTTCTCTATGTCTCGATCACAGATGTTGGGTGAAGGTAGTGGTGGTGGCGAAAAAGAAGTGCAGACGATGGTGATGGTGAAGGAATGGTGATGGTGAATTTTCTAGGTTTTTATTTTATTTATTTATGAATTAGGGATTAATGAAATTTGATTAGAGTTTTTTTTTACATAATCCCTATACTGGAAGCCACATCAACACACTAGAAGCCACATCAGCACGCCATATCAGCAGGTTTAATGGTGTTACTGGCTTCTTCCTTTATATGTTAATAGACACACACTCAAGGTAGTAAAGTGTCATAAAAAATAACACAAGCCTATCTATGTCAAAATCTCAAACCATAAGGTAGAAAATTGTACTTTCCTCTAAATTTTAATCCATTACTACCACCACTTGTTGCTTGAAAGAATGATCTCGATGTTAAATCGTGGAAGTACTCACGACCCATAGATTTTATATACTTCCCATCCTCCATTTGGTGAATCAAACCTTTTGCTATACACAAAAGGAATGGCTCAATTTCCTCAAATTGATAATTCTTAGGGAATATTGCATAAGTATGAAAACACCTTTTCAAATGCAAAGGTAGATGATTGTAACTGAACCCTAGAACATGAAATATGTTACTATTGTCAAAGCTCCTTATTGATGTTTAATGTATCTTCTTATTTATCTTATGATTTTGAGCGTAGAAGACCTCCTAAAGTCTATGCAGCCAGAGGCAAGCCAATATACATTCTTGCTATCTTTATGTGAATATTTTTAAGATGTTATTTTGTTCTAATGCTTCCACTTTTAAAAATACATGGCTCATAAACAGGCTCCAACAATCATCATCAGAAAGGTTTTTTAAAGTGGGAAACTTAATTGCTCTTATGTTTTTTACAACAACTTCATTGAGTGATGTCATAATTATTTTACATCCTGAAGCTCCATCCATAAATAGGACCCATAAAGCACTCTAATCTTTATAGTATTCACTCTAAACATCAACTAAAATAATGATGAACTTTTTCCTAGCTAATTCCTTGCACAAATCAAGTTGAACTTGATTATGTTCCTTTTAACTCATAAGGTCATGAAGTAATTAACTCAAGAATTGTTTTTGTAATCTTTACAATATTATATTCATCAGATACACACACCTAAGATTTAGCATGAAAATTCTGCTACACTAATGAATCATTATAAATGAGTTGAGCAAGTATTATTTTACTAAACCCACCCATCCTAACAATAGGAAGCATACCAACTTTTTCAGCAGCCACATCCTCCCTCGAAATCAGGTCAAGAATCTTTAATTTATCTCATCTCAATCATATATTTGAGGTTCATCATGCAAACATGTACTTGGTAGTCATTGTCATGTGTAGACGGTGAGGTTTAACGCATGCCCAAGTTTTTGTCAACCACGACACTGTTTGAGTTCATAACTCTAGGGAACACACTAACTGCTATCACATAAATAAGGCGTGGAGATGAAGAGTCACCACCCAAGGTAATAACTGGGATAATGTATGAGTGGTGGTAACTCGATTATCTAAAAGAGAGTTAGCACCACACTGAGAAGATTCTGGGTATGAAATACTAATTTCTTTTATTCTCATGTTCTTTAAAATTACCTTTATTAATTACTATTTTATTTTCTATTTACATGCAATTCATATTAAGCCCTTATGTTACAATTAACTCCAAGGCAACTAATTTTATAAAAAACACATAAACAATGCATTCATTCAAAGCAAACAATCCATCTATAAATTAGTATAATATACATTAATTTTATTTAGATTGGCTAAATCTATATATTTTAATTTTCAAATGAGCCTAAAAGCTATTGGGCCTAATTTTTATTTAATTTTAATTTAAATGAGTCTAAGTCTATTTATTTTAATTCTAAAAAAAAAAGAATCTAAGTCTACAAATTATGAAGTATTTAAATTAGTGGGTCTAATTATACATGTTTTAATTCTAAAGTAAGTCAAACTCTACAATTTATAGAAAAAGCTTTAAATTAGTAAGTTATGTCTAATTAATTTTAATTAACCTAAGTGGGCATATATCTAAATTAACTAAGTGGGTTTAAATTATTTCTAATTTAAATTTAATTAATTATGAATTTAAAATGTATTTTAATTAATTAAACTAATAACCGATTAAATTAGTTGGGCTAGTTAACAAGATGGCCTAAAGGTAAGTTAACTAAACCTAAATTAATTAATTAATGGGGTTTCTGGGCCTAAAGGTAAGTTAACTAAACCTAAATTAATTAATTAATGGGGTTTCTACAAAAATGGCCAAAAAAAGTGTCAACAACATCAAATATCCTATTTTTTTTAAATATTATATGTATGTCCTATATTTTAAAATATTTCACGCATGTTCTGTTCCTTTCATCTTTTTTTTTTGTTCAGCATTTTTTTTTTCATTGCGTGTTCTTCTTCCTTGTATTCTTTTTTAGTAGTTATTGCAAAGATAGGTTTGAATGCAAGCATAATTTTATATACTAGAAGAACAGGCCTTTTTATGGTTTTGGCCTCGGCTTTGCTAGTTATATTGATGGAGTAAGGTTTTCAAGGCCGAAGAAGATGAAAGAGTGCATAAATTATATGCATAATTTAGTGAACGAGACAGGGGATTGCAGTGCGAATAGTCCTGTTGATGCCAAGGACTTGGCCATTGATGTGGTGATTCTCTCACTTAGAACTACAAGAGGCCTTGATTTAAGATCTTTTTCAGATACATTTGGTTTCTCACTTGTTTATTCACTCTGCAGGGTAATTTAAACATTGTCCATCATGATGAAATTCTGTTGTTAGGAAATTCTGTTGTTACGATATTCTCACTTATAACGCAAATTTACACGCTTTTATTCAATGAAGCCATCATGACGACATTCTGTCGTTAGGAAATTTTTTTATTTCAATGTATTTTTTCTTATTTTTAATATGAAAAGTATTATATTTCTTTTCACATTTCGAATAAATTTGCTAAATTCTGTATTTGTTTTTATAAATTTTGAATTGATTACTTATCATATCATAAATTTTATTTTTATACTTTCTAATAATTTGATTTGGATAAATGTACCAAAGAATTTTTAGCCACTAAAATGCAAAGTTGTAGTTCTAATTGATTGATATTCACTTAATCTAAGTCAATGTGTAAATCATAGAATTGATGAAAAATATTATCAAGATTTTGTAATAATGAAAGTGGTGAAAAAACTTTGTCAATGTTTGACACACTTTGCCAGCTCATTGTACAATAATGATTGACGAAAACTTAGAGGGTGAATTTATAGGGACATGCAATGCAGTTGGAGAGTTGGACCTGTGATGCACAACTCCCAAATCTACAGATATAATAATTGGAGATTCATATTTTTTCTCTATTAATTGCATAATTAAAACGCTATTTTTTAAATATTATTCATATATATTATAATTAAAATAATATATTATCTAAATATTATAAATATTTGATATTCAAAATAGTAGTTAAAATTCAAAATAATATCTAAAAATTAAAAATAGTATTTCAAATTTATAAATACAATATATTATCTAAATATTATATGTATGTGAAATTTTAAAATCATATCCGATCCTAAAAATAATATATTATCTGAATATATATTATGTAAATATTTTTCTCTAACTAAAAGTATATATCATGAACATTATTCATATCTAAAACTCAAAATAGTATCTAAAACTTAAAATAATATCTAAAACTTAAAGCAGTATCTAAAAATTTAAAACAATATCTCAAACTCATAAAATAAAGTATGCTAGCTGAATATTAAATGTATGTGAAGATTCAAAATCGTATCCAATACTAAAATAGTATTATAGACACCTAGTTCGATCAACCAGTGATAGGGGGTGAACTGTGGATGCTCAGCTTGATCAGCTTGTAACATAGCTTAATGATGAGAAATGTAAAATTTGAATATAAGAGGGAAACCCGAAATCTTTTCAAAAATGAGCCCAAGGGTTCGAAACCCTTAAATCTAAGCCCAAAGCCCTTACAAGGTAAGCCCAGGCTGCCCTAGCCCATTAGGCCCAATGTAGGCTAGGCCAGAGAGGAGACGCCTTTGTGTAGAGGCGATCGCCTCTATGGTAGCAAGTGAAGAGGTGATCGACTCATCGTAGAGGCACTTCCTCTGTAGCAACCACTTGCTTTTGTATTAAATATAGAGGTGACCATGGCAACTAAATTTGGTGGGCCACCTTAACTGCAACTTAGTCTCTGGAATGGAAAAGAAAATTTTTAGGAAGAGAAAAATGCTAAAAAAAATGCAATGATGAAAGAGGGTAGTAGGGGAATAGCCTAGGGAGGTGATAAAGAAAACAAAAAAAAAGAAGAGAGAAGGGGCATGAGCCAAAGGAGGCAACAATTATAAAAAAAAAAGGTGAGTTTTCAAGAGAGGGAGGCTCTAAAAAAACCGAGCAAGGAGGTTCCAAAAGGGGAAGAGGGAAGCTTGAGGATTCATTTTTAAGAAGGAGGAGGTAGAAATCTTGTAATCAAGTAAAGATCAAGATCCATATTCATCTCTAAATTCCAACCATTTTTGAAAAAAAAATTCTTGTTTTGGTAATGATTCTTACTTCTTTTAAACATTAAAGGTTTAGTGTTATTGAACTCTTTACTTACTTGTTTAGTTACTTGCTTTTTGTGTTTGTCATCTTTGTCATGCCATGCTCCTAACATGATTAACTGAAGTTTTGAGCATAGTTATAAGTCTTGTTCATTTACATTACTTGTTACTGGCTTGGAAACAAAGTTTACTACCTTTTAAGAGTCGTCTGCGATTATTAATTAGGCGATCGTTATGCCAAAAGGCGTAGCCTCTTTGCCATGAGGCAATCGCTTCATAATAGAGGCGATTGCCTCATAGCAGAGGTGATCGCCACTCTGACAGGGTCTTATGTGACCTTATTTTATTTTTTTGTAAACTGCGTAGGATTTCTATGAATGTACTGGTCTTAGCATCCTCAAGTTTATTTTGTATGATCATCCCACCATGTTATTCAAATAAAGTTTAGTATTTACCTTTTTATCATTTATTTCTTTTATTTTACTGAATTGATTCATGAGCTAATCTTTTGATTTTTATGTAGGATCTTTATGTGTTTTTTTTAGAGCTAACATTTTGTCTATTGAAGGGATTTTACAGGTATTTTTGATAATCAAATATTAATCCCATTAATTAGTTCTTAAGAGGTCTTACTTAATCCAAGTAGTTTATTTTCCATTTATTATACTTTCATTCAAGAACATCATTGTAATCTCCCCATTTGATGCAAATATATAGTTGTAAATTATTATTGTTTGCTTTGTTTATAGTGGATATTAAAACCAAATATAGAAAAGAAATTAATGTTCAAACTTGGACTTAATTATAAAATGTGATAATTGTTCGAAGAAAATTACAATTTGTATGGTAATAAAGAAATAATTAAATAATTAAAGGTAATTAAACTCAAAACACAAATAGAGGCCAACCATAAGGTTGGGTGGACATTCCAAAAGCCTATACCTAGTTTTCGAACCTGACCTCTAATAACGGCTCTTAGGAACCTCCGTGGGATCCAGTTGCTATATAGTGTGTCCCACTTTCATCCGGGTGGGGACTCCTTCTCATAGTAGCTTTATGACCTATTTTGAATTTCCTAATGGGCCTCGAGCTCACACAGTGCAGTAGTTGCTAAACACTTAGGTGCATGCTGAACCATTATGCCTATAGTGGTGACTCCATTAGGGATAGAGAAATTGTTCCAGTGTTTTATGTTTTATCATTTTTAATTATTTTCTTATTTTCTTTTTGCATTTTTTGCATTCAGTACACTTTTTGCATTTTTTGCATTTAGTACACTTTTTGCACACACTAAGCACTCTAGTCCCAGTTAACCTGATAATTATCATTATTTTGCTACTTACATTTTACTCAAACCTAGTGGTGAAATATTTGATTATTGTCACTCACGACATGTAATTATCCACGTCGTATGGACTCTTGAGTGGGGAGATGTATATGGATGTATATCATTGTGGGAGCCAAAGCCTTTTTCACCCAAGACTTAGCTCATATAGTGACCTAGCAACTTCCTTTAGGATTTTCCAATTACATGTGTTTTATGCTCTTTAAGGGATCCTTAAAATAAGACTCAAGCCCGTTATAAATGGACCTTGTCAAGATGGGCCTTTTACGCCTATTCTTAGCCCATTTTAAAATAAGAGTTATTAAAATGGGCCTTTCATACCCATTTTGGCCCATTGAAATGGATATTGACAAGGTAAGGCCTTGATGTCATTCTTGGCCCATTGAAGGTGGACTTTGGATTTATTTAGAGGATATGTTACTTATTTACCCCATTTTGAGAGTTATCTTGCATACGTCAATTTTATTATCCCTTGTTGATAATTAAGACCCAGACCAAAAATCCTAGGACAAGATACTCACCATTGAACATATGTGTGGGAGAAATAAGGCTGGAGGCCATCAGTTTTTTAAAGCTTAGTATTTTGTCTCTATGTTATGTATATATTAAGTATGCTTTTTTATTTTCTTACTTTCTTTGAATAATAAAATGAACTTTCATAGTCATGCATAATTCTAACATGTGGTCCTGCAGCAATATGGATCCTTCGAGCTCATCTGAGTGGGTCTAATATGGTTAAGGACACTTAGTTAAAAATTCAAAGATAGGAATGGTAGGAGGTTTTCTTCCTTAAAGCACAGTCAAAAGAGGAAATATTCGTAAAGACCCAATATATGATGAGAGAGATAACTAAGCTAACTAGGGAAAATTAGTGATCTTGATGTTGAAATCCCAGTGAGAGAAAAGGAAGGAGACAATGTGACAATATTGGCTGATCCACTAAACTGCAAGAATATAAATCCGACTAAGAACGTGGAGTAGTTTGAATGGGCCAAGAATATAACCAAAACCATGACTCAAATGTAGATGATGATAAAGGAGAAGGGCATGGATGCTCTACTGGAGTATACTAATTTGAATCTAGATGGGGAGGATGATATGTTACCTTGGAAATTCAAATTCCCTAATATAACAAAGTATTATGGAACCGAGGACACTAATTTTCACCTAAAGCAATACATGACTTATATGAAAGCCACAGAATTGACTAAAGCTTAAATAATCAAATAGTTCCCTATGTTATTGGAGGGTGTGCCAATTAGTTGGTATTATGCTTTCGAACCACACATCTAGTCTGATTTGAAAAAACTATGTACAACATTCATGAAGTAGTATGGCCTTAATATTTAGTTGGAAGTATCTTTAAGGGATCTTCAGAATACTAAGCAAAGGTTTAATGAATCTTTCACTGATTATCTGACTCGTTGGAGGGGGAAGCTATCTCAAATAAGGCATAGGCCTGCCAAGTTAGACCAACTAATACTAGCAATAGAGGGGTGTGTTCCGGCACTATCTAAAAATATGAGGGATTTAGGAATTCAAAACTTCAAAGAATTATATAGATTTAGGGTCCATAATGAGTCAAATTTGGCTAAGAAAAAGGTTATTTAGGGGGAGTTCTAGGGATAAAGAAGGAGTCGGCTCAAGCAGTAATGTGCAAATCAATACCATCAGGCAACTAAGCAGTAGTTTGTAGAGTAATGCTATTAGGCAACCTCAAAGATTCTCAAATTTAGGGCGGCCTTTATCCAAAGTCCTCAAGAAGTTGATTGAAAAGAACCTATTTTGACCTTTACCTTTATAGCAACATTTGTTAAGTGCCAACCCGAAGCTTTTTTGTAAATTCCACCATACCATTGGGCATGACACCAATAGTTATACGTGATTGAAATATGAAATCCAAGACCTGATCGATGCAAGTAAAATCATTGACCCCGAGACAAGAAAGCTAAACACTTAGAATAACCTCATGCCCAATTACCGAAATGTACCACTATCTAACCCACCCATTTTAATGATCAACATCAATCTAATATAAGAACAAGTCTTGAAATCTTTTATTGATATAGCCTCTAACTCACTAAAGCATGAACATAAACCAGAAGACCCAAACTAAAACAAATAATTCACAGATCTTACTATGCTTGTATTGGATATCTGAAGCACTAATGATGAAGATAAAGGGCAGTTTGATTTATAGGATGACGAGGAAAATAGATTAGGCCAGTCTATGAAAAAGGTCAAGGAGAAATGATAAGAAGTTGAGACTACTAAGCTTGAATCAGAGAAGATAAAAAAGTTAGAAGAAAGGAAAGAAGTAAAGAGAGATGAGGGAACCATCGCTAGTGTTTAAGAGCTACTTTTGCATTCTAGAGACCACTGTGAAGCACTAGGTCTGGCCTGGACCAGAAAAAATCTCCATGAGCTATACTCTCTAGCAAATGGTTAATTCATTGATGAAAACATCTCAAGGCACTATAATATTTTCTAATGATGATTTACCCTTAAAAGGGAGGGATCACCGCAAAGCCTTATTCATTAAGGCTGAAGTGAAGGGAAAGATAGCCTACTGTGTTATGGTAGATAATGGTTCTGCCATTAATGTGTGTCCGTTGAAGATTCTACCAAAGTTAGGGTTGACTATGGTAGACTTAAAACCTTCTAAGGTAGTCATCAAGGTCTATAATTATATGAAAAGGCCTATCGAAGGGACATTCAGAGCTTTGGTCAAGATAGACCTATTTAGACCTGGGCCGACCTACACGTAATTGATATTCCTATAACCTTTACTATTATGCTAGGAAGGCCATGGTTTCATCCTTTTGTTAGTGTGCCCTCTACTGTCCATTATAAATTCAAGTCTCCTCATGAAGGTAAGGTTATCATCATCTTTACTGAAACTGAAGCCGTTATCGCTACTTTGAAGCTAGCTCCCAAAGAAATCCCCATAAGTTCAAGTTTTGAAGATGAGATAGACGAGAGGGTTCTTAATATGATGCGCAACATGAAATTTATGCCTGGCATAGGATTGGGAAAGAACCAAAGCGGACCCTCATAATTTATGGAGCATAAGGTACCCATTCTGAAGCACAGGGTAGGATTTGAGGGGACTGATGGTTTTAAAGAAGAAATTAACATCTGGGATCAATTTGAAAAAAGAAGAGGAAGAGATTATTGTCAAGAGAAAGGCCTTGTGGGAAACTTTTATAAGGGAAGGCACTAGATATCCATACAATAGGGCTCTAGAACCTCTAGTGATGGTCAGAGAAGTGATCTTGGGATTTAAAATCTTTTCAGAGTTTGTGAATGGAATGAAGAAAGCTACTATTAAGGAAGTTCCTATGGAAGAGCTGGTACCAGCTGAGGAAGAGTCTAAGGAGAACATAGCCACTCCGGAGATGAAAGACATCGATGATCAAAATAAGAAGCTGGATTTCAAAGCCTATGTCCTCAATTCCATCAATGATGTCTTTTATGATGATTTTGATGTGTCTCTTGCTATTTTGTTTAAAATTAATGATTTGTTCTTTTTAAAAGTGAATGTAATAAAGTTTAAGTTTGCTTATTTATGTGATGTGTTTGCTAATAGTTATTTTATTTATGATAACCATTTCATGCATATGTTTGACATTAATTCCATGCAAACTGAATCATTTAATTTAGGCACAAATGATAACCTTAAAAAAATATTGCTTGCTTTTGATTTAACTCATAATGAGAGAGAAAAATGAAAAAAAATACTAATAAAAAGATAGAAAGTATTTGCTTGGGGCTATGAAGACATGCCTAAGATCGACAGGGAGATCTCCGAACATAGTATCCCTACATATTCTCACATCTCACCAATGAAATAAAAGAAGAGGAGGCTAAGGCCATAATGGGTTCTTTTAGTTAAAGAGGAGGTTAAGAAGCAATTAAAGGCAAAGTTCTTGGAGGTAGTGGAGGACACCTAATGGTTAGTAAACATAGTTCTAGTCCCCAAGAAAAATGGAAGGGTCAGAATGTGTGTGGACTAGTAATACCTGAATAGGGCTCGCCCAGAGGATGATTTCCCACTGCCATACATCAATATATTGGTTAATAGTATGGCTTCCAGTGCAATGTACTCTTTCATAGATGGGTTCGCAAGGTACAACCATATTATGATGGCAATAGTAGACAAGTTAAATACATTTTTCACTACTGAGTGGGGCATCTATTGTTATCTGGTGATGCCATTTGGATTAAAAAATGTAAAGGCTACTAATCATAGAATGGTGACCGTTCTATTGTATAATATGATCCATAAAGAGATAAAAGTGTATGTAGACAATATGATGGTGAAGTCTGAAACTAGAGAAGGGCACTTAAAGGCACTAGACAAGTTCCTAGTAAGGGCAAAAAAGTACAACCTTTGACTGAACCCAAAGAAGTGTGTTTTTAGGGGTAACATTTAGTAAACTACCGGGACACATTATCAATCAAAAAAGAATAGAAGTGAACTCTGATAAGGTTAAAGCAATCAGAGAAATGCCTGCACCAAAGAATGGAAAAGAGGTTAGAGGGTTTATGGGGCGTTTGCAGTATATTAGTAAGTTATAGCTAAGTTGACTACTATTTGTAAGCCAATCTTTAAGCTTCTAAAGAAGAATCAACTAGTGATATGGGATAATGAATGTTAACAGGCTTTTAAAACTATTAAGAACTATTTAATAAATCCTTCGATCCTACAGTCACTAAAGCTGGGTAAGCCCTTAATCCTATAACTGGCAATTGAGAAGGATGCAATAGGGGCAATGCTAGCTTAAGAAAATGAAGAGAAAATCAAACACACAGTGTATTACTTGAGTAAGAAGCTCCTACAATATGAAGCTAATTACAGTCTTGTAGAGAAAACTTGTCTGGCTATAATTTGGGCAGCGGAGAAGCTCCAACATTACTTCTAGTATTACAGGGTATAGGCAATTTCTAAACATGATCCCCTCATATGCCTTCAATAAAATCCCTCGCTCATGGGAAAGCTAGCCAAATGGTTAGTGCTACTCAATGAAATAGACATAGATTATATGGTGAAGAAAGTAGTAAAAAGGAGGGCGGTAGCAAAATTTTTGGCTCAAAATCTAGTAGTTGATGAACTAGAATAGGAATTGAAATTTATTGATGAACATTTGGAGGCCATAGAGGTACAAGGATGGAAAATGTACTTTGATAGAGTCATCAACAACAAAAGGGCTGGTATTAGTATAATCCTAATCACATTAGAAGCAGAAATGATCCCAACAGCAAAAAAAACTTGAATTCAAGGTAATAAATAATTAAGCAGAGTATGAGGATTGCATCTTCAGTTTGGAAGCACTACGTAGTGTGGCATCAGAGGATGTTACCGTGTATGGGGATTCTATGTTAGTGGTAAAATAAGCTTTTAATAAGTGGGAAGTAAAGGAAGATAGGTTGTATTTGTATTAGGATTATTTGGCTACTATTTCATTATCCTTTACTTAGTCCAAATTTATTCATCTATCGAGAGAAGAGAACTAGATAGCCAATGCTCTAGTTACTCTAGCTTCTATATGGGAAAGTGGGAAACAAACAAAGGTTAGGCCTCTAATATTAGTGAAGTCCCAAAACCCTTGCTATGAAGAAATAAGAGTAATGCCAGTGGATACCTTTAAGCGGCTTTGGTTTTATGACTTGTAGCGATACTTAAAAATGGGACAATTCCCCAAGGATGCTGACAAGAAAGATAGGATGTTCCTATGAATGCTATCTCAGTAGTTTATTAACTATAACAAGATATTGTACAAGAGAATACCGATCAAAGTTCACTTGAGATGTGTTGATGAAGATGAATCTCGAAAACTTATGGAAGCGATTCATGAAGGAGTGTGTGGGCCACATAGGAATAGGACAGTCCTAGCAAAAAAAGCTTGTCAAGGTTATTTCTGGATTACCATGGAAACATATTATGTTAAGTTTATAAAGAGGTGCCATAACTACTAAGCTCATATCGAGGTTTATTGAGAAAAATATAATCTTGCATCACATTATTACTGATAATGGTGTTCAATTTTAGGTAGAGATAGTTGCACTATTAAGAGACTACAAAATTGAACATCACATATCGTCTCTGTATAGGCCATAAGCAATTGGGGCAGTTCAAGCTATAAATAAGAATGTAAAGAAGATCCTAGATAAGATGATGGAGAATTATTGAGATTGGGTGGATTATTTATAGTTTGCATTATGGGTGTAATGAACTATTGGTAAAACTTCAACAGGGGTCACTTCGTATTCCTTAGTGTATGGATACGAAGCCATGTTGCCAATATAGAAGGCCCATTTATGGTGAAAAAGTTATTCTCCAATGGTGCTACTATCCTATCTAACATCAAAGGGAATGAATTTTAAGAGCCTATTAACTTGGACAAGATAAAAAAGTACTTTCTATAAAAGTCTTGCTTGGGAGAAAACCTTGAAAAGAGGCAATCTAAGCAAAAGTCAGAGATAAAAATTGTAAAAATTTAAAAGGTCCTACTGGATTGAAAACCTTGAAAGAGATGGTCTAGAAAAAAGTTAAGGAAAGTTTAAAAGGAGAGAGAGAGAGAGAGATAAAAATGGTTAGTTGGAAAGCATGCAAAGAAAGCCAACTAATGACATGAGATATATCAGAAGCAAAATGTATATGCAACTTGTACTTAAATTAAATGAAATAGATTGCTTTAATTACTATTAAACATTATGTTAAGTGTCTATTACGATTTGTTTGGCTAAAGGGAAACTATATCTAACAAAAAGAGAAATGATAGCTTAATTCATGAATTAATTTTGTTTTCTTCTCTTTTGTTGAGCACCTCAAACACTCGATGCTTGAAATTATCTTGCCCTTTTATTTCTAATAAACTTAGCTTTCTCTAACTATTGCAACTAAATCCATTCTTTGTAATGATCATCGGTAGTCTAATCTCCGTTGTAACGTATGTTTCTTTCACTGATTTTATGAGGCTAAGTAGTGACTAAACTGTCTAGGGAATTTTAAGAGAGAGGCCCTAGCTCGAACTCATGAACTAACCCCATAATTATTTACTTATGCCTATACTAATGACAGAGACGAGCCAGGTTGTAAAAACTAAAGGAATGGAGATTGGCAACTGGAACGCAGTAAGTGTATGATCGAACAATCATATGTTGCACCCTCCACCATAGGCATATCCATTGGATTAGAGTATAAAGGAATGTTGATAGCCAGCTTTGAATGTTCTTTGGTATGGGATGCAACTTTCTAGTTCAATAATGCTTAGCTCTATACCGTGCCATGTCTCAAAGAGGTTCTAGTAGTCACATTTTCTAATGGAACCATATCTGTAATAGTGATGGGTAAGTAAAAATGCTAGCGAATCAGAAAATAAAAGTCAGAGAATAAGAAATTTGCCTATAATAAGTCAAAAAATTGCTTAGTCTTTGTAAAGTTGTCCAGTCCAATGATGGTTTCTACTAGAATGAGAGGGAAAGGGTTGAGTCCTGCTTCCACTTAGTCTAGAATGTGAAGGATTTTTGAATCACAATTTCCAAAAAGCAAAATAAGCAAAAATTGAGTATACAAATAAAGGGCCATCATTCGGGGCCGGGGCTAATAGACCTCTCACCTGTCAGTGTCTGTGACAACCTTAAGGAAGGGTTCTAATGCAATCTTTGATTCAAGAAGGTAATGAGATGAAGACTGGGGTGGAAGATTGAACAGTCAAGCCATCTAGTATTGGATAGAATATTAAGTTTAGAATTCCCAATGTAGGGACTGAGAGTTAGCAAGAGGAATCTATTTGACAACCTAAAAGGGCTTCAAACTCCTCTAATATGGGGCATAAATCAACCGTATTGAACTGGAAGATGTTCTTTTGAGGATCCAAGAACTGAAAGGGGAAGTTGATTTTTTTAGCATGTAGTGATTTAAAGGTTGATAAGCGAAATATGTCCAATCTGGCCCATGATTTGTTATCTAAGCTTTTCAATATTGGTTATAGTAGTTTAAGGCTTCTTTCAGTTATAATTCAAGCTTTTAAGGGTATCTAGAGAGAGAAAATAGAGGTTTGGGGCAAAAATGTCTAAAAATGGCATTCAAGGTGAGGAATTAGGAGTTTAAAGGGGAGAAATTGACCTGGTGTTGAGGCAATCCCCTCATCAAAGAGGCATCGCCTCAACATGAAGAGGCAATCACCTCTTCAATAGAAGGTCATGAAGCAATCGCCTCTTTAGTAGAAGGCTATGAAGAGATTGCCTCTCACAGTAACAATCGAAAAGCCTCTGGTGGATTATACAGTCTTAACCTTATGAATCAAAATTTAGTTGCTTAAAAAGGATATATATGCAATTATTGATGCTAAAATTATATGTGAAAATTAAAATTCATTAAGATAAAAAAATTAAATTCTACAAGCATCCTATTAATAAGAGTTAAAAATGTGCAAGTGTCAGAATTAAACAGATAAATAGAAGCAGCAATAAAAAAATGTTCATTGGTCCTAAGTTATTAAGCATCTGACTTGGTGTCCTCAGGATCATCCCCATCTCTGGTGCCGTCATTGTCCTCGTCCTCATCATCATTGTCTCTGTTGATTTAAAGGACTTCAATCTAGTGCTCGAGGGTGGCAATTCTCGCCTGACTAACCTTATTGCAATTTTGTTCAAGTAGATCACAAGTTAGTGAATCATACAAGCATGCATACATGTAGATGTATGAGAGGTTGTTACCTTCCACTGTTGGGTGACGTCTAACATATAGTCCTACTGAGCCTCGATCATCCGGTATATATATAGGCCTTATTCCAAAGGAATTTGCATTGTTAAAAGAATGTTATAGCTAACAAACATGTCAAGAATGATTTAGGACACAAGTTAAAAGCAAACTCACGTGAGTAATGCCCCTAGGAGTACATGCAGGCATGAGATTATCATCCAGGGTTAGAAACTGATGAGATAACTCTCCGAGAGGAACCCAATAATGAGCTAATGGATTGGGGGTGTGAGTGAAGCAGCCAACGATGAATTGAGAGCTAGACACAGTGGAGGGTCTCAACTGCAGCTGAAGTCCCCTCTCTGTTCAAATCAAGATGGTGTCTCTGAGGCTCTATCGCTCGCGTCTGAGGTCTAGCCTAGGGTGTAGGTATGGTTGCTGTAACTTGAAAATAAAAAAAAATTGTGTTGGGACATGATAATCTTGGATGAAAAAATAGTATTAAATGATTACCTGAGAAGTATAGGCAGTAGTGAAGGGAACTGTCAGCAAGAGGTGAGTCTGAACAAACTCTATGTACTAGCTCTTCATCCACACAATTGGTCCATGACTAGCTCTCTAGCGATAGCCTAATTAAGATCAATGCCCTCTAGCTTATGAGTCCATAATATGCTCCTCAAAGGAGATTTGGGAACACACCTTACACTAACTCCCCAATTCTTGTTCAGGATTTATTCACCAAGGTACCAGACTCAATAGCTTAGCCCATAAATGAGGACCCTCTTTTGAGCTAATGGTCTAGAATGAGTCATCTCCACATTCCATCTGTTCTCAGGACCCTACAAGTCATTCCAGATCTACAATCAAAGCACCAACAAGTAAGTAAGTAAAATTTTTAAAATTACTAACATGGGGTGTGATTATTGTAGGTACCATATCTTGTATCAAAGAGTTCAGGTGCTGCCAATGCTGCCCCACTTACTAATGGCAGGAAAATCATCCACCACTCACAGCACACCAACAAGTAGCTCTGATTCCAGGGCCTAGACCTATAAAAGAAAGAGGGATGGCAGGTGTTAGTGAATAAGCATTGAAATAAATCAAGAAAAGAGGAGGGAGAGCTTACCAGAATGGCGTGCTAAAAGCCATAAAATCTCTCAGCCCGACAAACCACCTCATCCATGCTTCAATACAAATAGACTAGGGTGCAGCTACCCTAATCATATATAGAAACTTGATTTAAGTCCTAGAGATACAGTAAAAACATAAAGTCCATCAAGCTGGCAATGTCAGCAAAGAAGGAGATACCGAGAAGATAAATCAGAAAAGCTCCTACCACCTGGTTAATCTCATAAGGAGTGACCATCGTCGTAACTCTATCATGAGTATAGAAGCTCTAGATCTAGTCAAGCTTGAGGGTATGGGTTCCCTTCATGTCCAAAATCATACCTAGAAGATGCTTGATGTAAGTGGCCTTCTCTGGAGTCAGTTGGTGTAGGCTCGTATTGAGGGGAATAGGATCTATGGCACATGCGATCCTAGTGATTGCAATAAAAGAGATAGGATCTAGAGTGAGTTCCTCAAATAGGAGGTGGAAAGTGTTCATTGTGTTAAACAATATCTCAATCAATGCATGGAGTGGCTAGTAGTCTATCTAACCTTGCTTAGAGGGAAGTGAGAGTATGAAGTCCTCGAAGTCGATGTCTTAAATTTGATCCTTCTGATCCTCGACCAAGTCGTTGTAGAAAACCCAAGCCCTATAGAAGTTGTCAACACCCTTAAATCTCTGTGCATCATGTTGTAAAAGGGATTAAAAAGTTGAATTAATTACTTTTTAAAGTGAAAAATGGTTAAGTAATTATGAACAGCTTGGTTCACCCTGTTACATAGGCACAATACCTCATAGATGAGATGATCACCTCATCACAGTGGCAATCACCTTGTGCATAAAGCGACACCCCTGCACACTGATATAGTGTCAATTGCCCCATGCATGAGGTGATCTCCTTAATGTAAAGGCGATCATCTCTGCATAATAGAGGACAATGAACAGTCTAATTTTCCATAAAATCCATGAAATGCATATTCAATTAGTTTAGTTTTTTTTATGATAAAAGATAAATGAACATAAATATAACCTAACCCGATGTGATTTGCAGGAAAAATAATAAGAATTTGGATACTAACCTCTATGGATGTTGATAAGCAGTTGTGACTCCTCAAATCCACCAAGAGAGGAATTGTATCTCCCTTCGACAATCCAAGAATACATAGGGCATTTATAGAAGAAGGAATGTGATCCCACTTATGCATGGGTGGTGTTCTCTCATTATCCATTTTTAAAAGAGTGCAAAAGCAGGAAAGAAAGAGAAAAAGGAAGTAGAAGAGGCGAGAAAAAAGAAAAAGAAAGGAAGAAAAGAAAAAAGAAAAAAAGAAGAAAAGAAAGGTGGGTTTTATAGTGAAAGAGAGTTGAGTTAAATCACTTAAGGAAGAAAGAAAAAATAAAAAAAAGGAGAATGAAGGGGTTAATCTCAAGAAAGGAGAATTCCAAAAAAAAAGAACTAAAAAAAATTTCCTAGAAGCATCTCAAAAATCGAGGTTGTGGGATGAAAGTTTTCTAGTTGATTTTCTAAATTGAGCAACGTTATAGGCTAGGAAAGCCCAAGGATCATATTTCGATAAGAAGGGTTGTATCCTTGAAGCTCATGATTAAAAAAGGGCTATTTGGGTTGTATCCCCAAAGTTCATGATCAAGGAAGGGTTGTTCGGTTTGTATCCCCAAAGCTCGTGATCAAGGAAGGGTTGTTCAAGTTATATCCCTAAAGCTCATGATCAAGCAAATGGTTGTTTGAGTTATATCCTCGAAGCTCATGATCAATGAAGGGCTGTTCAATTTGAATCCTCGAAGCTCATGATTAAGAAAAGGGCTATTCAAGTTGTATCCCTGAAGCTCATGATCAAGAAGGGTTGTTCTGGTAGTATCCCCGAAATCTATATTTCAGTTGAGTGATGATCTAGCCAGGAAAACCCAAGAATCATGTTTCAGTTGATTGGTAATCAGGCTAGGAAAACCTGAGAGTTTCCATTTTAATTGAGTGATGATTAAGCCAGGAAAACTCAAGAATCACATTTCGGTTGAGTGGTGATTAGGTCAGGAAAACCTAAGAGTCTGCATTTTGGTTAAGTAGTTTATTGGGCCAGGAAAATATAAGGATCATCATTTTCATATAATTTACCAAATAGTAATGAGTGACTGAGTGGGCTACGAAAATTTAAGGATCATGGTCATATTTCAAGATTGAAGAAGTCATCTTTCAAGTGAGACTCAGAAGTCAGGTATGTTGTTTATTGTTTTCTTATCTTATGCATATAATTTTTCAAAAATTGCTATTCTTTGTATTTAGTTTTTTGAAAAATCAAGGGGCAAACTGTAGACACCCAGTTTGATTGCCCATTATAGCGGGCGAATTATGGATGCTTAATTTGATCGGCTCGCAGGAAAGCTTGATGATGAGAAATGTAAAATTTGAATGCAAGAGGGAAACATAAAATCTTCTTAAAAAATGAGCCCGAAGACTTTAAATCCATAAATTTGAGCCCAAAACCCTTACAAGGCAAGCCTAGGCCACCCCGTCCCATTAGACCTAGTTCAGGGTAGGCTAGAGAGGCGATGCCTCTGTGTAGAGGCAATCACCTCTATGGCAGTAAGTAAAGAGGCAATCGCCTCATTGTAAGGCATTGCCTTTGCATTAAATATAAAGGTGACCATGGCAACCAACTTAGTAGGCCCACCTTGACTACAACTCAGTCTTTGGAATGGAAAAAAAAAATTTATGAAGAGAAAAAGGCTAAAAAAATGAAATGATGAAATAAGGTAGTAGGGGAATGGATTACGAAGGTGATAAAAAAAAGGAAGAAAAAAGAAAGAAGGGGCATGAGCCAAAAGGAGGCAACAATTATAAAAAAAAGGAGAGTTTTCAAGAGAAGGAGGATGTAAAAAAACAAGGACCAAGGAGGTTCCAAAAGGGGAAAAGGGAAGCTTGAGGATTCATTCTTGAGAAAGAGGAGGTAGAAATCTTGCAATCAAGTAAAGATCAAGATCCGTATTCTTCTTTTAGGGCTAACCATTTTTTAGAAAAATTCTTGTTTTGGTAATGATTCTTACTTTTTTAAACATTAAAGTTTTAGTGTTATTGAACTCTTTACTTACTTGCTTTTTATTTTTATTACCTTTGTCATGCCATGCTCCTAACATGATTGACTAAAGTTTTGGGCATATTTGTAAGTCTTATTCATTTACAGTACTTATTGCTTACTTGGAAGCAGAGTTTACTACCTTTTGAGAGTTATCTGTGACTATTGATCATGCGATCATCTTTGCCAAATGGCGCTGCCTTTTTGCCATGAGGCGATCGCTTCATAATAAAGGCAATCGCCTCATGGCAGAGGCGATCGCCCCTTTGATAAGGTCTTATATGACCTTGTTTTGTTTTTTTTATAAACTATGTAGGATTTCCATGAATGTATAGGCCTTAGCATTCTTAATTCTTTTTTGTATAATCATCCCACCATGTTGTTCAATTAAAGTTTAGTCTCTACCTTTTTATTATTTGTTTCTTTTATTGTACTGAATTGATTCATGAGTTAATCTTGTGATTTTTGTGTAGGATCTTTATCTGTTTTTTTTAGCTAACATTTTGTCTATTATAAGGGTTTTATTGGTGGTTTCTAATCATCAAGTATTTATCCCATTAATTAGTTCTTAAGAGATCTTACTTAATCCAAGTAGTTTACTTTCCATTTATTATACTTTCATTCGAGAACAGTATTGTAACTCCTAATCCCTTTCCCCATTTGATGTGAATGTATGATTATAAATTATTATTATTTGCTTTGTTTATAGTGGATATTGAGACCAAATACATAAAAAAAAATTAATGTGCAAACTTGGACTTAATTATAAAATGCGATAATTGTTTAAAGGAAATTGCAATTCACGTGGTAATAAAGAAAATATTAAATAATTAAAGATAATAAAACACAAAACAAAAACAGAGGCCAACCACAAGGTTAGGTGGGCATTCTAAAAATCCATACCCAGTTTCCAAACCTAAAATCTGATGACGGCTCTTAGGAACATCTATAGGATCTAATTGTTGTACAGTGTATCTCGACTTTCATCTGGGTGGCAACTCCATCTTTGAGTAGACTTTATGACTTATTTCATATTTTCTAGCGAGTCTCGAGCTCACACAGTGCCGTGGTCGCCAAACATTTGGGCGCTCACTAAACCTCACTGCCTACAAGTATATTATCTCAATATTATTCAAATATTTTCCTCCAACCAAAAGTATATTTTTTGAATATTATTTGTATATGAAACTCAAAATAGCATATGAAACTCAAAACTGCATATGAAACTCAAAACAGTATCTAAATATGATAATTTGAATAAGTAATTATTGCTAGAAAAATTATCAAAAAAATAATTGGTATTGAGTAATAAATTTCAAATATAATTGTATTCAATTAATTAAATTAAAAATAATTTAAATCTAAGTGTCCATCTTTTTTCAAATGTATGAAACTTAAAATATTTTTTATTTATTCTATTTTATTATTTGTATATTTTACTATATTTTCCATGTAAAAAATAAAAAATAATAATAGCCTAATATATATATATATATATATATATATATATATATATATATTTCAAAATATTTTCCTAGAGTATCTGAATCTTTAATTTTTTAATTAAAACTAATATCAGTTGTATAATTAAAATGTGTTAATTGTAATATCTAAAATAGAATATATTGCCTATACATATATCAATACCCAAAACCAACACTAAAAAAATAAAAAAAATAAAAAAAAAATTGAAAAATAAGAAAAAATAAAAATAAAAATAAAAAAAGAGAAAAATAAAAAAATATAATGATAAAATAAAAATGAAAAATAAGAATAACTGAGAAATAGAAAAAATAAGAAGAAATAAAAATAAATAAAAAATAAAAATAAAAATAACAGAAAATAAGAAAAAAATAAAATTATAAAAAAATGAAAAACAAAGAGAAAAAATAAATATACAGAAAAAATAAAAATAAGAAATGGAACAGAAAAAATAAAATAAAAAAGAGAAAAAATGAAAAAATCAACTAAGAAACCTAAAGAAACAAAAAAGAATAGAAAAAGAAACAAAGTGGACAAAGGAAAAAAAAAAAAAAAGGACACCATGAAAAGGGGAAAGGACACGTAAGTAATTAATCCAAAACATAGGAGAAATCAATGTAAACAAGCTAGGAAATGGACTTAAATATGTAAATTTTTCTTAATTAATTTATAAACCAAAACAAAACAATAAACAAATAAAATAAAGAAACAGGCTTATAATTTAAAAGAATCATAATTTTAATTAAACTGGGCTTAAAATAAATTAATTAACTTATTAATAACAAACAAAAAAAGCCAATTAACAAACAACCTAATTCTATTTACTTAAATCTAATTCAACTTTAATTAAAAAAAACCTATTTATCTGTACAATCATTGATATTAATTAATTTATTCAATTGTAATTTTAATTTTACTAATCAATTAATTAAACTAAAACATATAGAAT
The DNA here is from genome assembly GCA_947683625.1 of Mallotus nudiflorus. Taxonomy (NCBI): domain Eukaryota; kingdom Viridiplantae; phylum Streptophyta; class Magnoliopsida; order Malpighiales; family Euphorbiaceae; genus Mallotus; species Mallotus nudiflorus. The sequence goes on along the minus strand of CANTUR010000592.1, from coordinate 379,596 downwards.
TTTACTATCTCACTACTTGGACTATTACAAAATTTACAAAATATAAATTAAAATTAAAATTAATAAAACCCAAAAAATAGTAATAATAAAACACAGAAATTAAAATAATAATAGAAGTAAAATTACGTAAACTAAAAATACAAGCTTGGTTGATATTAATTTAATCACGTTCAAATTCCATGGTTTAGGTAACTCCCATTACAGTCATAAAACATAAAAGAACATAAAAAATACAAAAATGATTAGAATTAATTTAAACAACAAATGAATAAAAATAGAATAAAAAGAATAGTAAAAAAAATAATAAATAAAAATGGTATGGATGTTGTATTGATTCTCCTTAGAGTTGATTTGATTCATCATGATTGATATGAATCTGATTATTAATTTTTGATATCTCATATTTGATTGTGTTTTTGAAAAAGATTTTTTAGAAAAATAAAAGCACGTAGCCACTCAAGGTGAAAACTCCAGAACAAGAACAAAGAAAAGAAAATCTTTTTTATTTTCTTTCGAGCTTCTTCCCCCAAAACTTCCTCAAAGATTTTTTTTTTCCTATGTAAAAAACGCATTATATAGAGAAAGAAGTTAACTTACTGTAATTATCATGATCACAGGAGATAACATTTTTTTTTTGTTTTTATAAAATCCATTTTTATTTTATAAATGTGATCCTATGTATTTATCAGGATAAAAAATTTATTTACTTATTATTTTTATATTTTTACATATTTTTTAACCAATCAAAAATAAACAAAATATATTTCAAAAATTTTAAAAATTTGAACAGAGCCGATAAGAAGTGCATAATTCCGACTGGAATCGTATATTTCTAATAAGAAATATATAATTTCAACCCAAACTGTGTATTTCTAACCTGAAATTTGTAATTCCAATCATAATTATAAGATTCTAATTGATACCTTTTATTATTTTATTTTATTTTCGATTTTTTATTTATTTCCTTCAATTGAAAATTGAACCTCAAAAAGAAAAAGAAAAAATTGCAAATAAATCCTTTAAAAGGTTATATCCATGAGATTCATAAATCAAAATCTATAGATCTATTTGTAACAAATTATCATCGTTGGATCTTCTGTCGGATCCACATTTAAATGACCTAGAAATCGGGTGCTTACAATTTTCCCCATTTGTCGTAGTTTATTTGACAAATTACAGCAAAGCTAATAAGCACACAATTTCATATTAAAATGTAAGGATACTTACCTTGATGAAGATTTAGAGGTGGCAAAATGGATGGGTTGGGTGGGTATGAGTATAAATAGGTAAGACCTTTAACCACCTATTTATCCATTTATGACCCATTTATTATTTAGGAAAAAGTATGGAAAACCACAATATGGTTTCACGGTTTTAAAGTTTTAAGCATGTGTTTCATTTTATGACAATTTGGGTTCTGTGTTTTTATTGTTTAACAATTTTTAATATATGAGACTAATGTCATTAAATGAGCGAAACATATAAACTGAAATTTATCAAATGACGACAAACACAGGATCAAATTTATCACAAAAAGTGAAACACATACTTAAAATTACAAAACATTGAAACCACAATGTGATTTTCTGTACTTCCCCTTAATTCTTTTTAGTTGGGTTATACAATATGTCAGAATCATTTAATGGTGTTAGGTTTATACATTGAAAATTATCAAACAGCGACAAACACAGAATCAAAATTGTTATAAAATGAAACACATACTTAAAACTCTAAAACAATGAAATCACAATATGATTTTTCGTATTATCCCCTATTATTTATATGAGTACCCAAATCCATATAACCCACATAAACTTTATCCACCCATTTAAGTGCATTTATTTATTTATAAATTTTGCAAAAAAGAGCACCTTTTAAAATTTATAAACAAAAATACCCCACTTTTTTATTTATTATATTCTTATCCTTTTTTATTTACAAGCATACCCCTTTTCATTTTACCACTTTTTCCTTTTGCTTTTTTCTTTTAAGTATAATTCTAATTTTTTCTTTTTCTTCTTTTTTTTCCTACCCTTCTTTTTTTATTTTCTCTTTATATTTTCTATTCTCTCATTTTTCCCTTTTCATCTTTTTAAAAATTTTTATTTTCTCCATTTTCCCTCATCCTATTTTTTTTCCTTTCCCTCTTATTCTTAATTAATTAATGAAGTAATAACCAATATCATTGGCTTATATCTGCATTTTTTTTAAAAAAAATTATACTAAATGTCACATTGCATAAATTTTTAGACATTTTATAATATTTTTTTTTATCTTAATTAGCTTGACAATTTTGTATTTTATTAAAGCAAAAAATTGAAAGCAACTTTGTTGTAGGACTAATATATGCTTTATGATCTGTGGTTAAATGATTTCATACGATATTTATAGTGGCTATGGCTTGGATATTGTTCGGTCTTAATTATTCCTTTCTGTCCCAATCCACCAAAAAACTTGATTTAAGGAAACAAAAATGTGTTTTGCTCTTCAATTTTTTTTTTTCAAAGACCATGTGTTGAAATTGTATACGATGTCAATTTATTTGATTTAATTAAGGAAAAACGTAAATTTAAATTTTTGTATTTTTATTATTTTAAAGTATTTTTTATATTTAGCTAGTAAATAAATTATTTTCTATAGTAAGGAGTTATTGTTTGATACAATGCAATGTATACATATCATGAATTTAATTTCTACTAAACTGGAAGTTATTTGACATGTTTGTTACTGTTGTTGTTATTATTATTAAATTTTTTTCTTAAAAATAAAAACTTCAAAAAAATTTATTCTAAAAGTAATTTCATAATAAAAAAGGGAAAATAAAAATAAAAAAGAGAAAAAGTAAAAAATGGAAAAAGAGAAAAATAAAAAAAAAGAAAAATAAATAAAAAAGAACAACAAGAAGAAAATAAAAATTAAAAATGGAATTGAAAAAAGAAGGAAAAGATAAAAAAAATAATGAGAAAATAAAAAACAAAAAAAGGGAAAGAAATTTTTTTTAAATATATGGGTACCCTTATCCAAATCCATGAAACCCATTTAAAAGTGGGTTAAAATTTATAACCCTTTTATTACCCATTTAACTTGTATATATTACCCATTAAGGATCCAAACCCATTTAAAATGGATGGGTATGCGTGGGTAAATGGGTAAGCACTCATGTTGCCACCTCTATATAGATTGTAAACTCTGGATTGGTGATCGGTGATATGTGATGCTAGACCTGTTGTGCAACATCTAGTGCGGTGTGTTATATAACTTATGTGTGGTATCAAGCAAGATGTGCTATGATATCAAGCAAAATATGCTATATGTTGTCAAGTAAAAGTGCCATGTGGTCAATATATGGCATTAAGCAAAATGTGCCATGTAACCTATATGTGGTGTCAAGCAAGATGTGATATGACGTTAAGCGAAATGTGCTATGTGGCCAATATATGGTGCTGGACAAAATGTGCCATTAAGCAAAATGTGCTATATGACTAAAATATGGCATTATGCAAAATATGCCATTAAAAAAATATATGTCATAGGTCTTATGGAGCATATAGTAACTTTTGATTTAAAATGTGTTATAGGTCTTATGGAGCGTTTAATAAATTTTGATTTGAAAGATGTGTTATAGGTCTTATAGAGCATCTAGTAAATTGTGTTACAATACGTGTTATAGAGCTGCTATACAGTGTCTAATGAAATGTGTTATATATGATATTTAGCAAAAAGTGTCATGTAGAGTTGTTGTGCAGTGTTTAGTGAAATGTGTTATGTGTTTATGCCATGTAGTTTCTGTGAGTGTCAAGCAATTGATAATGTCATTATGGGGGAATACTGTATAGCCACTTATGGGCTTTAAATAAATGCATGAGGCAATTTTGGGAACATACATTATAAGTGAAATTTTGAGATTCACGCAAGAGTGATCGTGATGCACATTGGGATTCATGCAAGGATGACCCTAAAATGCCTAAAAGTGAGACATGTGTATGATAGTGATATATAGTCAGGCATATAGAGATGTAGTTTTGACAATGTTTCACCTTGATGGTACTGATATTGTTTCCACATGTTATATGTATCTTCTTCTAAATTTGTAATTCTTGAAGACCTTGAGTATTTGTCAACGAGTTTGTCACATGGGGTGATGTTTTGATGAGTGATTGGCATTTCCTATCTTACTCATTCTTATTGTTATGTTGGTTCCTTTCTCCTTCTTCATTCCTGATACCGCCTATATATATTTTTGTTTAATTAAAGGGTTTTTATTTTCTAAATAGGGTTACTCAGACAGGAAAGGTAGCAGAATCCGTTCATGGAAAAGACTCTACCTCGAAGAGGATTCCTAAGCAAAGAAGGAATACTCTCCTACTAGGATTAGGATTCCTATTTCACAAGGAATCCTACTCCTTTCAGGTTTAAGCATTACTATAAATAGGACCTCATACCTCTTATTCTAGATTATCTCATTCTTTCATATTCTAATTGTTCCTTGCTCTCTATACAAACTCTTTTTCTGTTCTCTGACTTAGGCATCAGAGTGTTTATGGGGACCCTCCCTACCTCTCACCTTGCTCTCTATTCATTAATTACAGGGTCTTAAGCTTAAGAGTTTCGAAAACAAGTTATTAAGTGGCGCTGTCTGTGGGAACTCTTGGGAAAAGCCATTTATATACCTGTTAAGCTAAAGACATCCACACCATGACTTCCAACCCACCACTAACTTCAACTCCTGAAACTAACATCAATTCTTCTACAGCCATTCCTTCGAATGATCTCTCAACACCTCTCCCAATAATAGTGCTTCTAGCCACTCTTCAGTATGCCAAAACTTCATCCAGGCATACACATTCACTTCCTAACAACACCTAAAGATGCCCAGCTTTGGGCACAGACTTTCCATATTATGCTCCTTTACAACAGCACCACCATCATTCAATACCCTCTATACCTTTTCCGAGTTTAATAGACACACTAGCAATTACCATACTAAACTTGAACACTGTGAACCAAACATTCAACCTTAACCAAACCAATAAGGAAGTTATGATTCAAAATATCCAAGTGTAGACCAAACCAATAAGGAAGTTATGATTCAAAATATCCAAGTGTAGATAGCCTTAATACAGCAACAACTAAATGCTTTAATACAAATTGGGAATTCTGAACCAGCTCAAATCAATAATAACGTGACACCTTGACAGGCACCAGAGACAAGCAGGGGAAAGCGTAAAGCGCCGAAAAGGGAATGTAGTTCAACAATTCCAACCCTTGATGACTCAAAGTTAGCTCAAAAAGTTGAAGAGGTTATACACAAAGCTCATACAAAACCAAGAAAGGAGGATGAATGCGTTATGGACAGCAGAACTCCATTTATAAGAAGGATAATTCAGACAGAGATCCCTACTAAATTCAGAATCCCACCGCTTGATCAGTATGTTGGGACGAGAGATCCCGTCAACCATATATCATCATTTAGAAAAAGGGTATTGCTCCAGAATGTGAATGATGGAATCATATGTAGAGTCTTCCTAAGCACACTCACAAAGAATGCCCAAAAGTGGTTTCATTGACTCCCAAAGAATTTTGTCACTTCTTTTGAGGATCTGGTGAAGCAGTTTTATACCAGGTTCATCACCAATATTCCCCCAGCCAAAAAAATTAATGATCTTCGGATGTGCTGGCAAGAAGTCGACGAGTCTCTATGAAGTTATCTTGATCGGTTTAACAAAATAGCTATGCAGATCAAAAGCCTTGTTGATGAAGTTGCCATAGAAGCTTTGAAAATGGCACTGGACTCCGAAAGCTTAAAGACAAGATAATGACCAAGGAACCGGGCACCTTTGCAAAAGCAATGGCAATGGTAGTCAGAATGATAAAGATGGATGAAGATAGAAGGATGCGAAGGGAAGAGGAAAAGCTACTAGCCAAAGATGAAAGACTAAGAGCCAGATGAGCAAGCTTCCCAAAAATAAATTTTAGAAACCCAGTAGAGAGATTTGACAGGGAAGTAGATAGATACACACCTCTGAACACCTCTCGATCCAGAATTCTTGTATGGGTCAGGCAGAATATTGTTAGAATCACCCCAGCTAAGAGAATAAACCCCAGCTGAACATCCATATAAGATAGGGGACAATACTACCAGTATCATCAAGAATACAGGCATGACATTGAGGCTTGCAGAGTTAAAGCACACCATAGAAAGACTGGTGCAGAAGGGTAAACTCAAGAATTTCACAGACATATATAGAAGGAGCAAAAACCCAAAAGCCCAGGTGCATGACAGGCCAGAAGCAAAGAAAGCTCAAAAGGAGCTAGTTGGTACTATTAACATGATCATTGGTGGAGAAAATACTGAGAAGAAATTGAAACGGAGTAAGGGAGAAAAGCCAGTCTTCAAGAAAAGAGAGATCATATTCAATTCATAAGATGGTTCGCATGTTCACCATCCCCATTGTGATGCCCTGGTGATAAATGCATCCATAGATAATACTTGGTAAAGATGTTATTGGTTGACAATATAAGCGATATCAATGCGTTATTCTAGAATGTATACAAGCAATAGGAGACTCTATCACTAATCTGAAGACCATCCAGAACCCCATCACAAGCTTATGTGGAGGAACTATATAGCCAATGGGAGTCATGGAGTTAAATCTAGAATTTGGGAATCAAGACGACAAAGAAATGAAAGTTATTAGAATAATATTCAACGTGGTAGATCTCCCACTAGCATACAATGGAATCATAGGACGGTCGTGATCTATAAAGCAAATGCAGTCACCAGTATTCGATACTTAACTATGAAAATTCTAGTTGAGAGCAAAACTCTTACCATCAAGGGAGATCAATATATGGCTAGACAGTGTTACCAGATGGCCATGAAGCCTCAGGCATAAGCCTTCACCCTAGAAACATGGGAAATAAAGAAACAGGGCATTGGTCCATAACCAATTGACGACACAGAAGCTCTATATATTGTTGACAGCAAAGTGGTGAAGATCGGTAATGAACTTGACAGTGACATCAAGGAAGGAATAAAGGAAGTCCTCACTAGACACTCGAAAGACTTCACTTCGTAGGCATCTAAAATCATCGGTGTGAATCCACAGGTTGCTTATCACAGTTTGAACATCAGATTGGGAGTAAAGCCAATGGCCTAGAAAAAAAGAACCTTCGCCTATGAGAGACAAAGGATAATTACTGAGGAAACGAAGAAATTATTGGAAGCTAGATTCATCAAGGAAATTACTCATCCAGAATGGGTAGCCAATATGGTACTTGTCAAAAAGGCGAATGGGAAGTATAGGATGTGTGTGGACTATATTGACCTTAATCGGGCATGTCCTAAAGACAGCTACCCATTGCCCATAATTGACCAGCTTGTAGACTCCACTACTGGCCATGGATTATATAGTTTTTTTGATGTGGCACAAGGATATCACCAGATACTAATAAAGGAAGAAGATTAGGAGAAAACGTCCTTCATTACCCATAAAGGCTTGTACTGCTACAAGGTTATGCCCTTTGAACTGAAGAACGCTGGAGCAACATATCGAAGAATGATGAACCAGGTACTCCAGGACTAGATTGGCACAAGCGTGGAAGTATATGTAGATGACATTATCATCAAGAGCAAGCATGTAGAACAACACCCAACGGATATGGATCAAGTTCTCTGATTATTAAACAAATCTAGGATCAAGATAAATTTAGAAAAATATGTCTTTGGAGCTAAAGCTGGAAAATTCATGGGATTCATAATATCCCATAGAGGTATTAAGGCCAACCCGAAGAAAATGGAAGCCATACTCAACATGAAAGCCCCAAAAAAAATCCACGAAGTATAAAAGCTAAACTGTAGAATCACGACATTGGGGTGTTTCATTTCATGCTCAGCCAGACGATGTCTACCATTATTCCAAGCTTTAAAAAATTCCAAAAAATTTGTTTGGTCTGCAGATTGCCAAGTAGCCTTCAAAGACATCAAGACATTATTGTCCTCACCGCCCTTACTCAACAAGCCTGTCCCAGATGAAATATTGTATTTATATCTCTCTATAGGTCAAGAATGCATCACTTCAGTACTGGTAAGAGAAGAAGGAAGCTAGTAAAACCCGGTAGATTATGTTAATAAAATGCTCTGAGGATCTGAAGTTTGGTATCCGATGTTGGATAAGTTGGCTATGGTTGTGGTTCATATGTCTCGAAAGCTTCGACACTACATCCAAGCCTATCCTATCATTGTCCGATCCCATTTCCCTCTACACAAAATCCTACAAAGACTAGAGACCTCAGGTAGGCTGGCTCAATTGTCGGTGTTACTTGGAGAATTTGACATTGATCATGAGCCCCAACAACAAGTGAAAGCCTAAGCATTAGTAGATTTCGTTCAAGAAATGGCTCCGAAAGACCTCACCATGACCAAAGTATCAGAATGGAAACTCTACATTGATGGAGCATCCTCCACTTAAGGGTCCAGCACTGGAGTGATTCTTAGAGGACTATATAAAGTTCATGTTCGATATGTAGTTCGAATAGAGTACTATGCAACCAACAATGCCACAAAATGTGAGGCACTCATCACAGGCTTGAAATTAGTTGTAGAAGCTAGAGCCCGAATACCTTATAATACACTTAGACTCCCAACTGGTAGTAAATTAGGTTAATGGCACATTCCAAGTCAAGGACACAAGCATTGCTAAGTACGTGGGCAAAGTCAAGCAATTCTTAAAACAGATTGAACAAGAAGGGGGCCAGTGGGAGATCGTCCAGATACCCAGGCAGGAGAATCCTAAGGCCGACCTCCTAGCCAAATCGGCAACTAAAGACAGTCAAGCATTTAAGGATATGGAATTCACTAAGGCATTGACAAAACCCAATACAGAAGATCCTTAAGTCTTGGAGATACGAGAAGTCTCAGACTGGATGTGTTCGATAGTCTAATACCTAGAATATGGGACTCTCCTTGAAGATAATGAAAGCACAAAAGTTAAAAATGAGAGCAGCCCACTATTCTATCCACTAAGGAGAGCTTTATAGAAAATCCTTTTCACACCCATGGTCTAAATGTGTCTCTCTAGAGGATCCATGAAGGAATTTGTGGAGCGCATGAATCCCACTACGCACTAACTCAAAAAGCACTACTCTAAGGATACTATTGGCCCACCATGTCTAATGATGCCTAGAAGCTAACTCAAGCATGTCACAAGTGCCAGCAATTTGCTCGATAGGCCTTCCTACCCTCTACATCCAATCGGTGGCCCATGGCCTTTCGCCATGTGGGGGATGGACATCTTAGGTCCCTTCCTAACTTCCAATTCATAAAAAAAGTTCCTGATTATAGCTATAGACCATTTTACTAAATGAATAGAAGTGGAGGCAGTCCCAACCATCACAAAAGCTCAAATACATCATTTCTTCTAGAGAGAGATCATTTGCAGATACGGCATCCCTCACACCTTGATTACAGACAATGGTAAACATTTTGACAATGAAAAGTTTAGAGGTTTCTATTCAGACCTCAAAATAAAGCTTTGTTTCACCTTAGTAGCCCACCCAAAAAAAAATAGGGAAACGGAAGTCACTAATAGAATTATCATAATTCTGAATGATAATTTTCATCATTGGAGTGCTTTGCTGCATCCATAACATGCTATCCAGAAATTAGGTGTCTACAGTTGCCCTCCTTTGTCGTTGTTTGCTTGACAAATTACGATAAAGTAAAATAGCACCCAATTTCTAAATTGAAAGTTAGGATACTTACCTGTACTCCTTGAGGCTTCTGCTGGTGAATTTGCTATACTCGGACATTCAACATTTTAAATGACATATCATACTCGGCCGTATGATATTGATTATACTCGATCGTATAATCTGAGATGAAGATACATTACACTCGATCGTACAATGTTGACTATACTCAGTCGTATAGTCTATTTTGAAAAGGAACATCACACTCAGTCGTATGATGTTGATTATACTCGATCGTATAATTGATTGAAGATACATTGCACTTGGTCGTATAATGCTAACTACACTCAGTCGTATAGTCTGATTTGAAAAAGGCATCATACTCGGTCGTATGATGCTGATTATACTCGGTCGTATAATCGATTGAGGATACATTGCACTTGGTCGTATAATGCTGACTACACTCGGTCATATAATCTGATTTGAAAAGAGGCATCACACTCGGTCGTATGATGCTGATTATGCGATTATGTTGCAATCCATAATTGCTTACTATTAGCTGCAACCCTTTTATTGCTCACTTTCGATGCTACAATCTATAATTGCTCATGCGATTAGCTATAACCCTTTCGTTGCTCACTGATGATGATGCAGTCCAAAACTGCTTACGATTAGCTACAACCCTTTCGTTGCTCATTAATGATGCTACAGTCCAAAATTGCTTGCGATTAGCTGTAACCCTTTCGTTGCTCACTGATGATGCTATAATCCATAATTGCGCATGATTAACTGCAACCCTTTCATTGTTTACTGATGATGCTACAATCCAAAACTGCTCACGATTAGCTGCAACCCTTTTGTTGCTCACTGATGATGCTGCAATCCATAATTGCTTACAAATTGACTGCAATCCTTTCATTACTCGCCTTTGATGATGCTGCAGTCCAAAACTGCTCATAAATTGACTGCAATCCTTTCATTGCTTGCCTTTGATGATGTTGCAATCCATAATTGCTTGCAAATTGTCTACAATCCTTTTATTGCTCACCTTTAATGATGTTGCAGTCCAAAACTGCTTGTAAATTGACTGCAATCCTTTCATTGCTTGCCTTTGATAATGCTGCAATCCATAATTGCTTGAAAATTGACTGCTATCCTTTCATTGCTCGCCTTTGATGATGCTACAGTCCAAAATTGCTCACAAATTGACTGCAATCCTTTCATTGCTTGCCTTTGATGATGCTATAATCCATAATTGCTTGCAAATTGACTGTAATCCTTTCCTTGCTCGCCTTTGATGATGCTGCAGTCCAAAACTGCTTGCAAATTGACTGCAATCCTTTCATTGATTGCCTTTGATGATGCTATAATCCATAATTTCTTGCAAATTGACTGTAATCCTTTCATGGCTCGCCTTTGATGATGCTACAATCCATAACTGTTTGCTAATTTTTATCTTTAGTTTTTTGAGTCAAATGCTTTGAATTCTTTGTGCTGACTAATTACCACTTTTGTTGATTGACTTTGAATTTTATTGTGTTGATTGGCTTTACAAGTTGAGTATACCCCCTTTTGGATTTGAAATTCCTACAGAATTGCTGAAGTTAGTTTTAACAAGATGAATGTACAAAAGTATATTATTATTTTGAAAATTTATAAGAAAATTCATCACTTTCACCAGATAACATGTACTTAACCAATCTCCTTAATTTTGATCCTCATGACTATCATTTATTTACCATTCGCAAAGGGCAGAGGCATAGTTACCATTTTATGCTGAGAGCATATTTCTTTTACCAAGTGAAGAGCTTACTTCCCCATCTAAATTCAAGAAGAATCTAATAGACAAAACTTATTGCATTTGAGCATAAATAGATCATATTCTAAGTATCAACACAGTCTCTGAATTATTTTTTTGCTTTTCTTCCTTATCGGAGTATTCCCCACCTTTTACTCAGCGTGGGTACCATTGGAAAGGTCCTTTGGATACTCATACCCATACAGAGCATTAGAGTAAATAGAATAATTTTTGGCATGGTCCTCTTTTAGTATTCCCTGCCTTTCTTGTATTACTCAGCATGGATACCGCTAGAGGTTTTATATTGATACTCTTACTCATTTCTAAGCATTGGAGTAAATTATGCTTGCTCTTGTTTCTATTCTCCTCTTAGTATTCCACCGGCTTTCTCGCATTACTCAGCATGGATACCGTCAAGGGATTTTGTACTCATACTCATTTTCTGAGCATTGGAGTAGATTATATGCACATTTATTATTCAAAAGACTAAAAAGATACTTTGAAATTCAAGCAATTTATACTTCATGTCCATAGATTTTTGCATTTTCTTCCCCTCGTTTGGGTGCAAAGCAAGCATTAGATTGATTAGAGTTTATAAACTCTCAACACAAAACTGTTAACAAGATATTTGAATTTTGCAAGGCTAATAAAAGAAAGCCACTAAAATCAAAGGTCATAAGATAAATTTTCACACATGATCTCGTGGAGTGGATGAATTTCCTTTCAATTTGTGAATTTTCTTATTGAGGATTTATTTTACTGCAGAACAAAAGAGGATGGAGTTGTACTACTTCCCTTTGGTATTTGCACAAGGTGAGGTTTTGACGAGTGATTGGCATTTGTTATCTTGCCTATTCTTATTGATGTATTAGTTCCTTTTCCCTTCTTCGTTCTCTTTTATTTTCCCTGCACAAAATACCATAAGTTAGTATGGCCTATTTGCTAGTAAAAATTATCAGAATGCAATGTTATTCTTTTGCATTCTTCCCTTTCATTGTGGTGATAATGTCTTCAATCACAGGGTTGTGATGCTCCATCATCGAAGTTGTGGCTTTATCCTATTGATGCTATGGTAGAGGGCTTCATTTCTCTTCCTAACATTTCCTATAAAAGAAAAGATTTAGGAGTTAGAGGTTTTTATTTCATAATCAAAGAAGTTTTTAGAGTGCATTCGTCTCAAGTTTTGAGTGCATTCTTCCCTTTTTAGGGTCGATGAATGTATTGCTGACATGTTGGACCTTCTCATCACCATATTCCATTCCCAACACTCATTTGATTGTTATGGAGAGATATTCCAGAGGATGTTCTAGATGAGATTATGGAGATGTATGTTGGAGCTTGATATTCTATCTAGCCTCTTAAGATTGCTAAGATGATGTTTTTGCAAGTATCACTGTTGGTGATATTCCCTTACTGGATGGGCCTATGATTTATTAGTCTTCTATAGTCTCGAGTCTCATTAAGCATCAGGTTCACCTTAATAGTGTTACCCCTTTTCTCTTAGATGTTTCACACATGCACATTCTGACTACCTTCCTATACTTTCACAACACTAATTTCAAATGTTAGTAGTAGAGTGTCTGTACAATCTTATCTATGCTCAAAGGCAAGTATTTGCCAAAAATGTATGCAAGTGTATGCATGCTATGCATGATGTGCATGATCCTAATGGGTCTCCTATTTGGAACAGAGCCATGTTTGTTGATTTTGGAGTGTAAGAATGAAGTGTCTCATCAATAGCTTCTCAGTTTGAGCATTCAATGATTCACTGTTGGAACTTTTGATGTTGAAGCTTCTGATATGATTCATCAGTCTGATTACTAGGCTAACAAGTAGGGTCCATGGCTTTATAATAGAGCTTATGATTAACCGATTCACTGCTGAACTTTTCCTTTGTTACTATTAATGATTAAGGTATTAGCTTTTACACTTCAGCATCCATCTTCGCTCTTTAAATGCCGACACCATTTTCCCTTTGAGTTGTATTATGCCCCCAGTTCCATTCTAGATTCATTCATGCTATTCTAACAGTTTTTTTCATTTTTATGTGCAAAAGACCCAGTTCATTCACTGCTGTTGTTAATCCTTTGGCTTATTGACCCTATTAGTTGCAATCTCATGCATTAGAGATGTAGAGGAATGGGCAAACTGACCGAAGCGAGTTCTTAATGATGAAATCAATTGGACTTGCACCTTGAAGAACTCTTAAGTAGAATATGAAGCTTGATATTGATGCAATGATTGATGATAGTTATAGGACAAGACTCGCAATGCAAGTTATTGAGCCATTTGAATTCTCAAGGTATAAGGGGACCTAGTGTAAGCACCCAATTTCGGGATGCAATTGTGCACAATTACGATGTAAGCCCCTATGATGAAATTTATTCAAAAATTGAACTTGGTTGTTGATTTTCTGGACTTTAGGGACTAAATTGCAACATTTTTTAGGATTTGATCACAAATAAGTCATTTTTTCAAGGGTCTTTTAGTAATTAAAAAAAAGTGTCAGCATTTAATGTCGATCGACATTGCATAATGCCGACATATTAAAATACAATTTTTTTATTTTTTCACGTATTTTTATTGATTTTTCAGCATTTTGATTGGTTGAAAATTCAAATTTTATCTTTACAATTCTCTGATAAGGTTGTTTAAACGCATAAGGTTTTTGAAATCAAAGAAAAACAAACGCTATCTGATCAGATAAGTCTGTTCCTCCTTTGGAGGAAGTTCAGTACTTGCAGACTCTGCATTTAAAAGTAGAGTCTGCATGCGTGTGTGAGAGAGAGTTTTTGGCTAGGGGGGACTTCTTTTTCTTTTGGTTTTCGAAAGGATTTTTTTACAAGAAGAGACTAAGAGAAAGAAGACACAGTGAGAAAAAAAAAGAGAGACTGCGAGCATAAAACCCTAATTTTTGATACTGAAATTTTCGAAGGCAATAGTCCAAAATCAACAATATCTTAATTTTAATGTGATAATCCAGTCTGAGGGGCTCAAAAAGGGTCATTTGCACAGCATCTCCAGTGTTATTTTTCTATTTCTTTTATTACTTTTTTTATTATTTTCTGTTTATGTTTTTTTTCTTTTATTTTTGTTATTGTTTTGATTATTTGATTTCATTGCTAATTTATTTTTTTTTGTTTTGATGTCCGTATGTGGATTGAGGAAGGGGAAACCGTCTGTGTTTAATTAAACAGAAGATCCATGGAACCTGTACTATTTTAATAATAGTTCTTAGTATTTTAATTTTTTTTCTGCATTTTTATATCCTGTGTAATTTATTTTAATTTATGGGTGTATAATTATTTAATTTTAATTATGTACGTAGTTTGTAATAGCCCCAGTAGTGGGAATAGTAAAAGATTTAAATTTATGCACTTTAAAATTAATTAGTAATTAGGTTCAATTGGATAAAAATTAATTAAAATTAATGGTGGCTTTAGTTAATTAGGGTTTGTATGTAATTAAATTAGGTTTTTTTAGAAATCATATGTGAATGTGTGTTTGATTTAATTTTGTTATGTTTTTATGTTTTTTTATGTTTTTTGGGTTTTTTATGTTTTCATGTTTTTTTCGGGCCCCAAGCCCACGTTTATGTCTAACCCGCTAAATAAATAGGTTTAAAAATGGTTTAGGACTTTAAAT
The DNA here is from genome assembly GCA_947683625.1 of Mallotus nudiflorus. Taxonomy (NCBI): domain Eukaryota; kingdom Viridiplantae; phylum Streptophyta; class Magnoliopsida; order Malpighiales; family Euphorbiaceae; genus Mallotus; species Mallotus nudiflorus. The sequence goes on along the minus strand of CANTUR010000592.1, from coordinate 364,463 downwards.
AATTAAAATCAACTTAGGCCCATTAGGTTAATTAGATTTTAGACCCACTTAGTTAATTAAAACTTTTTTATACTTAGCTCAGCCCATTTAATTGCATTTCTTTTAAAATAAATAAACCTACGCCCACATTTCATTTAAAATAAAACCAGATTAAGACTTAAGCCCACTAATTTAATTTCTTCTTTAAAATTGAATAGACTTAAACCCGTATCTTAGAAAGACTAAAAAATAGATTTAGTCTCATTAATTAATAAAATGTAGGCCCGACTTTTAGTCCATTTCACTTGTAAATAAAATGTAGATTTAGCTAACTTTTTTAATAAAATTAACATAGTTTAGACTTAGGGACAACGCAATCTTGAGTGCGTTTTTTACTTGTAATTTTATTGACTTGTTGCCTTTTTGGGTAGATGGATGTTAATTAGGGTTTAATAAAATTGTATGTAATTAGAGGATGAAATAATTATTAATAAAATTATTCTAAATGAACACGAGACTAAGAGAAGTTAGTATTTCATATCCAAAATCTCCTGGTTATGATGCTAATTTTCTTTTAGAGAATCGAATACCACCAATCAAAATGTCCCAGTTATTACCCTAGGTGGCGACTCCTCATCTCCACACCATGTTTTTGTGATAGTGGTTAGTGTGTTCTCTAAGGCCCTGAGCCTAAACAATATCGCGGTTGCTAAAATCTTGGACGCACGCTAAACCCTGCTGTCTACACCTAGGCTTATAAAGAAAATTACAAAGGAAACATAACTAAAATAGTGATCTCGTAGCTCTGATTTTAGCTTTCATTATGTAATGTCTTTCCATTTAGATACTTATGCAATATGATAAAGACGAATATGTGATATTTTACAAAAATCCCTACTTCAATTTTACTCATTTATTAGGGCAAAAATGAGAACATTCATTACATCACATGACATAACTCCTATAATTAATCCTGAATTTTTCTCTCTAATTTTTCACCTTACTGTTTCTCTCTCTTTGTTTTCTTCTCTTTTTTTTATCATTCTTCTTATTTTTCCTCAGATTTTACTCTCTTTAGAAGTTATGTCATGTGATATAAGACTATTCTTTAAGTTTACATTTGTGCCCATACTGAATGAATCTAATTGAATTAAATTTTTGTCAAGCATGCATATGTGATCAATATCACAATGCATAGTACCATCAGGATGCATATTACATAAGTGAGCATAATTATAATTTATATCATCGATCACTAAAATAAAATAAGTTCTAAAGAAACTAAAATTTTATTTAAAAAAGATAATAAGAAATTTTATTTCCTATTCTAGATGCTAGGGATTCTGAGTCTCATAGTGGTTGTTTTTCAGGTAGCTGACATAATAGTTATTATTGCATTTTCTTACAAACTGTCTCCATGACTTCATCTTTTTGTACCTCCACTATGCATGTTTCTTCCTTATCTTGCATTTTCTCATCATCAAACTCATTACCCCATCTTGTAGGCACAATCAACTTGAAGGGTATGTCAAAAGAAGGTGGTTTAGTGTAAAACACCTTATAATTGAACTTGCTTGAGGGTTGACCCAATAAATCTTCAACTCTTTCCACATCTTTAGGGGCATTATGAGATTTCTCATTGATTTTAAGGTCTAAGTCCTCAAAGGAGATTGGCACTTCTTTCTCACTTACTCATGAGTTGATCATTATAGTTGTTGGAGATGGCATGTTTCGGTAGTTTGGGAAAGGATTGCTTCTGGTGCTCAGTTTTTCAGGATCTGTGATTTTTCCAGAGTCTATGAGGTTTTGGATTTCATGTTTAAGGTGGATGCAGTTATCTGTGGAGTGTTTGAGGTTTTAGTGGAACTTGTAGTGTTTATTCGGGTTATAGCCTGGGATATTTGGATTTGGTGGGTTTGAAGTAAGTAAAGGTTAAAGTAAGCCCTTTTCCATTTGGCGCTCTAGGACTTTTGACAAAGGTTGGTTATAATTTGAGAACCTCCTTGGTTGTTGAACAACATGGACTCTTATAGCCCGACTAGTACTTCCTTAATATATACCCCCAGTTGGGTAGTTTCTTGCTCCAGTGTTCCTAGTAGCCTTCTTTTCTCATTTTCAATCTCTTCAGCCTGTAACCCATCATCATAAAGGTCTACAAATGTCTTGGGGTTCATCATTTGCAACCTCTCCACTAGGTTAGGTGACACATTTCAGACTATCATTCTAACCTAATCCTTCTCTGCCAGTTTGTTCTTCATCATTCCCGCCTTATTCATGAACCTAGTTAGAAAATCTGAGAATGATTCGTTGGGCTTCTGCTTGGTTAGTTCCAGATCTCTTATAGACACCTCAAGACTAGTATTATAGTCGTACTGCTTTAGAAAAGTAGTGCACAACTCCCTCCAATCTGCTCGGATAGACTTTTCTAACCCATGATACCAGTTAACGGCTATACCCTCTAAGGACAGTACAAATAGCTTAGTAACCACGACCAAAGGAGCCTTGGTGGTACTCATAGTAGTTGTGTATTGACTAAGATGAATCCTCGGGTCTCTAATACCATTGAACCTCTATGGCTGTGGCATTTTGAATTTTTCAGGTAGCCTATTTTCCTCAAATTGCATCACATCATCAAAGTCAAACGGGTACCCTAGACCTTGTCCCTTCATCAACTCCTCCATTTTAGACATATTCTGAGTTAATGCCTTCATCTGTCTGGATTCCAACTCTTGAACTTTCTCAAGTGATTCCTTCTTTGCTTTTTTAATCATATAACTCTCCACATCATCTAGCTTCATTTCCCCAGTATTATCATAGTTAACAACAAGTGGGTTGGCTGTAGGTGGCACAGCAGCAAGTGGTGGCATCAATCCTGCTAGAGCTTGCCTTAACTCATCTTGCATCATTGCTCTTATATCATCCATCAAGGCTCCTTTGACATCTTCAAGGTCCAGTTTCCTCTCTCTTGTTGTTCCATTCTTTTAGTTTGTTGTGTATCTTCTACATAGAGTGGATTAATGGGGATCTTTTCCAGTCTATTAAGGATATCTTTCACGATCGGTTGGGGGCTTGAATCAGTTCTCACCAGTCTACTACCTTTTCTACTCCAAACACAAGAACACCCAGACAAATCTATGATGGCTGAAAGACAAATGGTTAGTATAACGCATGAGATGCATGTATGTATGTATGCATGATGCACGTGCTATGCAACAAGTAGCAAGTAACAAGTTAGGTATACATACATCCTTCCAACCTTATTTCTCCCACACACGTATTCAATGGTGAGTCTCTTTTCCTAGGATTTTTAGTCTTGGTCTTAATATTAATAGGGGATATCAGGGACCGACATGCATGCCAAATCTCTCAAAGCAATATAAGCACAGAAATAGTATTTTTAGGTGTAAAAGATTAGCCTAATCTTAATTAACCTAAACGAGTTTCAAAAGTATGGGCTTGGGCCTTTACATATAGAAATACCTCGTGGTAACATTCACAAGCAATTTAGGTAGATCCTAGGGGAAATAACTAAGCCATTATATATGGTTAGGGTCTAGTAACAAGGTCAAGGTTCCCTTAGCAAGATGCTCTCCTTTATGGACTTCAAGTTACAAGCTAAGGTCAGAGGGGCCCAGCATCCTTTGCAAACTCGAAAGAAGACTACCCCTCCTTAAGGACTTGGGTTATAGGCTCTGGTCAGAGGAGCCCGGTAATCTCTCTTAGACCAAGTTAAGGCTAAGAATGATGGTTAGCCGATCTACAACTCCATGAAGCTAATGGACTCATGGAATCATAAACCAACGCCATCGGTTAATAGGGACATGCAGAATGAATGCAAGAATAAAATAATAATTAATAAAATAATTCTAAAGAATATAAGTAGAATCAGTATCTCTTATCCCCAGTGGAGTCGCCACTGTAGACGGTGGGGTTTAGCGTGCATCCAAGATTTTAGCAACCGCATCACTGTTTGAGCTTAAGGCTCTAGAGAACACACTAACCACTATCACAAAGACATGGCGTGGAGATGAGGAGTCACCACCCAAGGTAATAACTGGGACAAATCGAAAAGGTAGTACTCGATTCCCTAAAAGAAAGCTAGCACCACAACCAAGAGATTCTTGATATGGAATACCAACTTCTTTCAGTCTTGTGTTCATTTAGAATTACTTTATGAATTATTATTTTATTCTCTATTTACATGCAATTTCATATAAACCTAAAACAATAAACTCCAAGGCAAGCTAGTCATGAAATATACAAGTAAATAATGCATTCAATCACATAACCCCTAAGTTAGTCCAATCTACATGGATTTTAAATAAAGGAGTTAAGTCTACATGTTTTAATGTATAAGTAAACTTAAAGACCTAATTCCTTTTTATTTTAATTAAATGAACGTAAGTCTACTAATTTTAATTCTAAATATGAGCTTAAATCTACAAATTATGAAGGTATTTAAATTAGTGAGCTTAATTCTACAAATTATGAAAGAAGGCTTTAATTAAGTAAGCTAAGTCTAAATTAATTAAATTAAATTAAGTGGGCCTATGTCTAATTTACTAAATTGGCCTAAGGATATTTCTAACCTAAAATCTAATTACTTATAGACTTAAAAATATATTTCAATTAATTAAACCTAATTAATTATTAAATGATATTGGCTAAAAGAATTACCTAAACTTAAATAAATAAATCAAGACCTAAAGTGGACTTAAGGCCCAAAACACATAAAAAAAAACCCAAAAACAAATAAAAACATAAAAGAAATAATTAAATAAGATCAAACAAATAATTATTAATCCTTACTAAAATCCTAATTTTATTAACATGCAACCTAAATTAATCTACTTCCTCCATTGATTTTAAATAATTACCAATTGAAACCTAATTTTACTAACCAATTTAATCAAAATAAACATGCAACCACACACATAATTTTATTACTCCCACTATTGGGGCTATTACATTAATTCATAAAACAATTAATAAAAATAAAACATAAAATAAAGATAAATAAAAATAAAAATAAAAATAAAACCCTAGAAACTAAGTCTCTACGGGGCTTTATCCATAGTCTTTTAGGGACTCATAATGAAATTCATCTCCCTCATATGATCACCATGCATTTTCCTCCATAATCACCATAAAACATCAAATAAAATAATAATTAATGAATAAATTATGATAAAATAATAAGAATAATAAATAAATAAATAAATAAAAGAAGAATATAAGAATATAATATGCTTATGGATGATTTAGGGTGCTCCTCAGATTTGTGGTTCACCATTCTTGTTAAGTCTTCGAATCTTTTCTTCAAAAATTCTTCACGAGTTTTGAATTGATTGATGAATCAAAAAGAATTTTTTTTATTGAAAATAAATATAAGAATAATAGAATCACAATTTTCTCTCTTCTTATCTCCCTCTTTCCTACACTCTTCCTCTTTCTCCTCCCTCTTTTTCCTCCTCTTGTTTCCTCTCCTTAGCTCCCTTTTTATAGTGGAACTAGGAAGTCTAACCCTAATCCTAATGTGATTCTCATTCCTATAGTGTATTTAGGAATTTTGAACCAAATAGGATTGAATTAATTAGGAAGTTTAAACCAATTTAGGATTGAATTAATTAGGAAATTTAAACCACCTAAAACACTAAATTGGAATAATTAGAAATAGGAAAACGGAAGAGTTCAATTCCGACCGGGATTGTGCAATTCCGATCAGAATTGTACAATCCCGATCGGAATTACATAATTTCGGTCGGAATTACATAATTTCGGTTGGAATTATAGAATTCCAATGCGCACTTTTTTTTAACATTTAATTACAAAAAGGCCCCCATAAAAATTTAAATTTTGCAATTAGGTCCTAAAAAGAACTTTGCGATTTAGTTCCTGAAAACATTAAATTCTTCCTTTAAAAGCCCTTAGAATTTTTAAAAGATTAAGCATCAAAGACATTTTCACCATTGGAGTCCTTTGTTGCATCCATAACATGACATCCCAAAATTGGGTGTCTACACAATTAACTCTAAGGCAACTAATCTTATGAAAAACACATTCATTCAAAGTAAACAATCCCTAAATTAGTATAATCTACAATGATTTTATTTAGATGGACTAAATCTACATATTTTAATGGGCTATTTGAAAATTTAATCATAAATTTTAGTGTTGTTTGTAGTTTAACCAAAACATTTCAATTTTGGTAAAATAAAATAGCAATTTACAAACTTTGGTAATTTGAATCATCGATTATATTTCTGATTAACTAATGCTAACATGTCAGGCAAGAACTGGGTCTTTAATCCATACTGGACCATTTATAATCCACATCAAAACTCTACATTTTACACACCATGCACCATTTAGAAGCTAAAGGAATAAAGATAAAAAATAATGGCCAAAGGGTATGAGCTGAGAGAAATCCGTAATTTGAAATTACTAAACCTAAATTGAACTTCCTATCTGTAATTTTCTTCTTACCCAAATAAGTTCTTTAAAGTTTATATCCTTAAATTTCCAAATAAAAAATTAACCACTTTGAAATTTCTATCATTAGTATTAATTTTGATTACAAGTTAGCAACAATAGAAGGACTGATTGCAACAGTTGTAAAGGTTTGCAGTTGAAAAAGGACACTACATATAGCATGAAAATCAAAAGATAAGATAATTTTGACTTAGGAATTTATTTTTAACTTTACTAAAAAAATGACAGTAGCTACTTAAGAAAAGATAATGTTGATAAAAGATACTTGAAAAGGTCATAATAGGGACCAAGCTGGTGGGAACTAATTGTTAGTGATATGCACTAGGTCAATCATTTGTGATTATGTATTGACTTTCTTATTTTATTAATAAAGAGGTATTATATTATCATTTGATTTTATGATAATTACATGAATGGTTAATTCTTACTAAGGCCATCAAGTATGTGACTTGATAGTAAAACCCTTAGATTAAAATAAGAGTTCTATTCTAATTATCCCTAGCCATTTATTCATTATATGAATATTAAAGTATTAAGGCTAGTATGTTGTTGACTGATGGTTATGTTTTACTAATCATAAATATGAGCTATTAAGTCAACTCATAGGTACATGATGAGAGATCGTGTACTGGATTGACCCACTATGAGAATACTACATAGATTATTGTCATAAGTATTTCTTATCACAGTAATTTTATTTCGGTCCTTTGACCTTGAAATCATCATAGATTTCTACATAGCTATTTTATGTTTTGACACATTCTAACATTGTCTTTAACCGGATGATTAAAAGAATGTTGTTGGATATAAAATTAGTTATGTGAGGAATGTGAGTGATTTAGAAGGAATTTATCCCTCATTAATATGAGAAAGATATCTAAAGGCCCCTTGATGAGATAGACTGAATAAAATGCATGGCCATGCTGAAATGAATTGATAAAGAGTTATCATTTTCAGTCTACTTGGAATCAAGTCATAATATTGAACTATATAAGGATGACATTCTATGCCTTATGTTCAATTAAGATATCATGTGATAAAGGGACAATAAAATTCACTGTAATTAGGTTATGTCGGATTATTGACTTCACATGACTTGGGTAGTCATAATGTCTTGCTATAGGCCACTTATGACTTGTAGGCCTAAATAGAAATTTAGGCCCACTGCCAATGTTATGTGAACCTACAGGGTCACACACTTAGAACAAGCCCAAAACGGATATGGGTTTAATAAGCCCAAAATAAACTCTGTGGAAATAAATAATTAAAGTGTTTTATTTATTTATTTATTTGTTTATTTATTTAAGATAAATGTTATTTTAAATAAATAAATAAGATATTATTTTTGATTTATTTTTAAACAAAATCAAAATATAATAAATGGAAAATTACCAAAAGGTTATTGGTAAGTGAAACCCTAACTTGGAGTCTATAAATATGTTATATTCTCTAGGGTTTCACACACTTGTTTTTGCCTCCAAATTTGTTTTCTTTCCTCTTAGAAAACAAAGACAGAGTTTTCCTTTTTGTTCTTGATTTGTAAGACAGTCAAGAGGTTGCTAGCACACACACTCAAATTCGTTTTGTGAAGGGCTGTTCGTGTGGATACCTATAGAGGACGCATCCTTTTGGAGACGTCTTGATCCGAACAACCAAGCCAAAAAGCTCGAGGTAAGGTGTCACCGGTGTGAACCTCCTCTCACCCTTCCAGAGAATCTTGCCTCTTCTGCGTTTTTGGTAAGATTATTAAAACCCTAGATTTAATCAATTAGTCGAATTACATGGATCCTGGCTTGGGAACGTGATAAAATTTTAATTTTTCCGCTGCGTTCGCATCACGGAACCCAACACTAATGAGGTAGTGGTGGGAACTAATGAAGTACTTTTGAAGATTTTGTCTTTTATTTGGAATTGACAATTAAGGTTTCTTTAAAAAAATAACTTCATATACCAAAAATGTAAACTTTTAGGCTTTAAAAAAGTTGTAATGGTTATTTTTTTCCAATAAAATGATATATCCAGTATAGTTGATATACTTAGTGCTAATGATGTATATATTTATTTATGCTGATACAATTTTTTACTTATTCAAAATGTTGGACACATTTTCTCTATATCACCACTATGGTGGAAGGTTTGCTAAGCTAGGCAATGAAAATTTTTATATAGGAGGCTATATCAAGCCAAAACATAAACTTAATATTGATAAAGTTGGTTCTTTGTACATTGCAGATGATGTAGAAAAGCTTAGGTATGTTGATGTGAGACTACTATGTAGAGTCCCAAGGTTGTCTATTATAGAGGGCTTATAAGAAATGCATGATGACAAACAAGTTATTAAAATGGTGGAGCATGTGGGTTATGGAAATAGTTGATAGAGGTTTTTATTGATAGTTCCCACCTAACACACTCTAAAGTAGAAGTTGAAGTTAGTAAAATAAATATAAAAAAAAAGGCAAATGCATGTGATAATATTATTAATACAATGGATACAATAGATGCTCCTCAAAACATAGAGGACTAAGATGAACATGTAGAGAATCTTTTTGATGTTGGAGTTGAGGTTGGACAATAGTATAATGTAGTTGAGGAGGTAATTATAGTTGGTCAAACTTTGGATAATATGGTTGATGCTAACTATGACTCCAAGATGGACCCAGATTATCAACTTATAAGTAAAAGTTAGGCAAATGTTGACTTGGAGGACAATGAATTGTCAGATGATGAAGAATATATTAAGGCTAGACAAAATATAACAAAAGTACAGAAAATATGTTTCAGTTAATGAGGTTATTGATAAGTTTGCTTCCAATTTTCGTATACACAAAACCAGTGTCAATACTATCAATGATATAAATAGTCTAGACATTGACCAATGCTTAAGTAAGTATGAGGATTTTGATGGTGATGTGAATTCCCTTGGTACAAGTGAGGACAAGAAATGGATGAGTCTATAAAAAGGTTGAGGAAGAGATGACTGGCATATGATCCTAAGTATGATCATAAAGCTCTTAAATTAGGGCTTGGTATGCAGTTTGAGAATACATAATAGTGTACGAAAACTATTCAAAAGTGGGCCATTCTAAATAGTTATAATATTCAAATAATGAGGAGCAATACAAGATAGTTAGAGATTAGATACGTTGAGAAACAACTTTGAAAGCTTTATGGTAGTGTAATAAACACTGAGAAGACATTCACCATCTAGATTCTCATTTCATATTATAGATGTAGCAAAGAAATGAAGAATAGACAAGCCACCTTAACTTGGATTGCATATGAATATATCTAAAGGTTTAGGAGAAATCCAAATTGGTCTGTTAAAGACTTAGAGGAGGACTTGTTTAAAAAGTTTTATGTGCAAATGAATATCTAGAAGTGTTATAGAGATAAGGAAAAAGCACTTGAACTTCTAAGAGGATCAATTGAAGATCATTACATTTAGATTAAATCAAATAAAGCTGAAATTGTGAGGGTTGATTTGGAAGGTAGATTTGAGTTTATGCTTGATGATGACAGCTCCTTAAAGGGCATCTTTATTGTTTTTAGTGCTTTAAGAAAGGGGTTTGTAAAGGGATGTAAACCCATCATTAGGTTTGATGGTTATTTTTTGAAGACATTCCTTAGAGGTGCTCTTTTCTCTACTGTTGCCAACGATAGGAACAATAAGATGTTCCCCATCTTTTGGGCTATTGTTCAGTCAGAGAATGAATTTTTTTGGACATGGTTTATTGATTTTGTGATGCAAGAACTCAACATCAAAGATGGTCTGGGCTATTCATTTATTAGTGACCAGCAAAAGGTATGTGATTCGTTATTTGTTTTGGGTTTTTTTATAGTTATTTTCATTTGTGTTTATTATTAAGTTAATTATTAATTAATGTTAGGAATTAATTAATGTGATCATTAAATTAGCTCCACATGTTAAGCACAAAAACTATACGAGACATGTTTATTGCAACTGGAAGAAGGTGTTTAAGGGGCATACATTAAAGAATATGTTCTAGAGGCCAACTAAGAGCACATATGAAGTTGTATATATATATGAACCTAATGCAATAAAGGTGGAGGACCATACTACCTATACTAATTTTATTGAAAGAGATCCTACAATAATGTGTGTGAAACCTTTAATGAATATAGTGAAGGCTAGGGTACGACCTATTATTGACATGCTGGAAGATATAAGAGAGTCATTAATGGAGAGGATGCACCATAAGTTGAATGAAATGAGTAAAGTTAATGACACAATTTTCCCTAGAATTAAAAGTAAATTAAAAGAAGCAAAGTTTAATAGTAGGTTATGTCAGTGAAACTTATTATGGGAGACAAGTTCCAAGTAGCAATTACCATTAACAAGTTTTTTTTATTCATTTGAACATAATGACATGTAGTTGTAGGACTTGGCAGTTAAGTGGAATCATATATATGCATGTATGTGCTACCATTCATTTCTTAAATAAGGACGTAAAAGAGTATGTAAATGAATATTACAATATGGAGAGATACATTTCCACTTATGCCATTAGACTTGAACCCACAAATGGGCCAAGCATGTGGCCTAAATCTAATGGGAATCCAATTAAACCTCTACACTTCACCAAAATGCCTAGAAGGCAAAAGAGTTGAGGGAACAGAGATCTGGATGAAGAACCCTAAACTTAAATAAGCTTCCAAGTACTAGAATCCAAATCACATGCCAAGTGTGTTTGTAAGTGAGGCATAACAAGTGAACTTGCAAAAATGTTAACAACCTAGCATACAAGAGGCTTGAAAAAGTTTTTATAAGGGAATGATGTTTATATGATTAATGTTCTACATATTTATTAAGTTAATTATTAATTTGGATAGTTGTATGTGATTTTAATTATTGCAATTGAAAAGAGGTAGGCCACCTAAAATTAGAGGACTAGTAAGTGAAGGACCAAGGCAGACTTATAGAAGTTAGCAACAGAAGCAGGGAATATAAAAGATTGGAAGAAATGACAAAGGCACCAAAAGAAATAAAGTAAGCACCAATCAACAAGGAAGCATCTCATTCAACAAGTTAGTAGCAATCATCAAGGCAATAAGGTGAATCAAGCACCTTTTAATAGTATAAAGCAAAATGAACAATGTTAGGTAATAAAGCATGTTATAGTGAACATTTAATTAAGATGATTTGAGTGCAATATTTATATTATAAACATAATTGATTGAGTGATATGTTTAGGTTCGGCAAGGGTACAGTCTCAAAGTATTTAAAGGCTTAGACAACATGTATCTAAGGGTGTGTAACTTAGTTGCTCATTTTAATGTGCTTTTATTATTAAGTTAGTGAACTTTGATGCTAATTTTAGTACTAATTTACCAACAGATGCCTTCCGCTACAAAAAGTAAAACAATTTTATTGGATAAATTAGATCCTATAAACAAGGAAGGGGAGATTTTCATAACTCAACATCGACTGTCATTGGAACCAATTTACCACCAGTTACTAGAGCAAGAGCAAGAGGGCATGGAAGCAATAGAACTAACCTTTCTATTGAAGGTCCCAGTGCACAAGAGAGTATTGCTCATAATTAGATGAGCATCATCATTTTTCTTTTTTGAAGTTATATAAACTTCTAAGTTGTTTTGAAGTAATATAAACATGTTAACTTTATGAAGTGCTTGTAAGTATGTAAATGGTGCTTTAGCATCAACTTTTGATGACTTGCAAGCATTATTTTGTCTATTTGCTCAAGTAGTAAGACCTGTCACCGGTTATTTTATCTTAACAATCATTTAAGTTAAGTTACATACCTTTTTCAAAGTTCACTATATGTTTGGTGCTTACAGCCTTCAGTTTATATTGAGCATGCAATTTGATTTTTCAAACAATATAGCTATAGGAGATGTTAAAATAATCAATATGTTTAAATAGTCAATTTAATTCTACATAGGCAATACAATGTCATCTACCATAAGTTACAAACATAAAGTGCATAAATACAAATACTATAACTAAAACCATCAACATAATTACTTAAGAACTTGGCAACATTTTCATTTTCCCAACAACTGGACCTTTAACATAATAAACCATTAAGAACATACCAATCATTAACATAATGATACAAACTTTCAATTTCTTTAAATTAGCCCTCAACTTCATGTTCTCAACCTTCATCATTAAGTCAATTCTTTAATACATGGCAATCCTCCTCTCCAAAGCTTGTAAGACATCATACTCTAAAGTTTTTTCAAAGTCTGCACGAGTTTCTTGCATTTTCCTTTCAGCTAATTTCACTTTCTCATTCATTCTCCACTCCACATTAGACAATATCTTCACTGTCTCTTTATATCTATCTCTTTCAACTTTCATTCTTAGAAACACTTATTTTTAATGCTCTAGAATTTTAGGATCAGGCCACTCAAAGTAGCAACAATCATTATGCTACAAAAAAAGGTTAATAACAAAAATAGAAGAAATTCAAAACCCTATTTCTATAATAATAATTTTAATAAGTAAAAACCCTAAATCATTTCCTCACCCTTCGAATAGCACACCGGTAGAATCTTCATCCAAAATTTTAGTTTGTCATTAATGTATAAATGGACGTTGTGATCCTTTGCCCACATTCTTTTCATGGAATTTAGCTTGTATATGGAATGGCCGAGTATGATGATCTTCCACATGAAGTATTCCATCCATTTGTCATTGAGAGAGAGTTGCTACTTGGCATCTTCCATGTTAACCCTAGAAAAAAATGAAAAAGAATAAGAAAAATGGAGTTTAGGTTACATAAAGAAAAAGAAAAAGAAGAAGAAGAAGAAGAAGAAGAAGAAGAACAACAACAACAACAATATAATTTAATTGATTTTCATTCCTTAAGCATCTAAAAGGTGCATTTTGGTATGCAAAATGCACAATTTCGACATGGATTATAAATAGTCTAGCCTAGATTAATGACCCAGTTCTCGCCTGACATATCAACATTAGTTAACTGGAAATGTGATCGGTGATTCAAATTTTCAAAGTTCATAAATTGTTGTTTTATTTTGTCAAAATTGAAATGTTACGATTAAACTACAAAAAGTACTAAAAGTCGTAATTAAATTTGTATAAGTGAGCCTAAAAGCTATTAGGTTTAATTCCTATTTAATTTTAATTTAAATGAGACTAAATCTATTTATTTTAATTCTAAAAAATGGGTCTAAGTCTACAAATTATGAAAAATTTAAATTAGTGGGCCCAATTCTACATATTTTAATTCTAAAGTGAGCCAAAGTCTACAATTTATGGAAAAAGCTTTAAATTAGTGAGCTATATCTAATTAATTTTAATTAACTTAAGTGAGTGTATGTCTAAATTAACTAAGTGTGCCTAAATTATTTTAAATTTAAATCTAATTAATTATGAGGCTAAAAAAAGTATTTTAATTAATTAAACCTAAAAATAATTAAACTAATAACCTATTAAATTAATTGGGCTAATTAACAAGATGGGCCTAAAGATATGTTAACTAAACCTAAATTAATTAATTAATTTATAAACCAAAATAAAACAATCTAAACAAATAAAATAAAGAAACGGGCTTATAATTTAAAATAATCCTAATTTTAATTAAAGTGGGCCTAAAATAAATTAATTAACTAAGAGCCTTTTACATAAATACCCAAAAAAAATAGGAGCCATTAATAGCAAAATGTCCTAACTTATCAAAATATTACATGTGTGCCCCATCTTTCTCAAAAATTACATGCCTTTTTTAACATTCTCCTTCCAAACCATCGTTTTCTTCCGTCTTCTTCCTTCAACTTGACAAAACTTAAAAAACCACTCTTTCAGCTGCCCGACCAAATTTCAATCTTCTCTCATCTCAATTTCAACTTCCAAAATCAAAATCTTATTTTTTTTAATTTAAATCCTTCTTCACAAACTGGAAAATCCTAAAAAAACTCTTAAAAATTCTATGAAAACTAAAACAAAAATCAAATCCAAAGAAATCAAAACCATAGCCCTATTACGTCCAAATATGATTTGAAATCATTCAAGCAACATACATGACAGCCCCAATCATTCAACATCAACAAAGCAAGCAAAAAAATCAAAAATCAAAAATGAAGATCCACAGTTACATTACTAAAATTTTGATGAAACTGAGTTTTATTAATATTTATATTCACAAAATTTAAATTCTTAACAACATACAAAGAAGATTTTGCTTTTTGAAATTTTTAAAAAAAATTAAACATTCAGTTGTTAATTTAGTAAATGAAAAGCATATTATCGGTATTAATAACAAATCTCTACATCTTATTTATGTTTCAATTTAATTTAACAAAATTTTTATTCAATGCCATAACTTTTTATTTGTTATGTAAAAAATAGTATATTCGAAGTATATTATTCATTTCAAATAAAATAATGTCAAATATACTACTCTATAACAACTATGTGTATGCTAAAGAGAATTAAGAATATAATTTATTTCTTATGCCATTCTTTGTATCTTATTTTAGAAAGTAGTATATAATAAGAATATAATTAGTAAATAATACATTGTAATATATGTAATTTGTAACTTTTAGTATATCATAAGTATATTATTACATTCTAATGAAATTCTTTGCACTTGCAACAAATAGAGAAGCTTCTGATTCTTACACATTATGAACGAGAGTGGAATGATGACTTAAACTACATAAATTTCAAAGGAATTGGCATATAAATTCTAAAGGATTTCAACTATGAATAGCTCATCATAACCATTTCAAAATGTCCTAAATTTGAAAAAGATAAAAAAGAGATTCAGATCTCATACCAAGTCAAAGAAGAGTATCCAACTTTACAAATTGAAGATGATTTAAGCTTCTTATTTTATATACAGTTAAAGAATACAAAACCTGACTGCACAAAATACCCTTTGTGAATCTCACTACAGCATAAAGAAAATGATAGCAACATTTTACAAAACACACTACCACCAATAACAACAACATCACAAAATGAGTCAACAAACACAAGGACAACACCAAAAAATTCATATATTATTCATTATGCAAGAGACTTAAGAAAAACCATCATTGAACAGAGCTCCTAAAAAAAGATGAAATACATAGTCCTTTTTCTCCACTTCTTATAGCATCCGACATGAATTCAAAAGAATTAAAAGTTAGGCAACTATTTAAGGATTAGGAGACATTAAAGATAGTCCTAATCTTCTATGCACTATCAAAGAATTTTTAATATAGAGCCATTAAGTCTTGCTCGTCAAAGTTCTATTTGAGATTCTTGATTTTGATTGCAACTAGACATTGAATGTTTTAAGCTATAAAAGTTCAAAGATTTTTAAAATTAGAAAATTCATAGACACGCACACATGTAGCTAAGAACTCAAATGTGGAAACCATCACCAAGCTAGTACTTAACTAGTTACATAACATATCAAGTCCAAATACATAAGTACTAAAACTATGCACACACCAATTGACATAATAAGTGACATGAAGGAGGAATTTGAAATTTTAATAAATTACATGAAATCATCAAAGGAATCGACCCTTCAAAGTATATATAGAAACCCTATAGAATCATATACTATTCTACTAAGTTTCTTATATATGATATAAGAAACTAACCTGGGCTCAATTGTGCAACTAAAAATAAAAGAAGACAACATATTTCTTTATGTTTTTAGGGCACTCAAAGCAAGTATAAGTGGCTAGCAGCATTGCATTCCTCTTATTGTTATTGATGGAACATTTTTAAAATCAAAATACCAAGGAACCCTTTTGAAAATTGCAACACAAGATGCACAAGGTAAGATTTTTCCACTTGCCTTCTGCACTGCTGATTCAGAGAATCATGATTCTTGGAAGTGGTTTTTTTTTTAAAAAAAACAAAGAGTAACATTAGAAGTTAGAGAAAACCTATGCATCATATCAGATAGACATGAAAGCATAGCATCAGCTATAGAAAATGTCTACCCTAAAGCTTCACACATGTTTTGCACATTCCACTTACAGAACAACTTCAAACAAAGTTTAAGAAGAATGCAACACAACTCAAGGAATTCTTCTATGTAGCTACAAAATGTTATGCATTACAAGATTTCTAAAGCAATATAGTATAAATAAAGAAGCCAGACATATGTGTTTATAACTAACTTGAAGAAATTGGATTTGAAAAGTGGACAAAGTACTTTCCACTAACAAAAAATATCAAATAATGACTACAAATGTCACCGAATCCATGAATTCAGCAATTAAATCTGCAAGAGAGCTACCAATCATAACTCTTTTAGAATACTTGCAAAGTTTGGTACAAGAATGGAATACAGCAAACCAAAAAATTTCAAAAGGATTTTTCATAAAGCTAATAAGTAAATGTGAGGAAATGCTCAACGAAAATTACATAAAATCCCAAAAATTCAAGGTAACAACTCAATACCTTTTTATAGTCTCAAAATCATTAGTTTATATATCAATATAAAATATGTAGCATGTTCTCATTTGTTTCTAAAAAATAGATTATGTGTTTATTGAATTACTACTATTATTCTATAGAAACTATTTCATCTTATTGTTTAACAAATTTATGGCTCTATTTTTATATAAGACCTACCATTTAATAACTTTAAGTTTCACAAAAAAAGTATATGATTAGTATTTTAATAGTTTTTGAAAAGTATATAACATAAAATATGCAATAATGTAACATTTTAGAAAATTCTAAATATATAATTTTTTTCTCATAAAATGCAGTGTGTTTTATGAAAACTCTATAAGAAATACTTTATGAAAATTTATTTATTCTTCTTAAGTTTTATTAAAAAGAATATTATAAGTATATCATTGGTTTCAAATGCAAAATCACTTGTATTATTTACAATATGTTTCATTATAATTTCAAGCGCAAAAAGTAAATGATCACTTGTACAGTGTTTGTATTAATGAAAAAATAGGCATAGTACATTTAAAAGACAATATATGCACATGAAATAAGTTTCAACTTGACCAAATACCATGTGAACATGCATTTGCTATATTGAGAGACCTAAATAAAGAACCATATAGTTATTACTCATAATATTATTATAAACAATGATGATAGCAACGTATGAAGAAGCAGTATACCTGCTACCAACAAAAAGCACATGGAGTGTGCCAACACAAGTAAAAGACATGGTTGTGCTACCTTCGAGAATCATAATTCAATCAGGAAGGCCAAAGAAAAGAAGACATAAAGCTGCATAAGAAAATAAAAGTGAACACAAATGCAGAACATATGGCTATTATGGACACAACAAGAAGACTTGCATATACATACCATAGAACAAATGAGATTTAGAATAATTTTTATTTTTTAACATTTATATTCTATTAAGTTTTTACAAAATTACATACATCAATTGACATTTTTTAATTACCATATATATTTTGTTTCAAATGCAAAATTAAGATAGTTTATTGAAAAATAGATAGAAGTATAAAATTGATATATAATGTATATAATTTGTAAAACAGGTATCGAATTGACATATAATTTCTTAAAAATCCAAAACATGTATACAATTATGCTTTTAGTGATATTAAATTTTGAATAATCTTCATATATTTTTTGAATATTTTTAGTATATGTTATTGTAGACATATCATCAAAAGAAAAATAAAATTTTATAAACTTATTGCATTAAAATAAAATTAACTTTGTGTCTTTAAAAAAATAAAAGTAAAAAGAAATTGTAATTAAAAAAGTAAAATAATTAAAGTAAATGCAAAGCAACTCAAACATATTATAAAAAGACAATATTATTTAAAAATTATGCATTGCTTATACAATAATAACATAATATACTAAAACAAAACTTCAAATTAAATAAAAAGAACCATATTCATACTTTTTTTTAAAAAAAATACACAACAACATCATTTTAAAAAATACTTCTAATTAAAATTAAAACCTTTAATAAAAATTACACTTTTTACTTACTATCATTTTCAAATACTTATAGTATATTATATGTATATTATACGTATGAGAAAAAACTAATATACATCAATATATAAAATCAACATAAAAACATAAATATATGATTTCATTAAAAATAAAGCTAATGTCAAACAATTAAACAAACTCTTACAAATTAAAAAAAAAAACTACACAAATAACTTGCATAACTTGCAAATATTCTTTACAATAATAAAAACATAAAATCACTATAAATATACTAAATAAACATAAAAACAAATAACATAAATTGGTTCCATTATCAAAAAACTTTCTTCTTCAACTTGTCTCTTGGTTTTAGCCTCCTTGGATAGTCATATTCATTGCAAATGCATTCACTTTGCTTCATCTTTTTGTATGTGTACAAGCTGATTGCACAATGACTCCTCCTCTCCTCGATATTTAGATTAGCTAGAATATTCCAACCTTTAAGCAAATACTCAGCAAAAGACACTATAAAAGCTCCATAATCACTGCCTAAAGCAAAAAAAAAAAAAAGAACTACAAAGTAATACAAAAAAATACAAAAAAAGAAGAAACTTACTTGCTCTCTTGTTTAGGCAATTCATCAACAATAGTAACTTCAAAAAAGGCTCACCCAAATCATTCGAATAGATATTAACATCAAATTGATGCTCCCAAAAATCAACAACATCAAAAAATAATGGTAGAAGAAAATTGTAGCTTCTTACACAATCTAATACCGATCGATTATACTTTCCACCTCTCACAGAATTATAGACATATATACGAGATTCCTTAATATTCAACACTCCCTAAACTCGATGCTTCTCTTTAACAGTATGGATAGTAAAGAAAATATGCTCAACATTGAACCAAGCAGTGTTACATATCATAAAATACCCAAGAATGTACTCTGTAATAGAATGATCTATAATCATAGGTGTAAAATCCTCATTTTTTGCCAAATACCTTGAATAAAGACATTGAAACTATTAGTCAAATTGATTATCTATTGTGGTAAAACTAACACAAGAATCTTTGAAAAATTGTCCCTTCTTCCTTAAGTAAAAAAACAACACATCAATATACTAAAAACTAATAAAAATAAAAACATCACTTTAATATAAAAATACAACATCTATATAACAAACTACAAAAAGAATATTTTCCAAATACTATAATTATTTGTAAGTGAAAAATGAGTATTTGAAACAAAAAGTAGTATATTATACAAATATTCATAGTATCTGATAAAACAAACAACATTCATAACTTAAAACAAAAAACAATCTAAGAATCCTAGCATATTTTTAAAATGTAACAAGCAAACAAACTACATAAAATTAGGAAACTTACAGAAGATGATAATGAACAACCATAATAATTCAAGACATGACACCAAGCATTTGAAGCAATAGTATCAACTCCAACATTCAAAGCAGGACTAATTAGATCATCATCTTCAAAATACAACTTTTTCCTATAAAAACAAAATAAAAATTCGTAAATATTTAAAAAAAAAACAAAAACTTGAAAAAACATACTTATTTTTCTTCTTCAACCAAACTTTAATCCAACTATCAAAGTCAACACGAGTTTGATAATTTAAATGATCTTCAATATTTCCACTCAAAGGACATAAATCCTTAATAATAGTCGCAACTTTCCTTTCTCTTTCTCCAATATCTGACAATCCAAATTTATTTAAAAAGGGAGATTTCATAAAATATGTAACTTTAATCTCCCTTTTGGTTAGAACAGGGATTTGAAAATCGTCGTCATCATCTAAAACTTTCTTTTTACCCTAATAGAAACAAATACAACATCATAAAAAAATTAAAAATGATAAAAAAAATGAACAACATAAAAGAAAAAATAATAAATTATAAATATTATCATAAATAGAAACACATACAACATCATCACTAATTTCACCAACAGCTTTAATAGCTGATACAATAATGTCACAAACATCAACAATAACATCTATCTCAACCTAATATAAATTAAACAATACATGAAATAGTATAAAAAACCAAACAGATTCAAATAATATATATATATCAGAATCCTAAAAATAATGAAACCCAAAAGAAAAAACTATATCACAATCCATTAAATAGATTCATTTACATCCCAATCCTTAGTAGCACCATTAACACTTGCTTTCTTGCTATCAGCATCATCACTCATTTGTTCATCATCAACTTTAGCATAAGAAGAACTAGAACATCCAACACCATCACCACTTTACATGCACAAAAAAATCACTAAAATTCAATTTTAAAAAACAAAAAACTAAGAAAATAAAAAATCACTAAAAAATCTAAACCTCCACTATCACTATCTTTATCTTTCTTAAATCATCAACACCCCCACAAATCTCTTCTTCCTTCTCTTCTTCTTATTCTTCATTTTTTTTACCTTTGCTTTATCATAATCCTATTAAAAAAGTGCAATAAAATTCTATAAAACACAAAAACAAAAAATAGTATGTGATTTATATGTATCTAAATTGTATATTATGATAATATAATATTAAATAAAATTCAAACATACTTCAACATTTGTAGGCTACTTCATAAACAGTTAACAAATGCAATCATCAGAATCTTCAATACCATCAACTTCTTCTACTAAACCCTTAAAACTATCATTCCTACCACTTATGTTCTCATATTAAAAAAAGACAATTATCAAAATTAGAATATATTCAAAATATAATCTGTATATCACACTGAAAGGTTAAAAAATCACAAGAAAATAACCAAACCTCATCACCTATAGCAACTCTTAGTTTATCCATAACTAACTTCAAACAAGAAAAAACTTTATCAAACTTAATAGAAACATCTTTCCTCAAAATAGTAATTTCTTTTACCAAAACATTTTGTTTTTCAATAATTTCTTTCAAACTAGAACTATAAACTCAAGATGACTTCTTAAATTGGCCTCTAACATGACTCTATCTCATCTCTCCAACTGATGACCACCAGCAAAATCATCACCAGAGTCTTTCTCATCACCACCAATAATAGGAGATTTTCCTTTATAAAAAAAGCCACTCAACTTCATCTTCTCTTTTCCTCAACAGTTGAAGTTATATTTCGTAACTTTAAAAAAATTAAAAATATAAAAAAGAAAAAGAATCACCTTCTTTATAGATTCACGGAAGATACTGTGATACAACACCTTAAAACTCAATGTACTATTGCAATACCATTTAAAAATATGTGGGACATGTCTAATAGAAAGGGTTGCTTACTTACCAACATCATAGGGGTAGCATTTATAGATTCAAACTTGAAATGCATACGAAAATCCATTCAAACAATAAATAAACAAGTCATGCAATTTCTTGTCCTTACCAATAAATCTTCCCTTAAGAGACTCCATAGTAACATAAAAAATATCCAAACCCTAGTAATAAGAGTCAAACAAGCCCATAGCAACAAGGTCCAAATTATTTCTAAAAACTATTCTATCCATGCTAGAAGAAAATTAAAAAAAAACCTTAATAAAGTACAAAACAACAATTTTTAAATAGTCATCATTATTCTCCCATCTTTTTGCTATAAAGCACTCTTGAATTAACTATTTATTGATCTTACCCAAACCACTAAAATATTTCTCAATTAGAAAATTATGATCACCGTAAACACCAATATTCTTCAAATCAATAACATAATTTACACCACTAACTAAAGCAAACTCTTCCAAACCAAATTTCATTCTAGCACCACAAATATCAAACCAAGACTCTCTTACATTTGGCTGCTTAATTCCTTAAGCAATAAAGACATAATTAATTGATACTATACTTTAAATTTTGAAAGATCAATTAATGGCTCCTAATCCTCTATATATATATATATATATATATATATATATATATATATATATATATATATATATATATATATATATATATATATATAACAACAAATTCATATGGTTCCTCAATTTTATGTTTACTCCTCTTCTTCAATCTTTCTTCAACATTCTCATAAACCCTCTTTTAAAAAGGGGATTTAGGTTTAGAAGTATATTTTATTTTTTCTTTAGCTCCACCTTCAACTTCCATTGTTCCTTCCACTTTATGACCCATATTTTCAACACCAATATCAAAATCCATAACATGTTTACCTTTACCAGAAGATCTAGTAGAAACATCTATTCCATCACTTTTTTTTCCTTTTTTGAACTTCTACAAACTCATTTCCTACCCATTTCCACTTCACATCCTTTAACCTCTATAAAATCACTATTAAAAGGCACACATTTTTTTACTTATCAATAGATTTAGAAGAACCTAAACATGTCTCTACCATTTTATAATCAATTTAATAATTGTCAAAAAGCTAAAGGAAAAATTGCATCCTTTACAATTCCAAAAGAAAACTGACAAAATAACTACTCAAGCACAAAACCACAATTCCACACAGCACAAAAATAGGGGACAAAATGCCCGAGAAACTTAAAGAAACAAACAGGAATCGAAGAAGAATAAAAAAAGGTATAAAATAAAATGTAATTAAAAAAGGCACACATGAATTAAAATAAATTATTTACCCAATTGTAACCCTAATTTTACTAACTAATTAATTAAAATAAAATACACAGAATTTCTCTATCCCATAACTGGAGCTATTAAAAAACCTACCAAATACAAATTAAAAGTATAATGAATAAAACACATAAATTAAAATAATTAAGAAGTAAAAATACATAAACTAAAAATATAAGCTTGGTTCATGGCCTTCGTTATGGTTTCCCTATGGGTTGATAATCATGTTCAAACTCCACATTTTAGGTCACTTCTATCACAGCCATAAAACATGAAAAATACGAAAAACATAAAAATGATTAGAATTAATTTAAACAACAAATAAACAAAAATAAAAGAAAAAGAACAATAAAAAAAAGAATAAAAGATGAAAATGGTGTGGATGTTGTATTGATTCTCCTCATAGTTGATTTGATTCATTGTGATTGGTTTGATTATGTCTTTGGAAAGATTTTTTACAAAAATAAAAGGATGTATCAACTCAACATGAAAACTCCATAACAAGAACAAACAAAAGAAAATCTTTTTTTATTTTCTTTCTGGCTCCCCCCACAAAAACTTCCTCCAAAGCTTTTGTCTTTGTATGTAAAAAACACATTAAAGAGAAAGGAGTTAACCTCGTGTGATTATCATGATCACAAGAGATAAAAACGTTTTTTTTTGTTTTAATAAATTTCATTTTTATATGATAAATGCTTTATCTTTTGTATTTATCAGGATAAAAAAATTATTTCTTTATTATTTTATAAATTTTTAAACCAATCAAAAATCAAAAATATATATTTCAAAAATTAAAAAAAGAACGGAGCTTATCAGAAGTGCATAATTCCAATCGACCAATACCTTTTTTTTTATTTTTTTTATTTTTTCTATTTTCTATTTATTTCCTTAAATTGAAAATTGAACCTCAAAAGAAAAGAAAATTTTACAAATAAATCCTTAACAAGGTTACAATTAAGTCATAAGGTTCATAAATCAAAATATATAGACCTATTTGTAACAAATTACCATCACTGAATCTTCTATCGCATCCTCACTTAAATTTTTTAAAAATTTGGTACTTACACCAACCACACCTTATGAGAAGGCCCTTCAGCTATCTCTTTCAAATTGAGGTCACTTTCTATCTTATAATTTCTTCTAATCTGGTTGTTTTTTCCTTTATCTTTGAATATATCTTAGAATTGAACTTTAAAGTTTTAGGAATGAAACTAGTGCAAAACTTTAAAATGGATATTTGAACTTTACCAATGTTAGCTTGAACTCTTTCCTTCAACTTTTGCTATAATGACTCTGTGGATAACTCTAAAATCTATAATGTCTTCAACATCATAAGCCATATCTCTAAGGTCCCTAAACCAAATAGTCACAAACTGGTTTGACATCTAGTTCTCCTATACATCATTAAGAACAACACCAATTTTCATTAACATTTTCTCCCATTTGTTAATCTTAGCAAAGACTTGCCCTTCATCAACAAACTTCGGCAAATAAAAGGAGGCAATTTGCATAAGAAGCATATTAAATAGAGCTAATAGAGTAGCCTTAAACATGGTTACTATAATAGGAATAGAAGAATGATTAGGAATAATAAGATGTATATTGGTTTAAAGTTATAAGCTCAGGGGAAGAAAAAGAGCAACAAATGTGTATTAGTTTAAAATTCTCTGGTTAAGGAAAGAAAAAGAATAATGGATGGGTATTGGTTTAAAGTCTCTGTTAATGGAAAGAAAAAGAGCAACAGATCAAGAAAAAATATATCTAATTAAAGGGAAAGAAAAATATATCAGATCAAGGGAAAATAACCATAAAAGTTTCATTGGTTTATACTAATAAACATTAGCCTTAAGAATAGAGCTTGACATGATACAATTTATATCATTAACATATATTGGAATGGCAATATGGGTCATGAAGAAAAGTAATAAAGCTATATATACCAATCTCAGTTTGATAAAGTTCCTTGTTTAAGTTACGTGAATTTTATAAATAAATGGGTGCACTCTAAGAATCTTTTCTAGGTTTAAAGCATCTTGTTCAAGTTATATGAAATTTATAAATAAAAGGGTTCACTTTGATAAGATATTCTAAGTTTAAAGAAGTTTTAAATTCCTATAAGATGAATTCTTATCAAAAGGGGCAAAGTGTAGATGGCGGGATTTAGTGCGCGTCCAAGATTTTAATAACTGTGACAGTGTTTATGCTTAAGGCTCTAGAGAATACACTACTATATCACAAAGACATTGCTTAGAGATGAGGAATTGCCCCCCATGGTAATAATTGGGACAAATTGAAAGCAACGGTACTTGATTCTCTAAAAGAAAGCTAGCACCACAACCAAGAGATTCTGAATACGGAATATTAACTTCTTTTAGTCTCATCTTCATTTAGAATTATTTTATGATTTACTATCTTATCCTCTATTTACATGCAATTTTATATAAACCTTTAAACAATTAACCCCAAGCAAACTAGTCATGAAAAAATATGTAAACAATGCATTCATTTAAGTACATAACACCTAAGTTAGTCTAATCTGCATTGATTTTAATTAAATTGTCTAAATCTACATATTTAAATTTATAAGTGATCCTAAAGATTAATGGGCCTAATTCCTATTCAATTTTAATTAATGATCATAAGTTTACTTATCTTAAATCTAAAAATGGGCCTAAATCTACAAATTATGAAGTATTTAAATTAGTGAGCCTAATTCTTCATGTTTTAATTCTAAGGTGATCTTAAATCTACAAGTTATGAAAAAAGATTTAAATTAATGGGCTATGTCTAATTAATTAATTTTAATTAACCTAGGTGGGCCTATGTCTAAATTAGCTTGGTGAGCCTAAATTATTTTTAACCTAAATCTAGTTAATTATGGGCCTAAAGATGCATTTTAATTAAAATATAGACCTAACTAATTAATAACCTATTAAATGAAATTGACTAATTAAAAGATGGGCTTAAAAAGAACTAACTAAACTTAAACTTAATTAACTACAAATAACCTAAAATTATAAATAAAAGAAAACGAATACAATAAAAAAAACAAATTAAGTAAAGTAGCCCTAATAATCAACTAACTAATTATTTACAGATACTAAATCATGAACAAGTAGATAAATAATAGGAAAATTAATAAATAACCCCTAATTATATCCACTTAAATCTAATTCAATTTTAATTGAAAACCTCTAAATATCTCTCTAGCCATTAATTTTAATTAATTACCCAATTAAAACCCTAATTTTACTAACCAATTAATTAAAACAAAACACAAAACCACTTACACAGGATTCCACTATTCCCACTATTGAGGCAATTACAATGATCTACTGAAAATAAAAAATAAAAATTAATAAAACCCAAAAAACTAAATGAATAAAAACACAAAATAAAACAACCAACAAAAATAATAACAAATAAATAAAAAAAACCTAGAAACTATATTCGAAAACAAAATTCAATCTATGACATTCCATGGGTCTTCATAAGTTTTGTTGTTTACAGTGAATTCATCATGTAACTCCATCCATAATTACAAACACAAACACAAAAAACAAAAATAAACAATGATTAGTAATTAAACAAAATCAAAATCAAAATTAAATAAAATAAAAATTAAATGAAACCAAAATAATCAAATAAAATAAATAAAAGAGGGTAGAAGAAGAGATGACTAGATGGATGCAGTATTGATTTGCTCCTCAGTGTGGTATAAATCACCATTTTTTTAAAATAGATTTTCAATACTTGATTTTCTCCTCCTAAAAGGTCTACTGCTTCTCCTGTAAAAGAACAATATGCTAAAAGAATTATTGTTATTGTTATTATTATTGTTATTGAGTTTGAAAGCTGCATAAAAAGAAAAGAATAAAAATTCTCCCTCTCTAGGAGACTTGAGATAGGTTTATATAGAAAACCCTAGCTAAAGTCACATATTTTACTGTGACTTCTCTCATTCACAGTGATAAAGTTTTGGTTTAATAAGGACTTTTAATTTCTTAAAAAATTCAAATAAATCCTAGTAAAGGGATTTATCACATCATTTGACCAATTAAAAATCAGAAAATATATTTTTTATTTACTGAATAACCAAAAAAATACAACCAGAACACGATCGGAACAGCATAATCCCGATTGGGATTATATAATTTCGATCATGTAATTTCGATCAGAAATACATAATTCTGATCTTTTTTAACTTTTAATTACAGAAAGACCCCTAAAAGAAATAAAATTTTATAAATTAAGTCCTTTAAAAAAACCAATTAAGTTCTTTTGAAAACACATTTAGGCTTTTAAGGTTTTAATCTTCAAGTGTTAAGGGTCCATTTATAATATTTTCATCATTGGAGTTCTCTGCCGCATCCATACTCCATCATCCCGAAATTGGATGCTTATAGTTGCCCCACTTTGTCGCTATTTACTTGACAAATTGTGACAAAGCAAATAAGCACACAATTTCATAAAAATAAAAAGGTTTGATACTTACCTATGCACCTTGAGGCTTTTGCCTACAGTGATCGTTGGTTCACGATGAATGCTTATGTTATTATACAACACCAAGCATAATGCTAAAGCCACTTTATAGCATTTAGCAAATTTCACTATAATCCCCATGAGACATCTAATGAAAAATGATTTGAGAATACGCTATAGCTCTTATAAAACATCTAGTGGCAAGATTTGAAAATACACTATACATCAGACATATAGTGTTGATATGAGAATTCATTATACTCGGACGTATAGTGTTGATTTGAAAATACACTATACTCATACGTATAGTGTTGATTTAAAAATACACTATAGTGTTGATTTGAAAATGCACTGTACTCAAACGTATAGTGTTGATTTGAAACAATGCTATACTCAGACATATAGTGTTTAGGTGAAAAGACAATATACTCGGACATATAGTGTTGATTTGAAAACACACTATGCTTGAACGTATAGTGTTGATTTTAAAAGACACTATACTCGGACATATAGTGTTGATATGAAAATACACTATACTCGGATGCATAGTTTTGATTTGAAAAGACACTATACTCGAATGTATAGTGTTGATATGAAAATAAACTATACTTAGACGTATAGTGTTGATTTGAAAATGCACTATACTCGGACGTATAGTGTTCATCTAAAAATACACTATACTCGAACGTATAGTGTTGATTTGAAAAGACACTATACTTTGACATATAATGTTGATTTGAACAGACACTATACTCAGGCATATAGTGTTGATAACTTTTTTGCTAACAATTAAATAATTCATTGAATTATTAAATTATGTAATTATTATTTTTTTACTTCCTAGTTAAATTGCAATTTAGGACTAAATTGCAAGAAATTTATTAGACTTAAATGCAAACAAAGTTGAAGAACTAAAGTGGACATTTGCCACTTTAGTATAAACCTTCTTTTTCTTCTTTTTGTCAATCCATCTTTTTCATTTTCCTATCCTTTTCATTTCTTTGCTTTTCTCTTTTTTTTTCACTTTCACTTGATTTTCAAATCTTCTTTCTTCAATTATTCCTTCATCTGATACCCGATTTTAAATCTATCTAATCCTATAGCTCACCCACAATGTAGAATATGTGGAAGCAGTCTAGACAATTAGATCCAATCATTTCGCAACTACATTTTCCTTAAAATAATTTGGGACTCATTGAAGGGAAGATATGCTTCCTTTGACTCATTTACACCTCCATAGGTGCTCCAAGCTGGAGATAAGGTAAATTTTCTTCCTCTGTCTTTGATTCTACAAAAAAATATTCCTATGAATATGTAAATTAGTATGTTCATGCATGCAATTATAGGATATTTTTTATATTGATCAAATAAAATTACATAAAATTGTTAACTTGAAAATAAAATTTTGCAAAATTGATGCTGGTATATCCCAGAGGACCATCAGAATTCCAGTTAGACATTTGAATTTTCAATCGAAAATATGCATTTCTAATCAAAATTTTAGATTTCCTATCAGAATTCTAGAAATCTAATTGGTATTCTAGAATTTCGATCGAAATTCTAGATTTTAGATCAAAAATCCAGTCTTCTGATCGGATTTAACCTAACTTTATTTTTAATAAAAAACAAAAACAATGATAAAATTCAAAAAAAGATCAAGAGTTTATAAAGAGAAATAATCCTATCATTTTTTGAATTTTATTCAAAAACCGCTAAAGTTCTCGGGTTGTTTTCACTTGGCTTGAGAATTATGTCACGATTTATCTAGAGAGGTAGTACAACACATTTAGGCATTTGGCTTCAGATGCTTCATTACTGCTCTACCGACTGCTCAAGGTAGACCATACCACTATTCACTTTTTGCTCTTATCGATAGTCGGATGGATACTACTCACACCTTTCATACATGAGTGGGTGAGCTAACTATTTCCCCTATGAGCTTCTCTACCATCAATGGGATTCCCTTTGGAGGTGCCCCAATTCCTGTTGATATCCACTACTACACTCTTCCAGAAGATGCTAGGAGTCATTATGTTCATGACTTGCTCAGGTTCATTCTGACATGAAAAAATCAAAAGAACGTGCTCTTTTCTTCTCTCGTTCAATGTTTCAGGAGGTTACCCACTACTACACCTTGTTAGATCCTTCAAGAGGTGAGATGTTTCTTATTGATACTATTAGGCACTACCCTCTCTGTGAGACTAGTCATGAGGCTAGCATTTCTCTTCTTAGTCCACTTCAAGACCTTGTTAGAGTCACTACCTTCTATTGGGGATCTGCAGCTCTTGCCTATCTTTACTATTAATTGGATACTGTCCATAAAGGTGCTATGATGATGTGTGACTTCTGGCATTTCCTACATGTATGTCTTCCACCCTTTTGACTTTTCTTATTTTTATAACCTCTTCTATTTTTATCTCAACTATTTCCTCTCTTCTAGATCTGGGGCATTGAGATTGGGGTGATCCAAGGCTTCAGCACCATTAGCTTTAGCTTGATTTGCAATCTTATCGAGACCAGCTAAACTCCTTAAAGTGGGACCTAGTAAGATAAATTTAACTTTTAATATTTCATCAATTACAAAAGTAAATAAAATTTAACTAAATGAATTTGCAAGTCAAATCAGATTCAGTATTTGGTGCTAAAGACATTCAATGATATGATTTTATGATTAAGGCTGTAAGGCTTGAAACTATAAGAATTTTACTTCTTGGTTACGGTTTTCAAATGTGGTATCTTAGTGAACATGTCTATCATTGGCATATGGGACCTTACAGGAGGTAGGTTCCTTCTTTTATTCCATCTTCAATATTGTAGAGCTGCAGCATAACTAGTTTGAGCGTAGAGTAGCTCTTGAGGGATATGACTCTTTGACTCTACTTGAGCGTTCTCATCACTATCAAGAGTATATTTAAGAGAATCTCTTAAAGCAAGTTCCTACAGACCCAGCTGAGGTATACCTTTTGTTCACCATTTTACTTCATTTCTTTCATTAAAATAGATGATATTTGCTTTTCTTGTATAGGTTGAAGAAGCCATCAATGTTGCTATGGAGGAGGATAATGAGGGTGACACTGAGAGGACTGAGCAGGAGGTTGAGCATACTCAACACAGTGAAGCTGCTCGAGGTGATACTTCCTCGAGTACCATTTTGGGCCATGTTCCACCACTTGATAAGTCCATGTACTACTGGGCTCTTGTAGTACAAACTCCCATTGAAAAACACATGTATTTTAATGTAGCTCAGATGCCTAGCTTCTCTCCTCCTAATGCTTCACATGTAAGTGCAATTTTGCATTTCCAATCCTGTATAGACTAATACTTGTTGCTGAATTAGTAAACTTTATTTTATAGGTCCTTTGGACATAAGTAGAGTATCTGTATGGACTCGCCTCATCCCAGAGATTATTTACCATGCATATCATAAATACTAAGAGAGTTAGTATTTACAACAAGTATGCAAATGTATGCATATTATGTATGATATGCATGATTCTAACTATTCTTAATGTAATAGAGTTGTGCTGGGGATTTAGAGTGTGAGAATGAGAGGCATCACTGACAACTTACTGGTCCAGGTTTCAACGATCATAGCGTTGGGACTTATATACCCCTAGATCATAGCGATGATCCAACTAGAAGGTGGAGTCCTTGGCCAGACACTAGAGCTCAGGATGATTGATCTTTTTATCTTTAGTACTTATACTTACATGACTATACTTTGACTTCCTTTTTCACTTTGAAATGCTTCACCCTTTATGAATGGATTATGGACTTTTCATTTTGGATCAAACCTTTAAAAAAATTATTATTATTATTATTATTAGTATTATTATTAGTATTATTATTATTATTATTATTATTATTATTATTATTATTATTATTATTATTATTTTATTTTTTATCAAAAATCTCAGAAATCCAATTGGTATTCTGGATTTTAGATCAAAATTCTAAATTTTTTTATCATGTTCTGGATTTTTTATCAGAAATTCAGCTCTAGTTCTTCAATCTTTTTCATTTTGATTAGTTATTTGAATTTAATCCAAAAACATTGATCAAAGAAAATGCTAATCTCATCCAGATTAACCTTTCTGCCTATATAAAAGGCTTCTAAAGGATTGTCTTCCATTCTTCTCTTTTATTTACTTTTTTCATAACACAAAACACCCTTAATTTGATGAAGAAATTTCTTAAAAGCTTTAATGGAGACGATTGGAATAGACTGCTACCCTTTCATGCCAAATCCTTCAAATCCCTTCAATATTCAAAAATAGACAACAATTTTCTATATGTCATCGCCACCTTCTAGTATGTTAAGGACCACGTGTTCATATTCAATGGACAAGAGCTGTGTCCATTAATTGAAGAGTTTGATGCCATTCTTAGATGTTCATTGGGCTCAACTACTGTGATTGCTCTCCCTAATCTTGAGATGTAGTTTCCCGGTAAACTAGTGGCATTCTTTGATATGCCCCCAAATGACATCTACATGTACACACATAACCCTAGGACTATTAATCTTTCTTCTTTGATTACTTCTTATAGGACTACGGACAAGAATAATGCTACCTAGATCATAACAGTCTCTTTCTAGTTATACACCTAAATTCTACTAATGGCTTCTCATGGAGATGCTGACACAAGGATTGTCAGTATCCTATAACAAGTGGAAGCTAACCCTGTGCCTATCATACTTCCTAAAACTATCATTAGGTTAGATAATTTTAAGATTAAAAATGAATTCTTAGGTAGTTTGCTTCTCCTTTAGGTATGTAACTCTTTTTTTTTCTTTTTGCCTAAACTGCCCTTTCAGGTTTTCAACTTAGCAAGCTTTTTTTCAGATTTGGTTATAGGAGAAACTAAGTCTACTTAATGCCCTCACCAATGCTTTGACTTATCAACCTCATCATCTACAGTCTTGTCCATTGAAGATAAAGGATAAGCACACTATATATCAATGGATTGACTGGATAAAAGACATTACAGATACCAAGATTACATGGGTCTATCCTTGGCAGATGTTGAAGTTTGTAACCATTGACATTTATAACTACTGTGTTCCTGTTCCTGGATTGTGCTTTTCAACCTTCTTTTCCCCTTCATGCCTTTATCGTCAGTATGGTCACTCATAATTCATTATGGCTGTTATATTTAACTTAAAAGGCTTCACTCTGAGACAAGATTTTCTAGACAAGGTGAAGAACAAGTGGTCTCACAAACCATTAGAGTAGAACATGCATTTGAATACTGATATGACTATTAATGACAACTATAAGGATTGGCCTACCATGCAAGCTATAGAGCCACTAGGATTTGCAAAGTACAAGAGGACTCAAGTACTATTGTATGACTCACAAAGGAAGAAACAAAAATATAACTAGAATAGTGATCTCATAAGTTCAATTTTTTTAAGCTCTCATGTTTTGTTTTTTCCTTTAAGTCCTTATGCTTTATAATAAAGATAGAATATGCAATATTCAAATAAAAATTCCATTTCAATTTCATTCATTAATTAGGTCAAAATGAGTACATTTATTACATCACATGACATAATTTTTATTATCAACTAGTCCTTTCAGATTTTCCAACTGAACATTTTTCTCTCACTTTATTTCCCTATTTCTACCTGACTAGCCCTTTGTGAGTTTTTTGGCTAGTGGGATCACCTCTTTTATTTTATTCCTTAATTTTTTCCTACCAACCCTTCACTAGTTTTCTTAACAGCGAGAATGTCCTAATTTTTGCTTTACTAGCCTTTTCAGGTTTTATAGTTAGTGGACTTTTTTTAAAAGATAGAATTTCTTGAGGCGATCTAGGTTGATTAGCTCAATAAACTAACTCCTTTCTACATTTGATATCTTTACAACTCCTTTACGTAGAATCATTTTGACTAAATACTATCCTTCCCAATTTGGTCTGAATTTTCCTCTTGGATCGAACACTATTGCCCTTAACTACTATAGTACCATATCTCTAGCCTTTATCTTTTCAGGTTTAACCTTCATGTTAAAGGCTCTTGCTATCCTTCTCTGATAAATTTGAGTATGAAATAAAGCACCCATCCTTTTCTCATTTAGAGATACAAAGTGATCATATTTCTTTTATATCCATTCACTTTTAGGGGTTTTTGATTCCGTAATAATCATTAAAGATTTGATTTCTATCTCTATAGGCAAAACTACTTCACAACCATATACTAATGAGAATGGTGTCTATCCTATAGTAGTGCGCGTCGTATTTCTGTATCCCCACAAGGCAAAAGGGAGATACCCAGACCAATCTTTGTATGTTTTCACCTTCTTAGAAAGGATTATCTTCATATTCTTGTTAGCTACTTCAACTGCACCATTAGCCTGAGGTTAAAAAAGGTGAGGATTTATGATGCTTGATATTATATCTCTACAATAACTCAACTATCTTTGCCTAAAATTGAACACCATTATCCATCACAACTTGATGTGGGATCCCATATCTACAAATGAGATTCTTCTCAGTGAACTTCTCCATCTATCTAGCCTTCAAAGTACTAAAGGATTTTACTTCTATCCATCTAGAGAAGTAGTCAATTGCCACTACTATATATTTATGCCCATTTGAGGCTGTTGGTCTTATCTCTCCTATTATATCTATCTGCTATGTTACAAAGGGCCAAGGAGATGTTAAATTGTTTAACAATGTAGGGGGAAAATGATTGAGATTCCTGTGTATCTGGCACTAATGATATTTCCTCACTATTTGGATACTATCTTTTTCCACACTCATCTAATAGTACCCTTGTAAAATTATTTTCTTTACTAGAATCATCCCATTAACGTAAGATCTATAAACCCCCTGCATGAATCTCTCTCATCACCTGTTCTACTTCATCCTTCTTGAGATATCTCAGCTACCTTCTATTCGACATTCTTCTATATAATACCCCATCATGACTTGCATAATGGCATGCAAGAACATGAATAGCATATTTTTCTTTTAAGGTCACTTCCTTTGGATACTTCCTTTCCTGAATGAATCTTTAGATGCTATAAAACCATGGGTTTTCTTTTGGCCCTATCTGAATACTCATAACTTGTTCTCCACCATAACATGGAGCTTTCATTTTCAATATTACCAAAGGTTTCATCATTAACCTTATTGGTTTATCCCACATTGAAGAAAGTGTTGCTAAGGCAACTGCCATTTGATTCTCATCTCTTGGTAAATTTATGAAAAGACATTTAGTAAAATTTCTCATTAATGTGTTCAAATAGAAAATGTAAGGTTTTAAGCTCTCTTCTTTTACTTCCCACTCCTCGTTAGCCTAACTAATATCTAATAGGGAATCTCCATAAACTAATAGGTCTTTAGCTCCAGCCGCTAGAGTTGCTTCTAACCCATAGATACATGCCTCATATTCAACCATGTTGTTTGTATCTTTGAAGTCTAATTTCTTAGCCATTGGGATGGTTTCCACTCTTGGTGTGACAAGAATTACTCATAATCCTACTCCTTTGTTATTTATAGCTCCATCAAAATAAAGCTTCCATTCATATTATTCTATTACTACTAAGTTCCCATCTGGAAACTCTAAATTCCACTACTCATTTCCTTTGACTGCATTATATGCTAAGAATTCTACTATTGCTCTACCTTCGATGACCTTGGAAGTGATATACTCTATATCAAACTCAGTCAAAAGTACCAAACATTGAGACATCTTTCTAGTTAAAGCTGGTGCTTGAAAACAAGTACCTTAAAGGATCTATCTTTGAAATAATTTGTAATTTGTAAGATTGGAAATAATGTTTTAGCTTCCTTGTAGACCATATCATAATCAAACATGTCTTCTCCATAAGATCATATTTTTCTTCATATGGTAGGAACTTTTTAGTGAGATAGTACACTGCGTGCTCTACCCCTTCTAGTCCTTCTTATGCTAACATTAGCCCCATTGCTTTTTCCTCTAAAGCCAAATATAAGATTAAGGGTTTACTTTGTCTTAATGGTCTCAACATAGGCAGATTAGTAAGGCATTCTTTAACCTTATCAAAGGCTTTCTAACATTCTTCATTCCATTCCACCAATTGATTTTTCCTTAAGAGCTTGAAGATTGGATCATAAACCATAGTAAGTTTTGTAATAAACCTACTAATGTACTATAGTTTCCCAATAAACCCTCATACTTCTTTCTCTGTTTTTCATACTAGCATCTCCTGAATGGCTTTGATCTTGTCTAGATCGACCTATATTCCTCTATTACTGACTATATGCCCCAATAACTTTCCAAAAGTAACACCAAAAATGCATTTCTTTGGATTAAGCCTTTGGTTGTATATGTTCTATTCTTGCTAAAAACTTATCTGAAGCATCAAAATGTCCTTCTCTTGTTTCTGACTTAACTATCATGCCATCAACATACACTTCCACTTCTTTATGTATCATATCATGAAATAGAGTGGTTGCCGCTCTTTGATAGGTTGCACTTATGTTATTTAATCCAAAGGGCATCACTTTATAGTAATATGTTCCCCATTCTATGATAAAAGTAGTTTTGATCTTATCCATAATTTCCATCATTATTTGATTATAACCTAAAAACCCATCCATAAAAGAGTACATTGCACTAAATGTTGCGCTATCACCAATCACATCAATATAGGGTAAAGGAAAGTCATCCTTTGGGCATGCTTTATTCAGATCTTTAAAATATATACATATCTAAAATTTTCCATCTTTCTTAGGAACTGGTACTATGTTTGCCAACCATTGAGGGTACTCTATCACTTTTACAAAGTTAGCCTAGATTTGCTTAGCGATTTCTTCCCTTATCTTTT
Organism: Mallotus nudiflorus; assembly: GCA_947683625.1. Classification (NCBI taxonomy): domain Eukaryota; kingdom Viridiplantae; phylum Streptophyta; class Magnoliopsida; order Malpighiales; family Euphorbiaceae; genus Mallotus; species Mallotus nudiflorus. The sequence continues at coordinate 328,186 of CANTUR010000592.1, read as the reverse complement.
CTGTCCACTCTAGTCTTAACCTATGAAGTTTTTGCTTAATAGAATGTAATGTTTTTCAATTTATCTATCTAAACCTAGCATATCCTCATAGGACCAAGCAAATACTACCTTTCTTTTTGATATTATTCTCTTAAATTTTTCCCTCTCTTCAAGAGTTAAATCATATGATATAGAAATGTGCTTTGGTTGTTCATTTGTGCCCATGTTTAATGAATCTAATTAAATAGAATTAATGTTAAAAATTCATGAATGATCAACATTAAAATGCACAAGACCATCATGATCAACATCACACAAATAAGTTAAACTAGAGTTCATATCATTGACCACAAGAAAAATATAGTTTTCATCCTTAAACATATCGGACATTATTACATCAATTTCTTCATAAAAAACATCACTAAAACTATTATTAATAATGCTAACTAAATCATGTGGTGGCTCTTTATTAGGTGGCAGACAAAGTAGCTCTTCAATGGCCTCAGTCCCTATCTTGTCAACAACTTTCTTTATTACCTTTTCTTTGTTATCTTGCACCAAACTCTCAATTATCTATTTCTTAAAGATCTTAAACCCAAGAATGTTCACACCAGCTACTTGGACAGGCTCTTTTTCACCCAGGTAGAACTTCTCTTTTCTTGCTTTGACAATGTTGTCCTTTAACAGTCCCACATTCTTTAAGAGGTTTTTCCCATTGAAAACCTTCTTCTAGCTATTTTACTACCAAATCCAACTCTTGTACAGCCCAATCCTCTTGTATCATCTTGCCATTTTAAAATCTAAGAGTTCTAAACTTCCCTGCTCATGCTTTCCCAGTCCTTTTTCGGACTGATAATTCATTTTCTTTATCATGCTTATAACCCTTAGATCCATCTCAAATCATAGCTATTTAGAAACCAAAAAGGGTAATTACCTGCTTGTGATTGTCCATAATTGTGGACACAATCTTGCTCATACTAGCATCTAAAGTCATAACTTCTCCATCAAACAAGAATTTCACCTTTTAATGCACAGTTGAAGGCACTCCTCCTAAAATATGACACCAAGGCCTACCCAATAGCAAGGCATAGGTGATAGGGATGTCTAGGATAATAAATTCCATAATTGCTTCTATGGGCCAAGTCTTTACAGGAGCTATAAATGTTCCCTCTACATTCCTTGTGCTATTATTATAACCTCTAATCACAAAGTCTAATTTTGCTAAATCCTCCACCTTCACTCCTAGATTAGGTAAGATCTGTAGTGGGTAAACATTAATTATAGACCCATCATCCACATCATATAATTAGTCTTTTTCCATCTCACTTCAGCTGGAATGAATAAGGCTTTATTATGATCCCTTCCTTCTATAAGTAAATCCTCGTCAGAGAAAGTAATAACATTGTGTTTTTTCTCCATAACCTTGGCCACCATTACCTTAGGGGTTACAGTAGTTTCAATGTTCATCTTAGCTAGAGCCTTAACCAGAGCCTTCCTGTGGCTACTTGAATGCATCAAAAGCTCCCAAATGCTCACATTTGCTTTTGCCTTCTTAAGTTATTCAAGTATTAAGTCATTACCATGTTCATCTACATCTTCTCCTTCAGTAACTTGTCTCTCTATATTTTTCTCTATCAGTTTATAACCCTTACCACTTTTAGTAACATGACTGACTTCTGGATTGTCAACCCATACATTGTAGCCTTCAGTGCCTTCTTCATTAGAATTGTACCAAATGTTAATAACCCTAATATTCAAATCCTTTTTTCTATCTTTCCATACTTCAACCATGCATTTTTGTTAATTATCTAGCAACTTCTCATCATCAAACTCATCACCCCATCCTGTATGCACAATTGACTCGATGGGTATATCCAAAGAAGGTAGTTTGGACTAAAATGTTGAAATCATTATTAATAATAAATAACGAATTTTGAAATATTTTTTTATTTTTCTTTAAATGTCATTTACTATATAAATTAATGGTTTATATTTATAATGAATTATAACCATTGAATCTTTTAGTAAAAGGAACACCATAAATATTGTATTTATTATTTGTAAAATGTGTGGAAAAGAGAATAAAAATTTGATAGATAAAGAAGAAAGTGTTATTCTTCTTATTTTCATATGTTTGGGTTGTAAAATATTTTTTCTCTTTTGTACTTAAAAAGTGAGTTTGGAAACTCACCAAAATTCTCACATGCTAATAATTATTTTTTATAGTTAATTTTTTTTATTTTTAATCTACTCTAACTCGACATAAAACACCTTATAGTCAAATTGGCTAAAAGGTTATCCCAACAAGTCTTCTACTCTTTCCACATCTTTAGCAGCATTAGTAGATTTGTTATTAGTTTTAAGGTCTAGGTCCTCAAAGGAGTTTAGCATTTCTCCCTCACTTACTCTTAAGTTGATCATTATAGTAGTTGGGGGTAGCATGTTTTAATAATTAAGGAAAGGGTTGTTTTTGGTGTTTGGGCTTGGATTTTATTTCTCAAGGTCTATGATTTTTCAAGAGTCGATGAGGTTTTGAATTTCATGTTTAAGGTGCATGCAAGAGTAAGTAGAATGGCTAGCAAGTGAGATTTGTAGTAACTGTTTAGGTTAAAGCTAGGGAGATTTGGGTTTGGTGGTCTAAAGGAGGTTAAGGTTCTAAGAAGGCCTTTTTAGATCAAATGGTCTAGAACTTTACATAAGGGTTGGTTAAATTTTGAGAATCTCCTGGGTTTGAATAGCATGGACTCCCATAACCCAATTAGCATTTCATTGCTTTGTGCCCCTAGTTGGGTAGTTTCTTGCCCCGGTGCTTTTAATAATCTTCTTTTTCTCACTTTCAATCTCCTCAGCTTGTAACCCATCATTATAAAGGTCTACAAATGTCTTAGGGTTCATTATTTGTAACGCTTCAACCAAATTAGGTGACACATTTCAAACAATCATCCTAATATGATCCTTTTCAGCTAACTTGTTTTTCAATAATCCTGCCTTATTCATGAATGTAGTTAGAAAATCTAAAAATTATTCATTAGGCTTCTTCTTAGTCAATTCTAAATCCTTGATAGACACTTTAAGCTTGGTATTATGGTCATATTATTTCAAAAAAGTAGTACACAATTTTCTTCAGTTAGCTCGGATAGACTTCTCTTACCCATAGAGGACAAACTAGACAATAACAGAGCATATATTTTTATCATATCTTCATAGTATGATATGAATTATTTTCTAAAGGATAAGTAAAGACCCACTTAAGTGAGTGAAAAAAAGAGTCTAGTCTAAGAAGGATGGTTTGTGTTATTAACAGCCATACCCTCTAAGGATAGTACAAATAACTTAGTAACTATAGACAAAGGAGCCTTAGTGGTGCTCATAGTAGTGGTATATTGACTAAGGTGGATCCTTAGGTCTCTAATACCATCAAACTTCTTCAGTTGTCGCATCTTGAATTTATCAGATAGCTTATCTTCCTCAAATTGCATTATATCATCAAAGTCCAATGAATATCTGATGCCCTGTCCTCTCATCAATTCTTCCATTTTGGACATCTTTTAAGCTAGTGCTTTCATCTGCTTGGATTCCAACTCTTGAACTTGCTCAAGTGATTCCTTTTTTTACTTTTTTAAATATGTAGTTCTCAACATCCTCCAATTTTATTTTCACAACAGGTACATTCCCAGCAGTGTTTAAAGGTTTCCCCCTAGCATTATCATTGTTAGCAGGTGGTGCACCCATAACAGATGGATTGGCCGTAACTAAAGGTGCAGCAGCATGTGGTGGCATTAATCTAGCCAAAGCTCGTCTTAGTTCATCTTGCATCATTGCTCTCATGTCATCCATTAATGCTCCTTTGATGTCCTCTAGGGTCCATTTTCCTCCCTCTTTTGGTTCCATTTCTTCTATTTGATTCATTAGAGCTTGTGCAACATCTAGGTTGATAGGACTCCTTTCCAGTCTGCAAGGATCTCTTTTGCAATTGTCTACGAACTTGAATCTATTCTCACTAGTCTGCCACCTTTCCATCTCCAAACAGAGGAAAACCTAGATGAATCTATGATGGCTGAAAAATAAAGTGTTAGTATGATACATGAAATGCATGTATGCATAATACATGTGCTATGTAACAACTAACAATCAAGTGTACAATATTCTTCCAACCTTATTCCTCCCACACACGTATTCAATAGCAAGCTCTTTTCCTAGGATTTTTAGCCTTAATATTAATAGGGGATATAAAGAATTGACGTGCATGTCATGTCTCTCAAAGAAGTAAAAGCATAGAAATAGCATTTTTAGGTATAAAAGTATAGCCCAAACTTTGTTAGTCTTGATGGGCTTCTAAAGTATAGGCTTGGGCCTTTATAGATTAAAATACCTTATGGCAACAAACATAAGCAATTTGGGTAATCCTAAGGAAACTTACTAACCCACTACATGAGCTAAGTCCTGTGAAAAAAGTCAAGGTTCCCTCAGCAAGATGCCCTCCTTTAAGACTTAAGTTACAAGCCAAGGTAAGAGGGGCCCGACATCCTTTGCAAACTAGAGAGAAGACTAACCCCCCCCCCCATTAGGACTTAGGTTATGGACTCTAGTTAGATGATAATATAATAATTAATAAAATAATTCTAAAGAACACAAGTAGAATTAGTTGCTACTATAGATGGTGGGGTTTAGCACATGTCCAAATTTTAACAATCGCGACACTATTTGAGCTTAGGGCTCTAGAGAACACACTACTATATCATAAAGATATAATGTGGAGATAAAGGGTCACCACCCAGGGTAATACTTGGAACAAATCAAAAGCGATGGTACTCAATTCTCTAAAAGAAAGCTAGCACCACAACCAGGAGATTCTGGATACTGAATACTAACTTCTTTCAGTCTCATGTTCATTTAGAATTACCTTATGGTTTACTATCTTATCCTCTATTTACATTAAATTTCATATAAACCCTTATTTAAACAATTAACCCCATGCAAACTAGTCATGAAAAAACATGTAAACAATGCATTCATTTAAGTTCATAACCCCTAAGTTAGTCTAATCTATATTGATTTTAATTAAATGGGCTAACTCTACATGTTTTAATTTACAAGTGACCAGGAAGATTAATGGGTCTAATTCTTATTCAATTTTAATTAATTAATTCCTATTCAACTCCCCCCCCCCCCGCCCCTCTAGGAGAGTTGAACTAGGTTTATATAGAAAACCCTAACTAAAGTCATGTACCTTATTGTGACTTCTCCTATTCAAAGTGATAAAGTTTTAGTTTAATAAGGACTTTTAATTTATTAAAAAATTCAGATAAATCCTAGAAAAGGGATTTATCACATTATTTAACCAATTAAAAATCAGAAAATAAATTTTTTATTTATTGAAAAACCAAATAACACAGACGAAACATGATCAAAACAACATAATCCTGATTGGGATTATATAATGAAGATTGAAATTATGTAATTCCAAGGAATTACATAATTTTGATCTTCTTTTTCTTTAACTTTTAATTACAAAAAGACCATAAAAGAAATAAAACCTTACAAATTAAGTCCTTTAAAAAAAACCAATTAAGTTCATTTGAAAACACATTTAGGCTTTCAAGGTTTTAAACATCAAGTGTTGAATATCTATTTATAATATTTTCATCATTAGAGTTCTTTGTCGCATCCTTACTCCATCATCCCAAAATTAGGTGCTTACAGTTGCCCCCCTTTTCCGCTATTTGCTTGATAAATTAAGGCAAAGTAAATAAGTACACAATTTCTTTAAAAACAAAAAGTTTAGATACTTACTTGTGCACATTGAGACTTTTGCCTATAAGTGATCATTAGTTCATGATGAATGCTTATGTTGCTTTGTAACACCAAGCAGAATGCTAAAGCCACTATATAGCATTTAGCAAATTTCACTATAATACCTGTGAGAAATCTAATGAAAAATGATTTGAGAATACGCTATAGCTCCTATGGAACACCTAGCAGTGAGATTTGAAAATACACTATACATCAGATGTATAGTGTTGATCTAAGAATTCACTATACTTGAACGTATAGTGTTGATTTGAAAATGCTCCATACTCAGATGTACAGTGTTGATTTGAAAATACACTACACTCAGACATATAGTTTTGATTTAAAAAAGCACTATACTCAGACATATGGTGTCTACAAATGTACTATACTCAGACGTATAGTGTTGATTTAAAAAGAAACTATACTCAGACATATAATGTTGATATGAAAATACATTATACTTGGACGTATAGTGTTGATTTGAAAATACACTATACTCGGACGTATATTGTTGATTTGAAAAGACACTATACTCGAATGTATAGTGTTGATATGAAAATGTACTATACTCAGACGTATAGTGTTGATTTGAAAAGACATTATACTCGGACGTATAGTGTTGATTTGAAAACACACTATACTCGGACATATAGTGTTGATTTGAAAATACACTATACTCGAGTGTATAGTGTTGATTTGAAAATACACTATACTTGGGCATATGGTGTTGATTTGAAAAGACACTATACTCGAATGTATAATGTTGATTTGAAAATACATTATACTCGGACATATAGTATTGATAACTTTTTTCTAACAATTTAATAATTCATTGAATTATGTAATTATGTAATTATTATTTTTTACTTCGATGTTAAATTGTAATTTAGGACTAAATTGTAAGAAAAATTATTGGACTTAAATGTAAAAAAAGCTGAAGGACTAAAGTGAATATTTTCCACTTTAGTATAAACCTTCTTTTTCTTCCTTTTGTCGATCCATCTTTTTCCTTTTATTATCATTTTCATTGCTTTGCTTTTCTATCTTTTTTTTTCACTTTCACTTGATTTTCAAATTTTCTTTCTTCAATTATTTCTTCATTTAACACTCGATTCTAAATCTATATGATCTTATGGCTCACCCAAAATGTAGACTATGTGGAAGCAGCTCTAGACAATCAGATCCGATCATTTCATACCTACATTTTCCTCAAAATAATCTGGGACTCAGTGAAGGGGAAGATGTGCTCCTTTTGACTTATTTACACCTCCATAGATTGTCCCAAGCTGGAGATGATGTAAATTTTCTTCCTCTATCTTTGATTCTGCAAAAAAAATATTCCTATTGTAGATGGTGGCGTTTAGCACACGCCTAAGATTTTAGCAACCACAACACTATTTGGGCTCAGAACCTTAGGGAACACACTACTATGTCACAAAGTCATAGCATGGAGATAAGGAATTTCCACCCAGGGCAACAATTAGGACAAATCAAAAGGTGGTACTCGATTCTCTAAAAGCAAACTAGCACCACAACTAGAAAATTCTAGGAACGGAATACTAACTCCTTTCAGTCTTGTGTTCATTTAGATTTATTTTATGAATTAGTATTTTATTCTCTAATTATATGCAATTTTATTTAAACCCTAATTAAACTTCCATCTAACCCAAAAGGCGACAGGTCATAAAATTACATGTAAAAAATGCATACAAAAGGCAGCAGCGTCCCTAAGTCTAAACTAAGTTAATTTTATTAATTAAAAATTAGCTAATTCTACATATTTTAGTTACAAGTGAATTGGACTAGGGATGGGCTTACATGTTAATAAGTGAGCCTAAGTCTATTCATTTTAATTTCAACTAAAAATGGGCTTATAGTCTATGAATTCTTAAAGAAAGGAATTAATTCGTAGGCCTAATTCCAACCTGATTTTAATTAAGAGATGTGATCCTAAATTTATTTATTTTAAAAGAAATGAAATTAATGGGCTGAGCTATGTCTAAATTAATTTTAGTCAACCTAAAAAATGGGCCTAAGTCTAAATTAACCTAATGACCTAAGTTAATTTTAGTTAGTTAATCCAAAACATTTTTAAGCCTAGTTTTATTTAGTGGGTTTGGATCCTAACATGGGCTTGGGCCCCAAATCATATAAAAATAAGCAAACAAGTCCAAAAACATAAAAAAAATATCAAAACAATCAAATAAAAGATCAAACAAGCAATAAATTATTTCTTCTAAAAAAACCCTACTTTTAATTAACAAGCAATCTAAATTAACCTACTACCTCCATTGATTTTAATTAGGATTTACTAAATTAACCTAATTTACTAATTAATTTTAATAGTACAAAAAATTAAATAATATTCACTATTTCCCACTACTGGGGCTATTACAACCTACTACAAAAATTAAAATTAATTTAATTACAACCCAAAATAAAAGCAAATTAAAAGAATGCATAAATCATAAATCCTAAATCCTATAGGAGTTTTACATATCTTAATCCATGGCATCCCATGGATTCTTCAATGTAATCACTGTCAAAATCTCATTCAACCTCATCTCTAGGGTACCACAGAACATCAATTAAAATAAATAAAAAATATAAAAATTAATCAGTAATGAATCAATCAAAAATAAAATAAAGAAATCAAATCAAAAATAAAAAGAAAAGAGTAGAAGATGTTGTGCAAATGTTGTTGGAATGCCCCTTAGATTGGGATTATCACCATTTTGAAATTGACTCTATTCCTTTTCTTCTTGATTTCCTGAACTTTAAAAACACAAAGAACATATTTTTCTTACTTTTGAAAAGGTTTCTTTGAAATCTACAGTAGAAAGGTTTTTTTTTTATGTTAATTTTTTCTCTGCTTTTTCTCTCAAAGTTTCTTAAAAAATCCTAGCCTCTCTAGTCCCGAACCCCTCTCTCTATCACTTTCCTTTCCTTTTATCCTCAACTAACAACTCTCACATCCTCAACTAATAACTCTCATATGATCACAACACTGTTAACCTCTTTCGTGATCATAGGAGAGGCAGGATAAAAGAGTTCTATTTTTCTTTTCAAAATAAAAGGAATTTAAAAAGAGAAAATACATAATGGATGCGTACTGTACACAAAAAATATTAAAAATAATTTTTTATTAAATAAATTAATTTTGGACTAATTAGAAAACAGGAAAATACTAAAAAAATGATGAAAAATACTGAAAAAATGCAAATGTCCGTAATACAGATTGGCATTTGGCTAATGCTGATTGGCATTAGGCAAATGTTGATTTTCATTAGGCCAATGTTGGTCGGCATTAGCTAAATGTCAACTGGAAATTTGCTTAGTAGTCCTGAAAAGTTAAAAATTTTAAAAAAAACATTTCTAGAATCAAGAATTTGTAATTATGTCTAAAAATACTACAATTTAGTTCTTGAAATCTCAAATTTCAGCACTAGAGATCAATTTCTTGATTAATTTTTTATCATAGGGGCTTTCTTTGCACTATGCACAATTGCATCATGAAATTAGGTGCTTATAGTTGCCCCCCTTTATCGCTGTTTACTTGACAAATTGTGGCAAAGTAGTAAAAGCACACAATTTTGAAGGAAATAATTAGGATACCTATTGTATCCTAATTGACATATTGATGCTTAAATTGTTGTGCAATTTTAAGCAAGATGCTATTTTTAATATGTTTCACTATATTTCCTATGGAACGTCTAGTGAAACTTATGCATTTTGCTATATTCCTCTTGGGATGTTTAGAGATCGTGATCTAAAAATATGTCATAGTTCTTGTGGAACGTCTAGCAATAATACCATAACTACTGTGTAGTGTTTGGTGGACTGCACTATTTTTTCTTTGGGATGTCTAGTGATAATGGATTTTGTTATATTCCCCATAGAACATTTTAACAAAATGATTGAAATGACTCTTGCTATATTCCTTATAGGATCTTTAGCGATTCATGATTTGAAAAATGTGCTATAATTCCTGTGGAACATCTAGCAATGATACTATAACTATTGTGTAGTGTCTAATAAACTGCACTATATTCCCTTTAGGATGTCTAGTGATAATGAATTTTATTGTATTCCCTGTGAGATGTTCAATGAAATGAATGCAATGACCCTCATTATATTCCCTGTGGGATGTCTAGTGAGCTTTGTAAATGGTGTTGTAGTTCTTGTGGAACGTCTAGCGATTTACAATCCACTATAATCCCTATAGGATGTCTAGCGACATCACTATGGCTACTGTGTAGTACATAACATAATGATGTGAAATTTTTATCATAGCTACTTTGTAATATATGAGTGTAAAATCCTTTAATTGAGGTGATGCATGTACAATGCAAAATTAAATTTTGTATTTTGTACTTGACAAAGAATTTAGAATTATAGACTGATTATGCACATTAATAATTCCATGAATTATTAATCTAATGAATATATCTCATGATTTAATTAGGAATAAATTCCTAATCAAAATGCAGGTATGGACCAAATTACAACAAAAGAACTTGGATCCAAGTGTAAGTAAAGATAGAGGACCAAAGTGGATATTTTCCACTTTATAAATTCCTTCCTTTTTTGCTTGTCACCTTCATTTCTTACTCTTTCTTCATTTTCTTTCCTTTTCATTCTTCCTTTGCATTGATTCTTTTTATTTTGATTTCTTAATCATCTGACGTCTTATTTTGCAATTCGTCAAATCCTATGACTGACCCATGACAGAGACTGCATAGGAGAGCCAAAATTCTAGCAAACCCAATCATTTAGCCCCTCAGTTTTCTTCAGAAAGATCTCAAACTTCAAGAGGGCTCAACTATCCTTCCATTGACTAAATTACATCTCCACAGGTGCAAAGATATAGGTAATGAGGTAACATTTCGTCTCTTCAATTTATTTTTGCAAAATACTACTCATACAGTTAGTGATCAGAATCAATTTCAGAATATAGATTAGCATTCAAAAAATGCATCAGAACTCAAAATTGAACCCTGAAACATAAAATTTTAGCCTCGGGTATCCTGTATAACTGATCAAACAAGTAAAATTCAATGTCAGAAGGCCAAATTCGAGTCTGCAAAGCAAAAATCAATCGACATCAAACCAATGTCGATCGAGATTTGTCTAATGTTGATCAACATTTGGCAAATGTTGGTTGAAATTTGCCTGATGCCAATCCTAGGCTCTCTGCATTGTCTGATATTTCAATTTCTTAATTTTTTTGTAACTAATAAGTTAATTAATTAATTAATCCTAATTTATTTGTTTATTTATTCTATTTTTTGAATCCTTGAATTTCATTTAGCGGGCGATAAATTCACAGGCTGCTTTTATATAGCTCGAGAATTATTTCATGAGCTATCAGATAATGTGACACAGCTGATATAGGCCTCCGAGTTTAGACAATTCATTGTTGCACTTCCATCAGAATGAGGCAAGTCTGATCGCTATTCTTTTTTTGCTTTAATTAAGTAGTGGATGGATACTACCAATACTTTCCACACTCATGTAGGCAAGTTGACTATTTCTCCTATGACCTTTTCCACCATTACTAGGATTGCCTTTGGGGGTAGTCCTATTCCTTTCGACTTTAGCTATTTTAGTCTGCCTGAGGATGCATGGAGTCGGTACGTGCATGACTTGATCAGGTTTGTTCCATCATGGAAGAATTGAAATATGTTCTTTTTTCATCTCTAGTTAAGGGATTCAGACATCTTCCTGCTGCTACTCCTTGTTAGATTGCTCAGAAGGCGAGGTGTTTTCTCCTAATCCTGCTAGGCATGACCCTTTTCTGTGAGACTGGTCATGAGGTCAGCATTACTCTACTTGGCCCTCTTCGTGACTTAGGTCAGGTTGCTACCCTTGACTAGGGATCCACTGCATTAGCCTACCTTTACTATAGACTAGATACTATCTGTAGAGGTGTTGTCATGATGTACGGCTTCTGGCACACCTTACATGTACGTTTTCTTTTCATTAATTGTCACTATCCCTGCTTTCTATATGACTTTCTTATTTATTTTTATTTTCCTTTTAGATATGAAGTATAGAGATTGGGTTGATCAGGGGCTTTGATACTATCAATTCTAATAAGAGTCTCCCTCTGACGCAGAGATTGGGCTCCTCCTATTTAGCCAGCACCAAGAACACTCTTCAAACCTATCATGATCAATTGAATACCATCGAGTGGTATCTGGTAAGAAAGAAAATTCATTAGTGTTTCAAATTTAATTAACATGATTTTGTAGATTAATTCTAATTGGTTGGCGGGAGTTGATAATGTCTGTAGATATGACTTTATGGCTAGTGCAGTATGGCTTAAGTCCATAAGGATTCTACTCCTTGGATATGGCTATCAGATGTGGTATTTGGGAGAGCAAGTGTATTGCTGGTCTTCCAGGCCTTCTTGACGTTGTATTCCATCTGATGTCCATTCTTCTATGTTGCGAAGTTCTCATCTAATAGGTTCAGGGCTGACAGAGGCACTATGAGGATATGCTGCCTCAAATTTTCTTGAGCAATCCCGACATTATCAGTAATTCATTTATGAGAGCCTTTTGGAGCATATTTCTTATTGTCTCATCTTCTTCCTTTGGAACCTATGAATCACTTATTCTTTTTTCAATTTGAGGAGATTCACTCTCCTGTTGATGAGGTAATGAAGGAAGAGATTGAGATTTCTCAGGAGGCTGAGGCTGCTCCTTATATGGAGAGGTCTAAGCCCAAACCTAGCCCTGCACATCATACTCAGCATGTTAGGACTAGTCATGATGGGGCCTTTACTAGTGTTACTCTTAGTGATGTTTCTCTCCCAGATAGATCCATGTTCTACTGGGCTCCTACTGTTCAGACTCTAGATGAGCAGTAGAAACATTTTGGTGATTTTCAACTCCCTACTCTAGCAGATACTTATCATGTGAGTTTTTCTAACTTATTTATTACATCAATCTGTACACTTGATACTGATATTAGTAAAATTTTTATAAAACAGGCTCCCCGAACACTAGCAAAGTATCTATATGGACTTGCCTCATCTCGGAGGTTATTTACTATGTAGGTCATAAATAGTTGGTGAGTAAGTATATATGCACTTATTATGCAAATGTATGCATGGAATGCTTATGATATGATGTTTCCTATATGTGCGGAGTTATTCTAGGGATTTGGAACGGGAGAACGAGTTGCTTCGGTGACAACTTGTAGATTTTGGAATCAACCCTTACAGTGCTAGGACTTCAACCATCAGGCCTCCAGATACCTCACATCATGATGATTCTACCAAAGGATGGAGCCCATGGCCTGATTCTAGAGCTCAGGATGACTGATTTAGACTATCTTAGTTTCTAACTTCTATTTATATCAGACTATTTCTATCATACTATTGTATTATGAATTATGTACTATTTGAATGCACTATATTAAACTGATCTCAGACTTGGATAGATGAACTTAAGTAGAGTACAGGTTTTTTTTTTGCTTAACTTTTTCCTAAGCCGCCCTTTCAGGTTTTTAACTTAGCAAGCATGCCCTAACTTTTGCCTAAGCCACCCTTCGAGTTTTCAACTTAGCGGGCTTATTATTTTTTTATTTTCTATATCTGGGTTATGATACATGCTACAGAGCCACCCAGACTTTCTAGAGACAAGAGGATTCAAGCTTTACATGATGAGTCTCAAAAGAAGAAACATACTAGAATAAAATGGTCTCATAAAGCTAGTCTTAATCTTTTATGTTCTATTTTCCTTTTTAGTGCTTATGTATTATAAATAAGATAGAACATGCAATGTCATAACAAAATTTCAATTCCAATAAAAATCATTAATTAGGGCAAAAATGAGTACATTTACTACATCACATGATATAACTTATGTTATCAGCTAGTTCTTTTGGATTTTCTAACTGAATATTTTTCACTCACATTTATTTCCCTAACTTTTGCTAAGTTTTCTAATCAACAAGACCTCTTTTTATTTTACTCCCTAATTTTTTCCTTCCAGCCCTTTGCAAGTTTTCTAAACAGTGGAAATGTCCTAATTTTTGCCTGACTAGCCTTTTCAGGTTTTCTAGTCAATGGACTTTTATTTTCTTTATACTACTTTTATTCATTTTTTACAGGTAGTATTTCTTAAGGTGATCCAGATTAATAGGCTTCATGAACTCATTCCCTTCAAGATCTGATATCTTAGCAGCTCCCTTAAGTACAACCGATTTGACTAAATACGGTCCTTCCCTTAATAACCTTCGTGGTAATGTACTCTATATCAAATTCAGTCAAGAAAATGAGCTATTGAGACATCCTTCCTATCAGAGCAGGTACCTGCAGTAAGTATCTTAGGGGGTCTATTTTTTAAATGGCCTAAACCCTATAAGACTGAAAGTAATGCCTCAATTTCCTTATTACTCATATCATTATCAAACATGTCTTCTCCACCAAATTATACTTTTCTTTATATGGTAGGAACTTCTTGCTAAGGTAATACACTACATGCTCTATCCCATCTAGTCCTTCTTATGGTAACATTGCCCCCATTGCCTTTTCTTCTAGAGCCAGATATAAGATCAAGGGTTTACCTAGCCTCGGTGGTTTAAGTACAGATGGATTAGTGAGATATTCTTTTATCTTATTAAAGGCCCTTTGATAGTGATCATTCAACTCTACAGGTTGATCTTATTTCTAACTTGACCATCATATCATCTATATATACTTCCACTTCCTTATGCATCATGTCATGGAAAAGAGTGGTGGCTACCTTTTGATATGTTGCACTTGCATTCTTCAACTCGAAGGGCATAACCTTATAGTAATACTTCCCCCATTCTATGATGAAATTTGTCTTAATCTTATCCATAACTATCATCATTATTTGATTATACCCAAAGAACCCATCCATAAAGGAGTACATCATACTTAACGCCCCACTATCCACTATCACATCGATGTGAGGTAAAGGGAAGTCATCCTTCGGACATGCTTTATTTAAATCCATAAAATCAACACACATTCACACCTTACCCTCTTTCTTGGGTACCAGGACTATATTTGCTAGCCACTAGGGATAATCTACTACCTCTAAAAAGTTTGCCTGAATTTGTTTAGCAATTTCTTCTCTTATTTTTTCAGTCCATTCTAGTCTTAGCCTGTGCACTTTCTATTTAACTAGCTTTATTCCTAGATGAGTTGGAATGTGATGCTCCACAATGTCCCTATCTAAACCTAGCATGTCTTCGTAGATCCAAGAAAATACTACCTTTCTTTTTGTTAATATTCTCTTAAAATTTTCCCTCTCTTCAAGAGTTACATCATATGATATAGAAATGTTCTTTGGATTATCATTCATGTCCATATTAAATGAATTAAATTGAATTGAATTAATGTCAAACATGCATGAACGATCAAAATTATAATGCACAAAACTATCAAGATGCACATCACATAAGGAAGTAAAAACCAGCGTTCATATCATTGACCAAAGGAAAAACAAAGTTTTTATCTTCATAAAGACCAGACATTATTACATCAATTTCTTTATAAAAAATGTTAGTAAAGCTATAACTAACAAGAGTAGCTAAATCCTAGGGCGGCTCCTCTTCAAGTGGCAAATATAGTAGCTCCTCGACAGCAGCATCCCCCATTCTTCCAACTACTTGCTTCATCACTTCTTTTTTGTTATTCTCGGCTAAGTTTTCCATAATCTGGTCCTTGAAAATCTTGAACCCATGAACATTTTTGCCAGCAACATTAATGGACTCCTTAGCACCCAGATGGTACTTGCCCTCTCCTAGCTTGATGAAATTATCACTTAACGGCTCAACTCTCCCCAGGAGCTTATTTCTCTTAGCCTTCTCCTTCTTTCTTGCCCTTCTGCTGGTGGATCCTATCTCGGCACCCCTTAATCCTTTAGTGTCACTTTGACTCTTGAATTCTGATAACTTAGGACTTCCTTACTCATTCTTGCCTAGCCCTTGTCCAGGTTGGTAATTCATGCTCTCCAACATTTTTGTAATCCTTGGGTCCATCTCAATCTTATCAAATATCCTAGCAATCTAAAAATTGGGAGGAACACACACTTGTTTCTATTTTTCCAGTATGGCACCCACAGTTGCATTGGTTCTTGTTTTAATTGTCACTACATCTCCTTCATGAGGGAATTTTATCTTCTGGTGCATAATCAAGGGTACCCCTCCTAGAGTATGGAATCATGGCCTTCCCAATAATAAAGCATAAGTAACTAGTATATCCAACACGGTAAACTCAGTGGTTAATTCCACAGGTCCTGTCTTAACCAGAGCTTAGAATGTCCATTCTAGATTCCTAGTGTTGTCGTTATAAGCTCTGATTATGAGGTTTGAATCTATCAAGTCTTCAGCTTTCAAACCTAAATTAGGTAAGATCTTTAATGGGCATACATTAATGGTAGAAAAATCATCAACCATTACAAAGTTAGTTCTTTTCCCTTTTACTTCAACTGGGATAAACAATGCCTTATTATGATTTCTTCCTTCCAAAGGTAGGTCATCATCTGAGAAGGTTATCAGCCCGTGTTTCCTTTCTATAACCTTTGCTATCATAGCCTTAGGTGTGGCTGCTGTTTCAATGTTCATGTTTAATTGAGCTTTCACCAGAGCTCTTTTATGGTTGACTGAGTGCATCAATAGTTCCCAAATACTGACATTTGCTTTAGCCTTCTTCAGTTGTTCCAGAATCAAATCTTCCTTTTCCCTTTCTTCTATTTCTACATCATCTATCTCTTCTCTTTTTGTAACTCTCTCAATATTCTTCTATGCTACCTTATAATTCCTCCCACTTCTAGTAACATGATTCACTTTGGGGTCATCACTCCATACATCCAGACCAGTAGGACTTTCTTCATCAGAGTCATATCCAATGTCTATAACTTTGATGATTCTGTCCCTTTTTCCATCCTTCCATACTTCTACTGTGCACATTTCCTTTCCCTCTATACTAAGCTTTCCCAAATGTGCTCTCAATAATTCCTTAATCCTCTATTTAGAAGTTAGAGACTCCTTCTCTTCTTTTGTTGGCCTATTACCAAATTCATCACCCTATTCTGAGGGTATAATCCCCTCAAGAGGTATATCACTGGAAGCAAGCTTTGAATAGAACACCCTATAATCAAATTTCCCTAAGGGCTGCCCTAATAAATCCTTAACTCTTGGATGTTTTGGGGTTTTGGACTTTTTCTCATTATTAAACTCATCACCCCATCCTGCGGACACAATTGATTCAACTGGGATATTTTCAGAGGGTGGTTTATAATAGAACACCTTATAGTCAAATTTCCCTAGGGGCTACCCCAGCAAATCCTTAACTTCTCTAGAGGCATTAGAAGATTCTCCATTAGTTGTAAGGTTTAGGTTTTCAAAGGATTTTAGCACTTCTTCTTTACTTAGTCCTGAGTTAATCATCATAGTGGCCGGTGGTAAGACATTTTGGTAGTCAAGGAAAGGATTGTTTCTAGTGTTTAGGTTGGGGTTGGATTTTTCAAGGTCTGTGATTTTTCTGGAGTCTATTAGGTTTTGGATCTTGTGTTTAAGGTAGATACAGGTGTCTATGGAGTGGCCAACTACTTGGTGAAACTTGCAATAGCTATTAGGGTCATAGCCTGGGACATTCGGGTTAGGTGGTTTGGAGAAGGTTAAGGGCCTGAGTAAGCCTCTCTGGACCAATCATTTTAAGACTTTAAAGAGTGGTTGGTTAAAGTTGGAGAATCTCTAGGGTTGCTGAACTATGCGTACCTCCACAGCCAGGCTAGTACTTCCCTATTGTGTGTCCCCGGTTGGGTAGTTTCGGGTTCCAATGCCTCTAGAGCTTCTTTTCTTATCATTCTCAATCTCTTTTACCTACAGACCATCATCATACAGGTCTATGAAAGTTTTTGGATTCATTATCTATAACCTCTCAACCAGATTGGGTGACACATTTTGAACTATCATCCTAACCTGATCCTTCTCGGCCAACTTATTCTTCATTAACCCTACTTTATTCATGAATCTAATAAGGAAATTAGAGAAAGATTCATTAGGTTTCTGCTTTGTCAGTTCTAGATCTCTGGTGGACACTTCCAATAAAGTATTATAATCATATTATTTTAAAAAGGTAGTACATAGTTCTTTCCAGTCTATTCTCACATATTTTCCAACCCATAATACTAGTTTATAGCCATTCCCTCTAAGGATAACATAAACAACTTAGTAATCACTGCTAATGGTGTTTTAATAGTACTCATGGTTGTTGTGTACTGGCTGAGATGAATCCTTGGACCTCCTCTCCCATCAAATTTATACAGCTGTGGCATTTTGAACTTGGCAGGCAGCCTATCATCTTCTATCTATAGCATGTCATCGAAGTCAAATAAATACCCCATGCCTTGTCCCCTAATTAGCTCTTCCATCTTGGACATCTTTTGGGTCAGTGCTCGCATCTGCTTGGACTCATGGTCTTGTACCAGTTTAAGTGATTCTCTCTTTGCCTTTTCTATCATGTAGTTCTCAATATTCTCACGCTGCACATCGATAGCAGGTGGGTTTCTAGCAACAGGTTGCCCCCCAGCATTGTTGGCAATAGGTAGAGCATCTGTAGCAGGTAAGACAGCAGCAGTAGTAGGTGGTTGTTCAATTGTAGGTGGTGGTATGACAGCAGCAGGTTACATTAATCCAGATAATGCTTGTCTTAGCTCATCTTACATCATAGCCCTTATATTATCCATCAGAGCTCCTTTGATGTCTTCTAAGGTCCAATTCCCTTGTTATTATTCCATTTATTCAAATTCAGATGAAGTTGGTTTAGTTTCTAAGTACAGTGGGTTGATAGGGCTTCTTTCCA
Organism: Mallotus nudiflorus; assembly: GCA_947683625.1. NCBI lineage: Eukaryota > Viridiplantae > Streptophyta > Magnoliopsida > Malpighiales > Euphorbiaceae > Mallotus > Mallotus nudiflorus. Next base: position 309,564 of record CANTUR010000592.1, on the reverse strand, counting down.
GTCTATGCAGTCTGTTTAGGATTTCTTTTGCTAAGGTCTTAGAGCTCTGACTCGTTCTTTTTAGTCTACCACCTTTTCATCCCCAAACACAAGAAGACCTCGATGTATATATGATGGCTGTAAAACATGGTGTTAGTATAATGAATGAGATGCATGTATGCATGTATGCGTGATGCACATGCTATGCAACAAGTAGTAAGTAGCAAGAATCAATCAAGTGTATAACATACATCCTTCCAACCTTATTCCTCCCACAAACATATTCAATGGTAAGTCTTTTGTTCTAGGATTTTTGGTCTTAGTCTTAATATTAACAGGGGATATCAAGGACTGATGAGCATGCTAGATCTCTTTTAAAGTAGTAAAGCATAGAAATAGCATTTCTAGGTATAAAGGGTAGCCCAATCTTTATTACCCTAAGTGGCTTCAAAAGTATGGGCCTAGACTTTTATAGATAGAAATACCTCATGGAAATAAGCATATAAACAACATTTCTAAGTATAAAGGTCTAGCCTAATCTTTATTACCCTAAGGGGCTTCAAAAGTATGGGCCTGGACTTTTATAGATAGAAATATCTCATGGCAAAAATCATACAAGAAATTTTTGGTAGATCCTAGGGGAAGTAACCAAGCCATTATATGTGGTTAGGGTATAGTAAAAAGTCAAGGTTCCCTTAGCAAGATGCCTTCCTTTAGGACTTGAGTTACAGGCCAAGGTCAAAGGGGCCTGGCATCCTTTGCAAACTCGAGAGAAGACTAACCCCCTTTAGGACTTGGGTTATAGAGTCTGGTCAAATGAGCTTGATAATCTCTCTTGAACCAAGTTAAGGCTAAAAGTGATGGTTAGCCAATTTATAACTCCATAAAGCTAGTGGAAACATGGAATCATAAACCAACACCATATGTTTAATAGGTACATGCAAAATGAATGCAAGAATAAATAATATTTAATAAAATAACTCTAAAGAATACAAGTAGAATTAGTATCTCTTATCCCTAGTGGAGTCACCACTGTAGATGGCGAGGTTTAGTGTGCACCTAAGATTTTAGTAACCGTAACATTGTTTAGGCTCAAGGCCCTAGGGAACACACTACTATGTCACAAAGTCATAGCGTGGAGATAATAAGTTACCACCTAGGGTAATAACTAGGACAAATAGAAAGGTGGTACTCGATTCTCTAAAAGAAAGCTAGCACCACAACTAAGAAATTTTGAGAATGGAATACTAACTTCTTTCAGTCTTGTATTCATTTGGATTTATTTTATGAATTATTATTTTATTCTCTAATTACATTCAATTTTATTTAAACCCTAATTAAACATCCATCTAACCCAAAAGGCGACAGGTTATAAAATTACATGTAAAAAATGCATACAAAAGGCAGCAGCATCCCTAAGTCTAAACTAAGTTAACTTTATTAATTAAAATTAGTAAATTTTACATATTTTATTTACAAGTGAATTGGACTAAGGATGGGCTTACATATTAATAAGTGAGCCTAAGTCTATTCATTTTAATTTCAACTAAAAATAGGCCTATAGTCTACGAATTATTAAAGAAATGAATTAATTAGTGGGCCTAATTCCAACCTGATTTTTAATTAAGTGATGTGATCCTAAATCTATTTATTTTAAAAGAAATGAAATTAATAAGCTGAGCTATGTCTAAATTAATTTTAGTCAACCTAAAAAATGGGCCTAAGTCTAAATTAATCTAATGAGCCTGAGTTAATTTTAGTTAGTTAATCTAAAACATTTTTAAGTCTATTTTTATTTAGTGGTTTTGGATCCTAACTTAGGCTTGGGGCCCAAATCATATAAAAATAAGCAAACAAGTCCAAAAACATTAAAAATATATATATATCAAAACAATCAAATAAAATATTAAACAAGCAATTAAATTATTTCTTCTAAAAAACCCTACTTTTAATTAACATGCAACCTAAATTAACTTACTACCTCCATTTATTTTAATTAGGGTTTACCAAATTAACCTAATTTACTAATTAATTTTAATAGTGCAAAAATTAAAGAATATTTACTATTTCTCACTATTGGGGCTATTACAACCTACTGTACAGAAATTAAAATTAATTTAATTACAACCCAAAACAAAAGCAAATTAAAAGAATGCAAAAATCATAAATCCTAAATCCTATGGGAGTTTTATAGATATTAATCCATGGCATCCCATGGATTCTTCAATGTAATCGCTGCCAAAATTTCATTTCAACCTCATCTCCAAGGTACCACAAAACATCAATCAAAACAAATAAAAAATGTAAAACTTAATCAGCAATGAATCAATCAAAAATAAAATGAAAAGAAAAAAAGAAAAGAGTTAAAGATGTTATGCAAATGCTGTTGGAATGCCCCTCTGATTGGGATTGTCACCGTTTTGAAATTGACTTTATTGCTTTTCTTCTTGATTTCCTGGACTTCAAAAACACAAATAATGTATTTTTCTTCTTTTGAAAAGGTTTCTTTGAAATTTGCAATAGAAAGGTTTTTTTATGTTAAGTTTTACTCTACTTTTTCTCTCAAATTTTCTTCAAAAACCCTAGCCTCTCCAATCTTGAACCCCTCTCTCTATCACTTTCATTTCCTTTTATCCTCAACTAACAACTTTCATATGATCATAACACTGCTAACCTCTTGTGTGATCACAGGAGAGGCAAGATAAAAGAGTTCTATTTTTCTTTTCAAAATAAAAAATCAGGATAAAAGGATTTCAAAAAGAGAAAATACACGTAATGGACGCATATTGTACATGAAAAATATTAAAAATAATTTTTTTATTAAAATAAATTAATTTTGAACCAATTAGAAAATAGGAAAATACTGAAAAAATGATGGAAAATACTAAAAAAAATGTGAATGTTCGTAATGCTAATTGGCATTAGGAAAATGCCAATTAGCATTAGGCCAATGTTAGTCAATATTAGCTAAATGCTTACTGGCAATTTGCTCAGCAATCTTTAAAATTTAAAAAATTTTAAAAAACATTTATAGATCAAGATTTTGCAATTAGGTCCAAAAACACTACAATTTAGTCCTTTAAATCTTAAATTTCAACACTAAAGATCAATTTCTTGATTAATTTTTCATCATAGGGGCTTTTGTCGCACTATGCACAATTGCATCGTGAAATTGGGTGCTTACACCTATGAATATGTAAATTAGCATGTTCATGCATGCAATTATAGGATATTTGCTATATTAATCAAATAAAACTACGCGAAATTGTTAACTCGAAAATAAAATTTTGCAAAATTGATACTGGTATGTCATAGTTGACCATCAGAATTCCAATCGAACCTCTGAATTTCTGGTCAAAAATTTGCATTTCTGATTGAAATTCTAGATTTTTGATTAAAAATCTAGAAATCTAATCGGTATTTTGGATTTTTAATCAGAAATTTAGAAATCTGATTGGTATTCTAGATTTTTGATTAAAAATCCAATCTTCGATCGGATTTAACCTAACTTTTTTTAATAAAAAACAAAAACAATGATAAAATTCAAACAAAAATCAAGAGTTTATAAAGAGAAAATAATCCTGTCATTTTCTGAAACTTATTCAGAAGCCACTGAAGTTCTCGAGTTACTTTCACTTGGCTCAAGAATTATTTAGCGATTTATTTGGGGAGGTAGTACAACACATCTAGGTATCTCGCTTCAAACGCTTTATTGCTTCTCCACCGACTGCTTGAGGTAGATCATACCACTATTCACTTTTTATTGCTCTGATCGAGAGGTGGATGGATACCACTCACACCTTTCACATATGAGTGGGTGAGTTTATTATTTGCCCTATAAGCTTCTCTACCATCACAGTGATTCCCTTTGGAGGTGCCCCAGTTCCTTTTAATATCCACTACTGCACTCTTATAGAAGATTCTAGGAGTTGTTATGTTCATGACTTGCTCAGGTTCATTCCAACATTGAAAAATTGGAAGAATGTGCTCCTTTCTTCTCTCGTTTAAGGTTTCAGGAGGTTACCCACCACTACACCTCGTCAGATCCTTCAAAAGGCAAGATGTTTCTTATTGATACTGTTAGCCACTACCCTCTTCTATAAAACTGGTCATAAGGTCAATATTGCTCTTCTTAGTCCACTTTAAGACCTTGCTAGAGTCACTGCCTTCGATTGGGGATCTACAATTCTTACCTATCTCTACTATAGATTTGATATTGTCTATAGAGGTGTTGTGATGATGTGCGGCTTCTGACATGTCTTGAATGTATGTCTTTCACCCTTTTGATTTTTCTTATTTTTACAACCTCTTCTTTTTTTTATCTTAACTATTTCCTCTCTTTCAAATCTGGGGCATTAAGATTAGGGTGATCTGTGGCTTCAATGCCGTTAGCTTTGACAGGAGTCTTCCTTTGATGCTGAGATAAGGTTCTTCTCATCTAGCTAGCTTCAAGCATGATTTATAGACATATAGGGACTAGTTAAACTCCTTATAGTGGGACCTGGTAAGATAAATTTAATTTTTAAGACTTCATCAATTGTAAAAGTTAAATAAAGTTTAACTGAATGAATTTGCAAGTCAAATCATATTAGCTGGTTGGTGTTGAAGACATTCAGCAAAATGATTTTATGACTACAGTTATGATCCTTGAGACTATAAGAATTTTGCTTCCTAGTTACGGTGGCCAAATGCGGTATCTTGGTGAACGTGTCTATCATTAGCATATAGTACCTTCTAGGAGGCATGTTCCTTCTTCTATTCCCTCTTCAATGTTGTAGAGCTGTAGCATGATTAGTCTTAAGCTTAGAGTAGCTCTTGAGGGATATGATGCTTTGACTCTGCTCGAGCATTCTCATCACTATCAAGAGTATATTCAAGAGAATCTTCCAGAGCAAGTTCCTACAGACCTAACTGAGGTATGCTTTCTAGTCACCATTTTACTTCATTTCTTTCATCAATACATATGATATTTGCTTTTTTTGTACAGCTTGAAGAAGCCACTAATGTTATTGTGGAGGAGGAGACTGAGGGTGACACTGAGAGGACTGAGCAGGAAGTTAAGCATACTCAACACAGTTAAGTTACTCGAGGTTATACTTCCTCAAGTACCATTCTAGGCCATGTTCCACCACTTGATAGGTCCAAAAAAACTATTGAACTCCTATGGTACAAAGTCTCGTTAAGTAGCACATGTATTTTAATGTAGCTTAGATTCCTAGCTTCTCTCCTCTTGATGCTTCAGATGTAAGTGCAATTTTGCATTTCCAATCCTATACAGACTAATACTTATTATTAAATTAGAAAACTTTATTTTACAGTTCCCTCGAATAAAGGCAGAGTATATGTATAGACTCGCCTCATCCTAAAGATTATTTACTATGCAGATCACAGATACTTAGAGAGTTAGTATTTACAAAAAGTATGCAAATGTATGCATGTTATGTATGATATGCATGATTCTAACTATTCTTGATGCAACAGAGTTATGTTAGGGATTTAGAGTGTGAGAACAAGAGGCTTCACTGATAGCTTACTGGTCTAGGTTTTGACGATCATGGCATTGAGACTTCTATGCCCTCAAATCAAAGCAATGATCTAACTAGAGGGTGGATTCCTTGGCCAGACACTAGAGCTCAGAATGATTGATCTTTTTATTTTTAGAACATGTACTTACGTGACTGTACTTTGACTTCCTTCTTCACTTTGAACTACTTCACCTTTTCTGAATGGATTATGGACTTTTCATTTTGGATCAAACCTTTAAAATTTATTATTATTATTATTATTATTATTATTATTATTATTATTATTATTATTATTATTTTATTTTTTATCAAAAATCTTGGAAATTCAATCAGTATTCTGGATTTTTTTATCGAATTTCTAGATTTTTTATCAGAATTCTATATTTTTTATTGGAAATTTAGCTCTGGTTCTTTGATCTTTTCCATTCTAATTATTTATTTGAATTCGATCCGAAAACATTGATCAAAGAAAATCCTAATCCCATCCAGATTAACCTTTATGCCTGCATAAAGGGCTTATAAGAGGATTTTCTTCCATTCTTCTCTTTTATTTACTTTCTTCATGACACAAACCACCCTTATTTTGATGAAGAAATTTATCATAAGCTTTAATGGAGATGATTGAAATAGACTGCTACCCTTCCATGCCAAATCCTCCAAATCCCTTCAACATCTAAAATTAGACAACATTTCTACATGTCGTTGCCACCTTCTAGGATGTTAAAGACCACATGTTTAGATTCAATGGAAAATAGTTGTGTCAATTAATTAAAGAGTTTACTGCCATTCTTAGATGTTCATTGGGCTCAACTACTCCTTGATCTTGAGATGCAGTTTCCCAGTATATTAATGGCATTCTTTAATATGCCCTCAGACAACATCTACATGTACGCACATAACCCTAGGACTATCAGTCTTTCTTCTCTGATTACTTCTTATGGGGCTAGGGACAAGAATAATGTTACCTAGATTAGAACTGTCTCTTTTTGCTTATACGCCCAATTTTTGCTAATGGCTTCTTATGGAGATGTTGACACAAGGATTGTCAATATCTTAGAACAAGTGGAAGCTAGAGCTAACCCTGTGCCTGTCATACTTGCTGAAACTATCATTGGGTTGGATAATTTCAAGATTCAAAATTGATTCTCATATAGTTTGCTTCTCCTTTAAATATGTAACCTTTTTTTTTCTTAAACTACCCTTTTAGGTTTTCAACTTAGTAGGCTTTTTTTTATATTTAGTTATAGGAGAAATTGAGTATACTTAATGCCCCCACCAATGCTTTGACTTATCAACCTCATCGTCTACAATCTCATCCATTAAAGATAAAGGATAAGCACACTATAGATCAATAGATTGACTGGATAAAAGGCATTGTAGATACTGAGATTACATAGGTCTGTCCTTGGTAGAGGTTAAAGTTTGTAGCCATCGACCTATATGACTACTATATTCCTATTCCTGGATTGCTCTTTTTAACCTTCTTTTCCCCTTCATGCCTTTATCATTAGTATGGTTTCTCATAATTCATTATGGTTGTTATATCTAACTTTGAAGGCTTTCCTTTGAGATAAGATTTTCTGGACAAGGGAAGAACCTGTGGCCTTGTAGAGCATTAGAGCGGAACATGCACTTGAATGTTGATATGACTACTTATGATAATTATAAGGCTTGGATTATCATACAAAATATAGAGCCACCAGTATTTGCTAAGTACAAGAGGACTCAAATGCTACTAGATGAGTCACAAAAGAAGAAATAAAAATATAACTAAAAATAGTGATCTTATAAGTCCAGTTTTTTTAGGCTCTCATGTTTTATTTTTTCCATTAAGTCATTATGCTTTATAATAAAAATAGAATATGCAATATTTAAAAAAAAATCCATTTCAATTTGACTCATTAATTAGGGCCAAAATGAGTACATTTATTACATCACATGACATAACTCCTGTTATCAGCTAATCCTTTCAGATTTTCCAACTGAAAATTTTTCTCTCACTTTTATTTCCCTAATTTTTTCCTGACCAACCCTTTGCATGTTTTCTTATCAGTAGGATCACCTCTTTTATTGTATTCCCTAATTTTTATCTACTAACCCTTCTCAAGTTTTTTGAATATCAGGAATGTCCTAATTTTTGCTTGACTAGCCTTTTTAGGTTTTCTAGCCAACGGACTTTTTTTTAAAGATAGTATGTCTTGAGGTGATCCAAGTTGATTAGCTCAACGAAATCATTCCATTCTAGATCTGATATCTTTGCAACTCCCTTAGGTAGAATTGTTTTGACTAAATACGGTCCTTCCCAATTTGGTTTGAATTTTCCTTTTAAATCAAACATTATTGCCCTTGACTACTTTAGTACCATATCTCCAGCCTTTATCTTTCCAAGTTTAACCTTCTTATTAAAGGCTCTTGCTATCCTTCTCTGGTAAATTTGAGTGTAAAATAAAGCGTCCATCCTTTTCTCATTTAAAGATATGAAGCGATCGTATCTTTTTTGTATCCATTCACTCTCAGGGGTATTTGCTTCCATAACAACCCTCAAAGATTTGATTTCTATCTCTATAGGCAAAATTGCTTCACAACCATATACTAATGAGAATGGTGTCTATCCTGTAGTAGTGTGCATCGTATTTCTATATCCCCACAAGGCAAAAAGGAGATAGTCAAACCAATCTTTGTATGTTTTCACCATCTTAGAGAGGATTCTCTTCATATTCTTATTAGCTACTTCAACTGCACCATTAGCTTGAGGTCAATAAGGTAAGGATTTATAATGCTTGATATTATATTTTTGCAACAATTTAACTGTCTCTGCCTGAAACTAAACACTATTATTCATCACAACATGATGTGGGATCCCATATCTGTAAATGAGATTCTTCTTAATGAACTTCTCCATCTGTTTAGCCTTCAAAGTACTAAAGGATTCTACTTTTATCCATCTAGAGAAGTAGTCAATTGCCACTAATATATATTTATGCCCATTTAAGGCTATTGGTCTTATCTCTCCTATTATATTTATCCCACATGTTGCAAAGGGCCATGGAGATGTCAACCTATTTAACACTATAGGGGGAAGATGATTGAGATTCCCATGTATCTGGCACTGATGATATTGTCTCACTATTTAGATATAATCTTTTTCAATACTCATTCAATAGTACTGTTGTCAAATTATTTTCTTAATCAAAATCATCCCATTCATGTAAGATCCATAAACCTTGCATGAATCTCTCTCATCACCTGTTCTGCATCATCCTTCTTCAGAAATCTCAGTTGCATTCCATTCAGCATTCTTTTATATAAACCCCATCATGACTTGCATAATGGCATGTAAGAATATAAAGAGCATATTTTTCTTTTGAGGTCACTTCATCTGGATACTTCCTTTCCTCAATGAATCTCTAAATGTCATAAAATCATGGCTTTTCTTCTAGCCCTATCTTAATACTCATAACTTGTTCTACACTATAACATGGAGCTTTCCTTTTCATTATTACCAAAGGCTTCATCATCAGCCCTGTTGATTTATCCTACATTGAAGAAAGTGTTTCTAAGGCATCTGCCATTTGATTCTCATCTCTTGGTAAATGTATGAAGAGACATTTAGTGAAATTTCTCATTAACGTCTTCAAATAGCAAATATAAGGTTTTAACCTGTCTTCTTTCACTTCCCACCCATCATTAGCCTGACTAATAACTAATAAGGAATCTCCATAAACTAGTAGGTCTTTAGCTCTAGCTGTTAGAGCTGCTTCTACCCCATAGATACATGCCTCATATTCAGCCATGTTGTTTGTAACTTTAAAGTCTAATTTCTTAACCATTAGGATGGCTTCTTCTCCCAGTGTGACAAGAATTACTCGTAATCCTACTCCTCTATTATTCACAGCTCCATTAAAATATAGCTTCCATTAATGTTGTTCTATTATTGCTAGGTTCTCATCTAGAAACTCTAAATTCCATTGCTCATTTCCTTTGACAGAATTCTGTGCCAAGAATTCTACTACTACTTTACCTTTGATGACCTTAGCAGTAATATACTCCATATCAAACACAGTCATAAGTACCAACCATTTAGACATCTTTCTAGTTAAAGTTGGTGCTTGAAACAAGTACCTTAAAGAAACTATCTTTGAAACGGCTTGTACTTTGTAAGATTGGAAATAATGCCTTAGCTTCCTTGTAGCTCATATCATAATAAAAAATGTCTTCTCCACAAGATCATATTTTTCTTTATATGGTAGGAACTTTTTACTAAAATAGTACATTGTGTGCTCTACCCCTTCTGGTCCTTTTTGCACTAACATTGCCCTCATTGCTTTTTCCTTTAAAGCCAAAGATTAAGGGTTTACATTGTCTTAGTGGTCTTAACATAGGTGGATTAGTAAGGTATTCTTTAATCTTATCAAAGGCTTTTTTATCAGACCGATCAAAATCATGCAATTTCATAATTAAAAGTTACAAACAAGAATATCAAAATTATGTAATTCTATTCCTATCAAAATTACATAATTTTGATCTTCTTTTTTTAAACTTTTAGTTACAGAAAGACCTCTAAAAGAAATAAAATTTTACAAATTAAGTCCTTAAAAAAACCAATTAAGTTCTTTTGAAAATGCATTTAGGCTTTTGAGGTTTCAAACTTCAAGTATTGAAGATCTATTTATAATATTTTCATCATTGGAGTTCTTTGTCACATCTATACTCCATCATCCCAAAATTGGGTGCTTACACAAGGCATTTTATATCCCTAAAAATATATCTTATTTGCTCAACAATGGATATGTTAAGAGGTATGAATACTAGATCTCCTAATTTCCAATCGACAAGAGTTGTAATCTTGTGCCTTGCCACCTTCTAAAGAAACTCCAAAACCCTCATCACTTCCTGCATATTCATGTCATCCAAAAAGGCTTGAAACATTTTCATTTTTTCATCATCAGCCTTTAAGATTTTAAAAAATGAACCTCTTTGTTAATTCTCTCTTATTGAATATACCAAACTATTTTTCCAAATCCTTCAAGGTATGGTTAAGGTTTGTTTAAGGTTTAGATTTATCTTGATAAGGTTTGATTAGTAATCAGGTACTATTTTAGTGGCTTGGTCAATTTCTAACTCGTATCAGCAAAAAGCAAGCTTTGGAATTAAAAAGCCTTATAACACTACAACTAGCTTTTGGCAAAACTTAGTTTGTAAGCCTTTATACTACTAGACCCACTAGAATCGTTTTAATTTTTTACATATTGAAATCATTATAAATTTGCAACAAAATAGTTGTTATAAATCTATTGCAAAGTTGTAATAGATTGTAACAGTTAAAGTTTCGTAACAAATTCATGGCAAATTTGAGATTTAAATTTGTTACTACTTTCAAAAGATTTATAACAAAATATCTATTACAAATATGTTACAAAAACATATATTTACAAATTAATATTAACATATTACTATTACTACTATTATTAGAGCAAATAAAAAATCACATAATATTAAAATCTAAAAATATAATAGTATTTGAGAATTGCTAATTGTATGGCACGATATGTTTTAATTATAATAATAACAAAAAAACATCAACACCTACGATGTTAGGCAGACATCCAGAGTTGTGTCATTAACCTTTTAACATCAACATCAGTAGCTACATCTGTTAGTGCATTTTCTCTTGTTGTTTACACATATCCTCTTGCTTCTTGGCAATTTCCCATGTCATTTAGATATTTTATCACATTCTCGATGCATCACCTCATGATTTTAATGCATTTCCTCATGCTTGTCTCTTATCTATCTCAATCACTCCTCTATAGCAAGACTAGGGAGGCCATATCTCATGTGAGAGCTGGCCGACTTGACAAATGAAAGTTGGTCGAGCTAATAAATCTTGTGTCTTATCACCTTCTGCAAAGACTCCAAAACTGTCATCACTTCCTCTATATTCTTTTCATCTGAAAAGGCTTGAAAAATGTTTCTTTTCATTAATTTCATTGAGTGGTGAGACATTTTTATGTTTTTATCATTGGCCTTCCGAGTTTTGAAAAATGATCCTAACATTATCAATTAAGGATAAAATTCATAAATCATTTATTATTGCTTAATTATTATTAAATCGTGTTTTCTCTAAGGTATTATTTTTTTAGCGGTTGTAGTTGCATTTTACAAACCTCTTTTATGAACATTAAAGCATTATGACATGTGTCCAAGTGTAATAAACTCACTAAACTATATATCATATACTAGACATTACATCTCATCAATAACACTAAAATTCACATGCAATACAATAGTGTCGTTCTTATTATCTCTTTCTCAAAGTGCAATAATGCATAAAATGCAGTATGCATACATTTCAAGGGCATAAATTTTCCTTAAAGGCAAGATGAATCTATGTGTTGTCCCAATGACAGTTTATCAATTATTGGCCAACAAAAACAACCTATCTTATGATAATCTCACAAAGGAGACAATGTAATCACACATATATCATAAATAAGACTCATCATTATGGCTTGACAGTTCTCTAAAACAATTTCAGTTATAACACTTGAGATTTGAATACACTTATAACATGGTTGTTATTGCCCGTTTCTTATATGTACCCTCGATGATAATAAAATTTAAGCAGCACGTATAACATATGGCCAATTATTCTAACTAGGCTAAGCAAAATCTACCAAGCTCAAATACCCGCCTCAAAACTAAATCGATCTATATCGGTTCGATTTTCATTTATGTAAATCATAAACAAGACTCATCATTATGCCTTGAAAATTACAGACATAATAGTGCTTTAAAACAATTTTAGTTATAACATTTGAGATTTGAATACATTTATAACATGGTTGTCATTGCCCATTCCTTATGTGTACCCTCGATGATAATAAAATTTAAGTAGCACGTATAACATATGGCTGGTTATTCTAACCAGGGCTGAGCAAAACTTGCCCAGCTCAAATACTCGGCTTAAAACCCGCTCGAATACCTAACTCAAAACTGAATCGATCCTAGTTAGTTCGATTTTCATTGATGTAAATATGTAAGTTTTCAATTATAATATATATATATATATACATTTAGTTAAAATGTAATAGCAAGATGGCTTCTAGAATAAATGGTTAGGCATTTGTGAGAGGGGCATAGGGTTGTGGTTACGAAAAGCATAAATAACGTCTATAATAGGGCTCAAAACTAGGATAATAGGTATAATAACACACTACAACTCAATTAAACCATTAGGTATTTCTATTTTCTTTAGATTCTTTTGTTGGTTTTATAAGTTAATCGGGTAACCAAAAACTAACCTACCCCCCCCCCCCCCATAGAATTTTTTATTTTTAGTTCAGTTTTAAATTTTAGAAAAAAAAAAAAACTAGACCCATTGGAACTCGCCTACTGCACACCTCTAATTCTAACACCATTGAATCTCCCTCCTTAGGATTGTATAAAAGACCCATTGTTTATATTATCTATGGTAATTCCAGGAAAAAATTCACCAAGAAATGATATTGACACTTACCTACAACCATTGATTAAGCAATAGAAAGAGTTATGGTCCCATTGTGTAGACACCTTTGATGTTTCATCTAAAGAGACCCTTTAATTGCATGCTGCAGTGATTTGAACTATAAATGACTTTCTTGTCTGTAATGACCAAACATATTCTATAATATTACATAACAAGATATATTGCATTGGGCATCATCAATTTTTACCCAAGGATCATACTCGGCGTAGAAGTCAAAAGTTTAACGGTAAAATAAAGAACAAAGACCCTCCTAAAGACATAACCGATTATGATTTCCTAATTCAGTTGGGAAGGCTACAAAACCTTATTTTAGGAAAGCACAATAATAGAATGCTCAACTCAAATGACTTGAATTAGAAGCGTAGCAACTTTTTTTATTTGCCTTACTTGGAGTAAGTTAAAATTAAGGTATAATCTTGATGTTATGTATATTGAGAAGAATATATGTGACATTATTTTAGGCACTATGATGTCCATTAATGTTAGGCATTCAAAATCAATTCCTTCCTATTTTTTGTTTCTGTTATTTCTAAGTATAAAGATATAATAAATAAGTTAAACGCATTATGTTCCAATCTAATATTTTACTAATCTAAGGTTGAAAACAAAAATGTGGCTTATGTACAGCATACCGGTGAAGCATCTAAATGATTCAGATTTCACTTAAGCCATTCATAACTTTCATATAAGAATCAGACGTGCAGTTGACTTATAATGATGTTAACCTGAAAAGAGAAAAATTAATTAAAGAAAGCCGATTCAAAATATTTGATTGATTTTGACAACAATGGAGACATTAAATATGAATTATTCCAAAGAAAAGCATATGTAAAAAAAAAAAAAAATTTTAAATATCCAAATATGTTTTCAATATACCAACAAAAAGATTATATAAAATTCAAATTTTAAAATTCTATAAACATATTTTGCCAAGATACTTATTAAGTAATAGTAACTTCATCAAATATCAAATATAGAGCGCAGAACAATACTTAGCTAAGTCTAGTTTCTAGTGACTAAGCAATTTCTCAATAGTTAAATCTGTTCCATGGTAAAATCCATGAGCCCATTTATGAATTTAGACCAAGTCCAAGCGCAGTCGAGAGTTGGTCCAGCACATCTGAAATACTAGAAACATGAAGAACCCATTACCGATAAAGTAGCAGCCATGGGATAGTAACAGGGAAGCAGGTAAATTAAGTGTGGAAATGGCCAAAAATTATGGAGATAATGGTACTGAAACTAAGTTATAATTTCAAGATCAAAGAACAAAGAATGGGAGAACAGTTCCATCCCAAAAAGAATCACAAATCCAACCGATGATCATTTTCCTTAGCAAAATTCTCTTTAAAAATCCTTATAGCACCTTTATTAATATTATATCTATTTCCCATTAATGCAGTTATTTATATCAACTTCGCCTTTGCAAGTTTAATCGTCAGTTAAGCATTCAGATAGCTTATGGCACAAATTCTTATTTCAATTTATTTATGTTTACCATTTGCATGATTAAGGTAATGATCAATCTCAATTCAACATTTTTTTTTACTTTAACAATTAATTTTGAATCACTAAAATTATATATTCAAGTCTGTTTATAAGTTTAGGTATATCATTATGTTCAACAAAAGTAAAGATAATTGACCGCACTTTAGATCAAGTTTGAGTAATTGACTGCACTTTAGATCAAGTTTGAGGACATTTTAAACACATTTAAAGCCTTCAAATACACCTACACATGTCCCTTAAGGCATGGAAAGTGAACTGGGTGCACAAGAGATTGTTTGGAGGCAAAACAAACAAGCTTTCATGAGGCCAGCCTATGCTCATGATCTTGAGTAGACCATAAGTGTACCCTCACAATTCTAAACCTATGCTCATGATCCCGATGTGCCTTATGCCAAAATGTGAGAAAGAAGGCTAATACACTCACGATCCCGAGCAGACCGTGAGCATCTCCAACGGTTACTTTTGCAAATAACGGTCATATTTTTCAATGCTCACGATGCTGAGCATCTAAAATCCTGCAAATGGTAAAAATGCATTAAATGAAGAAGAAAAAGGTTAGGGACAAAATTAATAACTTCCAATAGCTATTTTTCACTCTCCAACTATAAATTCAATTCCTAGAACTTCATTTAAGAAGTAAAAGAGTGTGTGGAGCAAATTCATTAAACTAAATTTTTTTCTTTTACATTTACTATTTGTACAACTTTTTTATATAAACAAACTCTTGTTGAGTTTATGATTACCCTTTTATTAAGAGTTGAGTGAGTGTTTAGTTGATAGGATTCTTTCTTTTACTCTTTCTTGGGGTTAAGAAGTGGGTCATAAGGAATCAATCAACATTGAGTTAGTATTGAGCCCTTATGAAAAACACATTGAAGATTGGTTTGTGTTAAGCCAAGAAAAACACAAATTGTTGTAAGGTTAGTGTTGAGCCTTAAAACACTTTATTATAACAATCTTGGGAATAAGATTGGGGTAAGTTCAGAATCCTAACTTAAGGATAAGTTAGGTGGGATATGTAGGCTTTGTTAAAAAATTGAACTCCCTAAAATCACTTATGTTCCTTTTTATCTTCTTTTTGTTCTTATTCTTAATCACTATTTCTTAATTCCTTTTAATTTTCCTTCAAACCTTTAATCCTCTCTTAAAATATTAATTAACCCTATTAATATGAACCTTAAAAGGGATTAAAAGTGCAAGCATGGAGCTGCATGATGACAAATTCAAACTAATTAGCTTAATTTCCTATTCTAAAATTAATTAGCTTGAATTGAACGAAATTTTAAGTTATTTTTCTATTTTGGAGTCAATAAGTAAGATTCAAGAAGATTCTAGAAGATGTGAAAAGATTCAAGGACATTCCAAGTCAAAGTCAACAAGTTAAATGTCAAGGGCAACATGCTTAGTTGTCATTAGTTGTTTGTTTAGTTGCCATGAGTTATCAATTTTGACTTTTCAAAAATGAGTTGTCAATTTTGACTTTTCAAAGATGAGTTGTCATGAGTTGTCTTATTTTTTAAGAAATCCTTCTTGATTAAGGATTTTCCTTTCTAAGATTCTTTAGGAATAAGTAAGAAACATTTTCCTTCAAGGATTAGGAAGGTTACATACCTATATAAGGGCAAACCCTATGAAAAATAAATTAAGTGATTGAAATATTAAAAAGTGAGGTTTTTCTTTAAACTTTGTTCTTTTAAAACTTTACTAGTTTACTTAAATTGTTTCACTTCTACCTTACATTACAATTGCTAGGTTAGATTAGACTTAGAATTATATGATTATTCATCTTTTAATAACTAAGTATCTTGCTTCAATTTAATAAGTAAGTGGTTTAGTTCCATCAATGCAACCTTATCTTAACGATTTTAGGCAACAATTTTAAAGTTAAATGCACGTTCTATCTCTATTATAGGTAGGTTTTGTATCACCTATTCACCCCCCTTTTGGGCATTTTCATTTGGTAATAGAGCTTAAGTTCTAGGTACTTAATTGCTAGAATTCAATATCATAGGGAGTGAATCTTTTTCTTTCCAAACATTTAAACATTTCTTTGATGGAAGTGATTATCCCTATTGGAATCATAGAATGGAGCTTTATTTAGCTAGTGATCTCATAAGACTATAGGATGTAATTTTAGATAGGTGGAATCCTCCTATGGAAAGAGTAGAATAGACTAAAGTTCTAAAAGATAAAAGAGATGGTCATAATAAGAAAAGGAAGAAAATTTCAAAAAAAAGAGAGCCATGACCATTCTCCTTACATTTACATCAAGGGAAGAAGGAGGCAAACTTCAACAATGCATTTTGGCCAAGGATAGAAACTTTGAAAACCACTATGAAGGCAACATTCAAGTTAGATAAAAAAAAAAGGTTCAACGTCATGTTTGTGAGTATGAACTTTTCAAGATGAAGCCTCATGAGTCCATAATCGAGATGACCAATAGGTTGAATGCCCTCTTGAAAATCTTAAGGAAGTTGGGCAAGACTACTCTAAAGAAGAAGTCAACACCAAAATTCTAAGAGTGCTACCCAGGAAGGATTAGGAGTCAAGAGAAACTTCAATTGAAGAATCTCATGATCTCTCCAATCTTTCAATCGACATCCTTATTGGTAAGCTTCTCACTTATGAGCTTACCTTTAGGCAAAGGGAAGAGGAATAAGAAGACAAAGGTTAAAAAAAAATAGCCTTACATTTAAAGCATCACAAGACTCAAGTGATGAAAGTGAACTTAAAGACTCAAGTGAAGATGATAAGGATATTACATCATTCACTAAGTACTTCATGGAATACTTAAAAAAGAAAAACTTAAGCAAACACAAGGAATCTAAGAGAGGTGGATTTAGGAAGTCATTTAATTTAAGTGCAAGAGATCCAATCACATTTAAGATGAATATCCTAAGCTTAACCACAAGCATAATGGAGCAAATTAAAGGAGAAAAATCCTTTAAAGCTACCTAATATAACTCATCCAAATTTAAGATGGAGGAGGAGTATCAAAAGGCATCAAACCTTTGCTTCATACCCTTAGGGGAAAAATTTGAGGTACCTCCATTGTCTAAATCTTCTTGTGATAATTCTTATGATGATTTGTGTTTTTATGAGCTTAATGATCATGAGCTCTTTATTTGGAAAATTAGTTTTGCATTATCAAAAGTCGCATTCTAAGAAAAAGTTTTATAAACAAAAGTTTTCAAAGTTATCTTAAAATTTTATGGATTTGAAATTGGAATTTTCAAATGTTAGTTCTTCAAATGACAAATTGACTCTTGATTTGAAAACATCTATCTCTTTGAAAGAAGATCTTGAAAATGTTAGAAAAAGAAAATGAGTTGCTTTCAAGAGAGATTTTAGAATTCAAAAACACATTTCCTATATTCCAAAAAGAAAAAGAGACCCTTGATCATCTTTTAATTAGTCAAAGGTGTCATGGTTTGACATATGGTCTTGGTTTTCAAATGGAGCTTCTACATCATCAAGTCCTTCCAAATTTTTCGAGGTTGTTAGCATAGATGTGCCCTAGTGCCATTCATATAATGTATAATGACATTATAAATTATCCCACTGGCAATAAAAGAATATTCTATTACTTAAAGTGTTTATTTTATTGAATATTTATCCATTAGCATCATGCTAAATATATTTATTATCAAGAGTTGATAATATGAGCTAAAATTTTATTTAATACATATGATATTAAATATTCATAGTCATGTAATTGATATTTGGGTAATATTAATTAGATTATCACCTCTATCTATTTTTCTTAATTAGTATATGATACTAATAGTGGGAGGTAGTGAGTCTCATGCTATTTGATATGAGATATCAGAATAGACATGTGGATAATGGGTGGATCAAATAGTGACATTAGATACGTGATCGCATGGATATTCACTTATAGTCAACGATCACGATCTAGGTCATAATGGTGCATATAGTCCTTTGACCTGAGGTGATACGGCCATCCATATTTAAGTGGTTAGAGTTTCTTACCACTTACACACTTGTGTTACTCACATATGGGTATATGGCGTGTAGTTGCTCTAGTTAGTTAAATGTAGGGATGAGTGTTTGACTAAGATAGGATTTATTACTTAGAGTGAATCGGGATAAGATCCTATACTATCTAAGTTTTTTCTTGATGAAAGAGTTCTTGGCCAAGATAAACATAACAGTCTAAAAGAGTTTCAGTGCTAGAAACAGTTTCTAGTATTTGTTATGTTTTATCAAGAGATAGAACTTGAGATAAGATAATATGATATAGTTATTAGAGTTTCACTTATCCTTAACTCTAGGCTATATTGGGATCTTTTAATGAAGAGATTTTAGTGCATAGTAATTATAATCAAAGGGTTCGTGTGAATTAATGTCACGACCCAAACCCGAGGGCACGTGACCGACATTAGGGAATGGGAAGGCATAAGGCCCCCGAAACCCGTAGTAAGCCTTAAGAAAAGATAAACAACATCTTACAATTTAAAACTTTATTTTAAAATAGAACACATTATCAAACTGATTTTTCTCATAAATAAACTAAATCGGATGCTCAAATAAAATATGCTTCGGTGTTACATATTATAAATCAAACTTAAATCCTTATACATAAGCGACGTTCATACTAATAGATTACACAAACATACTTAAACCATATAATTTTTAGTACATATACTACTGCAGCATCCTAGAACAATACGATAGTACAGCTTACAATGACCTACATAAAATAGTCGGGGATGAAGAAATCCGGCGTAGAGGTAGTCTGAGGTCGAACTCCCAAGCTCCTGAAAAAAAAAATAAATTGAGGGGAATCAGACCTCACTGAGTAAGTCAATAAAAGAGTTGTACGGTTTGTAAGCCTTTTTGAAAACTATATAATTATAGTGAAAATAATTTATAATGTAAAGGTATAGCATTTGAAAAATCTCGGTAGAACCCTAAACCCAAAAATCTATATTCCAACTAGACTACCGATCCCCGAGAGCAAAGGCATCAATCGAGGCACCAAGTCGTAGTCATTCACTTATTCCAAATATATGGCTCTGGTAGTCCCCGAGAGCTAAGGCACGACCGAGACACCCATCCCAGTCCATTATTGACCTCACAAACACTGGCGATCCCCGAGAGCACGGGCATCAACCGAGGTACCCGTCCCAATTTAACATTCACCAGTCATAAATATTTCGGATCCACCTCTCAATCTCTACCATATGCACATGGTCCTGGTGAGGCCCACCAAGTAGCCCGTTCTACCAAAATTTCTCAAAATCGACTTTTAAATAAATAAAATACATTTTATATCTTAAATAATAGTATTAAATTAATAAATCATAATCAATATTAAAAATATAAGCGCATGCATTCTTTAAGTAAATACACGCACAGATCGTTCTATTGACTTATAAGATGAATGCGAAGGATGACGACCATGCGTCAGCCTCTGTCTCACGACTTCTGCTCCGATATGCTCTAGAAGAAAATAACAAATCGATTTTAAAACATGACTATGGAATAAAACCAAAATCAACAAAATAGTAAATTTCCAGGCTGACTCGAGGAAGACTAAACAAGACTCGCTAGACAGGATAAAACCTAACAAACGGTAGAAATTCATAACGAATATCACATTTTACGAGAAAATCTACCAAAATTTCTGCAGAGTCTCCTCTGTAAAACGGACATCTCTCTACCAAAGGTAACGCCAAACCTGCATAGAAAACGTACTTCTAATAACCACAAACATACACACTCGAGTCGGGCTCCCAAAACTACACTTAACCCCGACCGAGATCACAACTCAAAATAACATCAAGAAATGTTATCATTATTTCCAAAATACATATTACATATACATATATCTAAAATATAAAACTCAATTAAAAATTAAACAACTCCATTTGCGTTCATTATCAAAATATAATTAAAGCCTAAATTAAAACCGTTATACTCAACTTTTATTACCAAAATAATGTATTATAAATATATATAATATTTGGGATTAATATTCAAATTAACACTACTTAATTTAAAATATCAATTAATTTATAAAAATTGTCTAAACCTCTTAACTACTGATAAAATTAACTAAAATATATATTAACTATAATTAGCATAAAATTACATTTTACCCCTAAATACATAAATTACATAATGTATTATTAGTACTAAAAAAAATTCCTTAAAATTATTTAATCATCTAAAAATTATTTTTCCCAAATTAAACTTCTTAATATACTTAAAACATAATATCAACTAATAATTTCTTTTAAAAATAAATAAATACATATTTAACCTACTAATCACAAAAATTATAATTTGAGTTCTAAAATTAATAACATTTATAATAACCTCAATTATTAAAATTTTATAATTTTTTTAACAATACTTTCGAAATTAACATAAATATTAATTAAACACCCAAAATTTATAAAAACTTCCAATTAATCACCAAAATTCCTAAAACCTTAAATAACAACCCAAACATTACAAATATATAATCTTAATTACTCTAATTTCACTAATTAAACCAAAGAAAAATCCAATAAATTCAAATACAAATTAAATAACATTATACAAAATTCTGTAAATTAAGGAAAATTCAGAAAATACTTAAAAATTCGAATTTGAACAAATAAAGGGTATAACTCAACATTTAACTAAGAACAACTCAAGATCAACACCCAATTCCATTCAACAACCTAAAAACAACCTAAGAACAACCCAGCACAACTCACCTTCAACCTCCAATTCTGACGCCGGAGGTGAGTTGCAACGGTGGTTTCCGGCTTGGACAGATGCCAGAGAAGATGAGGGAAGCTGGGGAAGCTTTGGTGGTGCCGGATCAGCTCGGATCGAAGGAGACCGAAGGAAGAAGAAGAGAAGCAGCCGCAACAGCACCACCTGGAACTCCCTCTCATGGTGGTGATGGAGTTTGGTGGTGGAGAAGGAGAAATGGCGCAGTGAAGAAGAAGAAAGAGACAGTAAGGGGCAGAGATGGGAGGTGCAGAGGGTCGGGTAGAAGGGAGGCTTTCTTCTTTCTTCTGTTTTCGTTTTCTTCTTGTATACATATACTTATAATATATATATATTTATATATATATATATATGTGTGTGTGTGTGTGTGTGTGTGTGGTGTGTGCATGTACAAAATAGCACATAAATTAACCATGAAGTTAATATAGTTTAGATTAGTAATAATAATATAATAATAATAATAAAAATAAAAATAAAAATAAAAATAACAATGAAATTTTAAACAATAAATAGATAATACACACATATAATCATCTTATAAATTAATAACCCTAAAAAAATAATATTAACAATTGTATAATATAATTCAAAAGTGATTATTAATAACAAAGTTTTGAAAATTACTTTAGTTAAATAAAAATATAGGGTATTACAGTCTCCCTCCTTATAAGAATTCGTCCTCGCAATCAAGAAAAGAAGAAATAGAAGAATTACAAGGCTAAAAGGGAAAGAGATACGGGAAAGAAACTCGCATCTCAGCTTCAGTTTCCCAAGTGCAATCCTCAGTGGAATGGTTACTCCAAAGTACCTTCACCATCGGTATCTCCTTAGTCCGTAACTGTCGGGACTTGGCGATCCATTATTGCCACTGGGTACTCTTTATAAGTCAGATCGTCGCTAAGCTCTACGGCTTGAGGTTGCAACACATAAGACAGATCAGGGACGTATTTCCTCAGCATGGATACATGAAATATAGGATGAATTCTTGACAGTTCTAGTGGTAACACCAGCCTATACGCCACTTCACCCACTCTAGATCGAATCTCAACAGGTCTCATGTATCTAGGAGCTAGCTTACCCTTCTTGTCAAATCTCATAACTCCTTTCATTGGAGACACCGTTCAGGAATACCATGTCTCCAACCATGAAGGATACATCCTTCCTTCTAGGGTCAGTATAGCTCTTCTGTCTGCTGAAGGCTGTCTTCAATCGCTACTGTATAATGGGGACTTCTCTGAAGTGATCTACACCAACTCTGGACCCGTTAACTGCCTTTCACCAATCTCCCAATACAATGGTGATCTACACTTTTCTACCATATAGTGCCTCATATAAGCCATCTCAATGCTAGCATGATAGCTGTTATTGTAAGCAAACTCAATCAGAGGCAGGTGTGAATCCTACTGTCCTCCAAAATCCATTACACACATCCTCAGATATCTTCTAACGTCTGGATGGTCCTCTCTGACTGGACCATCTGTCTGAGGCTGGAAGGCCATACTGAAATCCAATCTGGTACCCAAGGCCTTATGTAACTCATGCCAAAGACTGAGGTGAATGTGGTCCTCTATCCGACACTATGCTCATAGGTACTCCATGTAGACAAACAATCCTATTGACATAAATCTTGCCAGTCTATCACATCTTCTTTATTAGCAGAAAGTGCACTGACTTGGTTAGGCCGATCACTAATCATCCAAATAACGTCATAACCTCCAGTAGTCTGAGGTAGCCCAGTCACAAAATCCATGGCTATCATGTCCCATTTCCATTCAGGAACTGGCATAGGCTGTAACAATCCCGAGGGTCTCTGATGTTCAATCTTCACTTATTGACAAGTCAGACACCTAGACACAAACTCTGCAATGTCCCTCTTCATCCCATTCCACCAATATGTATCTTTCAAGTCATGATACATCTTGGTAGAACTTAGATGAACACTATATGCAGAAAAATGTGCTTCTTCCATAATCTCCTTCGTCAAGTCATCAACATCTGGCACACAAATCCTAGTGCCTAACCGCAACACACCTTCCCTATCCATCATAAAATCCCTTGACTGCCCTTGTTGCACTTCATACATAATTCTCTGCAACTGTGGGTCTCTACTCTGAGCTACTTTAACCCGATCCAAGTATACTGATCATACCCTGAATTGAGCTAAAAGGCACTTTCGGGTAACTTTCATCTGCAACCCCTGATCAATTAACCCATGCAACTCCTTGATAATGGGCCTTCTCTCTGAGCTAATATAGACAAGACTGCCTGCTAATTTTCTACTCAAGGCATCCGCGACAACATTCGCTTTGCCTGGAAGGTATAAAATGGAATAATCATAGTCCTTAAGGAGTTCCATCCATCTTCTCTGCCTCAGATTTAAGTCCCTCTGCTAGAAGATATATTTCAAGCTCTTGTCATCAGTGTATATCTCACATGTCACCCCATACAAGTAATGCCTCCATATTTTCAAAGCAAACACAACAGCTGCCATCTCCAAGTCATGAGTAGGATAGTTTTGCTCTTGCTTCTTCAACTGCCTCGAAGCATAAGCAATCACTTAGCCATTCTACATTAACACACAACCCAATCCTACTGTGAAAGCATCATAATACACTGTATACCCTTCATTTCCAGAGGGCAAAGTTAGAATTGGAGCCAACGTCAACAAGTCCTTTAATAACTAGAAGTGCTCTTCGCATTTGTCTGTCCACATAAACTTAGCACTCTTCTGGGTTAACCTTGTCAAAGGTGCAGCAATTTTAGAGAAGTCTTTCACAAATCTTTTGCAATAGCCTGCTAGACCAAGGAAACTCCATACCTCTCTAACTGTAGTCGGCCTCGTCCACTCCGTAATAGCCTCTATCTTCTTAGGGTCCACCTGTATGCCATCTCTAAAAACCATGTGGCCTAGAAATGCCACTTGACGCAACCAGAACTCGCACTTTGAGAATTTGGCATACAACTTGTGCTCCCTTAAGGTCTGAAGCACCCTTCTCAGATGCATAACATGCTCAGCCTCGCTCTTGGAATAAACCAAGATATCATCAATGAAAACTATTACATACTGGTCCAATTATGGCCTAAACACCTGATTCATCAAGTCCATCAAAGCTGCTGGAGCATTAGTCAACCTAAAGGACATTACTAAGAACTCATAATGGCCATATCTTGTTCGAAAGGCTATCTTAGGCTCGTCACCTCTTCTGATCCTCAACTGATGATACCCAGATCGCAAGTCTATCTTAGAGAAGCATGTAGCACCTTGAAGCTGATCAAACAGGTCATCGATCCTTGGAAGTGAATACTTGTTCTTGATGGTGACCTTATTCAACTACCTATAGTCGATATAAAGTCGAAGGCTACCATCTTTCTTTTTCATAAACAACACCGAAGCACCCTAAGGCGATGTACTGGGTCTGATGAAATCCTTATCAAGCAACTCCTGCAACTGCTCCTTCAGCTCCTGTAATTCTACCGGTGCCATTCTGTAGGGTGGCATAGAAATAGGATCTGTACCAGGTATGACATCGATACAGAACTCTATATCTCTGTCTGGTGGTAATGCTGGTAATTCTTCAGGAAAGACATCCAAAAATTCACACACCACTGGCACCTGTTCAATCGCCCCATTCACTTAATCAACATCTCTTACCACTGCCAAGTAACCTTGACAACCCCTTCTAAGCATCTTCCGGGCTGTAATGGCAGAAATGAGATTACGAGGCATGGAGCTCTTTTCACCTTTGAAATAAAATTCTTCTTTGTTTGGAATTCTGAACACCACTTCTTTCTCTCGGCAATTCACAAAGGCATAATACCTTAACAACCAATCCATACCCAAAATGATGTCGAATTCCAACACATCAAGCAACACCAAGTCCGCCAATAATTCTCTGCCATCAACTAACACCGGACACAAAGAAAAGAAGACATCTGTCTCCAACTTTTCACTAAGAGGAGTCGACACAAATAGAGGAAAGGACAACCTAGAAGGTAGCCACTCGATTCTCGAAGCGAACACAGGAGAAATGAATGAATGCGAAGCACCAGGGTCAAACAATACTCTATCATCATATGCACAGACTGAGAGAATACCTGCTACCACTGCATTCAAAGTCTGAGCATCCTGTGGTGTCAAGGTGAATACTCAAGCTTGGCCACGACCTGCTTGCTGAGATGTCGAGGGCTGCACAAACCCGCAACCACTAGGCCTACCAACTGAACCTCGACCCTGCTGACCCATAAGCTATGGCGGTCTCTACTATGGCTATACTGGTGCTCGATACTGCTGAGGCATCAGATAGTAGGGTTGAGCCACTAATGAAGATGAACCCTGAGCATACTGTGGCTAGTATCCGGAGTGAGGACAAGCTCTAGCAAGATGACCAACCTGTCCATATCTAAAGCAAGCGCTCGACAATAAATGACACGGGCCCTGATGAAATCATCCACAACTCGCACATGCACTGGCCCTAGACCCAGAACTACTCTGTCCAGAGCTCTGGCCACTACTACTGCTGTTGACTCCAGTACTGAATCTGTGACCCCTACCACTTCTCCTGTTTGTGGCATAACCATGGCGACCAACTCGATGGGTCCTGGACCTCCTACCACCCTACTATGAACTACCCGCGGCCTGCTGACTCGAACTACCAATATGAAATGTTGGCTGCTAGTATCCGGGAGCTACACCAAATCCACTACCCCTAACCATATAGGGATCTATCATGGTGCCCTGGCGGATATGTCGCCTCTCAATCAAACTGGCTGCTCAAACACACTCTCTAGGGTGTGGTCCTTGGTACGCATACCAATAAAAGTGGGTCCCAATCCAGTAACATACAGCTCTACTGCCCTGTAAGGGTCCCTCCTGATATCCTTCGCATGTTGGGACAGCCTATTAAACTCCCTGGTGTAGTCCTCCACTGATCTATCCCCTCTAGTAATGTGGAGCAACTGCCACCTATAGGCATCTCTGGTGGCTGGAGGATAGAAAAATCTTAAGAAGCGGTCCTTAAACTCTGGCAAAGTCAACTCGTGCATAGATGGATGAATTGACTGCATAAACCAGTCTTGAGCTACGGCTTGAACTGACAACTCCACAATCATAATCCTCTGATAATCCGTGTGTCCCGTCCTGGTACGTGCTTCAATCGCATTAATGAAATCTAAGGCATCACCCGTACCATCAAAAGAAACTCTACCGATCCGAGAGTAAAGAAGTGCTGCCTCAGTATCTGACATCCCCTGGTTCCTCTATTATAGCATCTGTTGTACAAGGGGCATCGCCTGATTCAATGCTGAAATACCCTGATTAATCCCTGCCAGTCTAGCTGCAAAGGCTGTGGGATCTACAGCTGGGGCTTCAGGCTCGACTGGCTACTGATCAGGAATCCCAGCTGCAGCTACCCTGGCTCGACCTCTACCTCTACCTCTGCCCCTATGATGTGGAGCAGGAAGGGAAGCCTCATCGTGCACTGACTGCTCATCAAGTCTAAGAGTCGGATCGACATCGGGGTCGGTACGTACATGCCTCATTCTGAAAAGACAAGGGAAATTGAATTCAAAATAGGGTAAGAATATTTAACGCAACGCAGAATTAGAAATAAGAACATCTCAAAGACAATTATCAACCCTAAAGTTGTAGTAGTTACATAAAAAGACAGACATGGACAATTAATCGAACTTATGCTCTGATACCAACTTTGTCACAACCTGAACCCGAGGGCACGTGACCAGCACTAGGGAATGGGAAGGCATAAGGCCCCCGAAACCCGTAGTAAGCCTTAAGAAAATATAAACAACACCTTACAATTTAAAACCTTATTTTAAAATAGAAAAAATTATCAAACTTATTTTTCTCATAAATAAACTAAATCAGATGCTCAAATAAAATATGCTTTGGCATTACATATTATAAATCAAACTTAAATCCTTATACATAAGCGAGGTTCATACTAATAGATTACACAAACATACTTAAACCATATAATTCTTAGTACATATACTACTGTAGCATCCTAGAACAATACGATAGTACAGCTTACAATGACCTACATAAAATAGCCGGAGATGAAGAAATCCGGCGTAGAGGTAGTCTGAGGTCGAACTCCCAACCTCCTGAAAAAAAAAATTGAGGGAAATCATACCTCACTAAGTAAGTCAATAAAAGAGCTGTACGGTTTGAAAACCTTTTTGAAAACTATACAATTATAGTGAAAATAATTTATAATGTAAAGGTATAGTTTTTGAAAAACCTCAGTAGAACCCTAAACCCAAAAATCTAAATGGCCAACCGGGCCCACTTATTCAAACTAGACTACCGGTCCCCGAGAGCAAAGGCATCAACCGAGGTACCAAGTTGTAGTCATTCACTTATTCTAAATATATGGCTTTGGTGGTCCTTGAGAGCTAAGGCATCGACCGAGGCACCCATCTCAGTTCATTATTGACCTTACAATCACTGGCGGTCCCCAAGAGCAAGGGCATCAATCAAGGTACCCGTCCCAGTTTAACATTCACCAGTCATAAATATTTTGGATCCACCTCTCAATCTCTACCATGTGCACATGGTCTTGGTGAGGCCCACCAGGTAGCCCATTCTACCAAAATTTCTCAAAATCAACTTTTAAATAAATAAAATGCGTTTTAAATCTTAAATAATAGCATTAAATTAAATAAATCATATAATCAATATTAAAAATATGAGTGCATGCATTCTTTAAGTAAATACATGCACAGATCGTTCTATTGACTTACAAGATGAATGCGAAGGCTGACGACCACGCGTCTGCCTCGGTCTCACGGCTTCTGCTCCGATATGCTCTAGAAAGAAAATAACAAATCGATTTTAAAACATGACTATGGAATAAAATCAAAAATCAACAAAATAATGAATTTCCAGGCTGACTCGAGGAAGACTAAACAAGACTCGCTAGACAGGATAAAACCTAACTAACGATAGAAATTCATAACGAATATCACATTTTACGAGAAAATTTATCGAAATTTCGGCAGAGTCTCCTCTGTAAAACGGACATCTCTCTACCAAAGGTAAAGCCAAACCTTCATAGAAAATGCACTTCTAATAACCACAGACATACACACTCGAGTCGAGCTCCCAAAACTACACTTAACCCCGACCGAGATCACAACTCAAAATAACATCAAGAAATGTTATCATTTATTTCCAAAATACATATTACACATACATATATACTAAAATATAAAATCTCAATTAAAAATTAAACAACTCCATTTGCGTTCATTATCAAAATATAATTAAAGCCTAAATTAAAACCATTATACTCAACTTTTATTATCAAAATAATGTATTATAAATATATATAATATTTGGGATTAATATTCAAAATTAACACTACTTAATTAAAAATATCAATTAATTTATAAAAATTGTCTAAACCTCTTAAATAATGATAAAATTAACTAAAATATATATTTAACTCTAATTAGCATAAAATTACGTTTTTACCCCTAAATACATAAATTACATAATGTATTATTAGTACTAAAAAAAATTCCTTAAAATTATTTAATCATCTAAAAATTATTTTTCCCAAAATTAAACTTCTTAATATAATTAAAACATAATATCAACTAATAATTTCTTTTAAAAATAAATAAATATATAATTTAACCTACTAATCACAAAAATTATAATTTGAGTTCTAAAATTAATAACATTTAATAATAACCTCAATTATTAAAATTTTATAATTTTTTTAACAATAATTTCGAAATTAACATAAATATTAATTAAACACCCAAAATTTATAAAAACTTCTAATTAATCACCAAAATTCCTAAAACCTTAAATAACAACTCAAACATTACAAATATATAATCTTAATTACTCTAATTTCACTAATTAAACCAAAGAAAAATCCAATAAATTCAAATAAAAATTAAATAAAATTATACAAAATTCTGTAAATTAAGGAAAATTCAGAAAAATACTTAAAAATTCGAATTTGAACAAATAAAGGGCATAACTCAACATTTAACTAAGAACAACTCAAGATCAACACCCAATTCCATTTAACAACCTAAAAACAACCTAAGAACAACCCAGCACAACTCACCTTCAACCTCCAATTTCGAAGCCGGAGGTGAGTTGCAGCTCTGGTTTTCAGCTTGGACAGACGCCAGAGAAGATGAGGGAAGCTGGGGAAGCTTTGGTGGCGCTGAATTAGCTCGGATCAAAGGAGACCGAAGGAAGAAGAAGAGAAGTAGCCGCAGCAACACCACCTGGAAGCTCCCTCTCACGGCGGTGATGGAGTTTGGTGGTGGAGAAGGAGAAATGGCACAGTGAGGAAGAAGAAAGAGACAGTGAGGGGCGGAGATGGGAGGTGCAGAGGGTCGGGTAGAAGGGAGGCTTTCTTCTTTCTTCTGTTTTCGTTTTCTTCTTCTATACATATATATATATATATATATATATATATATATATATATATGCATGTACAAAATAGCACATAAAATAACCATGAAGTTAATATAGTTTATATTAGTAATAATAATAATAATAATATTAATAAAAATAAAAATAAACAATGAAATTTTAAACAATAAATAGATCATACTCACATATAATCATCTCATAAATTAATAACCCTAAAAAAATAATATTAACAATTGTATAATATAATTCAAAAGTGATTATTAATAACAAAGTTTTGAAAATTACTTTAGTTAAATAAAAATATAGGGTATTACAATTAATAAATATATTCATATCTAATTGGGTAGTTGTGATATTGATGCTAGAGGTTACTCACAACTTATGAGAACTAAATGTGAATAATTGGGATTTTCACATTTAAACTTGAAAGGAGTTTCAAATGATATCAAGTGTTGATGTTATCTTCTCATTGCCAATTAGACATGAATCTAGTAAATCACACCTAAAAGGTTTTAGCAAATTTCTATTTATATTATTCTAATTATTGATTAAAGATTTTAATCAATTAATTAAGATTAATGAAATTGGATTTTTGCTTAAAGCAATGATTTTAGCATATCATGAAATCTAATTTCAAATAAGAGTTTAATTATTAATTTATGCTTAATTAATATCAAGATATTAAATTAATAACAGATATATGTTGTTTCTATTGGATTTGGATTAATAGCCCAAGTGTATGTACCTAGGCCTAAAAGAGTTTTGGACTAAAGATTAATCCAAAGCTGAAGAATCTTGTTTAGACCCATTTGATTAATAGATTGGGCCATAACCAAGAGTTGGTCCAATAACCAAGACCATGTCTATTAAATAAATGTAGTCAAACTTGTCTTATTTGACATTATTGAGTTTGACTACATTAGAGATGACGTTACATGGACATTATGAGAATGGATATAGAGAATTATATGGGATATTATTTTCTATATGATTATTAATGCCATTTTTCATCATCCTACATTGGTGCATATATGTATGCCAAATGGATGAATATGGTCTAATGGGTTATGTGACTAGGAGCCTCCTTTTCTCTACACTCGTAACTTATCATGTATATCTTTAAGAGTTAGTAGATATTAATTGGTAAGAAGATAATATATGTGTATCAAGGTAGAGAAAGTGTAGAGACATAAGAGAAAAAAGGAAAAAGAAACACACATATATAAAATTCAAGAGTTCTTACAAGGATCATCTAGTGCAAGTATCACAAGGGTTATTGAGAGAGGGTTCTTGCTACTAATTGATCAAGACAAGAAGGAGATTTGTTAAAACTTGGTGTTTCAAGCTGAGATTTCACAATTGAAAGACTTAAAGAGTTGAATCAAAGAAGCTAACCATTTTAGTAGATTAATTGTGGTCTACATTAAACACTTAGGAGATTGCAAGTATTCCACAACTTATATTTCCTGAGTTTTATGTTTATGCATATTAATGCATATGAGCTATGTGTTAAATGCAAATTGGATCCTAAGGATTGGAATTCTTAATGAGATCAAGGGTTATGTTAAGCAAAATTTTAAAATTTACCCTGCTTAGTATTTATTGTCTAAGTAGCATAATCAATTCCTAATAAAGGCTACTCTTGCTTCATGCCTCATACATTGTAAGAGCTCTAAAGCTTAAAATTCTAAGACCAAGAGTCTTATGAATGCAAGTGTCAATAGAAAGCCTCTAAAGGCTAATATTTCCAAGGCTTAAGGTTTCAAAGCTAAAGGCAAGAAACCTAAATCCTATCATGCATTCATGTATCATAATAAAAGGCATACACATATGCATATTAGGCCTAAAAAACACATGCATAATTGTTTTTGTGCATGCTCATCCTAGAACTTTTATGTTTAGTAAAGCTACCAACCATCATAACCATGTTAAACTTGTATATGTTGGTAAGAAATGGATTTGCTAAAATTAGATGCCTTTATTGCATGAAACTACGACACACTAATAATGTGTGTTACTATAAAAAACTTCATCTCAACCTTATACCCATGGACTACTTTAAATGTCACAAACCTAGACTAATTAAGGTTTGGGTTCAAAAGGTTCTTTAATGATTTTTTTGCTATTATGTGCTAATTGTTAATAAACCAATAAAATCAATTTATATAGTTTGTCAATAGATATGCACACATCAATTTGTCCAAAGAGAATTTTTCCCTTTGCATGATTAAAATACTTTTCAAAAATTGCATAATTTTTATATACAATTCTCTCATTATTTTTCATTTGGCATCATTTGCCACTTGGTATGCCTTACTCTTTAAAAGATCTCTTTGGACTATATATTGAGAATCATGATTGCCATTACCATTTCTTAATAGATGTGGCACATTTTTCACTTTCATGATTAACTATCTATTTAATTTTTCATTAGGAATCAATAGGCATCATTTTTGTTCAATTACTTTTCAATTGGTATCCTCATTGTTCATTTAATTTCATTTATTGTATTTCACATGTTTCTAACGTAGTATCTTTCTCTTTTAATTTCCTCCGTTTTTACTTTGACAAAGGGGTGAGAAACTTGGCATTTTAAATGATAATAATTATGCTTGAATTATAAATAGAATGCCAATGAGGGGGAGAAACTATATATTGAATGAGTGATATTTGACATGTTTTAAGTTTTCATGAGGCCAACCTACATTCACAATCTGCTCATTATCCCGAGCAGACCATAAGCAGACCCTCATGATCCTAAGCCTACGCTCATGATCCCAATGTGCCTTATACCCAACATATAAGAAAGAATGCTAATACAATCATGATCCTGAGTAGACCGTGAGCGTCTCCAACAGTCACTTTTGCAAGTAACAGTCATATTTTTCAACGCTCACAATTATGAGCATATGAAATCCTACAAAAGCTGAAAATGCATTAAATGAAAAAAAAGAGGTTATAGACAAAATTAATAACTCCCAACAACTATTTTTCACTCTCCAACTATAAATTCAAGTACTAGAACTTCATTTAAGAAGTAAGAGAATGTGTGGAGCAAATTCATTAAGCTAAATTTTGTTCTTTTACATTTACTCTTTGTACAACTTTTGTATGTAAACAAACTCTTATTGAGTTTATAACTACCCTTCTATTGAGAGTTGGGTGAGTATTAAGTTGATAGGATTCTTTCTTCTACTCTTTCCTAGGGTTGGGAACAGGTAGTAAGGATCAATTAACATTGGGTTAGTGTTGAGTTCTTATGAAAAACACATTGAAGATTGGTTTGTGTTGAGCCAAGAAGAACATAAATTATTGTAAGGTTGGTGTTAAGCCTTAAAACACCTTGTTGTAACAATCTTAAGAATAAGATTAGGGTGAGTTCAAATTCCTAACTTGGAGATAAGTTAGGTCAGAGACATATGATTGGTTAAAAACCCTAAAATCACTTATGTTTCATTTTATCCTCTTCTTGTTTTTATTATTGATCTCTATTTCTTAATTTCTTTTAATTTTCCTTCAAACTTTGAATCCTCTCTTAAAATCCTAATTAGGCCTATTCACCCCCCCCCCCCCCTAAGGGCATTTTCAATTTGCTTCGCTCATTTTAGCTTACATTACAAAAGAGGTAGGTGAATTATAGTAAAGGAGTGTATGAACTCATAATTTCATAAAAGTGAGGTGTATTAAATTTTTTTACTAGAGAAATTATCTCTAACACACTCACATTAATATAGGTAATGTTGTTGCTTACACATCAAACTATTACAGTCAATAAAAATTATATGTTTTTTTTGTGTGTTCAGTAGATAACCACTTACAATTTTTTAATAGAAAGGTCATATGACATTAATTTTGATGGACTATATAATAGAGGGGCAACACTCCCATTTTAAATCGACGACAATAGAAATTGAATCTAGCCCAATCAATAAAAATCATCATTTGATTACTATTTCACCAGCACCCACTTACAAATCTCTTACACAATTAATAAGGACATATTTTATGGGTCCATTAGTGATAGTCGAACTAGGGTTGTGCACATGTCAAAATAGTTGGGAGAATGTAAATTCTTCAAATTTAACATCAAAAATTTAAATCTCCAACTCAAATTGCTCCAAGCAAAGATTAGGAGCAAATGGAAAATCCAAATCGCTACGAAACAAAACTAAAATTTTGAGATTTATATAAATTTTTAGTTTATATAGTTAAAATTTGTATTTAATAAATTAATAATAATAAAGAAATATATTTTTTCTATTAAATTAAATATATTATATTTAATAACAGTACATTTCCAAAAAAATTTCGTTTTAATTACTCATTTTAGATCGCATTACAGAAGTATAGTAAAGAAAGGTATGAACTCATAATTTGATAAAAGTCAGGTACATTAAATTTTATTTACTGAGAATTATCTCTAACACCCTCACATTAATTTAGCTAATGTTATTGCACAACCAATAAAAATTATACGTTTTGTGTGTGTTCAAAAGCTACCTATTTACAAATTTCTTGCACAATTAATGAGGATGGATTTCATGGGTCCAGTATAGATTACGTAGAATTGTGCAAAATATATATTTCTACCATATTTTACGAAGTGGAACATGAACTGGCTGTATGAGGCAGCTTTAACATACGCACCTAATATCCATCTACCATGTAAAAAAAAATGTATAAAATAAAATATTAGCTAATTAATACTTAATTAGTGATTAATTACTAAAAAATAACTGTACTTGCAAAAATTAAATTTTTACATCAGTTCCAATCGGACTTACTTTATTTTTAATGAAGAAAGAGACTTCATTAGAAGTTAAATATAAAAAAGTGCAAAAGAACAACATACTTTGAGGTATATATAAAATTTCAATTCAATACCTAATTCAAACACCTAATATCCTTTTTATTACAAATTTTGTTTTTAAAATTTAATTATTAAATCAATTAGAATCCTCCAACCTTTAAATGCGTATATGGGAATACAACTGTAAATAGAACACAACATAAATCTAGTGATACACTGAAATATATAATTCAATCAGAAAGACAAGTGATTAGAAGTCATAAAACAATTTTTTGAAGGCTGGGATTTGATGGGTCGCAAAGCATATCTGTAACAGTAAACTCCCATCACCACTCGGACATGAAAGTATGTGTCCTTTCCCTTCCATAGGATTTCCAGCTCGCATGGATATCGGCTTCCCCCACCCAAAATCATGTGATTCAAAAAATGGGACTCTCGTCCAACTTATAATCTTGAGATTCGGGCTTTTGCTAGTTTTCACTCTTTGGGACACTCTTGTAAGATCATCAATTTCCTCCATGTAATCAATAGCTGATCTCAAATATTCATCCTTCATCACCTTCAGTGTCTTATGAATTCTTTCAACTGTGTCTGTTATTGGCTCCGATACCAGGTCCCCAGATAAAGCTATTGGTGTTGCAAAGAAGATTACATTGCCAAAATACCCAGGTGGAAGTGGAGGATTAAATTTTGTCCGACCATCAACTGATAGATATAGTTTAGTTTCTTGATCATCTGCCAAGCCTCGAGCTTTGCTCGCACATCGCCATATGTGTGCAGTTAGGATTTCAAAGGTGGTATAATTAGTTTTGCTATCATTGCCTTCTACCTTGTCTTTCAAGGCATCTAATTGATCGGGTTTGATCTCAAGAACTTCAAGATAATTAGCATCAGAATCTGTTTGATTTTGTATGCCTTCAGGAGAAGTATAGTTTAAAGTAGGCAACTCATCATATTCAATGTGGTGAAATTTAGGGGTAGGAGGGCTTCGACAGCGAAGGATGGTACGATCTATGAATGGTGGTGTACTAATGCAGAGGCCACGGGCAATATTGGACCATGACATTGTGAAATGCATTGCTGACAAACCATCTCCTAGTAGATGATGCCACCCAAATCCAAGAGAGACTCCTCCGCACCTGAATGTTGTCACCTGTGGAGATAGAATTGCTTCATTCAAATGAAATACCATATATAGGTTTTCTTTCCTTCTTTAGTAGAAGTATTACATCGAATTTAAATGTGTTAGCATGGCACTGGGACAAGATAAATTTGGCTGAAGGATTTAATTGTATTCCTAAAATTTACTTTTAGATTTCTATTAAATAAATTTGATACTTATTAAGAGAGCGTTTGGTTTAGCTGATTGATATGGCTGATAGAGGTTTTTTCTTAATTAACTACAATTTAAGTGTTTAGTAAAATATCAAAATTAGCAGTTGATGGTTAAACTCAATTTATGTGTTCGTACTTATTTTTTATTTAGACTATTTTACTCTTATTTAAAATAACCAATAACAAATGACTTCATTTAAATTAAATGTATGTAATTAAATTTTTTATAGTTTGTAATTAAATAACTAATTATAATTAATAATTAAATAATTATAATATTTATATCTATAATTATTTTTTAAAAAATTATGCAATAATATTTATATTTTAAAATTTAATTTTAAATAATTTCTATTGATTATTTTAATAATTTATAAATTAAAGACAATAAATTATTATTTATTACTACATATATTTTTTAAATAATTTTTTCTTGTATAAAGATTGAGGCACCCAATTATCCCAACTAAGTTGGAACAATTTTTTACATAATTTACATAACTATAAAAATTATAATAAGTATAGGGATAATAGCATTTATAGTCCTATAACTTATATCTTTTTTTCAATTAAATCCTACAAGAAATTTTATTTACAATTCAGTTCTATAAGTTTTAAAAAGTATTTTCATTAGTTCTATCCGTTAGTCAAACCAATTTTCATTAGTAAACTATTAAAATTAAACTTATTTTTAACATTTCAATCCTAAAACTTTAAAATCTTTTATATTTTTAATAAATATTTTTATTTTCATTTATAATTTATTATATTGTTTAATTTTCATAATAATTGTATTAACTCATTATATTGTTTAATTTTCATAATAATTGTATTAACTCATTAAAAATAATATCAAAATATTAAAAATTAAAAATATTTCTTTCTTAAATTATTAGTTGCACAAACAATGACAAGTAAAATTAATTAGTATTTTTTATTTATTTCAAATAAATAATTTTAATTAATACATCATATATAAATAAACTTTTCGTATTTAGATAAATTCAATTAGTTGTGTCAACATTATAATTTGTATTACATTTCAAATAACTGTTGAATTCATTTATATTTGAATTAGAAATTTTCAAAAAAATATTTTTTTTTTTAAATTAAGGTATTTTATAAAAAATATGTTCACTTATATAAATGCTCAACTATTTATTATAAAACAATCTACATTAAAGAAATATTTTCTTTGAAAAGTTGTCTATTTTAAATTCAATTGAGTTTAAAAAATATTTAAAATATAACATAAATTACAACATTGACAAAATTGATTGAGTTTTATCCATATAAAAAATTTATTCATTTTTTATATATTAATTAAAATTATATATTTAAAAATAATTAAAATATTTAGCTAATTTTACTTAACAATGCTATTTAAACTAGTAATTTTTAAAAATATTATCTTTAATTTTTAATTTTTTTGGTAGTTTTTGAGTGAATTATATAGTTATTATGCCAGTTAAATAATAAAATAAATTATAAATAAAACATATTTATTTAAAAATAAAAATAATATAATATTTTTTAAAAATTTTAGGATTAAAATGTAAAAAAAGTTTTAAATTTGAGGATTAACTAACAGAAAATTGATTTGACTAAAGATGAGACGAATGAAAAAACTTTTTAAAACTTATAGAACTTAATTATAAAGAAAATTACTAAAATAAAATATAAGAAAATAATTTTAAATTTAAATTTTGCACTCTCAACATAAATTCAAAAATTTTTAAAATATTTTCATAAATTTTTTACTTTTTTACTAAAAATCCTTAAATTTTAACTACTTTTAAATTTACTTCTCAACTTTCAACCATATTATTTAATAATTTTTATAATAGAGCCAAAACCAAAAAAGTATGAGATGAAAAAAAATAAAATTTTGAGACACTAAAAATATTAGTCAAGAATATAAAAATATTTAGTTTTTCTAAAAATATAAAAGCTTAAAAAATTTTAAAAATAAAATTTTATTATTGTTTATAGTAATAGTTATAAGTGCTTTTTTTTTTATTGATATTAGTCAATATAATAAATTGATTTATAAGTTATAATTTTTTGTTTTGTCTTAAATTAAAAGTTAAAATTTTATGTAGAAATTTAAAGATTAAATTTTTGAATTTGTTTTAAAAGTGTTAAGATTAAAACTTGAAAATATTTTTCAAATTCTATGTTTTTCCTAAGAAAAGAAGAAAAAATTTGAACATTTGTCAAATTTATTTTTTAGGGATTTCAAAATAATTTTTAAAAATATAATTAAATCCTTCAAATAAAGTTGGATAGAATTGATATAATTTGTAAAGTTGAAGAAATAAATTAAATTAACTTTTAAAATAGGATTTGGTTTCATTTTTTACGGAAAATATTTTGACTTTCAAAAATATTTTTCAAAAGAAAATATTTTGTACTAGTTGACTATAATATTAGAAAATAATTGAAAAATATGATTTTTTTGTGACATTAAAATTTTTTATTATTCAAATTATAGCTTTTATAATGGACCCAATGTATATTTTTTACAAAATATATTTTTATAATAAATTTGATATATTGACACAAAATATAAATGATAATTAATCCATAAAAAATGAAATAAAAATAAAAAGAAAGGGGCAAGGAGAGAAGAAAAAAATAAAATAAAAAAGAGAAAACTAATTGCTTTTTGACATTTTTCTAATTTCTAAATATAACTTCTAGTATAGCTACCAATTTATAAAAGTAGTTGGTAGCTCTATTTGAAGTGTTATATTTAAATAGTTATATTTATGACCCCATTAAAGAACTGCTCTCCTGGATGCTCAGGATTTGCTGTCAAATTAAATATACCAACAGAAGACATGGCGTGCCATGTTTCACAAATTATTTAAAGATCATGGCTCTTACTGTTTTCGGGAAATGATATAATGGACCGCGATTTGTCAAAAATGCCCCCTTTCCAAATGAGGAGCAATTTCGTCAGAACATTAAAAAAAACAAAACATTCCTTGTCTTATGCGGCCCGCTCTCTATCATGGCTCTAAGGTTTTTACTGTTTAGATTACATTTAAGCCTATGTAAAAAAAACAGGTGAAGTGAAAAATTTGCAAAGGAAAACATAATCAAGATAGAACCAGTAGTAAGTACCTGCAAAACCAGCAGCGGAAAAGAAGATATGTCCTTAGAATAATCAACTTTTGGAACAAGAAAACGATGCACGTCATCACGCAAGAAGTCTCCAAGCTCATCCACGGTGGAATCTGCTTCAGCTTCTGTAAATAGAACTCCTTTATTGTTGCACTGTATCTCGAGCCTGCCATTTTTATCTTTTCCCAGTCTTCCGGCAACTGGGTAGAATGGAACAAGAACTTTGCTTAGTGCTTCTTTTAGCACTTTAGTTTCAAAGAAATTTGAAGAACCATTTGGCTTGTATAGGTATGCTGAAGGAACAACGTATGCATTTCCTTGCGAAAGGTCTAAATTTGAGAGCCATATATGCTCGAGATGTTGTGTCTCTTCCATTGGTTGCACCATTGTTGATTCCTTTATCGTAATCTTCATGGTGACCTTGCTGTTTCTCTTGCTCTTGCTATTAAGTACAAGATACAAATTGTTGACCCAAAAAAAAAGTTGCAGATACAAATTACAATGTTCGAAATGGAAGAGTCTCGTAGTCATATATATATTTATCTTTATATGGGAAATGAGTGAATACAGTTCTCTATCGTGTCAAATGCTAGTCCTCTAGAAGTTTTATTTAGGGTGTGATGGAGCCCACCTGAGTTTTCGTTGGCTTGGACTTAGTTAATGAGCGTAAACTTGAATAAATTATACATTAAAAATAAAAA
The DNA here is from genome assembly GCA_947683625.1 of Mallotus nudiflorus. NCBI lineage: Eukaryota > Viridiplantae > Streptophyta > Magnoliopsida > Malpighiales > Euphorbiaceae > Mallotus > Mallotus nudiflorus. Next base: position 269,879 of record CANTUR010000592.1, on the reverse strand, counting down.
TAAATTATTTATTAAATAAATTATAATATATTTAATAAAATTATGATTTTATTTTAATAATATATTTTTAAAATTTTTTTATAATAAAAATTTATATAGTATATATCTATAATTAAATTATTAAATATTAAAATAATAAATTAATTCATAAATTTCTATTTAAACATATTTATGAGTCGAATAAATAAATTGTTTATGAGTAATTTGATTCATTTATAGCTCTAATTTTATTAGATATATGTACCTTAATTGATTTAATCCATGTTTTAAAAAAAAGAAACAATAAATTTGCTAAATTTATTAATGTGTGGGAGGGAAAAATAAACGTCACCTGCATTTTATAGAGTGAATTGGTATATTTTCTATGATTTTGTTTTAAATTATAAATTCTAATAAAAATATTCTGAACGAATCAACCATGGAAAATTTTAACATAACTTGGTCAAAATCGCATATTATAAAAAGCTCACATAACATTATAAAATGTTAATTGTAAGAATTATAAAGATATATCGGTATAAAAACAAAAACGTTTTAACAATTTTATCCTATTTTTAATTTTTATCAAAATATTTTGATTTAAAATATTTAGTTAAAATTAAATTAAAAATGTTGATATGACAATTTAAAAATGAATTTTATCATCAATAAATTTTTAAATTTCTTAGGGGTTGCTATTTCAAAAAAATTTAAAAATTATATATGTATTTATAGTATAATAGAATTGAATAGACTTTGTTCAGATTTTAAAATTAGATATCTTTTATTAGTTTTAAATAAATAATTATTAAGCAATTTAAAATTTAATATAGAGCAATAATTTTTCATATAAAAAATATTTATAAATAGTAAGCTTAATTTAAAGACAATTATTTATAAATTTAACAATTTATTAAAGGTAAATCTAATATTTTTTATTGCTCCATCTGTACTTTTTATTTAATTTTAAGAAAATAATTATTTGTTTTAAAATTAATTAAATTGGCCAAATTTAGACATTTCTGTCAAAATTTAAAAATTGAAACGAAATTACCAAAAGTCCTTATACGAATGGTTTATTAATTATACATTTGAAAATTTTAAAAGGATAAATACAATAGATATCATATTAATATTTATATATAATTTATTTAAATAATTATTTATGCCAAATTATAAAATATCGGTTAAGTCACGATATTTTTATAAAAATCAAAAAATTAGATTAAAATTATAAAAGGTTATAAACATTTAAATTTTTTTTATATCAATAACCTTTTTAAAGGAATAAAAAAGCTGGCGTACTTCTAAAATATTTAAAATATTCTAAGATCATAATAAGTAATTATTATAAAATTTAAGAGTTTAAAATATTAAATGATGTTGGTGACTTTCTCCTCATATTAGTGATGTACATTCATCAGTCATTCCGTCTAAACACTCACCATATATATATATATATATATATATATATATATATATATATGAATTTTTTCATTTGATTGATAAAAGGTAAGAATATATCTAATATATATACTAATACAATTGAGAAGCATAAAAATAAATTTTTATTTGAATAATAAGAATTTTTATTCCACTCATTAATTATGTTGATAAAACTATTATAATTTATAATTAGATGATGGAGTCACCACACTCATAATTTTGTCCAGTCACAAATTGATTTTCATATTTTTAGATAAATTTGGTTACAAAAATTTCAATAAATTCTTCGATATAAACCTTAGTATTTTATGACATTTTATGATAATTTTAGATTTCATTGAAAATTTTCATAAAATTAATAACATTATAGATCCAAATGCATAATTTCTCTTAAATTTTTATTACTTTTGTTCAATTTTGAAATTTTTATGTAAAATTATTTAATCCTTACATTGAATCATCCTATTTTATAAATTAATATTGGTTCGGACATATAAAACTTTTATGAACTAAAACAATATTTAATTTATAAAAAGCTTTAACTTTTTACGTTATATTCTTAATTTCATTATTAGTTTAAAACTAACTTTTAGCATCTTATATGTTAAAATCATTTGAAATTATATTTATCTTATTTTCATATTACATAAAGTTAAAAATTACAAATTTATAGATAAAAAAATTCAAAATAAAAATTTAAAAGTTCAATACGAGTAATAAATATTGGATGTGTCAAAAATTAATTATGTAAAATTCATTAGTGAAACTATGCATTTAACTAAAAATAAATATATAGCTACCAATATTTGTTGGTTTAAGTGGTAATAAATTTGAATTTTCTTAAGTGTAGGCAACAAAATTTAGTGCACGTCCAAAGTGACGATCACAATGTTGTGTGGGCTCAAAACCCAATAGAAAATACAACATAAGCTATGAAACCTTAATCGAAGATAAGAATAACCATCCAGATGAAATTCGAGATATACTTTACAACAACTAAATTCCATATAAAGACTTCGCAGCCATCTTTAAAGACTAAATCCGAAAACTAGGTATGAATTTTATGTATGCCATCAACTTTGTAAGTGGTCTTCATTTGTGTTTCATATTTTATTATTTTTTATAATTTAATTATTTTTTTATTTCATGTAAAAATACAATTTTCTTCAAACAATTTTCAATTAAGTCCGAGTTTGTTAATTAAACTATATTCATGCAATATTAGTGTAATATCCCGTATTTTTAAACATTTTTATACTGCATCGGGATATGCAATGTTAATAATTTTTGTATATATATTATGATATTTTTACGAGTTGATGTGTATTTAAAACCTATTTTAATTATTATGTATTATTTAAAATCCTTTACGTAAAATTTTTTCTGAACTTACATTTTCGGGAAAATTTTCACATAAATATTTTATTATTAATTATTTTAAATAGATTTACGGACTTGCATGAACTCATACATATTTTTAAAATACTAAACGCCGTGTATATGTGTACGTATTTATCTAATTAGGGTTTAATTAATATTATCCTAATATTTTATTAATTATTTATTAGTTTTATTGTTATTTAATTATTATTATTTATTATTAAATTTTAAAATATTAAATATTAAGTGTGTGGTGTATATTTAATGTGTGTAATTTAATATTATTTTATTATATAGTATAAAAAATATATATATATACACACATTATAAGTCAAAAATCAAAACTTTTGGAAAATTACACATTTGCCCCCGATTTCTTCTTCTTCCCCGATTGTCTTCCTCCAGCCGTCCGGTCGCTGCAACTCCCGATTCCTTGCCGTCCGGCGTGCCACCACCTTCCCCAGCCTTTCTCGCCGCCTATAGCAGCCGTTTCCGGCGTCTGGAAGTGGATTTTGGTCGGAGAAGCCGAATTCCTCTTCACCGTCGATCATGATATTTTCGGTCACCATTTTTGACACTGCCAGTCTCTTTCTTCTCCTTGAGCTCCGGTGAGTGTGATTCTAGCTTTGGTTTGAGCTTAAATGGTCTTGATTTGCTTAGGTTTCGAATTTTCGATTTCGGCCATATTAGGGTTCTTGAATTTTTTGAACTTCAATTTGATTGATTCATGAAAAATTCCTTCACAAATGTTGATCCTAGTAGCTTAATCTTCATGTGTGAATTTTTGAGAATTTTTGGAGATTATTTTGATTTTTGGGTATTTTTGAATATTTTAATATTATTTTCTAATTTTCGGAAATTAATTAATTAAATTATGAAATTTTGTTTTATGATAATTATAGGTGTTGAAATGAATTATAGGAATTTATTTGGAATTTTTATGAATTTCTATGTATTTATTTGAATTTAATTAGGTTTATGGAATTTTTGGAAAATAGGATTAATTGTGTTTTTAATTGAAATTAATTGGTTAATTGAGTTTAATTATTGATATTATTGATAAATATGTTGAGAAAATTAATTTTGGATAATTATACTATTTTTGGTGAATTTTTGAAGTAATTTTAGTATATTTATATATATAGGGGTATTTTGATAATTTTACACAAAATTGGCAAAAATTGTAATTAAATTGGTTTTAATAGCTATTTAAGGTATAAAAATGATTTCTACAAATTATTTAGTATTTTTAACTAATTAAAACTATTTTTCGTGAATTATTTTCAATTATATATATAATATACGGTTTTACTAATAAAATGAGTTTTTATCGGTTTTTACTGTGTTTAAAGGTTAATTATGTAATTTCTATGTATAAAATGTATTTCTATGTTATAAAGGTATTTTTGGAATTTCTGAAATTATTCTGTGATTGTGGACCCCGGTCGGTAGACTGTAGTTTGGAGTCCGACCGAGGGCTTGTGGATGAATTGTTGAGCTTGTTTTTGAAGTGTGTTTCTTTGCAGAGTCGGCTCTACTCTTCGAGTAGAGAGATGTCCGTTTTACAGGGGAGGTTTTGCCGAATTTTTGATAGAATTCTCGTAAAACGTAATGTCCGGTCGAACTCTAATTCTGTTTATGTGTTTAATATTCTAGATCGAGTTCCAGGATTTTATGTTAGGTTTATTCTGATTTCTATCATTATTGTTTGTTTAGTTGCGCCGAGACCAGCCTAGTGGACCAGGCCCGTCGGATCCATCTCTTGGAGCGCACTAAGTGTGAGTTACTATTTTATATATATGTGCTTTAGGATGCATAATTTTAGAAATATATGTTTTATTTTGATTAAATATGCATAAATAATGTGATTTGTATTTAAGTATATTTTTGATATATTTTTGGTTTATTTTTGGTTTATTTTTGGTTTATATTAAATTATATGCATGTTTTATTAATAAATCATATTTAAAATGTTTTTAGATATATTTTTAGCTTAATTTGTAATTTAACTGGATTTATTTGACGTATATATACTCGAAATATACCTGGTTTATTTTTGGTATATTTCTAGTATATATATGGTTTATGGTTGCTATTATATTTAAATTCATGCATCATTTATTTTTATGAATGTATGTTTTATTTATTAAATGAAGGATATCAATAGAACGTGCTACCTAGTGGGCAGCACTATGACCGAGTACGTACCGGTACGCTTATAGCATTTAGGCTATATTACTAACCAGTTTGTGGATATTGACTGGATATGATTATTTGATGTGTGAGATATGTTTTGGAGGTGTGATTGCTGGAGCTCGGTTGACCAAGTGTCTCGGGGCCAATCACACTGACAGTCAGACTGCTGGAGCTCGGTTGACTTAGTGTCTCGGGGCCAGTCTACTGTCTAAATGGAATAAGTGATTATTTTGGAATAAGTGAGCTTGTATGGCTAGAGTGTTGTCTAACACTATTTTTGAGGTTGCGATATTATAGGGTTCTATGTGATCCTTCATAAACTGTGATTTTCAATAAATATATATAAAATGATTTTATTGCATCCGTGTGTATTTGCATGTATACATATATTTATATATGTACTATTGACTGTATGCATTGTCATTTTGTATGCATGTATATATATTATAGTAATTCACTCAGTGAGGTCTGACTCCCCTCCGTTGACTAATTTTTCATGAGAGTCATCATCTTCAGACCTCAGTAGCAGGCCTGTACGCCGGATTTCTTCCGCCCCGACTTCTTTGTGTAAACTGCTTCTCTGAGTCTTAGGTTTATTTTATCTAGACACTGCAGTAATCGTTAAATATTTAAAGAGATGTTGTATTATATTTGAACTGAATTTGTATTAAAAGAGTTATATATATATGAGATGAGTATTTAATTTAAATCCAGTTGGTGCATATGTTATTATATTTATGATTTTATTTTCGCTGCATTATATATTGTTATTATTATTGCATGTTTTATTTTATTTTTAGGCTTGCTACGGGTTCCGGATTCGAAAGAATTCTCGTTCCCTAACGCCGGTCATGATCCTTGTTTTGGATCGTGACAATTAGTTTGATTTACAACATTCATCGCATTATATACATTGATCCGTAAACAACAACAATATAATAAAATTAAATAAAAATGCATGTAAAGAAATATACGAAGAATAAATTATTACAACCCTTTAGGCACTCATGAAAATAAAAATTAATCTAAATAGATTAAGACTATTTGTTTATTGCATCTTTAAAAAGAAATAAATTAACCCAAAAAAACCTATAAGAAAAAATGAAGTTAGCACATATAAATATAAGAAATACATTAATTAAAACATAGAATTAAGTACAGTGCCGAATAAAGTAAAATCTAATTTAAATCGATATTCAAATTTTATTTTAACAGAGAGATCAAATTAAAATTAAAACCAAAATTTTAAAAAAATTAATGAAAAGTCCAGTGCATCGACTTAATAAAAACCTGAATAACTACTATCTGCATATTAGTAATCAAATTAATTTTAATCAATGCAAAGAAATTAAATTATGTGAATACATGAAAAATACAAATTAATTTTCTAAGAAAAAACTAAACAAAGACACAACTAAACAAAGAAAAATAAATAAAAATAAACGATACTAATTTATTAATTTACCAAATTGAACAAATAATTTACTTACTTTAAATAAATATGCAATTATGAAAAGTGAATTGAATCTATTGTATAAAAAAAAACTCAATAAATGCACATCAGAGAAAAACTGGAATCACAAAAATGCAAAAAATTCAAAATAAATAATTTAGTCATCAAGTGCATATGGCACTACCTCATTACTAAGGCATAACCTTTGTGCACTAAAGCAAATATTAAATGCCTTAACATAATAATATGATGCCTTTTTAATGGGGTACCATTGTAATACCCTCAGGTTCAAAGCGGAACAAAAGTTTTAACAAACTTTTCCAAAAAAAAAAAAAAAAAATTAATGTTAGCAAATATTTAAAGATCCAATTATCAAGTTATTTCAATTTCATTAGGAAAAATAGAAAATACTTATTCATTTGAAAAAAGGATGCCACGAAGTATTTAAAACAAAATATTGAAAATTGAAGAAGAAAAACAGTAAAAGGAGAAATTTAAAGTATTCAGCACTGATTTGTTCCTCCTGTCATGGCACTTAGAAATGCTTTCAGCAACAATACAATGAACCTTGGATTGTTTAAATTCGTAGGTTGCCCTCCTTAAATATGTCAAAATGTTCATTGCTTTTATCCTCACGTTTATGTGACTTGATTTCTTCCTAGTTATCCAGCTTTTTTTCTTGTTTCATTCCTCCTAATTTTTTTAATTCTCTCTTTCTATATCACCTTTTATTGATGGGTTCCCTCTCTTCACTTTGTATTCTCTCTGGGATTTAAACATTTTTTCTATTTTTTTAGCTTTTTTTTAAACATTTTGACCCCCTCTTTTCACTCTTCCCTTCTTCCTTTACATTTCTCCGTAGTAGAAAACCACTTCCTCACTTTATTAGCAATTGTTTCCCGTATGAAACATTAGAGAAAATTTTGTTACAATATGATTTTGTTCGTTATTTTAAAAAAAGCTTAACATCATTAAAAGATTATTTTAATGTTAAAGCGCACTATCTTAGTAGCTCATTAGAAAACTCTTCTTAGATCACTAGTCCACTACGGAAAAATGAAACTATCATACTCATTTTAAATGCAAAATTATGTATCCACAGTAAAATTATGGATTTGAATTATAAATATAAAAAAGCCAAATATTGAGAAAACTTTATTCCTTTTGTGTCTTGAACTTCAAATCAGCCAGAGTAGCTATTGCTTCTAGATACCAAAAGCATTATATGCAAAATAATAATAATAATAATAAATAAATAAATAGTTAAACAATCATCATGGATTTAAAAGTTAATTAAGATAAATAAATAAATAAATTATGAAGAAAAAAAGAAACACTAATTTTTGTAGGAATAAGTCTAGATTAATATCATATGGTTTAAGCATTTTAATATCAACGATCTGTGTTTTTTTTATATAGTTTAATATCTATAATTTTATATTCATACCAATTATGTGATAATATCTATTAATATAACTCATGATTTCTCTGGAAGAAAAAAAACAAAGAGAAAAAAACAACTCTGTTCATGATAGTTTTATATGGTAATAATAATATGAAAAAGGTTAAATAATATATATTTTTTCATATTTTACTTAACAGATAGTTCTACGCATTATAGCCAGTGACAACATTTCTAAGTTAAAGTTAGAATTATAAGAAGTTGATCAAAGTCAAAATCCAAACTTTTTTATCATTAGATTACAAGTTGTAATTAATGTTGTCACTTAAATAATATGAATATAAAATTATAGATAATGAGTTATCAAAATAAAAAGAAAAATTATCAAATTTATCCACAATTTTGATCTAATTTTTAATTGTATCCTATTTTTAAAGTTATATCAATTTAACTATTCAACTTTATAAATTATATCAATTCATTCAACTTTATAAATGGTATCAATTCTATCCAATTGAAGGATCTAAATATATTTTAAAAATTACTTTTTAATCCTTATAAAATAAATTTATTTATTGAAATCCTTTCCTCCTATTTTTTAATAAAAAATAAAATGTAAAAGAATATTTTCAAATGTTAATCTTACTACTTTCAAAATAATTCCAAAAATTAATTTCAAAACATTTTTTTAAATTAAATTTTTTACATTATTTTATATTTGAAATTCTTTATATTTTAATTTTTTTAAAACTCATTTCTCAACTTTCAATTATATTATTGAAAATGTATTTAATAAAAATTGAACTCAAAATATAATGTGTAATGAATTAAAAAAAATAGAAAATTAGAGATGTTAAGAATATTAATCAATAACAAAAAATTATTTTTTTAAAAAAAATATTTTCCAATATTAATCTTAACACTTTTAAAGGAATTTTAGAAAATTAGTTTTGAAATATTTTAATAAAATTTTAACTTTTCTACATTATTTTTCTAAAAATCATTTCTCAGCTTTTTATTTTATTAACCAAAAAATGTAAAAAATATTTTCCAATGTTAATCTTACCAATTTCAAAAAATTAATTTTAAAATATTTTGAAAATTTTTTAACTTTTCTATATTATTTTATATAAAGCCCCATCTTTCATTTTTAATATTTACTTCTCAACTTTCAATCATGTTATTTAAAAATTTTCCAATAAAGATGAAATATAAAAAAAAGTGTAGAAAACGAAGAAAAAGGAGAGCATTACAGATATTTAAAATATTGATCAAGAATATAAAAAAGATTTTATCTTTTTGAAAAATATAAAACTTCTTAAAATTTTCATTATTTTTTATAGTGATAGTTAAAAAAAACTTCCTTTATATTTTTATTCTTATTAATATTAGAGTATATAATAGTTAATTTATAAGTTGTGTTTTTTGTATTGTGAGATTTTTTAAAAAATTACTTTTTCAAAAAAATAATTTTTTTTATTATTGATTAATATCTTTAGCGTCTCTAATTCTCTCTTTTTTTATTCATTTCATAAATTATGTTTTGTGTTCAATCTCTATTAGAAAATTTTTAAGCAATATTATTGAAAGTTGAGAAATGAGTTTTAGAAAAATTAAAATATGAAAAATTTTAAATATAAAATAATGTAAAACTTTAATTTTATGAAAAAACTTCAAAATTATTTTTTAAAAATAATTTGAAAGTGGTAAGATTAGCATTTGAAAACATTCCTTTACATGTTTTTGTTAAAAAAAAATAAGAGAGAAGGATTTTAATAAATAATTTTATTTTATAATAATCTAAAAGTAATTTTTAAAATATATTTAGATTTTTAAATTAAAATAGAATAAAATTAATACAATTTATAAAGTAGGACATAATAAAAAAACTGAATCTAAGTTTTGGATAAATTTGATCATTTTCCCAAATAAAAATAGTAGACATTGATAGCAAAATAAATCACAATATATTTTTATGTGTGTGTGAATTTATTGATTTAATTGCTGTAATTAAGTTTTGGGCGGTTACCCATAAGAATGGACTATTTTAAGTATTTATTTAACTAGTACATATCAATTTGCTGTTATTATATACTTCATCCGTTTCATTCCAATTATCTTTTAAGAATCTAATTTTTAATTTTAGAGTAATTTTTCTATTGGAATAATTGTAATTCACATTAATTTTTAATTTTTTTAAAAAATAATTATATAGTCATTTGTACATATAATTATGTCTATTAATTATGATTTTTAATCTTTGTGAAATTATCTTAAACAATAATTAAAATAAAACAGAATGAGTATAATTTAAAACTTTAAAAAAAATCAAAAACTGCATTGATAATTAATTCTTTCAAAACTAAATTTTCAAATAAAATTCTTTCAATCATGAATCTCCTTCAAATTCAAATGTCTTCTTCAAAACATTTTTCTTCTTGTCGTCTTCTTCTGTCTTCTCTCTGTGGCATTTTTTTCTTTATCGCTCTTACTTACAATCTCTTCTATTGATCTTGTGCTCAACTCGAATCCAACCTTGATTTTTTTTTTTTTTTGGTTTGGGGTCATTGTTAAAAATGGTGGTAGATCTCTTTTTTCTGTTTTTTATTTTTTAACTCATTAAGCGCAAAGGGCACAACCAAAAGTATTATTTTTCCTTCAATTTGATTAAGATTTTTTTTTCTTTCTTTTTATTCATCATTGTTTTCTTAGAAAAACAATGAGCTTGTTGTGTCTTCTATTTCTATAATTTTTTAATTTCTTACTTAATAATATCCACTCTCTATGTATTTAAAGAAAAAAATTAAAGAAGGTGACACACTTTCTTCCATTTTAAGTGAAATTTTATTTTCATATAATAAATTGTTGTTATTTATCTTATTTATTCATCAACTAAATAAAAATAATATAGTTTTCAAAAGTTATAGACAACAACCTGATTATAACAACTATATATATATATATATATATATATATATATATATATATAACAAAAAATAATAACAACCAAAACAACAAAAAAAAATTATGTATTATATCAAAAAATAATTCTTATTTTTATTATTAATACTAATAAAAGCGGAGATTTTATTGAAAAGAAAATAATTATTCTAGTTTTAAATAGATTATTTAAAATTTTCAAAGATCTATAAGAAATTAAACTAATTAAATTAACAATTAAAATTATTTAGAAAATAAACATTACATAAATATATACAATCAACTTCAATTAAAAAGAGTTTAAAAAGAACAAATAGGTAACAAAAAACATAAGTTCTAGAAAAAGTTACATAGCTAATAATAAAGAGGGATAACAACACTGTTAATTTGATAAATTATAATTTTTTTTTTCAATTAAGTCCTATAAATTTGTTTTTTACAGTTAAGTTTTATAAGTGTTTTTTTAAAAAAAATTTCCATGAGTCAAAACAATTTTCTGTTAATCAACCTTCAAAATCAAACTTTTTTTTTTACATTTCAATCCTAAAACTATAAACAAATATTATTTTTATATTTTAAATAAATAATATTTTTATTTATTTATTTATGACTTATTTTATTATTTAACGTTTATAATAACTATATAACTCACTAAAATAATTTTAAAAAACTTTAAAATTTAAAATGTTTTTCTTAAATTATTATTTTATTAATATTGATAAATAAAATTAATTAAGTATTTTTATTATTTTAAAAATATAATTTTTAATTAATATATCTAATATAAATAAATATTTTTTATGTTGGATATGGTCAATTAGTTTTGTAAAGATTATAATTTATATTATATTTTAAGTAAATTTTAAACTCAATTGTATCTTAATTAGAAAAGTTTAAAAATATATTTTTAAATTAGAATATTTTACAAAAAAATTAAAGAATACCATATTTTAATTAATAATTTATTTATTACTATAAGATATAATTAATTTAAGGTAAAATATAAAATTTCTTTATATTTTATCTTAAATTAATTATTTTTATTATAACAATTGAAATTATAATAAGAATATGTTAACTTATTTTATTGTTTAAATATTTATTATAAAACAGCCTAATTGAAAGAAATATTTTTTTAAAAAAATTGACTAACTCAAATTTGATTGAGTTTATTTATTTTTTAAATGCAACACAAATTATAATATTGACTGAATTTGATCTTTATAAAATTATATTTATTCATTTATGATATATTAATTGAAATTATATATTTACAAATAATAAAGTATATTTAATTAGTTTTATTTATCATTCTCAATATAACTAATAAGTTAAGAAAATTATTATTTTTAAAAATGATTTTAGTGAGTTATATGATTATTGAGAGTTAAGTAATAGAAGAAGTTACAAGTAAAAATAAAAATATTATTTATTTAAAATATCAAAATAACATATATATTTTTTTATAGTTTTAGAATTGGAATATTAAAAAAAAATATGATTTTAAAAGTTGACTAACAGAAAACTACTTTGACTTTCAAATATGACTAATAGAAATTTTTTTAAAACTTATAGAATTTAATTGTAAAAAAAATTATAGAACTTAATTGTAAAAAAAATAATTGCAGAACTTAACTAAAAAAATAATATAATCTATAGAGCTAACAATATTATTATTCCTAATAAAAAGGCCACAAATGAAACAAAAAATACGGAAAACTAAAGTTGAAAAAATGAAAGTTCAAAATTTAAAAAAAAAAAATGGAGCCAAAGTCAGACAGACTTTTCTCTTGTAATTTTGAAGGAAAGCCTACAACCCAACCCAGTAAAACGGTGAGAGTTTCACCGTGAAACTGAAGGGTGACCTTCAAATTTTTAAAAATTTAAAATTTACCGTATAAAAAATTACTATGAGGCGTATTTGTTTTGTATTCTAAAATTAGAATTAAAATTAAATTGAAATGAAAATAAATTATAATTAGAATGAATTTTTAAAAAAATTATTTAGTTCACTTGGAATGGAAATCAACATCATTTAGCAATTAAATTTTCTTTTACAAAAAATAGTTTTATAATTATTTTTTAAATATAAAAAATTAACAATATAATTATTTTTATATATTAAAAGCTAATATTATGATTATTTATTGTAAAAAAATTATAAAAATATACATTTATTAAAATTAATTTCTTAATAAATATTTTTTATTCAAACATTTAACACACGTTTTTATGAATTTATATGTTTTATTTATAAATTTTAAAAAATATATGTCAATTTTTAACTAATTTATAATTAATTTGACTTAATTTTTAAAAGAATTAAAATCCATTTATTAAGAATATAGAAGAAATGATGATTCCTATTAATGAGAAATTAAATTCTCATTTTCATACTGAATTTTAGTAGTAAGAATTGGAATTATTTATTTTAGTTTCAATTCTAATACGTATCTTTATTTTTTATCAAATAAATGGAGTCTTGTTCTTCTTAAATCAATCTTTTAAATTTTTATTCTAGCATCTCTATTTTTATGAAAATTTTATTTTATTCTAACGTAATTACATTTGACAGTTTAAAATATAATATTTTAAAATATTATAATTATGATAACAAAAACAAAAGAAACCAACAAAAGAAAATTCATTTTTCTTCTCTCAATAGTTTAAAATATAATAGTTTACAAGAATAATTATGTTAACTAAATATCCTCGGCTATACACCTAATCGTTTCATCAATACATAAATTTGTTAGTATTAAAAACATTTAATGCTTAAATATATAATTTTTTTAAAAAAAATTCTCTAATATACATATTTGTATGTGCGATTTTTATCCATATTCAAAATAACTATTGGACAATTGATACATGTGATTAAGTATTTTACACTTAACTAATGAAAAGAAAACACATATTGTTATATTACACACACATATATATATATATATATATATATATATATATATATATATATATATATATATATATATATATAAAATTAAAAATTATCAGACTACCTTTCAAAAATTATTAGACTAATCTTTATTTAAATATAACTATTTACATATTACAAGTTGCATATATCAATAATTATAATTGAATTACTCTAGTCATTTCTTTTTCTCTTAATTCTTGATTTTTATTATAAATTTCATTTTGATCACAACCGATCATTTTTTGATCGGTAGTGGTCTTTGTGATTTCTAATTTATTTATTTAATTTTATTTTTTATATTGAATAAACATAGATTTTTTATCTATTTATCTTTTAATTGAAATTTTAAATCTTTTTTCATAGAGTTCTTGTATTTAGTAGGATTTTTATGATTTTTCTTTGTGGAATTTGGATATCTTTTTATTGTGAATTTTTAGTTAGTATTTTTGTAATTGGACTCATTTAAATATCAAAAAATCGATTTATAACTAAATAAAGCTAATGAATAGAGTGTACGGATCGTTGAGTGCAAATCAAAAGAGTTCTGTCAATATGATTAAGAAATAACAATAAAAAATTTTATAATTTTTGTGAAATTTTATTTTGATATTTTTTTATTGTATTATTATTTTTATAATTCTGTCATCAAGATATACTTTTAATATTTAATGAATGAAATATTCATCTTTTTCTCTTAAAAAATAATTATAATTAAATAATATATATATATATATATATATATATATATTATCCTTATAATAATTATCTCAATCAATTATTAATTTTGTATATTTTTAAAAATAATTAAAATATATTAATAATTTAAAAAATTTAATAAATAAAAATAAAAATTCAACCTAAAAAACACTTAAAAATAAATAAAGATAGTATTATTTAAAAAAAAAAAAAAGTTACAATTTTTGGTGGGCTGTGTGTGATTCGCTTTCTCGTGGTTTGTGCCGTGGTTGGGGGCTTTCGGCCGTCAACGTGACGTGAGGCATTTATGAGATAGTCACCACCGGTATGGGTGTAACATGAAATTTATTTGTTAGATAATCTCTCCGTTATTTTCTTGTTTTTAAAAAAAATTGAATTTATTCTATTCTAATTAACATTCTTAAATTATTAATAAAAAATAAATTTTTATGAAATTATTTTAAATATCTATTAATTATTATTTAATTCAGAGATATAAAATATTAAGTTAATTGATATTTTTCAATAATATTTTCATTTACAAAATATCAATTGTATATTTTAAAATACCAAAAAATTATATATATGTAGTTTAAAAAATATAAACATAAAAAGGTTAAATAAATTATGGAAATTTTTTGTTAAAATCTAAAAATGTCTAAAAACTTAAATCACGCTAACATAGCATTTAAAAAGGTCTAATTATATTCGATATTTCTTTTTTAAATAAAAAATCTATTGATTTTTATCAATTCTAAAAAATCTTAGAACATTGCGACATCTAATTTATGGAAGATGTCGCCATCAAGGGGCCCAAAAGATATTAATGATATCGGCTAACGATATTATTGTGGCAGCACCATCGATGCATTATTATTGGGATGAATGGTCAATTCACCCCTTAAACTTGTATCAAGAAGTTAAATGGATCAGATTTTATCTTTTTTAACAAATAAGTCAAATACTTTTATTTAAGAGTCAAATAACCCTAAATTTTAGCTCCTAAACACGTCTATATAACAATCTCTCTTTGAAAATTAATTTTAATTTTTTTAATTAAATTTTTTTAACAGTCAATATATACATTAATTTGAATTTTCAAAACTCCTTTTTATCCTTATCTTTATCTTTTATCAGTCATTTTTAATTAATTTAATTATCATCTTCATCTTTTTCCTATGTCACTATCCTCATCAATGCCATTTTTATTCTCCCTGTCAAAACTTAAAATTTTTGTTTGATTTCTTTGTATTTTTTTCTTTCTAATCACAACCAAAATACAACCAAAACCATCCACTTGAAGTCTTGATTATAGTAGCTGTTGCATCTTCTTTTTGTTGTTTTTATTTTTATTTTTTTTGTCCATTTTATCACATATTAATTTGTTCATTTGTGCCAATTTTTCTAGTCCCCCACTCCTATTCTTTTCTCTATGTATTTTCTGTAATTTTAGATATTTTGAAAATATTGATGGTATTATAGTAATTGATGGTTTGTATAATCTTCATAAGTAAAGGTCAAAGGGTTCAAATTATTGTGTTGATATGTCCGCCAACAACATCTTGATTTTAAAATAACGCATACAAGGTTGGAATGGAGATGAAGAAAATACAAATAATGAAGGAGATTGAGTGGTACAGAATAGAGATGAAAAATAAAAGAATGGAAATGATTTTAGATCGACCCAAATCAATGGTTATGATTGGTGTTAGGAAACGAGAATTCTTTTGAATTCGAAACCTGTAGCAAACCTCAAAAAAATAAAAATATGCAATAAATAAAATAAATAAATAAATAAATAAATAAATATGCTTTAGAATTTAAATCTCAAATCCATATGATAAAATAAAATTTTTCATATCATAAAATAAAATATTTTATTCCAATATTTAGAGACAGACCTCTGTGAATTAAAACTACAACCAGTAAGTATAAATACAATTCACAACTGATACAAATACAACTATTGCAGTTTCTAGAGTACAAAATAAAACTAGGTACATGATTTACATAATAAAGTCGAGGTGAAAAAATCTGACAGATAGATCTACTGCTGAGGTCTGAAGAAGAACACTCTCCTGTAAAAATATCAATTGAAGAGAATCAGATCTCACTGAATAAATTGTTATAATATATATACACACATTATTATATGTCAAATGCAAACAATCATATGTATATATTAAATATATATATATAGACATGTACACATAGATGTTGAAAATCATTTTATTTTATAATATTGAAAAATATAAGTTTCGAAAAATCAAATAGAACCCTAATTGAACGCAACCTCAATTAACCGTAGAAAACATTTTAGCCATACTAGCTCACCTAATTCTAAGTAAATTCACTTAATCTATCTGGACAGTAGACTGGCCCCGAGACACTAAGTCGATCGAGCTCCAACAGTCTGACTATCAGTGTGATTGGCCCTGAGACACTAGATCAACCGAGCTTCAACAATCACACCATCAATCACATCACACATCAATCAAATCATGATCCCATAAATAAGTTAGTAATTTAATCCTACAATCTATCGCATCAGTACGTATTCGGTTCTAGTGCTGCCTACTAGGTAGCACGTTTTATCGATATCCTTCATTTAAAATAAAACATACATTCAAGTAAACAAATAATGCTTAATGTCATTCATAATAATCAAATAAACCAAATATATACAAGAAATATACCTAAAATAAACTAAGTGTATTTCAAGTATATATATGTAAAATAAATTCAAATAAATCGTGAAATATACTCAAAATAAACCAACAATATACTTAAAAATAATTTAGGTATAAATCAAAAGTAAAACATGTATTTATTTCAAAATATATCAAGAACATACTAAAAATATACCTAAAATATACTCAAACATTTAATAAAAATAATTATGCATAATTATACATTTAAAACATGTATTTCTAAAACATGCAACCTAAGTACAATGTATATATAGAATAACAACTCACATAGATGCGCTCCTCGAGACTAATCTGACGGGCCTGGTCTGCTAGGCCTTGGTCTCGGCGTAACTAAACAAATAAAAAATAATCACGGAGAAATCAGAATGAATTTCTAACTTAACTTCTAGAGACTCAATCTAGAATTACAAAGTACAAACAGACACAGAATTGACCCGATGTCACATTCTGAGAATTTTACCAAAAATTCGGCAGAACCTTCTCTGTAAAACGGACATCTCTCTACTAAAAAGTAGAGTTAATCCTACAAGAAAAATACATTTCGAATATAAAAATTCACACAACCCTTGGTTGGGATCCCGAACTACAAAATTCCCCAACCGAGGTCCACAATTCATCAAAATTCAAATAATACAATAAAATATATTTAAAATCAATAAATACCATAAATACCCTCAAAGCATCAAAATATAGCATATTTAACATTAAAACACCAAAATAATTATTTTTTCAATAATTATGTAAAAATCCTAAATAATAATATAATATTATAAAAAATCCATTTTTCCAATATTTACACAAATATTAATAAAAATTCATTTTATAAATCCAAATAACTTAATTAGTCTAAATACATATTAAAAATTACTTAAAACCCATTTTATTATCAAAATGGTATATAATATATTATTTGAATATAATTTTTGAAAATTAGTATTAATTAGTTAAAAATAGTAAATAATTTGTAAAAATCATTTTAGTGCCTTAAATAATATTAAAACCAACTAAAATGTTTTATTTAGCTATAATTAGCACAAAATTACGTATTTACCCCTATAATACAAAAATATACATTATATACTATTATTACTCAAAAATTCAATAAAAATTATATAAATACATAAAAATTATTTTCTCAATATATATCTCATTATTATCAACAAACACATATAATTAACCAATAATTTCTACCAAAATATATATTTAACCTAATTTTTCAAAATTGACATAAACTAAAAATAATTATAAAAATTACATAAAAATCACAAAAATTATAAACTCAACTCTAAAATTAATAAAAATTAATAATAACACTAAAAAACACAAATTCATAATTTATATAATTAATTTATGAAAATTAATAAAATAATAATAAAATATTCAAAAATTCACAAAAATAAAAATAAATTCTAAAAATCACGCAAAAATTCATGGAAGTAGATTAAGCTAGTATAATTTTTCATGAATCAACGATTAACACCCTAAAAAAAATTAAAAACCCTAATGAACCGAAATTTAAAAATTGCTCAACACCCAGCCAAATCGAGTTTTTAAGCTAAAATGAGCTTGGATTCACACTTACCGGTGTCCAAGGAAGAGAAAGAGATCAGCGGTGAGAAAAATGGTGGCTGAAAAAGCTAGGAACGACGGTGAGCTCACTTTCGGCTTCTCTTGCTTGTCGTTGATCTGCAACTCGCTGGAGAAGAAGGAGGAGGCGATGATGACAACAGGAGGTGGCTGGACGGTGGTGAGGCACGCCGACGGTGAAAGGACAAGCGATAACGGGCGGAGGAGGAAAGGAGGCTTCAGTGGCTGTATGTATATATGTATATGTTTTGTGTTTTTTATGATAATATGTATATTATATGTTTATATTAATATATTATATAATTAAATAAACTTTATTTAATTATAGTATAATATATAACTTAAATTTAGACCACATATATAACACACACACACACATATAGCATACACATAAAATAATAATAAACCCTAATTATTATAATATATAACACATAAAATAATACAATTAATAAAATAATTTATTAATAAAATAATTAGGAAAATTAATAAAACAATAATAGAATAAAAGTACTAAAATAATCTTGCAAATCAAACGACCCAAAATATTATTTTTACGTAGGAAATTTATTTAAACGTAGAATAATAATAATTAATCGTAAAACAGTAAAATAAAATAAAATAATCAAATTTAACTTTAAATTTTATTAACAATGTATATTCCATTTTAAAATAAAATAATTTAAAAATATAGGTCGTTACAGTCTCCCCTCCTTATAAGAATTCATCCCCGAGAATTCAAGAAAAGAATAATTACAAGAGTCAAGGAAGAAAGAGATACGGGTAAGAAGCTTGCATCTTAGCTTCAGTTTTCCAGGTATGCTCTTCTACGTTGTTACTGCGCCACACACCTTGACCATTAGAATCTGCTTTGAACGTAACTATCAAACTTGATAGTCTACGATCACAACAGGTTCTTCCACGAACGTCAAGTCTTCACTCACTTCTACGCTATCGGGCTACAATACGTGTGAAGGTTCTGAAATATACTTCCTCAGCATCGAGATATAAAACACTGAATGCACGTGAGACAGATTTGGAGGCAAAGCCAATTGATATGCAACAGTGCTAACTCTTTCCAGAATCTTGAACGGTCCAATATACCTCGGTGCTAGCTTACCCTTCCTACCAAATCTCATCACGCCGTTCATCGGAGACATCTTCAGAAAAATATAGTCTCCTACCTGAAACTCCATATCTCTGCGTCTTGGACCTGCATAGCTCTTCTGTCTGCTAACTGCGGTCTCTAATCTCCTCTTGATCATAGTAACTTTCTCTGCAACATCCTGAACCATCTCAGGTCTAGTCAAAGCTCTTTCTCTAATCTCATCCCAACTTAGAGGGGATCTACACTTCCTTTTTTACAAAGCCTCATATGGTGCCATTCCAATACTGCTATGGTAGCTGTTATTATATGCAAACTCTATGAGTGGCAAATGATTATCCTAGCTACCTCCTAGATCCAAAACACACATTCTCAACATATCTTTCAGTGTCTGGATCATCCTCTCAGACTGGCCATCTGTCTGAGGATGAAAAGCAATACTGAAATCCAACCTGGTGCCCAATGCTTCCTATAACTTTTATAAAAAAATGAGAGGTAAACACTGAACCTCTATCTGACACAATGGACATAGGTACTTCATAAAGGCACACAATATGTTTCACATATAGCTTCACCAATCTAGCTACAGAATAAGTGGCTTTCACAAGCAAGAAATGTGCAGACTTGGTCAACCTGTCCACGATCACCCAGATGGAGTCATATCCATTATTAGAATGAGGTAAACTAACCACAAAATCCATAGCGATCCTTTCCCACTTCCGCTTAGGAAGAGGAAGAGGCTGAAGCTTCCCAGAAGGCTTCTGATGCTTAGCTTTCACTTGCTAACATGTCAAACACTTAGTAACATAATCAACTACATCCTTCTTCAGTCCATCCCACCAGTACAAGTCTCTGATACTGTGGTATATTTTAGTGACACCTGGATGTACGCTGTAGAATGTGCTTCCTCAAGGATCTCTTCTCTTAATCATCCACTTCAGGAACACACAATCTACCACTGATCCACAAAACACCATCATCATCAAGTGTGAAATCAGTGAACTTCCTTGCTTGAACATTCTTTGTAAGCTCTTCTAGAATAAGATCTCGGCTCTGAGCTGCTTTAATCCTATCTCTCAACACAGATCGCACTTTAAATTGAGCTAGTAGTCCACCTGATCTACTTATCTTCATCATCAGACCTTGATCCACTAACTCATGCAACTCTTGGATCAATGGTCTCCTCTCCACACTAATGTGAGCAAGACTACCTGAAGACTTCCTACTCAAGGCATCTACTACCACATTAGCCTTGCCTGGATGATAAAGGATCTCAAAGTCATAATCTTTCAATAATTCCAACCATCTCCTTTGCCTCAGATTCAGATCTCTCTGCTGGAAAATGTACTCAAGACTCTTGTGATCAGTAAAAATCTCACAAGTCACCCTATACAAATAATGTCTCCATATCTTTAGAGCAAAGATCACTGCAGCCATCTCTAGGTCATGGGTAGGATAATTTTGTTCATGCTTCTTCAACTGCCTCGAACTATAGGTTATCACCCTACCATTCTGCATCAACACACAACCTAGGCCAACTCTAGAGGCATCACAATGCATTATGAACTTGTCTACTCCATTAGGCAAAGCCAAAACTGGAGCTGTGGTTAATTTCTCCTTCAGCAATTGGAAACTGTTCTCACAAGCTTCTGACCACTCAAACCTTACATTCTTCTGAGTCAAGCGAGTCATAGGAGCTATAATTATAGAAAAATCCTACATAAACCTTCTATAATACCTAGCTAAACCCAGAAAATTATGAATCTCCATAGTTGAAGTCGGTCTAAGCCACTCAGACACTGCCTTAATCTTTTATGGATCAACCTGGATACCCTTTTTAGACACCACGTGTCTAAGAAAAGCAATACTCTCCATCTAGAAATCACACTTTGAGAACTTAGCATAAAGTTGATGTTCTCTCAATGTCTACAATACAATCCTTAAGTGATATACATGTTCCTCCATATTCCTCAAATACACCAATATATCATCAATGAAGGCTACCATAAACTAATCCATAAATGGTCTGAATACCCTGTTCATCAGATCCATAGAATTTTATGGTGCATTAGTCAAGCCAAAAGACATCACTAGAAACTCAAAATGGCCATATCGAGTACGGAATGCCATTTTAGGAACATCGGCTTCACTGATCCACAACTGATGATAACTCAACCTCAAATCAATCTTGGAAAAGAACTATGCACCCTGTAGCTGATCAAATAAGTCATCTATCCTTGGAAGAGGATACTTATTCTTCATTGTCACCTTACTAAGCTCTTTGTAGTCAATGCACAGTCTCAGGGTACTATCCTTCTTCCTCACAAATAGGATTGGTGCACCCTAAGGAGAAACACTTGGTTTAATATAACCCTTATCCAATAATTCTTGTAGTTGCACCTTTAACTCTTTTAACTTTGCAGGAGCCATTATGTAGGGTGGCATCGAAATAGGGGTAGTGCTTGGAACCATATTTATATAGAACTTAATCTCTCTGTGAGGTGGTAAACCTGGCAATTCCTTAGGAAAAACATCAAGAAACTCACAGGCAACAGGAACATTTGTGAGTGATAACTTCTCCACTGAAGTATCCTTGACTAATGCTAAATAACCCTGACAACCCTTCCTCAGTAACTTCCTAGCCATAATAGCGAAAATGAGATTCTGAGGTGCATAACTCTTATCACCCACAAACTTAAACTCTTCTTCATCAGGAATTCTGAAAGTCACTTATTTACTCCAACAATCCACCATGACATAGTGCTGAGATAACCAATCCATACCCAGAATTACATTGAATTCCATTACATTCAATAACACCAAATTAGCGGGCAATTCTCTACCTTCGATAAGAACTGGACAACCAGAAAGAACAACATCGGTGTCCAAAGAATCACTTAGAGGAGTGGCGACAGACAAAGAAAAAACCATCCTCAAAGCTTGCCAATAAGACTTGGAAGCAAACACAAGAGATATAAATGAATGCGTGGCACTCGGATCAAACATAACCCAAGCATCTAGGTAACAAACAGAAATAATATCTGCCACGACTGCATTAGATGCCTGAGCATCCTACTGAGTGAGATGGAAGACTCTGGCCTAACCTCGACCTCCCTACTGACTGGTAAAAGCCTGGCCAACACTTATGGCACTTCCTCTGGTACCTCCACCATGACCTTGCTAAGGAACAATCTGAGTAGAACTCTAGTGCTGAGTTGGAGGCAATTGAAAAGGTACTGGAGCTGCACTAGTAATTGACTACTGTGAAAATGGCGAAATCTGCGATTGCTGATAACCAGAATAGGGGTATGATCTGGCAAAGTGTCCTGTCTGTCTGCATTGGAAACACATCAGTGGTGTCAAGTAACACGGTCGCTGATGAACTCTACCATATGTCTAATAAGCACTGGCAGCTGACCCAGAACTACGACCACTGCTGTTGCTCGAAGCACCTAACCTAAATCTGAACGGTTTACGCTGACCTGCACGACCATGTCTACTACTCTTGTGCACTCTCTGCTGCTGCCTTTGGCTCTACTGGGCTGAGCCTCTCTGTTGACTACTCGAACCAATTTAAAAACTTGTAATAACCCGAGTTTTTAAATTATTTTATTTTAAAATAGGATATGCAGTGTTAATAATTTAGAATAATATTTGATTATTTATTGATTAATGAGTTTTATTATCGTTATTTTATGTTAATTAGGGTTTCGATATATATATTTATTTTAAGACTAGTATTTGGATAATTTATATGAGTAATATATATATATATATATATATATATATATACAAAACTCAAACACAAAAACCTCCCTTACCATTTTTCCCGACCACCCCCCTTCCTTCCCTCACGTCTGCCGTACGTTTCTTCCTCCATCAGTGTGCCTCCATGCCTTCTGCCGCCAATCAACCAGCTCCACCGTCTTCTTCCATCTTCTCCGGCGTCATTTGGTTCTTATGGAAGCCGGAAACACGAATTCTTCTCCTCCTCCGTTCAAGGAGATTCCGACCATCAAATTGGTTGATTCTGGTGTTGTTGGACTCCTAGAACTTCATAGAGGAGGATTCCAAGCTTCTTGTAGCTTGAAAATGTGATTTGGTAAGGTTTCTAGCTTGATTCCATTTTCGGCCATTTTTGAGTTTTTAATTTTTTTTTGATTATTTTGCTTGACTTTTTATAAGTTCCTTAACAAATATTATTCCCCTTAGCTTAATATTCATCCCAAAATTTTTGTGCGATTTTTGGGAATTATTTTGATTTTTGTGAATTTTTTATTATTTTATTATTTTCATAAATTAATTAAATAAATTATGAAATTGTGATTTTTGGTGGTTAATATTAATTTTAGGATTTAATTTATAATTTTTGTGAATTTTTTTTTAAATTTTTATAATTATTTTTAGTTTATGTCAATTTTGAAAATATAAGTTAAATATATATTTAATTAGAAATAATTGGTTAATTAAGTGTAATTGTTGATTTTAATGAATAATATGTTGAGAAAATAATTTTTGAGTATTTATATAATTTTTATTGAATTTTTGAATATTTTTAGTATTTTATGTGTATTTTTATATATTAGGGGTATTTTGGTAATTTGGTGATGATTTTGGTTAAATATTAAATTTAATCAGTTTTAATATTATTTGAGGTATAAAAATGATTTTTACAAATTATTTATTAATTTTAACTAATTAATACTATTTTTCAAAAATTATTTTCAAATTATATATAATATACTATTTTTGCAAATAAATGGATTGTTAGTAATTTTTAATATGTTTTTGGACTAATTAAGTAAATTGGATTTATAAAATGAATTTTTTTTAATATTTGTGAAATTATCGAGAAATATCGATTTTAATAATATTATATTATTATTAGGGTTTTTAAGTAATTATCGGTGAAATAATTACTTTTGGTGTTTTAATATTTAAATTGCCATATTTTGGTACTTAAAGGGTATTTTTGGAATTTATTGAATTTTAATATATTTTATTGTATTTTGGGGTGAATTGTGGACCTCAGTCGGGAGAATTTGTAGTTTGGGATCTCGATCGAGAAGTTGTGAGAATTCTGGTTTAAAGTGTATTTTTCTTGCAGGACCGGCTCTACTTTTTAAGTAGAGAGATGTCCATTTTACAAAGGAGGTTCTATCGAATTTTTGGTAGAATTCTCGCAAAACGTGATATCGAGTCTAGTTCCTATTCTTTGTCTGTGTTAGTAATCCTAGATCGAGTCTCTAGAAGTTAAGTTAAATTTATTCTAATTTTCGTGTTATTATTTTATTGTTAGTTGCGTTGGGTCCGACGGCCTAGTGGACTAAGCCATCGGACCCATCTCGAGGAGCGCACAACTGTGAGTTATTATTTTATATATGCGTGCATTTAGGTTGCATGTTTTAGAAATGTATGTTTAAATTGTATGATTTATGCATAAATGACTTAATGAATGCTTAAGTATATTCTATGTATATTTTCAATATATTATGAAATAAATGCATGTTTTCCTTTTTAATTAAATTTAGATTGCATTCAAATATATTATTGGTTTAATTTAATATATTTCACGATTTATTTGAATTGATTTTACGTATATATATACTTGAAATATACTTAGTTTATTTTAAGTATATTTCTAGTATATATATGGTTTATAATGCTATTTATAATGATATCATGCATCATTATTTTATTAATGAAATGAGTTATTTTTAATGAAGGATATCAATAGAATGTGCTTTTTAGTGGGCAGCACCAGGACCGAGTACGTATCGGTACGACGATAGATTGTAGGTTAAATTACTAACCTATTTGTGGATCATGACTTAATTGATTTGATTATTGTGTGAGGTAAATGAGAGTGTGATTGCTGGAGCTCAGTTAACCTAGTGTCTTGGGGCCAATCACACTGACAGTCAGACTGTTGGAGCTCGATCGATTTAGTATCTCGGGGCCAGTCTACTATTAATAAGGATTAAGTGAATTTATTTTGAAATAAGTGAGCCTGTATGGCTAGAGTGATGTCTGTTGTTAGTTGAGGTTGTGATCATTTAGGGTTCTATTTGATCATTTTTAAACTAATATTTTTCAGTATTATAAATAAAATGATTTTCAACATCTATGTGTACATGCCTGTATATATATTTATTATATACATATGATTGATTGCATTTGACATTTAGTAATGCGTGTATATATATTATAAAAATTCACTCAGTGAGGTCTGACTCCTTTCCGTTGATGTTTTTATAAGAAAGTCCTCTTCTTCAGACCTCAGTAGTAGACTTACCCGCCGGATTTCTTCTGCTCCCACCCTATTATGTAAATTACTTACTTGAGTTTTATTTTGTACTCTAGATGCTGCAGTAGTAGTTGTATTTGATTGTATGCATGTATGAGATTTTAATTCAGAGTATTACTCTGAAGTTTTGTATTAAGAAATTTTATTTATGATATGAGATGAGAGATATATATATATTTTATTAAAGGATGTTGAAGATATTATTTTATTATTATTTGAGATTTAATTTTCGTTGTATAAATATTTTATTTATTTTATTTTATTGCATGCTTTTCTTTTAAGGCTTGCTACAGATTTTGAATTTGAAAGAATTCCCGTTCCCTAGTGCCGGTCATAGACCCCTATTTTGGGTTGTGACAAAACTCGAGTACGGAGTAGTCTGAACTGAATGCCTAACTGATAATAATCAGGCATAGCTCCTTGCCTGACTAGCCTCAACTCAATCTCCTTAGCCAACTCTATCATTGACTCTAGAGTAAGGCCTGCTGTAGGTATACCAGCAAATGCAGAACCCAAACCAATGACATAAATAGTGACTGTGAAGTACTGATCTCGCATTAAATCCTCTGCATATCTACTGAGTCGAAGAAACTCTCTAGTGTAGTCCTCAACAGATCTGTCACCTCTGGTGATGCTCGTCAGTCAAAGTCTGTAGCTCATACGGAGTGGCTCTGGGCAGAATCTCCTCATAAATCACTCTCTGAATTGCACCCAGATCATCATCATCATGTATGGCTGAATCATCTAGATAAACCAGTCCAAGGCTGATCCCTCTACTGATAGGTCAACTATCATAATCCACTGGTACTTGGTGTGAGCAGTCCGAGTCCTTGTCTCTATTCCACGCAGAAAGTCTAGAGGGTCAGAAGTCCCATTGAATGTGATCTTGCCGACTCTGGTATAGAACAGTACTGCCTCACGGTTAGACATACCTTGCTAATAGGCAGGCTGAACAGGTGATGCAACTAGAGGTACTGGAATATCCTCATACTTAGGCTCTATAGGTTCCTCGTCCTGTAGCTCTCTCTGTCTACTGCGACCTGCCGCTCCTTAAGGTCTACCTCTGGCACGACCTTTGCGCCTAGCTGGTGACTCAAGAGGTAAAACCTCATCCTGAAAAGACTCATCATCCTCAGCCTCAATGACCAGCGGAGTGACACATGCTCGTCTCCTTATTCTAAAAAGACAAATAAAAGGATTCAGACAAAACAGACAATTAAGGATAATACAGAAAACTAAATCAAGGAATACTTATCAAAGACATACTTGAACCTAATTAACTGCAGTAGTTTCAAAAGAAAACACGACACTGAAAACTAGGGCCACAACTTTAACAACTGAGGCCTTGATACAAAACTCCAGTCTGATACCAACTTTATCACAACCTAAATCGGGTGCCATGACCGGCGCTAAGGAACAAGAATTCTTTCGAATCTGAAACCCGTAGCAAGCCTCAAAAAATATAAAAACATGCAATAAATAAAAATGAATAAATAAATATGCATCAGAATTTAAATCTTAAATCCATATGATAAAATAAAATTTCTCATATCATAAAATAAAATATTTTATTACAACATTTAGAGACAGACCTGTCTGAATTAAAACCACAACCAGTAAGTATAAATACAACTCACAACTGATACAAATACAACTACTGTAGTTTCTAGAGTACAAAATAAAACTAGGTAGATGATTTACATAATAAAGCCGGGGCGAAAGAAATCCGACGGATAGGCCTACTACTGAGGTCTGAAGAAGAAGACTCTCCTGTAAAAATATCAACTGAGGGGAGTCAAACCTCACTGAGTGAATTGTTATAATATATATACACGCATTACTATATGTCAAATGCAAACAATCATATGTATATATTAAATATATATATACAGGCATGTACACACATATGTTGAAAATCACTTTATTTTATAGTATTGAAAAATATAAGTTTCAAAGGATCAAATGGAACCCTAATTGAACGCAACCTTAATTAACCATAGAAAACACTTTAGCCATACTAGCTCACTTAATTCTAAGTAAATTTACTTAATCCATCTAGACAGTAGACTGGCCCTGAGACACTAAGTCGACCGAGCTCCAACATTCTAATTGTTAGTGTGATTGGCCCTGAGACACTAGGTCAATCGAGTTCTAGCAATCACACCATCAATCACATCACACATCAATTAAATCATGATTCCATAAATAAATTTGTAATTTAATCCTACAATCTATCGCACCGGTATGTACTCGGTCTTAGGGTTGACCACTAGGTAGCATGTTCTATCAATATCCTTCATTTAAAATAAAACATACATTCAAGTAAACAAATAATGCTTAATGTCATTCATAATAATTAAATAAACCAAATATATACTACAAATATACCTAAAATAAACTAAGTATATTTCAAGTATATATATGTAAAATAAATTCAAATAAATCATGAAATATACTCAAAATAAACCAATAATATACTTGAAAATAATTTAGGTATAAATCAAAAGTAAAACATGCATTTATTTCAAAATATACCAAGAATATACTAAAAATATACCTAAAATATACTCAAGAATTTAATAAAAATAATTATGCATAATTATACATTTAAAACATGTATTTCTAAAACATGCAACCTAAGTGCAATGTATATATAAAATAACAATTCACAGGGATGCGCTCCTCGAGACTGGTCCGACGGGCCTAGTCCGTTAGGCCTTGATCTCGGCACAACTAAACAAATAAAAAATAATCACATAGAAATCATAATGAATTTCTAACTTAACTTCTAAAGATTAGATCTAGAATTACAAAATACAGACAGACACATAATTGATCCGATGTCACATTTTAGGAGAATTCTACTAAAATTTGGCAGAACCTCCTCTGTAAAACATACATCTCTCTACTAAAAAGTAGAGCCGGTCCTGCAAGAAAAATACACTTCGAATATAAAAATTCACACAACCCTCGGTTGGGATCTCGAACTACAAAATTTCCCAACCAACTAAAATGTATTATTTAGCTATAATTAGCACAAAATTACATATTTACCCCTATAATACAAAAATATACATTATATACTATTATTACTCAAAAATTCAATAAAAATTATATAAATACATAAAAATTATTTTCTCAACACATATCTCATTATTATCAACAAAAAAATATAATTAACTAATAATTTCTATCAAAATATATATTTAACCTAATTTTTCAACATTGACATAAACTAAAAATAATTATAAAAATTACATAAAAATTAAAAATAATTATAAACTAATAATTTCTCGTTCCCTAGCGCCGGTCATGGCCCCCTATTTTGGGTCGTGACAAAGTTGGTATCAGAGCGGAGTTCTGTGTCAGAGCTTTAGTTGTGTGAGTGTGGCCCTAGTTTTCAGTGTTATGTTTTCTTTTGAAACTACTATAGTGAATTAGGTTTGAGTATGTCTTGATAAGTATTCCTTGATTTAGTTTTCTGCGTATTCCTTCGTTGTCTATTTTGTTTGAATCCTTCTGTTTATCTTTTCAGAATGAGGAGGCGAGCGCGTGTTGCTCCATCGATCGTTGAGGCCGAGGATGATGAGTCCTTCTAGGATGAGGTTTTACCTCTTGAGCCACTAGTTAAATGCAGAGGTCGTGGCAGAGGTAAACCTTAAGGAGAGGCAGGTCACCGTAGACAAAGAGAGATATAGGATGAGGAGCCTGTAGAGCCTGAGTACGAGGATGTTCCTGTAACTTCAGTAGTTCATCCTGTTCAGCCTGCCTATCAACAGGGTATGTATGACCCCGAGGCAGCTCTGTTCTATGCCAGAGTTGGTAGGATTGCTTTCGATGGGATGTCTGATCCTTTAGATTTTCTGCATGCGATTGAGACTAGGACTCAGACTGCTCACATCGTGTACCAGCGGATTATGATAGTCAAGCTGTCAGTTGAGGGACCAGCCTTGGACTGGTTCATTCAAATGATCCATCGTTACATGATGACGATGACTTGGGCTCAGTTCAGAGAGCGATTTATGAGGATTTTCTGCCCAGAGCCACTTCGTATGAGTTATCATCTTCGGTTGACTAGTATATCTCACGGTGATAGATCGGTTGATGAGTATACCTGAGAGTTCCTTTGGCTTGGCAGATATACAGAGGATCTGATGCAAGACCAGTACTTCGTAGTCACTACCTATGTTACTGGATTGGGTTCTGCATTTGTTGGTATGCCTACAGTGGGCCTTACTTTGAAGTCGGTGATTGAGTTGGCCAAGGAGATTGACTTAAGGCTAGTCAGGCAAGAAGCTATGCCTGATTATTACTAGTTGGGTGTACAGTCAGGTGGATTCCAAACTACTCCATACTCGAGTTTATAGATTGGATCGAGTAGTCAGCAGAGAGGTCCAGTTCAGCAGAGTCAGAGACAATAACAACGAGTACATCAAAGCAGTAGACATGGTCGTGGAGGTCAGCATAGACCATTCAGACTCGGGTCAAATGCTTCAAGCAGCAGTAGTGGACGTAGTTCTGGGTTAGCTACCAGTGTTTTTCAGACTTACGGCAGAGTCCATCAGGGATCGTGTTACATGACACCGCTGACATGCTTCAGATACGGGCAGACAGGACATTATGCTAGATCGTGTCCTTATTTTGGGTATCAACAGCCGTAGATTCTATGATTTTCACAGCAGTCGATTGCTAGTGCTGCACCCGTTCCTTTTCAGTTGCCTCCAGCCTAGCATAAGAGTTCTACTCAGCTTGTTCCCCAGCAGGGTCATGGTAGAGGTGCTAGAGGAGGTGCCAAAGGTATTGGCCAGGCTTCTACTAATCAGCAGGGAGGTCGAGGATAGGCCAGAGTCTTCCATCTCACTCAGTAGGATGCTCAGGCATCCAATGCAGTCATGGCAGGTATTATTTTTGTCTGTTACCTGGATGCATGGGTTCTATTTGATCTGGGTGCCACGCATTTGTTCGTTTCTCCTGTTTTTTCTTTTAAGTCTTATTAGTAAGCTTCGAGGATGGCTTTTCCTTTATTTTTTGCCACTCCTTTAAGTGATTCGTTAGACATCGATATTGTTCTTTCTGGTTATCTAGTTCTTATTAGAGGTAGAGAATTATCTGCTAATTTGATTCTATTGAATGTGATGGAGTTTGATGTCATTCTAGGTATGGATTGGTTATCTCAGCACTATATCATGGTGGATTGTCAGAGTAAAGAGATGACTTTTAGAATTCCTGGTGAAGAAGAATTTAAGTTTGTGGGTGATAGGAGTTCAGCACCTCAGAATCTCATTTTTGCTATTACGGCTAGGAAGTTACTGAGGAAAGGTTGTCAGGGATATTTGGCATTAGTTAGGGATACTTCAGTGGAGAAGTTGTCACTTATAGATGTTCCTGTTGCCTATGAGTTTCCTGATGTTTTTCCTGAGGAGTTGTCAGGTTTACCACCTCACAGAGAGATTGAGTTCTGTATAGATGTGGTCCCAGGTACTACTCCTATATCTATGCCACCCTACAGAATGGCTCTTGCAGAGTTGAAGGAGCAGTTGCAAGAGTTATTGGATAAGGGTTTCATTAAACCCAGTGTTTCTCCTTAGGGTGCACCAGTCCTATTTATGAAGAAGAAGGATGGTACCCTGAGACTGTACATTAACTATAGAGAGCTGAACAAGGTGACAGTGAAGAACAAGTATCCTCTCTCGAGGATAGATGACTTGTTTGATCAGCTACAGGGTACACAGTTCTTTTCTAAGGTTGATTTGAGATCGGTTTATCATTAGCTACGGATTAGTGAAGCCGATGTTCCTAAAATGGCATTCCGCACTCGATATGGCCATTATGAGTTTCTGGTGATGTCTTTTGGCTTGACTAACGCACCAACAACTTTTATGGACCTGATGAACAAGGTATTCAGACCATATGTGGATCAGTTTATGGTAGTCTTCATCGATGATATACTGGTGTATTCGAGGAGTATGGAGGAGCATGTATATTACTTGAGGACTGTACTGCAAACACTGAGAGAATATCAGCTTTATGCTAAATTCTCAAAGTGTGATTTCTGGATAGAGAGTGTTTCTTTTCTTGGACACGTGGTGTCTAAAGAAGGTATCCAGGTTGATCCACAGAAGATTGAGGCAATGTTTGAGTGGCCTAGACTGACTTCTCTTACAAAGATTCAGAGTTTTTTGGGTTTAGTCGGGTACTATAGGAGGTTTGTATAGGATTTTTCTAGAATTATAGCCCCTATGACTCGTTTGACTCAGAAGAATGTAAGATTTAGGTGGTCAGAAGCTTAGGAGAATAATTTTCAGTTACTGAAGGAGAAGTTGACCACAGCCCCAGTGTTAGCTTTGCCTAATGGTGTGGACAAGTTCATAATTTATTGTGATGCCTCTAAAGTTGGCCTAGGTTATATGTTGATGCAAAATGGTAGGGTGATAGCCTATGCTTCAAGGCAGTTGAAGAAGCATAAGTAGAACTATCCTACACATGATCTTGAGATGGCTGCAGTGATCTTTGCTCTCAAGATCTGGAGACAGTATCTGTACGGGGTGACTTGTGAGATATTTACTAATCACAAGAGCCTTAAGTACATTTTTCAGTAGAGAGATCTGAATATGAGGCAGAGGAGATGGTTAGAACTGTTGAAAGATTATGACTTTGATATTTTATATCATCCAGGTAAGGCTAATACAGTAGCAGATGCCTTGAGTAGGAAGTCCTCAGGTAGTCTCGCTCATATCAGTGTGGAGAGGAGACCATTGATCCAGGAGTTGCATTTGTTAGTGGATCAAGGCCTGATGATGAAGATTAGTAGGTTAGGTGGACTGCTAGCTCAATTTAAGGTGCGATATGTACTGAGAGATAGGATTAAGGCAGCTCAGAACTGAGATCCTATTTTAGAAGAGCTTGCAGAGAATGTCTGTGCAGGGAAGTTCACTGATTTCACACTTGATGATGATGGTGTTTTGTGGATCAGTGGTAGATTGTGTGTTCCTGATGTGGATAATTTGAGAGAAGAGATCCTAAAGGAAGCATATTCTACAGCCTATAGTGTACATCTGGGTGTCACTAAGATGTACCACAGTATCAGAGACTTATACTGGTAGGACAGACTGAAGAAGGATGTTACTGATTATATTGCTAAGTGCTTGATGTGTTAACAAGTGAAAGCTGAGCATCAGAAGCCTTCCGGGAAGCTTCAGCCTCTTCCTATTCCTGAGTAAAGTGGGAAAGGATAGCTATGGATTTTGTGGTCGGTTTATCTCGTTCTAAGGATGGATACGACTCCATCTGGGTGATTGGAGACAGGTTGACTAAGTCTGCACATTTCTTACTTGTGAAAGCCACCTATTATGTAGCTAGATTAGCGAAGCTGTATATGAAGCATATTATGTGCATTCATGGAGTACCTGTGTCCATTGTGTGAAATAAAGGTTCAGTATTTACCTCTCATTTTTGGCAAAAGTTGCAGGAAGTGATGGGCACTAGGTTGGACTTTAGTACTGCTTTTCATCCTCAGACAGATGGTCAGTCTGAGAGGACGATCCAGACACTGGAAGATATGTTGAGGATGGGTGTTTTGGATTTGGGAGGTAGCCGGGATGATCATTTGCCACTCGTAGAGTTTGCATATAATAACAACTACCATAGCAATATTGGAATAGCACCATATGAGGCGCTGTATGGAAGGAAGTTAGATCCCCTCTGAGTTGGGATGAGATTGGTGAGAGAGCTTTGACTAGACCTGAGATGGTTCGGGATGTTGCAGAGAAAGTCGCTGTGATTAAGCATAGATTAGAGACCGCAGTTAGCAGGCAGAAGAGCTATGCAGATCCTAGGCGTAGAGATGTGGAATTTCAAGTTTGAGACTTTATTTTTCTGAAGGTGTCTCTTATGAAGGGTGTTATGAGATTTGGCAGGAAGGGTAAATTAGCACTGAGATTTATCGGACCATTCAAGATTCTAGAGAGAGTTGGCACAGTTGCAAATTGGTTGGCTTTGCCTCTGAGTATGTCTTAAGTGCATTCGGTATTTCATATCTCGATGTTGGGGAAGTATGTCTCAGACCTTTAACACGTGTTGCAGCTCGACAGCGTGGAAGTGAATGAAGATCTGTCATTCATAGAAGAACTTGTGGCGATCGTTGATTATCAAGTCCAACAGTTGCATTCGAAACAAATTCCAATGGTCAAGGTTCTATGCGCAGTAACAGCGTAGAGGAGCATAAGTGGGAGATTGAAGTTGAGATGCGAGCTTCTTACCCGTATCTCTTTCCTCCTTGATTTTGTATATTTTCTTTTCGGGAATTCGGGGACGAATTCTTGTAAGGGGGGAAGATTGTAATATCCCGAGATTTTAAATAATTTTCAACTGCATCGGGATATGCAATATTAATAATTTTAATATATATATTTGGTTATTTAATTAGTTGGTTATTTTAAGATTTCTACGTAAAATTTTTTTGAAAGTTTTATTTTCAGGAAAATTAAAACCTAAATAAATAATTATTAATTATATTGGTCAGTTTTATGTATTTGCATGAGTTCATGCATGATTTTAATTATCGTATT
This sequence comes from Mallotus nudiflorus, assembly GCA_947683625.1. Classification (NCBI taxonomy): domain Eukaryota; kingdom Viridiplantae; phylum Streptophyta; class Magnoliopsida; order Malpighiales; family Euphorbiaceae; genus Mallotus; species Mallotus nudiflorus. Next base: position 235,175 of record CANTUR010000592.1, on the reverse strand, counting down.
AAAATATATACATATACATGCATATATATACACATATTTAATATTTTAGGGTATATATTAATTAAGTAAATATTATATATTAAACATTTTTATTTCATTAATAGGTATTATATATATATATGTGTATGTGTATATAATATTGGGTGATATTTTAATATGTGGTGTATAATTATTTTTGAATATGATATTAATATATTATAATATTTAAAGTTAAAGTTATATATATATATATACAAATATAAAGTTCACTTAATTTACAAAGTGTGCCCCTCCCGTATTCCCCAAGCTCCCAACGCATCGCACCACCATTCCCGCTGCTGCCAAGCTCCACCCTTACCATCGGAGTGCCTCCCAGCCAACCACCACCCTCCCAAGCTTCCTCTGCCACCTTCTTCCTCAATTTTCGGCGAGCTTTGGCCGATTTCCTCCTTAGAAATCGAAACTTGAGCTCAACGTCGATCAAGCCTTTTCTAGCCACCATTTTGAACGCCACTGGTCTCTATCTTCTCCTTGAGCTCTGGTGAGTTCATTTCCAAGCTTAGTTTCGTGTGAATTGGTCTAGATTTCCCTTAGTTCTCAATTTTCATTTTCGGCCTTTATGAGTTCTTAATTTTTTTGAACTTTGATTCTAATGATTCAAGCTAACTTCCTTCACAAAGATTGATCCTAGTAGCTCAATCTACATCTTGTAATTTTTATGGAATTTTTGGGAATTATTTTGATTTTTGTGAATTTTTGATTATTTTATTAATATTTTCTAATTTTCGTAAATTAATTAAATAAATTATGAAATTGTGATTTATGGTGTTTATAGGTGTTGAAATGAATTTTAGAAATTTATTTTTAATTTTTGTGATTTTTGTATAATTATTATGAATTTATTTAGTTTAGGTGATTTTTAGAAAATTAGGTTAATTAAGTAATTTGTTAAAATTAATGGGTTAATTGAGTATAATTATTGATTTTATTGAATTATATGTTGAGAAATTAATTTTTGAGTAATTATATTATTTTTAGTGAATTTTTGTATAATTATGGTGAATTATGTGAAATTATATATAACTAGTGGTATTTTGGTAATTTGGTACTAAATTAGTTAAAAATTAAGTTAAATTGATTTTAATAATTATTTGGGGTATAAAAGTGAATTTTACACATTATTTACTATTTTTAACTAATTAAAAATATTTTTCATAAATTATTCTCAAATTTTATATAATATACTATTTTCGTAAATAAATGAGTTTTTAATGATTTTTAATATGTTTTTGGGCTAAATACGTAATTTGGATTTATAAAATGAATTTTGGCTAATATTTATGAATTTATCGAGAATTGTTGATTTTTAATAATATTTTATTAAAATTAGGGTTTTATAGTAATTATCGGTTAAATAATTATTTTTAGTGTTTTAAATATTTAATTTGCTATATTTTGCTATTTTTGGAATTTAAATGTGTTCTATGTTTATCTCGTGAATTGTGAACCTCGATCGGTGGAATTGTAGTTTGAGAGTTTGACCAAGGGGTTGTGAGATTATATATTTTCGAAGTGTGTTTTCTTGTAAGACTGACTCTACTTTTTGTGTAGAGAGATGTCCGTTTTACAGGGGAGGTTCTGTTGAATTTTTGTTAGAAATTTCGTAAAACGTGACATCCGGTCGAATCTCTATTCCTATTATATGTCCAGTATTCTAGATCGAGTCTCTAGAAATTCGTTAGATTTATTTTGATTTCATATTATCGTTTGTTTGTTTAGTTGCACTGAGACCGAGGCCTAGTGGACTAGGCCCATCGGACCCGTTTCGAGGATCGCATGACTGTGAGTTGTTATTTTATATATACGTGTTTTAAGATTGCATGTTTTAGAAATATATGTTAAATTTTAAAAACACGCATAAATGGTTTAGTAATTGCTTAGGTATATTTTAGTATATTTTCGGTATATTTTAAATTAAATGCATGTTTTATTATTGAATTATACTTAAAATGTTTTTAAGTATATGTATAGTTTATTTCTAATTTATTTTATAATTAAATTGAATTTATTTGACGTATATATACTCGAAATATACTTGGTTTATTTTTGGTATATTTATTGTATATATATGGTTTATATTGCTATTTTATTTAATATCATGCATCATTTATTTCATGAATGTATGGAATTATTTTTAAATAAAGGATATCAATAGACCGTGCTACCTAGTAGGCAACACTAGGACCGAGTATGTACCGGTACGATGATAGAATTTAGGTTAAATTACTAACCTATTTATGGATATTGATCAGATTGATGTGAGATGTGATTTGAGAGTGTGATTGTTGGAGCTCGGTTGACCAAGTGTCTCGGGGCCAATCACACTGACAGTCAGACTACTGGAGCTCGGTTGACTTAATGTCTCGGGGCCAGTCTACTGTCCAAATGGAATAAGTGAATTTAGCCTATATGGCTAGAGTGTTGTATAACACTATTTGAGATTGCGATTATCTAGGATTTTATTTGATCCTTCATAATCGAATATTATTTTCATTAATTATATAAAATGATTTTGCTGTATCTGTGTGTTTTTGCCTGTATATATATTTATTATATATACTATTAAATGTGTGCATTTGTCATTTAGTTATGCATGTATATATATTATAACAATTCACTCAGTGAGGTTTGACTCCCCCCCGTTGACTATTTTTCAGGAGAGTTTTCATCTTCAGACCTCAGTAGCAGACCCTTAAGCCGAATTTCTTCTGCCTCGGCTTTGCTATGTAAAATGCTTACTTAATTTTATTTTGTATTCTAGACACTGCAGTAGTTGTTTTAGTGAGCAATATGTATTATATATGTTTGAGATTTGTATTTTAAAGATTTGAAACAAGAATTTGTATTAAATGATATTATATATTTGAGATGAGTTTGTTTTATCTAATTAGTTGGTGGATTATATTATTACTTATGAGATTTTAATTTCCATTGTAAGATATTTTATTTATGTTGTTATTATTGCATGTTTTTATTTTATTTTAAAGGCTTGCTACGGGTTCCGGATTCGAAAGAATTCCTGTTCCCTAGCGCCGGTCATGGCCCCTATTTTGGGTCGTGACAAAACTCAACTGTAAAATTAATAAAAATTAATAATAACACTAAAAATCACAAATTCATAATTTATATAATTAATTTAAAAAAATTAATAAAATAATAATAAAATATTCAAAAATTCACAAAAATCAAAATAAATTCTAAATTCATGGAAGTAGATTAAGCTAGTATAATCAACATTTGTGAAGCAATGTTTCATGAATCAACCATTAACACCCTAAAAAAAATTAAAAACCCTAATGAACCGAAATCTAAAAATTGCTCAACACCCAACCAAATCGAGTTTTTAAGCTAAAAGGAGCTTGGATTCACACTCAGTCCAAGGAAGAGAAAGAGACAGTGGTGAGAAAAATGGTGGCCAAAAAAGCTAGGAATGACGGTGAGCTCACTTTTGGCTTCTCTTGCTTGTTGCTGATCTGCAGCTCACCGGAGAAGAAGGAGGAGGCGGTGATGACGGCAGGAGGTGGCTGGACGGTGGTGAGGCACACCTACGGTGAAGGGATACGTGGTGACAGGCAGAGGAGGAAGGGAGGCTTTGGTGGTTGTATGTATATATGTATATGTTGTGTTTTTTATGATAATATGTATATTATATGTTTATATTACTATATTATATAATTAAATAAACTTTATTTAATTATAGTATAATATATAACTTAAATGTAGACCACATATATATATAACACAGACATAGACATAGACACAGACTGTCACGACCCAGAACAGGGGCCATGACCGGCGCTAGGGAACGGGAATTCTTTCGAATCCGGAACCCGTAGCAAGCCTAAAAATAAAATAAAATATGCCATAGTAATAATAACGATATCAAATTTGCAGCGGAAATAAAAATCATAAATATGATAATAACATTCTCATCACTGGATTTAAATCAAATCTCATCTCATCGCATATATATATATAAATTCTTTCAGTACAAATACAGTTTCAATATAATACATCTCTTTAAATAAAATACATGAAATCCCACATTTTAATTCACAACTACTGAAGTGTCTAGATTATAAAAATAAGACTCAAGTAAATAATTTACACAAAGAAGCCGGGGTGGAAGAAATCCGGCGTATCGACCTGCTACTGAGGTCTGAAGATGTTGACTCTCCTGAAAAATAGTCAACTGAGGGGAGTCAGACCTCACTGAGTGAATTACTATAATATATATACATACACACTAAGTAACAATGCATACAATCAACAATATATATATACCTAATATATATACAGGCAAATTCACACAGATGCAGAAAAATCATTTTATATGTTTTAATGAAAATCATCGTTTATGAAGGATCACATAGAACCCTAGAATATCGCAACCTCGAAAATAGTGTTAAACAACACTCTAGCCACACAGGCTCACTTAATCCAAAGATATCCACTTAATCCATTTAGACAGTAGACTGGCCTCGAGACACTAAGTCAACCGAGCTCCAGCAGTCTGACTGCCAGTGTGATTGGCCCCGAGACACTTGGTCAACCGAGCTCCAGCAATCACACCTCCAAACCATATCTCACACATATCAATAATCACATCAAATCAATATCCACAAATAAGTTAGTAATATAGCCTAAATACTATAGGCGTATCGGTACGTACTCGGTCCTAGTGCTGCCCACTAGGTAGCACGTTCTATCGATATCCTTCATTAATAATATAAATCATTCATTCAAAAAAAATAAATGATGCATGAAGTTCAATAAAATAACAACATAAACCATATATATACTAGAAATATACCAAAAGTAAACCAGGTATATTTCGAGTATATATATGTCAAATGAATTCAATCAAATTATAAATTAAGTTGGAAATATATTTAAAAATATTTTATTTACAAAACATGCATATAATTTAATATATACCAAAAATAAACAAAAAATAAACTAAATATAGACTTAAGAAATAATCAAATTATTTATGCATATTTAATCAGAATAAAACATGCATTTCTAAATCATGCATCCTAAGCATATATATATAGTATAGTAACTCACCTAGTGCGCTCCACGAGACGGGTCCGACGGGCCTGGTCCACTAGCCCTCGGTCTCGGCGCAACTAAACAAACGAATAACGACAGACATTAGAATAAATCTAGCAGAAATCCTAGAATTCAATCTAGAGTATAAAACACAGAATCGATATCAGGGTTCGATCGGATATCACGTTTTACGAGAATTCTACCAAAAATTCGACAGAACCTCCCCTGTAAAACGGACATCTCTCTACTCAAAAGAGTAAAGCTGACCCTGCAAGGAAACACACTTCGAAAAACAAACACCACATCTCATTCACAACCCCTCGGTCGGACTCCAGACTATAATCTACAGACCGAGGTCCACAAACACAGAATAATTCTGATAATACCAAAAATACCCTTAAAACCTAAAAATACATTTTATAGGTAGAAATTACATAATTAACCTTTAAACATTGTAAAAACCGATAAAAACTCATTTTATTAGAAAAATCGTATATTATATATATAATTGAAAATAATTCACGAAAAATAGTTTTAATTAGTTAAAAATACCAAATAATTTATAGAAATCATTTTTATACCTTAAATAACTATTAAAACCAATTAAATTACATTTTTAGCCAATTTTGTATAAAATTACCAAAATACCCCTATATATAAATATACTTAAATTACTTCAAAAATTCACCAAAAATTATACAATTATCCAAAATTAATTTTCTCAACATATTTATCAATAATATCAATAATTAGACCCAATTATCCAATTAATTTCAATTTAAAACACAATTAACCCTAATTTCCCAAATTTACATAAACTTCAATAATTCAAAATAAATACTTAGAAATTCATAAAAATTCCAAATAAATTCTTATAATTCATTTCAACACCTAATTTAACCATAAAACGCAATTTCATAATTTAAATAATTAATTTCCGAAAATTAGAAAATAATATTAAAATATTCAAAAATACCCAAAAATCCAAATAATCTCCAAAAATTCCACAAAAATTCATAGATGTATATTAAGATACTAGGATCAACATTTGTGAAGGGATTTTTCATGAATCAATCAATTCGAAGCTCAAAAAAATCAAAAACCCTAATGTGATAGAAATTGAAAATTCAAAACCTAAGCAATTCTAGACCATTTTAGCTCAAACCAAATCTAGAATCACACTCACCGGAGCTCAAGGAGAAGAAAGAGACCGGCGGTGTCGAAAATGGTGGCCGGAAGAGGAAGAAACGACGAGGAGAAGATTTCGGCCAAAAATGGCAGGAACCGAGCAAGCCACTGCCGGAGAAGACGGCTGGGACGGCAAGGCAGCGGAGGAGAACGGCGGCACGCAAGGGAAGGCACTCTGACGACCGGTGAACGGGGTAGCAGCGGTGAGGGATGGGTGGTCGGGCGCACGGGGAAGAAGGAAGAAGAAGAAGAAGAAGAAAAAGAAAAAAAGAAAGAAAAGAAAAAGAAAGAAAAAGAAAGAAAAAGAAAAAGAAAAAAAGAAAAAAAAAAAGAAAAATAAATAAAAAAATAAATAATTTTAATAAAATATTTAGAAAAATTTACATCCACACACTTAATATTTTAATAATTTAATAATAAATAAAATAATTAAATAACAATAAATTAATAAACAAATAATAAAATATTAGGGTAATATATATTAAACCCTATTTAAATAAATATATACACATAGGCTTTATTTATTTATTTAAAAATACGCATGAGTATATGTAAGTCCAAAAATATATTTAAAATAATTAATAATAAATTATTTACGTGAAAATTTCCCCGAAAATACAAGTCCTGGGAAAATTTTACGTAAAGTACTGTAAATAATACACAATAATTAAAATAGGTTTTAAATACACATCAACTAGTAAAAAATATCATAGTATATATACAAAAATTATTAACACTGCATATCCTGGTACAGTGTAAAAATATTTAAAAACACGGGATATTACACAGACACACAGACACACACACACATATACATGTTCACACACATACATAACACACACATAAAATAATAATGAACCCTAATTATTATAATATATAACACATAAAATAATACAATTAATAAAATAATTTATTAATAAAATAATTAGGGAAATTAATAAAACAATAATAGAATAAAAGTATTAAAATAATCTTGCAAATCAAACGACCCAAAATATTATGTTTACATAGAAAATTTATTTAAATGTAGAATAATAATAATTAATCGTAAAATAGTAAAATAAAAATAAAATAATCAAATTTAACTTTAAATTTTATTAATACTACATATTCTATTTTAAAATAAAATAATTTAAAAATATAGATCGTTACAGAGTCTTAGGAACAGATCGATTGTTGATATGATTTCCTTTACCATATCAAAATTCTCCATGGTCTTCTCCTTTATCCTGCTCTACATAAAATTGGTCAAACACCAACACTAAAATAACTATTCACACTTCCTTCTCCTTCTAGTATTGGTCATGATGCAAATGCACCCATTACTGTATATGGGCTCAATTTAGCATTTGTCCCTTTTAAATCATGCAGCTACAAGGTTATTTTGTTTATGATATAGCTTTTGATAATGACGTGTATTAGGATGGTGCTATTCATTGGATTAGTTTTTCAAGGAATGAGGTTTGCTTTGATGTAGATAAAGAGCTTGCTGGTACAATGTCAAAGCTTACTTCGATGAATTTAGTGGCCATTTGCATGCTTTAGCTTCCGTTATAGTTTGCCACAAGTAAAATTCAAAGAATTTTATTAATAAAATGTTCAATATATAATTTTCACTTTCATTCCGAGGAAGTTGTATTACATGTGTGTAATTTGATAAAAAATTGGGCTTATTAAGCCTTTAAATAGAAGTATTAAATCTATTTGTTCAAAAAGTTAAAATTTAAACTATTTGACCTCTTGATACAAGTTTAAGAGGCAAATTGACCATTTGTCTATTATTATTTAGGGAATTTTCAACCATACTTCAAAATGAAGTATAATTCATACCAGAATAATATAACTACAATAATTCATCTTCTTAAATACATTACATCATTTATAACATATAAAAATAGGAATAAATATGAATAAGTATTTTATGCTTTAAACATTTAATATTAGTCCCTTCGATCTTTCCCTGTTGATAAGATTGGTGGAAACATTACGATGAGTTTTGGATTTGAGACCTACATCTCTCCACCCCTTTTGGTTAAACAAAAGTGATATTAGTATTAGGAACTTGTGATTTTTTCATAACAATTCAACACTCTATAGTTTTATATTTATAGATAAAATTCATTATAATTCATAATTTATTTTTCTTCAAACATTCAAAAATTAAAATTTCAATTGATTTTAATAAAGAAGGAAAAAATAAGTCTTCATGATAATTTTAAGTAATAATGATAATGGAAAATAAAAACAACTTTTTCATATTTTTAATTTTTTAAAAAATATTAAGAACACCATAAATAATGGCACTATTATTAAATTCATATAAAAAAATGAGAACTTATTAAAATTACAAATTAAAATTGTTGAATATTAGAAGAAAGAGAAGTCATGAATTGTAACAAAAAATTTAGTATTTAAGTGCTACAAATTAATATAAAATCATAGAGTGTTGAAGTGTCAAAAAAATTACAAATTTCCAATGTTTAAATATTTAAATATCATGGTACTTATTTATATTTATCCATTAAAAATATTTTGTGATCCGTCAAAAAAATATATTTTATGTATAATTTTTTATTTCTTCTCTTTTATTGTTTATTAATTTTGTATTAGTTACTCATTCCATACATTATACTTCATTTAAAATTTTTTATATATGCATAAAATAAAATATATTTTATTATTTGATAATCTCACAAAATAATAAATTAATTATTTTTATTAATTACAAGATCAATTTACTACACTTAAAAAATTTTGAAAATAAAAAGTCACGTTGAACAACTAATAATAAAAGAGCATAAATAAAGAATATATTAATTTAATCCTTTAAATTAGTATATTTCTGTCACAAATAGTTATAAATTAATGCATTGTGAAGTATAGTGTAAGTTTTTTTTTTTATTATTCTTAATTTATCTATACTGAGTAAACATTTTTTGAAATCGAATATTAAACAATTTTATTTTTAGCCCCTTTTCCAAGTTTCTTTTTTAATAATTTGATCAATTTTAAGAATTCATGTACAAGCTTATCCCTAAAACGACAATCGATTAGTTCACTATCACCGGAAATCAAACAATCATCTCTCTCTCCGTCTATCAACATTGCATAAATTTCTCGTGACGCCTCTCCACAAACCTCAAACCCAAATACTGTAAGTAAGGAACATCATTAAAAAGATCGAATAATAAACTGAATCCAAACAACACAACCAACAACGAAATCATGATCTTTTTTCAAACCCAGGGGCTACAGCTTAATACTCCCATTCAACAACTTAGAAAAACCCAATTGAAGACTCTAGTCCTTTAACTAAACTCGGCAATAGTGAACTTTTTAAAATTATTTATGTTTGTAAAATAAAAATTTTATAAAAAAATTTAAACCCGAGCAAATTTGAACCATAATTTGAATCAACTGGTTCAAAATTGATTCCGAATTAAAAATTAGTCCAGTTTCATGGCAATTCCACCTAAAATAGAACCGTAAATTATTGAGTCATTAACACGAATCGGAGGTTTCAAAACCGTGGCCACCGCTAACTTCACCTTGCATTATTTTTCTCTTTTTTTTCTTCAATTTAGTTCTTCCTTGACTTAAGTTGATTGACAGAACACTTGATTAATACCAAATTAATAATATTACTTCCACCGACACGAATGCACCTTCGGAGGACATAGATGTGACATTTACCCTTTACATTATAAAATTTATAAATATCTATTGACACAAAAAAAAACATAAATAAATAAATAAAACGTTTGAGAATTTTGGCAATTTTTTTATCTCATTTTTAAAATTAAATAATAATAAGCACTGATATGATAATTAAAAAATTAAATTCACTCGTGATAAATTTTAAATTTATGAATAAATATTGTTTGAATAAATTTTTAAAAAGGATATATATTTGTGTCAATGTGTGTATATGTTAGTGTATATAAGATATATACGTAACAAAATATGGTAAACTTTCTTTTCATTATAAAGTTAGACATTTTTAAGTATTTTTAAAAAATAAGCATAAAATAGTTAAAATTTAAATTATTTAGAAAAATATTTTTGTTTTAAAAGTATCGTTAATGTTTAAAATTATAAGCATAACAATCATTTATATATTTAACAATTTATAGGTAGTAAATTTAGTTCTTTAATTATTTTCTATTTTTTATTTATTAAATAATATTTATTTGTATTAAAATTGAATAAATTGGCCAAATTAATATATTTTTTCAAAATTTAAAAATTAGGACAAAACTGCTATTTCAAATATTTGAAATTTTTTTATACCAATAGACTGCATTATAAATTTTGCAATCTAATAGGGTGAATTTGATATTTTATGATGCCACATCAACATTTATATTTAATTTTAAACAAACAAATGTTTGAGCTAAAATTACGAACATTTACTAAATTATGATATTTTTTACTAAAATCAAAAGGTTGGAATAAAAATACAAAAGTCACAAAAATTTAAATTTTATATACCAGTAGGCCTAATTTTTTTTTTATTCATCGTTCTTCAACTACTTCAATTCTTTCTATTGATATTAAGTGTTTTTTTTTTTTTAAATCTAACAGAAACTTTCATTAAGATAAATCTGAATTTAAAACATCATTCATAAAGGAAGGAGTCATAGTCCATTCTTTGGCATCAGACACAGAACAAGCTACACGAGCTAAAGCGTATGCAGCTAAGTTCGCTAAGCGCCTAATCCAACAGAATTTAAAATCTCTAAATGATGATAATAAATCAACATAATCCGCAATAATAAGACTAAAAAAGGACTAATCAACCACTTTGCTTCTGAGAGCTGTATACACCTGTAGAATATCCATTTTCAGCACTACATGAGCCCAATGTTTACCTTTTGACCAACTGAGAGCCTTTAGCCTCTGTGACAGTAAAATGGCCTAAGAGAACTTTCAAAAAACCACATAACATCATTCCATTATGATCTCTAGCTAAACAACCTATGCCAATTTTGCTTTAATTGAGATGAAGAGTAGCATCAACATTGATCTTTATAGCACCACAATGAGATTTAACCCAAGTAACAACACCACCATCGATTGTTAATGGGAAGTTGAACATTCTATAATTCAATTGAGTAAGCTTCTATTTAAAAAGCATTCTACCTGTTAGGTTGACTAAATATCGAGTAGAATTATATTTATTTTTCCACACTAAATAATTTTTATTCTTCCAAAGCATCCACCCAATCATAGCCATTAATTCACATGCTTCAGAATTAAACGAATTAAAGAAACACCTTATCTGTTCAATATAAGAAGAAATTTTGAAGTCTGACAACCCTACAGAAGAGAGTAACCAACATCATTTCGTAAAAGAGCAAAAGACCACCATGTGAAGGGCAATCTCGTCTTGTTCATTACATACAGGGCATATTGCAGCAATCTCAACTCTTCTCTATGTAAGCATATTAGTTGTTAATAAATAATCAAAACAACATTGCCAAATAAAGTTTTTAACCTTAGTTGGAATTTTCATTTTCCATAGCTTATTCCAAACCTAATCAGCAACACGATAAATATCATTGTGAATCACTTGATAACAGCTCTTGATCGAATACAAACCATGACTGTCATGAATCCAAATAAGCTCATCCTTCACTAGTCGATTACTTAAGGGAATTTAGCTAATGAGATATTGATCTCTCTCATTAAACAAATCCTTAATAACACCCATATCCCATCCACCACCATCTAATCGAATAAGGGAAGAGACTTTATCATCTTTTAACATATTGGGGATAATAGAAGTGATGAGGCCATTAGCATCATTAAGTAACCAAGGATCCAAACCAATCTGGATACTCTGCTCATCCCCAACACGAAACTGCATTTTAGATTTAATAATATTTCTTCTTTCCCAAATCCCTCGCCAAATAAAAGCTAGGATAGTTGCCTAGATCAGCATCAGTAAAATGGCAATAAGAGAAATACCTAGCCTTAAATATTCGGGAAACTAAAACCCTTAGATGAGAAATAAAATCTCCAAGCCTACTTTGCTAGCTACCATGGCCATACTAAAATCTCTTAATCGTTTAAATCCGAGCCCTCTCATTTTCTTTGGCATACAAAGTCTATCTCATGACTTCCATGAAATCCCTTTACACACCCCAGAACTTATACCCCACTAGAATGAATTTAACATTCTTTCTAATTTAGCACATAAGTCAATTAACAATAAGAAAAAAAACATAGCAAAATTAGGCAAAGTCTATATAACCATTTTAATAAGAATTTCCTTAATAACCCTTGAGAGATGTCTGTTACTACACTCTTGAGTTCTATGCCAGACTTTATCTCTGATATAAGCAAATATCTCCTTCTTATTTTGCCCAATAAGAGATGGTAGACCTATGTGTCTTCCATAGTCTAAAGTTGTTACCACATTAAGGTTGTTGCAAACCTTTATTCTTCTTTCCTCAGGAGTATTAGAGCTGAAAAGGATACATGACTTCTAGAAATTCACTTGTTGTCCTGAAGCAGATTCATAAATTTAAAGGCATTCTTTAATAGTAGCATTTTCCTTAGTAGTGACTTTGAAAAAAGATGAGGCAGTCGTCAATAAAAAAAGAGATGGCTAACTTTAAGAGCACTTCGACTTATACTATAGCCATGATGTTTCCCTTCCATTTCTCTTCTCTTCAGCAGCTGACTAAAACCTTCAGCACACATGATAAAAAGATAAAGGGACAAAGGGTACCCTTGCCTTAAACCATGTTTTAGAACAACAGGTCCAACTTCATTTCCCTCATGCAAAATAAAATATTTGACTAATGAAACACAACTCATAATTCTTTGAATCCAAGCCTCATAAAAACCCATGGCATCCATAATTTCATGCATATACTTCCATTCTATATGATCATAGGCCTTCCTCATATCAATTTTAAGCACAATAACTCCCTCTTTACCTTGCTTTCTTATCTTCAGAAAATGAACTGACTCAAAGGCAATGAGAATGTTGTCAATTATTAATCGACCCACCACAAAAGCCCTTTGATTCTCTAAAATCATTGCAAGCATTATGCTTTTCATCCTATTTATAAGAACCATGGACATAATTTTGTAAATTACTTTACATAAAGCAATAGGCCGAAGGTCGCTCATGTAAACAATATTTTTTTTCTTCGAGATGAGCTAAATGCCTGTATCATTAAGTCCTTCAGGAAGTTGACCATTATCAAAGAATTGAATACAAGTGGTGATGACATCTTGCCTTACAATTCTCCAAAATCTCTGAAAAAATGTTGCATTTATGCCATTAAGGCCTAGAGATTTGTTCAGTTTCATTTCAAAAAATGCATCCTTCATTTTTGTTTCATTAAGACACCCAACATGTTTTAACGTTGCATTACATGTTTTATTAAGTTATTTTTTAAGACACCCAACATGCAAGCAAATAAACTAGTCAAATTATGGAAATAGACAACCAAATTGTATAGGAAAAAGAATTAGAATATGGAAAAATTACTAGCAAAAAGTAGTCTATTTTTTTGTTCTTATAGCATTCTAAAATGTACGATTTGAATGTTGTTATTGTCAATTTATAAAATTAGCTTTCATCTGATTTAAAAAATGATTTAATTTTTATTTGATTTAAAAGGAAGAAATTACTTTCACCAAATAATTTATTAAAATTTCGATACTTGATATGTTTATTAATTAAAAATATGAAAAAAGTTGAATTAAAAGGTTTAAAGGGGCTTGATTACTTATTTTTTATTAACAAGTTTAATGAAAGAAAGAATATAAAGGATGTCTATTTATTACTGTGAACCTTATTTCCTTACTCTTTCAAAATTTAGAAATTCCTCTTTCATTTATATAATATAGGCACTATATATTGCAACTATTATGTTGACCTTAAATTTCAGGTGATCAACCCGCAAAAAAATAAATAAAAACTAGTTATGAATCCTTACAACAAGTGAACTATATATTAATACATGTTTTATTTAATTGTTTAAAAATATAAAAAAAAAAAATTCAATTTATGTTAATTAAATAATTATAATAATCTAGAACTTATGAATTAAATAAATATTTATTTAATTAATAGTTTTTATATTAGGGTTGCTTGTAATTAAATTTTGATAAGTGAAAATTTAGAAATTAACTAGTCATTCAAATTAATATTCAATTTATGAGAATATTTGAGCAAAAACTGTAATTGCAATTTAATAAAAACTTAAACATTCATCGGAACTAAATTCATTTAAATAAATATATTACAAAGGAAATTACATGAATCAGCTTAGGACCTCTAAAATAAAATGATAACAACACGTATTTTCTTGTAATTTCAAAATACATTTCAAGACAAAAATATAGATAGTTAGAAAAATATAAAAAAAATAACAAATTAATACATAACAGATGTAGCCATAGGCAACATCAACACAACTTTCATGATATTATAAATAGATGTGACATCTTTTTTGATAACCAATTGTCTTAAGACATCAACTTGAAGTGCATTTAGAAGATTGTAATTATTATAATTGATTTAAAGACTCATTATAGAGAATGACACATGGGGGGACTCTTTGCAAACCGTCATGCCGCAGCCACCTCTTTCGGTAATAAGCCACCATTCTGGCTCACCTAAGCAGTGGCTTCCTCCTTCTGATGATGATTATCTTAGCCATGCAAACAACATTTCTAGTTTTCAACGTCTAAAAATTCAATTTGACAAGCAATCTCCCATTAACTTGGCAAATGCTAATTCTTCTAAATCCTACACTGTTGCAGTTTCAAAACCTATTTCAACTGTGATTCCCTGCCTTTAGCGCAATGCCATTCTAGGGGCTTATCAAGCAGTGAAGATCAATTCAAAACTGTATAAAAAATGATTGGCTTTATGTCAATACTCTTTAATTGATAGAGTAGTTTTATTTATGGGGGATTCTTCATGGTCCTTGATAAATTTAAAAGCAAAATTATCTTCATTATAGGGTTTACAATCACCATGGCATCTTGTTTCATTAGGATGGGGATTTTACCACATTCTTCTTTATTCTAATCAGGATAAAGAATTGATTTAGAGTAGAGGATCACTTTCTCTTAAATCAGGAATATTGAGTCTTCAAAGATGGACGCTAGGCTTTGATCCATATAAAGAGAAATTAACAACAACCCAGTTATGGGTGTGTTATTACATGCTGCCATGGGAATTATGGGATGCTCAGATTCTAGTTGATATTTCAAGAAATATAGGTGTTTCGATTTGTATTGATCGTGTAACAGTTGATGGAGACTTTAGGCACTTTGCTAGGGTTCTTGTTAATGTGGATTTAGCTACCACTTTGCAACACCATCTGGTCTTTGATTGTGATGGTAATTTGTTCGATATAGACACCTATGAGGACATGCCTTTATTTTGTAGCAACTGTCATTCCATTGGACATAATCTAGTAGGTTGTAGGCAAAATAAATCAGAAATTGTGAAAAACACTTTTGTTCCTCCAAAAGAACAGGCTCAAGGATGGTCTTATTAGTGTAAAACTTGGCAAAGGAAATCTATTGCTGCCATTGAAAATGCCATTGCTGATATTCCAGCTCTGAGTACTAAGAGTGATGACATTTAAGATGACATTTCAGCTTTGAATTCTAAGAATGATCACAATCAAAATCATATCATCTAGGAGGAATCCTCATTAAATAACAATGCCTAGTTGGTTTTGCCTATGCAGTCTCCAAAATTTTTTTTGGTTCAGGTACGACCAGAGGGTGATGCTAATACCATAGACTCGATGCACCAGTCTCAAGCTTTGAAAGAATTAGACCTTGTGGGTTCACAAAATGGGCAGACCCTGCTGATCAGGAGGGGACGAAAAATAATTCTCCATGGCATATAGTAAAAAAGAAAAAATCTCCATTGAAAAGCATCTAACTAATAGGACACAAGCCCATCACTAAGGCTCACTCTCGTGCTTCACAATGAATGCTCTATTCTGGAATTATAGAGGCCTTGGTAATAAGGCTATGTAGCTTATGTTATCAAATTTATGTAAGCTCCATCTTCATGATATTTTATGTATAGTTAAGCTCCATCTTCATGATATTTTATGTATAGTTGAACCTTAGGTTGATTTTGAAAGTTTTAGTTTTTGTTACTGGTCTGCTATGGGCTATTCTTTTATGGTAAATAATTCTAGTTCTCTTTAGTTGCTAGTTTCTTCCTCTATTAGTACTGGCAACATTTCTCTTTTGGCTAGCTCAGACCAATATATTACAGTGCATTTTTTCTTGGATTCTATTTCACAATTCATCACTTGTGTCCATGCACACATGCTTTCCTCTAGGCGTAGATCTCTTTGGAATGACCTTCATTATCTTTCTACGATTTGTGATGGTAATTAGATTGTTATAGGAGATTTCAATTCTTATTTTAGATTTTATGAAAAATGAGGTGGCTGAATTCCTTCATCTCGATTTTGCTTTGAGTTCTCTTCGGCAATGAATAATTATGCTCTTACTTGCCTTGATACCAAAGGTCCATTCTACATATGGAAAAACAACAAATTTGGTGAGCATCGCATTGATATTCATCTAAATCGAGCCTTCTGTAATAATCAAGCTATGGGATTTTGGATTTTTTATTGAATGTTTTACTTTTGTGTGCCACCACTCTAATCATAATCCAATTCTAGTTAGTTGTCAATAGTTGCAAGTTACTTATTATAGTCCTTTTTAGTTATACTTTATGTGGATTAATCACCTGCATTTTCATATGGATGTTAAGGACTTCTGGAGTTCCCTATCTTTTCATGGTAAACTAATGCTTATTCTTATGTGTAAACTAAAGTTGCTTAGGGTTTTCCTTCATAGTTGGAATAGAAACACTTTTGGCAATGTTGATGAAAATATTTTATTAGCAAAATAAAGTCTTATGAATATTCAATCGGATATGGTGGACAATGGTATCTCTGAGACTCTCATACTCAAGAATTGGAGGCTCATCAACTTTTTAAACAACATCTTGATAGCAAACATGCTTTATTGAAATACGAATGCCGAATTAAGTGGCTTCAACATGGGGATCAGAATTCTAAATTTTTTTTATAGTACTTTGTCAAGACATCATCCTTTAACAGGCATTCATAGCTTGCTTATTAATGGCACTTTGGTTTTTTATGGTAATATTGTGCAGAGCCATATTGTGGATTATTTCTCCAATTTATTTTCAGCTCCAAATGTTCAAAGGGACTACTCTTCGGTGCGCCAGAAAATTCCTTCTTTGGTTTCTCCTATTAATAACAACTTGCTTCTTTAGGTTCCTTTGGATATGGAAATTAAAAAAGTAGTTTTTTCCATGGATCCTAATAGTTCTCTAATACCAGATGGCTTAATGGGTTTATTTTATAAACATTGTTGGGATTTTATTGGTAGGGATGTCTGTGCTGTGGTTCATTGTTTTTTTTTGACACTGGTTATATTTTTCCTAGGCTTAATTCAAATTTCATGGTCTTGATCCCTATATTGCCTAATGTTGATTCAGTAGACAAGTTTCGGCCTATTGTTCTGGGAAACTTTCTTTTTAAAATTATAACAAATATTTTAGCTAGCAAATTGGCCTCAATTACTGCTAAAATTATGGATCCCCATCAATTTGAATTTATCAAGGGTCGAAATATTAAGAATTGCATTGCTTCTACTTCAGAATGTGTTAATTTGCTTAACACTCAGTATTTTGGTAGTAATATGGCTGTCAAGATAAACTTTCGCAAAGCTTTTAACACCATGGACTGGGGATTTATTTCTTGCAGTTTTAGAGAGCCTTGGATTTTCTTTTGCTTTTTGTGACTGGATTAAGAATATTTTCTTCTCTGCCCGTATTTCCATTATGATTAATGGTTCTCCTTTTGGTTGTTTTAGTTGCTCTTCGAGTGTTAGACAAGGAGATCATTTATCTCCTTTACTCTTTTGTCTTGCTTAGGAATAGATGGCTTATTCATGCATTCAATTCTCATTCTCTAGTTCCTATGCATGCTCCAGGAGGTATTCCATGTCTAACTCATTTATTTTATGCTGATGATTTGTTGATTTTTTGTCCTCCTACTAATGCAAATGTTCAGAGTCTTATTTAGATCCTTAGTGATTATGGAGCTATTTCGAGACAATATGTGAACTAGTCTAAGTCAAAAATGTATTTTGGCAAGCATATTTCCAATAGTTGCATCCACTTTTTATATTCTTCAATAGGATTCAAAAGAAGTACTCTTCAATTTCATTATCTTTTTTTCCTCTTATTTATTGGAACCCTATAAAGGAAATGGTTGCAAATAAAATTCTTTCTCATTTTAACAAATGGAAAGGCAGTACTCTCTTTATGGCAAGTCGTTTAGCACTTATCAACTCAGTTATTTACAGTTCTTTTTTGCACTCTTTTATGGTTTATAAGTGGCCTCTTTATCTTCTCAAGAGTATTGATAAATCCATCAAATATTTTCTATGGACAGGTGATATTAATTCTAAAAAGCTTATTATTGTTAAGTGGGATCACTGTTGTGCTCCTTTGGAAGAAGGGGGAATTGGTTTAAAGAAGCTTCATTTCCGTAATAAAAGCTTTATTATGTAAATTGGCATGGAGAGTTGCTTGTGATTCTAGTTTTGTTTTCTCTTTTCTTAGAAGCAAATTTTTAACTTTATTCAAACAGCCCCGTGTTTCTACTTTTTAAAGAAGCTTGTTATTGTTAAGTGGGTCTTCTATCAAGGGTTGCTATGTGGAATTACAAGACCATTGTCATTAAGTGATTAATGCCAAATCCAAACTCAGATTGTAGTTTAACATTTGGTTGGGTTATAGAATAATTGACAAAGTTGAGATTCCTACTTCTTATTTACAATATCTTCATGCTTCAATTTTGGATTTTTTTATGGAAATACTTGGCATTTTCCTCAATCTTTTCTTCATTCGTTCCCTAATATTGCGAGTAATATTTTACATATAGTTCTTTCTTTTAATAATGTTGTTTATGTCTACCGCTTCTCTACTTCGGCTCCATCACTTGTAAGTGTGCTTTCAATCATTTTCATGATTCATTGCCTAAAGTTGCTTGGGCAAAAGATGTTTGGTGCCATTATCTTCCTCCTTCAAGATTTTTTATGACTTGGAGAGTTATGCACAATCGGATTCCATCTATGGAAATTCTTGGCACTAAAGGTTTTTCTTTACCTTATCATTATAGTCTTTGTCATAGAGAAGAGGAGACCATTGATTATGTTTTCACTAAATGTTGCTATGCCACCTTTATTTGGTATGCTCTCAGGAGTTTGTTTGATTATTCTTTTGATTTGTCAAATGGGTTTGTTCATCTCTTTAAATCTGCCATGAACTTGTACTTTTCTACTCAACTTACAGCTCTTTAGTGAGTTGGTGTCCATGCAACTATATGTAATATTTGGCATGCTTGCAACACTATGATCTTCCATGACTCATATATTTCTATGCTAGCTCAATTCATTCCATTTGTAAATCAATCAAAGCAGTTAAAGTGTTTAAATCATGTACTATGAAAAATTTACAATCTGAGCTGTTGATTTTACAGTGTCTTCAAATTTATGGTATTTGTCATTGCTTTCCAAATGTTATTCTAGTGGTTTAGATGCGTCCTCCTTATGGATGGACAGAGCTAAATATTGATAGTGTTGCACTTGGCTCCCCTAGTTACATTGCCATTGGTGGCATTCTAAGGGACAATATTTATTCTTCTATAGTAGCTTTTGCTACTCTGGTGGGGATCAAATTTACGGTCAAGGTAGAATTGTTAGCCATTACCATAGTTGTTAGCAAAGCTTCAGATATAAAGCTTTCTTATTTTTGGATTGAATCTAATTCTTCTTTTGTCATTAGAATGCTTCAGACAAGATTATTAGCTGTTCCTTGGAGAGTTCGGCCTGATTGGCAGTGTTGCATCATTCAGCTAAGTCACATTCATTTTTGAGTTAGCCATATCTATAGAGAAGGGAACAAAGTTGCTAATAAATTGGCTTTAATAGGTCTTTATCTTTAGCAAATTTAGTGGTGGTCTTCTTATCTAGCTAGTTGTCATAATTTTATAATTAATGATGCTCTTAGTTTGGAAGCTTATAGATTTTATTAATTTATTTTTTGGTATTTTTTCCCTTCGTGGGTTGTATTTCTTTGTTTTTCTTGTTGTTTTGCCCTTAATGGGTTGTATCATACTCTTTTGTTATCTTTTATTTTTTATTTTTAATAAAGGGTGTCTTGTAGTGTGTGATGCTGGTGTTAAAGGGGGGTGCCAACATAGTTAGGATGCTAGGGTACACTTCCTGATATTATAAGCTCTAATTTTTTTAATCAAAAACAAAACATCAACTTTCTTTATATCATGAATCATGAAAAAAAAAGCATGCTAAAATTAGAGATCTTATCTTTATCAATTTTATACAAAGACTTCTTTCTAGCTTAATATCTAATAATATAGTCAAAATTCAACTCCTATAAATAAGGGTCAAAATCATAGTCACATGTTGAGTCAATTGAACTCAGATTAATTCTATAACCTGGAACCTTCTACAAGTATAGGGACTTGTGACCTGAAGCCTACAAAATGCAAATGTTGCCCACTTCTGTATTAACCCCACTAATATAGTGGTTCTTTTTACTCTAGCATGTAGTCATTACTCCCACTTAGCAGAGAATTCCTCTACATATGGTAACCATTTAATCTTTAAATAGAATTCTAACTGAATCCAATAAGGCAATCATTCTCTCATTATTTAAATTATCCTTTTATTACTTAGTAATAATCAATTAACTTAAGCATTAGAGTAAGACTGCCAAGATCCCACCTGGCCTTATTCCCATGTTAATTTATCTTATAGGCTATTCAACCAGCCAATTACATTCCATTTATCCTCTATTGAAGTAGCAGCTCAAGGGAACCCCTTTTATTATTGGTGTGGTGAGCATAGATTATCCAAATTTCACTATTTCCTTAAAGCTATTATATCATGGTGAATCATTTCTCAAATGATGATGATATACAACCACCTATTGCTGATCCACCACTCATTGGATCGTCAAGTCAAAATTCTAAAGATTTTTAAGCCATTAACAATGGTGAGCCCATTTTAGAAAATTCAGTAGGAAAAGCTGAATTAGCCTCTATTCTTCAAGACATGTCTACTCTCATGAAAAGAGTATAGTAGATGATGGCAGTAGCATCTCTAAAAATAAAAAATACTAATACTAAAGTATTGCACCCGACAGGTACAGAAGGATAAAGCACCGGTCATTGAGATGGCAAGTTTATTTTTCCATCATCTTTAATGAAGATTCCTCATGGGATGAGATGAGTGATGCAGAGGAGAAAAGTATGCAAGTAGCAGATATAGAGGTTAAAAAGAAGGTTTTAGAGGTAATGAAGAGGTATGGAGCTTTAGCCCCTGAGGAATTGGATTAGGATTTGGTGTACACTTCACCTTTGATTAAGTAATTGCTATAAATACCTTTTCCTTTATGATTTAAAATTCCACAACTAGAATCCTATGATGGAACTTCTAACCCGCGAAGCCATTTGGCCAAATTCTATATTGTGATGCATCTTTATACAACTTCTGAAGCTTTACTATGCAAGGTGTTTCTTACTATATTGAAGGATGTTGCTCAAGAATGGTACTTAGGGTTGGAAGAAGGTTCTATCACTTTGTTCTCTCAGCTGGCAATTATGTTTAAGGTAAGATTCATCACCATTATCCTCATAAATAAGATATCATTAGACTTGCAGGAAGTTGTGTAAGCAGAAGGTGAAAGCCTATAGAGTTACATCAGTCATTTTAATAAGGTGGTTGTGTATATAGAAAATTTGAGCATGAAGATTCTCTAATTGTTATGCAGCAGGGAACTAGATTTGGCAAGCTAATTGATTCTTTATATCTTGACCCTCTTAAGAGCTTTATTGAGTTGATGAGTAGAGCCCAAAAGTTTATAAGGCTAGATAAAGTAGGGAGATCCGTCAGGTCGCAACCCATATTTGTTAAAAAATGGCCTGGGGAGGAAGAAAGAAGAACGAGTTGAGAGGATAGAGGTAGAAGTCGAGAAGAGAAAAGCAGGAGCACATATCACCACACCAATTGCACCCCACTCCACACTTCCAGAGCTGAAGTATTAATGTGGGTTAAGATATCTAGAGATGATATCCACTAGCCAAAGTAGATGAGCCATTACTCAATTAGAAAATGAGATAAGGACAAATATTGCAAGTTTTATAGGAACGTAGGCCATGATATTAAAAACTATAGACATTTAAAAGAAGAGATAAAGCATCTAGGGCAAAAAGGAGCTTTAAGTAGATTTTTCTGCTCTAGAGCTGTAGATGAAAGGCATAGATAGCTAAGGAAGCTATAGATTAAGGAACTTAAAAGGACATAAAAAAAGAGCCCACATGGGTCATTAACATTATAACAGGTGGGTCCACTCTAAAATATGTGACAGTCAAGCGAAAGAGGCATAGTAGCAAGGTACTAGTTGTAGGGATTAACAAAATACAACCTGTAGCACCAATCATATTTACTTGAGGTGATGGTAATAAGGTAATATCTCCTCACATCAATGCACTAGTAGTAAAAGGTATGGTAAAAAATTTTATCTTGAAAAGAATGTTAGTAGATGATGGAAGTGCGGTTAATCTACTAACTTTTAATGTGTATATAGCCTTAGGATTAAGCCCTAATAAGCTTTTTCCAATTTATACTCCACTCATCGGATTAAGAGGCAAACAAGTTTCTATTGAAGGTTCATCACACCTAATAGTTGAATTGGGAGACGATGAGAATGCTAAGAAGTTTAAAGTGGAATTCATGGTTATACACATCCCATTTTCCTATAACGCGATCATTCAGACACTAATTCTATATGACATAGGAGCCTGCATGTCCATTAGATACTTAACCATAAAGATACTTACAGTGACCGATGTGGCTGTGGTTAAAGGAAATCAACATGTAGTAAAAAAACATAGTCTGCACATTGAAATATGCATCCTAATCACTAATAGTGGAAACCTTAAATGTCTTAAACAAAGCTAGCACTAAGCCATTATATATGGAGATGGAATTAGCAATCTCCGCAATAGGTAAATAACTTTTCATTGTTTCACACTTATAAGAGCACATTAAAGTTAGAATAAAAGAGGTCCTAAAAGAAAATGAATCAATGTTTGCGTGGGGACCCATCCGATATTACAAGAATAAGTCCTAATCTAATACATCATAAATTAAATGTAGATATGTAGGACACATTTATAATTTATAAAAAGTGAAGTCATGTCTTAGAGAGGCAGGCAATTATATATGCAGAAATTAATAAACTAAAAAATGCAGGCTTCATACGAGAAATTTTTTATCCCAAATGGCTAGCCAATATAGTATTGGTTAAAAAGCCTAAAGGCAAATGCAACTCTATGTTGATTTCACATATATGAATAAAGTTTACCCTAAAGATTGTTATCCTTTTCCTAATATAGATCAACTCGTTGATTCTATTGTAGGTCATGAAATCTATAGCTTCATGGATGCATCTACAGGATATCATCAAATTCCAATGTGTATAAAAAAATAAGTCAAAGTAGCCTTCATCATAAACAAAGGCGTATACTGCTATAAGGTTATATCGTTTAGCCTGAAGAACACAAGAGCCATATATCGGTGGCTAGTGAATATGATCTTTAAAGAAATGATAGGAAAGTCTATGGAAGTCTATGTGGATGACATGATAATCAAAAGCTTGAAGTTAAAAGACCATGTTGAAGATCTTTGCCAAATATTTGAAGTGTTTTCCAAGCATGGAAAGAAGTAAAATATAGAGAAGTGTTTCTTTAGTGTTAAGGCTAGCAAATTTTTAGGGTTCATGGTGTCACAAAGAGGCATATAAGCTAATTTGAAAAAATTCAAGGTATCAAGAACATGGTACCTCCAAAAACTATCAATGAGATCCAAAAGTTGAATGGAAGGATAATGGCCTTAGGAAGGTTCATCAGCTGCTCAACTAGAAGGTGCATGCCCTTTTTCTAGACATTGAAAGACCTGAAGAATTTTAGGTGGACAAATGAGTGTCAGCAGGCTTTTAAAGACATGAAGAATTTCCTCAGCTCCCCATCTCTATTAAGCATACCTATCTAAGGTGAGACCCTATACTTGTACTTATCTGCAACTAATGACACTATTGCTTCAATGTTGGTTAGAGAGGACAGTGATGAGTAGATGTCCATTTATTATATATCTAAAATGTTGAGCAATGATACCCAATCATTGAGAAGATAACATATGCAGTTGTTATCTCTACAATAAGGCTTAGACCCTATTTTCAAGCATATAAAATTATTGTTAAACTGATTAACCACTTCAAAAGGTTATATAAAAGGCTAAAACTTCTAGAAGGTTGTGGAATATGCAATCATATTGGGGGAATTTGATATTCGATATGAGCCTAGAAAAGCATTGAAAGATTAGGTTCAGTTGACTTTATGGCAGAAATGTTAGATATATAGAAAGAATTAATGGAGTAATGAATAGCAAAAAAGTGAGAATGAGAGCTATATGTTGATAGAGTTATAGGTTCCAAGGGTGTGAGAGCAGGAATTATCCTCAAGAGCCCAGAACAGGTGAATATATAGTATATGGTATACCTAAACTTTCATATCAAAAATAATACTACAAAATATGAAGCCTTTATTGTAGGGCTATTTATAGCTAAAGAAGCACATGCATAATGTTTAGTGATACATTATGCCTTTTAACTTGTGTCTAACCATATAAAAGGTAATTTTTTTACAAAAGAGCTGCAGATGATAAAATACTTAACCAAAGTGAAATAATTTTTGTATGAAATTAAAGAAGATGTAGGAGAGTAAACCTTAGAGCACGTACCTAAGACCAATAATATAGAGGTAAATGCTTTGGAAAAAATTGCAGCCTTAGATGCACAACTTCCTAGAAGTGTTTTTAAAGAGATCTTGGAGCACCCAAGCCTAGAAATTCATGAGGTTCTCATAACAATCAATGAGGACAATTAGATAACATCTTTAATTAAGTACCTATCTGAAGGTATTCTTCCTACAGAAGACAAAGAGGCTAATAAAATTATTCATAAATCTATAAATTATTCCTTTCTTGATGGAATTTTATGCCAAATATCTTATCACCAACCTTGATTAAGATGTGTCACTACAGATGAAGTAGTATATGTGTTGAAGGAAATACACTAAGGCATTTGTGGTGAGGCAGCAAACTCTATAGCCAAGAAAGTAGCTTTGTAAGGATATTTTTAATCCACAATGTTGAAAGATGCCAAAGACTTGGCTAAAAAATGTGACAAGTGTCAAAGCATCAGTAGGGTTATACATCAACCTGCAATAAATCAAACGCTTATTAACAGTGCCTGGCCTTTTTCATAATGGGGTATGAATATCTTAACCCCCTTTCCAATTGCCACAGATCAAAGAAAATTCCTAGTTATGGCGGGTTGAGGCTAAACCTTTAGCCACCATCACACTAGGTAAAATTAAAGATTTTTTCCATAAAAGCATAATCTACGAGTTTAGCATACCTCACATGTTAATCATTGATAATGGGAAGCAATTTGATTATGAGAATTTTAAAAGTTTTTATTCTGATATTAACATTGAGCTGCGTTTCTCCTCTATTGCCCATCCATAAACTAATGCAATGGTGGAGGTTACAAATCACACCATTCTTCAAAGTCTCAAGAAGAGATTAGACCAGGCTAAAGGTCTGACGGTGGATGAGTTGTATAATTTTTTATAGGCTTATAAGACCATACCTCGGGTAACCATAGGTGAAACCCCTTTTTTATTAACCTATGGAACTGAAGTTGTAATATTTATGGAGATAGGAGTTCCAAGCTACAGAGTTATGTAATTCCAAGATCTAGAGAATGAAGAAGCTTTGAAGTTAAACCTAAATCTTTTGGAAGCAAAGTAAGAACAAACAGTGATTCAAATGGCAGCCTATAAGCAGAAGATGGAAAGGTATTATAACCAAAAAGTGAAGAAAAAAATTGTGAAAGATGATTTAGTGATAAGGAAAGAGGAAATAACGATGCAGGCACTAGGAAGTTAGGTGCCAATTAGGAGGGCCCCTACAAGTTCATTAAAGTGATAGGACTTGACACCTAAAAACTTTAAAGCATGGAAGGAAAAGACCTACCAAAGACATAGAATATTCAAAACCTCAAAAAATACTTTTAGTAAGCTATATTTAGGTTTAAAATTAACAATACCCTTAAAATGTCTTTATTTATGTTTATGTCTTTAGATAATTTTCCTCAGGCTAGTGAGAGTAGCCTTAGTTTTATATTTTATGTTTTTGAATTCCCTAAAGTAGGGTTAATTTAACCTTAGTGTTGTTTTTTTAATTCCCTAAAAAAAGGACAATTATCTTCAAAGTCCTAATGTAAATACATTTGGTTATTAATGAAAAATTCTTGTTCACTTTATTTTTGGTCTATCAATATTTACATTTTTTAAGCGATACAACTTATTCTCTTAAAGTAAAAGTACACCGTCAAATGGTGGAAGTTACTTTACCACTACAAGTAATTACTTGTGAGTATTCTTGGCCCCTTATGTGCACATGAGAAGGCCACCATGGCTACCTCCCTATGAGATCAAAACCACAAAAAGAGCTTAATGCAATTCATATAAAATAATAGCTATAACATTATTATAATAGACTAAAAATTCATAAACCTACAATATTATTGCAAGCTAAAATAAATCTGCAAATATCAAAAAACAAATACAAAAGAAGTTCATAAGCAAAAGGTGCCTCGCACCAATCCAAACATCCAAATGTTTAAAACATAAAAGCCTAAAGCAACTTTAAAGGCCATGAATATTGTTCATCATTTTAAAAGAAATATTGAAAAGTCATTAAGTAGGATTATTGCTGAAGTTTGCATCAACAAGTTCTTTTATGCCATCAATTTCTAGCTCTCCTTTGGTTGAAAGTTCTACTTCATTTACAAAGTTATAGCCATTCTTAAGAAAGCACCTTTGGCATTCTAAAACAATTTTGGCTTTATAATCATTCAAAGTTTGCAAAACATGCTCCATTGTAGCAGCTTTTTACTATTTGTCCTGGTTTGAGTATCTAATTAAAGAAGCCTTCTTCTCCCCAAGTATAGCAACTCTTTTGTTAGAAGTAGACAACTCACATTCTAGAAATTGAATCCTCTTTCTAAGATCAATTTTAGTCTTTAGAGCCCTTTCTTAGTTCTTTTCTCATTCTATATTTTACAAATTCACTTCATTAGTAAGTGTACAAATCTCATTTCTATATAAGAAATGATATAGAGTTCAATATCTGTAATCAAATCACAAAATATTAGATAATAAAATAAAATCACAGATTGTTAAAATGTAAAATATACCATAACCAATAAAAGGTGGTATTTGCTAGAATCAATTAAATCTGTGTCAGCTTGGATAGATAGTTTAAATTTATCTTGTGGTAATAAAGAAAAAGCAGAAATTAAGCCAGCCATAGGTGTCATATAGACAGAGGCTTTTAAACCACATTGCTTCTGTAAAAGAAGGTGAACATCAAAGGCTGAAATAGTCTTCCCTGAACTCTCAGCAAGTTCTAACTTGAACTTTTTTGAAGGAGGAAAAATTAGAGTCAAATCCTCCACAGGTTTAAAAGTGACATATAGTGGACTTGTTAGAATATCATGCTTCTCAGTAGAAGTCCTCTTAGACTTCTTGGGAATTTGAACAGTTGGAGTAATACTAGAGGCCTTCCTCTACCTTGGTATTTCATTTAATTTCTTGTAATCCATATCTGTGGGTAAAATACCTAATAAGTATAATAATAAAATTAATACACCACCTTTAAAAACAAGAAGATAAAGATAAAGAACCATCTTCAAAAGGGCGATTCTTCTTCTTTTCTTTCCCAAGATCCATCTTGCCAATCGGTGATTTAGCCTCAATTAAGGTACAGACATCTATAAGCTTGGGTTAGAACAATTTCAGGAAAGACTCAACAATTTCTGAGTCTCCTTATATGTAATGACCCTTTATTTTTAAATAATATAAAATTATTTTGAGATATGCAGTGTTAATAATATTTTAAATTTTATTTATATATTATCATTATTTGTGAATATTATTTATTATTTTATTCTAAATATTTTATTTACATAAAGGACATTATTTTGGAAGTTAGTGTTGTTAGTATTATTATTATTATTATTATTTGTTATTGTATTATTATTATTTTTTTATCGTTATTATTATGATTATTGTTATTGTTATTTATTATTAGGGTTATTATTTTATTATTATTGTGCATGTGTGTTTTGTGTGTGTGTGTGTGTGTGTATATATATATATATATATATATAAGTAAAAGTAAAGCTTGGTCAAATCGGGTCAACCCTCCCCCACCCCATTCTTTTTCTTCTTCTTCTCCTTCCTCACGCCATAGCCACTGTGTAGACCACCCACCTCGCTTGACTACCAGCCGCCACCATCTTCCCTCTTCCTCTCCTTTTCACTGCCGTTGTCAGACCACCTCCAGCACGTCGGAAACCGCCTAGACAATAGCAGTAGCCAAGAGAGCTCCATAAACGCCGGTGTTGATTCCAACCACCAAAGCTAGCCATTTCGGTCTTGTTCGAAGCTCCTAGCTCCGGTGAAGCCATTTCCAAGCTCTGTTTGAGCTTAAACCATTTTGTTTGTAAGTTATCTTCAATCTAAGTTAATGTCCATTTAGGGTTTCAATTTTTTTTGAATTATTATGTTTGATCCATGAATTTTTGCTTTGATAATGTTGATCTATGTAGCTTAATCTTCTCAAAAATATATATTTTTTTATTTTTTGGAATTATTTTGAATTATGGGTATTTTTCAATATTTTAATAATTAAATAATGAATTTTTATTAATTATGTTATTTATTTATTTTGGATGGAAATTTAGTCAAATTAGTATTGTTAATTTAAGTTATTAATTTTGGTAGTAAGAAAATAATTTTTAGAAATTTTGTACAATTTTTTAATAATATTTTTGTATTATATGATTTTGGATTTATAGGTAAATTGTGTGTTTTGGTTGAAATTATAGTTAAATAATATGTTTTAAATAATTTTGGCATAATAAATGGTATTAAAATATTTTTACGAATTATTTACTATTTTAACTAATTAATACTAATTGTTGATAATATATTCAAATAATAAATTATTTATTATTTTTATGATTAAATGGGTTTTTAACTATTTTTATTATATATTTAAACTATTTGAGTAATTAAATGTGAATTTTACTATTTTATTTTGAATAATCATAAAATTGGATTTTTATTAATATTGTATAATTTATTTAATGTGAAAATAATTATATTTAATGTTTTTGATGTTTAAATATATTATATTTTGATATTTTATGGATATTTATGGAATTTAATGATTTTTATTATATTTATTATTTAATATTGATTTATTGGGAATTTGTGTAGTTTGGGTCCCAACCCGAAGTGTTGAGCTTTGTGAATATAGAAGTGTGTTTTCTTGCAAGATCGGCTCTACTTTTTAGTAAAGAGATATCCATTTTACAGAGGAGACTCTGCCGATTTTTTAGTAGAATTCTCATAAAATATGACATCAGGTCGATCCTAAGTCTCTGATTTTTAATTGAGTTTTAATTCTTAGATCGAGTCTTTCTTAGAATTCTTAGAAGTATACGTTAGGAATTTATTCTGATTTTATTATTATTTGTTTTTCTAGCTGCGCTGAGACCAAGACCCATCAGACCAGGCCCGTCAAGTTACTCTCGAGGAGCGCAAACTTGTGAGTTATTATTTTATATATGTATTGCATATAGGATACATGAATATGAATTTTCATATTTCCATAATACATTTAAACATGAATTATTTTATTAAATGATTTAGTATATTTTTGGTATATTTCGATTTATATGCAATATATATGCATGTTGTAATTTTCAATATATACATAGTATATTTTTGGTATATTCATGGTTTATTTGGGTATATATGTGGCATATATATCTGGTATATGTTTAGTATACATTTAGTATATTTTCAGTATACTTTTGGTATATAATTTGTATATTCCTCTTTAAATGGATGCTATCGTGTTTATATCATGCATTTTATTATTTTTAATAATTATAAGATTGATTTGAAGGATAAGAGTAGAACGTGCTACCTAGTGGGCTACGCTAGGACTGTTGTGCGATAGTATGGTAAAATTAGGTTGAGAATTTGATAATTTTTATTGAGATGTTGGTCATTGGCTAGGCTGACTGTGGATCCTCGGTTGATCTAGTGTACTTGGGGCCAATCATGCCAGTAGTGAGATTGCAAAATCTCGATTGACTTAGTGTACTCAGGGCTAGTCTACTACCTTAAGTTGGATAAATGAATACTTGGAGTTTTGGATAGGCTTGTTGGCTATTGATTATTATGATCGAGGTTGCGAACAATTAGGGTTCTTCTTCGGTCCTTCAATTAAAATAATTTTATGCTTTTATTATATATAAAAAAATGAATTTCAGTATCTATGTAAAATGTGTGCATATATATATATATATATATATATATATATATATATATATATAATAATAATAATAATAATAATTCACTCAGTGAGATATGACTCCCCTCAATATTTTTTTATAGGATCTTCATCTTCTTCAAACCTCACCAATAGTACTTTATGTCGATCTTCTTCAGTCCCGACTAGACATATATATATATATATATATATATATATATATATATATATTATATACTGATGCTTGAATGTATATGAATTTAGGTTGCATGTATATATATTATAATAATTCACTCAGTGAGATATGACTCCTCTCAATATTTTTTTATAGGATCTTCATCTTCTTCAAACCTCACCAATAGTACTTTACGTTGGTCTTCTTCAGTCCCGACAAGACTATGTAATTTATTTATCTGAACTTTTATTGTACTCTAGAAAACTGCAGTAGTAGTGTATTGTATCAGTAGTATGATATTTTGGTTTTAAGACCTTTCTTTCAATATTATATGAATGTATTTTTATTTTATGAAATGACATTTGAGTATTTATATTATATCATTTTAAATTTTAATTTTAGTGTGTTTTATTTATTATTGCTTGTGATTTTTATTTTTAAGGCTTGCTACAGGTTCTGGATTCGAAAGAATTCTCATTCCCTAACGCTGATCATGACTCCCGGTTTGGGTCGTGACACTATAGTAGGGAAAGTTGCTTTCCTGAGTCATAAGAGGTGGTCCATTCATTAACCCCACTAATATAGTGGTTATGCTTTTTACTCTAGCATGCTGTCATTACTCCCACTCAACTGAGAATTCCTTTACAGATGGTAATTGTTTGATCTTTAAATAGAATCCTAACTCAATCATTCTCTCATTTTTCAAATTATCCTCTTAGTACCCAATCACAATCAACTAACTTAAGCATTAGAGTGGGATTGCTAGGATCCCACCTGGCCTCATTCTCATGTTGATTTATCTTGCAGACTATTCAACCAGCCAATTACATCCCATTTATCCTCCATTGAAGTAGGAAATCAAGGAAACCCTTTTTATTAATATCTTTTAAAAGAAAATTGAATATATAAATAAACAACACAAAACATAATAATATAATTAAAAAGGTAACATTCAAAAACCTAAAAAAAGAGAGATTATCTTAATTTAATGGAGAATCATTTATAGTGGATTACACTTTTTTCTCTTTAATATTTTATAACAATAATAAAATATGATATTGGAGTTTGTGGTAGAATAGAAGAAAAGTGTTTGTAGTGGAATAAAGAAGAAGTGTTATTAGTGAAATAAAAGAATATAGTTGTTAAAATAAGAAATTTTATGAATTGTTTTATAAAAATATTATAAATTTTAATAATTTAAGACATAAATTTTTACGAGTTAATAATAAAATATGAGGATAGACATTTATCAAATTTTAACGTTAATAATTTTGGAGCTTTGTGTTAGATGACGTACCATAGCTTCCTCTTATCCTCATAACATCAAATGTTTTTGAGTGGAAAATGTTTTTCTTATTGTATTATGCAATCAGTTGTACAAGAATATATATAATAGTACATGCTTTACAAAGTTAATAATACTACAACTGTTTATATCAAATATAACCAAGTGATACACTTAATCAAAATAGAACACTATTATGAAGATATGAGGAAGCTATGGTAAGCTGCTATCACTACAACAATTGTTACCTATAGCTTCAGAATGATTTGTGGCTAAATCAACAAAATTTTGTTTAGCCATAAAATAAGTTATGTAGCTTGTCGTAGTAAGAAATGACATGGTTAAAAGTTAGTTATGGAATTTAAGTGTCATGTAGCTATTTTTTATATTTTTTGCTACATAAATTATGATAATAAAGCTAATTTTAAAAAGATATATTAAATTTAATTGCTACATAAATATAAATTGTGTAGCAAAAAGTTTTTAATTATTAGCCACGTAAGTATTTTTCCTATAGCAAATAAAATATATATGTAGGAACAAATATAGGAGTTAATAAAACAATATAATGTCCTTTTATTGAGAGCTTTCTTCATTAAATAAACAATATAATACTCAAATTAAGTGTTTTAAAAGTTAGTCAAAAGCTATGGGTATTGAACTCTCTCCTTTTTGTTAAGAACTGTCTTCGTTTTCCTTGATTATTTCTTTTATATTCTATCAGTTCTTTGCTATTTCTTTTGTTGCACTCATGAAAGACGATATGGCTGCTCTTTCACTTAGTATGGAAGAAGAGGAGAATATTTGTCTTGAAGGAAATGCAAGAGGTGAGAGTATCAACTTCAATGAGTTCTATTTAGTGGGTAAATTTCTTACAGATAGGGAAATTAATTTCAATGCTATGAGGAATAGATTAGCTGGTTTATGGTGACCTGGGAAGGGGGTAAATGTTAAACACATGTCAGAGAAATTGTATTTGTTTCAGTTCTATCATATTGTTGATCTAAAATGAGGTTTAGATGGTTGTTCCTAGATTTTTAATGGTCATTTAATATTGGTTCACCACCTTCAATGAGGTGAAATTCCAACTATGGTTCCTTTGTTCTCTATTCCACTTTGGGTTCATGTTTATGATCTCCCAATTGGATTTATGTCTGAGGCAGTAGGGAGATAAATGGACAACTGTAATATCCCGAGTTTTTAAATATTTTTATACTACATCGAGATATGCAGTGTTAATAATTTTTGTATGTGTTTATAATATTTTATGAGTTTGTTATTTATTTAAAGCTAATTTTAATTATTTTACATTATTTTAAGTACTTTACGTAAAAATTTTCCGGGAATTATAATTTCGGGGAAATTGATACGTAAATAATTTAATACTATTTATTTTGACTAGTTTTATGAATTTGCATAAACTCATATATAATTTTAAAGTGCTAAAATAAATTGTACATATGTGTATTTATTTAAATTAATTAGAGCTTAATTAATTTCCTTAATTTTATTATTTAATTTTTGTATTAATTAATTAATTTTAAGTGTATAAATTATTAAATATAATAAAATATTTGTGTGGTGAGTATAATTTGTGTGTGCGAATATATGTATTACTATAATATAAGGTGGACATATATATATATACATATATACATTATCTTAAAACAAAAATTAAAAGTTTGCTTTATTTACGATTTTGCCCCTCCCTTCTTCTTCTTCCTCCCAACACATTTTCTTCCATTTCTAGCTATTTTCAATGGGTTTTCTTGCTGTCACTGTGCCCCTCAGCCTTCCTCCTCCCTTGCCAGCCATTCCCGACGCTTGAATCACCTTTTTCCGGTGTGTTTTGGCCAGATTTTTTAAGGAGGCCAAAAATTGAAGTCAACTCCGATCAAGCCATTTCCGGCCACCAAATTCGACGCCACTAGTCTCTATCTTCTCCTTGAGCTCTGTTGAGTGTGATTCCAAGCTTTGTTTCACTTTATTTAGTCTAGAATTGCTTAGGTTTCAATTTCTTCATTTCAGCCTATTAGGGTTTCCGAATTTTTTTAGCTCCAATTTGATTGATTCATGAAAAGTTTCTTCACAAACTTTGTTCCTAGAAGCTTAGTATACATTATTTAATTTTTTTAGAATTTTTGGAATTTATTTTGATTTTGGGTATTTTTGATTATTTTATTAATATTTTCTAATTTTCGAAAATTAATTAATTAAATTATGAAATTGTGTTTTATGGAGATTATAGGTGTTGAAATGAATTATAGAAATTTATTTGTAATTTTTGTGAATTTTTATATATTTATTTGGAATTTATTAAGTGTATGTAATTTTGAAAAATAGGGTTAATTATGTGTTTAATTAAAATTAATTGGTTAATTGAGTATATTTATTGATATTATTGAATTATATGTTGAGAAAATTAATTTTGAGTAATTATATTATTTTTGGTGAATTTTTGGATTTATTTTAGTGTGTGTATATATATATATATATATATATATATATATATAGGGGTATTTTGGTAATTTTATGCTAAATTGGCTAAAAATGTAATGAAATTGGTTTTAATAGTTATTTAGGGTATAAAAAAGATTTCTACAAATTATTTAGTATTTTTAACTAATTAAAACTATTTCTCGTAAATTATTTTCAATTATATATATAATATACGATTTTTCTAATAAAGTGAGTTTTCATTGGTTTTTAATGTGTTTTAGGGTTAATTACATAATTTTGATTTATAAAATGTATTTTTATTATATAAGGGTATTTTCGATATTTTTGTAAATATTCTGTGAATTGTGGACTTCGATCGGTAAATTGTAATTTGGAGTCCGACCGAGGAGTTTTGGTTGTGAATTCTGTGTTTTTTCTTGAAGAGTAATTCTTTGCAGGACCGACTCTACTTTTTGAGTAAAGAGATGTCCGTTTTACAGGGGAGGTTCTGCCGAATTTTCAGTAGAATTCTCGTAAAATGTAATGTCCGGTTGAATTCTGATTTTAATTCTATGTCTAGTATTCTAGATCGAGTCTTTGGAATTTTAATAGATTTATTTTGATATTCTATGGTCATTTGTTTGTTTAGTTGCGCCGAGACCGAGACCTAGTGGACCAGGCTCGTCGGACCCATCTCAAGGAGCGCAATAAATAGTGAGTTGTTATTTTATATATATATGCTTTAGGTTGCATGATTTAGAAATGTATGTTTTATTTTGATTAAATATGCATAAATAATTTAATTAGGACTTAAGTTTATTTTTGTTTTATTTTTGATATATTTTAAATTATATGCATGCTTTATTAAACATTTATATTTAAAATGTTTTTAAATATATTTCTAGTTTATTTGCAATTATATTGGATTTATTTGAAGTATATATACTCAAAATATACCTGGTTTACTTTTGGTATATTTCTAGTATATATATGGTTTATGTTGAGATTTTATTCAGTTACATCATTTATTTTTATGAATGTATGTTTTATATTTAAAATGAAGGATATCAATAGAATGTGCTACCTAGTGGGCAGCACTAGGACCGAGTACGTACCGGCACGCTTATAGCATTTAGGCTATATCACTAACCTGTTTGTGGATATTGATTGGATTTGATTAATTGATGTGTGAGATATGATTTGGGAGTGTGATTGCTGGAGCTCGGTTGACCAAGTGTCTTGGGGCCAATTACACTGAC
This sequence comes from Mallotus nudiflorus, assembly GCA_947683625.1. Lineage (NCBI taxonomy): Eukaryota > Viridiplantae > Streptophyta > Magnoliopsida > Malpighiales > Euphorbiaceae > Mallotus > Mallotus nudiflorus. The sequence continues at coordinate 199,129 of CANTUR010000592.1, read as the reverse complement.
AGTCAGACTGCTGGAACTCGGTTGACTTAGTGTCTCGGGGCCAGTCTACTATCCAAATGGAATAAGTGAATATATTTGGAATAAGTGAGCCTGTATGGCTAGAGTGTTGTCTAACACTGTTTTGAGGTTGCAATTTTCTAGGGTTCTATTTGATCCTTCATAAACAATAATTTTTAGTAAAATATATATAAAACGATTTTGTTGCATTTGTGTGTATTTGCTTGTATATATATATTGTATATATTTGACTGTGTGCATTGCCACTTAGTTATGCATGTATATATATTATAGCAATTCACTCAGTGAGGTCTGTCTCCCCTCAATTGACTATTTTTCAGAAGAGTCATCGTCTTCAGACCTCAGTAGCAGACCCATACGCCGGATTTCTTTCGCCCCGACTTCATTATGTAATCTACTTACTTGAGTTTTATTTTTATAATCTAGACACTACATTAGTTGTAAAATTGAAAAAAGATGTTGTATTATATTTGTATGAGTTATGTACTTTAAATATTTGAACTAGATTTTTATTAAAAGATTATTAATATATGAAATAAGGATGTTCGATTTAATATCATTGGCAGATTATTATTTTGTTTTATATATGATTTATTTTTGCTGCAGATTATTTTAATTATGTTATTATTATTATTGCATGTTTTATTTTATTTTAAGGCTTGCTACGGGTTCTGGATTCGAAAGAATTCCCGTTCCCTAGCGCTGGTCATGGCCCCTGTTTTGGGTCGTGACAACAACTTTACTGGTTCTTTTCTTAAGTATGATATCAACAATAATAATGGAATTTGGAGGAAGTATATGCAAATCCAAGTTAAAGTGGATGTTCGATCTCCTTTAAAAAGATTAAAACGAATTTCGATGCATGGGGGTAGTAGTGGCATTATCCATTTTAAATATGAAAAAATTAAGTTCTTTTATTTTTTTATGCAGTTGACTTGATCATACGAAAAATTCATGTTCCATTAAGTTTGAAAGTGCAAGTGGTGACTTACAACATGGATGGGGCTTATAATTGAAAGCTCATATAAGAGATGTTGGTGGATCCAGCGAGAGACGATTGAGGGGTGATGGAGATGACACTGATTTTTTAAAAATTGAAAACCTAAAATTTTGGCTTGCATTAGTTCCTATTAATCCAAATAATTCAAATTTGAATAACGATTTTAATAGTATTGATCTCTCTAAATATACTCAAGATTTTTATGTGGTTATACAGATTCAAAGGGATAGGCCTAGATTTGAGTTTTCTAATATTGTTCTTAGATTAAGCCTAATAGAAGTCTAATTGGATGAGAATGCTGGACTGGACCTTTTTATGACAAAAAAAGAAAGAGAATTGAGAAGGGCCTGGTTTCATCTTCTGTTCAGAAGGCTGAAGAGTTGATTTGGTTAGGATACAATGCCTTGGTTTTTACAGATGACAAGCTTCCTAGTGCTACAACTAGTGAAATTAATGTATCGGTTGGGTCTTTTTTAGGATCCCCTAGGAAAAATGATTGGTGTAACTTGGAATTGCAGTGGATTAGGTAATCCACGTGCAATGCTTGCTCTTAAAGATCTTGTTAGAACTAAGAGACCTAATTTTATTTTCTTAATTGAGACTCTTGTTCACTTAAATAAAATTGAAGCAATTAAAATAAAGTTGGGTTATGATAGTTGTTTTGTAGTTGATTGTAATGGGCAAAGTGGTGGTTTAGCATTTATTTAGTGCAAAGCTTCCCTATTTTCTTTAATTAGTTTTTCTAATAATCACATCGACATGCAAGGTGTGGATGATAATGGTTTAATTTGGCATTGTACTGGTTTTTATAGTTTTCTTGAAAGAGCTCAAAGACATGAATCATGGGCCTTGATGTAGTATTTATGTTAAGCTTCAAAATTTCCATTGTTCATTGTTAGAGATTTTAATGATCTTTTGTATGACTCAAATAAAGATGGTGGTGCACCTTATCCTCCTCTCCTTTGAGGTTTTTGTACAGTTGTGGAGGAATGTTCTTTACTTGATTTACCTTTGGAAGGTTATCCATTTACATGGGAGCGGGGAAGGGACTCTGATCATTGGGTTTAGAAGTGGTTGGATAGAGTGATGGTGAATAATGGTTGGTTAGCTTTGTATCCAAATACAAGGTTGTATAATTGTGTTGCTGTTGTTTTAGATCATACTCCTTTAAGCTGATCACTCTGTTACTTCTTGGTCTTGGCTTCTCATTCTTTAAAGTTTGAAAATGGGTGGCTTGTTGAGCATGATTTTGTGCGTAAGTGTTTTATTAGAAACATCAATCAGTGTAAGAGTGTTATTGCTAGTTTACAATCCATGAATTCCATTGATGTTGCTGCACTTCTTTTTGAAAAAAGGAGATTACTTGCTTCTTTATTGGCCCAAGAGGAGGCTTCTTGGTAGTAGAGAGCCAAAGCTTTTTAGTTGGAAGGTGGACATTTTAATTCAAAATTTTTCCATTCTATTGCTTTTATCCATCAAAGGAAAAATAAGATTGTCCGTATGTAGAATGAGAGTGGTGTTTGGGTGGAAGATTAAATGGAGATATGTGATATTGGTAAGAATTATTTTTTAGCATTTTTTTATGGTAATTTGAGTTCTTCGACTTTTAATCTGAGCTATGTGCATCATCGAGTTTCTTTAGAGGACAATGAAATGCTTACTTCTCTTTTTCGATTAGAGGAATTCAAGAAAGCTATTTTTTAAATGCATCCAGAAAAATCCTTAGGTCCTGATGGACTAAATCCTATATTTTATCATCAATTTTGGAATTTTTTTAGGTTCAGATATTTTTTCTGTATGTTGTGCTTAGCTTGATTCTGTGAGTTTTCTAGTTGACTTGAATATAACTATTATTTGTCTTATTCCTAAGTGTGACCCTCCTAATTCTAAGAAGGATTTTAGACCCATCTCTTTATGTAATGTTTTGTTCAAGATCATCTCAAAAGTTATTGCTAATCAGCTTAAAATAGTTCTCCTTAAATTGATTTCAGATCTTCAGTTTGTTTTTGTCCCAGGCAGAGCTATTCAAGATAATGTTATTGCTTCCTATAAGTTAATTCATTATATAAATAGAAGACAAGAGGTAAGAAGGGTGATATTCCATTGAAAATTGATATTAGCAAGGCTTATAATTGTATTTCTTGGAATTATTTGAAGGAGACGATGATTTGTTTAGGTTTTTCTTCAAAACGGATTGATTGGGTGATGCTTTATGTTACTACAATTGAATATTCTATTTTAATTAATGGTCATTCTATGGGTCCTATTATTCCTATGAGAGGTCTTGGGCAAGGGAATCCACTTTCTCATTATTTATTTATTTTGTGTGCTAAGGGGTTATCTACACTTATTCAGAGAGCGAAAGCTAGAGGTGATATTCATTAATGTATTATTAGTCGAGGTGCTCTTAGTATTTCTCATTTGCTTTTTGCTGATGATAGTTTTTTTCCTTTTTCGAGCTGACGAAAATCTAAGGTGATGCAAGAAATTTTCTCTATTTATGAGAGGGATTCAAGACAAGTGATTAATTTTGATAAATCTAGTATTTTTATAGTTCTAATGTCCCCTATAATGTAAGGCATTAAATTTCATCTTTATTACAGCTTGTGGCCCTTTTTAATACTGGTAGATATTTAGGACTTCCTTCTTTATTGGGTAGGAAGAATAGAGAGATTTTTGCTTTCCTTTTCCCGATTATGGAGAAGGATTTAAGGTTGGCAAAGTCATCTATTATTCCAAGTAGGTAGGGAAGTTTTGATTAAATATGTGGGTCAAGCAATTCCCACTTATTGTATGGGTTGTTTTATGCTTCTTATTACTATGTGTGATGAGTTGTAGCATATGTTGAATTCTTTTTGGTGGGGTATGAAATTAGATGGAGGAAAGCATATTAACTAAAAATGTTGGGATCACTTGTGCTTATCAAAGGATAGGGGAGGTGTTGGTTTTAGGAATTTCATCATTTTAACATGGCGCTTTTGGCAAAACAAGGATGGAATATTATTGCAAGACCTTATTCACTTGTTAGTAGGTTTCTTAAAGCTAGATATTTTCCAAAAGGGAACTTTATGGATGCTCTACTAGGTTTCAATCTTAGTTTTATTTGGCGTAGTTTGTGGAATGCAAAGTTGTTAGGATTCATGATTCTATATGCAATGAAAAAATAAAATTTAATCACAAACCTGAACTCGGATCCAAGTAATTCGATTGATTGATTAAATCTAGGATTTTCATTTTCTTACCACAAACGTAGAAGAGGCAAGAAATCTAGAAGGAAGAGAGGAGGTTTACTTCGATGACACCCTACCTTGAGCTTTTAATTTAGCAGTTCAGATTTAAGATGTTTGCAAAAGAATTCACCCTCCACAATTGTCCACACAAACAACCCTTGATTTTGAAAATGAATATTTATGTGCTAGCACCTTTTATTGATTTCTCACAAATCAAGAATTAAAAAGAATTATGTGATTTATTTTCTAAAAGAGAGAAAACAAATTTGGTGGCAGAATAATGAGAGTATGTAAAATCTTAGAGAATATAACATATTTATAGACATTTAAATTAGGGTTTCACTTGCCAAACAACCTTTTGGTAATTTCTCACTTATTCTTATTCTGATTTTATTTAAAATTAAATCAGAAATAATATTCTACTTATTTAAGATAACCTTTACCTTAAATAAATATTTTATTTATTTATTTCATAGAGCTTATTTGGGTTTGTTAAACCCATTTTTGTTTTGGGCTTGTTCAAAGTGTGTGACTCTGTAGGTTCACATGACATTGGCAGTGGGCCTTAAATCTCTATTTAGGCTTACAATTCATAAGTGGCCTCTGGCAAGACATTATGACTACCCAAGTCATGTGAAGTCAATAATCCGACATAACCTAATATACAGTGAATATTCTATTCCCTTTGTCACATGATATTTGATTGAATATAAGGCATAGATTATGTCATCCTTATAGAATTCAATCATATAATTTCTTGATTCTAAGTAGACTGAGAATGATAACTGTTTATCAATTTACTTTAGCATGGCCATGCATTTTACTCAGTCTATCTTATTAAGGGGCCCATAGATATCTTACTCATATTAAATAAGGGACAAATTCCTTCTCAATCACTCACATTCCTCATATAACTCATTTTCTACCCAATAACAACCTATTTTATCATCTGATTAAAGATAATGTAAGATTATGTTAAAATATAAAATAGTTATGTAGAAATCCATGGTGATTTCAAGGTCAAAGGACTAAACCAATATTACTATGATGAGGATTACTTTTGACAATTATCTATGTAGTACTCTCATAATGGGTCAATCCAGCACTTTATTTCTCAAATAAGTACCTATGAGTTGACTTAATATCTCATATTCATGATTAGTAAAACATAATCATCAATCAACACCATACTAGCCATAATACATTGTTATGACTAGGGATAATTTGAATAGAACTCAAATTTAATCTAAAGGTTTTACTATCAAGTCACATACTTGATGACCTTAGTAAGAATTGACTATTCAAGTAATTATCATAACATAAAATGATAATGAAAAATGCCACTTTATTAAATAAAATGATAAAGTCAAAACATGGTCATACATAATTGACCTAGTGTATATCACTAACAAAAGTATATTCTGGATCTTGGGTGTCGATGGCGTATTAGGAGTACTAAGAATGTTAGTGTTTAGGTAGATTCATGGTTACCTAGAAATGTAAATTTGAAGGTTAGTACTCCTTGTCTAGTGAGTTTGGAAGAGATATGAGTTTTTGAGCTTTTAATTCTTGGCTGAAGAGCATAGGATGAAGGTTTAATTCTGGATATGTTTTGGGTGGATTATGCTAATTTTATTCTTTTGTCTTCTTCTTTAAATGAGGATAGATATATTTGGCATTACGATTGAAGAGGCATTTACTCTATTAAATCGGGGTATAAAGTAAGCATGCAATCTATTCATGATTAGAATATTACCTCTCATAGAGATTTATGGCGTAAGATGTGGAATTTAGAGATGCCATAAAAAGTGAAATGTTTTATGTAGAGAGCTCTCTCTAATTGCTTGCCTGTCCGAGAATGTTTGTTTCTCAAAGGAATTCCAGTGGATAATTCTTATGTCTAATGTCATCATTTGGGTGAACATCTACTTTATTTGTTTTTAGATTGTGATTTTGCTAAAGAATGTTGGAAGTTTGATGGTTATGAGTTAATTGGGTATCATTTGCAATATTTTAAGGATTGGTTTTAATATGTTTTTGTTAATTTGGATTCTCAGTAAAGCAAAAAAATATGTATGATTTTGTGGGCCATTTGAATATAACACAATGAGGTTATGTGGTAGAACAAATCTGCTAATGCTTGCTTGATTATTGTCTTCGTTGAGCTTTTTATCGAATTAGCAGCATGCCTGTCATTTATTGAGGTATGATGTTCAATCAACTTCTGCTATTTTTCCTACCCGATGGTGTCCTCTAAAGGTTGGTTATACGAAGATAAATATAGACGCAGCTACTAACTTGGATTCTCGAACTGTTGGTATTTGATGGTGTCATTGAAATGAATCTAGTATGGTTCTTGATTGTTGTTCAAAGATTTTCATAGGTTGTTTTGCTACATATGTCTTGGAGGTTATTGTCACGACCCAAAACAGGGGGCCATGACCGGCGTTAGGGAACGGGAATTCTTTCAAATCCGGAACCCATAGCAAGCCTTAAAATAAAAGCATGCAATAAAATAAAATACTATTTAGCGGAAATTAAATCTTAATTAATAAAAATAAGCTCATCATTTTGAAAATAAAATATTATCACATCTCATACCATAAAATAAAATCTTTTAATACAAGTATAAATACAAATACAACTCGACAGAGTCAAATAAAACTACTACTGCAGTGTCTAGAGTACAAAGTAAAACTCAAGTAAGCGATTTGCATAATAAATTCGGAGCGGAAGAAATCCGGCGGACAGGTCTATTGCTGAGGTCTAAAGAAGAGGACTCTCCTGTAAAAATATCAACGGAGGGGAGTCAGACCTCATTAAGTGAATTATTATAATATATATACACGCATAGCTAAATGTCAAATGCAGACACTCAAAAACATATATAATAATTATATATACAGGCAAATACATACAGATGTAAAGAAAATCATTTTTATAATAATACTAAAAATCATCAATTATGATGGATCAAATAGAACCCTAAATGATCGCAACCTCAATACCAATAGAAAGTACTCTAGCCATACAGGCTCACTTAAATCCAAGTAAATTCACTTAATCCATATGGATAGTAGACTAGCCCCGACATATTAAGTCGACCGAGCTCCAGCAGTCTGATTGTCAGTGTAATTGGCCTCGAGACAGTTGGTCAACCGAGCTACAACAATCACACTCTCAATCACATTAACCTCAATCACATCAATCATATCAATCAATCAATCAATCATAATTACCACAATTAATTTTCACTATACTCTAATCTATCGCACCGGTACGTACACGATCATAGTGCTGCCCACTAGGAAGCACGTTCTATCGATATCCTTCATTTATATTAAAACATACATTCAGAAAAATAAATAATGCATAATGACATTTAAAATAAACAAATAAACCATATATATACCAGAAATATACCTAAAATAAACTAAGTATATTTCAGGTATATATATGTATAATCAACTTAAATAAATCATGGAATATATAAAGTTAAACCAATAATATATTTGAAAACAAGCTAGATTTAATTAAAAAGGAAAACATGCATTTATTTCATAATATACCGAAAATATACTAAAAGTATACCTAAAATATACTTAAACATTCAAATAGACAATTATGCAAAATTTATATTTAAAACATAGAATTCTAAAACATGCAATTTAAGCAATGCATATATATTATAATAACTCACAGTTGTGCGCTCCTCGAGATGGGTCTGGTCCACTAGGCATTGGTCTTGGCACAACCAACAATAAAATAATAACACGAAATCAACATAAATCCAACTTAACTTCTAGAGACTCGATCTAGGATTACAAAACACAGATAGACACAGAATTGACCCAATGTTACGTTTTACAAGAATTCTATCAAAAATTCAGCAGAACCTTCTCTGTAAAGCGGGCATCTCCCTACTTAAAAAGTAGAGCCGGTCTTGCAAGAAAAACACACTTCGAATACAAAATATTCTCACAACCCTTGATCGGGACCCCAAACTGCAAATTCCACCGACCGAGGTCCACAATTCACAATAAAATACACAAAATATAATAAAATTCTATAAATACAAAAAATGCCCTTTAGTATTAAAATGTAGCAATTTAAACATTTAAACATTAAAAGTAATTATTTTTACTGATAATCACTTAAAACCCTAATATTAATATAATATTAATAAAAATCGATATTTCTCGATAAATTCACAAATATTAATAAAAATTCATTTTATAAATCTAAATTACTTAACTAGGCTAAAAACATATTAAAAATTACTAAAAACCCATTTATTTACAAAATTAGTATATAATATATAATTTGAAAATAATTTTTAAAAAATAGTATTAATTAGTTAAAAGTAGTAATTAATTCATAAAAATTATTTTTATACCTCAAATAATTATAAAAATCTTTTAAATTTAATATTCAACTAAAATTACTACCAAATTACCAAAATGCCTCTAATATACAAAAATACACATAAAATATTAATAATATTCAAAAATTCAATAAAAATTATATAATTACTCAAAAATTATTTTCTTAACATATTATTCAATAAAATCAACAAATATAATTAACCAATTATTTTTAACAAAATACATATACAACCTATATTTCCAAAATTGACATAAACTAAATATAATTATAAAAATTACACAAAAATCACAAAAATTATAAATTAATTTCTAAAATTAATTTCACAATTTATTTATTTAATTTAAGAAAATTATAAAATAATAATAAAATAATAAAAATTCATAAAATTCAAACTAAATTCCAAAAATTACAAAAAAATTCCAAGATGTGGATTAAGCTAAGGGGAACAATATTTGTGAAGGCACTTTTCATGAATCACAAAGAATGAAGTTCAAAAATATTGAAAAGCATAAATGGCCGAAAATGGAAATAAGATCAAAACCCTACCAAATCATGTTTTCAAGCTACAAGGAGCTTGGAATCGTCCTCTATGGAGTTTCAGCAGTCCAACGACATCATAATCATCAATTTTGGTGGCCGAAATTATGAGGAACAATGGAAGAAGTGATTTTTGGCCAAAAATGGTATTTCAGCTGCTGCCAGCGCCGGGGAAGGTGACTGGAGGCAGCGGAACTGCTGGAGGAGGAGGTGGACGTCCGGGAGGCACACTGACAGTTGCTAGTCGGCGTAGCAGCAGCGAGGGCGATGGTGAGGGTGGGTTTCGGGGAGAGAGGAATAGGAAAATAGGTTTTTTTATTTATTTGTATATATATATATATATAACACAAATAAAATACAATATATACACATAATTTAATTATTAAACCCTAATAATATTCATGCATGCATAAATATGTATATTTCATAAAAATTAAGGTCAATAATGAAATTCATTAAAGTAATAATATTAAAATATTAATGCTCTAAGTTAAAGACTTAATAAAATACTATTTCCCGAAATAATAATTTAAAAACATGTATTTACGTAAAATATATTAATTAAACATAAAATAATAACGATAATAATATTTTTTCAAGATAATGAAATAATCAATTATTAATTTAAAATTATTAACACTGCATATCCTATTTTATATTAAAATAATTTAAAAACTCAGGTTATAACAGTCTTCCCCCTTTACAAGAATTCATCCCCGAATTCCAGAAAGAAAAAGCAATACAAGATCAAGGAGGAAAGAGATATGGATAAGAAGCTTGCATCTCGGCTTCAGTCTCCCAAGTGTGCTTTTATACTCTGTTGTTACGCCATAACACCTTGACAATCAGAATCTGCTTCGAACGCAATTGTCAAACTTGATAGTCAATTATCACAATAGGTTCTTCTACGAATGTCAGGTCTTCATTCCCTTTAACATTGTCGGGCTGCAACACATGTGAAGGGTCTGAAACATACTTCCTCAACATCGAGATATGGAATACTGGATGCACTTGAGACATACTCGGAGGCAAAGCCAACCGATATGGAATAGTGCTACCTCTCTCCAGAATCTTGAACGGTCCTATATATCTCGGTGCTAGCTTACCCTTCATGCTAAATCTCATCACACCCTTTATCGGAGACACCTTCAGAAAAATAAAGTCTCATATTTAGAACTCCACATCTCTATGCTTAAGATCCGTATAGCTCTTCTGTTTGCTAACTGCGGTCTCTAATCTACTCTTGATCACAACAACTTTCTCTGCACCATCCTGAACCATCTCAGGTCCAGTCAAAGATCTCTCTCTAATCTCATCCCAACTCAGAGGGGATCTACACTTCCTTCCGTACAAAGCCTCCTTTGGTGCCATTCCAATACTGCTGGTAGTTGTTATTATATGCAAATTCTATGAGTGGCAAATGATCATCCCAGCTACCTCTGAAATCCAAAACATACATCCTCAACATATCTTCCAATATCTGGATTGTCCTCTCAGACTGACCATCTGTCTAAGGATGAAAAGCAGTACTGAAGTCCAACCTAGTGCCCATTACTTCCTGCAACTTCTATAAAAAATGAGAGGTAAATACTAAACCTCTGTCTGACACAATGGATACCGGTACTCCATGAAGACACACAATATGCTTCATATAAAACTTCTCTAATCTAGCTACAGAATAAGTGGCTTTCACAGGTAAGAAATGTGTAAACTTGGTTAACCTGTCCACAATCACCCAAATGGAATCGTATCCATCCTTGGAATGAGGTAAACCAACCATAAAATCCATAGCTATCCTTTCCCACTTCCACTCAGGAATAGGAAGAGGCAGAAGCTTCCCAGAAGGCTTATGATGCTCAACTTTCACTTGCTGACACGTTAAGAACTTAGCAATATAATCATCAACGTCCTTCTTTAATCCGTCCCACCAGTACAAGTCTCTGATACTGTGGTACATCTTAGTAACACCTGGATGTACGTTGTAGAATATGCTTCCTCAAGGATCTCTTCTCTCAAATTATCCACATCAGGAATACACAATCTACCACCAATCCACAAAACACCATCGTCATTAAGTATGAAATCAGTGAACTTCCTTGCTCGGATATTCTCTGCAAGCTCTTCTAGAATAGGATCTCGGCTCTAAGCTGCCTTAATCCTATCTCTTAGCATAGATCGCACCTTAAACTGAGTTAGCAGTCCACTTGATCTAGTATTCTTCATCATCAGACCTTGATCCACTAACAGATGTAACTCCTAGATCAGCGGTCTCCTCTCTACACTGATGTGAGCAAGACTGCCTGAGGAGTTCCTACTCAAGGCATCTGCTACCACATTAGCCTTGCCTGGGTGATATAAAATCTCACAATCATAATCCTTCAACAGTTCCAACCATCTTCTCTGCCTCAGATTCAGATCTCTCTATTGGAAAATGTACTTAAGGCTCTTGTGACTAGTAAAAATCTTATAAGTCACCCTGTACAGATAATGTCTCTAGATCTTGAGAGCAAAGATCACTGTAGCCATCTTTAAGTCGTAAGTAGGATAGTTCTATTCATGCTTCTTCAACTGCCTCGAAGCATAGGCTATCACCCTACCATTCTGCATCAATACACAACCTAAGCCAACTTTAGAGGCATCACAATAAACTGTGAACTTGTCTACTCTATTAGGCAAAACCAAAACTGGAGTTGTGGTCAACTTCTCCTTTAGCAACTAAAAACTATTCTCATAAGCTTCAGAACACTCAAACATTACATTCTTCCGAGTCAAGTGAGTCATAGGAGCTGCAATTCTGTAAAAATCCTACATAAACCTCCTATAGTACCCGGCTAAACCCAAAAAGTTGTGAATCTCTGTAATTGGAGGCCACTCAGACACTGCCTCAATCTGCTGTGGATCAACCTGGATACCTTCTTTTGACACCACGTGTCTAAGAAATGCAACACTCTCCATCCAGAAATCACACTTTGAGAATTTAGCATAAAGCTAATGTTCTCTCAGTGTCTGTAGTACAATCCTTAAATGATATACATGTTCCTTCATACTCCTCGAATACACCAGTATATCATCAATGAAGACTACCACAAACTAATCCATAAATGGTCTGAATACCCTGTTCATCATATCCATAAAAGCTGTTGGTGTGTTAGTCAAGCCAAAAGACATCACCAAAAACTCATAATGGCTATATCGAGTGCGGAATGCCGTTTTAGGAATATCGGCTTCACTGATCCGCAACTAATGATAACCCAACCTTAGATCAATCTTAGAAAAGAACTGTGCACCCTGTAGCTGATCAAACAAGTCATCTATCCTCAAAAGAGGATACTTGTTCTTTACTGTCACCTTGTTCAACTCTCTGTAGTCAATGCACAATCTCAGGGTACCATCCTTCTTCCTCACAAACAGGACTGGTGCACCCCAAGGAGAAACACTGGTCTAATAAAACCCTTATCTAACAACTCTTGCAACTGCTCCTTCAACGCTTTCAACTCTACAGGAGCCATTCTGTAGGGTGGCATAGATATGGGGGTAGTGCCTGGAACCACATCTATACAGAACTCAATCTCTCTGTGAGGTGGTAAACCTGGCACCTCCTCAGGAAAAACATAAGGAAACTCACAGGCAATAGGAACATCTGTGAGTGACAACTTCTCCACTGAAGTATCCCTGATAACCCTTCCTTAGTAACTTCCTTGCCGTAATAATAGAAATGAGATTCTAAGGTGCTGAACTCCTATCACCCACAAACTTAAATTCTTCTTCACTAGGAATTCTGAAAGTCACCTATTTACTCCGACAATCTACCACAATATAGTGCTGAGATAATCAATCCATACCCAGAATAACATCAAATTCCATCACATTCAACAGAATCAAATCAATAGATAATTCTCTACCTCTGACAAGAACTGGATAACCAGAAAGAACAATATCGGTGTCCAAAGAATAACTTAGAGGAGTGGTGAAGAAAAAGGAAAAGCCATCCTCGAAGCTTGCCAATAAAACTTAAAAGTAAAAATAGGAGAAACGAATGAATGAGTGGCACCCGGATCAAACAGAACCCATGCATCTAGGTAACAGACAGAAATAATACCTGCCACAACAACATTAGATGCCTGACCATCCTGCTGAGTAAGATGGAAGACTCTGGCCTATCCTCGACCTCCCTACTGGCTAGTAGAAGCCTGGCCAATACCTCTGGCACCTCCTCTGGTAACTCTACCATGACCCTGCTTGGGAACAATCTGGGTAGAACTTTGATGCTGGGCTGAAGGCAATAGAAAAGGAATGGGTGCAGCACTAGCAATTGACTGCTGAGGGAATCACAAAATCTACTACTGCTGATACCCAGAATAGGGACACGATCTGGAAAAATATTCTGTCTATCTACATCTGAAACACGTCAGCGGTGTCATGTAATATGGTCTCTGATGGACTCTATCGCAGGTCTAACATACACTAGCAACTGACCTAGAACTACGACCATTACTGTTGCTTAAAGCACCTGACCCAAGTCTGAACAATCTATGCTAACCTCCACGGCCATGTCTACTGCTCCGATGTACCCGTCGTTGCTGTCTCTGAGTCTGCTGGGTTGGACCCCTCTGCTGACTACTCGATCCAATCTAAAAATTCAAGTATGGAGTAGTATGGAATCCACCTAACTGAACACCCAACTAGTAATAATCAAGCATAGCTCCTTTCCTGACTAGCCTCAGCTCAATCTCCTTGGCCAACTCTATCACTGACTTTAGAGTAAGGCCCACTGTAGGCATACCAGCAAATGCAGAACCCAAACCAGTGACATAAGTGGTGACTGCAAAGTACTGGACTTGCATCAGATCCTTTACATAACTGCTAAGCCGAAGGAACTCTCTAATGTAGTCCTCAACAGATCTATCCCCTTAGGAAATGCTAGTTAATCAGAGTCTGTAACTCATGCGAAGTGGCTCTGGGCAGAATCTCTTCATGAATCGCTCTCTAAACTGAGCCCAAGTCATCATCATAATATACGGCTGAATCATCTAAATAAACCAGTCCAAGGCTGGTCCCTCAACAGAAAGCTCGACTATCATGATCCGCTGGTACTCGGTGTGAGCAGTCTGAGTCCTTGTCTCGATCATATGTAAAAAATCTAAAGGGTCTGAAGTCCCATCAAAGGCGATTCTATTGACTCTAGCATATAGCAGAGCTGTCTCAGGGTCAGACATACCCTACTGGTAGACAGGCTAAACTAGCAATGAAATTGGAGGTACTAGAATATCATCGAACTCAGGCTCTACAAGTTCCTCATCCTGTAGCTCTCTCTGTCGACGGTAACCTGTCGCTTCTCAAGGTCTACCTTTGCCACGACCTCTGCACCTAACTGGCGGCTCAGGAGGTAAAACCTCATCTTGAAAGGACTCATCATCCTAGGCCTTAACGATCGGTGGAGCGACATACGCTCGCCTCCTCATTCTGAAAAGACAAATAGATGGATTCAGACAAAACAGACAATGGAGGATAATGCAGAAAGCTAAATTAAAAAATACATATCAAGACATACTCAAACCTAAGTAACTGCAGTAGTTTCAAAGAAAACACAACGCTGAAAACTAGGGCCACAACTCACACAACTAAGGCCCTGACATAAACCTCTGCTCTGATACCAACTTTGTCACGACCCAAAATAAGGGGCCATGACCGGTGCTAGGGAATGGGAATTCTTTCAAATCCGGCAACCCGTAGCAAGCCTTAAAATAAAAGCATGCAATAAAATAAAATAAATAAAACATTATTCATTAAAAATTAAATCTCAATTAATAAAAATAAGCTCTTCATCATTCTAAAAATAAAATATTATCACATCTCATACCATAAAATAAAATCTTTTAATACAAGTATAAATACAAATACAACTCGACAGAGTCAAATACAACTACTACTGCAGTGTCTAGAGTACAAAGTAAAACTCAAGTAAGTGATTTGCATAATAAAGTCGAAGTGGAAGAAATTCGGCGGACAGGTCTACTGCTGAGGTCTGAAGAAGAGGACTCTCTTGTAAAAATATCAACGGAGGGGAGTCAGACCTCACTGAGTGAATTGTTATAATATATATACACGCATAGCTAAATGTCAAATGCAGACACTCAAAAATATATATAATAATTATATATACAGGCAAATACACACAGATGTAAAGAAAATCATTTTTATAATAATACTGAAAATCATTAATTATGAAGGATCAAATAGAACCCTAAATGATTGCAACCTCTATACCAATAGAAAGTACTCTAGCCATATAGGCTCACTTAAATCCAAGTAAATTCACTTAATTCTTATGGACAATAGACTAGCTGAGAGACACTAAGTCGAACGAACTCCAGCAGTCTGACTATTAGTGTGATTGGCCCCGAGACAGTTGGTCAACCGAGCTCCAGCAATCACACTCTCAATCACATTAACCTCAATCACATCAATCATATCAATCAATCATAATTACCACAATTAATTTTCACTTAACTCTAATCTATCACACTGGTACATACACAATCCTAGTGCTGCCCACTAGGAAGCACGTTCTATCGATATCCTTCATTGATATTAAAACATACATTCAGAAAAATAAATAATGCATAATGACATTTAAAATAAACAAATAAACCATATATATACCAGAAATATACCTAAAATAAACTAAGTATATTTCAAGTATATATACGTATAATCAACTTAAATAAATCATAGAATATATTAAATTAAACCAATAATATATTTGAAAACAAGCTAGATTTAATTAAAAAGGAAAACATGCATTTATTTAATAATATACCGAAAATATACTAAAAGTATACCTAAAATATACTTAAACATTCAAATAGACAATTATGCAAAATTTATATTTAAAACATAGAATTCTAAAACATGCAACCTAAGCAGTGCATATATATTATAATAGCTCACAGTTGTGCACTCCTCAAGACGGGTCCGACAGGCCTAGTCTACTAGGCCTCAATCTCGGCGCAACTAATAATAAAATAATAACACAAAATCAGAATAAATCTAACTTAACTTCTAAAGACTTGATCTAAGATTACAAAACACAGATAGACACAGAATTGACCTGATGTCACGTTTTACGAGAATTTTACTAAAAATTCAGCAGAACCTCCTTTGTAAAGTGGACATCTCTCTACTTAAAAAGTAGAGTCAGTCCTACAAGAAAAGCACACTTCGAATACAAAATATTCTCACAACTCTCGATCGGGACCCCAAATTGCAAATTCCACCAACCGAGGTCCACAATTCACAATAAAATACACAAAATATAATAAAATTCCATAAATATCAAAAATGCCCTTTAGTATTAAAATATAGCAATTTAAACATTTAAACATTAAAAGTAATTATTCTTATCGATAATCACTTAAAACCCTAATATTAATATAATATTAATAAAAATTGATATTTCTCGATAAATTCACAAATATTAATAAAAATTTATTTTATAAATCTAAATTACTTAACTAGGCCAAAAACATATTAAAAATTACTAAAAACCCATTTATTTACAAAAATAGTATATTATATGTAATTTGAAAATAATTTTTGAAAAATAGTATTAATTAGTTAAAATTAGTAATTAATTCATAAAAATCATTTGTATACCTCAAATAATTATTAAAACCATAAATTTAATATTCAACTAAAATTACTACCAAATTACCAAAATGCCCCTAATATACAAAAATACACATAAAATACTAATAATATTCAAAAATTCAATAAAAATTATATAATTAATCAAAAATTATTTTCTCAACATATTATTCAATAAAATCAACAAATATACTCAATTAACCAATTATTTTTAACAAAATACATATACAACCTATATTTCCAAAATTGACATAAACTAAATATAATTATAAAAATTACACAAAAATCACAAAAATTATAAATTAATTTCTAAAATTAACATTAACCATCAAAAACACTTAAAATCACAATTTCACAATTTATTTATTTAATTTAAGAAAATAATAAAATAATAAAAAATTCACAAAATTCAAAATAAATTCCAAAAATTACAAAAAAATTCCAAGATGTGGATTAAGCTAAGGGGAACAACATTTGTGAAGGCACTTTTCATGAATAACAAAGAATGAAGTTCAAAAATATCGAAAAGCATAAATGGCCGAAAATGGAAATAAGATCAAAACCCTACCAAATCATGTTTTCAAGCTGTAAAGAGCTTGGAATCATCCTCTATGGAGTTTCAGGAGTCCAACGGTACCAGAATCATCAATTTTGGTGGCCGAAATCATGGGGAATGGTGGAGGAAGTGATTTTCGGCCAAAAATGGTATTTCAACTGCTGTCGGAGCCGAGGAAGGTGACTGGAGGCGGCAGAGCTGCTGGAGGAGGAGGTGGACGTCCGGGAGGCACATTGACAGTTGCTGGTCGACGTAGCAGCAGCGGGGGCGATGGTGAGGGTGGGTTTCGGGGAGAGAGGAAGAAGAAAATAGATTTTTTTTATTTGTATATATATATATATAACAAAAATAAAATACAATATATATACATAATTTAATTATTAAACCCTAATAATATTCATGCATGCATAAATATGTATAACTCATAAAAATTAAGATCAATAATGTAATTCATTAAAGTAATAATATTAAAATATTAATGCTCTAAGTTAAAGACAAAAAATACTATTTTCCAAAATAATAATTTAAAAACATGTATTTATGTAAAATATATTAATTAAACGTAAAATAATAATGATAATAATTTTTTTCAAGATAATGAAATAATCAATTATTAATTTAAAATTATTAACACTGTATATCTTATTTTATATTAAAATAATTTAAAAACTCGAGTTATAACAGTTATGGGGTTGAAGGAAGTTCTTTCTTGGATTCTTATGAAAGGTATTTCTAAGATTGAAATTGAAATGGATGCTAAGTTGGTTGTTGAGGCTTTTTATTCTTTATATCGTAGCCTTAGTGAGTTTGGAGTTCTTGTTTACAGAATGTGTTTCTCTTTGTGAATTGAGACTTGATGTTACGGTCTCTTTTGTTAAGAGGTCAGCAAATTGTGCCACTCATGCATTGACGAAGGCGGCACGTTTTCATGCGAGCCCCATGTACTGGCAGAATCCTCCTATGTTTTTTAATGGTATTCTTGCTAATGATTTAATGAGTTAATATTATTATGCCTTTTGTTTTTTTTTAAAAAAAAAAACAATATAACATCCCTTTTTATTTTAAAATTTAAATTTAAATTTATCCTTTTTCATTTAAAAAATTAAATTTTAGTTTATATATATATATATATATATATATATATAGCTAATCAATATTATTACCTATGACCTTAATTTTTATAGCTAATTATCCATGGCTAAATATATAAAAAATATTTTAGCTATATAACTTTTGATGTATATGACTAATAAGTACAATTAATTACAAAATTGTAATTTCCATCACTATAAATTATATTTAGACACAATATTTTTGTTCGTGGCAAAATTTTGTTGCTGTATGTATGAATTGTAGTAGTGTATGATACGTAATCTAACACTTTGCACGCACGCACGCATTCATTCATACATACATACATATATATTGGAATTGCTGTCTATGCTCGCTTCCTTTCTTCCTAATTTGCTTCAAATCCTACTTGATGGCTTCACAAGAAAGATATATCCTTAAGCATTTAAAAGAAGGCAACAAAAATGAACAGCCCTGGAAGAACATATCTATGCACTGATGCTCTAAGGAAGCAAGAGGGTTTCAGGGCAGCAGAGGCAGCTCCATTTCGGTGGCCGTTACGAGGACGAAGGAGATCTCCACCACCATACGATCCCTTTCCACGTTTTTGGAAACTCCTTACGTGAACTTCCTGAAGTCCTTTGAGTTCATCTACATGTGCAAGGAATATATATATATAGCACTAGTTAGTTACTTGCAATATCAATACCATACAAATTAAATCTTATTAAATTGGAAAAAATAAATCATAGTTTCCGTACGGACAGCAGCATCTTAAGATAAAATATTTTCGAGCTCAATTAATTAAAAAAATTAGTTGATCATTTACTACTTACTCTTAACATGCTTCTGCCTCGCTAATGGCTTGTACTGCATGGTGAATGAACCTTCAAGTGCATAGCATGAAAGAGACGCAAAGCAAATGATAACGAGGAGAAGCCCTGCAAATATTACTAATACTCTAGTCATGTTTTAACGTTGATGCTAATGATTCCTTTGTCAATATCTTTTCTTGGGAGATTTATGTAAGTATTGGTAGCTAGTAGATATGGCGTTGGTGGGTGTTTTATAGTGATGATTCATGGCAGAGTTATAGAATTTTTTACATTAATATATAACTTATGCACGTGCCCTTAAAAGAGAAATAACCACCAGACGACCCTCTTACTAGCAGAGTTTTAGACTCTTTTAACTATAGAGTAATACTGAAAAGATGGTTTTAGAAAATGGAGTAATGCGTATGATTATGTGCTGCCTGTCGGGCAACTTTATATTCTTCTTTTTTGCGTTTATGTTTCATTGAATTTCTTATCCTTCAATCTTTTCTGAAATGTAAAGATCAAGAATAATAATTTCAAGGCATAAATGCAAGGGAGGAACTTCTTGGAAAGTTAAAAGGATGTGGAGGCCATGGCCCTCGCTATTCTTTTGATATGTTTACTTTGTTGGAAAAATATACGTTATATTCTAAACTTTAAATCAATTGTCACTTGAATTGTATTTTAAAAGTTATTATAATTTGCTTTTTCAACTTTAGAAACTGTTTCAATTCTATCCAATTTTACTTGAAAAACTTAATTATTTTTTAAATTATTTTTAGATTCTTACAAAATAAATTTAACAATTATTCAAGTTTTAACCTTACCAAAATTTGAAATAAATTTACAAATTAAATTTTACATTTTTACATTTTTTTTAATTTTATGTATTAATGAAGAATAATAAGAAAAAACAAAAAATAATAATTTATGGATCAATTTATTGTATAGACAAATACAAATACAAATATAAAGTAAGTTTTTTTAACTGTTACTATAAATAATAGTAAAATTTAATTTTTAATTATTTAATTTTTTTTGGAAAAATTAAATTTTTTATATTCTTGATAATATTTTAATATCTCAAAAGCCTCTCTTTTTTTCATTTCATTAATTTTTGTTTAAACACTATTAGAAAAAAATTTAAATAATATGGTTGAAAGTTAAAGAAACAAATTTTAAAATACTTAGAATTTAAGGTTTTTTAGTGAAAAGTTAAAAATTTATAAAAATATTTAAAAATTAATTTTTAAATTTAGATTGAGAGTGGCAAAATTAGAATTTAAAATCATTTTATATATTTTATTTTTTAAAAGAAAAAAAATAAAAAATTTAGTAAATCAAATTTATTTATAGGAATTTAAAAATAATTTTTAAAAATATAATCAGATTTTTCAAATAAAATTAGTATAATATATAAAATTGAAATAATAAATTAAAAAAAAATTTATAAAATTTAATTGATAATTGATTCACAGTTTAACGTAATGTTTTCCTTACTTTATTGCTTTAACTATAGTTACGTAAAAATTCACCTTAATTACTTTTGGTTTAATTTTTTATTCTGGCCCTCCAAATGATTGATTCTAATTCTCTGCATCTCGACATATGCCTTGCATTTAGATATATGCATTTTGGTACATTAAAGATTGGCCTGTTCACTTTAATTAATTGTTCATAATGTGAAAGTTTGGTTTTCTATATATTATTGATAACAAAGTGCAGATGACGGGGCTTAACGTACGTTTAAAATTTAGCAACTCTAACATTATTTGAATTTAAAATTTCAGAAAATATATTAATTACTGTCACAAAAATATAGCGTGAAAATGAGAAGTTATCACCTAAGGTAATAACTAAAACAAATAAAAAAATAGTGGTACTCAATTCTCTAAACGAAAGCCACCACCACAGTCATGAGATTCTAGATACGGATATCAACTTTTTTCAGTTTTATGCGCATTTAGAATTATTTTATGAATTGCTATCTTATCCTCTATTTACATACAATTTTATAAAAACTCATTATTTAAACAATTAATTTCAGGCAAACTAGTCATGAAAAGTACATGTAAATAATGTATTCATTTAAGTTTACAATCTCTAAGTTAGTCTAATATACATTAATTTTAATTAAATGAGATAAATCTACATGTTTTAATTTACAAGTAAGCCTAAAGACTAATGGACTTAATTCCTATTCAATTTTAATTAAGTGAATCTAAGTCTATTTATTTTAATTCTAAAAATAGGCCTAAATCTATAAATTATGAAATATTTAAATTAGTGGGTCTAATTCTATATGTTTTAATTCTAAGGTGATATTAAATTTATAAGTTATAGAAAAGACTTTAATTTAATGGGTTAAGTCTAAATAATTTTAATTATCTTGTATGGATCTATGTCTAAATTAACTAAATGAGCTTAAATTATTTCTAACCTAAGTTTAGTTTAATTATGGGCCTAAAGATGCATTTTAATTAAAATCTAGACTTAATTAATTAATAACCTATTAAATGAAATGGGCTAATTAAAAGATGAGCTAAAAAGAACTACCTAAACCTAAAATCAATTAAATGGGTTAGAGCCTAACATGGGCTTGGGACCCAAAACATATAAAAAGAAATAAACAAACCCAAAAACAATAAAACAAATATCAAAACATCAAATAAAATATCAAACAATTAATTAAATTTATTTCTTCTAAAAAACTTAATTTAGTTAAAATGACCTTAACAAACAACCCTAATTCTATTCACTTAAATCTAATTCAATTTTAATTCACAACCCTAATGATCTCTATATTCATTAATTTTAATTAATTACCTAATTAAATCCTAATTTTACTAACCAATTAATTAAAATAAAACACACAATCACACACATGATTTCATTATTCCCACTATTGGGGCCATTACAATGATTTTTTGAAAATAATAAGAAAATAAAGATTAATACAACCTTAAATAAAAATACAAGATAAAGCAACCAATAAAATAATAATAAATAAATAACCTAGAAACTTTATTCGGCTACAAAATTCAATCCATGGCATTCCATGGATCTTCATGGATTTTGTTCTCTAAGTGAACTTATCATGTAACCCTCTCCATAATCACCAACACAAACAAAAAATAAACAATGATTAGAGAATAAACAAAATAACAATAAAAATTAAATAAAGATAAAATTTAATAGAACCAAAAAATAAAAATAAAAAAAATAGAAGGAAGTAGGAGAGGAGATGATGGTATGGATGCAATATTGATTTACCCCTTAGACTAGTGTAAATCATCGTTGCTTTTTAAATAGATCTTCAATACTTGATGTTCTCCTTTCCAAAAACCTATTGCTTCTTCCTCAAAGAACAAATACTTCACAAGAAAATATTTTTAATTCAACACTACGTAAGAAGAAAAGGAAAAGTCTCAAAAAAAGGTCCAACCAAAAAAAGAGGTCCCTCCCCTAGGAGCGTTTAAGCTGGGCTTATATAAAAAACTCTAACTAAAAGACATATCATACTATGACTTCCTCTCTTCACAATGATAGAGTTTTTTTTATATTTTAAAAGGACTTCTAATTTCCTAAAAAATTTAGATAAATACTAAAAAAAGGTTTTATCAATTATTTGACCAATCAAAATTCATAAAACAAAAATTTCTTATTTACTGGAAAATCAAAAAACAGACGAAAAACATTTAATTCCAATTGGAATTATATAGTTCCGATCGGAATTACATAATTTTGATCAGTTTTATGTAATTTCGATCTTCCTTTTTTAACTTTTAATTACAAAAAGATCCTTGAAAGAATTTACACTTTTCAATTAGGTCCTTAAAGAAAACATCACAATTAAGCCTTTAAAAAACTAGTTAAACTCTTTTGGAAATGTATTTAGACTTTTAGGGTTTCAAACTTCAAGTGTTGAAGATCTATTTATAATATTTTCATAATTTGAGTCCTTTGTCGCACCCATACTCAACTATCCCGAAATTGAGTGCTTATACAAAAGCTATAACATATATAGTGTACAATATAAGTGTTTGAGTTACAATCAATATCATATACAAACTAGATGGATAATAGTAAAGTAACTGAAGCTAAGTTGGCTTTAACACACCCCTGCAAACCAATAGATGTGATGACGATAACAGCCGAAGCTTGGAGGTGATATGTTGGAATGGTCGAATAGCTAGTGATTTAGTGAAGATGTCAATCATATGATCTTTTAAAGATAAAAAATGAACTTTTACATTGCCATTTATGACTTACTCATGAAAAAAGTGATAGTCAAGCTCCACATGCTTAGTGCGAGCATAAAATATAAGATTGGCAGTCATGTAGATTACACCTATGTTATCACACTAAAGGAGAGCAGAAGAAGGAGAGAAGCCAAACTAAGAGTGCAAATTTTTAATCCATAGAATTTCAGCTGTGGAGTTTGCAATTGCTTTGTACTAGCTTTCTGAAAAAGAGTAAGCAACTGTTAGTTGCTTCTTGACGGACCATAAGATTAAGTTGGAATCGAGATAAATGGCATAACTATTGGTGGAGCAGCAATCATCTGGACATCCTCCCTAATCATTATCTAAAAAATAGTGAAGATCCAAGGTGGGCTTGTAAGCAAAGAATAATGTGTTGTGGACAGTGTGTTTCAGATAGCGAAGGACTTACTTTAAAGCTTGCTAATATTAAGTGGTTGGACAATGAAGAATTAGTAGAGCATATTAACTAAAAAGGCTATGTTAGAACGAGACAAATTGACATATTGGAGTGCTCCAATAAGTTGGCCATGCACTTCAGGTGTGGATAGACGATCTCTGAAAATTTTCACAAAGGGAGGTGTTGTGGCCATAGGCGTTAAGCATCATTGACACCTACTCGATGTAAAACAACATAGATATACTTGGAATGATTAATAAAAATGCCATGTTCATTTTGAAGAACTTGAATATCGATGAAGTAATTGAGATTACCAACATCTTTTATGGGGAATTCATATTTTCAGCTAAGAGAACTTCTTTGATTAAGTTTAGAGAGGAACCAGTAAGTATTATTTCATCAACAAACACTAATAAGAGAACCACATCTATTTGATAACACAAAATGAATAGAGAGTAATCTGCCTTTGAACTTTAAAAGCCTTGCTGAATAAGAAAAGAGTGAAGGCAATGATACCAAGCTCTTGGTGTTTGACGAAGGCCATAAAGGGAACATTTAAGAAGACAAACATGATAGGGATGATCCAGATCATCAAATCCTAATGGTTAAGACATGTAGATAGGTTCCTCTAGAAAAATAAGAAGGAAGGCATTCAAGACATCGATTTGGGGAAGTGGCCATTGTTGAACCGAAGCTAAAGAGAGAATCAATTGAATTATGGTTGATTTTATAATCGGGCTAAATGTGTCATGAAAGTCTACTCCACTTTATTGATGATAGTCTTTAGCTACTAATATGACTTTATAGCGAGATATGGAATTATCTGGATTATGTTTGACTCAAAAAAACCCATTTATTTCCAATGATGGACTAATTAGGTACCAGTTCCAAGTTTATGTGTCAAGAAGGGCAGTAATTTTTTCTTGTATTGCACAATGCTAAAAGTGGTATTTGTTTACTTTGGTGTAGGTAGTAGCCTCCGAGTCTAATGGTTTGTGGAGTAGTAAGTAAGGCTTTAAATTTCTAAAAAGTTAAGGGAAATAGGGTCATCTAATAGGTACAGATAGGAGATATTTTTGGTTGAGAGATAGGAGCTTAAGGTGATGAGATGTTATATGGATTGTATTTAGGTTAGAAAATTATTTAGATTAGACAATGACTAAGTTTAATCTGGTTGGAAATGAGGATGAGGTGATGTTAGTGGGGTCGGGTTATTGGAAAAGGGAGGTGTGGAAGAGTTTGAAGGGTTCAGGCTATTAGAAGAGGGTAAAAAAAGAGATAAAGATGAAGTATAAGTGGTAAAGATAGAAGAGGGTGAGAAGTGCATATCTGAATTATCAAGAGTAGGTTGTAATTATAACCAACTAGATAAGTGTGGAGAATAAGTTGATGGTGAGGTGGAGTATGGCACTAGTTATTGTTTACAAGGAAATTGTGTTTCAATGAACTTAACATGTATTACAATATAAATGTATCCTATGTCTAAAGATAGAAATCGATGACCCTTATGTTGTGTAGAAGGACCGAGATGCACATATTCCTTATAGCGATATGAAAACTTGTGGGGATTGTAAGGTTGAAGTAATGGGAGCATTGAACACCTAAAGACTTTTAAATAGCCAAAAGAGTGAGTAAAGCCATACAATTTAAAGTGTGGAGTCAAATTGTTAAGTGGTCCAATAGGAAGTCTATTGATGAGTGAAACTGTTGTGTCAAAAGAGTATGGCTAGTAGTGGAATGCTAAAGCACAATGAGCCATTAGGGTGAGGCATGTGTCTACAATGTGGAAGATTTTGCATTCCACAATGCCATTTTGCTCGTGTGTATGTGGGCATGCAATTTGATGTTTTATTCATTTTTATTGAAAAAAGTGAGAAAGACTTTGATATTCATCGCCATAATTAAATTGTAAAGCCTTGACAATAGTTAAGAATTTACCAAGAAGACAAGAGCGACATAGCTCGTTATTATTGGATTTTAATAATGCGATGAGTTGTCTTTGTAGATGGATGTCCAAACCTTGCATGCCAAAAAGAAAATTTCTCCTTGTATTATGATCCTTAATAAAAAAGAATGAAGGCCAAAATTCAAAGAAATATCGATTATTAGCAGTGAATTATTGTACTATGACTAAAGACTTTGTAATCTTTGGAACATGTAGAGTATTGTTCAAAGAAATCGAAGAAAATCCATAAGTAATAGAAGAAGTGCCAGTATGTTGGATTGGTAGGTTATGGCCATTACTTACATAGAGCTGATCAAAACCTTCAAATGGTTAGGGCATGTGTGGTACACCAAAATCCGAGGTGATATAAGAGGTGGCCCTACTGTCAGCTACCCATGGTTGTAAAAAAGGACCGAAAAATAAAGGTCGAGGCTAAGTGTCACAACCCAAACCGGGGAGTTATGACCGACATTAGGGAATGAGAATTCTTTTGAATCCAGAACCTATAGCAAGTCTTAAAAATAAAAACACATGCAAATAATAATATAAAAATACTTTAGAATTAAAACTTTATTCAATATAAGAATAAATCCTTCTATCATACATAATAAAAATATTTCATACAATATTCGGATACAAAATCCCAAATCCAAACAACACACTTCCATCACAATAACTCTACTACTGCAGTTTCTAGAATACAATAAGAGTTGAAATATAAAATTTACATAATCTAGTCGAGACTGAAGAATATTGGCGTATAGTACTAATGGGGAGGTCTGAAGAAGAAGAAGATCCTATAAAAATAAATATTGAGAGGAGTCAAATCTCACTGAGTGAATTATTATAATATATATACATGCAACCTAAAGTCATATATAGTCAAGCATCAATATAATAATACACATATACACACATTTCACACATATGTTAAAATCCACTTTTATATAATAATAAATTCAGAAAAATTTTATTTGAGTGAAGGATTAAATAGAAGCCTAAAATATTACGCAACCTCAATTAGTAAATCTCACTAACCAATACGCTGACTTAATTCTAAAATAATTGTCTTTTCCATTTTTGGACAGTAGATTGGCCCCAAGACACTAAGTCAACCAAGCTCCCGCAATCTCACTATTAGTATGATTGGCCCCAAGACACTAGGTCAACTGAGCTCCTGCAATCACACTACTCTCTCACCACAATTCTCAATAATCGAATAATCAAATTTCATATCAAATGATTTAATAATCACAACCCTAAGATCTAATGCACTGGTACATACACAGTCCTAGTGCAGCCCATTAGGTGGCACATTCTATTGATGTCCTTCAAATAAACCATGTAAATGTTGGAAATAATAAAATACATAATTAAAACATAATGGCATCCATTTTAAAAGAATATACCACTTATATACCAAATATATACTGGAAATATACCAATTGTATACAAGAAATATACTGAATATTTACTAAAAATATACCAAATATATATGTGACATATATGCCAAAATATACCAAAAATATACAAAATATATACTAAGAATATACCAAACATATTTCTAATAATTTAAAATATCGGGTCATCACAATCTTCCCCCCTACAAAAATTCATCCTCGAATTTCAAAGAAAAGCATAGACAATGAAAATTCATCGAGGAAAAAAGTAAGGGTAAGCCACCCACATCTCGGCCTCAGTCTCCCACATTAGCTCCTCCATGTTGTTGCTCCGCCACAACACCTTGACCCTTAGGATCTGCTTCGAACGCAACTAATGAACTTGATAGTCCACTATCGCAATAGACTCCTCCTCGTATGTCAAGTCTTCGTTCACTTCCATACTCTCAGGCTACAACACATGCGAAGGGTCTGAAATATACTCCCTCGACATTGAGAAATAGAACACTATATGCACTTGAGACAAATTCGGAGGCAAAGCCAACCGATATGCAACCATGCTCACTCTCTCTAGAATCTCGAATGGTCCAATATATCTCAGTGCTAATTTTCCCTTCTTTCCAAACCTCATCACACCCTTCATCAGAGACACCTTCAGAAACACATAATCTTTAACTTCAAACTCCACATCCTTACACTTCAGATTCGCATAGCTCTTCTGTCTACTAGTTGCGGTCTCTAATCTCCTTCTGATCACAGTAACCCTCTCACTTGCATCATGAACCATCTCAGGTCCAATCAACACTCTCTCTCCAATCTTATCCCAAAACAGAGGGGATCTACACTTCCTTCCATTCAAAGCCTCATACAGTGCCATCTCAATACTGCTATGGTAGCTATTATTATATGCAAACTCTATAAGTGGAAAATGGTCATCCCAGCTACCTCTAAGATCCAATACACACATCCTCAACATATCCTCAAGTGTCTGGATCATCCTCTCAAATTGACCATCTGTTTGAGAGTGAAAAGTAGTACTGAAATCAAGCATAGTGCCCATTGCTTCCTATAACTTCTACCAAAATTAAGAGGTAAACATTGAACCTCTATCAGATACGATGGACATAGGTACTCCATAAAGGCACACATTATGCTTAACCTACAGCTTAGCCAACTTAGTTACAATAATAAATGGCTTTAACTGGCAAAAAGTGAGCTGATTTGGTTAACCTGTCCACAATCACACAATTGGAATCATATCCATTCTTCGAACGAGATAACCCTACCATAAAATCTATAGTAACTCTCTCCCATTTCCACTTAGGGACAGAAAGAGGTTGAAGCTTTCTAGAAGGCTTCTGATGCTCAGCTTTCACCTACTGACAAGTCAAGCACTTAGAAACATAATCAGTTACATCCTTCTTCAATCCATCCCACCAGTACAAATCTCGGATACTGTGGAACATCTTAGTAACACCTGGATGCACACTATAAGCTACAGAATGTGATTCTTCAAGGATCTCCTCTCTCAAATTATCCACATCAGGCACGCATAATCTACCACTAATCCATAAAACACCATCATCAATAAGTGTAAAATCAGTGAACTTCCCTGCACAAACATTCTCCTCAAGCTCTGCTAGAATAGGCTCTCGGCCCTGAGCCACCTTAATCCTATCTCTCAACACTGATATAACTCTGAACTAAGCTAATAATCCACCTAATTTGCTAATCTTCATCATCAAACCTTAATCCATTAACTCATGTAACTCTTGGATCAACGGTCTCCTCTCTACACTAATGTAAACAAGACTACCTAAAGACTTCCTACTCAAGGCATTTGCTACTACATTAGCCTTGCCTAGATGATAAAGAATATCATAGTCATAATCCTTTAGGAGTTCTAACCATCTCCTCTACCTCAAGTTTAGATCCCTCTGTTGGAAAATGTACTTCAGGCTCTTGTGATCTGTGAAAATCTCATAAATCACCTAGTATAGATAATGTCTCCAAATCTTGAGAGTAAAGATCACTACAGCCATCTTTAGGTCGTGAGTAGGATATTTCTGTTCATGCTTCTTCAACTACCTCAAAGCATAAGCTATCACCATACCATTCTTCATTAATACACAACCTAGGCCAACTCTGGAAGCATCATAATACACAGTGAAGTTGTCTTTTCCATTCAGCAAAGCCAGAACTGGAGTTGTGATCAACTTCTCCTTCAGTAACTAACAACTGTTCTCACAAGCATATGACTACACAAACTTCACAATCTTTTGAGTTAGGCAGGTCATAGGAGCTACAATTCTTGAGAAATCCTGTACAAATCTCTTATAGTACCCGGTCAAACCTAGAAAACTTTAAATCTCTGTAATTGTTGTCGGTCTGGGCCACTCAGACACTGCCTCAATCTTCTGTGGATCAACCTAAATACCATCTTTAGACACTACGTGTTCAAGGAATGCAACACTCTCCAACCAAAAATCACACCTTGAGAATTTAGAATAAAGTTAATGTTCTCTTAATGTTTACAGTACTATCCTCAAGTGATATATGTGCTCCTCTATACTCTTTGAATGCACCAGTATATGATCAATGAAGGCTACCATAAACTGATCTATAAATAATTTTAATACCCTATTTATCATATCCATAAAAGCAGTTGGTGCATTAGTCAAACCGAAAGACATCACTAAAAACTCATAGTGACTATATCAAGTGTGGAATGCCATTTTAGGAACATCGGCTTCACTGATCTGCAACTGATGATAACCCAACCTCAAGTCAACCTTGGAAAAGAACTGTGCACCCTGAAGTTAATCAAATAGATCATCTATCATCAGAAGAGGATACTAATTCTTCATTATCACCTTATTCAGCTCTCTATAGTTTATGCACAGTCTCAGTGTGCCATTTTTTTCTTTATAAATTGGACTGGTGCACCCCAAGAAGAAATACTAGGTCTAATGAAACCTTTATCCAGCAAATTTTGTAATTGTTCTTTTAATTTCTTCAACTATGCAAGAGCCATTTTGTAGGGGAACATCAAAATAGGAGTTGTACTTGGGACCACATCTATATAGAATAAGGTGGTAAACTTGGTAACTCCTCAAGAAAAATATTAGGAAACTCCCAGGCAACTAGAACATCTGTGAGAGATAACTTCTCTATTGAAGTATCTCTGACAAGTGCTAAGTATTCCTAACAACCTTTCCTCAATATCTTCCTAGTTGTGATAGCAGAATGAGATTCTGAGGTGTAAAACTCTTATCAACCACAAACTTAAACTCTTCTGCATCCAAAATTCTAAAAATCACCTCTTTACTTCGACAATCTACAATGGTATAGTGCTGAGATAACCAATCCATACAAAGGATCACATCAAACTCCATTATATCCAATAACACTAATTTCATTGGCAATTCCTTGCCTCTTACTAACACTGAACAACCAAAAAGAACCACATCGGTGTCTAATAAATCACTTAGAGGAGTGGCAATAGATAAAGGAAAAGCCATCCTTGAAGCTTGCCAACATGACTTCGAAGCAAAATAAGGGACATGAAAGAATGTGTGCCACCTGGATTAATCAAAACTCTAGAATCCAAGTAACATATTGGAAGTATACTTGTAATAACGGCATTGGATGCCTGAGCATCCTACTGAGCGAGGGTGAAAACTCTGGTCTGACCTCGACCTCCCTGCTAGATGGTGGAAGCCTGACCTATACCCCTGGCACCCCCTCTACTACTTGTGTTATGCCCCTGCTGGGCAATAAGCTGTGTCGTACTAGGATACCAAGCTGGAGGCAACTGATAAGGAGCTGGAGCTGAACTGGCAATGGACTGTTATGGAAATGGTTGCTGATAGCCAGAAGAAGGACATGCTCTGGCAAAATGTCCCATCTATCCACATCTAAAACAAGCTCTAGGAGTTATATAGCATGGTCCCTAATGGACTCTCCCACACATCTGATAAGCACTGGCTGCTAATCTCGTGTAGCCGTAACCCGAACTCTGACCACTACTATTACTGATAGCTCTAGAACCAAATATGATGGGTCTACGCAATCCACCACGACCATGTTTGTTACTCTTGTGGACTCTTTCTATTGAGTGCTCTAGCTCTATTGATAAGAGCCTCTCTAACGACTGCTAGAGCCAATCTGAAATGTCTGGAATGGTGTGCTCTAAAATCCTCCTGACTGAACACCTCCCAACTGATAATAATCAAGCATAACTCCTTGCCTAACCAATCTAAGCTCTATCTCTTTAGTAAACTTTATTACCAACTCAAGAGTAAGGCCTATAGTAGGCATCCCAACGTATGCAAAACCCAGTCCGATGACATATGTCATAATGGTGAAATACTGATCTCACATCAAATCCTCTACATATCGACCCAGTCTGAGGAACTCCCTAGTATAGTCCTCTACAGATCTGTCATCTCTGGTAATGCTCATTAATCTAAGTCTGTAGCTCATCCGCAATGGCTCAAGGCAAAAACACCTCATGAATCTCTCTCTAAACTGAGCCCAAGTGAGTGTTGTCATATGCAGCTGGATAACCTGAACAAACCAATCCAGGGCTGGTCCCTCTATAGACAAATCAATGATCATGATCCACTGGTACTCGGTGTGAACAGTCCAAGTCTTTGTCTCAATAGCATGCAAAAAATCTAGAGGGTTTGACATCCCATCAAATGATAAAACAACACGGCCTCAGGGTCAGACATACCCTACTGATAACCAAGCTGCATCTGCAGTGCAACTGGAGGTATAATAGTTTTCTCGTATTCCTACTCTACAGGTTCCTCATCCTATAGCTCTCTCTGTCTACAATGACTTATCGCTCCTCGAGGTTTACCTCTACCTCTACCTTTGTGCCTGGCTGGCCACTCTAGAGGTAAAACCTAATCCTGAAATGACTCATCATCCTAATAACCTAGGCTCTAATACCAACTTTGTCACAATCCAAACTGGGGAGTCATGACCGGCGCTAAGGAATGGGAATTCATTTGAATACAGAACTCATAGCAAGTCTTAAAAATAAAAACACATGCAAATAATAATATAAAAATATGTCAAAATTAAAACTTTATTTAATATAAGAATAAATCTTTATATCGTATATAATAAAAATATTTCATACAATATTTTGATACAAAATCCCAAATCCAAACAACACACTTCCATCACAATAACTCTACTACTGCAGTTTCTAAAATATAACAAGAGTTCAAATATAAAATTTACATAATCTAGTCGGGGCCGAAGAAGACCGACGTATAGTACTATTGGGGAGGTCTAAAGAAGAAGAAGATCCTATAAAAAAATATTGAGGAGAGTCAGACCTCACTGAGTGAATTATTATAATATATATACATACAACCTAAAGTTATATACAGTCAAGC
Organism: Mallotus nudiflorus; assembly: GCA_947683625.1. NCBI lineage: Eukaryota > Viridiplantae > Streptophyta > Magnoliopsida > Malpighiales > Euphorbiaceae > Mallotus > Mallotus nudiflorus. The sequence goes on along the minus strand of CANTUR010000592.1, from coordinate 166,445 downwards.
ATCAGTATAATAATATACATATACACGCATTTTACACAGATGTTAAAATTCATTTTTATAAAATAATAAATGCAGAAAAAGTTTATTTGAGTGAAGGATCAAATAGAACCCTAAAATATTACGTAACCTCAATCAATAAATCTCACTAGCCAATAGGTTTACTTAATTCCAAAATAATTCTTTTTTCCATTTTTGGACAGTAGACTGATCCCAAGACACTAAGTCAATCGAGCTTCTGCAGTTTCACTATCAGTGTGATTAGCCCTGAGACATTAGGTCAACCGAGCTTTTGCATTCACACTACTATCTCACCACAATTCTCAATAATCAAATTTCACATCAAATTATTTCATAATCACAACCCTAAAATCTAACACACTAGTACGTACACAGTTCTTGTGCATCTCACTAGATAGCACATTCTACTGATATTTTTCAAACAAATCGTATAAACATTGGAAATAATAGAATGCATGAAAATTTATTAGCTATTACCACTAATTAAGATATTTTTTGTTATTTTTTATTACATAAATTATTTAAAATAATATATAGTAATACATACAATTTATTATTTTTTGTTTATATATGATGAAAAACATTCTTTGAAAATAATTTAAAATGAATATTTATTTGAATATGAATTGTAAAAAATAATTATATAAATTTAATTTAATATAAGTTATTTTGTTATTAATTATTTTTAATAAGTAATATAATTCAAATATATAAAAAATTTAAATAGCTCATAGGAATCTAAAATAAAATTTATGAAAAGCAGAGCCGGTAAGGATTATAAAACAGCTATTAATTGTTAAATTTTGAATCTCTCCAAAAATCCTTTAAATATTTAAAATTGAGCAATTTGTAATAAAACCAGTCTTATGATTGTTTTCTTGTATTGACCTCTCTACATTTAGAAAGTGAATTTCATTATTTATTTCCTTTTTATCTTGATTTCAATTAATGAGCTTAAGTTTTCATATATTCATTATTAATTTAATCCTTTATCGATGTGATCTCTTTTCCTATTTGATATAATCTTTTTATTTTTTAAAAATTAAATTATTAATACTTATATAAAATTGAAATATACATTACAAAATTTCTAAAAATAATTTTATAATACAAAAGATACTTTTTAAAAGAAAGAATGGTATAAGAGGTGCTCTAATGTCCAAATAGCTAAACTAAAAATTTGTTTATATAAAATAATATTATAATTGAAATCATTCACATGGACCAATCCAAGTTCTTGATAATAAAAACTTCTTTTTTATGTGAAATCATTACACATATGCATATTCCTGCAAATTTTTCTTCATCATAATATCAATCAAAGGCATATAATTGGCAATCACTCTCCCTCTCCCTAGAGACTGAAAGGAGAAGAATTACTCACACATCCAACAAAGAAAGCACAACATCCTAATTAAGTAACTCTCTAACTATAGTCAACCAACAAGATTCTAATCAGCCCAAGTTGTATAACACATGTATGATTGCTGCTGAGAGAAGGGTAGAGGGTTTCAAGAGTAAAGAGGTTGCTCCATTTCTGGATTTGGTGCGAGGCCGAAGCATATCTCCTCCACCATAAACTCCTTTTCCAGCCCTTTCAACTTGAACACTCTTTTTTTTTACATCATTTAATCCCTCTACATCTCTTCCATCGCCTAACTTCCTTTTCTGTTCAACCATTGATTCATATGCATCTGCAGATACAAGAAACATGTGAAATCTTGCACATGTACTAATTTAATTACCACACTAAATTATGCAATGTCAAGAAAGGGCTAGCTCGCTCAATTAGTGCGTACGCCATCAGATAAATTTAGGTAACATCGCGAGTTCAACTGCTAATCTCCTAGATATAATCGAAGGACGAAAAATCGTATGCAACTAATACTTACTTCTGAATTGTTTTGCCCTGATGTTTAGAGACTTGCGCTGGGGAGTAAGAGCGCTTTCACATGCGTAGTTGGAAAGAGCCTTGAAACAGATTAGTAGCAATAGCCATGCCAGTAGTGTTTCTCTCTTCATATTAACAATCAATCACTTTTCAACTATTTTTCTGAAGCACAAGAAATGGTGGAGATGAGAAGAATTAAGAAGATGTATAATAAAAGACACTTTAGTTATGTAGGATAGTGATTACTATATATGGTAATTGTGACTAAGCTTCTGTGGTTTTATAAGATTCCTTCTCCTAAGTTAATAAAAGATAATAAATAAATTCAATGAGAGTAGTTAAGTGGTAATTTCTCTTCAAAAGTATTACGAAGTGTAAAGTTTAATTTCTACCATTATTAATTTTAAAGGAGAGAACTATTCCTGTTTTGTAATTTATTGATCATATAATTTTTTAATTTATCAAAAAATACTAATAAAAGATAAATAAAAAATAAACAACTACCATATTCGTTCAAATTATAAAGAGTTTAAATTCTTTTAGTAAAGTATTAAATACCGGAAGAATTTAATTTCTTATGAATTCGCTTAATAATGGTTAATATGAGGTACTTTTTTCCTTCAAAAGTTTATTTACTGTGAAAATTTCGAAATAATTAGAATTCTAATAACGAATAATCAAAGGTATAGAATAATAAAAAAAATTAGTGGCCCACGTTGCACAATATTTATGGTGAATAAGTTCTCCTAATTTGAAATGAAAAAAGCTCATTTACATAGTGTAAAAAAGTTCATTTATGTGTTCACGTTGTTTATTCATTTTATTTCATTTCAATGTCTCTTCTCCTTTCCTTTTTCTGTTTGTTTTTTCGGAGTGGCCAAATATTTGTTGAAAAGTAAAGATATGATGATGTTGGAAGGGCCCATAAATAAAGTATATGCTTTTGGTAAAATAAAAATAAATACAGTTTTTTTACTTCAAAGCCACCGATCGAGCATCTACTTTACCTATTCATATTTTTGTCATCCATTAGTAGGAAGATATCATCGAATATAATCTATTTTCGTAACTTTTTCCTCTTGTTCTACTCATGCAGTGTCATATTCCAATGAAACCTTAGAACCTATTTGAAATTATTCAAATGTTTTCCATGTAAAATTCACAATTTCTTTTATTGGTATGTGAAAAAATAATATTATCCATAATAATTCTATTCTAAATTTTTAATTTTTGTAAAAATATTCCGATTTGCAAATGATAATGTATGTGTCGATTAGCAAATCTTTCGTAATGATAATGTATGTGTGTTGGTTAAAAGATATTTCGTTCTTTGAATATTCATGTAAAGCTTGGTCCATATTGTTGCAGAATAAGGTCGGCTCAATGTCGGATTTGTTGTTGCTAAAGTCAAAAAGATCAAAGGCCAAGATTAAGCTTTAGAGATTTTTACACAAATAAATACTTTTTTTTAAATATTAACTAAAATATTACAAATTTTTATTTATTATTAAAACATTACTTTTAATTATAAAAATGTCACTTTATTTACACATATATATAATGGCGCAACAAAAGAATCCTATGGACAATATACCTTTTAAGTTTTTAGGTAATTCTAAGGATATAGATAAAAAAAAAAAAGTATAATATAACTGAATAAGAATGAAAAATATATTGAAATACACTTTTGATGAAGTAATCACTAAAGTACCTTTCAATATTTTTCTCTTTTTAAAAAAATTAATTTTTTTCTTATTTTTCTTATTTTTTTTCTTTCTTCCTTCCTTTATTATTTTTATTTCTCTTTTTTTGTTATTATTTTTTTATTTTTATTCTTTCCTCCTTTTTTTTCTTTTTTATTTTTAATTTCTCTCTTTTTTTGTTTTCATCTTGTTTCAAAATTTTTATTTTCTGATTTTTTCCTTTTTTTTCATCTTTTTATATTAGTGGAGCATTAGTTAATATATTTTTTTTGGATTTTATTTCACAAATTTTTTGACATTTTATGCTAATCACTTTTTCATTTTTATTTTTGTTCCCTTTTTTTTATTTTCATTTTCTTTTTAATAAATTTACCATTATTTTCTAAATGTATTTTTTAAATTTCAATAAATCAAATATATAATCCTACAAATAAAATAAAAAAATCTTGTAGTATCATTAAATTAATTTTTTAATGGCTTTTGTTAAAAGAGACTAGCATGCATTGCTCTATGAATTTTTTTTTTGTTTTTTATATGTTTTGTTTATTTGTAATTTTTTTATTGAATAGGGTTTAGAAAATGGTGATTCTATTTTTGTTCCTACTTATTATGGTGGTTGTGGTAGAAAAAATATGATGGGTGTTAATATATATATATATATATTATTAATTTTTTGTAATATAGTTTTTGTTGCTATTTGGTTTCTAATTTAATTTTGTATTCAGAGGATGCCGAAAATGATTTTGTCAGTCCTCCACATAAAAGGAAGCACAAATCTACCTATATTTTAAAGTCTCCTTTTGTTATTGTATAGGAAACTGAAAATAAACAAAAAGTATACAAAAATATACCATAACTTAAAGCTAAACATTTTCTTTAGAGTTAAGTGAGTTGTAATTATTGTAATAGAAAAATTTTAAAGAACTAAATATATTTTTTAAGTTTTTGCATTGTTGAGTCGTAAGAGGATATTGCCATTTTATGTTGTGTTTATAATTAAGTATCATTTTGGTTTTTTTTTTTTTTTGTTTCTTATATCTTTTTTTAATTTGATATCTTTTTTATTTTTTTTCTTCTAATACTTTTTTATTTTATTAAGGATAATGTAGTTGTATCATAGAGTTTCTTTTTGTATGTTTGTTGTATTAATGCAATCTTTATTTTATGTCCAAATTTTTTATAGTTGAACTTGAGTTATTATTTTGATGCTTCCATTTGGTATCATTTTGGTTGTTTTTAGTTTCTGATAATTTTTTTGTTTTGATTTGGAATCATTTTGGTTTCTAATTCATTTTTGTTTTATTAATAGCAATGTAGTTGAACAGAGTTTTTTTTTTTTTTTTGTATGTTTGTTGTATTTATGCAATCTTTATTTTATTTCCAAATATTCCATAGTATAAGGAGAGTTATTTATTTTGATTTTCTTTGAATCTATTTTTGATTTATTTTTGGTTTCTAATTCATTTTTTCATATCCTTTTGATTTAGTTTTTGCTTCCAATTCATTTTTTTATATCTTTTTGTTTTATTTTGGTTTCTGATTCATTTTTAAAATTAATTAATTAAAATATTATGATTGATAATTTCTTTTGTTTTTGTTATTTTATAATACTTTGTATATAATAATAATAATAATAATAATAATAATAATAATAATAATAATAAAACAAAACAAAAACATATATATAATTAATATATATATTGAAAAAGTCATCAATGGCTTCTCGAAAAAAAAAACCCCGAAACACATAAGATCTTCCATTATTTATACTCACTTTATTTCTATTTAATCGTTTCTCATTCACTAAAGAGCTCATTAAGAAGCTCGATAAAGAACTCGGCAAATTGTTAGTTAAGAAGTTTGATAAATAGCTAGCTCCTTATGAAGCTTGATAAACAACTTGAAAATCATAAAACAAATACACAAATCACCAAATTTAAAATTTAAAAATAATATACTCATTCAAAATATCTTTTGGACCACCTTAATGGTCCTAGTTAAAAAGGCACATCTTTAGTCCTTCTTTTTAAGCTGGTTGAACTGTCTCAACTATAAAGTTTTGCATATGAATTGGACAACAAAACAAGAGAGCAATTGAAACGTGAAATAAAAAGTCCAATCATAACAGAGCTAATGAATTTTCAAAATAAACACAATAGTGCATGATACAAAAAGAAAAAAAAAAGCTCAACATACAGGGAAAATGTATTTCTTATGAAGAAACCTTGCCAAAACATTTCCTAAGACATGAGAAACTAAAAAGAGGCCAATCATCTAACTAAACATTACCGCCCTATTGCCTTCTTCAATAAAATCTGCCTATCAAAGCAAAGGAAAATGTTGACAACATTCTCTATTTTCTCTATTTTTTTTATTACTTTTACTAATTTATTAAAAGGGGACTCGTTCTTAACGCATAGGCAACATAAATGTAGAAAATGCTTCCTTGACTTATAATATATGAAATTCAAATCCTCTTAGTTTTACACCTTTTTTTTAAGATTTCTCTTTAAACAAAAAACATAAGCACATAAATTCAGATCAAACAAGCTAAAACAAAAACTTAACAAAAAGAATTCAAATTTAGAAAAGAACAAAACAATCACTACCCAGTTGTAAACGGTGGGGTTTAGTGCACATCCAAGATTTTAATAACCATGATATTGTTTGAGTTCAGGGCTCTAAAGAACACACTACTATATCACAAAGACATAGCATGGAGATAAGGGGTTGCCACCCAGAGTAATAATTGGGACAATTTGAAGGTAATGGTAACTCGATTCTCTAAAAGAAAGTTAGCACCACAACCAGAAGATTCTGGATACGGAATACTAAATTCTTTCAGTTTTATATTCGTTTATAATTACTTTATTAATTACTAAATTATTCTTTATTTACATGTAATTTCATTTAAGTCCTAATTTAGCATACATCTAACCTAAGGCAACTAGTCATGAAATGGCACATAAAAAATGCATTCACATAGATCGTAATATCCCTACATTAGTCTAATTTATATTAATTTTAATTTAAATAAGCTATGTCTACATGTTATTTACAAGTGAAATGAAGCTAAAGGTGAGCCTACATTTTAAGTTAATTAAAGAGTGTAAGGGTACTCATTTGAATTCTAAAAAGTGGGCTTAAGTCTATTAATTTTAATGGAAATGAGTTGGGTTGGATTAGTGGGCCTAGTTCTAATTAATTTTAATTTAAGTGAAAAATAGGCCTAACTCTATTTATTTTAAGAAAATAGAAGATTCTTTAGTAGACTGAACTATGTCTAAGTTAATTTTAATAGCTAAAAAGTGAGCGTAAGTCTAAATTAACCTAATGGGTCTATATTGATTTTAAAGTTAATTAAAGCCTAAAATCCAATTAAAAACCTATTTTAAATGGGTTAATTCTAAACGTGGGCTTAGGGCCCAAAACGCATAAAATAAACAAACAACCCCAAAAACATAAAAAAAAAATACTAAAATAATTAAATAAAAAGATTAAACAAGAAATTAATATTAATCTGCAGGCTTGTTAAAGTTTACCAAATGAACCCTAATTTACTAATCATTATCTACAACCACCATTGATTTTTATTAAGGTTTACCAAATGAACCCTAATTTACTAATCATTTTCAAAGTGCTAAAAAATAAAAATATTATTATTCCCACTGTTGGGGCTATTATAATTCATACATACGTAAATTAAAACTAATTAATTACATGCCCAAATAAACCAAATAAATAAAAATACAAGATAATAAAAAGCAAGAACCCTAAAATCTATGTGATTTATACAAGATTTAATTCATAACATTCCATGGATCTTCACCGATTTTCCTTGTTTCAATCATATTTCCACCAAATTTTCATCACAATTAAAGAAACACAAAATCAATAAAAAAAAAGTTAGAAAGTAATATAAAAAAATTAAAATCAAAATCCAAAAAAAAAAAAAAGAAAATAATGGAGTGTGATTCAGTATTGATTTGCTCCTTAGAGTATAATTGATTCACTGTTTGAATTGCTCTGCAGATTGATTTTTTGTTTGTTAAGCTTAATTGCATTCTTTAAGAAACTTAAGAACAACGTAAAAAAAAAATTCAAAAGCTCTCTGCTCTCTCTCTCACGTAATTTTTTCTAGTAGCCTCTTTTTTTTTAAGCAGTGTCTCCCTCCATTTTTTTTTTAGAAAATAAATTCCTGCCCCATTTTAATTCCCCATCCATCTGTTCTAGGAGATAAATAACCATTTTTATTTTAAAATAATTTTAATAATGTAATTCAAATCCAAAAAAACACATAAATAACATGATAATATTTATCAAAATTTATTTTTTTATTTTTATTTTTTTAACCAATTAGAAATTAAATAAATGGATTTTTTTTTAAATAAAATAAAAATTTCGTTGATCAGAATAGTACAATTCCAATTAGAATTCTATAATTCCGATAAAAAATCTGTAATTCTGATCAGTAATTTTTTAACATTTAATTATAAAAGGACCCCTGAGAGAATTAAAACTTTTCAATTAGGTCCCTAAAGAAAATATTACAATTAAGTCCTTAAAAAGATTGCAATTAAGCTTTGAGATTTTATAAAAAATATTAATATCCATAGACCTATTTGTAACAAATTTTCATCATTAGAGACCTCTATTGCATCCACACTCAATTATCTCGAAATTGAGTGCTTACACCAGTACAAAAATATCAAAGAAAATGCAATCAGTGTCATTAGATTTCAAATTGTATTCAAGAATCAGAAAATAAGAACCCAAAAATGAACACACTTTCTTGCACTTGAGATCAAATATGGAGATTAATACCTTAATTTTTTTTCTTAACATATGATCAAATGGGTGGACTGCTAATGGAGTCATAGTTGTAGGTTTTAGGCATTTTTTTATCACTAAATTCCTCTTAAAACACCAAAACCAAACAAATTAATCCACTCTACAAATTATAAGACTATATCATTTAATACACAATTTCTATAAACAATTCTAGCCTAAGAAAAAAATCAAATTTTTATTAATTTATAACGTAAAAAACCCACCAATGCAAATATATCAAAGCTAAAATGGGAGTTGAAGAATTAGACACACCTCTATTCACATTCTGATCTCCAAGTTCACCACTTCTAGCAAAAATTATCGTAACATGGTCTACAAGGCAAAGATACATTTATGAAATACACAAATCAGTCAAATTGCATAATTAATCAAACTTCAAACATTTGGAAACAAACAATAATAAATTAGAAGAAGAGGATTAATTATTCTGAAACTACCGAGAGTGACTTTTGGAGGAGGTTCATTTTCAGCACAGAGAGCTGGCTCTTTAGCTTCTTGAAGGAGTTGCTGAACCTAGGACAATCTAGTTAATACCTTATTGTTGTCGAAGGTTGCACAGTGAATCCTGCTGAAGCTGAAATCGTGGTGTGGGAATTTAAGGGTGTTAACATGGTAAATTAGCTAGAGAGAAGGTGGTGGCAATGATAAAAAAAAAAAGATGAAAATAATGGTGGCATGTAATTGAGAACCTCTTTGAGGATCATGTTTGTTGCGCATCTAATTACCCCATTTCTTTTTGGTTTTACTGATTAATATGAAAACCTAGTGCACTACGACTATTGAGCAAACTTGTCTTATAAATCTAAACTATGAAAAATTGAATTTATTATTCAAAAAAATAGCAGAAAATTTGAATTAAAAATAGAATTGAATGGAGTTAACTAAATTAGCTTACCATATAAACCTAAGGATAGATGGAGAGAAGTGAGTGAAGAAAATGAGGTTGATGGGTGAAACCAGCATTTTTTTCATGTTTTCCATTTTGGGTGCACTCTAGTAATTTAGAAAAATTTGGGGTATTTTAGTGGTTGCATTGAGCTTTTGGGGCATTTTAGTAAAGACCCCTAAGCTTTACTTAGATAAAAAGGCAATAATAACACATAGATCATTCCTTTTATGGCACAAAACATTAAATCTTGTAAACAAGAAAAAAGAAAATTATGCTAGTGAGGGAGTATTTAAATAATAATTTTTTTTCTAAAGACATTTTAAAATGTAGAGTTCGAATTTTATTGTTATAAGTTTAAAAGGGGAGAGCTACCTCCTATTATACGGTCCATCAATATCTAGATTATATTACCTTTCTATTAAAAAAAATTCTAAAGAAACAATAAAAAGAGAAGTTTATTAAAGAGAGAAATTTGATAGGAAGTTCTCTATAAGAGCATTTTAGATTGTGAGATTTGAATTTCGTCATTGTGTATTTGTAAAATTATTTTTACTTAATTTTTTTTTTAAAAAACTACCTCTTGCTATATCATCCACTGATATTTAGATCATTGGATCTCTTTATTAAAAATTCCTAAAATATTTGTAATAAGCACATTAATTGAAAATTTTTTGTGAACAACACACATTAGAGGCAACAATAATGATAAACAAGTGCACTAAACATGTGCCACCAAGAAAATAACTTAAGCTATAGCTAATTCCCAACTACTGGAAATTCTCTTAGAAAAAAACCTTAAGTGGTAGATAATTACCTACATCTTCAACATTAAATAGTAGAAAAGAACTCCTTGTAAAAAATTTTATAACCTTTTGTTGGTTTAATTCCATTGTTTGTGCCAAAAATAAAACTTTTTTATTTAAAGCCCAATAACTCAAAAGCCCAAAAATAATTAAAAAGTTCAACCATGAGATAAGAAGATTCTAAAATTATTTGTACATTAATGAAGAAGAAGAATTTAGAGATTCTGAATGAGATTGCCTTAGGGGAAAAGATCAAGTTGGAGATGAATGTTGCAAGTTACGTTAATTAATTTGCCCAGAAATGGAAGACTCTTGAGTTGGAGAAATAAATGGGAGAAGTAGCCTGCAAGCAAAGAACACCTATAAAAGTAAAGGGAAGAACACAAATCAAAACAACCAATCATCAACACAACATAAACAACAATCATCATCAAATTAGAATTTTTTTTTTCAATTTAGCAACTTTCCAATTAGTTTACAACAATATTTTATTGTTAATTACAAAGCAAAGGTCATCTTTTAGCTTGTATTAAGCCTCATATTAATACAATTTCCTTTTACAGTTCAAAAACTCAAATCATCATCAAATATTTATTTCATATGCTTGAAATCCAAACAAATTGCGGTAAACAAGCTTGAGAATTCACAATTCATTTGAAAGAAGTCAAGTTTTATTTAAAGAATTTCTCATTTGGCACGCTCGTAAAAATTACCAACAATCTTTTAGCATGCGCCCAAAACCAAAAATTGGAGAAACATCCATTAAGGGATTCACTTCATTTTCAAATAAATTTTAAATAGAATTCATTTACTAATGAATTCCAAATTCATTTGAACCAAATACATTTCATCAATAAGAATAGATGTAGTATTAAGCAATTTACAAAATTAAGAAATTAGAATTAGAAATGAATTTTATAAATTTTCATCTAAATCAAACACACTTACTTAGATTTGCGAATAAATTCTATAAAATATTGTAAAATTTATTTGAACCAAATACACTCAAAATTTGTGCAGTTGATAAAAAATACTTTTTATAAAAATTTAATTTTTTAAAGCAATATTATGGGAATGTATACATTAAACTGATATGAAAAGCCATACTATTAAAAATTTTCAAACAGATTGAAATATGCTTGTAGTAAAAAAAAAAAAAAAAAAGAGCTGAATATTTTTATAATTTTCTCATTTTATTATTAAGAATTTTTGTTTTACTACACTTCAGAATTCTATGATTTTAATTTGTTATTAATATAGAATTTATTGTCTGTAATATTTGTCATTCTTTCTTTTTCTTTTTAATATTTGTGATTTTAAATGGTGTAAGAATAACAAACAAAAGAGAAAAGTAAAAAAAGAAATTTCTTAGGGCTATTTAGCTTTTGAAAACATTTTCTTTTTTCAGTTTTCTTTTCATTTTTTTGTTTTCCAATTTTCCTTTTTCCAAAATAGAAAACAGAAAATAAAAAATAAAATTTTTGTTACTTTTATTTTACAATTTTCATGTTCTTATAACTATTATTTTTATGATTATATTTATTATAATAACTTTTTATTTAATATAATCAAAATCATTGTAATTCATATTACTTAATATTAAATTTATTTATTTTATAAAAAATTATAAATCATACAAATTTAATTAGTTTCAATTTGAAATCATGGGACTGTTTTGGTAGTGTTGGAGATACCAGAGATTGTGGTGGTGGTAGAGGTAATGGAGGTTATAGTGATGGTGGCATTAGTAGCAGAGGTTGTAATGAAGGTGGTGGTGGTGCAGTCACTATGTCTAGAGGTTGTGGTGGTTGTGATGGATGTGGCAAAGGTTGTGGTGGTGGTAGCGGTGGTAGTGATGAACACGCCTTCTCCATCTTCTTCTTCTTCCTTATTATTATTTTATCATCATCTTCTTCTTCCTCATTATTGTTTTGGCCTCCTGCTCCTCATTATTGGTTTGAAATTCCTTTCCAATCTCATCTTTATTCTCTTGAAATTGCCTTGTCTATGGACACATAGATTTCTTCTGCTATTGCTACTGTTGCTCCTCCCGTACTCAACCTCCAACCTAGGGGTGTCAAAACGGGTCATAACACATGAACACAATTCATCTAACACGTAAAATTAGCGAATGGGTCAACCCGTTTATGACACGATTTAATCAAATCATGTTACAAGTTGACACGTGAACCCATTTACAACTCATTTAAGTATACGTGTCATGCTAAGTCATGTCAACCCAACACGACACAACCTATTAAACATTCATATAGTTTGTTATGATTTTAATTAATAAATTAGTCATTTATTGTAAATTTTTTTATAAAAATAATATATTTTTATTATATTATGCAAATTGTTATTATAGACATTATTTTTAATTTTTTTGTGAAAAATAATATTTTTGCATATTATAAATATTGTATAGGTTAAATGGGTCGTGTTGAATTTTATGACCCGCACAACCCATTTAAATAAATGGATTATACGTATTGTGTTCGTGTAACCCATCTAATTTCTATGTCATGTTAGGGTTGAAATATTTGACACAATTATTAAATGGATTGTATTCATGTTGACCCGTATCATGTTATCAAAGTGGGTTAACATGTCACAAACACGATCCACCAACTCATTTTAACATCCCTACTCCAGCCAGTTGCTCTTATTGAGCACATAGCCAGCATTGATTTGTCCTACTCGATCAAATCCCTAAAGAATGTGATGGCTCTATACCTGTAAATTGTTCTTTTATTTAATCACCTATTTTCTTTTTATTGTTTTTGGCTCGATTTGAAAAAATGGATTGGATGAAGAGCTAGATGAGGCTTGACTCATGTTAATAGTTTTTTCATCTATTTCTTTTAGTTTCATAGAAAAAAAAAAGCACCATATTCTTATAAGCTTAATTTTATTTTTATGCTCTAATCCAATCCAATCATAACAGGGGAAGTTTTGCTTTCGCTTGGAACTCAATTGAATATATGGTTGCACTCTCTTTTATGCTTTGTTCACTTTTGAATCAAAATTTTTTAGGATGTAGTTAAGCTAGATGGTGTGGTGGTGGTGGTGGTCACTTGTGCACTCGACAAGACGAAGAGGAAATGAGCACTTTTGGAACATGCAAGCTCTAACAAGTAGTTAATGTGGGTTTTTTGAAAAAGTAAAGAATTAATGATAACTTGAAGCTTCAATTGGAGTTGAGTGTGATTTTGGTTACAATTTTTTCTATGTAAAGAAAAGTGTTAATGCTAATTTTTCTTTACAATTCCATTGGTATGCTTTTAATAAAATTTTATATTTCTTATGTAATATTTTCATTACAGTCATTATTAAAAAACTGACTTCTAATATAGTCTATTTTTGCAAGAATAGAACAACTACTAGTTTTTTTTTTTTAACAACTTTCATATATAGGTTTTTTGGGGGGGAGGGGGGAGCATTTGAACAACTACTAGTTTTTATTCATTAAAATAGAGAGTAGATTGACAATTTCAGAATTTTTATAATGACTAGAATATAAATTTCAAAGACATCAAATTTCGAATATTTTTCGTTTATTTTTGTTTACTTTCAGTTTATTTTCTGTATATGAAATAATCTCTTACATTTTTATTCAGTTTTAAGAAGAATGTTAAACAATCTCATTATATTTTTCTGACTATCTATATCCAGTAATATTTATTTGTAAATAAAAATAATGTATTATAACTAGAAGATATGAAATAAACGTCTCTCATTTTTTCAATATTGTATTTTATATTTCAGTTTCATTCAATTTTGAATATTTTTTTTGTTTATTTTCCGTATATGAAGCAATCTCTTATATTTTTGTTCAATTTTATAAAGAATCTTGAACAATCTCATTATATGTTTTTCAACTTTTATATATCCAGTGATATTTATTTTTGAATAAAATTAATGTATTATAATATGTAATTAAATAATGTTTGATTCAATTTTGAATTTTTTTGTTTATTTTTTGTATATGAAACAATTTCTTACATCTTTATTCAGCTTTATAAAGAATATTGAACAATCTTATTATGTTTTTTCCAACTATCTATATATCAATTTTTTTTGAAGGGGGAGGGGGAAGGTGAGTCTTGAACCCTAAGACCCACCATGGTGCCTCTCAACAACCTAGCCATCAGGAAAAATAATAAAAAATGAGAAAATAAAAATTAAAAAATAGAAACTGACACTTAATATCTCATTGGACTACTTTATGATTACAATGCTATATTGTTTTGATGTATATCATGTAGATACAGAGCCAATGATATTGGTTATTGCTCTATTAATAAAAAAAAAAAAGAGTGAGAGAGAAAGAAAAAGGAAAAAAAATAAGAAAAAAATTTAAAAATAGAGAAAAAAAAAAGAGAGAATGGAAAAAAGAGAATAAAACTAAAAAAGAGGGAAAGAAAAAACAAAAGGAAAAATAAAAATAAAGAGGAAAAAGAACAGAAAGAAGGAGAGGACGAAAAAAATTAAAATAGAAAAAAATTAAAATTTCACTAAAAAATAAAGTACAATTTTAATTTTATAAAAGTAAATTTTACTTTATCAATAATTATCATTAAATTATGAAAAATATCTCCATTTAATAGTGATCAAAATAAAATAAAATTAAAAATAACAAAAAAGCAAAATTAGTGTAAAATCTCCCACAATGACAAACCAAAAAAGGGGGGGTAACATTGAAAAAACAAAAACAAGAAAAGGTATTTATGTAATAAATGAAAAAGTGAAGTATTTTGTTTATAAGCTTTTAAAAGTTCCTTTAAAATAAATTGTAATTTGGAATTTTTTTTAGAAATGTATAAAAAAAGTAAAATATTTTCACTTTAATGGTTGACTAAACAAATTTTATAAAAACACTAAAACATGGGAAAAAAAAATTTAAATATACGATCTTTTTTCTTCTTTTTCTTCCTCTATTTTTTTTTTTTTTTTTTTTTTTTTTTTTTTTTTTTTAACAAAATGTTATTTGTGAAGATCTAAAAGTTTTGGATCGCCATTTAAAAGCTGTTGGTTGCGGGAGTCTTAAGGTTGACGTTAGCAAATTGATATGGACCCCTAATAAAGAATAAGGTTAATTGTGAGATATACGGAAAGCAAGATTCATCTTGTTGTGAGCTTTTTCTTGTGGGTTTTCATTTTATTTGTTAGTATTATTAACATTTTTTTTTTCCTTGAAATTTAGCTTGAAAACCGCATATTGGAAAAAGCATAAATTTTTATTTTCTTTTCCACTTTCTTTTACTTGAATCCTCTATTTTCTTAGTTTTTTTTTTTTATAAATTGGGTCTTCTCATTTTTTATGGGCTTTTAATATTTTTTTTTCTTTATTTCAAATGGAAGTAAAATTTTCAATTGGAAGTTGTAAAATTTATGGTCAAATATTGTTTTCTTTATGAAATTTAATATCTTTACTTTTATTTTCTTGAACTCTGTTTCTGGGTTTTTTTAGTATCAAATTATTGAATAGTAATCTGGGTTTTCATTTTCAATTAATATTTGTAAAAATTAAGATCTAGTTTTGTGTAATTTTTTTTTTCTTGAGTTTTCCATGGGTTTCCAATGCCGCCACCTCCTCCCTTCATGGGCAAACAAGTTATATAGGAATATCATCACTTTCAGCAAAATAAAATTTTGAGAGTGCATTGAGAAAGGGGCAATCTATTTAGCCCTTCTTTGGTTAATTCCAACAAAAATTTTATTTTATTCAAAAATAAATTTTAAATAAAATTCATTTGTAAATAAATTTTTATTAATAAAATGTATTTATTTAAATGAATAGTTTGTAAAATTTATTTCAAATGAATTTTATATTTTGTTATATTATATTTTATATAAATTTAAAATTTAAGTTAATTTTGATTTTAGCTAAAAATATCCTTATAAATAGAAAGTGTGATTATTTAACATTTAAATTAATATTTAATTTCTTTTTAAATATTTATTTTTAATTATATTTTAAAATTAATATTTCAATTTATAAATTTTTAATTCAAAATTCATTAAAAAAATAAAATTATGAGAACGCCATGAAAATAATTTCAACAGGACAAGGAAATCGAAGATAAGATAACATGTTAATAAAGTGGCTTCGAGAAAGATCGAAGTCAGAAAGTGGACATGCATAAACATGCATGACAGTGATTGCATAGAGACCTTTCAAAAAAAAAAAAAAGTAGCAAAGAAACCAGTGCCGGTTTTAGACCTAGGCCCTGGGGCCCACAAAAATAAAGGCTCCATATATGTATATATATATATATATGTAAAAAAATAATAGTATTTCAATCAAATTGTAAACAAATATAACACTACCCACTTTCTTGATTAGAGGAAGAATAACGGCATAAATATTTATTGTTTTAACATTAATTTTTTTAACTGTTTAACGTATATATTTATACTTTATATGTATATTTAAATTAAAAAATAAAATTGCAAGTATTTTTATTATTATTTTTTTACTTCTCTCTATTTTAATATATTCCTTCTTTCAACTAAATCTACAATATCTAACATATTGAACCTATTTTAATTTATAAAGACACCCATAATTGATATACAAAAGGTATAATATTTTATTTGTTTATGTTATAATAATGTACTGTTTTTTTATAAAATTATTTGTTTCTTAATTTTTTATTTGTCTTAGTTTTTTTAAATAAAAACTTCAATCAAATTATATATGTTCTTATTTTATGCTCATAAATAAATCAAAGTAAAATAATTATAATTTAATAACTAAATCTCATGATATTATACGAAAAAAATTTAGAAGATGAAGACTTGAATTCTATTACTAATCAAATATCTCAGACCCACATTATCCGTTCTAGAGGGATTAAGTTATATATATATATATATATATATATATATCAAATGAAAAAATGATATCACTTATTAAAAGATTAAAAATAATAATAATAAGTTTAGAATTTTTTGAATAGCTTTCTTGTAACCATGGTTACAATCATAAATATATTACAATATTTCATATAATTCTTCACAAACACGAACGCATGACCATAAAATTCACATTACTATACCACAACCAGCTCATTAATCTGAATACTTGATACTTCATGGTTACCGTTGAAATAAAAGAAGCAGCAACAACCTAAAGCAGCAAGAAAGCAAGAAACAGGGAGTAACCAAGAACAGACGCGATTACATGGAAGGAACATATTTGAGTTCGGGCGGCAGACGATTTTTGACGGGGGCGACGAAAGCGACCTTTTCGTTCGATGGCAACTAGCTTTCTTGTATTATATAAACCGAGGCCGCCATTTTCAGCTAATTGCCTCTCTCCATGCTGAGGTAAGGCAATAGGCTTGCCCATTTGATTAGGAACAAGTTCATAAGCTGAACATGGAAGTGACTGAGACAGAGAGAGGAGGATAACGAGAAGGAAAGCTAGCGCATATCTACTCTGAGCCATGTATGCTAAGTAAATTGTATGTAATGTTTACTAATGGATCTCAAGAACTTGCATGATAAAGAGTAAGATTATTTATAAGCGGTGGTTGAGGTGGGGCCAAAGCCGTGTACTGGAACCTTTAAGACTCTTGAGAACCTATATACGTGCTATTGGATCCGGTAGCAAGTACAAATCCATAGAAAAAATAAATCAGGTGGCGGCACAGGCAACAGCCTGGCCGAGAGCATGGCAGCAAACAGAAAATGGATTCGCCCAGCCATGCCTAAGGGACACTTTCGGCAATAAAAGAACATGAAAAGAATTTCACTGATTTTATTGATAAGGTATTGAAAAGAAAAAGGAATGCCACTAGTGTTGTCTCAAATAAAATAGAAGAATCTAAAGCTTACGTTTCAAAACATTTCCTATGTGGACAAGATTAGAAATATTAAAAAAGAAATGACCTTGTCTAACCGAAAGGTTATCAGATTGCATATAAATGCACATAGTCAAAATACCACAGAAAGGTGGATTTCGTATCAGCAAAACAGAGCCCCGTGAAACATGTTCATCAAGAAAATATCCGTGTTGGGAGGAAACATTACCTCACCTACAACCCGACTTCATAGCATTGAAAAAATTGCTGCTCAAAGCTGAAGACACAACGTAAAAAAACCTAGAGGCAACAGACGATGATTCTTGATACCATTATCGAATATTGACAATCAGGTAGGCATGTCAAAAAGAACGCAAAATTGAGATTTGTATCAAATCTTTGGAATTATCATATTCATAATAATTACTGCTCAAATATAGAATGAATTTCAAAATTTCCATCTAATTCATGCTTTATTGGATTTTTTAAAATATTAATGCTATGTTGGGATTGCCAATATTTGAACCATAAATTTGGATTTAAAATAAAAACTTCATTTGGAAAATCACATGGATTTATATTAATGAAAACTTTAAAAAAAATTTACAATGAATATGAAAGGCTAGTTAATGAGTATATATAACACCTAGCTATACGTTATTTGAATCATTGTTTTTAAATGTAATATTTCAAATTCAAATGCATGAATCCAAATCTAAAGCTAATCTAAGCTATACAATATTTCTCAGCTAATCTTAAAATCCTAATAGGGAAATTCTTGCTTATTCCGGTGCATTATAGCCAATAGTTGGATTTGAAACATACGATAAATTCTATAGGTTAAGTGTAAAATACCCATAGTATGTGTCACATATCCAATGGTTGGTTGCAATACTCTAAATGCAGGCAAGAATCTCCCTTTCTAATGTACATTGCAAAGAGAGACTTCAATACAAATAGATAGGAAATACCTGCACATATGTGTCTCATATTCATTTGAAAGTCAACTGAATAGGTTATCGAGAACATCTTGTCTGAGCTTTTGGAATGACGGAACCTGGTACACTTGTTTGGCGAGCAGGCCGATGACTCGATCCATGTACATCTCATAAAGCCCATTTCTGCTTTGGAGAAGTCCTAATGCTTTTCGAGCATGAAGTTGAGAGATCATCCACTCTTCAAACAGCACTGCAGTGTCATTATTGCATAATCATTTTTCTGTTTTACTATGCATTCTTACAATTATATTTTTAGAATGTTAAAAATATTCAAAACAGCATTCTTAGATGCAAAATGCCAATAAGAATATAGTTTTTAGATCTATCCAAAAAGAAGGAATCTCTGTTGTAAAACTATATTCATGATTAATATTTTGAGTTGAACAATACCAAATGTTCAATTTCCATCAGCATAATGCATAAACCAAGGGTTAACTCCCAACCAATGTGGACATTAGACATTATGCAATCAAAGTAAATACCATTATCAAAGCCTTCATCTTTAGACCAAGTCAACAAGTAATCCGATACCAAAAACTCAATAAGCTGAAGCCTGTAGAAAAACAAAGGACGAATCAGAAACAAAAGATCAGGAGGAGTACTCTCTAGGGAACCAAAGGACATATATATATCTTAAATTTATATACCCTATAAAATGAAATTTTGCCACAGGGATTTGCCTGTAGAAAACCTATAAAATGCATGAATTTTGTATTGAGATACGAGAACTGTCATCTGGTGGAAGGCATTGCATTGAACTAGGGGCTCTCACTATAAAAAAACTTGGTCACAAGTTGGTGGGCATAAAAAAAAAAAATTAGGTCCATGGACAAAGTTAGAATGAAACTGCCAAGACCGGGGTGATTTGGTGAGTAGATGGCCCGGCATTCAAGCAATCAATCATTCTTTTTATCGGAACCTTCAAGACAGTAGAAGTCTGACCGAAAGAGAGAAAGAAGTCTCGGACAAAAGGACTTTCAAAGGCACGCAAAAATAAATTGAAGCATACAAGAAGTGATTATCCACAATCAGTTATTGGGAACATTCCACCAGATGTGGTAGAAGGCTTCATAAATGGACTGATTCAGAATTTGAGAAACTTTGAATGTGTGACAGAACCAAATCACAATTCTATTGTCATATAGTTGCAACTCCAAATAGATAAAATATACTCAAAAAGATATTCAAGTATCCTTATTGAAAAGTGGAACAAAGAAAATGAGTGCAGAAATTAACATCTCAAGACTCTGAACTATTCTTAAGCTGGAAAATAATCAAAGAAATTTTGGAATGGGATATGGACCAGGGATCAGATAAATAATCAAAATTACAACTACTTACAAAATATACAAACACCTATGTATGTTTGGAAAAGCATCATCAAATGGATCCATGAACAGCAAATTCTCTGCCAGTAGAGAAATCCTTTGAGAAACTGAAAGTAATTCGCGTTGCCCAATGTAGGATTCACTTCCAAGCTTGCGGAGCAAGTGTTGAACGTAGAACTGGGAATCAATGTCAATGTTCAATCCTAATACAGAATATAGTCAATGAAAGGAACTTGTTAACAAAGAGAATACTGCCAATGATAGTATCAGTATCATTCTGCGGGGAGTTTGGGGGTTGGGAACCCACTTTCAAATGAATAAATCCAAATTTTCAAAATAATTGAAAAATGTGACGAAGTTCCTCCACCTCTAATGCCATAGATTTAAAAAAAAAGTTCGAAATAAATCATAATTCTAACTATTATTACTTACCATCTCCTTGTGAAGGAGAAGACATCCTTCTAACCAATCGCATAATTAGGCAGTTTATAATTCCTTCAATGAAGTCTATGTGCTTTCCTGTTGATAACAGGTTCCTCAAGGAAGCTGCAAGGAACAGATGGACTGTAAAAAATGAAAAGTGCTGTGGAATGTAAGCAAAGAAAAATGATGCCTTAAGCCAACATATGAATGGGAAGAAAAACAGTACAATTCAACAGTAAAGCATAAACCAAAAGAGCACTCACTCTCTGAAACAAAACAGCTTCTCTTATGATAAACCAACAAGGATATTATTATGTTATTAACAATCTTGCAGGTATTCTGACTCATACATAGTTCGTGCTTTATGGTAACATAACTCTAAGTTAATTAGTTAATATTCTCTAAGTTCATCAGATGCTACGACTATCCTTTTCATGTTTCTTAGTCTGTCGCTTCGTTGCGTGAGTCAATGTAACTCATAATATTTCTCATCCGGCAAAACTTGTTTTTAATTTAATAAAGGAGGCTCAACTAAGTTCAGATCATATAACAATCTGATCATATGCATAACTCTTGAGGTAACATTACTTATAATACAGCATCTAAGCAACAGACTGCTACGTTTTGGAAAAACACAGAAACAACCAATGAACACGTAAAACAGTTGATTGAGGGAAAACAAATCTGCATTGGAAAAATAGCTAAAAAATAAAAAGATAAAGAAAACTCTCATATATTTGCCATTAAGATTTCCTGAGGAATTCTCTAAATTGAGGTTCTAACATTGCTGAAAACTAATCCAAAGAAAACTCTCATACATTTGCCATTACGATTTCCTGAGGAATTATCTAAATTGAGGTTCTAACATTGCTGAAAACTAATCCCAGTCCAGTAAACCAACTAAATTCCTAATAATGACGAGCAATTAGCTATTGAAACGAATATGAATGCTAGTTATGTTAGAAGAGGCATTATTATTACCTAAAATGAAATCTACAGCTTGATGTGACCAATTTGCAAAATTAGCCTCTTGCATCTGCAAAACTTACAGTTGTGAAAAAATAGCTCAAATAAAAAGTAAATTATAAGGCTACTACTAATAATAATAATCATAATAATAATAAGAATAAGAATAATAATCCCTTACAGGAGAAGCAGAGTCACAAAGCTCCACAAGAAAATCAATCGAAGCTCTAAGCTGCTCTGTTTCATCTTCGCTATTTAAATCTATATAACCATATTCCATTAAAACAAATATTAAAAAAATCAGTTGAATCAACAAAAAAAAAAAAGCCTGCAAATCTAAAAATCTTTATATAGTAATTAGGCTGTACCTGAATATCTTAGCCGCCGATTTGAACTATCTGTTCTCCTCCTCTCTTTTAATCGCACTAAAAAAAAACCAAGGAAAAAGAGCAAACTAAGAGTAAAAATTCAATTGATAAACAAATGAAAGAAAAATAAGATTGAGATTTGAGAAAGAGACCTTGTCTAAGAAATCTGCGACGAAGAACGTCGTTGAATCGCCGATCAGAGCCATCTGTATCTGGATTAGGACAAATTTTACCCAAATTATCAAAGAAAAAACACTTGCATGATGCACTTTGTGGAAACAAATCGCAATGCGAAGCATCTGCAAATTACGAATAATCAAATCAATGAGTATTATTTTTAAGAAAAATTGAAAAAGAAAATGATAGAGAAAAACCTTCAGCTTCCTTAAGATCTTCTCTGAGTTGAAGAAGCTCCTGCTTTCGTTCCTTTGCCTGTAAACAATCAAACAAACTGCAGAAATTTAGTTTGTCTTGCTGCAAATGTTTGCTAAATAGAGAAACTAGACACGTTTTGATCGAAATATGGAGCGGAGAGGAAGAGAGAGAGACCTTACGCTTCCAACGAAGGGCATTGGAATCGGGAGGAGGATCGCTGGACAAAAGAGGCTGCTGCTGTTGCTGCTTGCTTTGAAGAAGCTTTGATCGGAGAAGAGAAATGGCCACTGCGAGCTTTAACGATTGATCGTTGGTCGCTACTGCTGCCGCCGCCATAGTTGTTTGTTCCATTGAGCCGATGGTGTGGAAGAATTTTTTGGAATTGGTTGGCGCGGGAGACATTTGCGTTCTTTTATTTTGATTTTGGGCATTTATATATTGAAAATTCTTGCCTTAAATGCGTTATATATTTTATAATTTCTCAATAAAAATTTAATAAATATATTACACTTTATAAATTAATATAATGCATTTAAAATTAATATAACACTTTATAAAATTTTTATAAATTAGTATCAATAAAAATGTACATATAAATTTTATAGAAATAATATATTCCGAATCTATTTTCAAATGTATTCTATATAAATTTATTTATAATTTTAAAATTTTAAATTTTGTGAGATTGATTATAACAGATATTAAACTCTAATAAAATTATTGAAATTTTCAAATAAATTATAGGACTTTTAAGTCTATATTTTACATAACTAAAATACCCTTAAAAATATCTTTGTATTATTTTTTAATTAAAATACCCCTCATCTGTTTGTTGATTTCGTTGTCATTCTACATTCTGTTATTCTGTTTCTGCTTTGCTTCCTCTGAAATTCTGCTAGGTGCTTCGAAGTTTCTGAAGAGCTCAACTTTTAGTCCATATTTGGTTTAATTCTACAAATAAATTCATTTTATTTGGAAATGAACTCCATTTAAAAATAAATTTTTATCAATGAAGTGTATTTAATTTAAATGAATAATTTATAGAATTCATTTGAAATAAATTTCATATTTTCACTATATTATATTTGGTGTAAATTTAGAAATCAAGTTAATTTTTAATTTTGGTAAAAAATACCCTTTCAAATAAATTATATTTTTACCTTCTTTTTTAATTTTATATTACATTATTAAAAGTGCAATTAATTTTATATTTTTACCTTCTTTTTTAATTTTATATTACATTATTAAAAGTGCAATTATTTAACCTTCAAATTAATATTTAACTTATTTTTAAATATTTATTTAATTTCATTTTAAATATTTATTTTTTTAATTATATTTGTAAATTAATGTTCCAATTTATAAATTTTTAATTCAAAATTCGTTAGAAAATAAAATTATGATTATATTAAAAATCTAAATTAAGGTTAGATTAATTAAAAAGATTTGAATAATTGTAAAAAAACAAAATTCAACTACAAGTAAATCATGGACTATATATATATATATATATATATATATATATAGAAAAATAATAATAATAATATCTCATTTTCAAATCTGTGTAACTTTTCACTTGTATTCGTTCTCTTGTATTTTTTGTTCAATGAATACCAAAAAAAAAAATGACTATGTTATATTGCGATATAGCAGTTAGCTAATTAACAATATATTAATCACTATTGTATTCATAAAACTGTGAAAAAAAACTAATACAAATAAAGAGGAAGAAAAGTAAGTAACTGAGGAGATGTATCAGCTATATTTCTTTTATGCTTTTAGTGATATTAGCATCAGTAACATTAACAACATCTAGCTATGGAGAGAGCAGTAGTCCTAAAGGAAGGAGAGAGGAGTAAGAGATTTTTTTTTTTTTAGAGAAAGACAAAGTTATTTTTTAGTAGATAAAAATATACTTTAAAAAAAATATAATGAGAATATTTTAGTAAGTTGAAAATATAAACTTAAAATTTATAGAATTTATTTGTAAATTCCAACTATTTTATTAAAATTTACTCTATTTATAATTAATTTTATAAAATTAAAAAATTGAATTTAAAAATAAATTTTATAAAAAATTCATTTAAACTATATAAATTTTTAAATGAATTTCATAAAATTTGTGACTAATAGTTGTTTGTTGTTGTGACTAATTTCATAAAACTTAAAATTTTTTTTTTTTTTGCTGCTGCCTTTCTGTCAAGTCTATTGTTGTTGTTGTTGTCTTTTCTATTGTTCATGCCCATTGGTTATCATTGCATCAACCATTTCTTATTAAATTCACATGAAGTGAATGACATTCACTTTTAATTTTAGGAAATTTAGCTTATCATGTCCAAAAATATAAGTGAAAGTGTTGGTTTCAGCAACTGAATTGTCTTTCCTTAAGCCAATGTGGTTTATGTGTCAATTGATTGTATAGGTTTTCTGGTCAAT
Source organism: Mallotus nudiflorus (assembly GCA_947683625.1). NCBI lineage: Eukaryota > Viridiplantae > Streptophyta > Magnoliopsida > Malpighiales > Euphorbiaceae > Mallotus > Mallotus nudiflorus. The sequence goes on along the minus strand of CANTUR010000592.1, from coordinate 141,585 downwards.
AATTTGGTGTCTCTTGTTATTATTATGTAGGTAGTCTATATTTTCATGTAAATTGTTGCATAAAGTAAAGTAGCAGGTATTTAAAGTATTTTTAATATTATAGTTCTTTTAATGAAAATGAAGGATTAAATTAAAGGACAATAGAGAATATATAATTAAAAATAAATATTTAAAAGTAAATTAAAATATTAATTTAAAATTTAAATAATCACACTTTAATGATGTAATCTAAAACAAAAAATTAAAAGGATTTTTTTTATCAAAATTAAAATTAACTTGAATTCTAAATTTATACCAAACATAATATAATAAAATATAAAATTCATTTGAAATCAGTTTTATAAACTATTTATTTGGACAAACACACATTTCATTAATAAAAATTCCTAGAAATGAATTTTATTTGGAATTCATTTCTAAATGAATTCTTCAATGAAATTGAACCAAACATAAGCTTCACATTTAAACACTATTTCAATTTATAAATGGCCTAATTGTAAAAAAATATATATATATATATAAACCTTCATATTTAAATTTGACAAATTAGTAATAATTATAGTCCAAAATTAATTTTGGTCAAAGTTGAATATGAATTTGTTGACATGGCATACTATGTGGCATTATTGATGTGGAATCTATTGTGACATAACTAAACATTTACACAAAAAGACTAAATATTTTCAATTTGTAGTAATTCTATCCCACCTTTTTAATTTTCGCATAAATATCTTAATTTTTCTAAATACATTATATTTTATTATTAAATATGTAATATTTAATAGTAATTATAATGCTTAAATTATCATAATTTTATAATTTAAAAAAATTTAAAAATATACATCATACATTTAACACTAAAATATATTAATCTAATTACTAAATTTTAATTATTGAATTATTTTAGAATAAAATAAGATTTACGAAATTAAAAACTGAAAGTATTATTAAAATTAAAATTATGTAATACATGTATTACAAATTCTATTCCAATTATATTATTTATAAAATTTTAAGTAAGTGAATTTAAATTTAATGAATGAATTAATGCTTTTTATCCTTTTATACACTTATCAACATACATTTTATTTTACAAATATTTATAGTTACTAATCATGGACATATTTTAGAATTTACATCTTGGCTATTGCCAATCATCTTTTCAATCCTCGGTGGTCTTTCTATTTTTATTTTATGTGCTTTATTTTGTTTTTTCACATTGAATGAATATAGATTTTTTTTATTTTTATTTTTTTGTATTTTTATTGAACTTTTGAATATTTCTTCATAAAGTTCGTGACTTTACTAGAATTTTTATAATTTTCCTTTATGAAATTTGGATATCTTTATATATTGAATTTTCTGTTGATATTTCTACAATCAGATTCATTTAAAAATCATAAAATCAATTAAAAACTAAATAAAATCATTGAGTAGAACATATATATTACTAAGTTTCAAATTAAAAGAGTTTTGTCAACACGATTACGGAATAACAATCAGAAATTTTATATTTTCATTGAAATCTTATTTTGGTATTTCTTAATTGTACTATTATTTAAATTATTCTTTCATCAAGATGTAATTTTAATCTTAATGAATGAAAGGTTAATCTTTTTCTCTTCAAAAAAATTATGTGAAATTTTTTATTTTTAAATAATAAATTAATGTATTTTAGTATCAAATAAATAATACAAATTTAAGATTTTATGTTTAAATAATAAATAATTTAAATATAAAATTACGTAAATATTTTATTAATTAGATCAAATATTAGTTATTAATTATGTAAATATTATAATATAGTAATTAGATTAATGCATATAGTGTTAAATGTATAACATATATTTTTTAAAATTAATACTACTAAATATTATATATTTAATAATAAAATATAATATATTTAAAACTTTAGGACAAAATAGCTGCAAGTTCAAATTTTTTGATCTTTTTATGCAAATATCTTATTGATATGGCAATAGACACTACATCAATAGTAACACCTAAAATCCAACTCAACTCCTCCATATTCAATTTTAACCAAAATCAATTTTGAACTATAATTTTACTGATTTATGAAATTTAGATATTATTGTTAAAATTTTAAAAGTGGATTGAAATTGTAACGAGTCAAAAATGTTTGAAATTTTTTTGCTAATAGGCAGTTTATTTTGTAGTTTAAAAAATAAAATATTTTACAAAATGTTGATTTATTTTTAATCTTATTTTAAATTAATATTTATTTTATTGATTTTAACAATGTAACACATTTGTAAATATAAAGATGTGATAGTTAAAAATATATAGTTACCAAAATTAAAAAATAATTAAATTTGAATTGGTAAGTTATTTTGAAGATGAACATCGATAAACATATATAACATCATAAGCACGAAAGTAAAATAATCAAATGGACTGATATATATATATATATATATATTAGCATTTAGTTAGTTTTTCATCTGAGTTCATTCTTTTCTAAAATTGAAAATCATATCCATCTCTGAGGTTAATTACTTTCAAGTTTCAACTCAAATTTTTGTTATTTTAGTATTTTTCCCAGTTAGTTATATTTTAACTTTTGAGACGAAATTTTTTTTTTTTCCAATATAAGTTTCCAACATTCCCTCTTCCACCTTCCAAACTCCAAAGATAAATTGCTACACTATTTCTTGGAAGAAACTCTTGTGGGGGGAAAACATTTGCAGATTGCCTCGTATATCTTTCATAAAAGGACATTTTATTTGCTCTTCTTTTAAGCTCTAGCTACACTTGTCAAATAAGATAATAATAATAAATAGGAAGAAGATTTTATAACCTAAAAGCAAACAAACCCACAAAAGGAAAACACAGCTTTCGTAAGAGAAAGGAATCAGTTTAAACCTTTTAGATGCACAATCATTTTGATATTCTGGTCATGAAGTCATAGCACCCAAAAACATGCACCAAATAATGAACAGGTAATACACCATCGTTGTCTAATCTAGCCACTCTTCTGAAGGTGGCATATCTAATATTCCAATTCGTCTTCAGTGAGTAATGATACGCAAACAAACAAGAACAGAATGGGGAACATCACTGATAATTTCCAGCAGAGAAGCATCGAGACGGATAATTTTAATGGGAAAAAATTATCAACCAACACAAGTTCTAGAGGTTAAAAAGAGAACCAACCACAAATGCAATGATCACATTTCTACTACTGCAAAAGTAAAATTTAGAATTTATGAGCTACGCAATTTAAACAATAAACTAAATTAACAAAAAGTCAAGAAAATGAAGAAGATCAAAACTAATCAAATACAAAATAACTGGATCCCTTAGAGGGCCACTCTTCCCAAGCACCTTGGCACATAATTAGCCTCGCTCGAGAACAAAATCCATGGCGTTATGGTTTGACTTCTTTGCTCAATGACACACAGCTATGACCTCAGACAAAAATATATGACTCGGGAAAAAAAATGACCTGTTCTTGGGAGCTCCACCTTATCACATAGTACAAGTTGCTCACCTCCAAAGGTTCCGGACAGGGAATTATAATGCAGCAAAAAAAAAAAGGCACAAAAGTTTATGTGGATACAGACGATGAGGTACTTGGGCAATACTATGCTTACTAAAGCATACTCTGGCAAGCCTCGATATCAGATGCCTGTGAATCTAATACCACTTGACCACTTGGACTATAACTAATAGTCCTTATTGCCGCATCCAATACAGCTTTCTGATACATATCATCTTCCATCTTCTTAAGGACCTCTCTCACCACTTTAAAGTCCATTCCTCCAGCCAAGGCTAGTTTCCCAATAATTTCACCAAAATTATTAGGCGCTTTTGGCAGATCAATGCCAATATCATCCAACATTGAACCATAGAGCAGGCACCCAGTCCCTATGTCTTTAGCTGTTAGTACCTTTTTGATAAACAAATACTCCAGAAGCCTGGCAACTGCTTCAACACATGGTGGATTTTCCTCCAAGCCAAGAGAAATGGCTTCCTTGACAACTTCTGGGTAGTAACCTGGAGACTTCAGTTCTTCCACACACTGCAATGCTTCATCCAGAAGCCGGATATTGAAATATTCCTTCAAAAGTGAAACTGTTTTTCTCCTAAGTTTGTCAGGATTTAATGTTACAGCTACAGGCACTGGTTTCTCCACCACAGGTGGAGCACAAGGGCTGGGCATAGTTTTTCTAGGCATAGGGATCTGTGCAGTAGGCTCTGTACTCAAACCAGCATTGTATGGCCGAGGAGAAGGGCCAGCACCTCCCTGCAAGAGGGCACTACTCTTTCCACTAATATAGCCACTACCCTGAGGTAACAACTTTGTATTCAAAGTGGATGACTTGTTAATCATTGGTGATGGGACACGCCCTGCAGGCTGCTGCATGCTTGATCCATCACCCCTAGGCATTGAACGGGTCCTGGGTACTTCCCAATTCTCATTATCAATTCCAGGCATCCCAGGCATCCTCCTAGTTCCTGGCATGCCAGGCATCATACCCCCTGTTCCAGGTCGGTTGATGGGAAAGCCCCCAGGGCCAGCAGCTCCTGGAGCAGCAGAAATAACACCACGGCTACTTCTAATACTTGAGGCAGCACCTGGACGCAATCCAAGATTTTTTTCTGCCTCAGAATGTATTTCAGTGATGGTCTTGGCTTTGACCTGCAAAAATGAAGGTATTAACACCTTCCAATATCTGACATTTAACTACCAAACAAAATAGACAGAACAAAAGCCCACCTCTTCACGTCTGGGAACCCAATTATTTGAACGCAGATCAAGGACATCACGAATCATGAACCTTAGTCGAGGAGCAAGTTGAGGGTTTGATGACAGTTCCTTCAATCTATTGAAGTACATATCATTTATACGCTGTGACTTTGGACTCTCATCAAGCTGCTTCCCTATAGTAATGAAGAACTGACATATAGCCTCAACATTTTCTTCTGCTGGACAAACTTTGTTATCAGATCCCAAAAGCTCCTGTTTCATGTAGCAACTTTTGATAAGCAATTAAAAGAACCATAATACAAAAGAAAATATAGGACTTCATGCTTCAGCAGAAATAAGCTTTAAATTTTAACCATGACAATATGGTGAACAATCTTCTCAGGAACCATCTTCTGCTTCAGAAGCTCTCCAATCAAACGGATGTTCCCAAGGGTACGGAGCTTGACCAATCTTTCCTTGTCCCTACGTTCAAGTTCCTGTTCTGGAGATGTCATCTGCCTAACTTCTTCCCTCAGTTTATCAGCACCCTCAAATGCCTCCTGGCAGATATTCAGGAGAACTCGCTTGAACGTGATCTCTTTCCCACCTGGTTCCTCTGATGGGAATGGGGGAAGCTTTTCATTGAGATCAGAACATAGCTGAGCATACATGGGACAAAAGGTGGGCTCTAGAACAGCCTTCTCAAATATAAGCTGTATCACAACCTGCATAACAAGTACTTATGAGTCCTCTGGCAATTGCAAGTAATCTAAAAGAATACAACATATAGGAACACATAAATTCACCTTCAAGATGTCAGCAGATGTAATGCCAGAGTCAATAAGTTGACCCTTGAGAACATCAAACTTCTCAGGGGTGAGCTTGTTCAGTATACTGCAAAAGAAACAAAAAGTAGATTTCAGCATGCTGCTACTGTGGAAACTCAATTTTCATACCAGGCCTTAAAAAAATGATTGGTATTTCAAAACATGGATTGTGTCAGGTGTATCTGCAGAAGGCATTAATAAAACAACAACTACAAGTCTGTCAATAAATGTTAAATTATACAACCCAAACAGTACCTTATTTAGCATGAGGGAAGTACGAAAAAGAGATTTTGCCAAAACATAGAAGTTAAACTTAAAGCCAAAAATATAACGTCTATTAACCAATAATTTTTATTTGAAGAAAAAAGTTGTACTAAAAATTTAATCCTAAAATGGATGTTATGATAAAAATATACATTATCAACAAAAGCAACAAAAAACACAGTGAAACTATATGTTTCCATACATTTAAATTTTAAAAAAATAAAATAAAATAAAACCACAAGTATATCATAGAACAAACTTTCTGAACAGCACAAAGGAATTCAATATTTAAAGGATCAACAAAAGGCTGTTAGTAATTCCAACAAGTCCAGGCTTTCGATAGATAATTATGTAATCATGCATTCCATGCTCAGTTATGCAGAGTATCACAGTTTATATCCTTGTAAATAAATTACCCTTTCACAGTCTTCAATACACGCTGTTGCTCAGAAAGATTCCCCCTTCTAGCTGACCATGGAACCTCGGCTTTAACTAAAGCTGGAGCAGGACCCCCCTGGTTATCAATAGAAAATACAGAGTTTGGAAACTATAGCTCCACATGCCAACATAGGCAGAAGTTTGCAACAAACTGATACTTATAATAATAACACCATACCAATAGCCAACAACTGAGTGGCAACTGAGTGGGGTTACCAAGAAATGAATGAACAAATATGTATAGCAGGTGATATTAAGATTATCTTGAATGCAGTAATAAGATAAGGCTCCAACCAACGAATTATTTGAACTTCATGTATCATCTTAAAATTGAAGAAACTAGCATAAATTGCACCTATGAACATATTCATACATTTTTATGGCAGAACATCAAAATTTATGCCAGAGAGAGCAAAAAGGCTCTGCTTCTACATTCATATTGTCATACTGTTTCCTAAAAGCCAATGCTAACAAGCCAAGAAAAGCTTGCATCACAAATCAATTTGTTCTAAGATGACACATATAAATTTAATTGCTCATGATAAAACAAAAAAAGTGCATCCCAGCAAGGTCATGGTAATGCAGCCGAAAATAAAAAATCAACTAATTTGTGCTTCAATATGCCATGCAACTTATTTGGATGATGTTATTCTTAGGCCACAACCGGACCTAAGCCATAATGGGAGGGGAAAACATTAGAAAGCTTCAAACAAGGATCTATACTTACCAATTTCTTGTGCTCATTAATTACAATTTTTAGGAAAAAATTAGCATATCAGCCAAAGAAATGACTCCGAAATTGTCAATTCACAAGAAAACAAAAAAAAAAATAAGAGTCCAAATCAAGTTGACCATTTGAATTACCGATTGACTGGAAGAGATTTGGGCTCTTGCAAATTGGGAGCTAAGTTGGTCTTGACGATTAAATTGATTTGGTTCTGTCTGTCTGGAGTCATATCGCCCACCAGCATCTCTGCTTTCTCGAAGAGAATCCCAAGACCTCTCCTCTCCAGAAGTAGGAAATTGTGCAGAACGACCACGCCAGTCACGATTATCTGGCTCTGAATAGCGACTCTGAGGCTGACTTGATGTCTGGTTAGAGGAATGTGAAATCGTTATTCTAACAGCTGATAACTTTAAAGCATGCAGAAAGTTTACCAATCCATCATATCAACAAAATTCATTACTGGTATTTAATGAACCATAAAATGGCATTTGATAGAAGCAACAATATTTAAAAGATGACTAGTTGCCTTACAAAATTTAGTGTTTTAAGTATTATTTCACACAAGCATATACAAACATAAAAACTAACAATCATAGAACAGGAACTCACATTGCTTTCTCCGCGAGTCCAGCTTTGATCTTCACCAAAAAGCTCAGCTTCTTCTCGTTTGATTTTTAAAATCTCATCAGAGATGACAACAGCCTAAAAGACAATAATAGATATGATCAGACAGCAAGGTAATATGCAAACCATAACAGGACTAGCATGAACCTCCAAAAAAGATGCTATACTCAGTCATCATGATAAGCATCAGACAACATTTATGCAACTAAAATTTCAAGTGGAATAAAAAAGGGAAGGAAAAAAAGCAAGTACAAAGCAATAATTGTCATGAAGAACCTACAAGGGAAGACAAATAGCTATTAGAAAAACATTAAGCATTGGTACCTAAGAAGTTACTATTAGCAAGCTTCATTGTTTCAGGAATTACAAATACCAAATATTACCTCTCTAAGCTGCAAAAGCTGATCTCTTGTGTACCGAACTCTGTCACGAACCTCAAACCTTGAGTCTCCACTCTAACAACAAAGTAGAAGATCAGAAGAATCAGGAACTTCTCAGCAATAAACAACCAAATGAAGCTCACAGGAAGCGATACGTAAATAATGAACAAACTCCAACAAGAGCTGAGTAAAATGCATGACTTTGCTTGCAAAACTAAGATTCAATATATTTCAACAGATAAACAATCATATTTACAAAAGAAAGCTTAGAAGATAATATGCAGTAAAGTTCAACAAATCTCAAAATCACTTCACATGAACTATGTAACCTCTAAATATGCTCAAGATGAATGATTAAATCTCGTCAATGGGCAGTGTCCTCATTAGTTTGGAATACAAAAACAACGCACAACAGTGGTACTAACAGAAGTATTATACGTTAAAAGAACCACCATCTTGATAAAAAATTCAAATCCTTTAAATATTAGTTAACCACACCACAGGCATGCCCTCTAATATACAGATTTGAAAATGTCACATGGAACTCAACCAGAAGCTACCACCCAGCAAAAATACAATAACAAAGAAAACAGAAATGATCAACAAACTTCTTCTCCAAAAGAATTAACACCGCCCCTAAAAATCTACAAATATCAGTAGGTCCTTTATGGGCAACCTCAAACTCGCTAAAAGCCCACCTAAAGCCTACATCTTTTGCTCTTGGTCCATATTTACAGCAGGTACACATACTAAGTGGCCAGCCAAGAATTAGGACCCTTATCCAATACTTCCTCATACCTTTTTTCCAATCTCTTAATTAATATTGAAATAGCACCATAAAAACGCCTAACCTGAGTTACTTGCATCAATCAATTATTAAGAAAAACAATCAAAACTGTCTCAAACCATAGCTTAATCTCTTTTTCTTTTCCATAGCCGTCAAAAAAATCTGCAATATTATAAAGAATCCGTAGCAATAAATCAAGAATTGCTATAAGAATCAATACCAGATCCAATATTTTTCAAAAGCTAAAAAGGCAGCTCACCCATTAAACAATAAGCCAGTAAAATCAATCACATACAATCGAAACAAGAAAAATCTTCACAAACAACAAATAAACCCAGATCTTAAAAAAAAAAAAAAACCTTTAAAAGAGCAGAGCCATGAGGACGCAGAAGAGAGAGATCACCAAAAGTAATAGAAGAAGAAGAAGACGATGAATTAGAATTAGATGAAGAATTAGACTCTAAACGTGGATTAAAGAGTCTACTGCTTCCTCGACCACCACCAGGTCTCAAGCTCAACACCGTCTGATCACCTTGCTGCATACCTCGATCTTTCTCTCAAAAGATTGAATCTCCGCAGTCCAATCCCAAAAAATAAAGAAAAAACAACAAACAGAATCGAAAAGATTCAGCTACAATAACAAAAGCTGAATCAAAGATAATACTTTATAGATATTCTATATGTAATAGCTATAGTCTCAATCTGTGTATGAAGTATATAAATAGAGAAAGGTATAACTTTTTTTGGATTTCTGGTTTTTGGGTATTTTTTCTTTTTTCTCCCTCTTCTGTTTGAGAAACAGAGAGGAGAAGAGGAGAAAGGGATGAAGAGGAAAAAGAAGAAGAAAAGGACAAGGGAAGACGGTGGGCAAAAGATATACAAACCCTACTTTGTGTTAGTGTTTATTCTGTTTATTTTATTATTTTTACAATATAAAAAATCAATGTTTTACAAAAATAGAGAATTTTTTTTTTCTTTTCCTTTTTTTATATGGAATTGCAGTATTTCCAAATAATTTTAAAATATATGAAGAAAATTCTTGAGTTTTTTTTTTCTCTTGAATTGGAGCATAATAGTTACCTTATTGTCCTTGGAAAATTGGAAAATTTTCCTTCACGTGTAGGAAAATATACAATTTTTTTTATTGTATAATACTTTTCGTTTGTAAAATTAATTATATAATATTTTATTAATATCATTAATTTTTGTATATACTTTTAATTTTTATATGTATAATATTAAAATATTTTAATTTTATTTATTGTGAGTTTGTTATATTTAGTTTGAATGCCACATCATTTAGCAAATGAAAAATTGTTTGTATAGTTTTTTAATTTTTTTAATTTTGGTATTTGAAATCTTTTATTTGATTAATTATCTAAAACCTATAAAAAAATTTAATATTATTTTTTTAAAATTTTTTTCACAAATTAAAATACTTATGTGGTAAATTTTAAATAATAAGTTGAATTAAACACTGTTATTTGGTTTTATATTTTATTCTCACCCTAATTATATATTTTTAAATTTTATTCAAAAATTAAAATTTCACTCATTGAACTAAATTTTTTTAAAAATTAAATATTTTTGTTTTATTAATTGTAATAGTAGAATTTTGTTATCACATTTAATTCTAGTTCAGCAAAATTAAGTTAGATTTCTTTCAGTAATTATATCAAATCTAATTTTTTTTTTATACTATTTTGATGAATTTAATGATCGAATTTTTTAGTTAAAATTTTTATTTCTACTTATTCAACTAAATTTGAAAAATTTAAATGATAATTTTAATTTTAATTTTAATAATTGCATATATTTTATTTTAATTACATTTATATATCTTCAAAATTTAATATAATAATTTTTAATAAAAATTAAATATAATCAACATGGGGCATTTAAAATAATTTATTATTTAAAATAAAACATATAAAAACTTCAACTTGTAAAAGTTATTAGAAATATCATTTTAAAAATTATTTATTATTGAGAGATTAATTGAACAAATAATTTAAATATTAAAATATCAAAATTTTAAAAAAATTAGACATTATTTATATAATTTTTAGTAAATAATTTTATAAATAGATATTTATATTATTTTGACATTTTTATTATAAAAATTAAAATTTTCTTTAATAGTGTATTAAGATATACAAAAAAAAAAAGTATAACACACAATATCTAAATATTAATCCATAAAATTGAATTTATGAAAATTCAAAAATCATAAAATACAAAATTATGCTTTTCCTCAAATCCTTTTCTTTATTGATTTATGAAATTATTTTTTTACTGATTTAGTAATTTTTCGTTTAATAATTCAATTGATGTTTAATTTTGGAAAATACTTTTATTTTTTTACTTTTCTTCATTTTTCAGCTTTTCATTTTTTAAAATAGAAATTAATTTATTTGTTGGAGTGGACAATTTGGAAGCAGACATTGTTGTATCTAATTTGCATGAATCCATAGTGGACAATTTAGAGGCAGACACTATAATACCCTATATGTTATTTAAATAAGTAATTTTCAAACTGTGTTACTAATAATTACTTTTAAATTATATTATACAATTGTTAATTATTTTGCTATTTAATTGAGATATAGTTATATTAGGGTTATTAATTTATGAAAGAATTATATGTGAGTATTATTTACTTATTGTTTAAAATTTGCATTGTTTATTTTTATTATTATTATTATTATTATTATTATTATTATTATTATCATTATTATTATTATTATTATCATTATTATTATTATTATTTTAACTACATTAACTTTATGGTTATTTTATATGTTCCTATGTACATGCATATATAAATATTTATATATACATACACATATATAAGTAGGGTTTAATTATTAATTTATATGTGTGTGTATTAATTTATTATTGAGTATATATATGTATATAGTATGCTTGTGTGTGTATAATGTGAGTGTGTGGTGGAGAATTTAGATGTAATATTATAATATAATGTTTTAATATATATATATATATATATATATATATATATATATATATATATATATATATATATATATATATTAAAGAAGACAGAAGCTTACCTCCCAAAAGAAAACCCGAAGACCCAAGCCACTGCTACCTCCCATCCGCCACCGTCACCGCCCCATTTCCTTTCCTTCCGGCGTGCCTCGACCTCCCGGAGCGATAGTCACCACCGCCGGCTTCTTCTTCCTCCTTCTTTTCCTCTCTTCCCGGCGCCCTGTTCTTCTTCACTCACGGTTGGAGCTGCCTCGTCACAGTGGGAGCTGGATCCGATGCCACTGTAGCTCCCTTACCTTCTCAGGCGTCTGTCCACGTTGAGACCCGTCGCTGTAACTCGTCTCTAGCGTCGGAATTGGAGGTTGAAGGTGAATTGTTATGAGTCGTTCTTAGGTTGTTATAGGGTTGTTTTCTGGTTCGCTTGAGTGGGTTTAGGTGTTAATCTTTAGATAATTTAAGCTAAATGATGAATTACATCAATTTGGTTGTTCAAATCCAATTTTTGTGCATTATTTTGATTTTTCTTGAATTACAGAATTTTTTTGTTTGATTTTATTTAATTTTATTTGACTTTATTTGATAATTTTTTAGTTTAATTAGTAAATTAGAGTGATTAAGGTTAAATATTTATAAGGTATTGAGATTTATTTAAGAATTTTTGGAAATTATGAGTTAATTATAGAATTTTGTAAATTTTGGGTATTTCATTAATAATTTATTAATTTCGAAATTATTGTTAATAACCATGAAATTTTGATAATTGATACTACTATTAAATGTTATTAATTTTAGAATTTAAACTATGGTTTTTGTGACTTATTTTTATAAATATATTTAGTTTATGTCAAATATAAAATAATTAAGTTAAATTTATTTTTTTTGAAAGAAATTATTAGTTGATTTTATGTTTTTAATTATATTAAGAAATTTAATTTTGAGAAAAATAATTTTTAGATGATTATATAATTTTAAGGAATTTTTAGTACTAATAATACATTATGTAATTTATGTATTTAGGGGTAAAAATGTAATTTTATGCTAATTATAGTTAAACATATCTTTTAGTTAGTTTTATCAATATTTAAGAGGTTTAGAGAATTTTTATAAATTAATTGATATTTTTAATTAAGTAATATTAATTTTTAATATTAATTCCAAATATTATATATATGTATAATACATTATTTTGGTAACAAAAAAATTGAATATAAGGTTGTATTTAGCATATTTGGTATAATGGTTTTAATTTAGGTTATAATTATACTTTGATAATGAAATGCAAATTGAGTTATTTAATTTTTGAATAATTTGGGATTATATATATATATTTAGTATATATGTTTGTGTAATATGTACTTTTGGAAAAATAAATGATATCATTTCTGGGTGTTTTGTTGAGTTGTGATCTCGGTCGGGGCTAAGTGTAGTTTTGGAAGCTCGACTTGAGTATGTATGTCTGTGGTTATGAGAAGTGCGTTGTCTATGCAGGTTTGGCTCTACCTTTGGTAGAGAGATGTCCGTTTTATAGAGGAAACTCTGCCAAAATTTCGGTAGATTTTCTCGTAAAACATGATATTCATAATAATTTCTACCATTAGTTAGGTTTTATCCTGTCAATCGAGTCTGGTCCAATCTTCCTCAAGTCAGCCTGAAATTTCATTGTTTTGTTGATTTTCGATTTTTATTTCACAGTCATATTTTAAAATCGATCTGTTAATTTCTTTTCTAGAGCATATCGGAGCAGAAGCCGTGAGATCGAGGTAGACGCGGCGGTCGTTAGCCTTCTCATTCATCTTGTAAGTCGATAATATGATTTGTGCGTGTTTTATTTAAAGATGCATGTGCTCATATTTTTATGTTATTATTATATAATTTATTTAATTCAATGCTGCTATTTAAGGTTTAAAACGCATTTTATTTATTTAAAGATCGATTTTGAGAAATTTTGGTAGAACGGGCTACCTGGTGGGCTTCACCAGAATCGTGTGCACATGGTAGAGATTGAGAGGTGAATCCAAATTATTTATGACGGGTGAATGTTAAACTGGGACGGGGTGCCTCGATGGAAGCCTGTGCTCTCGGGGGACCACCAATGATTGTAAGGTTAATAATGGACTGGGATGGGTGCCTCAGTTGATGCCCTAACTCTTGGGGGCCACCAATGCCATATATTTGGATTAAGTGAACGACTATGACTTGGTGCCTCGGTTGATGCCTTTGCTCTCGGGGACCGACAGTCTAGTTGGAACAAGTGCGCCCAATTGGCCATTTAGGATTTTGGGTTTAGGGTTCTACCGAGATTTTTCAAAAGCTATATCTATATACTATAAATTATTTTTACTATTACTATATGGTTTTCAAAAAGGGTTTTTAAACCGTACAGGTCTTATTATTGACTTACTCAGTGAGGTCTGATTCTCCTCAATTTATTTTTTTCAGGAGCCTGGGAGTTCGACCTCAGACTGCCTCGACGCCGGATTTCTTCATCACCGGCCATTTTATGTAGGTCATTGTAAGTTGTACTGTTGTAATGTTCTAGGAAGCTGCAGTAGTAACTATACTATGAATTGTATGACTTAAGTATATTTGTGTATTTTATTTATATGCACTACGTTTATGTATAATGATTTAAGTTTGATTTATATATGTGACGCTGGAAATATTTTAATTATGTATTCAATTATTTTTTAATTTTAGAAAAATCAGTTTGATAATATACTCTATTTTAAAATAAAATTTTAAATTATGAGGTTTTATTATTTTTTTTTCTTTTAGGCTTACTACGGGTTTCGGGGGCCTTATGCCTTCCCATTCCCTAGTGTCGATCACGTGCCCTCGGGTTTGGGTCGTGACAGACATGATTGTATGCTTCTTTACACATAATTGTACCTAAGAACATGCATTTTTTGAGTTCAAATAGCATTTGTTGCACATAGCCATGCGTCTTTTTAAACACAGCCATGTGCAACGTGACTATCTTATTTTTAGGAATTTTATACATGTTTTATTTAGTCATTTGAACATTTATTTGTTGCTTATTTTACCTTTGTTTAACCTAACTACATTATAAATAGTTTATTTAAAGCTATAAAACACAATGAATGAATGAAGTTGAGTTATATGATTATTAAGAGCTCTTTTATGAAAGCTTTGCTTTCTTTGTATTCTTGAATTAATGCAATTTAGACTTATAAAGGGATTGATAAAACATTGTGACATCTTTACGAGTTAGAGTTTTAAGGACTTGTTTTTCTTGGGGTTCTAATTCTGATCACTATTGACTTGTTATCTAGCGATTCTTAGGTTGATTCTCATATTGATTCAAGGGTTCACAAGTTCATTACACGTGGGTCCATATACCTAAAAGGTTCATATGCATGATTCATGTGGGTTCTGTTATTATAAGGTATTAGAGCTTTAGCTATATAAACAAGTTACATATCCCTAGTTTTATTATTTGTTTGTTTTGTTCATCTTTTTCAATCTTTGTGTATTTTTTTTGTCTATTCCTTTGTTTCTTCCATTCAATTTCCTTATGCTCTTATTGTCCCTCTTTGTTTCTCTTGTTTGATTGCTTATGATTGTTGAATTGATTGAGTCCTTGTTTGTTTCAATTCTATTTTGTTGAATATTCAAAAAAAAATTTTGAATTGTTGTTTGATTATAAAAATTGAATTTAGCAAATTGTTCTTAGGGTTTTAAGCAAAAATTTTGCAAGCCCTAATTTCTTTTCTTCACTTTTGAGGAATCAAAATTTCATGTTTGATTATTAATTCTTTTAATCTAATTCTAAATTGGGTTTCTTGAAATTTTAACTCTTATTTTATTTTCAAAGTTTTCTTTATTGCATTCGGTTCAAATTTGCCAAACAAAGCTAAGTAAAATAAAAGAAAGTTTTGTTTCCTAATTCATTGTAATTTAGTCTTTTTCTTTTGTAAGTCATTTGCTTTTTTTTTTGAAAGTTTTCTTAATTTTTGGTTCTTTGTTAATTTTTATTTATAAATTATAACCTTTCCATTTTTACTTCAACTAAGTGTTTTAAATTTTCATATTGTTAAGTTGTCACTTAGTCAATTCCTTTGTGTGGTCAATTTAATTAACTTAAGAACACAAAAAGGAGCGGCTAAAGAGAAAATGACAAAGTGAGGTATTCCCAAAAGAGTGAAACATAAGAGTAATTTATCAAATTTTGAGTGAAAAATGTAAGGGATTGCTTTTTATAAGAATTTATTTTCTATTTCTTTTCTAACATGATTTTCATTTTGGAAGATATGGCAATGTATATGCCTTATTTTCATAGTAAATGTGATCCTTATGTTCACTTAAAATCAGTGCAACAAATGGAGGAGGTATTTGATTCTCACAAATTTATTGAGTTCAAAAAGTGCAAACTTGCTTCTTATAAATTTTTAGGTCATGCTACTTTATGGTGGGAAGATTTGATGGCAATTAAGAAAATGCATGGGAAGGATTTGATAGCAATAGTTAAATTACCTCTATAAAATAACTGTAATTGATTCACTAATATAGGATGTATATACTTTTATAAATAGGAGATTTAGGTTACCATATATAGGTTCTTAGGAGTACTCCATGTAATTAGCATGTATAACTTTTATTTTCCTTATATAGTTGGCAGTTTTATCTATAGAATGAAAAACCTTCTCTAAAGAAGTCTTAGCTTAGCTTTCTAAGTCATAGCCTTAGTGATCATAGAGAAGTCAGATAATGTCTATGTCAAATTCATTAGCAAAAATTTTTATTGTGGAAACATTTCTTAATGGTAAGGAGTTGTAGGGTCATATAGATGTCAGCACTAAAGAAAGAACTACTACTACAAATGAGGTAGAGAACTATTGTTGTAGATAAGGCAACTTAGGCTACTTAAGATAATCAAATCATAACCTAGATTTTTGTTTCTATGAAGTTGCATCTAATTCTTTCTTTATGCCTTTATAAGTTTGCAAAGGCCATGCGGGATTATCTTAAGCAAGTTTATAATCAAATAACAATGTAAGACGCTTTTAGCTTGAGTTAGCCATTGCTAACTATACTCAAGGGGATTCATCAATTCAAGAATACTACTTTGGTTTTCTAACTTTGTGGAATGATTATTCAGATCTCATTACATTTAAGGTCTCTACAGAAGGTTTAGAGGCAGTATAACAACTACATAAAACTAGTCAAAGAGATCAATTTCTAATGAAACTTGTGACCTAAATTTGAATATATTTGTGCCTCTCTATTAAATAGAGATCTTGTTCTAACTTTAGAGATATGTTTCAGAGAACTCCTACATGAAGAACAACGTATAAATACTCAGAACATTATAGAGCAGACTTGTGCTACTTCTAATAGTGTTTTATTTGCTTATGCTGCTCATAGAAAGGGAAAAATAAAGGTCGGAACATGAGTACAACACAATGCTATAGTTATAAAAAATACAACCATATTGCACCACACTATTTTAAGAAATTTGTATTTATTGCAAGTAGTTGGGCACATAATTAAAGAGTGTCATACTCGTCCTCCTCGCTCCAATAAGGCCTATTATATTGTTATTACTTTTGGTACTTTACAACCTACTATCTCTGTTGCTATTGCAACAGCTCATGCTACTACCCTACAACATGCAACACCTCTTTTAACTCGAGAGTCAGTGCAGGAAATGATTGTGTATGCATTTTCAACACTTGGACTTTAAGGTACTAGTTCTTTATCTACTTCTTAGATTATAGACTTAAGTGCCTCTAGTTATATGAGTAATTCTTCTTATGGATTAAGTAATATCAGAGAAGATTATGGCTCCTCATACATTCAAATAACTAATGTTAGTGATATACTTATTGCAGCAGTTGGTGATGGATCTTCTTCCTTTAAGGATATTTTTATATCACCTAATCTTTCTATAACTTTAGTATTTGTTGGTCAAATTGTGGACCAAATTTATTATGTTCATTTTACTCATAATGGTTATATCGTGTAGGATCATATATCAGGGTAGTTGATAGCAAAAGGGCCTAAGGATGGATTTTTTTTTTTGCAATTACCTATTTCGCGTAACTTTTCCTCATCCTTTGTCCAAGCTTTACTTTATAATGTGTCTAAAGAGTCAAATGAAGTCTAGCATAAGCGTCTTGGTCATCCTAGCTCTAGGATTCTCTCTTATTTATTAAAATCTGGTCTATTACTGTATTTTTTGATTGTGCAACTTGTAAACTTGGCAAAAGTAAAATTTTATCCTTTCCATCTATAGGTAGTAGAGCTACACATAACCTAGAAATAATACATAGTGACGTTTAGGGAATTAGTCCTACTATCTCTCATGCCTAATACAAATATTTTATGACCTTTATCGATGACTATAATAAATATACACGGATTTATTTCCTAAGACACAAATCAGAAGTGTTTTCTATGTTCAAACTATTTTTAGCTCTGGTTCAAACTTAATTTTTTGTTAATATAAAATTCTTCAATTTGATTCAGGAGTAGAATATGTGTCTCATGAATTCTAATCTTTCTTGCAATCTAAAGGAATTATCTCTTAACATTCATGTCCTATACTCCACAATAAAATGGAGTAGTTGAATAAAAGAATCGTCATTTTTTAAATATTGTTAAGAATTTACTAATTGAGTCATTTATTCCTCCTAAGTTTTGGGTAGAAGCACTCACCACAACAACTTTCCTTCAATGGACTTCCTTCGCAAGTTTTAGATTTTAAGTCTCCTTATTTTAGGTAGTATCGTCACCATCCTACTTACATAAATCTTCACATTTTTTGGTGTGTTTGTTTTATGCATCTGCCTTCAATGGAAAGAAATAAGCTTTCTACCCAATCTATTAGTTGTGCTTTCTTAGGGTATAGTGTTACACAAAAGGGCTTTTTATGCTATGATCCCAATTCCAATCAGGTTCATGTTTCAAGGAATGTTTTATTTTTTAAAAATTAATAGTTCTTTCCTCTATCTTTATCCCTAAAGTCTTCTTTTGAGTTCTTGCCTTCTTTTGATAACACTTCTTGTGCTCCTAATACTTAGGTTGAAAGGTTTACACTAGACATTATATACTAGCGGATATATCCTATGATGACCCCTTCCACACTTGCCTTGACAACTGGTCCCTTATGCCGTTCCATAAAAATTACTAGTCCTCATAACTGTTATCGATTTCCATCCTTTAAAACAAGTACCCCTACTTTTGCCCGCTCTATTACTATCTTTAAACATTTTTATTCCTATTAGTTACTTACAAGTAATCAAAGAGATATGATGGTAGCAGGCCATGCAAGAAGAATTATGTGCTCTTAAAGCTAATAAGACTTGGGAAGTGATTGATTGTCCTGCCAATGTGACTCTACTTGGCTGTAAATGGGTTTATTCAATTAAGGTCAAGTCTGATGGGAGTTTAGACAAGTACAAGGCCCGCTTGGTTACTCTTGGCAATAATCAAGAATATGAAGTTAATTACGAGGAAACTTTTGCTCCAGTAGCCAAAATGACTACCATATGTATAATTTTGACTATTACTGCTTAACAAAATTGAAGTTTACTCTAAATGGATGTGAAGAATGCATTTCTTCACGAAGATCTAAAAAAAGATGCTTATATGTGTCCTCCTATGGGTTTAATTTTTAACTCCACTTTTGTATTGTGCAAATCGTGTCACTCCTTATATGGTCTAACATAGGTGCCCTGTGCATGGTATGAGAAATTCACTTCTACCTTACTTAAGTTTGCTTTTCTCAAAAGAAAACTTGATGCATCCTTATGTATTTGTAAGATTGAGCAAGGTATTGTCATTCTTCTAGTGTATGTTGATGATATCATAATCACAGGTACTGATTTAGTTCTTATTTCTCAACTAAAATAGAATTTATAGGACTCTTTTCACATGAAAGATTTAGGCTCTCTCATATATTTTCTTGGTATATAGATTAATGTTAGTTCACATCGTATTTTTTATCATAATATAAGTATGCTCAGGACTTGGTGTCAGCTGTTAGTCTCTAAGATTCCACTCCCCTTAATACTCCGATGGAGCTTAGTCTCAAGTTGTGTAAATAAATGGGCAACTTATTATCAAACCCTATAACTTATTAAACTCTTATTGGCAGCCTAATCCATCTTACCATCACTAGACCTGATATCTCTTATGTAGTACAACAAGTTAGTAAGTTCATGGCTTCTCTTAGGCACCTACACATGGCTGCAGCTTGTAGAATTATTCGCTTTGTCCATAAGACAACTTCACGTGGACTTTTTTATCCTGCTTCTACTTCACTTAATCTTGTAGCATATAGTGATGTTGATTATATAGGGTGTAGTGATACTTAGCATTCTACAACAGGCTTATGTATATTTCTTGGACAAACTCTTATTTCCTAAAAAGGTAAGAAATAAGACTGTGTTTCTAAGTCCTTTTCATACACTTATACTAAAATACACTAGCTCCATTGGCTACTCACTAAGCTTGATTTTCCTCTATGTAGTCCTACTCTTTTTCATGCAAATAATACTAGTGCAATTCATATTTTTGCCAATCCCATCTTCCATGAATGCACTAAACATATTGAGGTTGATTGCCACTTCATCCGTGAGGCTTACGAAGCTTGGATCATTTCTCTTCCATATGTCTCTACTAATCTTCAAATGGAAGATATTTTCACTAAGGCTATCACATGGCCTAGACATAAATTTCTTGCCAACAAATTGATGCTTGTAAATAACTTGCATAAATTTGAGGGGGGATGTAAGTAAAAGTTAATAAATCATTATTGGTTAACAACTAAATTACCTTTGTAAAATACCTATAATTAATTCACTAATATTGGTTGTATATACTCTCATAAATAGGAGATTTAGGTTATCATATATACATTCCTAGGAGTACTCCATGTACTTAGCATGCACAACTTTATTTTCCTTATATAGTTGGCAGTGTTACTTATATAATGAAAGACCTTCTCTAAAGAGAAGACAATTGAAACCACTTTGTTAAAAATGAGGTTACAAATTGGGAAGTGATGAAATGGTTAATGACTATACATTTTATTCCTCATGATATTAGAGATAAATTCTATCTTAAATTGTAAAGACTTAAACAATGTGATGAATTCAATATTAATGATTATGTTAAAAAATTTAAGTTATTTTAAATAGCAAGTGATGTAGGTGAATATGAAAGGTAAAAAATTGCACAATTCATCAATGGACTTAAGTGTGAGATTGTCAAACGATTAGAGCTGGAAGTATGATTATAACCTTCTATGTTTTTAAACGTTATAATCAAATTTTCTTTAGAGAGAGAGAGAGAGAGAGAGAAGTGTGAAAAAAAGAGGGTGTTTATGAGGAGATAATAATAAAGTATGAATCTAAGAAAAATGAAAGTGTTAAAGTCATTGAATTGGTTAAGCAGTAAGTTAAGGAGAAGAATAAATGGGAAGAGTGTCAATTTGAAACTTTACCTCCAAAGACAACTTTTAAAGACTTGTGCATTAATCAACAAAGTGAAGAGTTTCCATTTTCAATTTGGAAAGCTTTAGGGAGAGAAACCTATGAAGTTAAGAGAAAAGATAAAAATGAGTTGAGTGACAAAAGAAAAAAAAATATGAAACATTTGGTGAGAGAAAATAAGCAAGACATGAGTGAAAAGAAAATAAATGTTTATAAAAATGAGTGATGTGAGACAACCTATGCTTGTACCTATATATAAGGATGTTTTATTTATCATTAACCAAATTCACAATCAATGGTCTAGTTTTCATGTTTTGAATAGGTTTAGCATGTTGGCATACTTCATTCATAAAACAAGTGAGAGAAGTTTTCAACCAAAGAATTTGAGCAAATATATCAACTTTAGAAGATGAGTCTAATTTAAGGATGAATCATCTTTAAAAGGGAGGGAATGAAACAATCCCGATACGATTCTATACTCAATACTTATCAATTCATATCATGCTTTAGTATTTTAGTCATAATGTTCTCTACTAAAGTCAAATTATGGTGATTCAAAATTCTTGGAAAAGTTAAGATAAAGAGATACAACTTTAATAAAAAAAGTTTGGGCTAATTTGATTACCTTTAGGGGCTAAAGTCTTAAATATAAGTGTGTGTAAATATGACATGATTTTGCCTAATTCACATTAATTCAATATGGAAAATTTTAAGGCCGATACGATTATATGCTTCTTTATACATGACTATGCCTGAGGATGTACATTTTTGGAGTTTAAAGAGCATTCATTGCCACAATCATGTTGTGGACAGCGAGGTTTAGCGCGCGCCTAAGATTTTAGCAATTGCAATATTGTTTAGGCTCAGGGCCTTAGAGAACACACTATTATGCCATAAAGTCATAGCATGGAGATGAGGAGTCGCCACCCAGGGTAATAACTAGGACAATTCAATTGGTGGTACTCGATTCTCTAAAAGAAAGTTAGCACCACAACCAAGAGATTCTAAGAACGGAATACTAACTTCTCTTTGTCTCATGTTCATTTAGAATTACTTTATGAATTATTACTTCATTCTCTAATTACATACAATTTTATTAAATCCTATTTGAACATCCATCTAACCCTAAGGCATCTAGTCAATAAAATCACATATAATAAATGTATTTAAGCACATCGTCCCTAAGTCTAAACTAGGTTAATTTTAATGAAAGTTAGCTAGATTTATGCTTTTATTTACAAATGAAATGGATTAAAGGTGACCTATATTTTAATTAGTGAGCTTAAGTCTACTTGTTTCAATTATCTACACATAGGCCTAAATCTACAAGTTTTTAAAGAAATTGGATTTTATAAATGGGCCTAAGTCTATTTGTTTTATTTAAAATGGGAAGTGGGCCTGAGTTTATTTATTTTAAAAGGAAATGAAATGAAATGGATTGAGCTAAGTCTAGGTTGATTTTATTAATTAAAAAGGTGGTCCTAAGTCTATTTAACCTAAAACGGGCCGAAATTGATTTTAAGTTAAATTAAACTTTAGACTAATTTTAAAGCTATTAATTGAGTGGGTTAGACATAACGTGGGCTTGGGGCCCAAAAGGATAAAAACCAAAAAACGTAACTAATCAAATAATAACATGCCAAAGCAAATCAAATATACATCTACATGTGATTTCCTAAAACCCTAATTCAATTCCATACAAACCTTAATTTACTATCTCCATCATTGATTTTAAAGTTTTACCCAGTGATCCTGACTACTAATCCATTTTAAATGCATAAAAGTAAAATTTTATTATTCCTACTACTGGGGTTATTACAATGTTCTACGTACTGAAAATTAAAATTAAGTACAAATCCAAATGAATTAACATAGTAAAAAACAGAAAATAATGATTATAGAAAAGGTAAAACCTAGTTCTAATCACAGTTTTAAACTCATGGCATTCCATGGATCTTCCATTCAATTTTTGGATATCAGGCAGTATCCTCGTCAACCCCCATTGGATCTCAAAAGGAAAACACATAAATAAACAAATTACATTAGTGAAATTAAATAACCAAAACAATAACAAAACAATAATAAAAAAATCATAAAAGAAAAAGAAGAATAAAAAAGGAATGTTATGCAAATGATATTAAATGGACCTTCAGAATGGATTTTCACCGTATATGGAATTGACTCAATATGTGTTTTTAGATCTTGGGACTGAATCATGTAAAAATGTAATATAGACTCTTAATTCTTTTTTTGAAAAAGTAAGGAAGAAAAATAGGTTTTGTGTTATGTGGTTTTTTTATCAATTTTTCTAAGTTTTTTTTTTCTTTGCGTAGTTAGGGGCCTCCAAAATTTTTCTTCTCTCAGCTTTTTAAAGCCAAAAAAAACTTCCAGCCCTTGTGATTGCGCAGAGAGGTTGCGCGATCCTAGGAGCTAGAGAACAACTGCTCTCCATTTTTAAAAATCAAAACCCCGAGATAAAGAAAGTGATAAGGGTTAAAACCAAATTAGAGATTCATGCACATGTCTGTGTAGAACTAATAGAAATTTGACAACATGCCCAAAATTAGATTTTTTACGAAAAAAATATTAAAACAGCGAAGGAAAATACGAGTCGACATTACATAATACTGATCGGCAATCGACATTATGTAATGCCGATTGGCATTGCATAATATCAATCAACATTACATAATACCGATTGGCATTACGTAATGTCAATTGGCATTATGCCTGTATTTGTCAAAATTTCATTTAAACCCTTAAAATTCACTTTTATGCAATTTAAACCTTAAAACATTTTAACTCTTATAGTTAAATCCTAAAAAGGCTGCAATTTAGTCATTTAAATCATGAAACTTGACACTAAAGATCAATTCTCTATTAATTTTCATCATAAAAGCTTTCATCTCACATATGTATAATTGTATTCCAAAATTGGGTACTTACACATGTGTCCTTTTAAACACAGTAATATGTAATAAAACTATCTTATTTTTAAGGATTGTATATGTATTTTATTTAGCAATTTTTAATATTTATTTATTTTACCCTTATTTAACCTACATTCTAAAATATTTATTTAGAGTTGTAAAACGAAATGAATGAATGAAGTTGAGTTATATAATTATTGAGGGCTTTTCTTTGAAAGTTTTACTTTCTTTGTGTTATTGAACAAATGTAATTCAAACTTATCAAGGGATTGATTAAGCATTATGGCACCTTTACAGGTTGGGATTCTAAGGACTTAGTTTCCTTAAGGTTTTAATTTTAATCACTATTGATTCATTATCTAGCGATCCTTGAATTGATTTAGAGCTTCACAAGTTCATTGCTTATAAGTCCATAAAGCCAAAAAGTTTAAAAGCATGATTCCTGTAAGTTCTTCTATCACTGTAATAGTGGTGGTGGAGGTGATAGAGGTTGTAGTAGTGGAGGTAATGGAGATGGTAGTGGTGGTATGATGGTGGTAATGAAAGTTATGGTGGTGGAGATAATGGAGGTTATGGTGATTGTGGTGGTAGTGGTGCTACAACCACTATGTCAAGAGGTTGTGATAGTGGTGGTGGTAATGGTAGTGGTAGAGCTTGTAATGGTGGTAGAGGTAAGGGGTGGTGGTAGAGATTATGATGGTGGCGGTTAAAAGTGGTCAGGGTTCATAGTTCAAGCAAAGTTAGAACTAGACTGGAATCGTCCTAACTTCGATTCAAGGTCAGTTCTTATTCAGTCGATTATAATTCTTATTTGGTTTGCCAATTTGCCAAATTGATTTTTTTTTTGAAATTTTTGGTTGTGAACCAGAACTGGTGGTTCTGGTTCCATAGGAGGATAAACTAGTCATTCTTGGTTTCGAGCCAATTCCATATCTGAACCAGCCCGTAGCCATCTCTAGTGGTGGGGGTGATAGTAGTAGAGATTATAGTGGTTAAGGAGGTTATGGTATTTGAAAAGAGTCCTAGAGGGGGTGAATAGTACTATCAAATAAAAATGACAAATTAAAAGAATTCTTTCCAAGAATTGAATGGAAGTTGAGAAGGAAAAATGAAGAACATAAAAATTTAAGGAGTTCGAATTCAACAACAATCCTACTTCTCCACTTAAATTATCCATAAATTAGGATTTTCAATCACTCATAATCTTATTCATAAGATTAAGATTACACAAGAGTTTTATGGCTCATTTTTACAACCTTACAACTTAAGTTTTCAAGGCTCACTCAAAAAACCAAATCCTAAGTATTTTAATGGACAACACTTAAACCAATTCCTTTAGAGATAAATATCACTTCCCTTCTAATCTATCCCAAGATTTAAGATTAAGAGAAATTATATTTCTAACACACAACCAACTCACATAGGAGTTATACAAACAAAGAATTGTTTAAGAGAATTTGAGAGCTTAAGAAAGAATGAATGATAACAAGTTTCTTAACTTCCATTTAGCTCTTGAGGTGTTTATATAGAAAAAAACTCAAAAATATAGTTTTTGGAGGTGCAAATAATATGTCCAATGTCTATATTTTGAATTCAATGTTTATAATTTTGAATTATTGAAGGTGACGCTGTTAGACAGCTATGCATGGATTGAAACTATAATTAGCTACTGAATTCGATTTTATCCACACTTTCCTCATAAAAGTTGTATATATTTGACTTAAATTTCCATATAATTTTGAATTATCTCAATTGGACTTCTGTAGTTCAAGATATGTTTAAAATACTAAGAGCTATGCAATCTAAAATACAAACTACTGTTAGACAACTATGCACAAGTTGAACCCGTGATTTTATATTTAATACATTTGAATTTGCCCAAACTTTCTTCACCAAATTTGTAGATATTTGACTTACCTTTCCATATTAATTTAAATCATCTTAATTTTACATCTGTAGCTTAAGATATGTTCAAAATACTAAGAGTTATGCAATCTAAAATGTAGACTATTGTCAAACAGCTATACACAAGTTGAAGCTGTGATTTTCTATTTAAAAAGTTTTAATTTTCCCATATTTTCTTCAAAAAATTTGTAGATATTTGACTTATCTTTTCATATCATTTTGAATCACCTCAATTGGGCTTCTATAGCTCAAGATATGTCTAAAATACTAAGAGCTGTGTAATATAAAATGACAACTGTATATATTGATTTCGACTTAATATTTGCATACCCAAATGAACTCAGATTTTGACAAGTAAGCCTAATTCAGAAAGCTCAAGATATCTATTTCAAATATTAAGAAGATAATTTTCTCATTATAAAACTCTAAAGATATCAAAAGCCTTATTGAATCTCAAAGGTCGAATCAGCCTAAGATAATCATACTTCATTTTAACTTCTAATGGAGTCCTAACTTATACACACTTAAACAAACAAATTAAATGCTCAAAATTAAGTTTTTTAAGATTAAAATTGAGTTAGATTATTGCTAAGGTCAACAATCTCCCCCTTTTTTATTTTGACAAACTTATTTTGAGTTTGATAAAAAAATAATACAAAATAAAGTGTGTAATAATATTTGTGATAATAATGATATCAAATAAAATATATTTCTTTATTTCTCCCCCTACGAATATAGACATGATAAGAAATATAAATTTATAGATTATTTCCCTTGATAAAAAATAAAAAATAAAAAACAACATAAAATATATCAAGAGGGATAAAAACATGACATTCTTATGACAAATGTATTAAATACAAATTATTCATAACATATTTTCCTCTTTTTATACAAAAGAAAAAGGAAAAGAGAGAGATACAAGGGAAAATGAACCTAAAAGGACCAAAATTCCTATAAGAACAATGCAAAAATACACCAAATCTTTGTAAAAATATTCATGTCTTATCAAATATCAAAACAATTCTTAAGAAGATTCATGCATTATCAAATATCAAAACAATTCCTAAGAAGATATTCATGCCTTATCCTTATACATGTATAAACACAATAATAAAATATTATACACATATATAGTAACAAATAACAAACTCAAATATATTTCTCTCCCTTTGTCAAAAGCAAAAAGAAAAGACAGAGATATGAAAATAAAGATACACAAAATCTTTATAAAATCTATATCATATATAAACAAAGTAAGCAAAATAAGGCTTTTTGTCACATATGATGTATGACAAAATTAGTCATACTTACAATGTTAATATGCATGCAAAAATTTAAACAAATTTTCTCCCCCTATATTAAATAAAAATATAATATGTCACTAATAAAAACTCATTTTTTAAGGGATTTTAAAAATAAAAAAATACACATGTTAAAAAAATTAACTAGGTACACATGCAAACTCAAATTATTTCTCCTCCTTTGACAAAATGCAAAAGGAAATTTAAAAAGATAAAACAAATATAGGCTGATGACTAAAAAAATATTTAAAAATCAAAATCAAAATATTTATTAATCAAAGTAATCAATAAGCATAACATGATTTCATATGAAAACAATTGAACCATCAATTAAACATAAAATCAAGATACACTAGGGCCATCAATCATGCTAAGTTCATGCTTAATGAAATTTATTCTCTCTTCATTGAGAGGTTTGGTAAAAATAGCTGCAAGTTGATTATTTGTATCAATAAATTCAACTGAGATATCACTAATTTAAATATGATCACGCAAGAAATGATGTCTAATGTCTATATGCTTAGTTCTAGAATGCTGAATGAGATTTTTGCTAAGGTTGATAGCATTTGTATTGTCACATTTGATTGGAATGTGATCAAGTTTTACACCATAGTCTAACAACTATTATTTTTGCCATAAAACTTGTGAACAACACAAACTTACTGCAATATATTTAGCTTTAGTAGTGGACAAGGCAACTGAAACTTGTTTCTTGCTAAACCAAGAAACTAAACATTGTCCTAAAAATTGACAAGTTCTGGAAGTGCTTTTTCTATCTAGTAAACTACTGGCAAAATCCACATCAGAATAACTAATCAAGTCAAAGGATGAACTCCTAGCATACCAAAGTCCTAAATGCATTGTACCATAAAGATATTTGAAAATTCTTTTGATAGCATTCAAATGAGACTCTCTAAGACTAAATTGAAATCTAGCACATAAGCAAGTAGCAAATATAATATCAAGTCTATGAGCAGTTAAATAAAGAAGAGATCTGATCATATCTCTAAATCGCTTTTCATCAACCAGTTTGCCATTCTTATCTTTGTTAAGTTTGGTTATAGTACTAATTAGAGTTTTACTTATCTTAGCTCCATCTATGCCAAATTTCTTAAGAACGTATCTTGCATACTTGGTTTGATTAATGAAAATTCCATTTTTGTATTATTTAATTTGTAGTCTAAGAAAGAATTTGAGTTTGCCCATCATACTCATCTCAAATTCTCCTTGCATTAAATTAGAGAATTCCTCACACAAGCAATGGTTAGTAGAACTAAATATAATAGCATCAACATATATTTGAACAATTAATAAATCATGCTTAGATTTCTTTATAAAAGGAGTTGTATCAACTTTTCCTTTAGAGAAACCTTTCTCTAATAAGAAGTCACTCAATCTTTCATACCAAACTTTAGGAGCTTGTTTCAATCCATATAATGCTATAAAGCAGGAGTATGAGGAAGTTGCTATACCTCCAGCCGCACTGCAGATACAGCCTGGTTATCAATAAGGTATGTCTGACCCTGAGGGCAGTGTTGTTTTACGCCAGAGTAGGCAGGATATCATTCGATGGGATGACAGATCCTCTAGATTTTTTACATGCCATTGTCAGACTGCTTACATCAAGTACCAGAGGATTATGATTGTCGAGCTGTCTGTTGAGGGACTAGCCCTAGATTGGTTTGTCCATGTGATATAGCCACATATGACGATGATGACCTGGGCACAGTTTAGAGAGAGATTTATGAGGAGATTCTGCCCTGAGCCACTATAGATGAGATACAGACTCAGATTGACAAACATCATCAGAGGAGACAGATCTATCGAGGAGTATACTAGGGAGTTTCTCAGGCTAGGTCAGTATGCTGAGGATCTGATGAGGGATGCTTACTTTGCAGTCACGACATATGTCATCGGATTAAGGTCTGCATTTGCTGGGATGCCCACTTCTGGCCTAACTCTCAATTTTGTGACCGAGTTGACTGAAGAGATAGAGCTGAGACTAGTTAGGCAGGGAACTATGCCAGACTTTTATCAGATGGGAGGCCTACAGTCAAGAGGATTCCAGAGCACTCCATACTTGACTTTTTAGATTAGGTCTAGTAGTCAACATAGAGGCTCAATATAGCAAGGTCAGAGGTAGCAGCCGAGATACTATGGTAATAGGAGACATGGTTGTAGTAGAGCTCGCAGGCTAGTGAGATTTAAGTCAGGTGCCACTAGCAGCAGTAGTGGTCGAAGTTCTAGTTATAGCAACTCGAGATCAGCAGCTAGTGCTTGCCAGACTTGTGGTAAAGTCCATCAGGGACCCTACTATATGGCACCACTAATATGTTTTTAATGTAGATAGTCAGGGCATTTCACCAGATCATGCCCATATTCTGGTTTTCAACAACAGTAGTTTCCTTCTATTGTCAATGCAACTCCAACACCTTACCAGCTACCACTAAATCAGTATCATAGTAATTCTCAGATTGTTGCCCAGCAGGGGCATGGTAGAGGAGGCAAAGGTAGTGCCATAGGCTTTAGTTAGGCTTCCACCAGCCAATAGGGAGGCAGAGCACCGGTTAAAGTTTTCACCGTCACTCAGTAAGATGCTTAAGCATCTAATGTCATGGTAGTAGGTATACTTCCAATCTGTTTCTCTAATGCTAGTGTTCTATTTGATTCTAGTGCTACCCACTTGTTCGTGTCTCCTTTTTTGCTTTTAAGTCTTATTGGCAAGCTTCGAGGTTGGCAGTTCCTTTATCCATTGCCACACCTCTAAGTGATTCATTAGATGCTGATATTTTTCTTCCCAGGTGTCCAGTGTTAGTGGAAGGCAGAGAACTACTAGCAGACTTGGTATTGCTTGATGTGATTCTAGGAATAGATTGGTTATGTCAGCACTATGCAGTGGTTGATTATCGGAGTAAAGAGGTGATTTTTAGAATTCCTGGTGATGAAGAATTTAAGTTAGTGGGTGATAAGAGTTCCGTACCTCATAATCTTACCTTTACTATCATTGTTAGGAAGATTCCAAAAAAGGGTTATTAGGGATATTTAGCAGTGGTCAGAGATACTACAGTGGAAAAGACTTCTATTTCAGATGTCCTTATAGCTTGTGAGTTCCTAGATATCTTTCCTGATGAGTTGTTAGGTTTACCACCTCACAAAGAGATTGATTTATATATCAATATGCTTCTTAACACAACTCCTATTTCGATGTCGCTTTATAGAATGGCTCCTACAGTGTTGAATGAGATAAAGGAGCAGTTGTAAGAGTTATTGGACAAGGGTTTTATCAGACCCAGTGTTTATCCTTAGGGTGCACTAGTCCTATTTATGAAGAAGAAGGATGGTACACTAAGACTGTGCATTAATTACAGAGAGCTTAATAAGGTGACGATTAAGAATAAGTATCCTCTTCCAAGGATAGATAATTTATTTGATCAGCTTCAAGTTGCACAGTTCTTCTCCAAAATTGATTTAAGATCAGGCTATCATCAGTTATGGATTAGAGCCGATGTTCCTAAAACGGCATTCTGTACTAGATATAGCTACTACGAGTTTCTAGTGATGTCATTTGGATTAACTAATGCCCCAGTTGCTTTCATGGATCTACTAAACAGGGTATTTAGACCATATATGGATCAATTTGTGGTAGTCTTAATTGATGATATATTGGTGTATTCGAAGAGTATGGAAGAATATGTATATTACTTGAGGACAACACTATAGACACTAAGAGAGCATCAGCTTTATGCTAAATTCTTGAAGTGTGATTTCTTGACTGAGAGTGTAGTAATTCTTGGTCACATGGTGACTAAAGATGGTATCCAAGTTGATCCACAGAAGATTAAAGTAGTATATAAGTGGCCCAGACCAACGATAGTCACCGAGATTCAGAGTTTTCTAGGTTTGACTAGGAATTATAGGAGATTCATTCAAGATTTCTCAAGAATTATAGCACTTATGACCTGCCTAACTCAGAAGAATGTGAAGTTTAAGTGGTCAAATGCTCATGAGAATAGTTTTTAGTTGTTAAAAGAGAAGTTGACCACATCTCCAGTTCTGACTTTGCCTAATAGAGAAGACAAGTTCATTGTTTATTGTGATGCCTCCAGAGTTGGTATAGGTTATGTATTGATGCATAATGGTAAGGTAGTTGCATATGCTTCTAGGCAATTAAAGAAGCATGAACAGAATTACTCACGACCTAGAGATGGCAGCAGTGATCTTTGCTCTCAATATCTAAAGATACTACTTGTATGGAGTAACTTGTGAGATCTTCATAAATCATAAGAGCCTAAAGTACATTTTTCAGCAGAGGGATCTAAACTTAAGACAGAGGAGATGGTTGGAATCCTAAAGGATTATGACTGCAATATTCTTTATTATCTAGGCAAGGCTAATATGGTAGCAGATGCCTGGAGTAGAAAATCCTCAGGTAGTCTTGCTCACATTAGTATGGAGAGGAGACCTTTGATCCAAGAGTTGCACCAGTTAGTGGATCAGGTTGATGATGAAGATGAGCAGATCAGGAGGATTATTAGCATAGTTCATAGTTAGATCAGTATTGAGGGATAGAATTAAGGCAGCTCAAAGTTGAGATCTTATTTTGGTTAACTTGAGGAGAATGTGCGAGCAGAAAGATTCGCTAATTTTACACTATATGATGAAGGTGTTTTATGGATCAATGGAAAACTATGTGTGCTTGATGTGGATAATCTGAGAGAGGAGATCTTAGAAGAAGCACATTTTGTAGCTTATAGTATACATCTAGGTGCTATAAAGATGTACCATAACATTAAAGATCTGTATTGGCGGGATGCTATGAAGAAGGATGTAGTTGATTTTGTTGCTAAGTGCTCGACTTGTCAGCAGGTGAAAGCTAAACATTAGAAGCCTTCTAGGAAGCTTCAGCCTCTTCCTATTCCTAAGTGGAAATAGGAGAGAGTTATGACAAATTTTGTGATAGGGTTACCTCGTTCAAAGAATGGATATGATTCCATTTGGGTAATTGTGGACAGGTTAACCAAATCAACTCACTTCCTACCAGTTAAAGCTACTTTTTCTGTAGCCAAGTTAGCCAAGTTGTATATTAAGCATATTGTATACTTACATGGAGTACTTGTGTCCATTGTATCTGATAAAGGTTATGTGTTCATCTCTCGATTTTAGCAAAATTTGCAAGAAGCTATAGGCACTAGAATTGACTTCATTACTACTTTTCACCCTCAAATAGATGGTTAGACTGAGAGGATGATCCAGACACTTGAGGATATATTGAGAATGTGTGTGATGGATCTTGGAGGTAGTTGGGATGATCATCTACCATTAATAGAGTTTGTTTATAATAACAGCTACCACAATAGTATTGAAATGGCACCATATGAAGCTTAGTATGGGAGAAAGTGTAGATCCCCTTTATATTGGAATGAAGTGGGGAAGAGACAGCTTACTAGACTTGAGATTATCCAGGATGCAGTTGAGAAAGTTACTTTAATCAAGAGAAGATTAAAAACTGCAGCTAGTAGACAGAAGAGCTATACGGATCCAAAGAACAAGGATGTTGAGGTTTAGGTTGGGGATTACGTATTTTTGAAGGTGTCACTAATGAAAGGTGTGATGAAATTTGGCAAGAAGAGAAAATTAGCACTGAGATATATTGGACTGTTTAAGATTCTAGAGAGAGTTGGATGGTTGCATATTAATTGGCTTTGCTTCCGAATCCGTCACAAGTGCATCCAGTGTTCCATATCTCGATGCTGAGGAAGTATATTTCAAACCCCTCACACGTGTTATAGCCCCAGAGTATGGAAGTGAATAAAGATCTGACTTAAGAGGAAAAACTAATAGCGATTATGGATTCTCAAGTTCGTTAGCTACGTTCGAAAGGGATCCCGATGGTCAAAGTGTTGTGGAGGAACAACAACTCGAAAGAGTACATATAGGAGACAGAAGCTGAGATGCAAACAACATACCCCTATCTTTTTCCTCGATGATTTCTTGTATCCCTTTCTTTTATTCTGAAAATTCGAGAATGAATTTTTATAAGGAGTGAAGACTGTTATAACCCAAAATTTTCATATTAATTATAAAATTAAATTATGAGATATGCAGTGTTAATAAATATTTTTATTAATGATTATTTTAATATTTTAATTTTTATTATTATTCTAATTATTTATTTTAGTAAATTGTAGCATTTGGTTATTGATGAGATATAATTTTATTTCAAAAGTTATTATTTATTTTATTATTAATTATGTAATTTATTTAAGGGAAAATGATCAAATCTATCCTGAACTATAAGTCAATTATCAGTCTAATCCTAATTTCAAAGTTGTATCAATTTACTCCTCCAACTTTGAGAGTTGTTCTAAATCTATCTAAATGACGTTGAGCTTGTGATAGCGATGATGCGACAATCTGACGTGGTATAAGAGTGGCTGACATGGCAAAAAACTTAAAATTCACCAGATCAATTCTATCCTCAACTATAGAATAATTATCAAACTAATCTTAATTTCAAAGTCATTTCAATTTACTTCTCTAACTTTTTGAGTTGTGCCAAATCTATTCAGATGTCAATAAGCTTTTACTAGATAGTTGCAATGACTATTTTACATAGTATAAGAGTGTCTAACATGACAAAATTAAACTTCCTTAAAGTAGGTGTAAAATTAAACTCAAACTTTAGTCATACTTTTGCATTTTTATATCTAATGCATATGTAATGGCCATAAAACGGTCAAATTTTTTTGAACAACTATTTTTTCTATATATAAAGCTTGAAATTATAATTTTATTTAAAAATATTTAAATTTCTTACTACTTGGACTTTATGATACTTTTTAGTGTTTTGATTTTGGATAAATATTTCAATTTTTTATGAGGTCCTTTTTGTTGAAACCAAACCTCCAAATGGGGACAACATCAAAAAAATTAACTTGAATTTACATAAGGTTTGAGATGTTTTCAAATGAGCTATGTTTCTATGCATGTCATGATCTCATTATTCAAACAATATATTCTTGTATTTTTCGATTCTTATTTGAAAAACAACAAGTTTTGGGTTTTTATTTTTTTATTTTTGCCATGTCAAACACTCTTATGCCATGTAAGGTGGCCATTGTAGATATTTGACACAAGCTTATTGACTTCTTGATAGATTTGGCACAACTTGAAAAGTTGGAGGAGAAAATTGAAATGTCTTTGAAATTAGGATTAGTTTGATAATTGGTCTATAGTTAAGGATAGAATTGATCAGGTGAATTTTAAGTTTTTTGTCATGTTAGTCAGCCACATCAGATTGCCATGTCATCGCTATCACAAGCTCAATGTAGTTTGGATGGATTTGGAACAACTTTCAAAGTTGGAGGAGCAAATTGATACAACTTTGAAATTAGGATTAGATTGATAATTGACCTATAGTTTAGGATAGATTTGATCATTTTCCCTTTATTTAATTTTATACTTATATATGTGGGTAGAGATTTAATTAAGAGTTTAAATATTATATTATTTTATTTTATATTATATCATTATATTATTATTAGTATTATTAAAAAAAGGACAAAACATGAAAAGGTTGTCAGGCCAAATCCATCTTCCCACCACCTTCATCATTTTCTTTTTCTTCCTTCTACATCTCCTTCTTCTTCTTACTCCATCTGTCCACTGCACCACCACTTTATCTAGCACGTTGGTCAGCACCACCTTGCCATAGTCGGTTAAGCAGCAGCGACAGTAGAGACAACAGTAACAGCGATGACACCGAAACTAAAAAAAATAACCCCTCCCTATGTGTGAACAGTGCATCCAGTCACCAATGAGGGATCTAGTCAAGCTTGGGCTTTTTTCAAAGCTCACGTTATGAGTTTTGATAATATGTAGTTAGTTTCGAGTGGATCGACTGGTAAGGACTTTGAAAACTCAATTTTATATTTATGTTAATATGTTTAATTTGAATTTTCTTATTGAAAATAACTTTATTTGAAGTTGTGGTATTTAGATTAGTTGTTATTTGAGCTAAGATCTAGTCAAATATTATTTTTATTTATTTTTTTGAAATTATTTAAAATACGTATTTTTGGGTTCAGTTACTATTCATACAGTCCTGAGTCTGAAAATTTTTTTATTTTTATTAAATTCTATATATTATTTAGAGCAAGTTTCATGAAGGAAGTTTATTTAAATTACATACTGAATTTTTATTACGAATTTTTGAATGATTATGTAAAAAATAGAATTTTCGAGAAATTAATATAAATAAGTAATTTGTTTTAATTGAAATTGTTGATAATTAATAGGTTTGTATAGTTTTTGAGTGATAATTGGCATTAAAATAATTTTTATATATTAATTACTATTTTTAGCTAATTAATGGTAATTTTGGAAAATATATTCGAATAATAATTTTAATTATTATTTTTAAGCTTAAATAATTTTTTAGGTATTTTTATTATATAATTGAGTATTTTAAATAATAGTTGGTAATTTATGTTAATTAATTTTAAAAACTTGAATAATTGGTTTATTAATATTATTTAATTATGAATTGGATTTTATTATTTATTTTGGAGAATTAAACATCTTTTATGTTTTTATTATTTAAATAAATTGATTTTTTTTTGTATTTAATTGAATTTTTATAATTTTGATGATTTATTAGTAACTATTATTATTTTTGACATTATTGTTGGAATTGATTCTTGGTTGGGCAACATTTGAAGTTCGAGGGCCCAACCCGAGGTTTGGTGATGTGGATTATTTAGAAGTAAATTTTGTTGTGCAAGATTGATTCTACTTTTAGTAGAGAGACGTCCATTTTACAGGGGAAACTTTGCTGAATTTTTGGTAGATTTCTCGTAAAACATGACAATCGGTTCGAGTCTAATTTTGAAATTTTGGTTGAGTCATGTCTAGATCGAGTCATTCTTAGAATTCTAGAATTATTAAATTAGGAATTTTTTTCTAATAAATATTATTATTATTATTTTCTTTCGCTGCGCCTACACCGAGGCCTTCAGGACGAAGCCAGTAAGGTCACTCTCGTGGAGCGCATTGAACCTGTGAGTTATCATTATATATATGCATTGCACGTAGAATAAATATTTTTGAGCATCCATATTTTAATAATGTAAATATAAGTATGATTTATTTTATTAAATGTTTAAATCTATGTTTTAGTATGTAATTGGTATATATTTTATATATTTCCTTGAAAATGGATGCTCTCATATTTAAATTATGCATTTCATTATTTTAAAGGTTATAAAATGGCTACTGGTTATATGATCGAGGTTGCGGTCTATTTAAGGTTCTGCTCTGATCCTCTACCTAAAAATTTTCCTATAATTATTATTGCATTGAAAAAGTGATTTTTGGCATGTGTATGAAATGCATATTTATCATATTATATAAATATAAATATATTATTATACTGATGCCTGAATGCTTGTATTTTATAGTGCATGTATATATATAATAATAATTCACTCAGTGAGGTCTAGCCCCCTCAATATTTTTTCAGAACATTCTACTTCATTGGACCTCAGTAGTAAACCTCTTCACCAGTCTTCTTCAGCCTCGGTTGTCTTATGTAATTTTTATATCTAAACTCTTATTTGTACTCTAATAGCTACAATAGTAGTATTCGAGTGATGTAGTGTTTAATATTTTTTTATAATTGAGATTTGTGTTTGAAGAATTATGTATGTTATATTTTAATATATGTTATGAGAATTCCTTTAATATTATTTTAAGTTTTAAATTCTTTGATACTCTTATATTATATTTTTTGCTTGTTTTTATTTTTAAGGCTTGCTACAGGTTTATAGTAATTCCCATTCTTTAGCGCCGGTCATGGCTCTTGGGCTAGGTCATGATAATGTTAGTCAGTAAAAAACCTAGGACAAATAGCAAGTAGGGTGTTATAGATAAGGAAGGCAATAAGAGTGATGGTAAGAAGAATCAAGGCTCGAGATTTGATGTATTGAATACTGTATTGGAAGAATATTCTAATTATAATTTAGCTCACCTTGAGGAATTTAGGGCTTTTTAGGCAGATCAACAACCTATGTTATAGGAAAGAAATCATGAAAGAAGAAAAGGAAAAATGATGCAAATTAAGGAAAGGGCTTCTCATGACACTAGTTTCCCTCAAAAATTAAGGGGAGTTGACCTGCAAAATGAGGAAAGCAGCAATGGAGGATGGGGAAAGAGTTATAGAGGAGGAAGAAGTTTTATGGGCCATGGATCAGGCCCAAGAATTATTGCAGCTCTTGACTGCCATGTTTTAGTCTAAGGAAATAACAACAATAAGACCATTACTCGATCCATTATAACCCATCAAACCTATGAATTGGGTGATGATGATCATAATAGGGAACCTTTAAACCATTTTAACAATCTTGAAGTCCTTCATCTTTCTTCTCCAAATCTTGGTGCAAAGCAAAATATGGAGGAGGCTATAAGTAGTGAAGCAAAGGAAGAGGAGTTTGATGATGCAAATATGGTGGTTCGTGGCAATGATCCCCTTGATGATGTTGATGTAATGGATGGTGATAACCCAGGGAATGGAACTTCCCAACTCTTTGCTTAATTTTTTTAATACGGATTATGTCCTAGACTTGTTAAGGAATTGTTAACAATGATTCCTTATTAGTTTTGTAGGATATGTTAGCTCATCAAAAGCTAACTATTTTAGCCTTAATTGAAACTAAAATTAGTGGGGAAAGGGCTGACTTGGTATGTAGTAAGTTGTGTTTTAACGCCTAGGTTTATGTAGAAGCTTACAGATTTAGTAGAGGCATATGGCTCCTTTGGCATTCTAACTCTTTTCATCTGCAATTGATTTCTTCTAATTCCTAATTTATCCACTTTTAAGTCAAAAGTCCAAATGGGGATTCTTGGTTGTTTATGGTAGTGTATGGTAGCCTAAATATTACTTCTCGTAATAAGCTTCAGGAACATTTTTAGGTTTTAGGAAAATCTAATAGCTTGCCTTGGTTGCTTATTAGGGACTTTAAAACGGTATTGGTTGCTTATGAGAGGACTAATAGTTTATCTGCTCTAAACATTCTAGATAATCAATTTAGTTTACTTATTGATGATCTGGGGCTTATTGATTTAGGTTTTTCAAGTTCATGTTTTACTTGGTCAAGAGGTAATGTTGTGAACACTTTCAATGCAGCTCAATTGGATAGGGCTTTATGTTCTATGAATTGGCATTTATTATTTCCCTAAGCTACGATCACTCACCTCCCATACTTGCATTCAGATCATTGTCCAGTAGTCATTTCCATTCTCGGAATGGACTCTCAAGGAAGCTCTCATAAAAATTTCATTTTTAGATTACTTGGCAGACTCGTCCATCTTTTACTTTGTGGCTTAGATATAATTGGAGCTTAGGGGAGGATGAATTGGTTTCTAAACAAATTATGATTATAAACAAGCTTTAGGAATGGAGTTGTTCGGTGTTTAGGGATATTCAGAAATGTAAAAAGAGAGCCTAGTCTCAGTTGAGAGGGATTCAATATTATTTGGATACAAAAATCACTATAAATATTATCAAGTTAGAGAAGAAAGTCTTAGTAGAGTTGGACTCTATTCTCCATCAAGAAGAGTTAAAGTGGTTTCAAAAGTCTCGTTGTAATTGGATTGCCTCAGGGGATCACAATACAAAATATGTCCATTGTGCTATAACTATTCATGGCCAAAGAAATAAAATCACTAGGTTACGTAATGACGTTAAGGAGTGGATTTATGAGGAGTCCATGCTTCATAATTTAGCTTCTGAATACTTTAAAAAACTTATCAAAGCAAGAATCATCATTGCTTCCTAAATCTAAAAGTCTCTTTCCTAGAGTTGACGATGACCAAATGGAATAAAGTTTTACTTCCTATAAATGCAGAGGATGTGCATAATGCTTTATTTGATATAGCACCACATAAAGCACATGGAATTAATGGTTTTCCTACTTACTTTTATCAGAAGAACTAGGATCTCCTTCATTATAATCTTGTGTCTTTTGTGCAATAATGTTTTATGCTAAGTCTAGTTCTAAAGGAGATAAATTCAACAGTTGTCATCCTTATCCCTAAGGTTCCCCACCCTGAAGTTATAATTCAGTTTTGGCCAATTAGCTTATTTACAGTCATGTATAAGTTAGTGGCCAAAGTGATTGTGAATAGATTAAAAGTGATCCTCTGTCATCTTATAACTTTGACCCAGAGTATTTTTGTTCCTCAAAGATAAATAATTGATAACATTATTATGGTGCAAGAGGTTATTCATATTATGTGGCATCGTAAAAATGGGAAAGGGTTGATGTTAATTGAGCTTGATCTCGAGAAAGCATATGACAAGCTTAGTTGGGATTTTTTACAAGATACTTTGATGAAAGCTGGTTTCCATTCCTCTTGGATTAACATTATCATTAATTGTACTGCTTCTAATAAGGTGCAACTTCTCTAGAATGGCTCTTTGCTTGATCCTCTCACTCTTTCGAGAGGAATTAGATAAGGGGACCCTTTGTCCTCTTACCTATTTATTATTTGCATAGAGAGGTTGAGCCATATGATTAATGAAGCTATTGGTGAAGGTGCTTGGAAACCTATTTCTATTACTCATAATGGCCCAAAGTTGTAGCATTTATTTTTTGCTGACGACATTGTTCTTTTTATTGAGGCATCAATGGATCAAATGATTATCATTAAGCAATGTTAGGATTCTTTTTATGATTGACCTTGTCAAAAGGTTAGTTTTGAAAAGTCCCACATCCTTTTCTCTTCTAATGTGTCTCTTACTTTTGCGAATCAAATCTTAAGAGTAGCTAATATTCCTGGCACAAATAATATTAGTTTCTATTTAGGAATGCCTGCTATTAATAGTTGAGTTTCGAAAGCCACTTTCCATCATATTCTTGAGCGGGTTAAGTCTAAATTAGCAGGATGGAAGATTCACATACTCTCATTAGTAAGCAAAATCGCGTTAACTCAGAGTGTGCTGAATACTATGCCTTTTTATTTTATGAAAACTTCAAAGCTTCTTGTTACCCTTTGTGATGAAATAGATAAAGTTTTCAGGAACTTTATTTAGGATTATAATCAGGTGAACCGTAAGGTTCATCTTATGAACTAAGTAATTGTGGAGAAGCCTAAGGATTGGGGTGGCTTAGGTATTCGTCCTTTAAAATTAATGAATAAATAAGCTCTAGCCAAGCTTGGTTGGAGGCTTGTGTAAGATCCAGAGAGCATGTGGAGTTGAGTTCTTCGTTCTAAATATGGTCAGGGGGCTATGGGGTTGGATGTGTTCAAAGAAGCTTTAAGCGCCTTCAATCTTTGGCATGGGATGGTAGCAACTTCATCTCTTCTCCATTCAGGTTCCCAGATGGAGGTTCAAAATGGTGTTTCAACTACCTTTTGGCTTGATGCTTGGTTAATTGACACACCTCTTTATAAGAGGGTCATTTTGGAGGTCCCTATAAATGAGCTTAAGAACTCGATTGTGAGTTATTGGGGTCCTTTTGGGTGGTGCCTTAATGCTCTTCATATTTATCTTCCTACAGATATTCTATCTTTGTTCATGTCAGTTTCTATTCGGTCTGATAATAAAGCTAAGGATTATTTAGCTTTGGGTCTTACTCCCTTGGGCCAATTTATAGTTAAAAGTGCTTATGCATACCTAAGAATAGGGATGGAAGATATGGTGGACAACATTTGGAGTTTGATTTGGCAAGTCAAGGTTCCTCAATGTTATTGGGTGTTCATTTGGTTAGTAGTGCATGGCAGGGTCATGACTAATGTAGAGAGGCTCAAGCACGATTTTGCCCAAAGTGAGGTGTGCCATCTATGTCATATGCAGAATGAGACTACTTTGCACTTACTTTAGGACTATAACTTGGCTATGCAGATTTGGAAAAATTTACTTAGTCCTTTGATATGGCAGAAGGCTCAAGGTCTTAATTTCAATGATTGGATTAGATTTAATTTAAAATAAAAGATTCATAATGGCAGTAGAACATTTTAGGCTGCTCATTTCATGATAACAGTTTGGTGGTTATGGAAATGGTGTAATGCAAATGTCTTTAATCAGACTACCTCTAATCTCTAGGAAAATTAGTCTTTTTAAATAATCTATGGCAGGATGTCGACATGGCCTTTGGCTTACAGTTTACTAGTTATGCAGGTTTAAAGAGAGTGATTATGATTTAATGGTCTGCTCTGCCTTAAAGTTGGTAGAAATTTAATATTAATGGGGCTTGTAAAGGAAATTTAAGTATTTCTAGTGGTGGTGGAGTGTTGTGTGATCACCATGGTAATTGGATCAAAGGTTTTGCCTGTAATGTAGGTTCATATACTACTTTTATTGTTGCATTCTAGGTAGTTCTTAAAGGTTTGGAGATGGCATGGGTTACGAATTGCTCTCACCTTCTTATGGAGATTAATTCTAAGGCTGTTTGTCATGTTTTATTTAGAGGAACTGCTCATGTCTTAGCTGCTGCCAATTTGATCTTGAAGTGCAAGTAGCTGCTTTCTAGGAATTGGGATGTTTCAATTATCCATGC
Source organism: Mallotus nudiflorus (assembly GCA_947683625.1). Taxonomy (NCBI): domain Eukaryota; kingdom Viridiplantae; phylum Streptophyta; class Magnoliopsida; order Malpighiales; family Euphorbiaceae; genus Mallotus; species Mallotus nudiflorus. The sequence continues at coordinate 99,660 of CANTUR010000592.1, read as the reverse complement.
TTTTCGTGAAGCTAATAAAGTTGTAGACTGGCTAGCAAATTTCTCTCTGCAACAGGAGTATGGTGTTCAAGTTCATGAGGTCCCTGCTCAAGGTGCTCAGCTTTTGCTAAATGAAGAATGTTTAGGAGTTTCTCTTCCTAGAGTTGTTTCTATTTAATGGGTTTCCCCCTCCTTTGTATTAAAAATAAATAAAACACAATAAAGTATCTAGCACTTCGGATCTTTATTATTATTTATAAATATTCTAATTTAATTTTTGGGTAATTTATGCATTTATATTTTTTAATGAAATGCTTTTTATATTATTTTCCACACGATCAAATCATAATTCATGTAGAAAATAAATAGTACAAATATACTACACTTAGGAATTGAATGAAAGATCTCAATATGAGGTTTCAGCGTAATAATTAATTGAACTATATCTCATTAATTATATGCTTTTATATTAATATTTGAATATATGTGGGACAATTTTTAATTATGTCAATTTTATATAAATGAATATATAAAAAATTATTGTAAACTATTTTTTTGAACATAATATAGGATCTAGTATCATTAGAATGTGAAGGGGCTAGTTAGTTGTTAGTTATTAGAAGTTAGTATTTTTTTAAAAATTATTTTTGTGAGCCACCACTATAAAGTGGGATTTCATTAGTAGAGTAAATGAGTCGAGCTAAACTTTAGTTAACTTAGATTTTATTTGTTTATAAATAAGTCGAGCCTACTACACATAGAATTCACAAGTTTAAATAAGACTAAATAAGTTAAAAGAATTTTTCAAAAACACAAAAATTTAAAACAAATTCTTTACTAAATAAGTTATTATAAAATAATGATTTTATTTTGATAATATATTTTTAAATATACTTAATATACTATGAATACAAATTTATATATATTATATATTTAAAATTAAACTATTAATATATAAAAATAATGAGTTAGCTTGTGAATTTTTATTCACAAGTTTTACAAGCTGAATTTTACATAGTTTGAATTTAACTTCTTTATTAAATGAACTTCAGTACATAAATTTAAATAAACTTTTATTAAGTTAAGTTCCGAACAGTTTACGAATATATCTACGTGTTAAGATTGGAAAAAAAAAAGTTAGTTATTAATTATTAAAAGGTAATAATTTTAAAAATCATTTTGTACATAAGTCACTACTTAAAACTGAATCTCACATATTTAAAAAATTTGAACTCAAAATCTTTTCTTCTTAGTAAAAACTCTTGTAGTTTGAGTTAGATATCGATTTTTTTTTTTTTTTTGTCGTTGTTGTCAGAAGATATAAAGTGTTATTATAAACTATTATGATAGAATTTAAAAAAAAAAAAAAAAAAAAAAAAAAAAAAAGAGGAATGGGGTTGGGATGATATTGAAGGAACTATACGTTTAACATACAAAACTTAGAGATTAAACTAATGATTGTTAAAAATTTATCATTCACATATTTTGAAATTAATGTTAAGCTAGTGGTTAATTTCATCGGTTTTTATCTTTTTTCTATATATTAAAATGCAATCAATCATCCATAAAAAAAATTAATAAAAATTAATAAAATTATAACCCTATAACTTTGATAGTATAACTTAATTTTTTATATGAAAAAAATATATATATAAGCAAATGTTTTTTGAAAGAGTGCAAGGATGAATTGGCAATTTCAACTACAACTAATTACTTTTATAATCCAAACACAGAGGGAATGTTCAATGACAATCTTGACATTTTAACTAAAAGTGTAACAAAATAATTTTCTCAAATCAATAGAGTCTATGTCATTTTAATTATTTCATTTTAGCCTAATTACTTAAAAAAAATACTGAATTTTATAAATTTTAACAATTTTAACATGTTTTTTCAACTTTTACTTAAAAATTTAGAACTTTACATATTTTAATAATTTTAATACATTCATTTATAATTTATTAACAATAACTAACTTCACACATTTTAACAAATTTAGTATATTCTATTAAAATTTATAAAAAAAATCTATTTGAATATTAAATTTAATCAATATTTTAACATTTGATAAAATATTATATTGATATAGCATCAAACACCTTTCAATTTAAGAAGAAAGATAATTTAATGAGTTGAGAAAAATTGTTGCATCTTAAAATATAATATTTTAAAATTAAAATAGTATTTTAATTTTTTATAAGTTTGTAATTATTTATATGACACCGAAATAACTTTTGTTACTTTAAGATTGTAAACTTTACACCTATTAATAATTTTAACATGTTTTTAATTAAAAAATTCATTTCAATGTCATATAAATATATAATTATAAATTTATCACAAATTGAAATACTGTTTTTTAATTTTAAAATTATATATTTTTAGAAGAAATTTTTTGATAATTCATTAAATTTTCTTTTTTTATTTATAATTAAAAGAAGTTTGATGTTATAATAACGTTAAACATTATAACAATGGAACAAATATAATTTAATATTGGTCTAATTATTTAAAAAAATTTAAATTTTACAAGTTTTAATAATTTTAATTTTTTTAAAAAATATATTAAAATTGTTCAAAATTATAAAAATTTTTATTTTTTATAAATATTAAAAAAACATATTTAAATTTTTTTAAAATAATGTAAAGTTTATAACATTTTAAAAAATTGAAAAACATATTAAAATTATTAAAATTCATAAATTTCAGAATTTTTGAAATTAGAAAAATTCGGAATTTTTTAAATAATTAAGCCTTTTATTCCTATTAAAATCCATCCTTTTTTTTATAAATTCCCTATCGTACTCAAGTCCAAGTTAATTGCCATTTTTTCAAACTACATCGAAGTTCGTTGGACTCGTGCATCGGTATTTACTGCTGGGGCTGATGGCTACGCAATAACTAACAGGGCAGGCCTAATTCACATGTGTAGACTAGGCTACTCTAATGTCATTTTTTCTTTGACGCAGACAATTATTTATTGAAAATTTTTATTTTATTTGAAAATTATTTTTAATATTTTAAATTGCTCGAAAGTAACTATAAAATTTTATTTAAAAAATTTGAGAAAAATAACTTTTTTTTTTTCTGGAAGCTAGAAAATAACTTGCTATTCTAAAATAGTAAATTATTTTAAGAGAAAAATATAAATTTTAAAAACATATTTCTAAAAGGTAGGATCAAAATCTTCCAAAAATGATTAAAAAGCTATTTGAATATTAGCATTTTTAACTTATAAATAATTTTCAAGATATTATTTTGTTAATTCATGTTTTTTTAAAATATTTTTGTTAATAAAAATTATAAAAAAGTGCATTATTTGAAATATCTTTTTATTTAAAATTAATTTATTTGTCTTTAAAATTGAGTGTCGTAACAAAATATATTTTTTTACGACATCAATAGATTAAAAGTTCAATTCTAAATTCTCTTTTTTCAGTTAAAAAAAAAAACTAATTTATGTTCATTTATTATGCAGGTGACAATATTTCTTTATTTTATTCATAGTATCATTCAGAAATTAAAAAAAAATCTCTACAATAATAAAGAATATTTTTAAAAATGATATACGTTTTCTGAAATTTCAACATATTTGACATTTTTTTAATTATAAGACACAAAATCAGAGATATAATACATTTTTTCATAAAATCATGATAATTTTTAGCTCATATATTTTATATTTTTAATTCTTACGAATCTCTACAATGATAAAGAATATTTTTTAGGAATCATTATAATTTTAATTCTTGTAGCTTTGCTTTTTGACAAAACTAGTTCTATAATTCTTTTGGTTTTTAAGTATTATGTGTTTTATATTTTGTTATGTTTTAGTGCTCTTTTAATTAATATCATTATTATTTTATGAGAACAAATTAATATAATATAAAATTGCAATGATAAACTTATTCTATATAAGATTTGTAATCAATCTAACAAATTGGTTAATTTTAAAAATTATTTCTTTTTATTTACAAATAAATTAAAAATATATCTAAATTTGATTTTTTTGTAAGTTTATTGTAGTTAGGTGAATAATATATTACTCATTATATGATTTTAGTGTTGAAAATGTATATTATTTTCACATTAAAGTATATATTTTAAACAATATTTATTAAAATGGTATTAAAATGTAAAAAAAAAAAAAAGGTGAAACACATGATATTTAAAAAAAAAATCACATGACTGGTTTTACAAAAAATTCAAACCATGTTCAAAATTTTACTTATCCCTATTTTTTTAAAATGACATACTTGTTCCAACATTTTTGGGAGTTACAATATAAAAAACACACTAGGTCAAAGATACAACATACTCCTTTACAAAATCATAGTAATTTTTAGTGGGATAATATGACTAATAGACCAATTTTGATTCATTAGTTACTTTTTTGACATTTATTTTAAAAATTTTTGAAAATGAAATTAACAAAAAATAAAAATGACTAATAAAATGTAATAAAAGTTAAGAAATAAAATTAAATAATTTGATTTTTTAATTTAAAACAAATCAATATTAAATTTTTAAATTTTTTTAGTTCTGTTAACTACATAAAAAAAAGAAATTTTTTTGTTAGTATTTTAAATAACAAGATATTTCAATATTTTTATTTTACAAAATAAAATATTTTTACAAAAACATGACAGAACAAAGAACTCATGTATGAAAGGTTTGATATATCAATAGTGCAAGCACAAAAAAGCTATCAATGTGTAATGACCTATATTTTAAATTATTTTATTTTAAAATAGGATATACAGTGTTAATAAAATTTAAAATTATATTTGATTATTTTGTGGTTAATATCTATTATTTTATATTTAATTATAATTTTCTATGTAATTTTTTTATTTTGAAATTTTTTATTTTGGACATTTAATTTGCATTATTAATATTATTATTTTGGATAGTATTATTTTAATAATATTTAGTTATGTGCATTATTACTTTAACATTATATTTTAAAATAAATTACATTAATTGTTTTATTAGTATTATTATTATATATTGTTATTATATATATATATATGTTAATGTATGTGTGTTTATATATATGTGTGTATATATATAATAATATATATAATAATATTTTATTAATAATATATATATATATATATACAAACACATGCATGCATTAAATACCAACACACTCACACAACATATATATACATATATACATTTACAGAAGAAATGCAAAATACTATTCATGTCCCATTTTTTTTTCTTTTTTATAGAAACTTCCTTCCTCTTCTTCCCTTCGTGTGACCTGATCTTCAACCGGCCAACCATCCACCACTCCCTATCGCCTTCTGCCATCTTCCCCTTCCTTTCCCGATGCCGACAACGTCTGTTTTTGGAAAGAAGGTGAAACTCCATTAAATCCGGCCAATCTTCTTTTCGGCCACCATTTCCTTCGATTTCGGTGTCTTTCTTTTCCTCTTGCTCCGGTGAGTCCTAATCCAAGCTTAGTTTAAGCTTAAACCTCCATTTTCTTGAGTTATGTTTGATTTTTGTTTATGGAGCATTAGGGTTTAGAATTTTTTTTAAGTTGATTTAGCTTGATTCAGTCAATCCTCCTTGACAAATGTTGTTCTTGGAGGCTCAATCTATATCTACATTTTTTTTATTTTTAGAATTTATTTGATTTTTGGTGAATTTTTGAATATTTTATTAATTTTCATAAATTATGAATTTGTGATTTTTGGTGTTATTAGTAATTATTATTAATTTTAGAATTTAGTTTATAATTTTTGTGATTTTTATGTAATTTTTATAATTATTTTTAGTTTATGTCAATTTTGGAAATTTAGGTTAAATATATATTTTGATGGAAATTATGGGTTAATTATATGTTTTTGTTGATAATAATGAGATATATTTTGAGAAAATAATTTTTTTGTATTTAAATAATTTTTATTGAATTTTTGAGTAATATTAGTATATTATGTGTAATTTTTGAATATTAGGGTTAATTGTGTAATTTGGTGATAATTTTAGTTAAACACTATGTTTAATTGGTTTTAATATTATTTGAGGTATAAAAATGATTTTTACAAATTATTTACTAATTTTAATTAATTGATACTAATTTTCAAAAATTATTTTTAAATAATATATTATATACTATTTTTGTAATAAAATGGATTTTTAGTAATTTTTAAAATGTATTTGGACTAATTAAGCTATTTGGATTATTAAAGTGATTTTTTATTAAATTATATTAAATTATCGAGAAAATTTGATTTTTATAATATTATATTATTATTTAAGGTTTTTAAGTATTTATTGGGAAAAATAATTATTTTTGGTGTTTTAATGTTAAATATGTAATATTTTGAGGATATTTATGGTAATTATTGATTTTAATATATTTTATTATATTATGTGAATTTTGGTGAATTGTGGACCTCGGTTGGGGAATTTTGTAGTTTGGAATTCCGATTGAGGGTTGTGTGAATTTTTATATATTCGAAGTGTATTTTTCTTGCAGGACCGGATCTAATTTTTAGTAGAGAGATGTTCGTTTTACAGAGGAGGTTCTGCTGAATTTTTGATAGAATTCTCGTAAAACGTGACATCGGGTCTAATTCCAATTCTGTGTCTATTTGTATTTTGTAATTCTAGATCGAGTCTCTAAAAGTCTAAGTTAGATTTATTTTGATTTTCGTGGTTATTTTTATTATTTAGTTGCACCAAGATCAAGGTCTAGCGGACCAGACCCGTTGGACCAGTCTCATGGAGCGCATCCCTGTGAGTTGTTATTTTATATATACATTGCACTTAGGTTACGTGTTTTAGAAATATATGTTTTAAATGTATTATTATGCATAAATATTTTAATAGATGCTTAAGTATATTTTGGGTATATCTGTAGTATATTCTTGGGATATTTTAAAATAATGTATGTTTTATTTTTGAATTATACCTAAATTATTTTTAAGTATGTTATTGGTTTAATTTAGTATATTTCATAATTTGTTTGAATTTATTTTTACATATATATACTTGAAATATACTTAGTTTATTTTAGGTATATTTCTTGTATATATATGATTTATTTGATCATTTTGAATGCCATTTTACATTATTTATTTTTGAATATATGCTTTTATTTTAAAATGAAGGATATCAATAGAACGTGCTTCCTAGTGGGTAGCACTAAGACCGAGTATATACAGATGTAATAAATTGTAGGTTAAATTACTAACTTATTTATGGGATCATGACTTGATTGATTTGATTAATGTGTGATGTGATTGATGGTGTGATTGTTGGAGCTCGGTTGACCAAGTGTCTTGGGGCCAATCACACTGACAGTCAGATTGCTGGAGCTCAGTTGACTTAGTGTCTCGGGCCAGTCTACTGTCCAATTGGATTAAGTGAATTTATTTGGATTAAGTGAGCCAATATTGTTTGAGTGATTTCTATTGTTAATTGAGGTTGCGATCATTTAGGATTCTATTTGATCCTTCAAAAAGCTATATTTTTTCAGTATTATGAAACAAAGTGATTTTCAGTATCTGTGTGTACATGCCTATATATATATTTATTATATACATATGATTGTTTGCATTTGTCATTTAGTAATGTGTGTATATATATTATAACAATTCACTCAGTGAGGTTTGACTCCCCTCAGTTGATATTTTTACAGGAGAGTCCTCTTTTTCAGACCTCAGCAGTAGATCTATCCGTCATATTTCTTCCGTCCCAGTCTTATTATGTAAATTATCTACTTAATTATTTATTATTATACTTTAGAAAACTATAGTAGTTATGATTTGTATCAGTAGTGAGTTTTATTTTATTTTTGTTGTATGAGATTTTAATTCAGATGTTTAATCTGAATATTGTATTAATACATTTCATGATATGAAGGAGTTTTATTTTATCATATTAAATTGAAATTTTAATTATGGTATATTTATTTTATTTTATTTATTATATATTTTTATTCTTTTAAGGCTTGCTACGATTTCCGGAATTGAAAAAATTCTCGTTCCCTAGCACGGATCATGGCCTCTGGATTGGGTCATGACACAATGAATTGAAATAATCAACATGGTTATTATGGGGTCAAGAAGACACATTTTTAATATTTGTTGTTGTTTATTGTCTTTCAGTTGTTGTTTCTTGTTTTTTCTATTATTATTTTTTGTTATTTTTTGATTGTTGCTTTCTATTTTTCAGTATTATTTTTTTCTGTTTTTTGATTTTTTTATGTTACAAATACACCATAAAAATTGTAAGCATGTAACATATTGACGATCAATAAGTTTAAGATAATTAAAAAAAACTTGTTAGACATTTTAATAAACAAATCAAAAAAATAAAATAAAATCCTTATTTTTTAAGAATATAAAAGGTGAAAATTTTGTTTATTGTTTGTTCTTACATCAATTGAAGATGTTTATTGCTTATTTTTATGACAATTGAAGATGTTTAGTTCATAATTATTCATTTGAAAAAAAAAATTTGAAGAGATAAAAATGTTGAGAAAAAAAACCGTTGAGGAAAAAAATGAAGACAATACTTTAAAAATAAAAAAATATTGAGCAAAAAAATAAAATATTAAAAGTACCTTAAAAATAGAAAAAAAATTGTTAAACATTAAAAAAATTGAGAAAAAAATGAAAACAGTAAAAAAATTATTAAGAAAAAAATATGAAGACAATAGAAAAAAATATTGAGCAAAAAAAATTGACAAAACCTTAAAAATAGAAAAAATTTGAGAAAAAAAAAAAGAAGACAGTAGAAAAAATATTGATAAAAAATATTGAGGAAAAAAAAAGATAATACTCTAAAAATAAGAGAGATAAGGAAAATGGCCTATTTTTGAAAGAAGAAAATTAGTGAAATTATTTTTGAAAAAAGAATGTTAATTTTGAAAATATAACTTTTGATAATAGTTTTAGATTTTGATTTATTTATGAAATAAATCTTATTTTTAATTTACATATTTGACACTTTTAATTCTTAAGAATTAGTTTTCAAAGCTAAAAACAAATTAGTTTTCAAAATATTTAGATAAAATTATAGTTTTAAATATTTAAAATCAAGTAGGAGTATATAAAATTTTCACAATAACTTTTTTACCCGATAAGCATTATTTTGTAAGTAACTATAATTAAATATGTAAAGATAAGGAAATTTTAGAGTGAATTTAATTTTTAATTATTTTGTTTTCATTTTATATTTATTACTATTGGATAAAAATGTATAAAATTATTTAATAGTGATTATTAATAAAGTAAAATGTACTTTAATTATAGATTACTTTGTAAAGATATTTTACTAGTAAAAACAAAATAAAAAAATTATCATTTCTGTAATAAAATAATAAAATATTATGCCGTTGAAAATAATCTGCAAATAAAAATCAAGGAGCTAGGGTAAATTAATTGAATAGCTACTAAACTTTAGTTAGTTCTTTAAAATGGTCATTTAATTTCAATTTGTAACATTTTTATCATTAAAGTTTTGATTTTTGTTTTAAATATAGTCGCTTTTTAAGATTTTAAGCCTTAAAGTTATATAATATTATCATTTTAATTAAAGATTATTTTATTACAAATAAGTTCATAGGTTCTAAAGATAATAAATAGAATAAAAATATAATTTTTTTTGTTTTTTCTATGTCTTCCATTGTAGAGAGTTTTGTCCATTATTTGTGTTTATTTGACTAGTTTAATACTAATAGTTTGAAAGTTTTAAAACAACAATTATTCGACACATGACAAGAATATGTTAGTATTCACTAAAAATATTATAATCAATATTGTGACCGTGTTAAATACAATAAAAAGTTATGTATTATTAATATTATTTTTATATTTTTAAATCATTTGCTTTATTTAGATTAAAGTAATTGCTAAATAAATGGGAAATTGAATCAAGAGTTCGGATTCTAATAATCCAACAAAATTACAATAATTGAGTATTTTTTTTAAATTTAATACAAACTGTACAATAATTTTTTTATTAATAAATATTCATTAAAATTTAAATTATAAACTAAACTTATAATAAATTATAAATATTTGTTGTAATTCTAATGGACTATTGAAATAGGAACTCTCTATTCGATTTTCTATTTATTTAGCAATTATGTTAATCTAAACCAAGTATATGATCTAAAAATATAATAATAATATTAATAATACACAAATTGCTATTGTATTTAACACAGTTATAGTATTGATTATAAAATTTTTGATGAATATTAATATTTTCCTATCATGCATTGAATAATTTTTATTTTAAAACTCTCAAACTATTAGTATTAGATCAGTTAAATAAATACAAATAATAGATAATACTCTGTACAATAGAAGACATGAAAAAAATAAAAAATATATATTTTTATTTTATTTATTTTCTTTAGAATCTATAAACTTATTTATAAGGAAATATTTTTTTCAATTAAAATAGTAATATTATATAATTTCAAGGCTTAAATTTAAAAAAAAATTAAACTTCCAACAAAATTAAAATTTAATGATCAAAATGTTATACATTGAAAGTAAGTGACTTTTTTAAAAAACTAACTAAAGTTTAATATCTATTCAAATAATTAATCTTAAGAGGTTACGTGTTGCCTTACGTCACAATCCTTACTGTTGGGGTTTGCCTCAAAGTGATGAATTCAAGTCTTTTTCAACCTTGGAGGCTTTTGCATTTTTGTTTTTTTTTATATAGCATTTCGGTTTTCAAAAAAAAAAATATATATATATATAGAATCTCATTTTATTGTCACGAAAATTATAGGTTATTTTACTTTTTTTTATACTTTAATTTAATTTAATTTTTATTATTTTTAAAGTATTATATTATCTAACAGTCATGACTAATAAAGTAAAATTTACTTTTATAGTAACGAAGAGATGAAAAGCATTTAGTTGACCAATTATAATCATTTTGTTTGTGTTTTTCACATCACTTGCAAATTGTACGATTTTATTTTCGTTCCTGGCAGCCAAGAAGAATTGCAAATTATTTTTTATTTGTATTCCAGTCATGATTCACTTCTACACATGCACAGGGAATCTAAGAAATTTATATAATTACGGAAAATGGTTTAAATAGTAACTATCCGTGTTTTCCAATATACATTATTTATTATTTTAAATTAATTATTATGAAATAATATTGAAAAGATTTTCTTTTTCAAAATTAAATCAGAAATAAGATTTTAATTTTAAAACAATGTCAGAAATAATGACATATTCTTAAATATATAAATATAAATAGTTTTTTCCTAAAATTTAACTATATAACTTGAAAAAAGGGAAATTATCATCATAATTTTCGTAAGTAGCACATAGAGGTAGGGTTGACAATTTGTGTCAAAATTTTATAAAAAATTTGTGCTGGAGTGTAAAAAAGAAAACAACTAATTAAATTATAATTTATTCAACTAATTGTATCAAAATTTTAAATTTAAAAATAAATACATTTAATATATATATATATATATATAGATAGTGGTCAAAGGTCTTTATATATTTAGGCACATCATTAATACGGTAATAATATATTTAATATATATTTTTTAACCGAAAATAAATTCATAGCTAAATCAAAAAGCTTGTTCATCTGTCCAAAATAAAGGATTAACATTAAATATATCATTGTAAAACGAAACCGTGGAATTGTTCTTGGTCAACCAATAAACTAGATGATTAGATTTTCTAGGAACAAAGCATTGCCGAATGTTGGAGTGACTTGAAATGCACTGCTGAATTTAATTATTAGCATTTCAACTTCCCACAACTTTTATACATTTTCATATTAGCACAATTTTATAGCATTCAAACAATCATATTCTACTATAACCTGCCTACTGCTGAATTTAGAAGCAAAATCCATTGCTTCTTTAAGAGCTTGCATTTCAACATATAAAGGGGAAAGAGACACAAAACGTTTTGAGAATAAATTAATCACCATACCACAATAATCTCTACATATAAAAGCAACACAACTTTGCTGAGTTTTCTGCAAAAAAGAAGCATCACAATTTATCTTAAAGGTACTTTGGGGAGGAGCTTCCCATCTTTTTGAAATAGGTTCAACAATAACAGTATTTATGTTTATTGAATGTTCATTCACCTTGTACACATTTTGAATTGAAATCCACCAATGCCTAATATGATCTAATGAAGCTCTAGGATCCTCTAAAACCCCATTAAATTGTTTCTTATTTTGTGCCTTCCATAAACTTCAACATACTCTAGCTATCAAATTCATCAAATCACCATCATTATTTTCCTTCATCATTTTACTTATAGATAACCCCCAATTATTGAAAGATCGAAAACCAGGAGCTAAAGGTATATATCCCAATTAACTACCATACTAGACCCATTTTGAGTGTTCACACAAAAATCAGGTATGTTCAAGAGTCTCTATTTTAGAACCACATTTACTCCACTTACCTTCAACCATGTAGCCCCTTCAATACAACACATCATTCATAGCTATTGCATTCCAAGAACACCTCCACAAAAATAATTTCACCTTTGGTGGGACTCATAAATTCCAAATAGACTTCCAAACCTCTACATTTTCATTACTACTACCAGTAGCACTACTTACCATATCCTAATTTTTAATCAGTTGTTTCATTAATTTATATCCCGACTTGGCTGTATATTGTCCATTTCGTTTATAGTGATATATAAACTTGTCATTACCTAATCCCAGTTGCGCTTAAATACTCTATATGGCTTGTTGTTCTTGAGGAGAAAAAAGCTAAGTTAGAAGCATATGATTCCATGGATAAACATGAAATCAACAAATCCTTCACTAGAAACACCTCTACTCCAACAAATTATTGAGAAGAAATTTTAAAATTTTTTAGAGTTGGTATCCACGGATTAGACCATATTCTAATATCCTTCCCTATCCTTACATGCCATATACTCCTTTTTAGTATGAGCTCTCTCCCTTTCAAAATACTTATCCAAACCCATGACACCTTACTTCCTTATTTGGCATCCAAAAAATAATGTAAAAGGAAAATATATACCTTTCAAAATTTTTGCCCACAAGATGTTTGAATGCTATATTAAATGCTAACTCATCTTCCCCAATATGGCATAGTTGAACAATTCCAATTCTTGAAAGCCTACGCCTTCATTTTTCTTGATCTCAATCAATGTCTCCTATTTTATTTAATGCATCTTCCTTGATTCCAAGTCATGACTCCACCAAAATTGGCGCACTAGCTTTGTAATCTGATCAATTATAGTGGAGGGAGTTTTAAATATCGACATAACATAAGAAGGGAGTGCTTACAACACTACCTCGACCATTACCTCTTTTCCTGCCAGAGTTAGAAATTTAGTCTTTCGTGACTATACTTTATCACTAATTTTCTACAACAAAAAAACTAAACATTGATCTTTTAATTTGCACCCATGCTACAGGTAAGCCCAAGTAATTAGAAGTATAATGGGATTCTTTTACACTAAAACTTTCACAAATCATATTTTTAACATCCATATTTGTATTAGTGCTAAACATAAGTTTGGATTTTTAAAAGTTTACTCTCTAGCCTGTTGCTGCCATTTATTTGCTTAGTACATCTTTAAATGTATAAACCTCCAACAAAGAAGCTTCTCTATAAAGTATTGTGTTGTTTGCAAACTATGAGTGTGTTATCATCGGACAATATCTAGTAATTTAAACACCCTTAATTCTACTAAATTGCTACTCATTAATGATTAATCTTAATAAAAATTTAGCCATTAAAATGAATAGATAGGGGAAATAGGGTATCCTTGTCTTGGACCCTTATTAGGATGGAAAGATGAAGTTAAAGACTTATTAAAATGGAAAATCTCATCGTTTGAACACACTACATCACTATATTGATCCACCTCTCTTGAAAGCTAAAATGAGTTAGAATCCACCTCAAAGCCTCCCAACTAACACGATCAAAAGCCTTTGTTATGTCCAATTTCAATGTAAAGAAGCATCTCTTACCTTTGAAATGAGTTCTTAAAGCATGAACCAGTTCATGATTTAGAATTATGTTCTCTTGAATATTTCTTCCACTTATAAAACCCATTTGGTGTGGTAAAATGAGATGAGTCAGCCATTGTTTCAGTCTATTAGTAATCACCTTTGAGATAACTTTATATATAAAATTATAATAGCTAATCGGGCGATATTCATCAAAAGTTTCTAGATGTTCATTCTTTGGTATTATCCACCCTTGAAGGAAGGCACCCTGAAATGAAGAAATTCCTAATAATTCCCTATACATCATCTTTAACAATCTCTTAATGGTTTTAGTAAAATATGCTAAGGAACCCATTAGGGCTTGGCGATTTTAGTCTTCCCATCCTAAAAACCACAACTTTCACTTCCTCCATACTAACATTCTTCAATAAATCTTCATTCATCTCCTGAGCAACCAGTCTTGGTAATACAGAACCAAATTTTGCATCAATTTTGATTGGTTCCCATTTAAAGATAGCTTCAAAATGGGCAACTATTTTTTTTAATTGTCGCCTCATATATAATCCAAGCATCCTTCCCTACCCTTACTATTCTAATTTGATTCCTCTGCCTTCGCTGAATAGCTAAAAAATGAAAAGTTTTCATATTTTGATCTCCTTCTTATATCCATTTAATATGTGATCATTATTTCCAATATACTTCTTCTTATTTTTTAAAGCATAACCATTCTCTCTTGAAGAAATCTCAATCTATCTTGATCAACAATCTTATAGTTCCTTGATAAGTTATTGTCCACCTGCTATTGCATTTCCTCTATTTCTCCATTTAAACCTCTATTTTTATTTCTGCTCCAAGATATTAAAACTCTACGCATTTTATCTAACTTAGTCTAAAAGCTTATTACTGAAATAGGTTCTTCCAACTAAGAATTTTATATTACATCTTTCCATTCCTCATTAATCACCCATTTTACTTCATATAAAAATCTTCTTTTGCCCTTTGGTTTTGGAATTTTCAAATAAAGAATAATTGGATGATAGTCAGACCCTAAATGACATTTATGGACCACACTCGCAAACAGAAACATCGATCTCCATTCAAAATTTGCTAAAACTCTATCTAGTTGAGCCTGTGTATTCCTATCGCCTATTTATTTATTATTCTATATAAAATTCCCCCTTCGAAAAACCTAGATCCATTAACGAGCAGCCATTAATTAAATCATATAAATCCCTAAGTTGTGAGTATGAGGCATAATTACCTCCTTTTTTCTCATCTAGATTGAGATATTCATTGAAATCACCAATTAACATCCATGGCACATAATTCCTTCTATTTAGATTCCGGAGCTCATTCTACACTTCCACTTTTATTTCTTTTCGAGGATGTCCATATACAGTTGTAAATTGCCATACATCACCTTGCAAATCAATTACTGCATCAATAATGTTATGAGTACTATAGCGAACTTGAAGCTTACAATCATCATACCACTATAAGTTAAGGCCTCTCGATCTACCTTCTGGGGCAATGTGAACCTCATTTTGAAAACCCAAATTATGCTTTATCTTCTTCATTTAATCTACTGATTGTTTAGTTTTTATGACAAAAAAATAAGAGGTTTCTCTCTCCTAACTAAGTTCTTTAACACAGATGAAGTAAGGGGATTATTTAACCCCTAGCAATTCCAAGAAATTATACTCATAGGGATAAAATCAAAATCTATAGGACATAAAGGGAAAGAACTATCAAGAAAAGGACTAGGGAAAGAAGCTATGGAGAAGTTATCAATATGCTATCAAGTGCTATTAAGAATTTATTTAACATATTTTTGTAGTAGATGGGTAGAGTGGAATGAATAATGGAATGTGTACAATCTATTAAATCATAAGAATTTAAAATAAGAGTTGGAATCAGAATTAGATTTGGGATTGGAATGAGTGATTCCGATTTTTAGTGTTTGATTTATTAAATGTTTGTATGAAGATGGTAATGAATTATTTCATTAATGGAAATCATCCATCCACCTTATAAAGGTAAGGAATAACTTTTTATTCTGATAAAATCAAGTCAAATTAATCATAAATTAGTTAAAATTTTAAATATTGTCATGTTTTTAAAATTTATAAAATATAATATTTTTTTGAAGTAATAAAATAAAATATATAAATTTATAATAATTATTATTTAATATATTTTCATATATAAATAAGATTGATTCCAATTTCAATTCCCTTTTAAACCAAATAATTTATTAAAATTTTTATTTCATTTCCAATTCTCCTTCGTTCAAATTTAGATTTTAGAGTATAAAATAAATGACCTTTGAGTGTTATTGAACCTGTTTTAATTAGGAAATTATTCATTTTTGTTAAAAGATTATCGTAATTTTCAATATTATAATATATGTATGAAAAATTACATTATTACAAGTGACATCTATTGAAAGTATCAGAATTCACTTCTGATATTTAATATTATAATTTATTTTTTGAGTTATTTATGCATTTATATGTTGTTATGTTAATATTTGAGTATATGTGGTACTATTTTTACTTATGTCAATTTTTAGATCGTAAAAGAATATATAAAAAATTATTTTAAACTATTTTTTAAACATATAAAATATAAAATATAGTCATTGTGATGAGGAGTGATAAGTGCGAAAAATAGTAGATTTTGAGCACTAATTAGTTAAGTTTTAAGTGTCAAAGTATCTAGAATAGTTTTGAATATTGACATTTTTTACTTAAATTTCTTAGAACTTAAATTTTTATAATTTCATTCAAATTTTAATTGTTTTTAGTTAATTTTGATGCTTTTTCTTATGTTGAATGGCTTGGTATGCTTAAGTTGGGATCAATGTAAGGGGAGTCTAAGTGAGAACTTGAAGAGGAAAGCTCAAAATATCCGTGAAAGCAAGACAAAGAAGCATGCATAACTATGCCTGAGCTCAAAAAAAATCCCTACAAAGATACACAGGTGCATGGTCATGCATATGGGTGTGCATGGTTGTTCCCGATTAAGAATTTGACTAAGGTCTGCTAGTGCACGGCTGTGTACTTGGGTGTGCACGACTACACCTAATTTGGTGATTTCTAGAGATTCAACAATGAACAGCCATGCACTTCGAAGAAATTCAAACTTGGAAGCTTGTTTTTAGGGTTTTGAAGGAACAATTATAAATAGTTTTGGTTTGTCTCTTTTTCAAAGGTTGGCTGGTCTAGAAAATAGCTGAATTCCCTTTCATTTTAAAGAAGAACAATTTTATTTTATTTTTCATTTGATTTTTATTTTCAACTCAAGGATTATTAAGAGTAGAAGATTAAAGAATGATTACGAAAAATAATCAAGAGAAGAAGAATAAAAAGGGGTTTTTTCCTTCCAATTATTCCTTGTACTGTGCTTGATATTATAAAATGTTTATGTTTACAATTCTTAATTTTTTTCGTCTTTTCTTTTTTCAATTGCCATGAGTAGCTAAATTAATAGTTGAGGTTTTTAGACCCAGCTCAAAAATGAACTTAATTGGTTAAATTCATATCATTAAATCTATATTCTATAATTATTATTAAACTTAATGTTTTCCTAGGATTGATCACCCTTGGAATTGATTTAGACGATAAGGTGAGATCGAGAGAAGATCCTTATTAAAAACAAAATAATAATTTGTTAATTTAATCAAAATGGTGGGAGATAGTTTGGTTATTAATATTTCTTGAAAATTTTTTCTTCAATATTGAGATTAATTAATTGTTTGAGTAGCTATTATAATTAATAAATTATATGAGTAATCAGAAGAGACTTTCATACTTCTAAAGATGCTTAGGAAATGGAATGAATCCATAAGTGATAAGGAGATTAACATGAACTTTTGAAAAAATTGAGCTGGGAATATTAACCCTGATATCCATGTAATTGATAAATTTTATAGTAATTTAATTTACTTTTCTAGATTAGTTTAGTTTTTAGCAAAAATCTTATTCGACTGTCTAAACAAATAAGCATAAAAAGTAATTCAATAGTCAACATCCACTTCCTGTGGGATCGATGTTTTTACTACTTGAACGATTACGTGCGCTTGCAAATTGTAACAACCAAGGAGAGAGATAAGTAGTTATTTATTTGTTAGAATCTAGTACTTTAAACAATTATTTTTATGAGCCATCACTATAAAGTGGGATCTCACATACCTAAGTGTGGGAATGGAAAAGGGACAATTAATATAATTGTTATAAGTTAATAGTTTTAAAATTATTTTATGAGTCACCACCTGAAGTGGAATCTTATATGTCTAAACGCGGAGGAAAGAAATTGAATCCAAAACTTTTTCCTCTTAAGAATTATTTTTTTAAAGATAAAGATTTTATTCATTTGTCATATAAAGATAGCATAATACATATTGTTCTTACAAAGGAAACAAACAAAACATCTTAAATGGATAAATGGTCAATTTTTCTATTGAACTTGTGTCAAAGGGTTAAATAGGTTGAATTATAAATTTTTCGCTAAATGGATTCAAAACTTTTATTTTAAGGCCAAATAGATTCGAATTTTGACATAGGCAAATACTCTGTAAGTCATGTGCTCCTTCAGGAAGGTAAAGTGTTACAAATTAGGATAATTTTTAACATATATTTTTAATTAGAATCTAAAAACCTAATAAACTTGTCATCTTCTCAAACTATAATTATAGTCATCACTCTTTTTCTCCTAATTAAACCACCAAAATCATCACCATTACCATGTGTGCCTAAGCCTATATTATCATCTCATTTTAGTGTTTATGTTATTGTTACAAATACAACCTACTACAAAAATTTTAAATTACCTGTCTCTTCATCTCCTCTTTATAATTAATCAAATAGTTACTAATAGGTTATTATCAGAAGTTTATTATAGGATATGGCAAGGTTACAACTCCTTTAACTAACATGTTGCAAAAAAAAAAAAATACTTTTTCTGGGTCTTCAAAGGTAGAAGAAGCATTTAAGTTATTGGAACAAGCTATAACGCAAGCTCCAGTTTTAGCCTTGGCAAATTTTTAGCTCTTATTTATGGTGGAATATGATACATTAGAAAATGGATTAGGAGCTATCCTAATGTAAGAACAAAGACCCATTGCTTATTTCAACACTGCATTGAAGGGTAAACATCTTTTCTTGTCCACTTATGAAAAAGAATTCATGGCACTTGTTCTTGCAGTGAAAAAATGGCAACCTTTCTTGCTTGGGCATCATTTTATAGTTCAAACTTATCAATGTAGCCTCAAATTTCTTTGGGATCAATGAATAATGATAGATCCATAATAAAAATGGCTTCTCAAACTAAGGGGTTATAACTTCTCCATCGGATACAAAAGGGAAGGAATAATATGGCAGTAGATGCTTTATTAAGAAAAGACACATAAGGGGAATTCAATGCAGTCTTTAGTCCTTACTTCAGTGGTTAGAGTCCATCAATAATGAGAATCAATCATATCCGGAGCTGCAATGAATTTATTATTTACATGAGCAAGGAAAGGCTATTGGTCCATGGGAAAATTGTAATGGTGCAATGTTCTTTAAGGAGTGTATCTATCTTTTATCAAACTCAGAGCTCATTCTAATTATTTTCCAAGAAATTCATGATGTAGGGCATGAGGGTCTCTACAAAACTCTTCATCAAGTAAAAGATGTGTTTTATTGGAAGCAAATGAGGAAGTTTGTGCTAGATTGCATCAATTAATGTGATACTTGTCAATGCCATAAGATAGATCACTAAAAGCCAGCAGGTCTTTTCCAACCATTACCTATGCCTATGTAGGTATGGAAAAATATTTCAATGGATTTTATTGATGGTTTACCCCCATCTAAAGGAAATATAGTTCTATTTGTGGTTGTAGATAGGCTGTCCAAATATGCTAATTTTATTCTAATGTCTCACCCTTACACTGCACCAAAAGTAGCTCAAATATTCTTTGAAAATATGTTTAAACTACATGGCATGCCAAGCTCCATTGTATATGATAGGGACTCTATTTTTATATGTGCTTTTTTAAAAACAGCTCTTTAAATTACAAGGAACTAGGTTCCATTTCAGCTCATCATACCACCCTTAAACAGATGGCTAAACAAAAGCAGTAAATCAAACTTTTGAGATGTACTTGCATTGATTTATAAGTTTAAGACAAAATGAGTTCAATAGGTTCTTTAGGCTAAATTTTGTTACAACACCAACTTACATGCTTCTACTTATAAAACTCCCTTCAAAGTAGTGTATAGAAGAGAGCCTTCCAACTTACTTTCCTTTGTTCCTAGGACATTAAAAGTTGAAGTTGTAGATAATATGCTCCAGGCTAGATACCAAATTATGAAAGACATATGGTATCAACTCCAATAAGCATAAGTTAGAATAAAGACTTCTTATGACCAAAGAATAGTCGAGAGAGAATTTGTTGTTAGTGATTAGGTATATTTGCTACTCTAACCTTATCAGTAAATTTTTTTTGGCTTTTAGTTGCTCATATAAATTCTCTTTGTGATTTTATAGGCCATATCATGTGCTAAAAAGAATTGGTTCAATGGCTTATCAATTTCATTTACCACTAAGGAGTAAGATTCATTTAGTTTTTCAAGTGTCACTCTTAAAAAAGCAGCTGGGAGCAATAGATAAAACTGATTCTCCTCTTCTATTAGTGTCAGAAGAATCATGACAATTGCAACCACAACCGATAGCAATTCTGAATTCTCTCAGCAAAGGGCATAAATATGAAGTACTTATTCAGTGGTAGGGGCTCCCAACTATAGATGTTACTTGGGAAAATGAATACCAATTTTGAAATAAATTTCTAGATTTTGTGTGTTCTTAAGGACAAGCGCAATTCCAAAGGGAAGGGAATGTCATGAGCAATAATTTCTATTATTTTAGATTATTGAGTCAGTCCAAATAACTAACAATAGTGGATTAGAGAATAGTTTATGTGTAAACTATTCTTTAGCTAGATATTTTTTAGTTTTTCAATTATTATTTTCTTGTAGTTGTTACTATTCATTCTTAAAGTTATTGAGTCTGTAAGCTATAAATTTCTTTGTTTTTAAGCAATGAAATCATCATATGAAAATACTTCTAAAAACTTATCTTTGTTTTATGTTATCCAAATTATTTTCCTTATGCTAAATAATTAGTCTTAGCAATATAGCTTGAGGGCGAGGGTGAGGACGAGCAAGGGGGCGAGGATGTGCCATCAACTTAGAACGTGACACCATTAATCTTCATCTTTATTACCATCAAGATTGAATTTTCATAAAATATATATATAAATCCATTAACCCATTTAAGAAATCTTTTACACAGTCACAAGTTTGCTAAAAAAACTTCTTCCCTTTTAATTTTTTTATCTCTTTTATTTGTTATAAAATTCATTCATTTTAGTAGTTACATCTTCAATACTCAATTCTAACACATCACATCTCCATTCAATTTCTTCAAATACTAACTTTGACAGAATTGCTACCAATATACCTAACAAAGCCTAACTAATTTTTTTTTTGCAATTTTGTAATATTTATAATTAATCAAACTCACTTTAACTACCTACTTAAAATGCTTTGCGAATTCTACAATTAAAGCTCTCATTGAGTTAAAATGGTTGTTGAGTTAAAATTATGGTTCATTATGGTTATTTCTAACTAGTTTTAAGGTGGTTAAGAATGTGTATTTTTACAACAAAAGTGATGTTGCTTTAGCTTGAGTGGCCTTATGTTGTTTGAATTTTGGTTTAAGAATGTTGCATGTATTTGGTTCTTTGAATTTCTACAATTGTTAGGTCTGATATGCATTATATTCTTGTGACATATTCTTTACAAGAATTTTATTGGACTAGTACAATATTCATTGTGCATAATTAAAAGAAAGAAAAACATGAAGTTAATATTAATGGTAGTTGAGAGGCGATAGTAGTGGTGGGCGGAGGTTAAGAGGGAGGTGATGATGAACAATGATGGAGAGGGTATTGAGTTATGCTCCACTAGAAGAAAAAGCATGGTGATGGTGGGAGAGTAGCGGTAGCATGGTGCAGTAAAAACTCTAAATGTTAGAAAAAAAGTAAATAATAATGTCATTTATCATTATAAAATAAATGACAATATAAAATTTATTATTTTCATTATAGAAATTAATGCGCCTTCTTTATTCAAAATTTAAATTTTTTTGGCTCCAAAATAGAAGTTTTGGACCTATTTGTTGAAAAGATAAAAAAAATCAACCTATTTGTCCTTTTAATACAAGTTCAAGGGTAAATTGACTATTTGTCTCATCTTAAAATATCAAAATATAAACCAAGGGTTTTTCCAAGTCATATATGGTTACTTAATAACATATTATAACAATTAAGCTTAAAACCAACAACAACAAAAGCTAGAGGAAGGTGAAACATAATAAATGAGATGATATTAGAAACAAAGATAATATAAAAGTCATTAAAGTTAAAGGCAATTACTAAATGAATGTTACAATATCTTAGGACACTGATATTCAAATTAGAAATTATTAAATATTATTTAAGCTAAATTGATTTCCCTGACTCTTACAAAATATGGATGTGGTTTAGCCCATTTAAGATTATATTCTTCCCTTAAAGAAGGTAGATAAGAGATCCTTAACCATTCGATAAACCAACTAAAAGATCTATTGAAAAATTTGCTTATAATTCATCTCCAAGGAAATGTAAAATCATAATAAATATGCTACAAAACCTATAGTTGTCAAGACAACTAGACTTATTGAACAAGAAGGTGATAAAACGTATAAAAAAAAAAAAACTAGTTGAGGTTGTGTTGAAAGAAAGAACCCCAGCCATGACCTCAAAACTTCTCAAAGAAGATGGAGGGCCCACTTTCTAATAGAGAAAAAATCAAGAAAATAAGATAAGGAGGCTATTAGACAAAGTTCTCCTAAAAATAAAAACTTTCTTTTATCTCTTGACATAGACTTCAAGTGTCATTATAAGCAGGACTGGTTCTGCCTTAAGGCAGATGAGGCCATTGCCTTAGGCCCCAAAATTTAAGGTATATATAAGGCCCCTAAAAAAATTAAGGTCCCCAAAAAATAAGTCCTCAAAAAAATTAGGGTATATAAGACTCTCAAAAAAGTTAAAGCCCCCAAAAAATTAGGATATATAAGGCTCTTTAAAAAATTAAAGCCCCCCAAAAAATTAAAGTATATAAGGTCTCCAAAAAAAATTAAGGTACATAAGGTCACAAAAAAATAAGGCTTTCAAAAAAATTAAGGCCCTCAAAAAATTAAGTCACTTACCTCAGGCTCAATATTCACTTGATCCGTCATGATTATATGTTATTGTGATACACTAACAAAAAAAGAAAGGGAGGGGATGAAATCATATTGAAAGAACTATATATTTAATATATAAAACTTGAGATTAACCTAATGATTATTAAAAATTTATCATTCAATATCTGAAATTGATATTAAGCTTGTGGTTAACTTCATCAATTTTATTCTTATTTTCTAGATATTAAAATACAATCAATCATCCATGAAAAATAGTGAAGTTATATCTATATCTTTAACTTTGGTTATATAATTTAGCGATAACAACATTATTAGTCTTATAAATTGTATTATTTTTAAATTAAGTCCTACAAATTTATTTTAATAATCTAATCCTATACATTTTAAAAAAACTTTTCATTAGTTCTATCTATAAGTCACAAAAGTTTAACATCAGTTAACTTTTAAAATCAAAATTTTTTGACATTTCAGTCCTAAATCATTAAAAAAATGTTATTTTTTGATATTTTAAATAAATAATATTTTTATTTTTTTTGTGAATTTTTGGATTACTTATCTTTTATAATAAATATATAATTTGCTAAAGAATTGAAAAAATAAAAATAAAAATATATTTTCTTAAATTATTAGTTATGTTTCGCAATGATAAATGAAACTAATTAAATATTTTTAAATATATAATTTCAATTAATATATCATAAATGAATAAGTATTTTTTATAAAGATAAAACTCATTTAGTTTCATCAATATTATAATTTTTGTTAGATTTCAAAATTTTTTTAAACCCAATTAAATTTGAATTAGACAAAATTAAAAAAAAAATCTTTAAATTAGGCTTTTATAATAATGATTTGAACAATAACTTGAGTTAACATATTTTTATTATAATTTTAATTGTTATAATAAATTAATAAAAATTTTCTATTTTATCTTAAATTAATTATATTTTGTAATAACAAATAAAATTATTAATTAAAATATGTTACTCTTCATATATTTTTTATGAAATATTTTTTGTCAATTTAAGATAGAATTGAGTTTAAGGTTCCGTTTATTTACGAAAAATATTTTTTCTTTAGAAAATATTTTCTCTAGGAAATATTTTTAAGAAATAAAAATATTTTCCAAATAAAATATTTTTTCTATATTTGGTTGCAATACTAAAAAAGACAATAAATGAAGAGAGAAGACATTACAAAATAAAAGGGAAAATAATAAATGAGAAGAGAATGTATTGAAAAATGTTTTCTCATTCTTAAAATGGGAAATCATTTTTACTTGTTTTGAAGTAATTTTTCTTTGACTAGTATATTATTTTCCTTTAACTAGTACATTATTTTACTTTAACTTATTTTTTCTAAGTAATCCAAACACTGAAAAATAAGAGAAAATATTTTTTGAAAGAATATTTTTTGCAAACAAACGAAGGCTAAAATTTATTTAAAATATAACATAAATTAAAAGATTGACAAAACTAATTTAGTTTACCCAAGTAAAAAACATATTTATTCATTTAAGATATAGTAGTTAAAATTTATATTCAAAAATAATTAAAATACTTAATTAATTTTATTTATCATTGTTAATAAAATAATAATTTAAGAAAAATATATTTTTTAATTTTAAATATTCTTGAAATTATTTTAGTGAGTTATATAGTTATTATAAAAGTTGAACAATAGAATAAGTTATAAAATTACTATTTATTTAAAATATTGAGAATGATATTTTTATAATTTTTAGATTAAAATGTAAAAAAAAAAGTTTAATTTTGAAAGTTGACCAATGGAAAATATTTTGACTAATGGATATAATTAACTGAATTTTCCCAAAAAAATTATAAAACTTAATAGTAAAAATGTTTATAGAACTTAATTGAAAAAATATATAATTTTTTGGAGTAATAATGTTGTTATCCCTATAGCTTAATTATTTAAATGAAAAAAAAAATATAAAATCTAGAAAATGTTTTTGAATGAGGGCAAGGATGAATAAGCAATTTCAACTAGAGCTTATCACTTTTGTAATCCAAACACAAATGGAATATTCAAGGGCAATGTCGACATTTTCAGCGAAAATATACAAATTAATTTTCTGAAATTAAAATGAATAAAATACACATCATTTTAGTTTATTTTATTTTATTAAAATCCATCTTGTTTCTATAAATTCCCAATCGTATCCAAAGTCCAAGAAAAAAACGTCGACGTTTAGTTGCTATTTTTTATCAACAACAGCTAAGTTCGTCACTCGTGCGTCTCCATATATTGGGGCTGACGGCGTAGCAGTAGCTGATGCCTAACGTGGCAGGCCTAATTCACACGTGTACTTTATGCTACTCTATTGTTATATTTTTTAGATTGATATTTATTGGGGAATTTTATTTGTTTGAAAATAATTTTTCATAAAGTAACCAATATTTAGATTTTTATTTAAAAAATTTGAAAAAAATAACTTCTTATTATAAAATAATAAATTATATTAAGAGAAAAATATAAATTTCAAAAACGTATTTCTAAAATGTAAGATCAGAATCTTCTTAAAATTTTTAAAAGGAAAATTTTCAATCTATAAAATTTTTATAATATTATTTTGTTAAGTTTTAGTGATGCTTGGCGGCTAAACTCCTATAGCTCCAAGTACTCTACCCTAATGGTAAAAAAATATTTCTACTCGAGTTTGTAATGGTAAAAAGTAGAAATAGTGGTACATAAAACAATCGACCACATTTTCATATAATTTTATCTTCATATTTGATATAAACATTATTAAAATATAAACATTATTAAAATATCAATTAATATATAGATTACATCATTTTTCTATTAGTGAAAAATATATATTCATTATTTGAATTCTTTTTATCATTCAAAATTAATTTATCCTCTTATGTAGGAGACAACATTTTTTCGTTTTAATTATAGAATCAATCACAAAAAAAAAAAAAAATCTTTCCAATTATAAAAATATTTTTTAAAATTGACATATTTTCTAAAATTTCAAAAAAATTGACACTTTCAATTCTTAAAAATTAGTTTCAAATATTTAGATAATATTGTACTTTTAAATATTTTAAAATCAAGTAAAAGCATAGAAAAATTTTAAGAATAACTTTTATCATATATATATTATTTTATAAATAGTTATAATTTTTTTAAACTAAATTATGTTAAAGTACATTCTATGGTTATTTTGTTTTTTATAAAATAAATTTTAATTTATTTATAATCATCATAATAATAAACACAAAATAAACATAAACAAAATAAATGTACAATCTCCCAATAATTAAATAGGTAAAGATAATTTTATAAGTAAAAATAAAATAGAAAAATATTATTATTATAACAAAATTACACCGTTGAAAATAATCAGTAAATAAAAATCAGTGGGCTACGTGTTCCCTGACGTCACAATCGTTAGTGTTGGGTTTTGCTTGAAAGGGATGAATTCGATGCTTTTTCAACCTTGGAGCCTTTCTTTTTCTTTTTTCGATAGATATAGTAATAGATGCTCTTTTTGTTGTCAACTTGCAATCATTTTCTTTCTGTTCTCACCGTCTCTAGCAATTTGTACATTTCTTTTTTTGCTCCCAGGCAAGAATTACAAAATATTTTCCATTTGTAGTCCATTCACTTCCATATATACACAAGGAATCGAACAAATTTATATAATTATGAAAAATGGGTTGAATAGTAACTGTATGTGATTTCTAATATATGTTGTTCATTATTTTAAATTATATATATATATATACACACACACATCCTTCTCTCTCCATCAAAAGTTCTCTCAAAATCCGTTATTATTTTTCCAAACAGCTGTTGGTGGAGGCTTTACTATGTATTTTGAGAATTCATGTAATTTTATTTACTCAACTGGATGGATTTTGGTTCTAGTTTTTTTTTTCCCCTCTAATATGAAAATTTTAATTTGTGTTGGCTGGTGATATTTTAAGGGGTGTGGATGATTTCCATGAGTATTTAACTTTCAAGTTTTATCATTTCATCCGATAGAGTTTAAAGGTTTGTTTGGTTAATATGTTGATAGTTGTTGTTGTTAATTTATTGCTGATAACTAATTAATATTATATGTTTGTTGAAATAATTTATAACTGTTTATGTTTACGTGTTAATTGATTATTATAGATATTAATTAATTTTTATTTTTTTTAATTTACATGTATTATAATTTATTTATTTATATTTTGAATTGTATTTCATTATACATATTAATTTTAATAAAAGGAAAATTACTAATATCCCTAAGATTTGTTCAAATTAACTATTTCATCCCTGTATTTTCAAAAGTCAATTAAATACATTTTTAGATTTGATTCCGTTAACTATTTATCTCTTCTATTAAACAATTTAAGAATATTCTATTAATTAAAAGAATAAATAGTGGTCAAAAGTGTCAATAATTATTAAAATTTCAAAATTACGCTTAATTGATTAAGAATTTGGACTAATGATAGTTCAGTGACTAAATTGTAAAATTTTAAGAGAAAAATATAAACTTCATCCCTCTTCTCATCCCTACCATCTCCTTCACTCACTCATTCACCATCACCGCCACATATGCCCCACCACCATTACAAATCCAACATCAACAACCACCACTAGCAGTCCTAAAAAGCAATAACATATCAACCCCATATGCCCAACACTATCACAAATCCACCACCACCAATCCTATGAAAATCGTCAACAATAGAAGCAACAACAAGTGAATTTAATTATATATCAAATTAAATAATAAAAAACATTATAGGATTCACAGAGGCACCATCATCATCACAACAGAGGAAAAAAGAATTGGAAAAGGAGAGAATAAATAGAGGCACCATCATCACCATAACAAACCTAAAGGAGCTCCTTATTGTAACTCACAAAAACAAGATAACGATGATGGTTATATCTATTCATAATCTTATTTTCCTAATCAAGAATCAAACGACCCAGAAGATGAGACTCAGTAGAGCTGGCTCCTCAGCCTTGTCGAGCAGAAGAAGACGTATGTCGATCTCGGCTCCTTGGCCCTATTTGGACTAATCCTACCATTGCTATCGTCGTAAGATCTTCGCCCTTCACAAGGCTCTCATGTTTTTCAATGCTCAGCGATGTAAGCATGAAACCAACAACAATTTTTTGACGATGGTGGTGGGAGAAGAGTGGACAGTGATGGCAAGAAAAAAGAAAACATCGATGATGACGATGGTGGCAAACAAAACACAGATAACAATGATGGTGAAGGAGTTGCAATTTTGATTTTTTCCGTTAAAAAAAATTCTTTTGATTTATGAGTTAGAATTCAACTTATATTTGTTAACTAATTCTATTAATTATCAATTATTAATGTCTAAAAAAATTTATTTATTATTAAAGTTTTTATTAATTAGTTTTTATTGATACAATAAATAAAAATAAAAATATCAATAATATGTAAAAAAGTAAATAATTCTTGGTATAAAGTTGATAAATTTAATAATATGATAAGAGTAAATACGTCTTTTTATATTAACTAACAATTGATTTTTACGGTAAAGGGAAAATAACATATAGTATCAAATCTAAAAAGGTATTTAATTGACTTTTGAAAATGTAACGATGAAATAGTTATTTTGGACAAATTTTAAGAGATGTTTGTAATTTTCTCTTTTAATAAATATTTTACATCTATAATTTGTAAATATTAAAAATAATATGCTTAAATGTAGTAGTAATAATAATATGAATTTAATATCTTTTATGTGTATATATATATATATATATATATATATATATATATAAAGAGAAAATTAATATATAAAAATATAACTATCAGTTTAATTTAAAGAGATAAAGATATTTAAATAATTATATTTAAATAAATGAGATTAATTTATTATTTTTATTTAGATATACGAGAGTTGTTTTTTAAAATCTCCAAATTGAAACTGATATGAATCATAACTGATAAATATTCTAATAGCTATTAGCCACCTTTTTAAAAAATTTATCAAATACTATTTTGTAGCCGATAGAAACCCAACAATCATCATATTCACTCCACTAGCTAAATTAAACACCCTTAAAATTTGAGTTTTTTTTTGGACAATCATTATGTTAGTAAGTTAATGAGTTAGATTAAAGGGAAAGAGAAGGTAAAGTGGGGACTCAAACTTGCCGACATCCGCAGTGCCTTTGATGCATAGAGGAGTTTATAAAAAATTTGAGTTTGATAATTGCAATATTGCATAGAGGAGTTTATCAATTTCGGGCTTTGCCTTGGGTAAAGATCCTCTACATGTCCCTTTCATCTTTTCTTATCTTCACTAAATTGGGTTATTATTTGTTCAACTTTGAATCTATTCATGAATTGTTCAAAAAAGCCTATGATGAGCTGCCAGGAAAAGCTCCAATCTTTTGTTGGTGATAGGTTGAATTAGAGGTTTTTTTTTTGGGGGGGGCAAAAAATAAAAAATATTACCAAAATGCATTAATAATTTTTTTATTAAAAAAAAAAAGGCAGAGATAGTGAGCTCAGCATAGGCCCTAACATATATATATATATATAATTCAAATAAATTTTTTGTTCTATTATATATTTTAGAAAATTAATCATTTTATGTTTTTACAAAAATTAATATTATTTTACAAATGATTATTTTAAAATGTGTGAAATATCTTTTCTTTAATGATAATAAAAAGAAAATAAAAAGTTCTTAATTATAATTTTGTAAAAATATAAACATTATACAGGTAAATTTTTCTCTCTTATTTTTCATACTTATATCTCCTAATTCAGACAAATAAAGGTAATTTTTTTAACTTTCAATTTTCTTATCATTCGAGATCCAATAAAATATTTCACAAAAATTTATTTTAAATAAAAAATTTCACAAAAAATTATTTTATGTTAGTACTAAATTATTTTCTAATTCATTTGATTTTAATAGTGTTTTATTTTAAAAATTAATTGAAATCTAACAGATAGTTAAATTAATGATTTAAAATCTTGAAAAGAAAAAAATTACCTATAGCCGCAGATCCTATTGTTTTATTTTTAATTACTTAAATGCTTTTAATATATATTAAAATTTAATTTTTAAAGGTTATTTTCTTTAACCGAATATATTTATAAACAAAATAAAATATTTTTTGTTATATATGTAAAATAAGTATTTGTTTGCATCGGGTCCAAACACCCTTAATCAAAATACTGAGATGAGCCCAAATCCACTTCGTAGGGCCCAGTTAGGGTTAGAGAATGCATCCACTAGTCAAAGTGTTTTTTTTTACAAGTAAACAGACATGCCTTGATCTAGGGCAATCAACAAATTATCTTATTACAATTTAGGAAGGTTTTTGTAATTAGTTTTCTTGTTATAGATTAGGTAAGTCTTATATTTGTATTTATTTCCTTTCTTGGTTAGGCTTAGGGCTTACAAAGCCAAAGCTTATGCATTATAACGAGGACACACATTTTTTAATCAAAACTCAATATAGTGTTCTAAGCTATTTTATTTGATCAGGTGTCTATTTCTATTCAGATCCCAGTAATAAACAACTTATTGGTAAAGCAAATCTCTTGTTCGATTCAAATCAAATAGGTTAGAAGGGACTTGATCCTATTTCTTGCCCTTGTCACCACCCCGAGCTAGTGATAAAACCCTTGTTCTTCAATATCATCATTTGTGATATTGTAAAAGTCATACACGAACCCATTTAAATAATCAAAAGGTGCTTGGGTCGATTCTCACTATTTTTGAGGTTGAACATCTTTTGGCACCCCCAGTGGGACCTTTGTATGCCTGTCTAAACAAGATCACTGAAAGCTATTACTATAAGCAAATCTATTGAGAGGACCACTTCAAACCACAAGACCGATGCATCAAGCTTTCACATGCAGGAGTAAGGCCAGAATGAACACTTGGAAAATAGAGAAGAGTACAATCACACTCTACCACCACAAAGATAGCCTATCCTTAGCAGGGAAGATGTGGATTTTCTCAGATATGAGGTATCCAAGGGGAACCATACTCTTTTCAATGACCTCATCGTGCATATGTCAATGGTATTGAGGCCGATTCTAGAGAGGAATGAGTCAATCTAGATGCAATCTCAGAAGTAACTGGAAGAAATTAATGTCAACATGTATTGCATGACATTAATTCTTGAGGGTAAGCAAAATATTGAACTTCCTATGTATACCTCAGACACTCATAGACCTTGCAGTCATAACTTCTAGTATGGTAATATGCGTTTGATGAGAAGGCCCGATGATAATGAAAGAAGTTATCAAGCTCGATCTGTTAACTATAATGATAATAGTTATCAAAGCTGGGCGATGAGCCAAAACCCTAATCGAGTCGGTACTGTGTTCATATATGATGAACAAGGTCGAGTTATTAAATTAACCTTAGGCCAAGATATAGACCCATATAGTAATTTAGCACAGTACAATATTAATAACTACAAGTATGAGTATCGACCATTAATGACTGATCAAAGTCTGTTGAGAGACACTTTTGAAAAAATAGGGATAGAATTTAAACCTATTCGTAAGCCGATGTATAACAAAACCTATTCTGATTGGATAGATAAATTACATCCTTTTCCTAAGGGATATAAAGTGCTTGAATTTGTATTATTTTTGGGTAAAAAAAAAGCATCAATTTTTAATTGAACATGTAGCTCGATTCACAGTATAATGTAGAGAGGCATTGGTCAACAATTTTGGAGGTTGAGACTCTTTGGTAATTCTTTGACCAAATCAACCTTCAC
Source organism: Mallotus nudiflorus (assembly GCA_947683625.1). NCBI lineage: Eukaryota > Viridiplantae > Streptophyta > Magnoliopsida > Malpighiales > Euphorbiaceae > Mallotus > Mallotus nudiflorus. The sequence continues at coordinate 67,653 of CANTUR010000592.1, read as the reverse complement.
TCGGTACACACACTTGCCTTTTAACTCTATAACTACTTAGAAAGATTTAGAGGAAAAATTTCATGTGGAATTTTATAGGGCCAGACTTGATATATCCTTGGCTAATCTAGCCAGAATTTTGCAGTTACTAAGAGAGTCTGTAGAACAATACGTAATGCATTTTTTCAAACTTAGGACTTAGTGTATTTCGATTATCAGTGAGGCAGAATTTGTCCCCATGATCATCAAGGGACTTAATAATTCCATAAGGGAACACTTTGAGGGACACTATTTTAGGGATTTATTTGAGCTAACCACTTGAGCTACTGGCTATAAAAGGTTGCTCAAAGAAAAGGACAAAAAATGGTCTTCTTTAAAAGGGACATATTATTAGGACCCTCTTGACATATTGACCATTAATGAGGGGTATGAGACTAACTCTTATGATGAAGCCATCAACGTGGCTGAATATGTTGGAACTAAACCAAATGAATGTCATGCCTTAAAGACGCCAACAGTAAAAAAAAGAGAAGATGAAAAATCCTAAAGTAAATTAAATTGCCAAGGAGTACTTTTTTTTTTACCTTACTAAGGCTGATGGGATCTTTGATGGTTTAATCAAAGATGGCCAAATCAAACTGTCTGATGGCCATGTTGTTCCTCCTTTTGAGGATTGGGCTGGTAACTATGTCATTTTCATATTTGTTATTTAGAAAGCCATTGATGATGGCAAGCTTTTATTCCCAGGAAAGGGGAAGACCTAGACTATCAGTATGATATCCCATAGAGTAGTTTGCAATATAATTTTTCCCAAAGACGCAAAGGTCCTTGGCATAGGGAGGGTGAACCATAGACTCTTGATCGGCCTAAGATTATAGTGGAATTGAAACTCCTAGAAATGGAAACTAAGGGTGAAGACTTAAAGGTGAGCATGGACGTCACGACTATTTATGAAGAAGAAGTGGCATGCTCGACCTATTAGTACTCTTTCAAATATACTACCAGGAAAAATAATAGGTCTCTAAGGCATGTGAGAATATACTGACATGGTTCCAATAATTGGTCAAAAGAAATGAAGGGGGCATCTTCAACTAATGTTAGAAGTCGATCTCACTCGCCTAAGCAGCAGAGGCTAAAAGATGATCGGGAGAAAACTTTCCTGATTCATACACGTCATTTGCTAAATCGGCCAAATGCCAAAAGTTTCAAGCCAAATGCAACCAAGGACAGGCAAAAGCATAAGCCAAAGAATGATGTTTTCAAAAGGGTGTGGTACCTTGACAAAGATAGGAGAATCAATATGACCAAAACACAAAAAAAGAGAATGCAAAGGCTTTGCCAATCAGCCAGACAGAATCATGAACCAATGACCTCTGGTAGCTCTATAAGGAGGCCTCAAGTAGATAGAAAGAGAGATATTGATTGACCTATGAGGTTTGGGCAGGACAAAACTCCCAAAGAAATGAAGCATGAGGAGAGAATTACTGATGGCAGGGATCACACTATGAAGAAGATGTATAGTGAGAAAATTGATCCCTATAAAAATCCTTACTCCAACTTTGACTTGCATAAATAGGATAAGGGCAAAGGAAAAATCCAGTGATACTAGTATGTAAAAGAAGGTAAATCAAGAACGGTCCATTACCTCCACCATCACCAGAAAGAGAGGTCTTTGGCTTTGCTATTAATGTTATAACTCTATCAAATGACTTCAAACCAAAGCCTGACCAAAGATCCACTTTGGATGGGGACATTATCACCCTTGATGATTAGGAGCTAAATAATATACGGGGAATATCCTTAACCATCACACAACCTGATATTGTGATGATTAGGCATATTTGGCCATTGTATATTAAGGCCGATTTTAATAGGGTGGAGACAAGGAGAGTTCTTATGGATAATAGTAATGGAATCAACATTCTACCACTCTGAAATTTAAAGAAAATTGGATTGGAACTCGAGGATCTTGAGAAAACTGATACCATAATGACAAATTTTGCAAGTCATAATTGAGGTCCAAGGTTTCATTGTGCTAAAAGTCAAAGTGGGCAGACATGAATCATAGGAAGGATTCTTTATCATGGATGTAAAAACTGATTGCAATGTGCTTTTAGGCAGGGATTGGATTCACTCCAATGCTTGTGTTTCTTTTTCTTTATATCATATGTTATTTATTTAGAGGATTGAAGGAGATATGGAGGTCATCCATGGGGATCCTAACCCATTTGAGGAAGATGCCTTTCATGTAGAGGCTATGATGTACATGCCTTATTTTTCTAGTTTCAAGAAAGGCTCTAAGCCAAGCATTTTAATAGATCGGCTTACAGTTGTGGTAGTAGAAGAAGTTAGCTGATCAATTATTACCAATGTTAAAGATGATGTTGTAAACCTCTTCAGTCAATAGGCAAGTCCAATCAGCCGAATGCATATTCGAAGAAGAATATTAGAATCCAATAAGCTGATTGAAAGTTGGTGATATACGTGTCCTCACCAGTAAATTGGGAGATGGTCTTATTTAAACCCTTGATATGCTGAAAGAAGTTAATTTGAGGACTGAGGCTAACAAATAGCCTACCTACATCAGCTCCAAACTTAACTAAGAATTTAAGGAAAGGCTGGTGGAATTACTGAGGAAATACAAGGACTACTTTGCCTGGACTCATAAGCAAATGCCCAGTCTGGAGCAATAATTAGTTGAACATAAGTTGCCAATTAAGCCTGTTTATCAGCCTCATATTCAGCCTCCTAGAAAAATGTTTAGGGATGTAAAGAAGTTGGTGGCTGATGAAATTAGGAGACTTACTGAGGCAGGCTTCATTAGAAAAGCATAATAGAAAAATTAGGATATGTATTAACTTCAGGAATCTGAACCTGGCAACTCCTAAAGATGAGTATCCTATGCCTATGGCTGATATGCTCATTGACGTTGCATTAGGCCATTACATCCTCAGCTTTATGGATGGTAACTCGGGCTATAATCAGATAAAAATCAAAGAGATCGATGTAAGTAAAATGGCTTTTAGGTGTCCTGGTGTGCTGGGGAGCTATGAGTGGGTTGTAATGCCATTCGGTCTTAAAAATGTGGGTGTTACATATCAATGAGCAATACATAAGATCTTTGACTCATTGATTGCTGACTTCATAAAAGTCTACATAGATGATGTGATCATCAAATCTAAGGCCAATGAACAAAATTTGGACCATCTAATGAAGACATTCAAAAGAATGAGGTTCCATCAACTTAATATGAACCCTCTTAAGTGTGCATTCGGAGTATCAATAGCCCATTTTTTAGGATTCTTGGTGCACCAGAGGGGGTTAGAAGTAGACACTAACAAGACCAAGGAAATCATCCAAGCTACACTGCTAAAGACCAAAAAAGAACTGTAATGGTTAATTAGCCAAATAAACTATCTTAGAAGATTCATATCCAATACAATAGGTCGATTGAGGATTTAGTCACCCCTACTAAAACTAAAAGACATTGAGGAGTTTGTATGGATGCACAAACATCATCAGGCGTTCGATCAAATCAAAGCATACCTAACTCACCCACCAGTTATGACTGCTCCTAGGCAGACTGAACCATTAATTCTTTACATTTCAGCCTTAAAATCCTCTATGGGTAGTTTACTTGCCTATAAATAGGAAGGATACAAATGATTAATATACTACCTCAGTCGGGCATTAACAGACACAGAGATGAGGTACTCACCATTAAAAAGCTTGGACTTTATTTGTACTTCACACGCTGCAAACTCAGATACTATTTGCTCCCCTTTGTAGTGTTAGTAATTAGTTAGACTGATGTTATCAAATATATATTGTTAAGGCTATTCCTTAGATATTAGCTTGGAAAGTGGGCTGTGGCATTATCAGAGTTTGCATTGCAGTACGTGCCTCAGAAAGCAATTAAAGGGCAGGTTTTAGCAAACTTCTTGGCTAATTATCATACAATAGAAACATCAGTTGATCTTTGTAAAGCTAGAAGATGGAGAGTTTAGTTTAATGGTTCAAGAGTGTCATTGGGCTCGAGGGCAGGTGTGGTCATAGAGTCCCCTAGTGGCGCCAAGATAAAGCTTTCATTTTTGCTTGACTTTCCTTGTGCTAATAACTAGGCTAAGTATGAAGCACTCCTGATCGCACTTAATATCCTGGCTAAACTAGGGGTCCATGATGTGGATATCTTTGGACATTCAATATTGGTTGTAAAGCAAGTCTCAAGAGAGTATAAGTGTGAATCAGCCACACTGGGGGCATATTGCAAGAAAGTCTAGCACATGATGAAAGGTTTTTCGAGATGGAGACTCAAATATTTAGAAAGGGAATTTAATGATAAATTAAATGACTTGGCATAATTGGGCTCTGGATACAAGGCAAGATTGAATTTATCCCAATGTTGGTTCGACCTTATTCATCCTTACTACTGATAACTAATGATCTCTGTTTATAGGTTGCTACCATTAATTTGGAGATCGATTGGAGAATAGAGATCATAAAATATCTTTGCAACCCATCACCATCAGCCAAATAATCAATCAAACTCCTAGTGACTAAGATAATTTTAATGGATGGAGAGCTGTATAGAAGATCAGTCTCGGGAGAACTTTTAAGATGCATTGGTCCTAAAGAAGCAATGCTAGTCATGGTTGAGGCTCATGAAGGAATAACAAGAGCACATTAAGGGGGAAGGAAGATAAAGTGGTTGATATGGCAATATGGTTATTTCTGGTCAACTATGGAAAAAGACTGTAATAATTATGCCAAAGGGTGTGAAGCATGCCAAAAGCATTGACCGATTCAGCATGTTCCGGCTATACTCCATCATTAACCTTGGCCTTTCAGAGGATGGGCGATGGACATTATCGAGAAGGTTTATCCCTTATCATCCAAGGGCATAACTTCATACTTGTTGCAATAGATTATTTCAGTAAATGGGTGGAGGCTACGCCTATGAAGATCGTTAATTAATAGGTAGTCATGGACTTCATCGCTAAGTAAATTATAAATAAGTTTGGAATTTTAAAATCCATAACCATGGATCAGGGCATGATGTTTACAGGGGAAGAAATTCAAACTTACACAGAGAACTATAAAATCAAACTCTTGCACTCATCTCCATACTATGCCCAAGCAAACAGACAGGCCGAAGCCACTAATAAGTTAATAAAAATGGTGATTCAGAAGTCCATTGAGGATAATCCACGAATGTGGCATGACACTTTATCTGAGGTACTTTAAGTATTAACGACTAGTTAGAAATTGGCAACCTTCAATCTAGTGTATGGCCATGAGGCCATGTTATCGATGGAGCTAATAGTTACCTTATTAAGAAGGCAGGTGCATTTCAAAATATCAACTGTGGATTACATCGAGGGCATATTATAAGAACTAGATCAATTGGATGAAGATCGAATCTTGGCCTATGACTAAATTGCTATACAAAAAAGCAAGTCGAGCGAGCATATAACAAGAAAGTGAAGTTCAAATATTTCAAAGAAGGAGATGTGGACTAAAAACTCATACTACCCATCAAACTTAAAGACCGATCACTTGGAAAGTGGAGTTTGAATTGGGAAGGCCCCTTCATTGTAGCACAAGTACTAAAGGGTGGCGCTTATCTCCTAGTCGACAAAGATGGTTTCCCTCATGTCAGGTCGATCAACTACAAGTACTTGAGAGCATATTTCCTATTTATATGGGATGGTATTGATCAGTCAACATTCGATAAAGTCGACACAAATTTGTAATTAAGCATTACTTAAGGCCGATTATTGTTACAAGGCCAGCTTTCATATTTTAGGCCGATCTTTATTGTTAGGCCAGTTTTCATATTCTAGGTCAATCTTTATCATAAGGTCAATCTTCATATTTTAGTCCAGACTTTGTTATTAGTCCAGTCTTTTAGGTCGATTAATTATCTTCGGGCCTATCATTATTATGTATTTCTTTACGATAATAAATATGTTTCATGCCAAGTTATTATAGAACCTTACATCAGTTTTTGCTAAAAATGTTATTAGGGCTGATTTTAATATGTTAAGGCCATTTGCAAACAAATTATTTAGGAAGGTCATCCAAGGAACTTTCCATTAAGTTGATAAAATATTAAGGCTAAACACACTAAATAGTCTATACAGTATGTTCTCTTCATGATGGTTGTTCGTTAGCAAAAAAAAAAAAAAACACAACATGCAAGTAAGGAAAGAAGAATAAAATCATATAAAATTTTAAAAAGCCATCCTACAAGGTAATATATGAAAAATATTTACAAGTATTCATGATTGGTCACATCTTAACCATTTAAAATTGCTTAAAATTTTAGTAGAATTTGATACGAATTCGCAAGTATACGAGTCAAGTTATAAAATAGGATTGTAAGTCCATATATTGATCCCACAGGGAAGAGGTTAAGTACTAGTTCATTTGATTTACGTGCTTGTCATAGTAGATCAATTTTTATATTGTAAAGCAATTAAAATTAAAACTAAATTAATTTTTTTATGAAGAATAAGCAGTTGTAGTATGTACTAGAGTTTCTCTTTTCACCTGGATCTGTATTAACTCAAAATCTAATTTATATAATCTCTCTCATAGTCATATTTAAGATGCTACCATTGTGATTCTCATAAATCTCTCTCGAGTATTTACAAGGTGAGCTTATTATTTCAAATATTAATTCGAATAAAGGAACTCTAGCCTCATAAAACTCTAATAAATAGATCCATAACAAACTTAAGCTCTAAAGGCAAAATGCAATATTAACTCTTACTCGATATCTCTACTCAAATTAAGATTTAATAGTTTTTATTCTAAATCCCTTAATGTAAATCTCCTCTCAGTCTTAAAACTTTTAGCATAGGATAACTCAATATAAACATTACAACCGTAGGTATAAATCTCCTTTCGGTCTCAATATACCAACTTAAATAATTGAATCATTCATAAAGCATAAGAATAAAAACCATAAATATAACATGAACTAAGATTATATTTAAAAAGAAATGTGAGTTCAATACATCTCTTGGTTACTCAGATAACTTTAGTACAAAATGAGATTAAGCTACCATGTTCGTATATAGAATAAGAAAACAATTAACAGACGCAGCAAACATAATCAAGATACAAAATGAGAAAAGAAAAAACTCCTTAATCCTTGTCAATATAGCTCCAGATTACTGATCTCTTTACTGTTTACTTGTACTCTGATGCAGATGAATGAGCTTCACTCTCTGTCCTCTCTGTAATTATCTCTCTGATTATTCTCTGTCTCTCCGTAGTTCTCTTTCTGTAATTCCATCATTCTCTACTCTGTGAGTTTATGATGCTCTTATATCCTCATAAATTAGGGTTGCACATGGTACATGCGTGCTTCTTTTTATTTGGGTAGAATTTCCTTAAATGTTCAAGCATGGTCATGCAAATCCAAAATTGGGCTTGCACGACCATGCACATGGCTGTGTACTTTTCTTTATAATTTTTGGCACGGTCATGCTTGGTATTGCATAGCCATGCATTCCTTCCCACAAATGTTGGCACGACCATGCTTGGCATTGCATGGCTGTACATGATCAATGCACACCCGTGTTCCTTTCTTTGAATTTTCTTGATCTTTGACTTTTCTGCATGATTGTGATGCATATTGCATGCCTATGTATTTTAATTCCTACTTACAAAATAAAAACTCAGTGAGGAGAAGACAAAGATTGGATAGAAAATATATAACTCCTAATTTATTTAATTAATGCATGATTTTGTCTCTATTTTATTTAAATGTCCTATTATTTTCTAAATGCTAATTCTATTAATTATTATGTAGAAAATGGAAAATTATGCACCTAAAATGAGATATTATTAAATTAAAATGAGCCTAATTTTTAATAAGAAAATGCAATTATCAAATACCCCCACACTTGAACTTTTGCTTGTCCTTAAGCAAGAACCTTATTATAACAATAATATAAGTATATTAAAATAAAATTAAGAATAGTTTAATCATTATAGTAATAGGTTAATACAAGTATTATTTAGCAAAATTGAGTTAATAAATCGAGAAAAAGACTGCGAATATTACCAAGTGAAGCATACCTCTCAAATGAATTATTCATAAAAATTGATAAACTAAAACTATAAACTAAGGAAAGTCAAACATATTTAAATTATTAGTCAACCCTTAAGCTAAATATGATAATTAGCTGAATTTTTATTTTATTTTTTTATTTATTTATGCTGGATTAGAATCCTTCCCAACTTTGGTATTCCCTACCGTTCCTGTATTACTCAGTATGAATACTGCTGTTAGGTACATTTATATTACTCATACTCAGTTTGAGCATTGGAGTAGAATGGAGCTTATTATAGGCTTTAAAAGCTTTTTGCTCCTCTAATCCTTTTTTTTTTTACTTAGCTGAATTATCATATAGTAGAATAAAGGATTTCCTAATAATAAAAATCTATCCAAATCTCTTGATTACTAAAAATTTTATCCAAAAATCCTTTTAAATAAAACAAAAGAGAGGTATATATTTAGGTTGATTAAAAATTAAAAAGTCTAATTCTCAAGCATTAACTAAGCTTTAAACCATATACTATAAGAATTAACCACATATTGCAACAACTAAACTAGCTAATTTTAATTTTAATATACAAAGCTTATAATTATATCAAGTTCGAAAAAATAAAAGTGTGGGATATTATTATTATTATTATTATTATTATTATTATTATTATTATATATAATTTTTTTTTTTGACATGAACTGCAATAAATAAATAACAAATCACTCAAAATTAACAAGATAAAATACTAAAAGGTAAAGTAAGGAAATACTGCCCCACACTTGAATTGTACATTGTCCTCAATGTGTTGCATTGCAAGTGGAAGGTAAAGTAAGGGGTGTTAGATGGTCTACCTAATGATGTAAAGTCACATGCCTCTTGAAATGAATCAACAAGCCCATGTTATGTGTGAATGCATGGATCATGCGCACGCTTATACATATTAAAAGCTTGAAAATTGCATGACCATGCTAGATGAAGCATGATTGTGCACCTTGTAAGCATTAAAATTGCATATAATCATAGTTCATGACAAAGTTTCTAGCATTCTTAAATACAGAAGGCCAATATAATCCACTTTCAAGTATTTTGGCCACTGTCTTGTTTGGTCCATAGTGTCCACCATAGGGAGAACTATGATAGTGGTGCATTACATCATATATCTCTGAGTCAAGAATGCACCTTCTCACTAAGCCATCTTTGCATAATTTCCACAGATAAGGATCATCCCACACATAGCTCTTTGCATCATGAGTGAGCTTCTTTCTTTATTGATATGAGAAAATCTTAGGGAGTTGCCCATATGAGAGAAAATTAGCCAAGTTTGCATACTAAGGGATAAATGCAATTGTAAATAGTATATCATTTGGAAAAGTATCCTTGATGGATGCTTCATTATTGTTCCCCTTTTCTAAGTGAGAGAGGTGATTAGCTACCAAGTTCTCTAAGCCCTTATTATCTTTGATCACTATATGAGACTCTTGAAGTAGAAGTACCCATCAAATAACCTTAGCTTAAAATATTTCTTGGATAATAGATATTTGATAGCCGCATGATCTATGTACACTATCACTTTCGATCCTAGAAGATAAGACTGAAACTTATCAAAAGCAAACACAATAGCTAATATCTCCTTCTCTGTTATGGTATAATTGATTTGTGCTTCTGAGAGAGTCTTTCTATCATAGTATCTCACATGCAACCTTTTGTTTTTACGCTGCCCTAGAACAACTCCTATGGCTTGGTCGCTGGCATCGCACATTAGTTCGAATGGAAGGTTCCAATCTGGTGGTACCACAATGGGTGCTAATATGAGTTCCTTCTTCAACCTGTCAAAAGCAGATTTATAATCATTAGTGAACTTAAAAGGAACATCTTTTTATAGTAACTGAGAAAGAGGTTTAGAAATTTTAGAAAAATCCTTAAAGAAGCGTCTGTAAAAGCCGACATGTCCAGGGAAGCTTCTAATACCTATTACATTGGTTGGATAACTAAAATTTTTAGTTGTCTCTATCTTGGGTTAATCAACCTCTATTCCCTTTACTGAAATCTTATGTCCCAATAGTATTCCTTCATCCACCATAAAGTGGCATTTTTCCTAGTTTAGCACCAAATTAGTTTCCTCACATCTTGCCAATACCTTCTCCAAATTATTGAGGCAGCCATCAAATGAATCTCCAAATACTGAGAAGTCATCCATGATATCCTCAATTAAATAAGAGAAGATGGATGCCATGCAACGTTGAAATGTGGTAGGGGTATTGCATAACCCAAAAGGCATTCTCCTATAGGCATACGTGCCATAAAGACAAGTGAATGTTATTTTCTTTTGGTCCTTTAGAGCTATAGAAATTTGTTTGTAGCCTGAGTAGCCATTAAGGAAGTAGTAGAAAGTATGTCCTGTAATTCTCTCAAGTATCTGGTCAATGAATGGCAAGGGAAAGTGGTATTTTCTTGTGGCATTGTTGAGCTTCCTATAATCAATACACCCCCCCTAGCCAGTAACAACTCTTATTGGAATTAACTCTCCTTTATCATTCTCCACTATAGTCATCCCTCCTTTCTTTGGCACACACTGAATAGGGTTCACCTAACTAGAGGCTGAGATTGGGTATATAATACCTGTATTAAGAAGCTTCATTATCTCATTTTTGACCACTTCTCGCATGTTTGGATTCAATCTCCTCTGCCGTTCAATAATAGATTTGCACCCATTTTCCATCAGTATTTTATGCATGTAGTAGGATGGGTTTATTCCTCTGATGTTAGAGATATGTCACCCAATGGCTTTCACCCTTCTCATTAGCATCTCCACAAGTAAGGTTTCTTGTTCAAAGGTGAGTTTAGAAGAGATAATGATTGGTAGAGTTTGGTTGTCTTCTAGGAAGGTGTATTTGATGTGAGGTGGTAAAGGTTTCAATTCAAGTGAAGGTGGTGAAAATAATGGAAGGCTGTATGGGTTGGATATTTAAAGTCCATAGTGTATGCCTCTGAGAATGGTCTGTTTGAGAAGGTTTAAGTTCAGAGGTTTCTTTTGAACTTTCCTCCACTTCTAGAGAATCTTTAAATGCTTATAGTTGAGTATGGAAAACTTCATCCACACATTTATTTACTAAATCCAAGCGCATGTAGAAATCTCCATAAACAGGCCATCTACTTGCCTTATAAATGTTGAAAATACATTTTTCTTCTCCTACTCTCAATGTGAGAGTTCCTTCATGCACATCAATCAAGGCTTTGGTAGTGTATAAGTATGGTATGCCTAAGATTAGAGGCACCTCCTCATATTCTTCAAAATCTAGAATAACAAAATCAATAGGGAATATAAACTTACTTGCTTTTACTAACACATCCTCAACAATCCTTAGTGGTTTCTTAGTAGTACAGTCTACTAGTTGAAGAATCATATTTGTGGTCTTCGCTTCCAAATTCAATTTCCTAAAAATGGATAGGGGCATAAGGTTTATGGAGGTGCCTGAATCTCATAGAGGATGGTTAGGCTTCTAGGGTGCCTAGGCTTGGTTGGAAGCTTGTTTGAGATAAGGGCACTGCATTCCTTTATCAAAGTTACTATCTCCAGTTCTTTAAGCTTCTTTTTATTAGAGATTAAGTCTTTAAGAAATTTTGCATACTTCAGCATCTGAGCAATGGCCTCTACAAAGGGTATGTTAACCTGGATCTTTTTAAGCATGTATAGGAATTTTAAAAACTGAGGATCAAGCTCTATTCTCTTCAACCTCTATGGAAAGGCAATGGGTGGCTCTTACACTCTTTCTTTACTCTCTTTAGTTCCCTTATATTCTCCTTTATATTTCACTTCACTAGAGCTTTCTTCGATAGTGGCTTTACCCTATATGCTTGAGTTGGATTCTGTAGGTAGTTCCACTTCTCAGTGTTATAGCTTTCACTTGATCCCTTGGATTTGTCTCAATATTGCTTGGTAAGTTTCTGTAGTTGTGTGATATCAGTGCATTAGCTATCTAGCCCATTTGCACTTCTAGATTGTGAATGGAAGAAGAATGGTACTTGAACATCAACTGAGTATCTTTCTGAATCTGGTCCATTTTTGCCTTTAGCTTGCGGTTTGAATCTTCTTGAAAAGTCATCCTTTTGTCTATCATCTCCATGAACTTGTCTAGCTTGCTTTCAAGAGATGAGTTTTGGTTATGTTAAGCTGGTTGATGCAGGTTCTAAAAAGTTGAGTTTCCAAAACCAAGTGGTGGTTGTCTATTTTGCCCTTGATCCCCTTAATTTTTCCACAAGAAATTAGGGTGGTTCCTCTAAGATGAGTTATAAGTATTTCTGTATAGGTTGCTTTGGTTTTGTATATAATTGGCATACTCCATGTTTTATGTCAAAACGCACTCACTAGTCCCATGCTCCCCCTGAAACAACTCATAGTTTAAAGTGGAAGTTGTCGACAGAGCATTAACATTCATCCTTTTTAGTTCATGGGCTAAAGCGTTCAACTTGGCAGTGACCATACTTAACCCATCAAGTCCTATAACACCCTATTTCTTGTTATCATGGCTAGTTCATTATTCCACAGGTGTTGAGCTATAACAATCTCCTTAAATAAATTAAGAATCTCCTTTGGAGTTTTATTCATGATAGAGCCTCCACAAGTTGCATATATATTGCACCTTACTATTGGATTAATGCCCTTGTAAAAAGATTGCACCAAATCCAAGTAGGAATTAAGTGCGAAGGACATTGTCTCTATAAGTCCTTGAACCGCTCCCAAGCTTTAAAAAGTGATTCATCATCTCTCTAGTAAAAGGAATTAATATCACTTCTAATTCTTAAAGCTTTAACAGGGGAAAATATTTGTTGAAAAAGACTGTGTACATCTCATTCCAAGTTCTGATGGAGTTTGGAGGTAACCTAGCAAATCACCTAGCTGCCTTGTATGTGAGAGAAAGGAAGTAAAATAAGGTGGATGGCTTGTAATATCCCGTGTTTTAAAATATTTTAATATTGCATCGGGATATGCAGTGTTAATAATTTTGTGTATAATTATTATATTTTTACAAGTTGATATGTATTTAAAACCTATTTAATTATTGTGTATTATTTTAAGTGCTTTACGTAAAATTTTCCTGAGAATTCTATTTTCGGGGAAATTTTCACGTAAATTATGTATTATTAATTATTTTAAATAGATTTCCGGACTTGCATGAACTCATACATATTTTTAAAATACTAAATAACATATATATGTGTATTTATTTAACTAATTAGGGTTTAATTAATTACCCTAATATTTTATTATTTATTAATTAGTTTTAATATTATTTAATTATTTTTAGGTGTATTAAATTATTTAAATATTAAATTATATGTGTGTGGTGTATATTTAATGTGTGTGATTTTATATTATTTTAATATATAGTGTAAAGTATATATATATACATATAATATGTTAAAAATCAAAATTTTGGAAAATTACCATTTCAGCCCCTCCCTCTTCCTTCCTCTTCCCGATCGTCTCCTTCTCCCCCTCACCGCTGCTAACTCCGTTCTCAGGCCGTCGGTGGGCCGCCAGCAACTCCGCCCTTCCCAGCTAGCAGCTCTGCGACCTTTCCTTTCCTTCTCCGGTGCCGTTTGCCTCTGTCATCGTCGGAAAACCGAAAGTTCCATTTTTCTTCACACCTCGCGATTCCGACCACCATTTTCGACACCGCCAGTCTCTTTATTCTCCTTGAGCTCCGGTGAGTGTGATTCCAAGCTTTGTTTCACTTAAAATGGTCTTGATTTGCTTAGGTTTCGATTTTTTAATTTCAGTCATTTTAGGGTTTTTGATTTTTTTGAACTTCAATTTGATTGATTCATGAAGAATTTCTTCACAAATGTTGATCCTAGTAGCTTAATCTTCATGTTTGAATTTTTATAGAATTTTTGGAGATTATTTTGATTTTTGGGTATTTTTGAATATTTTAATATTATTTTCTAATTTTCGGAAATTAATTAAATAAATTATGAAATTGTGTTTTATGATAAATATAGGTGTTGAAATGAATTATAGAAATTTATTTGGAATTTTTATGAATTTCTATGTATTTATTTGAATTTAATTAGTTTTGTGTAATTTTGGAAAATTAGGTTAATTGTGTTTTTATTTGAAATTAATTAGTTAGTTGAGTTTAATTATTGATATTATTGATAAATATGTTGAGAAAATTAATTTTGGATAATTATACTATTTTTGGTGAATTTTTGAATGAATTTTAGTATATTTATATATATAGGGGTATTTTGGTAATTTTACCCTAAATGGACAAAAAATGTAATTAAATTGGTTTTAATAGTTATTTAAGGTATAAAAATGATTTCTACAAATTATTTAGTATTTTTAATTAATTAAAACTATTTTTCGTGAATTATTTTCAGTTATATATATAATATACGATTTTTCTAATAAAATGAGTTTTTATCGATTTTTACTGTGTTTTAAGGTTAATTACGTAATTTCTATTTATTAAATGTATTTCTATGATATAAGGGTATTTTTGGTATTTTCATAAATATTCTGTGATTATGGACCCCGGTTGGGAGACTGTAGTTTGGAGTCCGACCGAAGGATTGTGGATGTATTTTTTTATCTATTTTTTGAAGTGTATTTCTCTGCAGGGCCAGCTCTACTCTTTGAGTAGAGAGATGTCCGTTTTACAGGGGAGGTTCTACCGGATTTTTGGTAGAATTCTCGTAAAACATGATGTCCGGTCGAACCCTAATTCTATTTCTGTGTCTAATATTCTAGATCGAGTTTCTAGGATTTTCTGTTAGGTTTATCCTGATGTCTGTTATTTTTGTATGTTTAGTTGTGCCGAGACCGAGGCCTAGTGGACCAGGCCCGTCGGACCCATCTCGAGGAGCGCACTAAGTGTGAGTTACTATTTTATATATATATATATATATGTGTTTAGGGTGCATGATTTAGAATTATATGTTTTGTTTTGATTAATTATGCATAAATAATTCAATTATTACTTAAGTTTATTTTTAGTTTATTTTGGTTTATCTTTAGTATATTTTCGGTATATCTTAAATTATATGCATGTTTTGCTAATAAATTATGCTTAAAATGTTTTTGAAAATATATTTCTAGCTTATTTTGTTATTATATTAGATTTATTTGACGTATATATACTCGAAATATACCTGGTTTACTTTCGGTATATTTCTAGTATATATATGGTTTATGTTGCTGTTTTATTCAATTCATGCATCATTTACTTTTTATAAATGTATGTTTTATTTTATTGAAGGATATCAATAGAACGTGCTACCTAGTGGGCAGCACTAGGACCGAGTACGTACCGGTATGCTTATAGCATTTAGGCTATATTACTAACCATTTGTGGATATTGATTGGATATGATTATTTGATGTGTGATATGATTTGGGAGTGTGATTGCTAGAGCTCGGTTGACCAAGTGTCTCGGGGCCAATCACACTGACAGTCGGACTGCTGGAGCTCAGTTGACTTAGTGTCTCGGGGCCAGTCTACTGTCCAAATGGATCAAGTGAATATATTTTGGAATAAGTGAGCCTGTATAGCTAGAGTGTTGTCTAACACTGTTTTGAGGTTGCGATATTCTAGGGTTCTATTCGATCCTGCATAAACTGTGATTTTCAATAAAAATATATAAAATGATTTCATTGCATTTGTGTGTATTTGCTTGTATATATATATATATTATATATACTTTTGATGGTGTGCATTGACATTTAGTATGCATGTATATATATTATAGTAATTCACTCAGTGAGGTCTGACTCCCCTCTGTTGACTATTTTTCAGGAGAGTCATCATCTTCAGACCTCAGTAGCAGGCCTGTACGCCGGATTTCTTCTGCTCCGGCTTCTCTATGTAAACTGCTCATTTGAGTTTATTTTATTAATCTAGACACTGCAGTAGTTATATAAATTTGCTAGATATGTACTTTAAACATTTGAACTGGATTGTATTAAAAGAGTTTATTTATATACATTTGAGGATTTGATTTAAATCCCATGGTGGATCATTATTTTGATATTTATGATTTTATTCCACTGCACAATATTTTATTTAAATGTGTTATTATTACTATTGCATGTTTTATTTTATTTTAGGCTTGCTACGGGTTCCGGATTTGAAAGAATTCCCATTCCCTAGCGCCGGTCATGGCCCTTGTTTTGGGTCGTGACATGGCTTCTGAAGATACTCCATTCATCCATAGAGTTCTACAATACTCCATAAATCGATGCATATGTACAATGGGGTCCTTTGAGGGTAGTCCATGAAACTGTGAACTTTGGATCATTTGAATTATGCCAGGTTTGATCTCAAAGTTGTTTACTGCAATCGCTAGAGGCATAATTGGATTATGATCTTATTGAATATTAGAGTTCATACACTCTCTTATGGTTTTGTTGGCCTTAGGGTTTTGGCACTAGTTGAGGAGAAGATTTACATTATTTTGATTGTTGATGTTGTTGGCTCCTTCTCCTTTACCATTGGTGTCGTCAAGCATGTTTCCTTAATTCATGGCTACTTGCTACCCTCTTCTCCTTCTATGGAAAGTTCTATTAATTTCAGGATTGAATGCTTTAAGCTCTTCATTAAGGCTTTGAGTTTTGCACATATACCTAGTTCCTATAAAAGAAAAGAAAAATAAAACTAAAAATAAAACAAAAAATGTTTAAATCAAATAGTATTAAGCTACTTTTAATATTAAACTCTTCCCAAGCAACAATGCCAAAAACTTGGTATGAATCCGCAAGTATACGAGTCAAGTTATAGAATAGGACTGTAAGTCTAGATATCGATCCTACAAGGAAGACGTTAAGTACTAGTTCACTTGATTTATGTGCTTGTCTAAACAAATTAATTTTTATGTTGTATAACAATTAAAATTAAAACTAAATTAATTTTTTATGAAGAATAAACAGTGTGTAGTATGTACTAGAGTTTCTCTTTTCACCTAGATATGTATTAACTAAAAATCTAATTTATATAATCTTTCTCATAGTCATGTTTAAGATGCTACCACTGTGATTCTCATAAATGTCTCTCAAGCATTATCAAGGTGAGCTTATTTTTTCAAATATTAATTCAAATAAAGGGACTCTCGCCTCACAAAACTCTAATCAATAGATCCATAATAAACTTAAGCTCTAAAGGTAAAATGCAACATTAACTCTTAACCGTTATCTCTACTCAAATTAAAATTTAATAGTTTTTATTCTAGATCCCTAAGTGTAAATCTCCTCTCGGACTCAAAACTCTAAGCATAGGATAACTCAATATAAATATTACAACCGTAGGTATAAATCTTCTATCGGTCTCAATATACCAACTTAAATAATTGAATCATTCATGAAGCATAAGAATAAAAACCATAAACATAACATGAATTGAGATTATATTTAAAAAGAAATGTGAGTTCAATACATCTCCAGGTTACTCAGATAACTCTAGTACAAAATGAGATTAAGCTACCATGTTCATATAGAGAACAAGAAAACAATTAACAGACGCAGCAAACATAATTAAGATACAAAATAATAAAAGAGAACACTCCTTAATCCTTGTCAATGTAGCTCCAGATTGTTGATCTCTTTACTGTCTACTTATACTCTGATGCAGATGAATGAGCTTCTCTCTCTTTCCTCTCTATAATTCTCTCTTTACTTATTCTCTGTCTCTCCATAGTTCTCTTTCTGTAATTCTGTCGTTCTTTGCTCTATGAGTTTATGATGCTCTTATATCCTCAAAAATTAGGGTTGTATATGGTATATACATGCTTCTTTTTATCCGGGTAGAATTTCCTTAAATGTGCAAACATGGCCGTGCAAATCCAAAATTAGGCTTGCATAGCTGTGCACATGCAAAGGAAGTCTTTAGCACAACTGTGCTTATGCCTTGCACGGCTGTGCACTTTTCTTTGTAATTTTTTTCACGACCGTGCTTGGTATTGCATGGTCGTGCATTCATTCCCATAAATGTTGGCATGACCATGCCTGACATTGCATGGCCGTGCATAATCAATTCACACCTATGTTCCTTTCTTTGACTTTTCTTGATCTTTGACTTTTCTACATGATTGTGATGTATATTGCACACCTATGTATTTTAATTCCTACATACAAAATAAAAACTCAGTGAGAAGAATACAAAGATTGGACAGAAAATATAAAAATCCTAATTTATTTAATTAATGCATGATTTTGTCTCTATTTTATTTAAATGTCCTATTATTTTCTAAATACTAATTCTATTAATTATTATGTAGAAAATGGGAAATTATGCACCTAAACTGAGATATTATTAAATTAAAATGAGCCTAATTTTTAATAAGAAAATGCAATTATCAGAATTCGATCAAATCTTTCACTAAATTTTCCTTCTTAAGTAAGGCCAATGTTTTTATTCCTTGAAGCTTTTTAATTTAACGGCGCAGATTCTTTCGCTTTTGTTGCAACTCCTTCATCCTTGCTCCTTAGGTCTGAGCATACTCCACTTTTTCTTGATGTACCCTTCTACAACACTCAAGGGCAACACGTCTATCAACTAAAGCTTCAAGGTCGACTACTTCCTTCTCTAAGGATGACATGGTAGCAAAAGCATAAAAAATGACTTGTTTCCCTTTTCTGATGTTCTTAACTATGGCTTTGGCTTTATGATCATAACCATGCTTTTTTTCTTCCTTTGAAGCTAGGTCATTGATGAAGCGATCGGCCTTACAATAGTCAATAATTAGAGAAAGAAGATTGTCATAAAGGTTGTTAATGATGTGCTTTTGACGAATGGTGATCCTTGAAGAAGGTCGTGCATGCATATAAAGATACTTTAGCAGATCCAATGCCTAACCATGATTTTCTTCATCAACAAAGAAAAATGTTAGGTTTTCTAGGATTTTAACTAAGTGCTTTAGCCTTTTTTTTTCACCTCGGCCACTATCAGATCCTCCAAGTCCTCCACAACATTAGCTGGGGGATCAATATCTTTATAATTGGAGGGATTTACATCAACCTCTCCATCAACATCATCATTAAGTGCCACCTTTAGCTCATAAAAAATATCGGCTAGAGATTTCTGCAATGTTAGGCTAATTAAATTGCTGAATTAACAAAAAAAAGGTTATGATAGAAATGTTGTACTCATACTTGATACATCTTCATTGACTGTTGGTTTTTTTGAGTGATGTCGGCCCTAGTAGGAGAAATGGCCAGATCCTCCACTGAACGGCCTTAGTAGTGTCTGAGATCAATTTTGAAGCACTTTAACCAATCAGCCTAGCAGATTGGTGAGAAGTCTTGACCTTTTTTCTTAGGTTGTTCATCGGGCACATTGAATGGCTTCTCAATGACCTCTACAGAAGTTAGAGTGAAAAAAGGAAGTATATAAGGATTGACATGAAAAGTCAAGTGATAGAAATATACCTAATTGGGCAAGGTAAGGGCATGCATAAAAGGATGATGCCTGATTAGACCATAGAACTGTTATGGGATCACCTACAAAGCTATCAGTACAATTAACCTTACTTTATGGCCTGAGTTTATAAACAATAGGACTAGCGATATAGAAAGGGGTTGTAGGAACCTCAAGAGACCGATCGACATAATAACTTGAGCAAACATCCAAATCAGTCACCGTTGGATAATTGGTGTAAGTCTGCAGATAGGAAGCATAACTACCAAGTCGGTATTCCCATAAGAGTTTGGCCTTCAATTGAGCCACCCTCCTTTACATCT
This sequence comes from Mallotus nudiflorus, assembly GCA_947683625.1. Lineage (NCBI taxonomy): Eukaryota > Viridiplantae > Streptophyta > Magnoliopsida > Malpighiales > Euphorbiaceae > Mallotus > Mallotus nudiflorus. The sequence continues at coordinate 47,875 of CANTUR010000592.1, read as the reverse complement.
TAGCCTTATCCTGACAGTTGTATTTACAATTATAAAAATGTTCAAAGGCATGAATATCTCAAATATGCTCACCTCTAGACTTGGTTCGACCCTTTAAAGAAGAAGAAGCTCTATCATCAGTCAGTTCCCATTTTTAAATGTTCATCACTTTAGTATATGATAAGAAGAAATGTTTGAAACATAACGCATCCCAAAAGTCAATGAACATTTTTATCTTGGATGGGCAGATGGGCAAGGGATATAGATGTAAGTTCTTTTTCAATATTTTGTAGACCTCATTAAGCTTCTTGTAGAACTCTATTTCACTCTAAATAAGCCTGATGAAAAATAGGGAGTTACACGAAAAAAGGATTGGGCACGGAAGAGACTGAGTGAGACAGAATTGCCTTGTAACAAAGTGAGGATTATAAACCTCAATGCCGCATTTGTTATTTCGGGGGTCTAGGTCCAACCCAAGTGACAAGTCTCTAGCAATGAGGATACTTTCCCAGGTTGATTTAAATTTTGAAGAAAATCATAGTTAAAAGGATCTTCTAACAACCATAAAGGGCCAAAGCTTGAAGGTACGAATGGGCAGTACCACATATCCTGTTGATCTTTAGTGTCATAAAAGAAATGATAAAATTCTATGAAAGTGGTGTATTTTCATTTGAAAGATGATACCCAGGGGGTATAACAACCTAGGGATTTAAAATATAGTTATGGAAGTGGGTTTGTAAGTTCTTGAAAGTAGGCCATGAACTAGATTTGCGCAATCCATATCGGCCCAAGCCCTAACTTGAAATCATCTCTATCCTTATCGGGCATTAATAAATGCATGCCCCTATAAAATTAACTCAAGATGAAGGGGTTGAGTGCCAACTTTTGTCCATTAGCCAGAGCTATGGCTAAAGGGAGGAATTCCTTGGTAACCTTTACTGAGTTAGGGCATCCTATAAATCGACAAAGCCAATATAGCAAAAAAGTAATATGTTCGGCCTTGTTAGGAAGGGGGTTAGATTTCATGTTTGTAGTAATGAAAGGGCCATAACTTACATGCTCCTTTTTAAATGAAATACTATAGCCAAACGTATCGGCCTTTAACATGGGACTGATTTCTTCACTAAATGGCTGAAGGTCGAACATAGCGGCCATATCTAACAACGTAACAGTCATCAAACCATCCCTAAACATGAAGGCATTACTAGATCGAGACTAGAAAAAGTGACATGGCCGATAAGAGGTGTTTGTTTATTGTTACTTCAGTCCTAGAAAAGAGAAGGATGTCATAAATACCTATCTGCTTCTATAAAGGGGAAAAGGTGGCTTCTATACGAGTATACCAAACCAAGAACTCCTTTAAAGGATTCAACCAAGACCTAATAGGGATATTCTTATTCCATAATAACATATTATTAGGCTGATTAAACCTAGGAGGATCATTTTTCCTAACAATAAGAATAAATTCATCTACCCATCTATTGTCCTTAACTAGTGTGGGTCTTAAGGTAATGTTATTAGGGCAATTAGGGTATCTAAATAACACCTTTGACATAGCAGTAGAGTCCTAGATGATATTATTAGCCCTCTCCAAATGAGAAAGGGGATTGGCCTTATCGTCAATTGGTGAGGAGGCTATTTTCTTTGACTTACCTATAATAAGCAGAGAGTTTTTAACTACAGCAACACAATCCAATCAAAAGAATAGTGGGCTGATTAATACAATTAAAGAATGAGATAAGAAACATACCTGGATAAAAGGTCTTACTACTAAAGTGTCTAAATCTTGAAGGGAAGAGAGATAAGCTTTTTTAGAGAGAGAGAGTGAATTTTTATAGAAAGTGGATCAAATGATTAGGACCTATCCCTTTTATAAGGAGTGATTTCTAGCGGTTACCAAAAATAAAAGGAGTGACAAATGACTGGAGTGTCCTCCTAGAGGTAGTAAAAGAGAAATCAACTGAAATTGGGTGCGTTGGGGCAAAAGGATAGTAATTAGGCCAAATGGGCTGAAGGGGTTAACAGAATCAGGCTACCAGCCAGGGCTAGAGACACCAATCCTAGGGGGCATTGTTTGTACTAAGATGAGGCCAAATTAACTTCACAGGGCCTAGTTAGGGTTAGAGAATGCATCCATCGGTCAAAGTGCTTTTTTTGTCAAGTAGACAGACATGCCTTGATCTAGGGCAATCAACAAATTATCTTATTACAAATTAGGAAGGTTTTTGTAATTAGTTTCCTTCTTATAAATTAGGAAGTCTTTTATTTGTATTTATTTCCTTTCTTGGTCGGGCTCAGGGCTTATAAAAACTAAAGCTTATGCATTGTAATAAGGACACACATTTTTCAATCAAAACTTAATAGACTACTCTAAGCTATTTTATCAGACCGATTGTCTATTTCTATCTAGATCCCATTGATCAACAGCTTTCCAGTGAAGCAAACCTCCTGTTTGACTAAATCAAATAGGCTAGAAGGGACTTGAATATGTTTTATGCCCCTATCACCACCCGAGTTGGTGATAAAACCCTTATTCATTAACACCATCTTCTGTGATATTGTAAAAGGCTCACACGAACCCATTTAAATAATCAAAAGGTGCTTGGGCCGATTCCCACTATTTTTGAGGCTGAACTATATTGTTATAGATATATAAATAATATTAATTTATCCTACAAACTAAAAAAAATAAGAACTCAAATTTGATATTATTAGAAATCATATATTATTTAATTTGATTTAATTGAGCTTGATTTATCAATAAAAAAATGTTTGTTTAATTCAATTTTATCAGTTTTAAACTTAACCAACCAAATACACAAAGCTAATTATCTAGTATTAATTGTTTGTTAATAATAGAGCTAATTATCTGGTATCAATTGCTTGTTAATAATAGAACATCATTTTCTTATAAACATTTTGCCCTCTTATCAAATTTATAATAATAATGGTGTAAATAAGTTGAGCCGAGTTGAGTTTTAGCTTAAGTTAGACTTGACTCATTTATAATCAAAATGAACTTGAGTTAAGCTTATTATATCACTTGATGTTTGCGAGTTGTTCACAAGCTTACTATAAATTATTTACCAAATAAATTATAATATATTTAATAACATTTATGATTTTATTCTTAAAAATTTATATATTATACATCTAAAATTAAATTTAAAATAATAATAATAATAATAATAATAATAATTTGGTCTCATTTTTTAATTAATAATAATATTATTAAATGATTTCAAAATATTTTATCCTCTTTTATAATTAATAATAATAATAACCATAATATCAAACATAAATATTAAAACTGAAGTTGCTGTTGTTGTTGTTGTTATTATTATTATTATTATAATAAAAACTTGACTAATTGTAAGTCCATGACATGCAAAAATAATAATAACAAAATGCTACTATTATTTCACCATGAAGGGGTGGAATGCACTTAAACCGATGCATGACAGAGTATATATATGGATTAAGTTTTGTACTAGTATATATATGTGCAGTTAAACACATATAGGATAGAGTATGGGTGTTTAAAAACTGAATTGGCTAAGATTGTTGAACTGGACCGACCAGGACTAAAGAAATGACTCGATCTCCAAAATGGGTAAGAAGGTGGTTCGGTGAGAAAAAGTGAAGAGATGGCAGGTTCGGTTGGCGGTTCACGACGATGGTTCAAATAATCGAATGGCCCAAACTTTCAAAAGTAAAACGATGTTGTTTTACATTAGAGGTTTTTTAACCCTACATATAAATACTTCTTATTCTACTGAAGCCCCATTTTACAGCCGCCCTCCATTTTTTTTAACCCTAGTCTCTTTATTTTCTCTCAAAATCCCTAATCCTAGTCGACCACCTCTAGGCATTCTCTTCAACCTCTCCAATCTCCCTCTTCGTTTAACCCTAGCCCCTTTCTATCTAACCCTAGCCCCTCTCTGCCTCTATTAACCTCTCATCTCTCATCTCCTTTTCATATATTCAAGTAATCTGCATTGCATCTTGCCGTAACTCCTGTTTCTCTATCCTTTAAATGTGTTCTATGTTCTCCTCTTCTTCATATTTATAGATCAGTGCTTGAGATCAGTATATTACTGATCTCATATTCTATATAGTCATTTTGCTAATGATTTAAGATTAACACAGCTATGATATGTATTCTCTTTCATTTTCTTTGCTTTTTATTTATGTAAGTTGAGTGATGCATATGATTTGTTATCTTGTTTTTTTGTTATTTTGAATCATATATATATTTGAGATCCTTTAATAACTTGAATTAATTTTTTATTTTAAATTATATCTCAATTGATCTCGAAAGGTAGAAGCTTTAAATAATTTCTTTGATATGTCAATAGTGGAAGCTATCTTTTGTGATCTTGGCGATATAATCAATCCTTGCTACAATCGACGCTTAAGTCTTAAGAAAATGAAACAAAGGTATGAAAATACTTTGTTTTAATAAATATTTTTAAGATGTGGCTTAAAATTATTTTTTTACTGATTTTATTTTAAAATATAGAGAAAATTTTATTTTTTGTTAATTTTATTTGACGATCTACTTATATATATATATATAAAGCTTATATACACTAAATGATTCTGTGAGCATGTGTTGAAGTTTATAATTTATTTTGTACTTATTTTATTTTAAGAAAATGAATTTTTTTTAATTTTATTTGACGATTTGCTAAAAATATATATATATTTTTAAATATACCATGTGATTCTATATTTAACAATTTGTATACAATATATTATTTTGTAATTTTTATACACTATGATATGTGATTGTCATTATGTTTATAAAATATGTGAAATTGTGCTTGATTTTATGTGATTTTGTTAAAAATCTAATTTTAAAAATTATGATTTATTTTATTGATGGTTGTCAGTGATTAATAATATTTTTTTTTGTCTTTGTGATTCTGTTCTTCATTTTATGTGTGTTTACTCTCAAAATTTAATATGTTTACAATCTGGTGTTTGCACAATTGTTAATTCTTATTTACTTGGTTTAACCTAGATGGATAATGTTGTTGGTGGTGATATCATTACCAACAACAATATTCACCACCAACATGATTACTTCTGCTCCTGGTGGTAATCACACTCAGATGGATAAAGTCCCATAAACAGTGGAAGCTGCTAAAAATTTTGAGCAATCACTAGAAGTAACTAAAAAAGCAAAGAAAAGAAAAGAGCTTGAACACAAATCAGCTGCCTGGGAACACTTTAAGGAAATAAAAGATTTAGCAAGAGTTGTGTTGACCATTTGCATGATCAAACTTCAAATTTTGGACTTTGACAAATAATTTTTATACTAATAATTTCAATTAAGTGTGTAGGGAATTATATACCATACATATACCAAGCATATACACTTTTGGATAAATAGTGACTTTTCGGAAAAATTGAACCTCTAAGATTCAAGAAAGCTTTTAACATCTTTAGAGCCCTTAAATAAGAAAATGAGCTTCTTAAAATTTGAAGTAGACATCTTGAGCTTTTTGAATTGGGCTTATTTTTCAAAATTCAAGTTCATTTGGTTAGGCAAATTTTGAGTTGAAATCCACGTATACGTCTTCTATCTCAGACTGCACATCTCTTAGTATTTTGGACATATCTTGAGTTACAGAATTCCAATTAAGGTGATTAAAAATACTATTAAAATATAAGTCAAATATCTATAACTTTTATGAAGAAATATGGGCAAATTCAAATTTCTTCAGGAGTAGATCACGACTTCAACTTGTGTATGGCTGTCTGACAGTATTCTGTATTTCAGATTGCAAAACCCTTAGTAATTTGGACATATCCTGAGATATAGAAGTCAAATTTAGGTGATTAAAAATGATATAAAAATATAATTCAAACATCTACAGCTTTTATGAAGAATGTATAGGCAAATTCAAATTTTTTCAGGAGCAAATCATGGCTTCAATTTGAATATAGCTGTCTGACCGTAGTTTGCATTACAGATTGCATAACCCTTAGTATTTTGGACATATCTTGAGCTACATCAGTTAAATTTAAGTTATTCAAATTGATATGGAAATTTAATTCATATATCTACATCTTTTGTGAAGAAATTATGGGAAAATTCAAACGTCTGGAGGAGCTAATTACGATTTCAATCCATTAATAGTTGTCTGGTAGCATCAGTCTCAATAATTTAGAATATAGACATTGGACACATCATTTGCACCTCCAACAGCTATATTTTTTAGTATAAATACCTCTAGAGCTGAATGGAAGTTAAAAAACTTGTTTATCTTCCATTATTTCTTAAGCATTCATTGAGCTCTCAAATTCTCTTAAATAATTCTTTGTTTGTATAACTCTTGAGTGAGTTGGGTGTGTCTTAGAAATAGAATTTCTCTTCATCTTAAATCTTGGGTTAGATTAGAAGGGAAGTGAGATTTATTTCTAAAGAAATTAGTTTAAGTGTTGTCCATTAAAACACTTGGGTTTAGGTTTTTTGAGTGAGTCTTAAAAACTCATGTTGTAAGGTTATAAGAGTGAGCCATAAAACTCTTGTATAATCTTAATCCTATGAATAAGATTATGGGTGATTAAAAATCCTAACTTGGGGATAAGTTAGGGGGAGACATAGGATTATTGTTGAATCCGAACTCCTTAAATCTTTATGTTCTTCATTCTTCCTTCTCAACTTTTATTTAATTCTTGCAAAGAATTCTTTTAATTTCTCATTTTTATTTGATAGTCCTATTCACCCTCCTCTAGGACTCTTTTCATTTGGTATCAGAGCTTGAATTCTAGGTACTTCATTGCTAGAATACAAGATCATGGGGAGTGAATCACAAAACATCTCTTCTCTTAGACCATTTTTTAATGGTAGTGACTATCCACATTTGAAATTCAAAATGGAATTATATCTTGATTGTGATTCCATCAAACTTTGGGACATTGTCCTAAGAGGTTGGGAACCACCTACAACTATCATTGATGGTGTGGTAATTACTCTTGCAAGAAGCCAATGAAGTATTGATCAAAAGGAAGAAAATCATAAAAATAAAAAGGCTATGATTACTCTAGTCTTTTCAATGAGAAGAGAAGAAGGAGGCAAGCTTCAACATTGTATGTCGGCCAAAGAAATGTGGGAGACCTTAGAAAACCACTACGAAGGCAACATTCAAGTAAGAAGTAAGAAGGTTCAACTTTATATGTATGAATATGAACTCTTTAAAATAAAGCCTTATGAATCAATCACGGAGATGACAAATCATCTCAATACTCTCCTCACAACCCTCAAGAAACTTGGAAAACATTTCTCCAAGGAAGAAATAAATAACAAGATTCTAAGAATCCTACCTAAGAAGGATTAGGAATCTCATGTTACTTCAATTGAGGAAGCTTAAGACCTCTCCACCCTATCAATTGATGTGCTCATTGGTAAGCTCTTAACACATGAGCTCACTATCAAGCAAAGAGGTGAAGAACAAGAAGAGAAAGAAGAAAAGAAAAGAGCATTGCTCTAAAAGCTCTTCAAGAAGATAGTGAAGAGGAAAGCATCAAAGATTCTAGTGATGAAGATGGTGACATTGCCATGCTCACTAGGAACTTCAAGAAGTTTTTGAGAAAGAAAAACTTCTCAAGAATAAGGGACTCCAACAATAAGTTCGAAGGAGATGGGACGAACAAAATAAAAGAGGTTACTTGCTATGAATGCAAGAAATCGGGACACATTAGAAGTGAATGTCCCAAACTCAAATTTAAAAGCAAGGGAGCAAAAGATAAGAAGAAGGCATTCAAAGCTACTTGGGATGATTCTTCTGAATTCAAAGAGGAAGAGGAACAATAAGAAGTTGCCAATCTTTGCATCATGGCCATTGAAAACAAAAATGAGGTACCATCCACTTCTTATTCTTCCTTTGATGATTATGATGAATATTGTGATGATGATGATGATGAGAGCTCTATTGTGAGCAAATTACTTGTTAAATGCAAAAGTTTGTTATCTAAGAAGAAATAATATAAACATCAATTAGCTAACTTAAATAAAGATTTGAATGTTTAAAAATTGATTTTGCTAAACTTGTTGCATCAAATGAAAAACTAGTTAGTAATGCTAAATCTTCTAATTGTTTGAAAGATCAACTTAAGAAAGAAAATGATGAAAATTATAAGCTTTCCAAGGAAATCTTAGAATTAAAAAATTCCATTGCTAAATTTGAAAGAGGAAAAGAAAGTTTAGATAGTCTTCTTGACTCTCAAAAATTTCATGGAGATACTCATGGAATTGGATATAAGAATTGAATGACTTCATCATCTTCATCACATATTAATTTTGTAAAAGCTTCACATGATTCCACTCCTTCAACCACTAAATCAAATGAGACTCAAGCTTTTGAAGCTAAAAAATCTCATGTGTTAAACAGCAAGGAAAAGTCTCATGAGATTCATCCTGCATTAACATAAAGAGGTAAGGCTCAAACTGGAGCACCTAAACCCAAGCATGCTTATATTTACATTAGACACAATTATAATAAGCATGCTAGACAATACAATGCACATAAATATGTTGCACAAAATTATCAAAATACACATCACCATTGCCAATGAATGTCTCACTTGATGACACAAAACAATAGGAGGTACACACAATACCAAAGACATGTTGCACACACTAGGAAAGAATTTCATCCTAGGAGGAACAAATTTGAAAATATTGTATGCTCTTATTGCATGATCAAAGGACATACTAATAATGTGTGCTTCTATAGAAGACTGTATATGAATTTACTTCCTACGGATTATCTTGAAACTAACCAACCTAGACCAAGAAAGGTTTGGGTCCAAAAGAACACTTAGATTATATTATGTAGATGTGCTTAAAATCCACAAGAACAAAAAGCAAGTGGTATCTCGATGGTGGATGTATAAGGCACATGACAGGAGACAAAGAGCAATTCAATAAACTTGATGCTAAGAATGGAGGACACATTACTTTCGGAGACAATGAAAAAGGAAAAATTATTAGCATTGGAGAAATAGGTAATCCTCAATCCTTATCTATACATCATGTGTTGTTTGTTGATGGTCTTAAATACAATCTGCTTAGTATAAGTCAATTATATGACATGAGAAATAAAGTAACTTTTGATCCTAAAAATTGCTTTGTTAATAGTCTTGATGAAAATAAAATTATTTTTAGTGGTGAAAGAGTAGACAATGTTTATGTCATTGATTTGAATAAAATTGATAACAAAGACATAAAATGCTTACTGTCTATCTCCCATGACATATGGACATGACATAGAAGATTAGGACATGCAAATTTTGAGCTTCTGAATGATCTTTGTAAACATGAACTTGTAATTGGTTTACTTAAGCTTGAATTCACTAAAGATAAACCTTATGATGCTTGTCAAAAGGGAAAACAATCCAAGTCCTCATTTAAGCTAAAAAATGTAATGTCCACCTCTAGGCCACTTGAACTTATACATATGGATTTATTTGGACCAACTAGAGTTGTTAGTCTTGGTGGAATGCAATATGCTTATGTATTGGTTGATGACTACTCTAGATACACTTGGGTGTGTTTTCTTGCTCATAAGAATGATAGATTTAAAGCTTTTGAACATTTTTCAAAGAGTTCAAAAAGAAAAAGGATTTTGTATTTCATCCATTAGAAATGATCATGGAACCGAATTTGAAAATGAATTTTTCAAAAAATGTTGTAATGAAAATGGTATTTCTCATACATTTTCATCTCCTAGAACCCCTCAACAAAATGGGGTAGTTGAAAGGAAAAACAGAACTCTTGTGGAAATGGCTAGAATAATGCTTCATGAGTATAATTTGCCTTTATACTTTTGGGCAGAAGCCATTAACACATCTTGTTATATTTCAAACCGAGTTTTCAAAAGACCAATTTTAAATAAAACATCTTATGAGCTATGGAATAATAGAAAACCCAAAATCTCATATCTAAGAGTATTTGGATGTAAGTGCTTTATATTGAACACCAAGGATAATCTTGGAAAATTTGATTCCAAAGCCAATGAAGGAATTTTCTTAGGCTATTCCATCTCTAGCAAAGCATATAGGGTCTTTAATAAGAGAACTCAAATAGTTGAAGAGTCAATGCATGTGGTATTTGATAAATCAAACTCACTTGATCCTAGAAAGGATGTTTGTAGTGTTGATGATCTTGTAGGTGACAATGAGATTATGGAAACACAAGAAGAAAATGTTAGTAAGCCTTTAGAACTTGAAGATCCAAGCAAGAAGAAAAATAAGGAAACATCTCAACCTACCTTGAAGGATGAACTTCCAAAGGTTTGGCAATTCATGAAAGCTTACCCTCAAGACCTTATTATAGGTGACACTACAAAAAGGGTAACTACTAGATCTCAATTAAAGTCTTTTGTTAATTTAGCCTTCATTTCTCAAATTGAACCTAAAAATATTGATGATGCTTTGTGTGATGAATTTTGGGTCCTTGCTATGCAAGAAGAGTTAAATTAATTTGAGAGAAATAAGGTTTGGACCTTGGTTCCTAGACCTAAACATCATCCTATTATAGGCACCAAATGGGTGTTTAGAAATAAGATGAATGAATAAGGTGTCATAACTAGGAACAAAGCTAGACTAGTAGCTAAAGGATATAATCAAGAGGAAGGCATTAATTATGATGAAACCTTTGCCCCTGTTGCAAGGTTAGAAGCTATTAGGATGTTACTTGCATTTGCATCATACATGGATTTTAAACTTTATCAAATGGATATTAAAAGTGCATTTTTAAATGGTTTTATTGAAGAGGATGTATATGTTGAACAACCTCTGGGTTCTAAAAATTTTAACTCTCTAAATCATGTTTTTAAATTGTCAAAAGTATTGTATGGATTGAAACAAGCTCCAAGAGCTTGGTATGAAAGATTGAGTAACTTTTTACTAGAGAAAGGTTTCTCTAAAGGAAAGGTTGACACAACTCTTTTTATAAAGAAATCCAAGCATTATGTATTAATTATTTAGATTTATGTTGATGATATTATTTTCAGTGCTACTGACCATTGCTTGTGTGAGGAATTTTCTAAACTAATGCAAGGAGAATTTGAGATGAGTATGATGGGAGAACTTAAGTTCTTTCTTAGACTTCAAATCAAGCAATGTAAAGATGGGATTTTCATTAATCAAACCAAATATGTAAGGGACATTCTTAAGAAGTTTGGAATGGATGGAGCTAAATCAAGTAAAACTCCAATGAGCACCATAACCAAACTCAAGAAGGATGAGAATGGCAAATCGGTTGATGAAAAGCGATTTAGAGGTATGGTCGGATCCCTTCTTTATTTAACCGTTAGTAGACCCAATATTTTATTTGCTACTTGCTTGTATGCTAGATTTCAATCAAGTCCTAGAGAGTCTCATTTGAATACTATTAAAAGAATTTTCAAATATCTTTGTGGTATAATGCATTTAGGACTTTGGTATCCTAGGAGTTCTTCATTTAACTTGATTAGTTATTCTGATGTTGACTTTATTGGTAGCTTACTAGATAGAAAAAGCACTTCCAGAACTTGTCAAATTTTAGGAAATTGCTTAGTTTCTTGGTTTAGTAAGAAACAAGTTTCGGTTGCCTTATCCACTGCTAAAGCAGAATATGTGGCGGCTAGTTATTGTTGCACCCAAGTTCTATGGCAAAAACAATAACTTTTGGACTATGGCATTGATATTAATCACATTCCAATTAAATGTGACATTACAAGTGCTATAAACCTTAGTAAAAATCCTATTCAACATTCTAGAACTAAGCATATTGACATTAGACATCATTTCTTGCGTGATCATATGTAAAATGGTGATATTTTTCTTGATTCTGTTGATACTAATCATCAATTAGTAGACATCTTTACCAAGCCTCTTTGTGAGGAAAGATTGAATTTTATTAAGCATGAACTTGGTATGATTGATGGCTCAAGCTTGTTTTGATTACTTGTTAAATTGATGAATTAATGTTTGGATTCTTATGTGATTTAAAAAAAATAAAAAATAAAAAAAATTATTTTCAGTGTCATGTATATATTTTGTTTTAAAAGTATTTGCTTTAGCAAATTTACTTCATATACATGATATATTGTATTTCCCATTTGCATGATCTTTGTATTAATTTTATTTGATTTGAATTTATTTCACAAATTTTTTTTATGCATGCATAATAACAATGTAAGTGTGGCTAGTTTTGTCCTTGTGATAAAAAGCCTTGTTTTGCTTACTTTGTTATATATGACATGAATTTTTTTTTATGCATGACTATCAATTATGCTTATACCTGCAAAATTCATATTCATGTATAAATTCTTCTTAGGAATGGTTTTTATCTTTAAAAATGAAATGACTTTCATAAAGATTTTGAGTATCTTTGCTTTCATTGTTTTGATTATTGATATTTTATTCCCTCTGGTATTATTGGCTCCCTTAGTTCTATTTCCCCTTACATCTCTCTCTTTTCTTTTTGTCTTTGACAAAGGGGGAGAAGAAACTATGTGTTTAGGGGATAAATAATTGTGTTTGTATTTAAGATATGCTAAGTACCACATGATTATGTATGATTGATTGACTAGCTAAACTTTTTGTAATCATGTGATGTTTTAATATAGCATATATACTATTTTGTGATGCATTATAGTAGCACTATATGCATATATGTTTGAAATTATTTCGTTAAGTACCACATGATTATATATGATTGATTGACTAGCTAAACTTTTTGTAATCATGTGATGTTTCAATATGGCATATATATTATTTTGTGATACATTGTAGTAGCACTATATGCATATATGTTTGAAATTATTTCCTTCATATTGTCTAACATTTTTTAATGATCATGTTATCATCATTTGTTATATTAGGCCATGTTCTTGTCCCTCTCGCTATATTTTATGTTTTTTTATATTTTTTTAAGAAGGATAATAAAATTTATTTATATTTCTTATCATGCCCAAAAAGGAGAAGAAATAAAGAAATATATCTTGTTAAAGGAATATATTTGTTTAACCCTTATACATGCTATGATAATTCATTTATATACTCTGATACATGATAAATATTGAAAATATACATATGTTAAGGGGGAGCAAAATAATTTCTCATTTTGCATCTATTTAGTTTAAAAGGGGGAGCTATTTTAATTAGATTTCTTATACATGTTATTTATTTTTATCATACTCACATACATTATTTATTATCTTTTAAAATTGGTTATCAAAGCCAAAAAGGGCGAGATTGTTGACCATTTGCATGATCAAAATCCAAATTTTGGACTTTGACAAACAATTTTTATACTAATAATTTCAATTAAATGTGTAGAGAATTATATACCATACATATACCAAGCATATACACTTTTGGATAAATAGTGACTTTTCGGGCAAATTGAACCTCTAAGATTCAAGAAGGCTTTTGACATCTTTAGAGCTTTTAAATAAGAAAATGAGCTTCTTAACATTTGAAGTATACATCTTGAGCTTTCTTAATTGGGCTTATTTGTCAAAATTAAAGTTCATTTGGTTAGGAAAATTTTAAGTTGAAATCCACATATACGTCTACCATCTCAGACTGCACATCTCTTAGTATTTTAGACATATCTTGAGTTACAGAAGTCCAATTAAGGTGATTAAAAATAATATGAAAATATAAGTCAAATATCTACAACTTTAATGAAGAAAATATGGGAAAATTCAAATTTCTTCAGGAGCAGATCACGGCTCAACTTGTGTATAGCTGTCTGACAGTATTCTGCATTTCAGATTGCACAATCCTTAGTAATTTGGACATATCCTGAGCTACAAAAGTCAAATTTAGGTAATTGAAAATGATATGAAAATATAATTCAAATATCTACAGCTTTCATGAAGAAAGTATGGGCAAATTCAAAGTTCTTCAGGCGCAAATCATGGCTTCAATATGGGTATAGCTGTCTGACCGTAGTCTGTATTACAAATTGCATAACCCTTAGTATTTTGGACATATCTTGAGCTATAGAAGTCAAATTTAGGTGATTCAAATTGATATGGAAATCTAATTCAAATATCTACATCTTTTGTGAAGAAATTATAGGAAAATTCAAATGTTTGAAGGAGCTAATTATGGTTTCAATCCATTAATAGCTGTCTGGAAGCATCCGTCTCAATAATTTAAAATATAGACATTGGACACATCATTTTCACCTCCAACAGCTATATTTTTTATTATAAATACCTCTAGAGCTGAATGAAAGTTAAGCAACTTATTTATCATTCATTATTTCTTAAGCATTCATTGAGCTCTCAAATTCTCTTAAATAATTCTTTGTTTGTATAACTCTTGAGAGAGTTGGGTGTGTCTTAGAAATAGAATTTCTCTTCATCTTAAATCTTAGGTTAGATTAGAAGGGAAGTGAAATTTATTTCTAAAGGAATTGGTTTAAGTGTTGTCCATTGAAATACTTAGGTTTTGGTTATTTAAGTGAGCCTTGAAAACTCATGATGTAAGGTTATAAGAGTGAGCCATAAAACTCTTGTAGAATCTCAATCCTGTGAATAAGATTATGGGTGATTAAAAATCCTAACTTGGGGATAATTTAGGTGGAGACGTAGGATTGTTGTTGAATCCGAACTCCTTAAATCTTTATGTTCTTCATTCTTCCTTCTCAACTTCTATTTAATTCTTGCAAAGAATTCTTTTAATTTCTCATTTTTATTTAATAGTCGTATTCACCCCCCCTCTAGGACTTTTTTCAAGTTGTGTATAAAGTGAGATGCATATATTGTGCTAAGGTAATTAATGCTCACTTTAAGAAACATGGCACCTTATCTATAAGGAATCATGTTTTTACTTGTTTGAAAAATCCTCATAATAAAAACACTAGATAGAAATTATTGACACTTCAACCTGTGAATAAGGTGGAAGCTGATAGCAATAAAACCCTAGGATCTATTAGAACTTGGAAATTTGATCAAGAGGCGATTAAAAAGTCTTTTTCACACATGATAATTATAAATGAGTTTCCTTTTAAATTTGTGCAAAAGGAGGGGGTTTAAGAAATTCTTGTTTTATGCATGTTCTAGGTTTAAATTACCATCTAGAACTACTTTGACTAAGGACTGCTTTGATGTATACATGCATGAGAGGTAGTCTCTAAAGAATTTCTTTAGAAATCATTATCAAAGGGTGAGAATTACCATAGTTGCGTAGACATCTATTCAACGAATCAATTACATGTGCATAACTGCTCACTTTATAGATGACCAATGGAAGCTACATAAAAAAATTATATCATTTTGCCTATTTTATCTCACAAAGGTGGGTCTACTGCACAAACTTTGCATAATTGTTTGCTTGAGTGGGGGCTGAGAAACATATTCAGTGTAACAGTAGATAATACCTCATCTGATAATACAACCATGGGGTATTTTAAAAAGAAAGTCTTAGGTTGGGGTGTTAGTGCAGTTAGAAGTAAATATCTGGACATGGGGTGCATTGCTCACATACTGAACTTGATTGTGCAAGATCAGTTAAAAGAGGTTAGTGAGGTTATAAAAAAGGTCAAAGAATGTGTTAAACATGTCAGAAATTCACTAGAAAGACTTAGAAATTTTAAAGAATATGCAGAGTTAGTTGGCATTGAGTCTAAATTATGTGTTTCCCTTAATGTTCCAACAAGGTGGAATTCCACCTATTTGATGCTAAAAACTGCATGTGTTTAGGCTTTTGACAAGTATGATGAACAAGAGTCATCATATAGATCAGATTTGAAGGATTGTGTGCCTAATTATTTGGACTGGTTGTTTGTGAACAAAATGGTGGACTTGCTGAAAATATTTTATGACATAACTTTAAGAGTTTCTGTTTCTAATAGTGTGACTTCCAATACCTTCTTTTCTAAAATTTCTAATTTATTCTACATCTTGAATGAGTAGAATCAAGCTACTGACTTTAATATCAGAACAATGGGCTTGAATATGATCTAGAAGTTTCAAAAATATTTTGGTGATCCTGATAAGATGAATAATCTTATATTTATCTCTTCTACTATAGTACATGACATTTTCTTTGTCTAAATTGTATAGGCCTGTTATTGGTGAAGGCTTGTCTCAAGCTGTGAAAAACTCTTTATATGAATTGTTTACTGATTATGTGGCTTGTTATGCTCAAACTGATTCTGCTTCTCAATGTTCTGTTTCTGCTGCTACAAATATTGTGAACCTATTTTTGTGTTGAAAGCAAGATTTAAACAATATAAAATGGATTGTGGAATGGATGGAAGCAAAAGGCCTGATCTTGAAATATACTTGAGTGAGGCAATGTTAGAAGAAGAGGAGGAATGATATATTCTAAGATGGTGGAAATTAAATTATGAAAGGTTCCCTATAATGTCTAGAATTGCAAGGGATATTCTAGTTGTTCTTATATCAATTGTTGCTTTAGAATCTACCTTCAGCACTGGTAGTAGAGTACTTGATGCCTTTAAGAGTTCATTAACTCCTAGGATTGTGGAAGCTTTAACTTGCTCTCAAGTTTGGCTTAGATTTAGTAAAGATGATATTTTAATTGAGGAAGAACTCACTGAACTTGAAACTCTTAAAAAAGAAAAGTATTTAATCTATTATTTTTTTTATACAAGTTAATTATTTATTGATTAATGGATTGATTGTATTTTTTTTGCTTTTGCAGATCTCCCACCTGTGGTGTTGGTCCATCAACAACACCACATCAGGTGTCATATGATCTAACTTAAAAAGCAGTCCCCTAAGTCTGATATGCATATATTGGGAGTAAATTCATTTAATCTCTAATTCTTATATTCTTTATTTATTTGATGTATTTTAATTCTTATTTCAGGCTTTGATGCTACTATCTTCACTACGACTTGAAGAATGAGGGGCATATTATCTTGGGTGGCATGTTAATGCAGCCAGAAAATGTTGCTGGATTCTTAGAACTTATGAGCTACTTCAGAATTCTGATGCATGCAGTCCTAGCATTCATTGCTTGCCTTGCCTGCTTGTTTTGTTTATTGCTTTTGGTTAATATTTTAAATGTCTGTTGCCTGTTTTACTTGTATTAGCATATGCTTATTTGCATTCTTGGCTGATGTAATGATGAATGCTTCCACCAGTTTCTTTTGACAAGTTAAATTATGCTGCAATTTTTTGGGGGGCATTTATTGCAACCAAAATAATTTACTTGGAAGTGTTATTATTTAAAAATATATTAAAGTTATTATCATTACTAATTATCATTATTATTATTTTTATTATCATTATTTTTATTACTATTGATGTTATTATTTTATGCATGTATTATTATTATTATTATTTTTTATTGTTAGTATTATTAGGGTTATTATTAAATTGTGCATGTGTATATAATAATAATAATAGTGAGGGCATTTTCAAGTTTTGCCACTCCTTTTCTTTTTTTTTTCTCTTTCTTTCTTTCTTTTTCCATTTTTGCATTTTTTTTCTTTCTTCCTTCCCTGTTCTTCTCGCAACTCGAACTGCCATCCTCACCATTGTCGAAGCAACCATAGCCACCACCACCCATCACCATCGACTCCTCTCTTCCTCCTCTACCATTCTGTCACCTAAGGACCATCGAAGTGCCATCGAAATGCATGGAAATAGCAGTAGCAATGAGTGAGCTAGTTCACCAACGATCCCTATTCCGGCCACCATAGCTCATGTTCTTGGGCTTGTCGGACTCCTTGAGCTATGATGGACTCTCTTCCAAGCTTGGTTCATGCTTAAACCTCTTTGATTGTGAGTTTTCATTTGATTTTAGTTTATGTCTATTTTAATTTTCTTTTTTTTTAAGCTTGATTTCTTGAGATTTAGGTTAATTGCCTTTAGAAATGTTGTTTAGGGTAACTTAAGCTTCATAAATATGATTTTTGTTTAATTTTTGGAATTTGTTTAATTTTTGGGTTTGAATTTTCTAGTGAGCCACTATTCCGGTGATCTTCGCTGGGAAATATTTTTATTTTTAATAAATTGTTTGATTTATTTGGAGCATAGTTTGTGAATGAATTATATTAAAATTTAGTAAAGGTTTAAGTAAAAAATTAATTTTTGGAAAAATTAATATAAATTGGTGAATTTTGTATTTTTATTGATATTATATTTAATTAGTATGTTTTAAGTAATTTTAGAATAATAATTAGTATTAAAATAATTTTTAGTAATTTTGACTAATTTTTTTAGTAAATATTTAGTATTATGTGATTTTTGAATTTATCGGTAAATTATTTTTTTATTGAAATTATATTTAAATTATATGTTTTAAATAATTTTGGAATAATAATTGGTATTAAAATAATTTTTACTAATTATTTACTATTTTTAACTAATTAATACTAATTTTTGAAAATATATTCAAATAATAATTTTATATTCTATTTTTGCGATTAATTAAGTTTATAACTATTTTTATTATATATATAACCTATTGTGAATTTTACTATTTTATGTTAAATAATTGAAAATTTGGATTTTTATTAATATTATATAATTTATTTAAGATTTTATTTAATTAATGTGAAAATAATTATATTTAATGTTTTTAATGTATAGATATATTATATTGTAATTTATTGATATTTATGGATTTGAATGATTTTTATTATATTTATTATTTAGTATTGATTTGTGGTGAATTAGGAACCTCGGTTAGAAATTTGAGTAGTTTGGGGTCCCAACCCAAGGCGTGGAGCTTTATGAATTTAGAAGTGTATTTTCTTGCAGGATCGGTTCTACTTTTCAGTAGAAAGATGTCCGTTTTACAGAGAAGACTTTGCCAAATTTTGGGTTGAATTCTCCTAAAACGTGACATTGGGTCGATCCTAAGTTTTTGTGTTTTAACTAAGTTTTGATTTCTAGATCGAGTCTTTATTTAGAATTATTAGAACTATACGTTAGGAATTTATTTTCATTTTATCATTATTTATTTTTCTAGTTGCACCAAGACCGAGGTCTATCGAACCAAGCCCATCGAGTTAGTCTCGAGGGGCGCAAACTAGTGAGTTATCATTTTATATATGCATTGCATATAGGATGCATGTATATGAATTTTCATATTTTCATAATACAGTTAAACATGAATTATTTTAATTAAATGATTTAGTATATTTTGGTATATATGCTATGTATGTGATATATATGTTTAGTATGCTTTCAGTATGTGTTTTGTATATATGTGACATACATATGTTAGAATGTTACGATATATTTTGACATATATTCAACATATATAATTGGTATATATGTGGTATATTTATTTAGAATATTTTTAGTATATGTTCGGTACATTTTTCTTTATTGGATGCCATTGTATTTTAAATTGTGCATTTTATTATTTTCGATTAAATATATGAAATATTGAAGGATATCAATAGAACGTGCTACCTAGTGGGCTACGCTAGGACTGTTGCACAATAGTACAGTAGAATTAGGTCAAAAATCTGATATTTGATTATGAATGAGAATATGGAGATTATTGGTTATTGGAAAGGGTGGCTGCGGATCCTCGATTGAACTAGTGTACTCAAGGCCAGTCATGTCGGTAGTGAGATTGCAAAACCTCAGTTGACCTAATGTACTCAGGGCCAGTCTACTACCTTGAGTTGGATAAGTGAATATTTGGAGTTTTGGATAAATCTGTTGGCTATTGATTATTATAATCGAGGTTGTGAACTATTAGGGTTCTGCTCTGGTCCTTCAATTAAAATAACTTTATGCATCTATTATATATAAAAATGAATTTCAGCATCTGTGTGAAATGTGTGTGTGTGTGTATATATATATATATATATATATATTATATTGATGCTTGAATGTATCTGAATTTAGGTTGTATGTATGTATATTATAATAATTTACTCAGTGAGGTTTGACTCCCCTCAATATTTTTTTTCAAGAGATTCTTCTTCTTCATACCTCATCAGTAATTCTTTACGCTGGTCTTTTTCAGCCCCGATTAGATTATACAATTTATTTATCTAAAATTTTATTATACTCTAGAAAACTGCAGTAACGCTATTATATCAGAAGTGTGATGTTTTGGATTTTGGAGTTTTTGTATCAGAATACTATATGAATATTTTATTATGATAGGATATTAATTATTTATTTTTATAGCAATTTAAATTTTAATTCTAGTGTATTTTTATATTATTATTGCATATATTTTTATTTTTAAGGCTTGCTACGGGTTTCAAATTCAAAAGAATTTCCATTCCCTAATGCCGATCATGACTCTCGATTTAGGTCATGAAAAAGTTGGTATCATAGCCTATGTTATTAGTGTTGTGGACCTAGGTTTTAAGAGTTGTGTTTTCTTTAAAACTACTACAATAAATTAGGTTCGACTCTATCTTGAAAAGTCTTCGTTGCTTTTTGATATTTTGTGTAACTGTTAGGGTGTTTGTTAGTTGTCTATTTTCTGACTATGATTTTTTGAGTTGTATGTTTTGCTTTTGTTCTTTTCTATTTTTAGAGAGCGTGAGTCGCTCCATTAGTCAATGAGACCGATGACGGAGAGTCTTTTAAGGAAAAGGTTCTACCCCATGTGTAGCTAGCTAGACGTAGGGGTAGAGGTGGATTTAGAGGGCCAGATGGTCGCCATAATCAGCAGGAATAACAAAATAAGGAGCTTGTGGCTCGGGTTTTGATGATACTATCTATGCACCAGGATTTTCGTAGGGTGTAATGTTGATACCTTCAGCTGTACAACAGATGCAACTTCTATTTTAGCAAAGAACTCAGGATATGTCAATTCTACGTATATTTCATATTTGAATCTTATTGATTTCCATGTCTTTTCAAGTGAGGTGAACGCGAACTACCTCTACCATAGAGACAATATATATTGCTAAGCAGTCCTTTTAAGTTGAAGTTATAATTCCAGTTTCAGATCCTACTACACCTATATAGTATAGGGGTAGGTCAGAGGCAGCTGTAACTTAAAGGCCAAAGCAGTTATTATAAGAGGTATAAGTAGCCTTTGAACTCAAACTTGTAGAAATTGTGACTGGGATAGCCAAGGTTAATGAAGACTTGGTGGCACTTAACTAAGCACGACAATTATTTTGAATATGCTTTAATAAAGGAAATAAAAGATGTTTAATGCAAACGCAACACTTTTGTACTCGTAATGGTGAAGTTGTCAGTTCTGACTACAGCACATGGTTGGAGTTAAAGAGTGACTTCTAAGATACTCCTATCCACCTTCAAGTAGGGATAATTACACGTGGCAACTATTGCATAGAGTAAGAGAAGAGCGGTCAGTTAAGAAGAATACTTGTGAACTCTTTAATCTGTCATGTCATGCTGTAGATGTGATATTGTATAAGTGGAGTCTGATAAAATTGTATATTACAAAATTAAGTTCAATATATATTAGCACCCGAGCTGAGAACTGAAATTTAGAGAGTTATTCGCAGATTTATTCCTTTTGGGTATAATTAATTTAACGTGATTTTGAGAATGGATTTTGTTATGATTCTTGGCATGGATTGGTTGTCTCAGCACTATGCCATTGTGGATTATCAGAGTAAAGAGGTGATTTTTAGAATTTCAGATGAACAAGAGTTTAAGTTTGTAAGTGATAAGAGTTCTGTACCTTAGAATCTAATCTCCGCTATTACGGCTAGGAAGATGTTGAGGAAGGGTTGTCAAGGATACTTGGCACTTATCAGAGATACTTTAATAAAAAAGTTATCTCTCATAGATGTTTCAGTTGCCTATAAGTTTCCTAATGTTTTTCCTGAGGAGTTGCCAAGTTTATTACCTCACAAGGAGATCGAATTTTGTATAGATATGGTTCCAAGCACCACTCCTATTTTGATGCCATCTTACAGAATGGCTCCTACAAAGTTAAAAGAGTTGAAGAAGCAGTTGTAGGATTTATTAGATAAGGGTTCATTAGACCTATTGTTTCTCTTTGGGGTGCACTAGTCTTGTTTGTGAAGAAAAAGGATAGTACACTGAGATTGTGCATTGATTATAGAGAGTTGAATAAGGTGACAATAAAGAAAAAG
The DNA here is from genome assembly GCA_947683625.1 of Mallotus nudiflorus. Taxonomy (NCBI): domain Eukaryota; kingdom Viridiplantae; phylum Streptophyta; class Magnoliopsida; order Malpighiales; family Euphorbiaceae; genus Mallotus; species Mallotus nudiflorus. The sequence goes on along the minus strand of CANTUR010000592.1, from coordinate 25,851 downwards.
TATCCTCTCCCAAGGATAGATGATATGTTTGATCAACTTTAGGGTGTACAGTTCTTTTCTAAGATTGACTTGAGGTCGGGTTATCATTAGTTGCAGATCAATGAAGTTGATGTTCATAAAACAGCATTCCGCACTCGATATGGCCACTATGAGTTTTTGGTGATGTCATTTGAGTTTACTAAAGCACTAGCTATTTTTATGGACTTGATAAATAGGGTATTCAGACCATATATGGATCAGTTTGTGGTAGTCTTCATTGATGATATACTAGTGTATTCGAAGAGTATGGAAGAGCACATATATCACTTGAGGACAGTACTGCAGACACTGAGAAAACATCAGTTTTATGCTAAATTATCGAAGTGTGATTTTTGGTTGGAGAGCGTTGCATTCCTTGGAGACATAGTGTCTAAAGATGGTATTCAAGTTGATCCACAGAAGATTGAGGCAATGTCTGAGTGGCCCAGACTGATGACAGTTATTGAGATTTAGAGTTTTCTAGGTTTGGCTAGGTATTATAGGAGATTTATGTAGGATTTCTCTAGAATTGTAGCTCCTTTGAATCGCCTAACTCAGAAGAATGTGAAGTTTGTGTGGTTAGATGATTGTGAGAATAATTTTCAGTTATTGAAGGAGAAATTGACCACAACTCTAGTTTTGGCTTTGCCTAATGGAGTAGATAAGTTCATTGTGTATTATGATGCCTTTAGAGTCAGCCTAGGTTGTGTGTTGATGCGAAATGGTACAGTGATAGATTATGCTTCAAAGCAGTTGAAGAAGTATGAAAAGAATTATCCTACTCACGACCTAAAGATGGCGACAGTGATCTTTGCTCTCAAGATTTAAAGACATTATCAATACGAGGTGACTTATGAGATTTTCACAGATCATAAGAGCCTTAAGTACATTTTCCAATAGAGAGATCTGAATCTGAGGCAAAGGAGATGGTTAAAACTCCTAAAGGACTATGACTATGAGATTCTTTATCATCCAAGTAAGGCTAATGTGGTAGCAGATGCCTTGAGTAGGAAGTCCTCAAGTAGTCTTGCTCACATTAGTGTGGAGAGGAGACCTTTGATCCAAGAGTTGTACTAGTTGGTGGATCAAGGTTTGATGATGAATATTAGTAGATCAGGAAGACTGTTAGCTCAGTTTAGAGTTTAATTAATGTTAAGAGATAGAATTAAGGCAGCTCAGGGCCGAGATCCTATTTTAGTTAAGCTTAAGGAGAATGTCCGTGCAAGGAAGTTCACTGATTTCACTCTCGATGATGCAGGCATTTTGTGGATTAGTGGTAGGTTGTGTGTTCCTAATATGGATAATTTGAGAGAAAAGATCCTTAAGGAAGCACATTCTACAGCTTACAGCATACATCCAGGTGTCACTAAGATGTACCACAACATCAGAGATTTGTACTGGTGGGATGGATTGAAGAAGGATGTAGCTTATTATATTTCTAAATGCTTGACATGTCAACAAGTGAAAGCTAAACATTAGAAACCTTCTAGGAAGCTTCAGCCACTTCCTATCCCTAAATGGAAATGGGAGAGAATTGTTATAGATTTTATGGTTGGGTTACCTTGTTCGAAGGATGGATATGATTCCATCTGGGTGATTGTGGACAGGTTAACCAAGTCTGCTCATTTCTTGCTTGTTAAAGCCATTTATTCTGTAACTAAGTTGGCGAAACTATATGTTAAGCATATTGTGTGCCTTCATGGAGTACCTGTGTCCATTGTATCTGATAGGGGTTTAGTGTTTACCTCTTAGTTTTGGCAGAAGTTGCAAGAAGTAATGGGCACCAGGCTTGACTTTAATACTGCTTTTCACCCTTAGACAGATGGTCAGACTGAGAGGACATTCCAGACACTTGAAGATATGTTAAGAATGTGTGTATTAGATCTTGGAGGTAGTTGGGATGATCATTTACCACTAGTAGAGTTTGTATATAATAACAGCTACCATAACAATATTGGGATGGCACAGTATGAGGCTTTATATGAAAGGAAATGTAAATCCCTTCTGAGTTGGGATGAGATTGAAGAGAGAGTGTTGATTAGACTTGAGATAGTTCAGGATACAATGAAGAAAGTTGCTATGATCATTAGGAGATTAGAAACCACAGTTAGCAAATATATGAGCTACACGGATCCGAGACACAGAGATGTTGAGTTTCAAGTTAGAGATTATGTGTTTTTAAAGGTGTCTCTGATGAAGGGTGTGATGAGATTTGATAAGAAAAGGAAGTTAACATCGAGATATATTAGACCATTTGAGATTTTGGAAAGAGTGGGCATGGTTGCATATCAGTTGGCTTTGCCTCTGAATTTGTCTTAAGTGCATTCAGTGTTCCATATTTCGATGTTGAGGAAGTATATTTTAGACCTTTCACATGTGTTGTAGCCTGATAGTATGAAAATGAATGAAGACATAACGTATGAGGAGGAACCAGTCACGATAGTAGATTATCAAGTTCGTCAGTTGCATTCGAAGCAGATTTCAATGGTTAAGGTGTTGTGGCGAAGCAACAACGTGGAAGAGCTCTCGTGGAAGACAGAAGCTGAGATGCGAGTTGCCTACCCTTACCTCTTCCATTGATAAATTCTTGTTTTCTATTCTTTTATTTGAATTTGAGGATGAATTCTTGTAAAGGGGAAGATTGTAATGACCCTATATTTTTAAATTGTTAAAATATATTTTGAGATATGCAATGTTAATAATATTTTAAATTTTATTATTATTATTATTATTATTATTATTATTATTATTATTATTATTATTTGTTATTGTTAGTATTATTAGGATTATTATTGTTATTATTATATTGTGCATGTATATATATATATGTGTGCATGTGTGTGTTCGTTGTTTGTCACGACCCAAAACAGGGGGCCATGACCGGCGCTAGGGAACGGGAATTCTTTCGAATCCGAAACCCATAGCAAGCATAAAAATAAAAGCTTGCAACAAAAATAAAATAAAATATTATTCAGTGGAAATTAAATCTCAAATAATAAAATAAATATGTTCTTCAACATCCTTTAATAATATAAAATCATATCGCATATCATAAATGAAATCTTTTAATACACATCTTCAGAGAAGCACTCTGGATTAAAATCTCATACATGCATAAATCAGAAACAACTTTCGATAGAATCAAATGCAACTACTACTGCAATGTCTAGAGTACAAAGTAAAACTCAAGTAAGTGATTTACATAATAAAGCCGGAGCGGAAGAAATCCGACGGACAAGTCTACTGTTGAGGTCTGAAGATGAAGACTCTCATGTAAAACATCAATGAAGGGGAGTCAGACCTCACTGAGTGAATTATTATAATATATATACACACATAGCTAAATGTCAAATGCAGACACTCAAAAGTATATATAATAAATATATATATAGGCAAATACACACAGATGCAATGAAAATCATTTTAATACTGAAAATCATCAGTTTATAAAGGATTAAATAGAACCCTAAATGATCGCAACCTCAATACTAATAGAAAGCACTCTAGCCATATAGGCTCACTTAATTCCAAGTAAATTCATTTAATCCATATGGATAGTAGACTGGCCCCAAGACATTAAGTCGATTGAGCTCCAGCAGTCTGACTGTCAGTGTGATTGGCCTCGAGACACTTGGTCAACCGAGCTCCAGCAATCACACCCTCAATCCAATCAATTTCAATCAAATCAATATCAATCAATCGTAATCACCACAATTAACTTTCACTTAGCTCTAATCTATCGCACCAGTATGTACACGGTCCTAGTGCTGCCCATTAGGAAGCACATTCTATCGATATCCTTCATTTATTTTAAAACATACATTTAGAAAATAAATAATGCATAATGACATTTAAAATAAAGAAATAAACCATATATATACCAGAAATATACCTAAAATAAACTAAGTATATTTTAGGTATATATACGTATAATCAACTCAAATAAATCATGGAATATATTAAATTAAACCAATAATATATTTGAAAACAAGCTAAATTTAATTAAGAAGGAAAACATGCATTTATTTCATAATATACCGAAAATATACTAAAAGTATACCTAAAATATACTTAAACATTCAAATAAGCAATTATGCAAAATTTATATTTAAAACATAGAATTCTAAAACATGTAACCTAAGCAATGCATATATATCGTAATAACTCACAGTTGTGCGCTCCTCGAGACGAGTTTGACAGGCCTGCTCCATTAGGCATTGGTTTTGGCGCAACTAACAATAAAATAATAATACAAAAATCAGAATAATTCTATCTTAACTTCTAAAGACTCGATCTAGAATTCTAAACACAAACAGGTAATTGGAATTTGACCGGATGTCACATTTTACGAGAATTCTACCAAAAATTTGACATAACCTCCTCTGTAAAATAGACATCTCTCTACTTAGTTAGTCCTGCAAGAAAAACACACTTTGAAATAGATTTCATAAAACTCCTCGGTCGGAACTCAAACTGCAATTTCCACCAATTGAGGTCCACAATTCACAACAAAATACAATAAAATATATTAAAATCCAATAAGTTCCAAAAATACCCTTTAAGTTCCAAAATATAGCAAATTAAACATTAAAAACACCAAAAGTAATTATTTTACCTGTAATTACTTAAAAACCCTAATTAATAATATAATATTATTAAAAATTGATATTTCTCGATAAACACATCAATATTAATAAAAATTCATTTTATAAATCTAAATTACTTAATTAGTCCAAAAACATATTAAAAATTACTATAAATCCATTTATTTACAAAAATAGTATATTATATATAATTTGAAAAATAATTTTTGAAAAATAGTATTAATTAGTTAAAATTTGAAAATAATTTGTAAAAAATCATTTTTATTCCTCAAATAATTATTAAAACCAAATTGAATTTAATATATAACCAAAATTACTATCAAATTATCAAAATACCCCTAGTATACCAAAAATTCACATAAAACATTAATAATTTTCAAAAATTCAATAAAAATTATATAATTACACAAAAATTATTTTGTCAATATATTATTGACTAAAATCAACAAATATACTCAATTAACCAATACTTACTAACAAAATATATATTTAACCTAAATTTCAAAAAGGACATAAACTAAATATAATTATAAAAATTACACAAAAATAACAAAAATTTTAAATTAAATTATAAAATTAATATTAACAACTAAAAACACCAAAAATCACAATTTCATAATTTATTTAATTAATTTACAAAAATAATAAAATAATAAAAAATTCACAAAAATCAAAATAAATTCCAAAAATTACAAAAAAAATTCTAAGATGTAGATTAAGGTAAGGGGAACAACATTTGTGAAGGAATTTCTCTTGAATCATAAGGAATCAAGTTCAAAAAAATTAAAGAACCAAAAATGGCCGAAAATGGAAATAAGATCAAAACCTTACCAAATCATGTTTTCAAGCTACTTAGAAGCTTGGAATCATCCTCTATGGAGTTTCAGGAGTCTAACGACATAGGAATCATCAATTTTGGTGGCTGAAAATGACTTGAACGGAGGAGGAAGAAATTTTCGAGTTTCCGGCCAAATCAAGCTGAAACGACACTAGAGAAGAGAAGAAATGGTGGCTGAGCTGCTGGCTAGAAGGGGCGGAGCTCAAGGTGGCACACCGACGGCCTGAAAATGGTAAAGACGGACAGTGATGGTGATGGTGGGTTTCAGGAGAGTGAGAGGTAGGGGAAGGGTATACATACATACATATATATATATATATATATATATATATATATATATATATATATATATATATATATATACATATATATATAACACATAATAAAAATATAATATATACACATAATTTAAATATTAGACCCTAATATTATTCATGCATGCATATATATGTATAACTCAAAAAAATTAAGGTCAATAATGTAATTTATTAAAATAATAATATTAAAATATTAATGCTCTAAATTAAAGATTTAATAAAATACTATTTCCCAAAATAATAATTTAAAAACATGTATTTACATAAAATATATTAGTTAAACATAAAATAATAACGATAATAATTTTTTCAAGATAATGAAATAATTAATTATTATTTTAAAATTATTAACATTGCATATCTTATTTTATATTAAAATAATTTAAAAACTCGGGTTATAACATTGTTAGTATAATAATAATAATAATAATAATAATAATAATAATAATAATAATAATAGTGAGGGCATTTTCGGGTTTTGCCACTCCTCTTTTCTTTTTTTTTTTTCTCTTTCTTTCTTTCTTCTTCCATTTTTGTGTTTTTTTTCTTTCTTCCTTCCCTATTCTTCCGGCAACTCAGATCGCCATCCTCACCATCGCCAAAGTAGCCATAGCCACCACCACCCATCACCATCGACTCCTCTCTTCCTCCTCTACATTTTCGTCACGTGAGGACCGTCGAAGCGCCACCGGAATGCATGGAAACAGCAGCAGCTGAGAATGAGCTTGTTCGTCGGCAAATCCCTATTCCGGTCACCATAGCTCACATTCTTGGGCTTGCTGGACTTCTTGAGTTATGAAGGACTCTCTTCCAAGCTTGGTTCAAGCTTAAACCTCTTTGATTGTGAGTTTTCATTAGATTTTAGTTTATGTCTATTTTGCTTTTTTTTTTTAAGCTTGATTTCTTGATTTTTAGGTTAATTTCCTTTAGAAATGTTGTTTAGGGTAGCTTAAGCTTCACAAATATGATTTTTGTTTAATTTTTGGAATTTGTTGAATTTTTGAGTTTGAATTTTTTAGTGAGTCATTGTTCTGATGACCCTCGCTGGAAAATCCTTTTATTTTTAATAAATTGTTTGATTTATTTGGAGCATAGTTTGTGAATGAATTATATTAAAATTCTATCCCAATTATTTACTATAAATTTTTAAAGGTTTATGTAAAAAATTAATTTTTGGAAAAATTAATATAAATTGGAGAATTTTTTATTTTTATTAATATTATTGTTAATTAGTATGTTTTAAGTAATTTTAGAATAATAATTAGTATTAAAATAATTTTGAGTAATTTTTTTAGTAAATATTTAGTATTATGTGATTTTTGAATTTATCGGTAAATTACGTGTTTTTTTTGAAATTATAGTTAAATTATATGTTTTAAATAATTTTGGGATAATAATTGGTATTAAAATAATTTTTATGAATTTTTTTTAACTAATTAATGCTAATTTTTGAAAATATATTCAAATAATAATTTTATATACTATTTTTGTGATTAGTTAAGTTTTTAACTATTTTTATTATATATATAACCTATTTGAGTATTTAATTTTGAATTTTACTATTTTATGTTAAATAATTAAAAAATTGGATTTTTACTAATATTATATAATTTATTTAAGATTTTATATAATTAATGGGAAAATAATGATATTTAATGTTTTTGATGTTTAGATATATTATATTGTAATTTATTGATATTTATGGATTTTAAAGATTTTTATTATGTTTATTATTTAATATTGATTTGCGATGAATTGTGAACCTCGATTGAGAATTTGAGTATTTGGGGTCCCAACCTGAGGCATGGAGCTTTGTGAAATTAGAAATGTATTTTCTTGTAGGATTGACTCTACTTTTCAGTATAGAGATATCCGTTTTATAGAGGACACTTTATCGAATTTTTGATAGAATTCTCATAAAACATGACATCAGATCGATCATGAGTTTTTATGTTTTAACTGAGTTTTAATTCCTAAATCGAGTCTTTCTTTATAATTATTAGAAGTATACGTTAGGATTTTATTCTGATTTTATTATTATTTATTTTTCTAGCTGCACTGAGACCGAAGCCTATTGAACCAAGCCCATTGAGTAAGTTTTGAGGAGCGCAAACTAGTGAGTTATTATTTTATATATGTATTCCATATAGGATGCATGTATATGAATTTTCATAATACATTTAAACATGAATTATTTTAATTAAATGATTTAGTATATTTTGTTATATATGCTATGTATGTGACATATATGTTTAGTATGCTTTTAGTATGCGTTTTGTATATATGTGACATACATATGTTAGAATGTTACGGTATATTTTGACATATATTCAACATATATAATTGGTATATTTGTGGTTCATTTTGCTATATGTGGCATACCTATTTATAATATTTTTAGTAAATGTTCGGTATATTTTTCTTCATTGGATGCCATTATATTTTAGATTGTGCATTTTATTATTTTTGATTAAATATACAATTTATTGAAGGATATCAATAGAACGTGCTACTTAGTGGGCTACGCTAGGGCTGATGTGCAACAGTGTGGTAGAATTAGGTCAAAAATCTGATATTTGATTATGAATGAGAATATGGAGATTATTGGTTATTGAAAAGGGCGGCTGTAGATCCTTAGTTGACCTAGTGTACTTGGGGTTAGTCACGTCGATAGTGAGATTGTGAAACCTCAGTTGACCTCATGTACTCGGTGCCAGTTGTAATGACCCTTATTTTTAACTTATTTAAATATAATTCGAGATATGCAGTGTTAATAAAATTTAAAAGTTTTATTTATTTATTATTATTGTTATTATTATTATTATTATTATTATTATTATTATTATTATTATTATTATTACTATTATTATTATTATTATTCATGATTAATAATTATTATTTTTACGTTAAATGCATTTTCTACTAAAATATTTACTTTTAGAAACTTATTGTTTAAACATTTAATTTACATTATTGATGTTATTTTTGGATAGTATTATTTTAATAATATTATTTTAAGTACATTATTATTATTTTTATTGATTGACATTATTTGTATTATTATTAAATTATTTCATCAATATTGTTTATATTATTGTTATTTTTAAATGTTATTTTATGTATTATTGTTAGTTTATTGTGTGTGTATGACTATATATATATATAAAAAAAATAAAAAAAGAACACAACATCTCCTTTATCCCGCATAATCCCGATCGCCTACAGTCACTATGCCTCCCCTTTTAGCTCATTGCCATCACCCACTGGCAATCTCTTCCTCCTTCTTCCCTCTTCTCTTCCACCAGCTAAGAACCACCGGACCGCCACTTGGGAGCTCGAAATAGCAGTAGCAACAAGGGAAGCTCCACACCATCGATCCCTCCTCCAACCACCTCAGCTTGTGCTGCTGGTCTCTTTCGACTCCCTGAGCTCTGGCCAAGTTGAATCCAAGCTCCTTTCAAGCTCTTAGTTGATCATTTGTGAGTTTTACTTGCTTTTTGGTTTATGGTTGTTAGGTTTTCCTATTTTTTTAAGTTGAATCTTGTTAATTCCTGGAAACTCCCTTAACAAATGTTGATCCTAGTAGCTCAAGCTTCTCAAATATATATTTTTTTAAATTTTTTGAATTTATTTGAATTTTGGTTAATTTTTTATTATTTTATTATTATTTATTGAATTTTCGTAAATTAATTATTTTAATTATGAATTTGGTTAATTTGGTGTTATTATATATTATTATTAATTTTTTTTTTGAGAAAATAATTTTTGAGAATATTATATAATTTTTAATAATATTTTTATATTATGTATATATTGGAATATTAGGTTAAAGTTATATTTTTATTGGAAATATTGTTTAATTATGAGTTTTAGATAATATTAGAATAATATATGTTGATAAAATAATTTTAATGATTTTATAAAATTTTTGAGGAATATTAATTATATTATGTATATTTTGAATTATTGGGTTAATTGTGTAATTTTGTGAAAATTATAGTTAAATATTATGTTTTAAATGGTTTTAGAATTATTTAAGGTAATAAAATGATTTTTATAAATTATTTATTATTTTTAACTAATTAGTACTAATTTTTTAAAATTATTTTCAAATAATATATTATTTACGAAATTGGTGATCAAATGGATTTTAATAACTTTTAATATATATTTATGCTATTTAAGCTATTTGAATTTATAAAAGTGAATTTTTACTATTTTATATTGAATTATTGAGAAATTGGATTTTTATTAATATTATATTATTATTTGAGATTTTTATTTAATTATTATGAAAATAATTATATTTATTGTTTTAATGTTTAAATATATTATCTGTTGATATTTTGAGGATATTTGTGAAATTTATTGATTTTTAATATATTTTTATATTAAATGTATTTTTGGTGAATCGTGAACTTCAGTTGGGAAATTGTGCAGTTCGGGTCCCAATCGAAGGTGTTGAGTATTTTGTTATTAGAAGTGTGTTTTCTTGCAGAATCGGCTCTACTTTATAGTAGAGAGAGAGGAAGTTTTGCTGAATTTTTAGTAGAATTCTCGTAAAACGTGACATCAGATTTATCCTATAATTATGTGTTTGTTTGAGTTTCCAATCCTTCGTTACAGTCTTCTTTTAGCAATTCTTAGAATATTTAGTTAGATTTATTATGATTTTTGTTATTATTTTATTTCTATTTGAGCCAAGATCAAGGCCTATCGGACTGAGCCCGTCAAGCCAGTCTCAAAGAACGCAAACTTGTGAGTTATTATCTTATGTATACATCACATTTAGGGTGCATGATTTAGAATATATATGTTTTAATATGTATTTGTTCATAAATTATTTTATTAACTGTTTAGTATATATTAGGTACATTTTTAGCATATTTTTTTATATATTTCAAAATAAATGCATGTTATGTTTTTTATATATACTTAGAATGTTTTTAGTATATTATTGGTTTATATTTGACATATTTTTATGGTTGATTTTGAATTTATTTAACATATATATACTTGAAATGTACTTAGTTTATTTTAGGTATATTTCTGGTATATATATGGTTTATTTTGTTATTATGCATTATTTATTTTCCCATATATATGTTTAATTTTAAATGAAGGATATTGTAGACACCCAATTTCTAGATGATATGTTATGGATGCAGCAAAGAACTCCAGTGATGAAAATGTCTTTGATACTTAATCTTTAAAAAATTCTAAGGGCTTTTAAAGGAAGGATTTAATGTTTTCAGGGACTAAATCGCAAAGTTCTTTTTAGGACCTAATTGCAAAATTTAAATTTTTTCGGGACCCTTTTTGTAATTAAATATTAAAAAAAATATTGTGTCAAAATTCCATAATTCCGATCGAAATTACAACAATTCCGATCAGGATTGTATAATTTCGATCGGAATTACACAATCCCAGTCGAAATTGAATTCTTCCATTTTTTTTCTATTTCTAATTATTTTCAATTAATTCAGTGTTTTAATTGGTTTAAACTTCCTAATTAACTCAATCCTACTCGGTTTAAAATTTCTAAATACACTTTAAGAATTAGAATCACATTAGGATTATGGTTAGATTTCTTGGTTCTACTATAAAAAGAAAGGAAGGGAAGCAGTAGGAGGGGAGGAGGAGCAGAAAAAGGCGTAAAAAAGAAAACAGAAAGAAGAAGAAGAGAAGGAAGAAAGTGGAAAAACGTGATTTTATTCTTCTTGAGTTTATTTTTTTACCAAAAAATTCCTTTTGATTCAACAATTAATTTAAGACTTGTGAAAAATTTTTAAAGAAAAAGATTTGAAGATTTGTCTAGAACGGTCTACCAATCTGAGGAGTACCCTAAATCATCCATAAGCATATCATCTTCTTCTATTATTTATTTATTTATTTGATTATTTTACATTATTATTTTTATTATTATTCTTTCAAGTTATTATCATAATTTGTTCATTAATCATTATTTTATCTTATTTTTGTGGTAATTATGAAGAAAAATGCATGGTGATCATGTGCGGGATAAATTCGTGAGAAGTACGTAGAAGACTATGGATAAAACCTCGTAGAGACTTAGTTTCTAGGGTTTTATTTATTTTTATTATCTTTATTTTATTTATTGCTTTTTATTTTTTATTTTATTAATTATTTTATGAATTAATGTAATAGCCCCAATAGTGGGAGTAATAAAATTATGTGTGTGGTTGCATGTTTATTTTGATTAAATTGATTAGTAAAATTAGGTTTCAATTAGGTAATTACTTAAAATCAATGGAGGAAGTAAATTAATTTAGGTTGCATGTTAATAAAAATTAGGGTTTTAGTAAGGATTAATTTAATTATTTGTTTGATTTTATTTAATTATTTTTATTTGTTTTTGGGCTTGTTTATTATTTTTGTGTGTTTTGGGGCCTTAAGCCCACTTTAGGCCTTAATCTATTTATTTAAGTTTAGGTAATTCTTTTAGCTCATCTCATTTAATAATTAATTAGGTTTAATTAATTAAAATATATTTTTAGACCCATAATTAATTAGATTTTAGGTTAGAAATATCCCTAGGCCCATTTAGTTAATTAGACATAGGCTTACCTAATTTAGCTTAATTAATTTAGACTTAGCTCACTTAATTTAAGCCTTCTTTCATAATTTGTAGATTTAAGATCACTATTTAATTAAAACATGTAGAATTTAGCCCATTAATTTAAATACCTTCATAACATGTCAAATTAGGCCCATTTTTATTAAAATTAGTAAACCTATGTTCATTTAATTAAAATCAAAAGGAATTAGGTCTTTAAATTCGCTTATAATTTAAAACAAGTAGATTTAACTCATTTATTTAAAATCCATATAGATTAGACTAAGGGATTATGTGATTTATTGAATGCATTATTTACTTGTATATTTCATAACTAGTTTGAATTGGAATTTATTATTTTGGGTTTATATGAAATTGCATGTAAATAGAGAATAAGATAATAATTCATAAAGTAATTTTGAATGAACACAAGACTGAAAGAAGTTGGTATTTCGTATCCAAAATCTCTTAGTTGTGGTGCTAGCTTTCTTTTAGGGAATCGAGTACCACCTTTTTGATTTGTTCCAGTTATTACCTTAGGTGGTGACTCCTCATCTCCATGCCATGTCTTTGTGACAGTGGTTAGTGTGTTCTCTAGAGCCCTAAGCTCAAACAGTGTCACGGTTGCTAAAATCTTGAACGCGCGTTGAACCCCGCCATCTACAGATATCAATAGAATGTGCTACCTAATGGGCAGCACTAGAACCATGTGCGTACCGGTGCAATAGATTTAGGGTTGAATTGAAAATCACTTAAGGTAATATATGATTGATCGATTGATTGAGATTGATATGATTGAGTAGTGTGGTTGCTAGAACTCGGTTGACCTAGTGTCTCAAGGCCAATCGCACTGACAGTGAGATTATTGGAGCTCAGTTGACTTAGTGTCTCAGGGCCAGTCTACTGTCCATAATGGAATAAGAGAATTAATTTGGAATTAAGTGAGTCTATATGGTTAGAGTGATGTTTTTGTTTGAGGTTGCGATTAAATAGGGTTCTATTTGATCTTTCAATAAAATAACATTTTTCAGCATTTATTATATAAAGTGATTTCAGCATATGTGTGAAATGCTTGTATATATATTTATTATATATATGGATGATTGATTGTATATAACATTAGGAGATGCATATATATATATATATAATATAACAATTCACTTAGTGAGGTCTGACTCCCCTCCGTTGTTATTTTACAAGAGATTCTTCTTACTCAGACCTCAGTAGTAGTCCCATCCGCTAGACTTCTTCAACCCTAGCTATTTTGTATAAATTACTCACTTGATTTTATTGTACTTTAGAAAACTACAGTGGTAGTCATACTTTGTATTTGTAGAATGTTGGTTGTAATTTCAGAGATCTTTCTCTGAATAATGTTTAATATATTTTATTTTATAATATGACAGAAGTTTATTATTATTATATTGGTTTAAGATTTTAATTATGGTGCGTATTTTATTTATTTATTGCATGCTTTTATTTTTAAAGCTTGCTATGGGTTCCGGATTTGAAAGAATTCTCGTTTCCTAACGTCAGTCATGACTCCCGGGTTGGGTTGTGACACCAGTCTACTATTTTGAGTTGGATAAGTGAATATTTGGAGTTTTGGATAAGTCTATTGGCGATTGATTGTTATAATCGAGATTACGAACTATTAGGGTTCTACTTCAGTCCTTCAATTAAAATAACTTTATGCATGTATTATATTTAAAAATGAATTTCATCATTTGTGTGAAATGTGTGTATACATATATATTATATATTGATGCTTGAATGTATATGAATTTAGGTTGCATGTATGTATATTATAATAATTCATTCAGTGAAATCTGACTCTCGTAAATATTTTTTTTCAGAAGATTCTTCTTCTTCATACCTCATCGTAGTACCTTACGTCGGTTTTTTTTTAATCCCGGTTAAATTATGCAATTTATTTATCTGAACTTTTATTGTACTTTAAAAAACTGTAGTAGTAAAGTTATTATATCAACAGTGTGATGTTTTGGATTTTGAAATTTTTATATTAGAATACTATATGAATATTTTATTATGATATGATATTAATTATTTATTTTTATATTGATTGAAATTTTAATTTTAATTTATTTTATATTATTATTATATATATTTTATTTTTAAAACTTATTACAGATTTTAAATTTAAAAGAATTTTTATCATTTAATATTTATTATGACTTCCGATTTAAATCGTGAAAGAAACAAACTCATTTAATTTCAAGCTTAATTTGTTTAATTGTACGTTGTTAAACGAATAATACTGATGATATCATTACCCGTTTTGACAACCTTGAATCATAAAATTTAATAGAACTGCAAATTTAGCCAGTCTTTGTTCACAATATCGTTGCATTAAGTGAAGGAAAATAACTCAAAAGTCAATAAAAAAATTACCACATATAAATAAAAGGTAATTTTATAAAAAAATATTAAAAAATTTGGGCCACTATGTGACGGCCACCACACTATCAGGACTCAAAAAATAATTGCAAGAGAATTATTATCTTTGACCTCCAAATTGCCACCTGTTCTTTCTTTCCTTCACTCTCGTACACCTCGCCTTATAATCTGCCACATCATAAATGTCCCAAAAAGACCTGCCGCCACTCCACTCCACCGAAAAAAATTACTCGAACGTATCATAACTATCAGATAAACAAGAAATATTTTAGATATTTTAAATTTAAACAATCAATTAATGTTTTTAATAAATAAAATTATAAGTGCCTTTAAAACTATAAATAGGTTAAGTTACTAAGCTCGGTTTACTAAAAACTCATATAGAATTTAAAGAATTTTTAATAAATTGAGTTTAAGGTACACAAAATCTAACCCTTTAGATTCATAAATAAATTAAAAAATAATAAATTATATTATAATTTTAATATATTAATAGTTTAATTTGATAAATAATATAATTGAATTTTTCAGATAAAATATTTTTAAAATTAAATTAATTTTTAAATTTATTGTATATCCGTGGGCATTGTGCAGTTGTAAATAATATATATTTTCAAATAAATTTAAAATTAAAATTTAATAAAAAATTATGATAATTATAAGTATAAAATTAAATTGCTAGCTAATAAAAATAATTTAAGAAATGTGAAATAGTTTTTATTATATATAATAATAAATAAAATATATTCACTAAGTGAAGTAATAGGTAATAAAATCAAACTTGTCATAAAGTTATCCACTTTCCGGCAGATTGTTTTAAATTTTGGCAAATATATATCACCACCATACACCATATCTTGCAGAAGATTACAATTGGGGAAAAAAAAAAAAAAATTGACTGCTTTTTTTTTTAATTTTTTTTTACAAAATATATCCAATTTTCTTTTTTTTTTTTTCTTTTTTGTTTAACCGCTTATCTTTTTTTAATAAAAATGGGTGATTTTTAACCATATTTTGTACGAAATCACCTCCTTTACATTTTTTTAAATAAGTAATTATTTCATATAAATCTATATTTATTTTATTTTCATAATTTTTATCATCTTATTGTGATATTTAATTTTTTAATGTCTTGTTATAACGTTTTATTTTTCATCATCTTATTGCGATTTTTTATTTATATGTGAGTAATTCAGACAGATAAAACATATTCGATCAAATAGAAACAACAAATTAAATTATCATTGTCAGTATGTTACAGAACTGAAGTTATAATTATTTTAGTCACTATAATATTATCAAATTTATAAATTTTAAGCCAATTTATTATGTTATTAATTTAAATATTGTTTCATACTTTATAATTTTTTAGTAAATTTAATTTTTATATATGTTTTTATCGATATATTGCTAGTTTAAATTAATAAAATTATTTTTCTTTTAAAAAAAACATACACCATAGCTTTGGATTTAAAACGTCAATTATTTTCAAAGAACCCTTTTGCTACCCTTTTAAATCTAAAAAAAACCATCGATAGAATTCCATTACCCTTTTGTTGTTTCATTCAAAGAACCCAACAACCAGCTAGCTACAAGTTTCTTTAAAATTAATGGCAGCACCGAGTGATAAGGCTATAGGGATTGATATTGGCACAACCTACAGTTGTGTAAGTGCATGGTTAAACAGTCATGTAGAGATCATCCCTAATGATCAAGGCAACCGCACTATACCTTCTTATGTTGCTTTCACTGACACAAAATGTTTAATTGGTGATGCAGCCAAGAATCAGGTGGCCATGAACCCAGAAAACATTATTTTCGAAGCTAAACATTGATTGGCTGTCATTACTCTAATTTTTCTGTGCAAAATGACAAAAAGCTATGGCCATTAAGGTTATCCCTGGAGCTGGTGATAAGCCAATGATTGTTGTCAGCTACGAAGGAGAAGAGAACCAATTTTCTCCTGAGGAGATATCGATTATGGTGCTGACAAAGATGAAGGAAACAACAGAGGCTTTCTTGGGTCATACTATAAAGAATGTTGTCATCACTGTAGCTTATTTGAAGCCCTCTGATGTAGTGGTAAAGGCTTATGATGACACGAAAAGGCCAATTAAGGGAACTTTTTGGGCTTTAGTCAAAATGAGACTTATTGAAGTTTGGGTTAACCTCCATGTGATAGATATTTTAGTCACCTTCGCTATTCTTCTAGGAATACCATGGTTCCATCCTTTAGGGGGAGTGTCATTTACCATTCATCAAAAGATCAAATTTCCATATAAGGGAAGGGTGGTTACTATAATGGCTGAAATAGAGGTTGCAGTTGTTGCATTAAAATTAGCTCCTATTGAGATCCTGAACAGTTCGAGTTTTGAAGTTTGCATGATTTATGAAGATGAGCTAAACCCAAAGATTGTCAGTACGATGAAGAGCATGTAGTTCCTGCCTGGGATAGGATTAGGGAAGAATTAGCAAGGCCCACCAAAAATCATTGAACCTAAGGTACCGATCTTGAAGCATGGGGTAGGATATCCAGGGGAAGATATAAAGAGGAAGAGGCTGAGGGTAAGTTGAAAAAGAACAGAATTAGGGCTAAACTGAAGAAGAAAACACTATGTGAAACATCTGTGGAGGAAGGTGCCAATTACCCCTATCAAGGAGCTCTTGAGCCTTTGATGATCACCAAAAAGCTGGTCCTCGGGTTCGAGATCTTCGCAACATATATGAGTAGGATCAAAGAATCTATTGTTGAAGAGCCTTTGGAAAAAGAGTTGGTACTAACTTTAGAATTAGAGGGGGACATTCCTGCAGTGGAGCTAAAGGACGCTACTAACCAAGAAGAGGAATTCAACTTCAAAGCCCTTGTCCTTAATTATATTATGGATATTTTCTATGATGACATTAACTTTTCTTTTTCTAATTTGTTTGAGACTGATGACATTTTTCTTTTTAAAGTTAATGTGATGAAGTCTAATTATACTTACTTGTGCAATGTGTTTCCTAATAATTATGATTTGTGTGATAATCATTTCATGCATATGTTTGACATTAATTCAATGCAAACTAAATCATTTAATCTTGGCACAAGTGATAACCCTGGAAATATACTTATTACTTATGACTTAACTGCTGATGAGAGAGAAAAAAAATGAAAGAAACTCTTAAAAGAGGATAAGCCTGGGATCGATAAAGAGATTACGAAACATAAGATTCTCATATCATACTGATAAAGCAGAAGAATAAAAGATTAAGGTCAGAATGGGCTCTCCTAGTAAAAGAGGAAGTAGAAAAATAGCTGAAAGCAAAGTTCCTAGAAGTTGTAGATGACACCCAATGGTTGGCTAACATAGTCGTAATTCCCAAGAAAGATGGTAAAGTCAGGATGTGTGTGCACATTAGGAACTTAAACAAGGCTTATCCAAAGGATGATTTTCCTTTACCACATATTGACACCTTAGTCGATAATGTAGCTTCCAGCACCATGTAATCCTTTATGGATGGCTTCTCAGGAAACAATCAGATTATAATAGTAGTGATTGACAAGTTGAAGACTTCTTTCATCATTGAGTGGGGTGTTTACTGTTACACAGTTATGCCATTCGGGTTGAAAAATATAGGGGCTACTTACTAAAGAATGGCTATTACGTTGTTATATGACCTGATCCACAAAGAGATAGAAGTGTATGTACATGATATAATGGTGAAATCCTGACCAGAGAAGGGCATTTTGAAACCTTAGACAAGTTCCTGGCAAGAGCTGAAAAGTACAACCTTAGATTAAATTCGAAGAAATGTGTTTTCGAGGGTAACATCTGGGAAACTATTGGAACACATTGTTAGTTAGAAAAGCATACAGGTGGATCCAAATAAAGTTAAAGCAATAAGAGAAATGCTTGCACCAAAGAGTGAGAAAGAAGTCATAGGGTTTATAGGAAGGCTACAGTACATCAGCAGGTTCATAGCCAAACTGACTACCATTTGTGAGCCAATCTTCAAGCTCTTAAAGAAGAATCAGCCGATCATCTAGGATGACAAGTATCAGTAAGGCTTTGAAACTATTAAGCAATATTTAATGAATCCTCCAGTTTTATAGCTACTAAGACCAGGGAAGCCCTTAATTCTATACTTGGCTATAAAGAAAGATACGATTGGTGACTCAAGAAGGAGAAGGGAAAGTTGAACATGTTGTATATTATTTGAGTAAGAAGCTTCTACCCTATGAAGCCAACTATAGTCTAGCAGAAAGAACTTGTTTGGCTGTAATTTGGGCAACAAAGAAGCTACAACATTACTTTTAGTCTTATAGGATTTAAGCAGTTTCTAAGCATGATCCTCTTAGATATCTACAGCAAACCCCATCACTGATAGGAAAATTAGCTAGATGGTTAGTCATGCTTATTGAATTTGACATAGATTATGTTACTAAAAAGGTGATAAAAGGAAGAGTTGTGGCAAACTTCTTAGCCTAGAATCCAATAAACGATGGACAAGAATGGGAGCTAGAATTTTTGAATGAACATTTAAGGGAAATAGAGATCCAGACATGGAAAATATACTTTGATGGAGCAGTGAATAGTAGAGGGGTAGGCATTAGTGTGATTTTGGTCTTGCTAGAAGGAGAAGTAATTCTGATGGCAAAGAGGCTAGAATTCAAAGTCACTAATAATCAAGCTGAATATGAAGCCTACATTTTCAGTCTGGAAGCACTCAGGAATGTGGGGGAAGAAGAGGTGTCAATGTATAGGGATTCGATGCTGGTAATCAAATAGATCGCCAAAGAGTGGAAAATAAGGGGAGACAAATTAAAGCCGTATTAGGATTATTCAACCATGATCCTATTGTCCTTCGCACAATACAGATTCATACACTTACCCCGGGAGGAGAATTAGATGGTAGATGCATTGGCCACTCTAGCTTCGATATAGGAAAGAGGTAGATGAGCATAAATGAAGCCTTTTATCTTAGTAAGGGCCTAAATTCCTTGTTATAAGGAGATCAGAATAATGCTGATCGGCCAAATAGAGAAGCCTTAGTTTTATGATCTATAAAGATATCTTGAGATAGAATAATTCCCAGAGGAAGATGATAGAAATGAAAGAATGTCATTGAGGATGCTATCTCAGTAGTTTATTAGCCATAACGGGATGTTGTACAAAAGGATGCTAGCTGGAGTGCACCTTAGATGTGTTGATAAGGGGGAGGTATAGAAAATCATGGAAGCAGTTCATGAGGGTGTATGTGGGCCACACATGAATGGAATAGTCCTTGCTAAAAAGATAACCAATCAAGGGTACTTCTAGCTAACCATGGAGGCAGATTGCGTGAAGTATGTAAAGAAATGCCACAACTGCCAAGTCTATGGTGATGTGAGCCACCTGCCTTTTATGGAACTTCAAGGATTGACCTCTCCTTAGCCATTTGCAGTTTAGGGAATTGGAATTATTGGAGAGATAAGGTCGAAAGCATCCAACGGTCATCGTTACATTATAGTGGTGATTGACTATTTCTCTAAATGGGTAGAAGCTGAATCATTCACAACTATAGGGGCAAAGCAGATGGCCAGGTTCATAGTGAAAAATAAAATTTGCTGATACGGGCTGCCTCATCACGTTATCATCAATAATGGTGTTCAGTTTAGGGCAAAAATTACCACTCTATTGGAAAAATACAAAATTGAGCATCATAGATCATCCCCTTACAGACTACAGGCAAACGGGGCCATAGAAGTAGTAAATAAGAATGTGAAAAGAATCTTGGCCAAGATACTAGAAAATTACAAAGGCTGGGCAAGTTACATACAGTTTGCATTATGGGGATATAGAACCATTGCCAGAACATCAACAGGAGCCACTCCGTATTCTTTATTATATAGGTGTGAAGTTGTGTTGCTAGTTGAGGTCAAAATCCAGTTATTAAGGGTTCTCATAGAGTCTAAAATCCCTGAATATCAGTGGGTAGAAAGTTAATTGGCACAATTGATGTTGTTGGATAAAAAGAGGATAAAGGCCAATGTACCACTCTTAATTGTACTAGAAAAGGATAGCTTAGGCTTATAACAAGAAGATTAAGCCAAGCAAGATCAAAGAGGGTGACTTGGTCTTAAAGCTCAATAGGCCAATCATAACTGATCCATGGGGAAAATTCAAGCCAAATTAGGAGAGTCCCTACCAAGTGAAGAAGCTATTTTCCAAAGGGGCTGCAATTCTATCTAACTTAGAGGGAAATGAATTTAAAGATCCCATCAATATGGACAAGCTTAAGAAATACTTTTTGTAAAATTCTCGCTAGGGAGAAAACCTCAAAAGAGGCTGCTTAGGCAAAAGTCAGAGATAGAAAAAGGAAAAAGTAAAAGTCTCGTTGGATAAAAAACTTGAAAAGGCAGTCCAGGCAAAAGTAAAGGACATGTAAAAGGAGAGAGCAAGGAAAAGAAAATAGTTAGTTGAAAAACTTGCAGGGCAAGCCAATTAACGACAAGAGATATATTAGAAGCAAAATTGTATAGTCATGTTATGCTTAAACTAAATGGAATAGATTGCCTTTATTATTGTAAACGTTGCATTAAATGTTTATTACACATTGTCTAACTTAAAAGGAAACCCCATCCGGTAAGAAAGTACATACAAAGAATAAATTTCATAAACTAAATTAATAATGTTTGCTTCTCTTATGACTCCCTTGGGCACTTGATGCCTGTAATTGCATTGTCCTTCTATTTCTTGTAAATTCATCCTTTTTTACCTGTTGTGTTTGAATTCATGCCTTGAATTAGTCATCAGTAGACTGATATCCACTGTAGTCAATAAACCTCTAATTGATTCTACGAGGCCAAGTAGCAATCAGGTTGTTTGGAAAGTTCTGAGAAAGAGACCTTGGTTCAAACTCATGCACTAGTTCCACAATTCACTATTTCTATCCATATTGCCTGCAAAACTTAGCTAGATTGTAGAAGGTGGCAAAATAGAGGTCGGCCAAGGCCACATAGTATGTATAAAACTAAAGGGTTATATGTTACAATCTTTACCATAGGCACATCCACTGAATCAAAGTATCAAGGAATGTAGACAACTAGTTGTGAGTATCTTTTGGGATAGGATAAAGTCTCCTAGTGCGAAATTTTTTGGCCTTATAGTGAGTAATGTCTCTAGGTGGTTTGAGCAACCTCTATTTCTCTTGCAACCAAGCCTGCAGGAGTGACAAATGGATAAGAATGATGGAAAGTATAAGATGGTAAGAGGAAGAAGAGACTCACCTCTAGTAGAAAAGGACTCCTAAAGAATCGCCTGGTCTCGAAGAAGTAGTCAAGCCTAATAATAGTCTCAGCTAGAATAAGAGGGAAAGGGTTCAGTCCGCTCTCCACTCGGTCCAGAACATGAAGGATCTTTAGGTCACAGTTGCTAGAAGGGGAAACTAACAAGAATTGAGCATATAAGCAAAGTGCTACCATTTGAGGCCAGGGAACCTTACTACTATCTACAGCCACTACAGTTTTTATAAAAGGGCTCATCAGGATTTCATTATTGAAAATGTGGCGAAGAGAGGACTGAGGGGACATGTTGAACAACCTTGCCATTTAATATTGAATGGTGTGCAAATCTGGGGTTAAGAATGAAGGAATGATGATATGTCGAGCAGAATCTATTTGAGAGCCCAAGATAGCTTCAAACTCTTTTAGCAAGGGGTAAATCTCCACTATATTAAATCGAAAAGCATGTTTTTGAGGATCTAAAATTGAGCAAGAACATGGAGAAATGAGAAGTTGATCTTCCTAGCATGTAAAGATCGAAAGGCAGATAGGTGAAATGACTCTATTCTAGCCCATGATCTGCCATCTAGATTTTTCATGATCAATTGTAGTTGTTTTAAGCTTCTTTTAGTCATGATTGGGGGTACAATGCTGTTTGGGAGAGAAGAATAAAGGGAAGTGGCGAGATGAAGAAATTAGGGGTTTTGAAGAAGATTTGGGGGGTTTTTATAATTACAGGATAGACTTGTAGAGGCGATCACCTTTACATTTAGGCGATGCCTCTATAAGAAGAGGCAAATTATCCATCACCTCTTCACATAGAGGCGATGCCCCTTTAAAAAGGTGATGCCCCTTCAAAGAGGTGACGCCTTTATGACATGCAAAATAGGTCTTCACATTGTTGGAAATTCTCTAAGTTATATATGTAAAGTTAGAACAAAATATTTCAAAAATAATAAAAGCCTTCATTCATTCAAAATTTTGCAAAAAAATGAGTTTAAAAGCCACAATTCTCATCCATCTAGTGCAAAGTAGAAGGCATAAAAATAAAAAAATCAATTCAAACAGTAAAAGGATGATAGTGTAATGTTTCTAGACAGAACACCCCTATACTAGCAAAAATTTCCAAAGGGTCCTCTCTACTCATCATTCTCATACTCATCGGCCTCCTCATTAGCTGGCTCATCCGCAGGCTCATCTACAGAAGTATTAGCAAGGTCAGTCCCATCATCATCACTGTAACCCTTGGACTCCTCATCAGCTACCCCCTCCTCATGACCCTCGACCTGAAGAGCGATGAGTTGGTGCTCAAGGGCAATGATCCTAGCCTAAATATCCTTATCTCGATCCTAATAAAGCACGATAAAAAGGTAAGAAATCATAAAAGCATGCATACATGTAGAAATAAAGCACATTTTTTATTTACCTTCCACTGCTGAGTCACCTGCATCTAGAAGTCCCTATGGGCCTCGATCACTCGATACATATACTCTCCCTGATCTTGAGGTATTTGTTCCATTGATAATGTTAGAATTAACCATGTGTTATAAGACTTGAGAACACAATTGTGAAAGAAGGAAACTTACATGGGTAGTAGCCTCTAGGAAGAATTATGGCTCTATAGTCATATCCAATGTTAGAAATTGATGAGAGAGCTCACCAGAAGGCACCCATTAATGCATCAATAAATTAAGAGTAGCAGTGAGTCTGTCGGCCACTACTTAGGACCGAGACCTGGAAGGATCTGTCGAGGTAGGTGCCCTAGAAGAAGAGCCCTTACCATTAGGAATGATGTGCGAGCGCTGATGAGGCCTCTCTTGTGCAGAGGGTCTAGGACAAGGAGCAGGTGCCCTAGTAGCTGCCTAAAAGATGAAAGACAAGTCAGAAAGTAGTATCTGTAAGTAAATGTAAAATAAGTAAAATAAAAAATTGTATGCTCACCTGAAGTGCAAGTACAGGAAGAGGCACTTATTGCAGAAGATGAGCTCATGTAAAGGTCCATATAGTGAGACTTCCTCTGCTCGTAATAATTTACGGCATCCTCTCCTTGAAGGGTGTGATCAAGCTCATCTCCCTCTAACTCATGCCCCTAAAAGATATATCGGAGGAGCAAGAGGTGGACACCTCACTCGGGCACCTGACCGCTACTAATGTATCCTCTCCCCGAGGAACCACACCCTACAATCAGGGCCTCTAAGTAAAACCCTTTTCCTAGACAGAGGGATAAAGCAAATCATGGCCTGCGTCCATCCTGCTTAAGGGCCCCATAATTCTGGACATAGTTGCAAGAATAAACAAGTAAGTGGATGAATCTGATTAATAAATTTATTGCTAATTCCAGTTACATTTGTAAGTACCTACCTCATCATAAGTGAGCATGTTCAGCCGTTCACAATGAATATGAACACGAGCCATAAGCCTCCTCCAAGCCTAGTTGGGACCCCACCTCGCCATTGCTGGGAAGGGAGTATCACGGACCCTACTATTAACTCAAGCTCTAAAGCCTAGTCCTACAACAAAAGTAAAGGGTTGTTAGAGAAATTGGGATAGCAACAATTGGGATGGAATATAAGAGGAAAAGAGAAAGTAAACTAGTATGGCATGCCAGAAACTGCAGAGTCGCCTAACTTCATGTACCAGCTCATCTATGCTCCTATAAATATAAGCTAAGGCACAGCTACCCCAATCATAGGTTGCCACCAAATCTAGATCCCTTAAAGGCATCATAAAGCTCAATTCCATGGAACTAGCTATGTCAGCAAATAGCGTAGTGCCCAGCAGATAAATGAGGAAAGCACGCACCACCTGATCAATCTGTAGGGGTATAGTGGTCACCTCAACTCTAGCATATGTATAGAAGCTCCTGATCAACTTAAGTTTCATTGTGTGGGTCCCCTTCATATCTGGGACCATCCTAAATAGATGCTCAATGAAAATGAGATGGTCAGGAGATAACTAATGGAGGCTAGCATTGAAAGGAATAGAATCCCCAGCACAAGTGATGCCAGTAATTGCAATAAAGGCCACCGAGTCCAGGGTAAACTCCCCAAAAGGAAGATGAAATGTGTGGCCGGTGTCAGACCACCTCTCTATCAGGGCATGCAAGGGCTGGTAGTCTATATGCCCCTGCTATGTTGGGAGTGCCAGGATAAAGTCAGAGAAGCCAGTATCATGAATCCAAGTTTGTACAACCTCAGAAAGCTCATCGCACCATATGCACGCGTCGCTAAAGTTCCCAACGCTCTTGAGGGTGTGGCCATCAAGCTAAGGGAGTAAAATTATCATTTTATGAAATAAAATTTCAAATTTTTACCGAATCCTCTTATTGAGGTGAACGCCTCTATCGAAGAGGCGATTGCCTTAGTGATGAGGCGTCGTCTTCTGATATAGAGGTGATCGACTCATTGCACTTGAAGAGTCAAGTGCCTTTTTATGAAGAAGAGATCACCTTTTCATGATGGCAATTTGACATAATGATTCAAAATCTCAAATTTCAATCCATAAAATTCAATTTCTTTTAGTTAAATTGATAAACATGTATATATGAATAGTAACCTGACATTATTTGATGATATTTGCAGAAAAAATTAAAGAAATTAGGTATTAACCTCTTTGGTGGCCAAACTGTAAATATGGGGTCTCATGTCTGTAAACAAGGGGATCTCGTCTTAATATTGAACTCAAAATTTTGAGAGGGATGCATTATAGGTGTCAGAGGGTCCCACAAGGGCAAATCTGGGGTCCATGCGCCATCCATGTCAGAGAATGTGGAGAATAAGTGAAAAAGAGAAAGGAGAAAAAAAGGGTAAAGAGAGAGAATTGAAAATGTGAAAGTG